>OX328102.1:15593964-17993964 GCA_946811185.2 Hippopus hippopus
CCTGGGAAGGTGAACTTACAGGTGTGATTAATTGTTGATTGAATCAAGTTTTTGGCTGCTTTCAGCATTAAATTTTGGCAGCTGTGATTTGATAGAAATTCTGTTGAAAGCAGTTTCAAAGTCCATTCAAGATGGTTTCAAAGAAACTCAACAATAGACAAACTCACAAACTGATACATGTAGACACATGTAAATGAATGGGACAAAAAAAGCTTTCCTTAACCCTTTACCACACAATCCCGAGTTTTACGATCCTGAGGAAGAAGCCTTTTGATAACATTGTGGGAAAAGGAGAAAATGCTGGTAAGCAGCCTTTTCTCCCTTTTCCACAATGTTTTCTACTCATTCAAAGACAAATTCCATCCTTCCAGCCACATTTAAATTGTTGTTTCCAAATGTTTTCAATTGGACAAGTCTAGGATCTGTCCTGTGGTAAAGAGTTGAGCACTTTTTGCTCTGGTGAGCTAAAAACTTGTATTTCTTGAGATTCTATATTTACAAACATCTCTTACTAATATACTTTCAGAGCTTTCTCCTGCTAGAAGAATGACACTAAAAAGGAACCATGACTGCAAGACAACTACACCTCACGGGGACCACATGTTATAATTTGTGCAATGGTGGTCTCATATATCATTGGACATGCAGTCATTAAAACATTTAATTAAAGAAAAATAGTGCTATAGTATTAATGTTCTATGTTTACCATCTTTGCAATGCAAAGAAGTTCATGCTAGTATTTACCGGTACTTTTCAAAATCAGTAATGGTTAAAAGGGTATTTAAATCCTAATCACGAAATGCCACTAAATTAAAACAGCATTGCAGCAGACTGCTTTTGAAAATATTGTGACCAAATATGATATTGCTCACAGTCAGCAATATCTATTTGCCACAATGTTTTCATCTCAATCTTTCAATTATTTTTCTCCATTTGCCTCAGATTTTATCTAGTGTTAAAAGTAAAGGTAGGTTTCAAGACTTTGTTAAATAAAGGAAAAGCAATATTCTTGTTTATGTTTAGAACAAAAATCCTTAATGCCCCTTTAAGAGTGAAAGCAATATACATGTAGTAAAATTCAGTCATTGACATTGTGTGGAAAAAGAAATTCCGTTACATACAAGTCTTATTAGCTGCACAAAATTAATAGTCCTTTGAAAACATTGTGAAAAATGGCAAATAACTGAATAATTTTGGATTTTTTAACAATATTTTTCTGAAGCGGAAATTTGCTGCATCAAGGGACCCGAATAACATGAGAATAATATAAAAGTGTTATGTTACTACACATGTAATAAAGATAAATATCTACAAAATTTTCAAGACTTCTCACGTTTATTTCTTTTAATCTTTACCAACGGATAAAATTCTGGACTTCTTCAAATTCAAAGCATTTGCAGACGACTCATTGATTTTGGCTCACATTCTACAATTTACCTATTAAAGGGTAGGAAACATTGTGTTGAAAGGAGAAATTGTTAGTTGTCTTTTCCCACAATGTTTCCTAAAGCATTTAATTTTCTGCAGGGTTGTTAAAACTCAGGATTTTTGGTATAGACTTACAAGTCATCAAATAAATTAACTTAATAGCTTCTGAAACATATTTGCAGCATAAAACTTCAGAAGCATCCTTGTAAATGTGAAAAAAAATAATCAAGGAGTAAAGCTTGAGTATTCAATATATCATGTCAAAAGCAGATATTACTTATTTTGACCAATTTGTCCTTAGGTCAAAATGTTTTCAAAATTAGTCTGCTGCAAGACACAAAAAGTTATCTACAGGAGACAGCCCACTGACCGCTTTATCTGCTGGTATCATATCACTGGCTGTCTCTGGTCCAACAACTTGCAAGGTTGAATTAAACAAGGGCTGTATAAGAAGTAGACATGCAACCATTTTAACCTTTTACCATTTAACAAAATTTTCATCATGTCTATTTTAAAAGCAAAGTTGGAGGATGAAACAATTGTAGCCCAAATGATTAGGTTTATTGTTGAAAGGAAACAATGTGAGAAAAGTATAAAAAGCTGGTGACCAGCTTTTTTCTCCTCTTCCTTCAATGTTGTCAAAAGCCCTCTGTATCAGGGTAATTAAAAACAGAATTGTTTGATAAAGGGTTAACTCACAAAACAAAATTTCGATTGGTTCAAGTTGAGAGGATTAGCAGGTGATATGTAGCTGAACTAGTGAAATTTGTCTTTGAATGAGTAGAAAACACAGTGGAAAAAAGATTTCCAATATTTTCTCTTTTTCTCACAACTGTTACGGCTTCCCTCCCCCTGGCTGTTTTAACACAAGCTCATTTGGTAAAGAGCTAACAGGATGCCTTCTCTTCTAAGTACAGGAAAATGCCTTGCAAATCATATCTTGTGGTACATCCTGTTGCATCTGCTGTCATTTGGACTGTCATGAATTAATCTTGTACTTTAGTGGTTTGGCATTTCCTAAGCTTCTAAAGTAGGTGATGTTTCATGCGGCACTGTACAGATGTTTCGGACAGTTATTGTGATTGTTCTGAAGCTGTTGATTCTCACTGTAGAGCCAACATCCATAAAATTATGTATTGGCTTGAATAAAGTGGTCAGTTTCTGATCTTCAAATATATGACCACCCAATCAGACTTTTAAAGGTGACATCCTGTGTAACATATTAGAAATGAACAACAGCATCTGAAATGAAATTACAAAAATTATAAACTTGAAATACGAGTGCAGTCCTTCAGGATACCCATTTCTTTGAACATTAATCAGACCAGAATTCTATCAAAGCCTGAGTGTCTTCCTGCACACTTTGCTAACTCATGTACTGCATTAGATTTGATTTGATTGGGAAACATAGCATGTCAGTTTTTGCAAAGTTTGGTCTTTTTCCAGTGTTTATGGGAGTACCCTGAGGTAAAAGGTATTGAGAAAATTGTTGGAAAATTGTTACATCATGATCAGACTGCACAAAGTGTGCAGTCTGATCTCTGATCTACATTGATCGCTTTGCTAAGACATTCAAGACAAAGGCAACTTCAACATTATTCTTACGATCTTATTTATAGAATGAAAACGCCTCTTTGATTTATTCGGCGCTCTAGAAAGGGTTAAGCCTATTTACCCAGTTCCCAGTGAAATGATGAATTTACCTGAAAATAATTCAACAAAAGATGCCGAAATAGATTTTGAAGCCATGAATTCACGACCAGTTAAGAATTTTCTTTGGTCCTATGTATGTAATTGGCTTTCTAAGGCAATTCAATGAATAAAATGAGGCCGAGTAATTGCAACTGTCATTATCGGCAACATTTAATATGGTGCAAAGGGGACTTAGGTGCGAAACTACCCTGGTGCGAAACACATCAAAACGGCAATATGTTTCTTAACGCCCCTGAAGACGCGATCAGAGTGCATTTCTAGAATGAAATGCTTAAAAACATTATTCTATTGCCATAACTGGGTTAGTTTGACCTCTTTAGATCAGAAATCAACCGAGTACATGTCCATTGCAACGATGTACGAAAACTGGGTTACGGATTTTCGCTGATTTCCACGGCCTGTTTTTAATCACAGCATTATTTCTCAATAATATTTTAACCCTTACCAACATCTTGCATCTCCGGTTTTTCCTCTCCAAACCCAGTTTTGAGAATTTGAATAACATACACATCAGTGTAGCGTCATGAATGTCGGTACATACATAAGCAAAACAGTGGAAAAAAGCTCAATATGGCGACCAGTGATCCCGGAAGTGCATTTCATCTAAACGAGACTTACAGACCCTATATTTATAAAAAAAAAATTGACGTTTAATACGCTGAAAGTAGGAGGAAATTAGATAACCTGTACTCATTAAACTGACGATGATTTTTAAGTTGTCATCCGATCTGTAGATAATTTTTGTCATTTTTGACCAATCAGGTAATTGTGCGAAAGATTGTGATACGTGTGACGCTGTGCGACCAACCGGAAGACACTCAATTTTTAGTCATCCCCTTCTAGATTTAGACTAAAACCCAGAACGAAGTCGTAATTTTATTTTTAAAAATCTAGAAAGGTGTTACCGCAAAACGAGCTTCGCTCGTTACTAACTGCTCTTTGTTAGTAAATCCAACATTGCGTATTTATTTACTGTCTTTTTCATTGATATTTCATAGCGCGGTAAAACTGCTCCTTCATGACGTAAAAATGACGTGATTCATGACGTCATTATAGTATTGAACATTTGCAGATTCAGTGGATTTATTATTAGAAGTTCAATACGCGAGAATTAAGTTGAAAATAAGATTGTTTAAACCCAGCAGAGTAACAATGAGCTTTCAGCTCTCTCTTTGAATTTACTGTTGGATTTTTTTTGTCAGTATTCAGAAAATATAAATTCAGCTAGCAATTTGAACTTCGGACTCGATATAAAATCAGAACGAAAAACATTATGAAATCTCGTATACATGTTTGTTTACATTAGTTTGACTGCAAAAGTAGTTCCGGCACTGCTGATTTTTTTTTTGATGGAGCTATGAAAATTTTTTTTCAGCCAATCAGAACTGGCCAATGTTCATGAAAAAAAACTAATATTGAATTATTATGTTATGGTATATGTATATGCATCAAGCTGCATGTGAAATACGGAATATTTTGTTGTTATTACTTTCCAGGGCCTGTATTCACCAACCATTCATAAAAATAGTTTTAGTTTTAATCTTCAAGATTTTCTAAATTTGAAAGTAACTGGCTAAACCAAATTGTGTAGCAAATCAGAAGTTCTGTTACTTTCAAGTTTAGAAAATTCTGGAGAATAAGACAAAGAACGTTCTTGAGAATGGTTTGTGAATATGGACTCAGGTGCCTGTATTTGATTCGAGCAGCATGAGAAAATTTGATATCGCCCGAGATCGAAGGTCGAGCAAAATGTCATTTGTTTACGCACTGAGAAGTGAACACAAGCAAATGGAAAGTTACTACAATTTAATATTCGTTTGGCTCCCATCACCCGAGGTATGCCGAATGTTCGTTTTTATGAATGGCGGATTAATATTATAATGTAACATTTTGACCAATCAAAATCGCAAGTCAATGCATGCTTATTCCGTGCGCGAGATACGTCAATATACCGTATTAGGAACATACAGTGTGTAGATACAGACTTTCTTTTTTCTGTCTTTCGCGCTATTTCATCCGCCGACGCATGTATTTGTGCCGGAAAGTTTACTGATATATAATAAAAGTTGATATCTCGCGAATCAATATTTCATTGGTCGTCTGCAAAAGCTTTCAGTATGCACAAGTCTAAACTTTAGTTGTCTGGTTTTTTTTTCAATTTAATCGCAGTCTTAATCTGGATTGCATAATAATTGTTTAACCGTCTACCAAACAATCCCGACTTTTAACGACACTAGCACAGAAAGGGACTTGGAAAAAACTGTGGGTAAAAGAGAAAATGCTGGTGGCTAGCATTTTCTCCTTTTCCGATAATGTTTTCTATCCTATCAAAGACAAATACCACCATTCTAGTAATAGTTAGTTTGTCGTCTGCAAATTCTTTGAATTTGGATCAGTCTAATATTTTGTCGTTTTGTAAAGAATTGATGCTTGTCACGGCCTTGATCTATATCAATAAACGTTATATAATAAATATTGGATATTACATGTGAAGTCATTATTTTCTAACGTATTTTTAAAAATAATGATAACGTGGCATTGCCGACTTTCTATCGTTTTTTTAATGAAGCGTTAGACAAAACGCTACAAAAAGAACACAGATGTAATATTCTTTTTGTAATATATTCGACTGAATTTCGTACTCCGCCCCAAATGATTCTCATATCTACATTTCTTTACCAAAAATGAAAATGACAAAGTGTGAAAAACGGTTTGTAGAACCCAATTTGCGACTGTCTGGATTCAAAATAAGAAATAGAACTATTTTTTCAAGTACCTATATGCGCCTCAAAAACCTATAATTGACAAAAAAAAAAAAACGTTTCTTTCTTTCGAGAATGGCACGGTTTATAAAAAAGTGTGTGAAGCGGCTTTGTTTACTATAATGATTGATTTATTGTATTGCGTTAAACGCCGTTTTCAACATTATGTCGGTTATATCGCATGCTTTCCTGGAGTCTCTTCTACCAGTACTCCGCGTAATTTTCTTTCCAAGCCAATGGCTGCTTTCCCACATAACCATGGTAGAAATAATGATCTGTGGGAGAGGAATTCTGTGAAAAGGTGGTCTTTTGCATCTTGGTAATGCATTATTTTCAGCAAGTCATCACATCACATATCTATGGATCCATAGAATCAATTTTGTTTGAAATAATGAATGCATAATGAAGTAGAAAGGTCCTCGTACAAGTAGGAAATTTTAAGCGAATAGCAAAAAAACTTCGATCCATGCCAGACTGTGCGGACTGCGCAGGCTGACATGAATCGATGCTTTTTGCAGATGCGTTAAACCCATTTTCCCAGATCTTCGTTAAATATTAATTTCAATTTCCTAGGTCTATATCTATTATACGGAATATTCAATATCACAGACAACAAATATGCACTTAAATAATGATATGAAAAAGGCAAAGCCTCAGTACGAGCGACATGAATGATTTGTGAAACAAATATCTAATAATTCGAATGACGACCTGGACTCTAAATCTTGAAATCAAAGGGTTTTGAGTTCGAATTCCGGCTTTGCCAAAACTAATTTTGAGCGTTGTTAAAAGTAGAAAGCATGCTTCTTTCGTTGATGTATACGTGTGAAATAGATCGAACAGTCCCGGATTCCCTAAACAAAATTAAGACAGTTTCTCAGTAGTTTTGTTAATTTATATAATGTAAAAAACTTGAGTGATTATTAGTTCACGTACTTTTAAAGAACATTTTACAGGGACATTTCCTCACTGCATGTAGATCTAGATCTATAAGAGAGAGAGAGAGGAAAAAAAAAAAAAAAAAAAAAAGAAAAGAAAAGACTGAATGGAAGAAATTCACGGTCACATTTTCACATTTGCATGTAAAAAGGAGAAGGGGAAAAAAACCCTTCACTTTCATAGATCTATGTCATTCCGCGGAACACTGCTGTCTTTCTAAAATACCACCAGTGGCTTTGATCGCCAGGGAATCATGTGACCGCCACATGTTCAAGGGTTTAGTTGGCGATTAAGGACGACTGGATGGTTTCCATCGCTACCCGGGCGCTACTGCAGCGACATCTGATCATTCTCAGACCCGATTCATATCATGATCTCTCCATCTTCGGAGAATTATGATGTTTTTTTCAACTATGATTTTTAACACTTTAACACTTTATTTCTCATGTAGATCTGTCAATGGCGACATGTTTTTCCTTGAGTTTCTTTAAAATAAAAGTGCGTAGATCGCCAAAATTAGATTATTTGTAGCTGTCCTTTTTCATCCCATCTGCTTTCCTACAAGTCCATCGTTGAAACAGTGATCAGTGTAGAGAGAGGAATGAATTCTGTCGCAATGACTAGATCTATCATCAATCCTAAGATAGAAATTTACTGAGTTATCGGATAGATATCCAACTTATGGTAAACCCCCCCCCCCAAACTTTTGGATCTATCAACAACTTCTATCGTTATAACATTTGAATAAATATAGTTGAGCCATGTTGCGGGAAAAAAGGGTTTAATGCATCTTCGTGTTGCATGATACCAAGAAAGTCATCACATAATTATAGATCCATATAATCCATTTTGTATGATAACTGACTGAATCACGAGGCATGCATACTGGTCCTTTGACATGCAGAAAATTGATCAATATATTTAGCATAGAGTTTTGATCCAGGTCAGCTTGCGCGGACTGCACAGGCAGACCTGGATCGATAGTTTTTGCGGATGCATTTAGTCCCCTTTTCACGGATCATAAATCCGACTTTCTCTGTACACGGTATTTTGAAACAGTCAAAAAACTAGTTGCCGAGCCCTGGTAGAGCAGTCGGTAGCGTATAAGACTCAAGAACAGGGGGTCGCTCGTTCGATCCCCGGCTCGGCCAATTTCTTTCCGAGGACTGATGATAGTTATTGCGACATGATTCATTCCTCTCACACCGCTGATCATTGTTTCGACGATGGTTATGCGGGAAAGCAGCCAGTGGCTTTGAAAGAAAATTGTGCAGAGTACTGGTAAAAGAAACTCCAGGAAAGTATGGATAGGTGCACTGGCCGCCGTGATATAACTGAAATAATGTTAAAAACGGCGTTAAACACCATACAATCAATCAATCATCGATCAAAAAACTAGTTTAGTCGTGATTTCTTCGACACAATATTTTCCGCGAAAACCGGTTTGTGCATGACGTAAAAAAAGTATGATTAATGACGTCATCATTTGCTAGCATAGATTATTGCGTATAGGGTCTGTAAGTCTCGTCATGTGACCGCGAGAGTTCATCACTTCCGGGATCTACCGTAAATTTATCTCCTTTTCATCACAGTATGTGAAGAGATACACGAAGCAATTACGAAGGATTAAGTCAGAATTTAAAAGTCCGAGCGATTTGAAAATTTCAGTAATCGATCAGAGAACGATATGTGACTATGAATACGCCACCTTAAAGAACAGATCGTATTCAGCGCAGGTAAACAGGTTGATGGTTGAACCTACTTTCGGTTTCGTATGCAATAGAATCATGTTTTTTTGACGGAGTTAAATCAAAATAGGTGAATCACGTTTCTTTCACAAAACTACAGCTGTGTGAAGGCATAAAATGAAAGCATAAGTACGAAGCAAGACGTTTTAAAGCAGATATTTATACTTGTAATCCTCAATTTGCAGAGGGCGATCGCACAGATCTACGTTTCCGCTGTTAAATTCAGCCTCTGGTAATATTGAAGTATTTTAAAAACAGCCACTCCAGTATTAAGTTTTCAAAGATCAAACCATATAAGACAGTTCAGATTCAAGATCAGACTGCATGTTCAGTGCAGTCTGATCTCGGTTGGTTGGTTGGTTGGTTGTATTGGGGTTTAACGCCACTTTAACAGCTGATGTCATATCATGGCGGTCGGTGACGCACATGTGTTTCCTGGCTTTCTCACACCAGTACTAACACAGCTTTCTTTCCAAAGCCACCGACTACTTTTCTCACATGCTTCAGCAGAGGTGAGAGGCGAAAATACGCCGGAAAGAAAGTTCGCCTCAACCGGGTATCGAACTCATAACCACCAGGTCATGAGTCCGACACGCTCACCACTGAGCCACCCGGGCGGGCTCTGATCTCGACCGACATTTTGCTGAAAAGTAGGCCTATATTTATCTTTTTACCACAAGACAGAATCTTTGACTGGTCCAAATTGAAAGGATTTGCAGATGACAATTAATATTGTATAGTACTCAAATGATGGAAATTTATTTGAGAGGGTAGAAAATATTATTGAAAAAGGAGAAAATGTTGGTTATCACCATTTAATCCTTTTCCTACAATGTTTTCATAAGGCTTCTTCCTCTGAGTCTTTAAGATTCAGGATTGTGTTGTAAAGGATTAATTTTGTGCTTCACAGGCCAAGGGTCATTTAAGAAAAATGCAATATGCTTGTTCCACTATGCACATTGAATATTAGTGCTGTGCTTGGTACTTTGGAAAGATACTCATGACCAGGCGCACTAACTGGCACATGAATGAAATGTTTAACCCTTTACCTTTACCTCTAAAGAAAACAGTTCATGAAAACATTATGGAAATAGGAGAAAATGCTGGTAACCAGCATGTCTTCCTTTTCCTAGGATATTTTCAACCCTTCCATAAATGAATTTCAATTGTTTAGCCACTCTTACTTTTTCGTCTACTAGTGTTTTCAATTTATACAAGTCATTAACCCTGTTGTTTGGTAACAGCTTATCCAGATCTTTGATATAGACTATACACGTTCAAATCTAACATGCAATTTGCATGAAGTATGTCCCAGTGCAAGGCCATATTGGTGTGTTACACATACAGACGAACAGACACAAGATGGAAAGGATTATTTCAGTGGTTATAACAATGGCTCTCTTGTCATTTATTGCAGGTATAGAAATTCTTCGAGTATCCCAGGGTGGGTTTTTGGAAGAGAACTTTGTTATCAGTGAAGTTCACCAGTAAATCTTCATCGGAAAGATATTATGCCCTGTTCAATCCAGCAAAGGATAATAATTTACAACAGCTATTGAGACAATACAAAGACTTTCAAGGTATTCTGTAATTATTTAATTAAAAGTTGTTTTATACATGTACAAGCATAATTTGTCACATTTAATTCGTGTTACGCGACCAATTCTAAACCTTTACTTCACAGAGAATTTCAAGCATTACCTCCTTTTCGAAGGGGAAAAAAATGACCCATTAGGATAGACTTGCTAAAATTACTAATGAAATTCACAGTGTTGTCACAGTATAATATTATGATGAAATTTTTGTTACCATTTTTGTGGAGTATATAACAAAATTGCAAGAGTATTTTGGTATTATCATTGCAGCCACTTCACTTATCCCTATGTTTCTGAACATCTCACACCAGTAATATACTTGTCCACACAATATTTTTGAGATGTGATCCATCCATTTGATGAAGATCAATGCAATTTCAGTCACTTTTGTAAAGAAATCTGTTGGCTGAAAAACAGCCAGTTGCTGAGGAAGAATCCTGTGAGGGATACCTACAAGGGACAGTTAGGAAACTCCTGGGAAGGTGAACTTACAGGTGTGATTAATTGTTGATTGAATCAAGTTTTTGGCTGCTTTCAGCATTAAATTTTGGCAGCTGTGATTTGATAGAAATTCTGTTGAAAGCAGTTTCAAAGTCCATTCAAGATGGTTTCAAAGAAACTCAACAATAGACAAACTCACAAACTGATACATGTAGACACATGTAAATGAATGGGACAAAAAAAGCTTTCCTTAACCCTTTACCACACAATCCCGAGTTTTACGATCCTGAGGAAGAAGCCTTTTGATAACATTGTGGGAAAAGGAGAAAATGCTGGTAAGCAGCCTTTTCTCCCTTTTCCACAATGTTTTCTACTCATTCAAAGACAAATTCCATCCTTCCAGCCACATTTAAATTGTTGTTTCCAAATGTTTTCAATTGGACAAGTCTAGGATCTGTCCTGTGGTAAAGAGTTGAGCACTTTTTGCTCTGGTGAGCTAAAAACTTGTATTTCTTGAGATTCTATATTTACAAACATCTCTTACTAATATACTTTCAGAGCTTTCTCCTGCTAGAAGAATGACACTAAAAAGGAACCATGACTGCAAGACAACTACACCTCACGGGGACCACATGTTATAATTTGTGCAATGGTGGTCTCATATATCATTGGACATGCAGTCATTAAAACATTTAATTAAAGAAAAATAGTGCTATAGTATTAATGTTCTATGTTTACCATCTTTGCAATGCAAAGAAGTTCATGCTAGTATTTACCGGTACTTTTCAAAATCAGTAATGGTTAAAAGGGTATTTAAATCCTAATCACGAAATGCCACTAAATTAAAACAGCATTGCAGCAGACTGCTTTTGAAAATATTGTGACCAAATATGATATTGCTCACAGTCAGCAATATCTATTTGCCACAATGTTTTCATCTCAATCTTTCAATTATTTTTCTCCATTTGCCTCAGATTTTATCTAGTGTTAAAAGTAAAGGTAGGTTTCAAGACTTTGTTAAATAAAGGAAAAGCAATATTCTTGTTTATGTTTAGAACAAAAATCCTTAATGCCCCTTTAAGAGTGAAAGCAATATACATGTAGTAAAATTCAGTCATTGACATTGTGTGGAAAAAGAAATTCCGTTACATACAAGTCTTATTAGCTGCACAAAATTAATAGTCCTTTGAAAACATTGTGAAAAATGGCAAATAACTGAATAATTTTGGATTTTTTAACAATATTTTTCTGAAGCGGAAATTTGCTGCATCAAGGGACCCGAATAACATGAGAATAATATAAAAGTGTTATGTTACTACACATGTAATAAAGATAAATATCTACAAAATTTTCAAGACTTCTCACGTTTATTTCTTTTAATCTTTACCAACGGATAAAATTCTGGACTTCTTCAAATTCAAAGCATTTGCAGACGACTCATTGATTTTGGCTCACATTCTACAATTTACCTATTAAAGGGTAGGAAACATTGTGTTGAAAGGAGAAATTGTTAGTTGTCTTTTCCCACAATGTTTCCTAAAGCATTTAATTTTCTGCAGGGTTGTTAAAACTCAGGATTTTTGGTATAGACTTACAAGTCATCAAATAAATTAACTTAATAGCTTCTGAAACATATTTGCAGCATAAAACTTCAGAAGCATCCTTGTAAATGTGAAAAAAAATAATCAAGGAGTAAAGCTTGAGTATTCAATATATCATGTCAAAAGCAGATATTACTTATTTTGACCAATTTGTCCTTAGGTCAAAATGTTTTCAAAATTAGTCTGCTGCAAGACACAAAAAGTTATCTACAGGAGACAGCCCACTGACCGCTTTATCTGCTGGTATCATATCACTGGCTGTCTCTGGTCCAACAACTTGCAAGGTTGAATTAAACAAGGGCTGTATAAGAAGTAGACATGCAACCATTTTAACCTTTTACCATTTAACAAAATTTTCATCATGTCTATTTTAAAAGCAAAGTTGGAGGATGAAACAATTGTAGCCCAAATGATTAGGTTTATTGTTGAAAGGAAACAATGTGAGAAAAGTATAAAAAGCTGGTGACCAGCTTTTTTCTCCTCTTCCTTCAATGTTGTCAAAAGCCCTCTGTATCAGGGTAATTAAAAACAGAATTGTTTGATAAAGGGTTAACTCACAAAACAAAATTTCGATTGGTTCAAGTTGAGAGGATTAGCAGGTGATATGTAGCTGAACTAGTGAAATTTGTCTTTGAATGAGTAGAAAACACAGTGGAAAAAAGATTTCCAATATTTTCTCTTTTTCTCACAACTGTTACGGCTTCCCTCCCCCTGGCTGTTTTAACACAAGCTCATTTGGTAAAGAGCTAACAGGATGCCTTCTCTTCTAAGTACAGGAAAATGCCTTGCAAATCATATCTTGTGGTACATCCTGTTGCATCTGCTGTCATTTGGACTGTCATGAATTAATCTTGTACTTTAGTGGTTTGGCATTTCCTAAGCTTCTAAAGTAGGTGATGTTTCATGCGGCACTGTACAGATGTTTCGGACAGTTATTGTGATTGTTCTGAAGCTGTTGATTCTCACTGTAGAGCCAACATCCATAAAATTATGTATTGGCTTGAATAAAGTGGTCAGTTTCTGATCTTCAAATATATGACCACCCAATCAGACTTTTAAAGGTGACATCCTGTGTAACATATTAGAAATGAACAACAGCATCTGAAATGAAATTACAAAAATTATAAACTTGAAATACGAGTGCAGTCCTTCAGGATACCCATTTCTTTGAACATTAATCAGACCAGAATTCTATCAAAGCCTGAGTGTCTTCCTGCACACTTTGCTAACTCATGTACTGCATTAGATTTGATTTGATTGGGAAACATAGCATGTCAGTTTTTGCAAAGTTTGGTCTTTTTCCAGTGTTTATGGGAGTACCCTGAGGTAAAAGGTATTGAGAAAATTGTTGGAAAATTGTTACATCATGATCAGACTGCACAAAGTGTGCAGTCTGATCTCTGATCTACATTGATCGCTTTGCTAAGACATTCAAGACAAAGGCAACTTCAACATTATTCTTACGATCTTATTTATAGAATGAAAACGCCTCTTTGATTTATTCGGCGCTCTAGAAAGGGTTAAGCCTATTTACCCAGTTCCCAGTGAAATGATGAATTTACCTGAAAATAATTCAACAAAAGATGCCGAAATAGATTTTGAAGCCATGAATTCACGACCAGTTAAGAATTTTCTTTGGTCCTATGTATGTAATTGGCTTTCTAAGGCAATTCAATGAATAAAATGAGGCCGAGTAATTGCAACTGTCATTATCGGCAACATTTAATATGGTGCAAAGGGGACTTAGGTGCGAAACTACCCTGGTGCGAAACACATCAAAACGGCAATATGTTTCTTAACGCCCCTGAAGACGCGATCAGAGTGCATTTCTAGAATGAAATGCTTAAAAACATTATTCTATTGCCATAACTGGGTTAGTTTGACCTCTTTAGATCAGAAATCAACCGAGTACATGTCCATTGCAACGATGTACGAAAACTGGGTTACGGATTTTCGCTGATTTCCACGGCCTGTTTTTAATCACAGCATTATTTCTCAATAATATTTTAACCCTTACCAACATCTTGCATCTCCGGTTTTTCCTCTCCAAACCCAGTTTTGAGAATTTGAATAACATACACATCAGTGTAGCGTCATGAATGTCGGTACATACATAAGCAAAACAGTGGAAAAAAGCTCAATATGGCGACCAGTGATCCCGGAAGTGCATTTCATCTAAACGAGACTTACAGACCCTATATTTATAAAAAAAAAATTGACGTTTAATACGCTGAAAGTAGGAGGAAATTAGATAACCTGTACTCATTAAACTGACGATGATTTTTAAGTTGTCATCCGATCTGTAGATAATTTTTGTCATTTTTGACCAATCAGGTAATTGTGCGAAAGATTGTGATACGTGTGACGCTGTGCGACCAACCGGAAGACACTCAATTTTTAGTCATCCCCTTCTAGATTTAGACTAAAACCCAGAACGAAGTCGTAATTTTATTTTTAAAAATCTAGAAAGGTGTTACCGCAAAACGAGCTTCGCTCGTTACTAACTGCTCTTTGTTAGTAAATCCAACATTGCGTATTTATTTACTGTCTTTTTCATTGATATTTCATAGCGCGGTAAAACTGCTCCTTCATGACGTAAAAATGACGTGATTCATGACGTCATTATAGTATTGAACATTTGCAGATTCAGTGGATTTATTATTAGAAGTTCAATACGCGAGAATTAAGTTGAAAATAAGATTGTTTAAACCCAGCAGAGTAACAATGAGCTTTCAGCTCTCTCTTTGAATTTACTGTTGGATTTTTTTTGTCAGTATTCAGAAAATATAAATTCAGCTAGCAATTTGAACTTCGGACTCGATATAAAATCAGAACGAAAAACATTATGAAATCTCGTATACATGTTTGTTTACATTAGTTTGACTGCAAAAGTAGTTCCGGCACTGCTGATTTTTTTTTTGATGGAGCTATGAAAATTTTTTTTCAGCCAATCAGAACTGGCCAATGTTCATGAAAAAAAACTAATATTGAATTATTATGTTATGGTATATGTATATGCATCAAGCTGCATGTGAAATACGGAATATTTTGTTGTTATTACTTTCCAGGGCCTGTATTCACCAACCATTCATAAAAATAGTTTTAGTTTTAATCTTCAAGATTTTCTAAATTTGAAAGTAACTGGCTAAACCAAATTGTGTAGCAAATCAGAAGTTCTGTTACTTTCAAGTTTAGAAAATTCTGGAGAATAAGACAAAGAACGTTCTTGAGAATGGTTTGTGAATATGGACTCAGGTGCCTGTATTTGATTCGAGCAGCATGAGAAAATTTGATATCGCCCGAGATCGAAGGTCGAGCAAAATGTCATTTGTTTACGCACTGAGAAGTGAACACAAGCAAATGGAAAGTTACTACAATTTAATATTCGTTTGGCTCCCATCACCCGAGGTATGCCGAATGTTCGTTTTTATGAATGGCGGATTAATATTATAATGTAACATTTTGACCAATCAAAATCGCAAGTCAATGCATGCTTATTCCGTGCGCGAGATACGTCAATATACCGTATTAGGAACATACAGTGTGTAGATACAGACTTTCTTTTTTCTGTCTTTCGCGCTATTTCATCCGCCGACGCATGTATTTGTGCCGGAAAGTTTACTGATATATAATAAAAGTTGATATCTCGCGAATCAATATTTCATTGGTCGTCTGCAAAAGCTTTCAGTATGCACAAGTCTAAACTTTAGTTGTCTGGTTTTTTTTTCAATTTAATCGCAGTCTTAATCTGGATTGCATAATAATTGTTTAACCGTCTACCAAACAATCCCGACTTTTAACGACACTAGCACAGAAAGGGACTTGGAAAAAACTGTGGGTAAAAGAGAAAATGCTGGTGGCTAGCATTTTCTCCTTTTCCGATAATGTTTTCTATCCTATCAAAGACAAATACCACCATTCTAGTAATAGTTAGTTTGTCGTCTGCAAATTCTTTGAATTTGGATCAGTCTAATATTTTGTCGTTTTGTAAAGAATTGATGCTTGTCACGGCCTTGATCTATATCAATAAACGTTATATAATAAATATTGGATATTACATGTGAAGTCATTATTTTCTAACGTATTTTTAAAAATAATGATAACGTGGCATTGCCGACTTTCTATCGTTTTTTTAATGAAGCGTTAGACAAAACGCTACAAAAAGAACACAGATGTAATATTCTTTTTGTAATATATTCGACTGAATTTCGTACTCCGCCCCAAATGATTCTCATATCTACATTTCTTTACCAAAAATGAAAATGACAAAGTGTGAAAAACGGTTTGTAGAACCCAATTTGCGACTGTCTGGATTCAAAATAAGAAATAGAACTATTTTTTCAAGTACCTATATGCGCCTCAAAAACCTATAATTGACAAAAAAAAAAAAACGTTTCTTTCTTTCGAGAATGGCACGGTTTATAAAAAAGTGTGTGAAGCGGCTTTGTTTACTATAATGATTGATTTATTGTATTGCGTTAAACGCCGTTTTCAACATTATGTCGGTTATATCGCATGCTTTCCTGGAGTCTCTTCTACCAGTACTCCGCGTAATTTTCTTTCCAAGCCAATGGCTGCTTTCCCACATAACCATGGTAGAAATAATGATCTGTGGGAGAGGAATTCTGTGAAAAGGTGGTCTTTTGCATCTTGGTAATGCATTATTTTCAGCAAGTCATCACATCACATATCTATGGATCCATAGAATCAATTTTGTTTGAAATAATGAATGCATAATGAAGTAGAAAGGTCCTCGTACAAGTAGGAAATTTTAAGCGAATAGCAAAAAAACTTCGATCCATGCCAGACTGTGCGGACTGCGCAGGCTGACATGAATCGATGCTTTTTGCAGATGCGTTAAACCCATTTTCCCAGATCTTCGTTAAATATTAATTTCAATTTCCTAGGTCTATATCTATTATACGGAATATTCAATATCACAGACAACAAATATGCACTTAAATAATGATATGAAAAAGGCAAAGCCTCAGTACGAGCGACATGAATGATTTGTGAAACAAATATCTAATAATTCGAATGACGACCTGGACTCTAAATCTTGAAATCAAAGGGTTTTGAGTTCGAATTCCGGCTTTGCCAAAACTAATTTTGAGCGTTGTTAAAAGTAGAAAGCATGCTTCTTTCGTTGATGTATACGTGTGAAATAGATCGAACAGTCCCGGATTCCCTAAACAAAATTAAGACAGTTTCTCAGTAGTTTTGTTAATTTATATAATGTAAAAAACTTGAGTGATTATTAGTTCACGTACTTTTAAAGAACATTTTACAGGGACATTTCCTCACTGCATGTAGATCTAGATCTATAAGAGAGAGAGAGAGGAAAAAAAAAAAAAAAAAAAAAAGAAAAGAAAAGACTGAATGGAAGAAATTCACGGTCACATTTTCACATTTGCATGTAAAAAGGAGAAGGGGAAAAAAACCCTTCACTTTCATAGATCTATGTCATTCCGCGGAACACTGCTGTCTTTCTAAAATACCACCAGTGGCTTTGATCGCCAGGGAATCATGTGACCGCCACATGTTCAAGGGTTTAGTTGGCGATTAAGGACGACTGGATGGTTTCCATCGCTACCCGGGCGCTACTGCAGCGACATCTGATCATTCTCAGACCCGATTCATATCATGATCTCTCCATCTTCGGAGAATTATGATGTTTTTTTCAACTATGATTTTTAACACTTTAACACTTTATTTCTCATGTAGATCTGTCAATGGCGACATGTTTTTCCTTGAGTTTCTTTAAAATAAAAGTGCGTAGATCGCCAAAATTAGATTATTTGTAGCTGTCCTTTTTCATCCCATCTGCTTTCCTACAAGTCCATCGTTGAAACAGTGATCAGTGTAGAGAGAGGAATGAATTCTGTCGCAATGACTAGATCTATCATCAATCCTAAGATAGAAATTTACTGAGTTATCGGATAGATATCCAACTTATGGTAAACCCCCCCCCCCAAACTTTTGGATCTATCAACAACTTCTATCGTTATAACATTTGAATAAATATAGTTGAGCCATGTTGCGGGAAAAAAGGGTTTAATGCATCTTCGTGTTGCATGATACCAAGAAAGTCATCACATAATTATAGATCCATATAATCCATTTTGTATGATAACTGACTGAATCACGAGGCATGCATACTGGTCCTTTGACATGCAGAAAATTGATCAATATATTTAGCATAGAGTTTTGATCCAGGTCAGCTTGCGCGGACTGCACAGGCAGACCTGGATCGATAGTTTTTGCGGATGCATTTAGTCCCCTTTTCACGGATCATAAATCCGACTTTCTCTGTACACGGTATTTTGAAACAGTCAAAAAACTAGTTGCCGAGCCCTGGTAGAGCAGTCGGTAGCGTATAAGACTCAAGAACAGGGGGTCGCTCGTTCGATCCCCGGCTCGGCCAATTTCTTTCCGAGGACTGATGATAGTTATTGCGACATGATTCATTCCTCTCACACCGCTGATCATTGTTTCGACGATGGTTATGCGGGAAAGCAGCCAGTGGCTTTGAAAGAAAATTGTGCAGAGTACTGGTAAAAGAAACTCCAGGAAAGTATGGATAGGTGCACTGGCCGCCGTGATATAACTGAAATAATGTTAAAAACGGCGTTAAACACCATACAATCAATCAATCATCGATCAAAAAACTAGTTTAGTCGTGATTTCTTCGACACAATATTTTCCGCGAAAACCGGTTTGTGCATGACGTAAAAAAAGTATGATTAATGACGTCATCATTTGCTAGCATAGATTATTGCGTATAGGGTCTGTAAGTCTCGTCATGTGACCGCGAGAGTTCATCACTTCCGGGATCTACCGTAAATTTATCTCCTTTTCATCACAGTATGTGAAGAGATACACGAAGCAATTACGAAGGATTAAGTCAGAATTTAAAAGTCCGAGCGATTTGAAAATTTCAGTAATCGATCAGAGAACGATATGTGACTATGAATACGCCACCTTAAAGAACAGATCGTATTCAGCGCAGGTAAACAGGTTGATGGTTGAACCTACTTTCGGTTTCGTATGCAATAGAATCATGTTTTTTTGACGGAGTTAAATCAAAATAGGTGAATCACGTTTCTTTCACAAAACTACAGCTGTGTGAAGGCATAAAATGAAAGCATAAGTACGAAGCAAGACGTTTTAAAGCAGATATTTATACTTGTAATCCTCAATTTGCAGAGGGCGATCGCACAGATCTACGTTTCCGCTGTTAAATTCAGCCTCTGGTAATATTGAAGTATTTTAAAAACAGCCACTCCAGTATTAAGTTTTCAAAGATCAAACCATATAAGACAGTTCAGATTCAAGATCAGACTGCATGTTCAGTGCAGTCTGATCTCGGTTGGTTGGTTGGTTGGTTGTATTGGGGTTTAACGCCACTTTAACAGCTGATGTCATATCATGGCGGTCGGTGACGCACATGTGTTTCCTGGCTTTCTCACACCAGTACTAACACAGCTTTCTTTCCAAAGCCACCGACTACTTTTCTCACATGCTTCAGCAGAGGTGAGAGGCGAAAATACGCCGGAAAGAAAGTTCGCCTCAACCGGGTATCGAACTCATAACCACCAGGTCATGAGTCCGACACGCTCACCACTGAGCCACCCGGGCGGGCTCTGATCTCGACCGACATTTTGCTGAAAAGTAGGCCTATATTTATCTTTTTACCACAAGACAGAATCTTTGACTGGTCCAAATTGAAAGGATTTGCAGATGACAATTAATATTGTATAGTACTCAAATGATGGAAATTTATTTGAGAGGGTAGAAAATATTATTGAAAAAGGAGAAAATGTTGGTTATCACCATTTAATCCTTTTCCTACAATGTTTTCATAAGGCTTCTTCCTCTGAGTCTTTAAGATTCAGGATTGTGTTGTAAAGGATTAATTTTGTGCTTCACAGGCCAAGGGTCATTTAAGAAAAATGCAATATGCTTGTTCCACTATGCACATTGAATATTAGTGCTGTGCTTGGTACTTTGGAAAGATACTCATGACCAGGCGCACTAACTGGCACATGAATGAAATGTTTAACCCTTTACCTTTACCTCTAAAGAAAACAGTTCATGAAAACATTATGGAAATAGGAGAAAATGCTGGTAACCAGCATGTCTTCCTTTTCCTAGGATATTTTCAACCCTTCCATAAATGAATTTCAATTGTTTAGCCACTCTTACTTTTTCGTCTACTAGTGTTTTCAATTTATACAAGTCATTAACCCTGTTGTTTGGTAACAGCTTATCCAGATCTTTGATATAGACTATACACGTTCAAATCTAACATGCAATTTGCATGAAGTATGTCCCAGTGCAAGGCCATATTGGTGTGTTACACATACAGACGAACAGACACAAGATGGAAAGGATTATTTCAGTGGTTATAACAATGGCTCTCTTGTCATTTATTGCAGGTATAGAAATTCTTCGAGTATCCCAGGGTGGGTTTTTGGAAGAGAACTTTGTTATCAGTGAAGTTCACCAGTAAATCTTCATCGGAAAGATATTATGCCCTGTTCAATCCAGCAAAGGATAATAATTTACAACAGCTATTGAGACAATACAAAGACTTTCAAGGTATTCTGTAATTATTTAATTAAAAGTTGTTTTATACATGTACAAGCATAATTTGTCACATTTAATTCGTGTTACGCGACCAATTCTAAACCTTTACTTCACAGAGAATTTCAAGCATTACCTCCTTTTCGAAGGGGAAAAAAATGACCCATTAGGATAGACTTGCTAAAATTACTAATGAAATTCACAGTGTTGTCACAGTATAATATTATGATGAAATTTTTGTTACCATTTTTGTGGAGTATATAACAAAATTGCAAGAGTATTTTGGTATTATCATTGCAGCCACTTCACTTATCCCTATGTTTCTGAACATCTCACACCAGTAATATACTTGTCCACACAATATTTTTGAGATGTGATCCATCCATTTGATGAAGATCAATGCAATTTCAGTCACTTTTGTAAAGAAATCTGTTGGCTGAAAAACAGCCAGTTGCTGAGGAAGAATCCTGTGAGGGATACCTACAAGGGACAGTTAGGAAACTCCTGGGAAGGTGAACTTACAGGTGTGATTAATTGTTGATTGAATCAAGTTTTTGGCTGCTTTCAGCATTAAATTTTGGCAGCTGTGATTTGATAGAAATTCTGTTGAAAGCAGTTTCAAAGTCCATTCAAGATGGTTTCAAAGAAACTCAACAATAGACAAACTCACAAACTGATACATGTAGACACATGTAAATGAATGGGACAAAAAAAGCTTTCCTTAACCCTTTACCACACAATCCCGAGTTTTACGATCCTGAGGAAGAAGCCTTTTGATAACATTGTGGGAAAAGGAGAAAATGCTGGTAAGCAGCCTTTTCTCCCTTTTCCACAATGTTTTCTACTCATTCAAAGACAAATTCCATCCTTCCAGCCACATTTAAATTGTTGTTTCCAAATGTTTTCAATTGGACAAGTCTAGGATCTGTCCTGTGGTAAAGAGTTGAGCACTTTTTGCTCTGGTGAGCTAAAAACTTGTATTTCTTGAGATTCTATATTTACAAACATCTCTTACTAATATACTTTCAGAGCTTTCTCCTGCTAGAAGAATGACACTAAAAAGGAACCATGACTGCAAGACAACTACACCTCACGGGGACCACATGTTATAATTTGTGCAATGGTGGTCTCATATATCATTGGACATGCAGTCATTAAAACATTTAATTAAAGAAAAATAGTGCTATAGTATTAATGTTCTATGTTTACCATCTTTGCAATGCAAAGAAGTTCATGCTAGTATTTACCGGTACTTTTCAAAATCAGTAATGGTTAAAAGGGTATTTAAATCCTAATCACGAAATGCCACTAAATTAAAACAGCATTGCAGCAGACTGCTTTTGAAAATATTGTGACCAAATATGATATTGCTCACAGTCAGCAATATCTATTTGCCACAATGTTTTCATCTCAATCTTTCAATTATTTTTCTCCATTTGCCTCAGATTTTATCTAGTGTTAAAAGTAAAGGTAGGTTTCAAGACTTTGTTAAATAAAGGAAAAGCAATATTCTTGTTTATGTTTAGAACAAAAATCCTTAATGCCCCTTTAAGAGTGAAAGCAATATACATGTAGTAAAATTCAGTCATTGACATTGTGTGGAAAAAGAAATTCCGTTACATACAAGTCTTATTAGCTGCACAAAATTAATAGTCCTTTGAAAACATTGTGAAAAATGGCAAATAACTGAATAATTTTGGATTTTTTAACAATATTTTTCTGAAGCGGAAATTTGCTGCATCAAGGGACCCGAATAACATGAGAATAATATAAAAGTGTTATGTTACTACACATGTAATAAAGATAAATATCTACAAAATTTTCAAGACTTCTCACGTTTATTTCTTTTAATCTTTACCAACGGATAAAATTCTGGACTTCTTCAAATTCAAAGCATTTGCAGACGACTCATTGATTTTGGCTCACATTCTACAATTTACCTATTAAAGGGTAGGAAACATTGTGTTGAAAGGAGAAATTGTTAGTTGTCTTTTCCCACAATGTTTCCTAAAGCATTTAATTTTCTGCAGGGTTGTTAAAACTCAGGATTTTTGGTATAGACTTACAAGTCATCAAATAAATTAACTTAATAGCTTCTGAAACATATTTGCAGCATAAAACTTCAGAAGCATCCTTGTAAATGTGAAAAAAAAATAATCAAGGAGTAAAGCTTGAGTATTCAATATATCATGTCAAAAGCAGATATTACTTATTTTGACCAATTTGTCCTTAGGTCAAAATGTTTTCAAAATTGGTCTGCTGCAAGACACAAAAAGTTATCTACAGGAGACAGCCCACTGACCGCTTTATCTGCTGGTATCATATCACTGGCTGTCTCTGGTCCAACAACTTGCAAGGTTGAATTAAACAAGGGCTGTATAAGAAGTAGACATGCAACCATTTTAACCTTTTACCATTTAACAAAATTTTCATCATGTCTATTTTAAAAGCAAAGTTGGAGGATGAAACAATTGTAGCCCAAATGATTAGGTTTATTGTTGAAAGGAAACAATGTGAGAAAAGTATAAAAAGCTGGTGACCAGCTTTTTTCTCCTCTTCCTTCAATGTTGTCAAAAGCCCTCTGTATCAGGGTAATTAAAAACAGAATTGTTTGATAAAGGGTTAACTCACAAAACAAAATTTCGATTGGTTCAAGTTGAGAGGATTAGCAGGTGATATGTAGCTGAACTAGTGAAATTTGTCTTTGAATGAGTAGAAAACACAGTGGAAAAAAGATTTCCAATATTTTCTCTTTTTCTCACAACTGTTACGGCTTCCCTCCCCCTGGCTGTTTTAACACAAGCTCATTTGGTAAAGAGCTAACAGGATGCCTTCTCTTCTAAGTACAGGAAAATGCCTTGCAAATCATATCTTGTGGTACATCCTGTTGCATCTGCTGTCATTTGGACTGTCATGAATTAATCTTGTACTTTAGTGGTTTGGCATTTCCTAAGCTTCTAAAGTAGGTGATGTTTCATGCGGCACTGTACAGATGTTTCGGACAGTTATTGTGATTGTTCTGAAGCTGTTGATTCTCACTGTAGAGCCAACATCCATAAAATTATGTATTGGCTTGAATAAAGTGGTCAGTTTCTGATCTTCAAATATATGACCACCCAATCAGACTTTTAAAGGTGACATCCTGTGTAACATATTAGAAATGAACAACAGCATCTGAAATGAAATTACAAAAATTATAAACTTGAAATACGAGTGCAGTCCTTCAGGATACCCATTTCTTTGAACATTAATCAGACCAGAATTCTATCAAAGCCTGAGTGTCTTCCTGCACACTTTGCTAACTCATGTACTGCATTAGATTTGATTTGATTGGGAAACATAGCATGTCAGTTTTTGCAAAGTTTGGTCTTTTTCCAGTGTTTATGGGAGTACCCTGAGGTAAAAGGTATTGAGAAAATTGTTGGAAAATTGTTACATCATGATCAGACTGCACAAAGTGTGCAGTCTGATCTCTGATCTACATTGATCGCTTTGCTAAGACATTCAAGACAAAGGCAACTTCAACATTATTCTTACGATCTTATTTATAGAATGAAAACGCCTCTTTGATTTATTCGGCGCTCTAGAAAGGGTTAAGCCTATTTACCCAGTTCCCAGTGAAATGATGAATTTACCTGAAAATAATTCAACAAAAGATGCCGAAATAGATTTTGAAGCCATGAATTCACGACCAGTTAAGAATTTTCTTTGGTCCTATGTATGTAATTGGCTTTCTAAGGCAATTCAATGAATAAAATGAGGCCGAGTAATTGCAACTGTCATTATCGGCAACATTTAATATGGTGCAAAGGGGACTTAGGTGCGAAACTACCCTGGTGCGAAACACATCAAAACGGCAATATGTTTCTTAACGCCCCTGAAGACGCGATCAGAGTGCATTTCTAGAATGAAATGCTTAAAAACATTATTCTATTGCCATAACTGGGTTAGTTTGACCTCTTTAGATCAGAAATCAACCGAGTACATGTCCATTGCAACGATGTACGAAAACTGGGTTACGGATTTTCGCTGATTTCCACGGCCTGTTTTTAATCACAGCATTATTTCTCAATAATATTTTAACCCTTACCAACATCTTGCATCTCCGGTTTTTCCTCTCCAAACCCAGTTTTGAGAATTTGAATAACATACACATCAGTGTAGCGTCATGAATGTCGGTACATACATAAGCAAAACAGTGGAAAAAAGCTCAATATGGCGACCAGTGATCCCGGAAGTGCATTTCATCTAAACGAGACTTACAGACCCTATATTTATAAAAAAAAAATTGACGTTTAATACGCTGAAAGTAGGAGGAAATTAGATAACCTGTACTCATTAAACTGACGATGATTTTTAAGTTGTCATCCGATCTGTAGATAATTTTTGTCATTTTTGACCAATCAGGTAATTGTGCGAAAGATTGTGATACGTGTGACGCTGTGCGACCAACCGGAAGACACTCAATTTTTAGTCATCCCCTTCTAGATTTAGACTAAAACCCAGAACGAAGTCGTAATTTTATTTTTAAAAATCTAGAAAGGTGTTACCGCAAAACGAGCTTCGCTCGTTACTAACTGCTCTTTGTTAGTAAATCCAACATTGCGTATTTATTTACTGTCTTTTTCATTGATATTTCATAGCGCGGTAAAACTGCTCCTTCATGACGTAAAAATGACGTGATTCATGACGTCATTATAGTATTGAACATTTGCAGATTCAGTGGATTTATTATTAGAAGTTCAATACGCGAGAATTAAGTTGAAAATAAGATTGTTTAAACCCAGCAGAGTAACAATGAGCTTTCAGCTCTCTCTTTGAATTTACTGTTGGATTTTTTTTGTCAGTATTCAGAAAATATAAATTCAGCTAGCAATTTGAACTTCGGACTCGATATAAAATCAGAACGAAAAACATTATGAAATCTCGTATACATGTTTGTTTACATTAGTTTGACTGCAAAAGTAGTTCCGGCACTGCTGATTTTTTTTTTGATGGAGCTATGAAAATTTTTTTTCAGCCAATCAGAACTGGCCAATGTTCATGAAAAAAAACTAATATTGAATTATTATGTTATGGTATATGTATATGCATCAAGCTGCATGTGAAATACGGAATATTTTGTTGTTATTACTTTCCAGGGCCTGTATTCACCAACCATTCATAAAAATAGTTTTAGTTTTAATCTTCAAGATTTTCTAAATTTGAAAGTAACTGGCTAAACCAAATTGTGTAGCAAATCAGAAGTTCTGTTACTTTCAAGTTTAGAAAATTCTGGAGAATAAGACAAAGAACGTTCTTGAGAATGGTTTGTGAATATGGACTCAGGTGCCTGTATTTGATTCGAGCAGCATGAGAAAATTTGATATCGCCCGAGATCGAAGGTCGAGCAAAATGTCATTTGTTTACGCACTGAGAAGTGAACACAAGCAAATGGAAAGTTACTACAATTTAATATTCGTTTGGCTCCCATCACCCGAGGTATGCCGAATGTTCGTTTTTATGAATGGCGGATTAATATTATAATGTAACATTTTGACCAATCAAAATCGCAAGTCAATGCATGCTTATTCCGTGCGCGAGATACGTCAATATACCGTATTAGGAACATACAGTGTGTAGATACAGACTTTCTTTTTTCTGTCTTTCGCGCTATTTCATCCGCCGACGCATGTATTTGTGCCGGAAAGTTTACTGATATATAATAAAAGTTGATATCTCGCGAATCAATATTTCATTGGTCGTCTGCAAAAGCTTTCAGTATGCACAAGTCTAAACTTTAGTTGTCTGGTTTTTTTTTCAATTTAATCGCAGTCTTAATCTGGATTACATAATAATTGTTTAACCGTCTACCAAACAATCCCGACTTTTAACGACACTAGCACAGAAAGGGACTTGGAAAAAACTGTGGGTAAAAGAGAAAATGCTGGTGGCTAGCATTTTCTCCTTTTCCGATAATGTTTTCTATCCTATCAAAGACAAATACCACCATTCTAGTAATAGTTAGTTTGTCGTCTGCAAATTCTTTGAATTTGGATCAGTCTAATATTTTGTCGTTTTGTAAAGAATTGATGCTTGTCACGGCCTTGATCTATATCAATAAACGTTATATAATAAATATTGGATATTACATGTGAAGTCATTATTTTCTAACGTATTTTTAAAAATAATGATAACGTGGCATTGCCGACTTTCTATCGTTTTTTTAATGAAGCGTTAGACAAAACGCTACAAAAAGAACACAGATGTAATATTCTTTTTGTAATATATTCGACTGAATTTCGTACTCCGCCCCAAATGATTCTCATATCTACATTTCTTTACCAAAAATGAAAATGACAAAGTGTGAAAAACGGTTTGTAGAACCCAATTTGCGACTGTCTGGATTCAAAATAAGAAATAGAACTATTTTTTCAAGTACCTATATGCGCCTCAAAAACCTATAATTGACAAAAAAAAAAAAACGTTTCTTTCTTTCGAGAATGGCACGGTTTATAAAAAAGTGTGTGAAGCGGCTTTGTTTACTATAATGATTGATTTATTGTATTGCGTTAAACGCCGTTTTCAACATTATGTCGGTTATATCGCATGCTTTCCTGGAGTCTCTTCTACCAGTACTCCGCGTAATTTTCTTTCCAAGCCAATGGCTGCTTTCCCACATAACCATGGTAGAAATAATGATCTGTGGGAGAGGAATTCTGTGAAAAGGTGGTCTTTTGCATCTTGGTAATGCATTATTTTCAGCAAGTCATCACATCACATATCTATGGATCCATAGAATCAATTTTGTTTGAAATAATGAATGCATAATGAAGTAGAAAGGTCCTCGTACAAGTAGGAAATTTTAAGCGAATAGCAAAAAAACTTCGATCCATGCCAGACTGTGCGGACTGCGCAGGCTGACATGAATCGATGCTTTTTGCAGATGCGTTAAACCCATTTTCCCAGATCTTCGTTAAATATTAATTTCAATTTCCTAGGTCTATATCTATTATACGGAATATTCAATATCACAGACAACAAATATGCACTTAAATAATGATATGAAAAAGGCAAAGCCTCAGTACGAGCGACATGAATGATTTGTGAAACAAATATCTAATAATTCGAATGACGACCTGGACTCTAAATCTTGAAATCAAAGGGTTTTGAGTTCGAATTCCGGCTTTGCCAAAACTAATTTTGAGCGTTGTTAAAAGTAGAAAGCATGCTTCTTTCGTTGATGTATACGTGTGAAATAGATCGAACAGTCCCGGATTCCCTAAACAAAATTAAGACAGTTTCTCAGTAGTTTTGTTAATTTATATAATGTAAAAAACTTGAGTGATTATTAGTTCACGTACTTTTAAAGAACATTTTACAGGGACATTTCCTCACTGCATGTAGATCTAGATCTATAAGAGAGAGAGAGAGGAAAAAAAAAAAAAAAACAAAAAGAAAAGAAAAGACTGAATGGAAGAAATTCACGGTCACATTTTCACATTTGCATGTAAAAAGGAGAAGGGGAAAAAAACCCTTCACTTTCATAGATCTATGTCATTCCGCGGAACACTGCTGTCTTTCTAAAATACCACCAGTGGCTTTGATCGCCAGGGAATCATGTGACCGCCACATGTTCAAGGGTTTAGTTGGCGATTAAGGACGACTGGATGGTTTCCATCGCTACCCGGGCGCTACTGCAGCGACATCTGATCATTCTCAGACCCGATTCATATCATGATCTCTCCATCTTCGGAGAATTATGATGTTTTTTTCAACTATGATTTTTAACACTTTAACACTTTATTTCTCATGTAGATCTGTCAATGGCGACATGTTTTTCCTTGAGTTTCTTTAAAATAAAAGTGCGTAGATCGCCAAAATTAGATTATTTGTAGCTGTCCTTTTTCATCCCATCTGCTTTCCTACAAGTCCATCGTTGAAACAGTGATCAGTGTAGAGAGAGGAATGAATTCTGTCGCAATGACTAGATCTATCATCAATCCTAAGATAGAAATTTACTGAGTTATCGGATAGATATCCAACTTATGGTAAACCCCCCCCCCCCAAACTTTTGGATCTATCAACAACTTCTATCGTTATAACATTTGAATAAATATAGTTGAGCCATGTTGCGGGAAAAAAGGGTTTAATGCATCTTCGTGTTGCATGATACCAAGAAAGTCATCACATAATTATAGATCCATATAATCCATTTTGTATGATAACTGACTGAATCACGAGGCATGCATACTGGTCCTTTGACATGCAGAAAATTGATCAATATATTTAGCATAGAGTTTTGATCCAGGTCAGCTTGCGCGGACTGCACAGGCAGACCTGGATCGATAGTTTTTGCGGATGCATTTAGTCCCCTTTTCACGGATCATAAATCCGACTTTCTCTGTACACGGTATTTTGAAACAGTCAAAAAACTAGTTGCCGAGCCCTGGTAGAGCAGTCGGTAGCGTATAAGACTCAAGAACAGGGGGTCGCTCGTTCGATCCCCGGCTCGGCCAATTTCTTTCCGAGGACTGATGATAGTTATTGCGACATGATTCATTCCTCTCACACCGCTGATCATTGTTTCGACGATGGTTATGCGGGAAAGCAGCCAGTGGCTTTGAAAGAAAATTGTGCAGAGTACTGGTAAAAGAAACTCCAGGAAAGTATGGATAGGTGCACTGGCCGCCGTGATATAACTGAAATAATGTTAAAAACGGCGTTAAACACCATACAATCAATCAATCATCGATCAAAAAACTAGTTTAGTCGTGATTTCTTCGACACAATATTTTCCGCGAAAACCGGTTTGTGCATGACGTAAAAAAAGTATGATTAATGACGTCATCATTTGCTAGCATAGATTATTGCGTATAGGGTCTGTAAGTCTCGTCATGTGACCGCGAGAGTTCATCACTTCCGGGATCTACCGTAAATTTATCTCCTTTTCATCACAGTATGTGAAGAGATACACGAAGCAATTACGAAGGATTAAGTCAGAATTTAAAAGTCCGAGCGATTTGAAAATTTCAGTAATCGATCAGAGAACGATATGTGACTATGAATACGCCACCTTAAAGAACAGATCGTATTCAGCGCAGGTAAACAGGTTGATGGTTGAACCTACTTTCGGTTTCGTATGCAATAGAATCATGTTTTTTTGACGGAGTTAAATCAAAATAGGTGAATCACGTTTCTTTCACAAAACTACAGCTGTGTGAAGGCATAAAATGAAAGCATAAGTACGAAGCAAGACGTTTTAAAGCAGATATTTATACTTGTAATCCTCAATTTGCAGAGGGCGATCGCACAGATCTACGTTTCCGCTGTTAAATTCAGCCTCTGGTAATATTGAAGTATTTTAAAAACAGCCACTCCAGTATTAAGTTTTCAAAGATCAAACCATATAAGACAGTTCAGATTCAAGATCAGACTGCATGTTCAGTGCAGTCTGATCTCGGTTGGTTGGTTGGTTGGTTGTATTGGGGTTTAACGCCACTTTAACAGCTGATGTCATATCATGGCGGTCGGTGACGCACATGTGTTTCCTGGCTTTCTCACACCAGTACTAACACAGCTTTCTTTCCAAAGCCACCGACTACTTTTCTCACATGCTTCAGCAGAGGTGAGAGGCGAAAATACGCCGGAAAGAAAGTTCGCCTCAACCGGGTATCGAACTCATAACCACCAGGTCATGAGTCCGACACGCTCACCACTGAGCCACCCGGGCGGGCTCTGATCTCGACCGACATTTTGCTGAAAAGTAGGCCTATATTTATCTTTTTACCACAAGACAGAATCTTTGACTGGTCCAAATTGAAAGGATTTGCAGATGACAATTAATATTGTATAGTACTCAAATGATGGAAATTTATTTGAGAGGGTAGAAAATATTATTGAAAAAGGAGAAAATGTTGGTTATCACCATTTAATCCTTTTCCTACAATGTTTTCATAAGGCTTCTTCCTCTGAGTCTTTAAGATTCAGGATTGTGTTGTAAAGGATTAATTTTGTGCTTCACAGGCCAAGGGTCATTTAAGAAAAATGCAATATGCTTGTTCCACTATGCACATTGAATATTAGTGCTGTGCTTGGTACTTTGGAAAGATACTCATGACCAGGCGCACTAACTGGCACATGAATGAAATGTTTAACCCTTTACCTTTACCTCTAAAGAAAACAGTTCATGAAAACATTATGGAAATAGGAGAAAATGCTGGTAACCAGCATGTCTTCCTTTTCCTAGGATATTTTCAACCCTTCCATAAATGAATTTCAATTGTTTAGCCACTCTTACTTTTTCGTCTACTAGTGTTTTCAATTTATACAAGTCATTAACCCTGTTGTTTGGTAACAGCTTATCCAGATCTTTGATATAGACTATACACGTTCAAATCTAACATGCAATTTGCATGAAGTATGTCCCAGTGCAAGGCCATATTGGTGTGTTACACATACAGACGAACAGACACAAGATGGAAAGGATTATTTCAGTGGTTATAACAATGGCTCTCTTGTCATTTATTGCAGGTATAGAAATTCTTCGAGTATCCCAGGGTGGGTTTTTGGAAGAGAACTTTGTTATCAGTGAAGTTCACCAGTAAATCTTCATCGGAAAGATATTATGCCCTGTTCAATCCAGCAAAGGATAATAATTTACAACAGCTATTGAGACAATACAAAGACTTTCAAGGTATTCTGTAATTATTTAATTAAAAGTTGTTTTATACATGTACAAGCATAATTTGTCACATTTAATTCGTGTTACGCGACCAATTCTAAACCTTTACTTCACAGAGAATTTCAAGCATTACCTCCTTTTCGAAGGGGAAAAAAATGACCCATTAGGATAGACTTGCTAAAATTACTAATGAAATTCACAGTGTTGTCACAGTATAATATTATGATGAAATTTTTGTTACCATTTTTGTGGAGTATATAACAAAATTGCAAGAGTATTTTGGTATTATCATTGCAGCCACTTCACTTATCCCTATGTTTCTGAACATCTCACACCAGTAATATACTTGTCCACACAATATTTTTGAGATGTGATCCATCCATTTGATGAAGATCAATGCAATTTCAGTCACTTTTGTAAAGAAATCTGTTGGCTGAAAAACAGCCAGTTGCTGAGGAAGAATCCTGTGAGGGATACCTACAAGGGACAGTTAGGAAACTCCTGGGAAGGTGAACTTACAGGTGTGATTAATTGTTGATTGAATCAAGTTTTTGGCTGCTTTCAGCATTAAATTTTGGCAGCTGTGATTTGATAGAAATTCTGTTGAAAGCAGTTTCAAAGTCCATTCAAGATGGTTTCAAAGAAACTCAACAATAGACAAACTCACAAACTGATACATGTAGACACATGTAAATGAATGGGACAAAAAAAGCTTTCCTTAACCCTTTACCACACAATCCCGAGTTTTACGATCCTGAGGAAGAAGCCTTTTGATAACATTGTGGGAAAAGGAGAAAATGCTGGTAAGCAGCCTTTTCTCCCTTTTCCACAATGTTTTCTACTCATTCAAAGACAAATTCCATCCTTCCAGCCACATTTAAATTGTTGTTTCCAAATGTTTTCAATTGGACAAGTCTAGGATCTGTCCTGTGGTAAAGAGTTGAGCACTTTTTGCTCTGGTGAGCTAAAAACTTGTATTTCTTGAGATTCTATATTTACAAACATCTCTTACTAATATACTTTCAGAGCTTTCTCCTGCTAGAAGAATGACACTAAAAAGGAACCATGACTGCAAGACAACTACACCTCACGGGGACCACATGTTATAATTTGTGCAATGGTGGTCTCATATATCATTGGACATGCAGTCATTAAAACATTTAATTAAAGAAAAATAGTGCTATAGTATTAATGTTCTATGTTTACCATCTTTGCAATGCAAAGAAGTTCATGCTAGTATTTACCGGTACTTTTCAAAATCAGTAATGGTTAAAAGGGTATTTAAATCCTAATCACGAAATGCCACTAAATTAAAACAGCATTGCAGCAGACTGCTTTTGAAAATATTGTGACCAAATATGATATTGCTCACAGTCAGCAATATCTATTTGCCACAATGTTTTCATCTCAATCTTTCAATTATTTTTCTCCATTTGCCTCAGATTTTATCTAGTGTTAAAAGTAAAGGTAGGTTTCAAGACTTTGTTAAATAAAGGAAAAGCAATATTCTTGTTTATGTTTAGAACAAAAATCCTTAATGCCCCTTTAAGAGTGAAAGCAATATACATGTAGTAAAATTCAGTCATTGACATTGTGTGGAAAAAGAAATTCCGTTACATACAAGTCTTATTAGCTGCACAAAATTAATAGTCCTTTGAAAACATTGTGAAAAATGGCAAATAACTGAATAATTTTGGATTTTTTAACAATATTTTTCTGAAGCGGAAATTTGCTGCATCAAGGGACCCGAATAACATGAGAATAATATAAAAGTGTTATGTTACTACACATGTAATAAAGATAAATATCTACAAAATTTTCAAGACTTCTCACGTTTATTTCTTTTAGTCTTTACCAACGGATAAAATTCTGGACTTCTTCAAATTCAAAGCATTTGCAGACGACTCATTGATTTTGGCTCACATTCTACAATTTACCTATTAAAGGGTAGGAAACATTGTGTTGAAAGGAGAAATTGTTAGTTGTCTTTTCCCACAATGTTTCCTAAAGCATTTAATTTTCTGCAGGGTTGTTAAAACTCAGGATTTTTGGTATAGACTTACAAGTCATCAAATAAATTAACTTAATAGCTTCTGAAACATATTTGCAGCATAAAACTTCAGAAGCATCCTTGTAAATGTGAAAAAAAAATAATCAAGGAGTAAAGCTTGAGTATTCAATATATCATGTCAAAAGCAGATATTACTTATTTTGACCAATTTGTCCTTAGGTCAAAATGTTTTCAAAATTGGTCTGCTGCAAGACACAAAAAGTTATCTACAGGAGACAGCCCACTGACCGCTTTATCTGCTGGTATCATATCACTGGCTGTCTCTGGTCCAACAACTTGCAAGGTTGAATTAAACAAGGGCTGTATAAGAAGTAGACATGCAACCATTTTAACCTTTTACCATTTAACAAAATTTTCATCATGTCTATTTTAAAAGCAAAGTTGGAGGATGAAACAATTGTAGCCCAAATGATTAGGTTTATTGTTGAAAGGAAACAATGTGAGAAAAGTATAAAAAGCTGGTGACCAGCTTTTTTCTCCTCTTCCTTCAATGTTGTCAAAAGCCCTCTGTATCAGGGTAATTAAAAACAGAATTGTTTGATAAAGGGTTAACTCACAAAACAAAATTTCGATTGGTTCAAGTTGAGAGGATTAGCAGGTGATATGTAGCTGAACTAGTGAAATTTGTCTTTGAATGAGTAGAAAACACAGTGGAAAAAAGATTTCCAATATTTTCTCTTTTTCTCACAACTGTTACGGCTTCCCTCCCCCTGGCTGTTTTAACACAAGCTCATTTGGTAAAGAGCTAACAGGATGCCTTCTCTTCTAAGTACAGGAAAATGCCTTGCAAATCATATCTTGTGGTACATCCTGTTGCATCTGCTGTCATTTGGACTGTCATGAATTAATCTTGTACTTTAGTGGTTTGGCATTTCCTAAGCTTCTAAAGTAGGTGATGTTTCATGCGGCACTGTACAGATGTTTCGGACAGTTATTGTGATTGTTCTGAAGCTGTTGATTCTCACTGTAGAGCCAACATCCATAAAATTATGTATTGGCTTGAATAAAGTGGTCAGTTTCTGATCTTCAAATATATGACCACCCAATCAGACTTTTAAAGGTGACATCCTGTGTAACATATTAGAAATGAACAACAGCATCTGAAATGAAATTACAAAAATTATAAACTTGAAATACGAGTGCAGTCCTTCAGGATACCCATTTCTTTGAACATTAATCAGACCAGAATTCTATCAAAGCCTGAGTGTCTTCCTGCACACTTTGCTAACTCATGTACTGCATTAGATTTGATTTGATTGGGAAACATAGCATGTCAGTTTTTGCAAAGTTTGGTCTTTTTCCAGTGTTTATGGGAGTACCCTGAGGTAAAAGGTATTGAGAAAATTGTTGGAAAATTGTTACATCATGATCAGACTGCACAAAGTGTGCAGTCTGATCTCTGATCTACATTGATCGCTTTGCTAAGACATTCAAGACAAAGGCAACTTCAACATTATTCTTACGATCTTATTTATAGAATGAAAACGCCTCTTTGATTTATTCGGCGCTCTAGAAAGGGTTAAGCCTATTTACCCAGTTCCCAGTGAAATGATGAATTTACCTGAAAATAATTCAACAAAAGATGCCGAAATAGATTTTGAAGCCATGAATTCACGACCAGTTAAGAATTTTCTTTGGTCCTATGTATGTAATTGGCTTTCTAAGGCAATTCAATGAATAAAATGAGGCCGAGTAATTGCAACTGTCATTATCGGCAACATTTAATATGGTGCAAAGGGGACTTAGGTGCGAAACTACCCTGGTGCGAAACACATCAAAACGGCAATATGTTTCTTAACGCCCCTGAAGACGCGATCAGAGTGCATTTCTAGAATGAAATGCTTAAAAACATTATTCTATTGCCATAACTGGGTTAGTTTGACCTCTTTAGATCAGAAATCAACCGAGTACATGTCCATTGCAACGATGTACGAAAACTGGGTTACGGATTTTCGCTGATTTCCACGGCCTGTTTTTAATCACAGCATTATTTCTCAATAATATTTTAACCCTTACCAACATCTTGCATCTCCGGTTTTTCCTCTCCAAACCCAGTTTTGAGAATTTGAATAACATACACATCAGTGTAGCGTCATGAATGTCGGTACATACATAAGCAAAACAGTGGAAAAAAGCTCAATATGGCGACCAGTGATCCCGGAAGTGCATTTCATCTAAACGAGACTTACAGACCCTATATTTATAAAAAAAAAATTGACGTTTAATACGCTGAAAGTAGGAGGAAATTAGATAACCTGTACTCATTAAACTGACGATGATTTTTAAGTTGTCATCCGATCTGTAGATAATTTTTGTCATTTTTGACCAATCAGGTAATTGTGCGAAAGATTGTGATACGTGTGACGCTGTGCGACCAACCGGAAGACACTCAATTTTTAGTCATCCCCTTCTAGATTTAGACTAAAACCCAGAACGAAGTCGTAATTTTATTTTTAAAAATCTAGAAAGGTGTTACCGCAAAACGAGCTTCGCTCGTTACGGGCTTCGCCCGTAACTCGCTGTCGCTCGTTACTAACTGCTCTTTGTTAGTAAATCCAACATTGCGTATTTATTTACTGTCTTTTTCATTGATATTTCATAGCGCGGTAAAACTGCTCCTTCATGACGTAAAAATGACGTGATTCATGACGTCATTATAGTATTGAACATTTGCAGATTCAGTGGATTTATTATTAGAAGTTCAATACGCGAGAATTAAGTTGAAAATAAGATTGTTTAAACCCAGCAGAGTAACAATGAGCTTTCAGCTCTCTCTTTGAATTTACTGTTGGATTTTTTTTGTCAGTATTCAGAAAATATAAATTCAGCTAGCAATTTGAACTTCGGACTCGATATAAAATCAGAACGAAAAACATTATGAAATCTCGTATACATGTTTGTTTACATTAGTTTGACTGCAAAAGTAGTTCCGGCACTGCTGATTTTTTTTTTGATGGAGCTATGAAAATTTTTTTTCAGCCAATCAGAACTGGCCAATGTTCATGAAAAAAAACTAATATTGAATTATTATGTTATGGTATATGTATATGCATCAAGCTGCATGTGAAATACGGAATATTTTGTTGTTATTACTTTCCAGGGCCTGTATTCACCAACCATTCATAAAAATAGTTTTAGTTTTAATCTTCAAGATTTTCTAAATTTGAAAGTAACTGGCTAAACCAAATTGTGTAGCAAATCAGAAGTTCTGTTACTTTCAAGTTTAGAAAATTCTGGAGAATAAGACAAAGAACGTTCTTGAGAATGGTTTGTGAATATGGACTCAGGTGCCTGTATTTGATTCGAGCAGCATGAGAAAATTTGATATCGCCCGAGATCGAAGGTCGAGCAAAATGTCATTTGTTTACGCACTGAGAAGTGAACACAAGCAAATGGAAAGTTACTACAATTTAATATTCGTTTGGCTCCCATCACCCGAGGTATGCCGAATGTTCGTTTTTATGAATGGCGGATTAATATTATAATGTAACATTTTGACCAATCAAAATCGCAAGTCAATGCATGCTTATTCCGTGCGCGAGATACGTCAATATACCGTATTAGGAACATACAGTGTGTAGATACAGACTTTCTTTTTTCTGTCTTTCGCGCTATTTCATCCGCCGACGCATGTATTTGTGCCGGAAAGTTTACTGATATATAATAAAAGTTGATATCTCGCGAATCAATATTTCATTGGTCGTCTGCAAAAGCTTTCAGTATGCACAAGTCTAAACTTTAGTTGTCTGGTTTTTTTTTCAATTTAATCGCAGTCTTAATCTGGATTGCATAATAATTGTTTAACCGTCTACCAAACAATCCCGACTTTTAACGACACTAGCACAGAAAGGGACTTGGAAAAAACTGTGGGTAAAAGAGAAAATGCTGGTGGCTAGCATTTTCTCCTTTTCCGATAATGTTTTCTATCCTATCAAAGACAAATACCACCATTCTAGTAATAGTTAGTTTGTCGTCTGCAAATTCTTTGAATTTGGATCAGTCTAATATTTTGTCGTTTTGTAAAGAATTGATGCTTGTCACGGCCTTGATCTATATCAATAAACGTTATATAATAAATATTGGATATTACATGTGAAGTCATTATTTTCTAACGTATTTTTAAAAATAATGATAACGTGGCATTGCCGACTTTCTATCGTTTTTTTAATGAAGCGTTAGACAAAACGCTACAAAAAGAACACAGATGTAATATTCTTTTTGTAATATATTCGACTGAATTTCGTACTCCGCCCCAAATGATTCTCATATCTACATTTCTTTACCAAAAATGAAAATGACAAAGTGTGAAAAACGGTTTGTAGAACCCAATTTGCGACTGTCTGGATTCAAAATAAGAAATAGAACTATTTTTTCAAGTACCTATATGCGCCTCAAAAACCTATAATTGACAAAAAAAAAAAAACGTTTCTTTCTTTCGAGAATGGCACGGTTTATAAAAAAGTGTGTGAAGCGGCTTTGTTTACTATAATGATTGATTTATTGTATTGCGTTAAACGCCGTTTTCAACATTATGTCGGTTATATCGCATGCTTTCCTGGAGTCTCTTCTACCAGTACTCCGCGTAATTTTCTTTCCAAGCCAATGGCTGCTTTCCCACATAACCATGGTAGAAATAATGATCTGTGGGAGAGGAATTCTGTGAAAAGGTGGTCTTTTGCATCTTGGTAATGCATTATTTTCAGCAAGTCATCACATCACATATCTATGGATCCATAGAATCAATTTTGTTTGAAATAATGAATGCATAATGAAGTAGAAAGGTCCTCGTACAAGTAGGAAATTTTAAGCGAATAGCAAAAAAACTTCGATCCATGCCAGACTGTGCGGACTGCGCAGGCTGACATGAATCGATGCTTTTTGCAGATGCGTTAAACCCATTTTCCCAGATCTTCGTTAAATATTAATTTCAATTTCCTAGGTCTATATCTATTATACGGAATATTCAATATCACAGACAACAAATATGCACTTAAATAATGATATGAAAAAGGCAAAGCCTCAGTACGAGCGACATGAATGATTTGTGAAACAAATATCTAATAATTCGAATGACGACCTGGACTCTAAATCTTGAAATCAAAGGGTTTTGAGTTCGAATTCCGGCTTTGCCAAAACTAATTTTGAGCGTTGTTAAAAGTAGAAAGCATGCTTCTTTCGTTGATGTATACGTGTGAAATAGATCGAACAGTCCCGGATTCCCTAAACAAAATTAAGACAGTTTCTCAGTAGTTTTGTTAATTTATATAATGTAAAAAACTTGAGTGATTATTAGTTCACGTACTTTTAAAGAACATTTTACAGGGACATTTCCTCACTGCATGTAGATCTAGATCTATAAGAGAGAGAGAGAGGAAAAAAAAAAAAAAAAACAAAAAGAAAAGAAAAGACAGAATGGAAGAAATTCACGGTCACATTTTCACATTTGCATGTAAAAAGGAGAAGGGGAAAAAAACCCTTCACTTTCATAGATCTATGTCATTCCGCGGAACACTGCTGTCTTTCTAAAATACCACCAGTGGCTTTGATCGCCAGGGAATCATGTGACCGCCACATGTTCAAGGGTTTAGTTGGCGATTAAGGACGACTGGATGGTTTCCATCGCTACCCGGGCGCTACTGCAGCGACATCTGATCATTCTCAGACCCGATTCATATCATGATCTCTCCATCTTCGGAGAATTATGATGTTTTTTTCAACTATGATTTTTAACACTTTAACACTTTATTTCTCATGTAGATCTGTCAATGGCGACATGTTTTTCCTTGAGTTTCTTTAAAATAAAAGTGCGTAGATCGCCAAAATTAGATTATTTGTAGCTGTCCTTTTTCATCCCATCTGCTTTCCTACAAGTCCATCGTTGAAACAGTGATCAGTGTAGAGAGAGGAATGAATTCTGTCGCAATGACTAGATCTATCATCAATCCTAAGATAGAAATTTACTGAGTTATCGGATAGATATCCAACTTATGGTAAACCCCCCCCCCCAACTTTTGGATCTATCAACAACTTCTATCGTTATAACATTTGAATAAATATAGTTGAGCCATGTTGCGGGAAAAAAGGGTTTAATGCATCTTCGTGTTGCATGATACCAAGAAAGTCATCACATAATTATAGATCCATATAATCCATTTTGTATGATAACTGACTGAATCACGAGGCATGCATACTGGTCCTTTGACATGCAGAAAATTGATCAATATATTTAGCATAGAGTTTTGATCCAGGTCAGCTTGCACAGGCAGACCTGGATCGATAGTTTTTGCGGATGCATTTAGTCCCCTTTTCACGGATCATAAATCCGACTTTCTCTGTACACGGTATTTTGAAACAGTCAAAAAACTAGTTGCCGAGCCCTGGTAGAGCAGTCGGTAGCGTATAAGACTCAAGAACAGGGGGTCGCTCGTTCGATCCCCGGCTCGGCCAATTTCTTTCCGAGGACTGATGATAGTTATTGCGACATGATTCATTCCTCTCACACCGCTGATCATTGTTTCGACGATGGTTATGTGGGAAAGCAGCCAGTGGCTTTGAAAGAAAATTGTGCAGAGTACTGGTAAAAGAAACTCCAGGAAAGTATGGATAGGTGCACTGGCCGCCGTGATATAACTGAAATAATGTTAAAAACGGCGTTAAACACCATACAATCAATCAATCATCGATCAAAAAACTAGTTTAGTCGTGATTTCTTCGACACAATATTTTCCGCGAAAACCGGTTTGTGCATGACGTAAAAAAAGTATGATTAATGACGTCATCATTTGCTAGCATAGATTATTGCGTATAGGGTCTGTAAGTCTCGTCATGTGACCGCGAGAGTTCATCACTTCCGGGATCTACCGTAAATTTATCTCCTTTTCATCACAGTATGTGGAGAGATACACGAAGCAATTACGAAGGATTAAGTCAGAATTTAAAAGTCCGAGCGATTTGAAAATTTCAGTAATCGATCAGAGAACGATATGTGACTATGAATACGCCACCTTAAAGAACAGATCGTATTCAGCGCAGGTAAACAGGTTGATGGTTGAACCTACTTTCGGTTTCGTATGCAATAGAATCATGTTTTTTTGACGGAGTTAAATCAAAATAGGTGAATCACGTTTCTTTCACAAAACTACAGCTGTGTGAAGGCATAAAATGAAAGCATAAGTACGAAGCAAGACGTTTTAAAGCAGATATTTATACTTGTAATCCTCAATTTGCAGAGGGCGATCGCACAGATCTACGTTTCCGCTGTTAAATTCAGCCTCTGGTAATATTGAAGTATTTTAAAGACAGCCACTCCAGTATTAAGTTTTCAAAGATCAAACCATATAAGACAGTTCAGATTCAAGATCAGACTGCATGTTCAGTGCAGTCTGATCTCGGTTGGTTGGTTGGTTGGTTGGTTGTATTGGGGTTTAACGCCACTTTAACAGCTGATGTCATATCATGGCGGTCGGTGACGCACATGTGTTTCCTGGCTTTCTCACACCAGTACTAACACAGCTTTCTTTCCAAAACCACCGACTACTTTTCTCACATGCTTCAGCAGAGGTGAGAGGCGAAAATACGCCGGAAAGAAAGTTCGCCTCAACCGGGTATCGAACTCATAACCACCAGGTCATGAGTCCGACACGCTCACCACTGAGCCACCCGGGCGGGCTCTGATCTCGACCGACATTTTGCTGAAAAGTAGGCCTATATTTATCTTTTTACCACAAGACAGAATCTTTGACTGGTCCAAATTGAAAGGATTTGCAGATGACAATTAATACCGTATAGTACTCAAATAATGGAAATTTATTTGAGAGGGTAGAAAATATTATTGAAAAAGGAGAAAATGTTGGTTATCACCATTTAATCCTTTTCCTACAATGTTTTCATAAGGCTTCTTCCTCTGAGTCTTTAAAATTCAGGATTGTGTTGTAAAGGATTAATTTTGTGCTTCACAGGCCAAGAGTCATTTAAGAAAAATGCAATATGCTTGTTCCACTATGCACATTGAATATTAGTGCTGTGCTTGGTACTTTGGAAAGATACTCATGACCAGGCGCACTAACTGGCACATGAATGAAATGTTTAACCCTTTACCTTTACCTCTAAAGAAAACAGTTCATGAAAACATTATGGAAATAGGAGAAAATGATGGTAACCAGCATGTCTTCCTTTTCCCAGGATATTTTCAACCCTTCCATAAATGAATTTCAATTGTTTAGCCACTCTTACTTTTTCGTCTACTAGTGTTTTCAATTTATACAAGTCATTAAGCAGCATTTTCTCCCTTTTCCACAATGTTTTCTACTCATTCAAAGACAAATTCCATCCTTCCAGCCACATTTAAATTGTTGTTTCCAAATGTTTTCAATTGGACAAGTCTAGGATCTGTCCTGTGGTAAAGAGTTGAGCACTTTTTGCTCTGGTGAGCTAAAAACTTGTATTTCTTGAGATTCTATATTTACAAACATCTCTTACTAATATACTTTCAGAGCTTTCTCTTGCTAGAAGAATGACACTAAAAAGGAACCATGACTGCAAGACAACTACACCTCACAGGGACCACATGTTATAATTTGTGCAATGGTGGTCTCATATATCATTGGACATGCAGTCATTAAAACATTTAATTAAAGAAAAATAGTGCTATAGTATTAATGTTCTATGTTTACCATCTTTGCAATGCAAAGAAGTTCATGCTAGTATTTACCGGTACTTTTCAAAATCAGTAATGGTTAAAAGGGTATTTAAATCCTAATCACGAAATGCCACTAAATTAAAACAGCATTGCAGCAGACTGCTTTTGAAAATATTGTGACCAAATATGATATTGCTCACAGTCAGCAATATCTATTTGCCACAATGTTTTCATCTCAATCTTTCAATTATTTTTCTCCATTTGCCTCAGATTTTATCTAGTGTTAAAAGTAAAGGTAGGTTTCAAGACTTTGTTAAATAAAGGAAAAGCAATATTCTTGTTTATGTTTAGAACAAAAATCCTTAATGCCCCTTTAAGAGTGAAAGCAATATACATGTAGTAAAATTCAGTCATTGACATTGTGTGGAAAAAGAAATTCCGTTACATACAAGTCTTATTAGCTGCACAAAATTAATAGTCCTTTGAAAACATTGTGAGAAATGGCAAATAACTGAATAATTTTGGATTTTTTAACAATATTTTTCTGAAGCGGAAATTTGCTGCATCAAGGGACCCGAATAACATGAGAATAATATAAAAGTGTTATGTTACTACAAATGTAATAAAGATAAATATCTACAAAATTTTCAAGACTTCTCACGTTTATTTCTTTTAATCTTTACCAACGGATAAAATTCTGGACTTCTTCAAATTCAAAGCATTTGCAGACGACTCATTGATTTTGGCTCACATTCTACAATTTACCTATTAAAGGGTAGGAAACATTGTGTTGAAAGGAGAAATTGTTAGTTGTCTTTTCCCACAATGTTTCCTAAAGCATTTAATTTTCTGCAGGGTTGTTAAAACTCAGGATTTTTGGTATAGACTTACAAGTCATCAAATATATTAACTTAATAGCTTCTGAAACATATTTGCAGCATAAAACTTCAGAAGCATCCTTGTAAATGTGAAAAAAAATAATCAAGGAGTAAAGCTTGAGTATTAATTATATCATGTCAAAAGCAGATATTACTTATTTTGACCAATTTGTCCTTAGGTCAAAATGTTTTCAAAATTGGTCTGCTGCAAGACACAAAAAGTTATCTACAGGAGACAGCCCACTGACCGCTTTATCTGCTGGTATCATATCACTGGCTGTCTCTGGTCCAACAACTTGCAAGGTTGAATTAAACAAGGGCTGTATAAGAAGTAGACATGCAACCATTTTAACCTTTTACCATTTAACAAAATTTTCATCATGTCTATTTTAAAAGCAAAGTTGGAGGATGAAAGAATTGTAGCCCAAATGATTAGGTTTATTGCTGAAAGGAAACAATGTGAGAAAAGTATAAAAAGCTGGTGACCAGCTTTTTTCTCCTCTTCCTTCAATGTTGTCAAAAGCCCTCTGTATCAGGGTAATTAAAAACAGAATTGTTTGATAAAGGGTTAACTCACAGAACAAAATTTCGACTGGTTCAAGTTGACAGGATTAGCAGGTGATATGTAGCTGAACTAGTGAAATTTGTCTTTAAATGAGTAGAAAACACAGTGGAAAAAAGATTTCCAATATTTTCTCTTTTTCTCACAACTGTTACGGCTTCCCTCCCCTTGGCTGTTTTAACACAAGCTCATTTGGTAAAGAGCTAACAGGATGCCTTCTCTTCTAAGTACAGGAAAATGCCTTGCAAATCATATCTTGTGGTACATCCTGTTGCATCTGCTGTCATTTGGACTGTCATGAATTAATCTTGTACTTTAGTGGTTTGGCTTTTCCTAAGCTTCTAAAGTAGGTGATGTTTCATGCGGCACTGTACAGATGTTTCGGACAGTTATTGTGATTGTTCTGAAGCTGTTGATTCTCACTGTAGAGCCAACATCCATAAAATTATGTATTGGCTTGAATAAAGTGGTCAGTTTCTGATCTTCAAATATATGACCACCCAATTAGACTTTTAAAGGTGACATCCTGTGTAACATTTTAGAAATGAACAACAGCATCTGAAATGAAATTACAAAAATTATAAACTTGAAATACGAGTGCAGTCCTTCAGGATACCCATTTCTTTGAACATTAATCAGACCAGAATTCTATCAAAGCCTGAGTGTCTTCCTGCACACTTTGCTAACTCATGTACTGCATTAGATTTGATTTGATTGGGAAACATAGCATGTCAGTTTTTGCAAAGTTTGGTCTTTTTCCAGTGTTTATGGGAGTACCCTGAGGTAAAAGGTATTGAGAAAATTGTTGGAAAATTGTTACATCATGATCAGACTGCACAAAGTGTGCAGTCTGATCTCTGATCTACATTGATCGCTTTGCTAAGACATTCAAGACAAAGGCAACTTCAACATTATTCTTACGATCTTATTTATAGAATGAAAACGCCTCTTTGATTTATTCGGCGCTCTAGAAAGGGTTAAGCCTATTTACCCAGTTCCCAGTGAAATGATGAATTTACCTGAAAATAATTCAACAAAAGATGCCGAAATAGATTTTGAAGCCATGAATTCACGACCAGTTAAGAATTTTCTTTGGTCCTATGTATTTAATTGGCTTTCTAAGGCAATTCAATGAATAAAATGAGGCCGAGTAATTGCAACTGTCATTATCGGCAACATTTAATATGGTGCAAAGGGGACTTAGGTGCGAAACTACCCTGGTGCGAAACACATCAAAACGGCAATATGTTTCTAAACGCCCCTGAAGACGCGATCAGAGTGCATTTCTAGAATGAAATGCTTAAAAACATTATTCTATTGCCATAACTAGGTTAGTCTGACCTCTTTAGATCAGAAATCAACCGAGTACATGTCCATTGCAACGATGTACGAAAACTGGGTTACGGATTTTCGCTGATTTCCACGGCCTGTTTTTAATCACAGCATTATTTCTCAATAATATTTTAACCCTTACCAACATCTTGCATCTCCGGTTTTTCCTCTCCAAACCCAGTTTTGAGAATTTGAATAACATACACATCAGTGTAGCGTCATGAATGTCGGTACATACATAAGCAAAACAGTGGAAAAAAGCTCAATATGGCGACCAGTGATCCCGGAAGTGCATTTCATCTAAACGAGACTTACAGACCCTATATTTATAAAAAAAAATTGACGTTTAATACGCTGAAAGTAGGAGGAAATTAGATAACCTGTACTCATTAAACTGACGATGATTTTTAAGTTGTCATCCGATCTGTAGATAATTTTTGTCATTTTTGACCAATCAGGTAATTGTGCGAAAGATTGTGATACGTGTGACGCTGTGCGACCAACCGGAAGACACTCAATTTTTAGTCATCCCCTTCTAGATTTAGACTAAAACCCAGAACGAAGTCGTAATTTTATTTTTAAAAATCTAGAAAGGTGTTACCGCAAAACGAGCTTCGCTCGTTACGGGCTTCGCCCGTAACTCGCTGTCGCTCGTTACTAACTGCTCTTTGTTAGTAAATCCAACATTGCGTATTTATTTACTGTCTTTTTCATTGATATTTCATAGCGCGGTAAAACTGCTCCTTCATGACGTAAAAATGACGTGATTCATGACGTCATTATAGTATTGAACATTTGCAGATTCAGTGGATTTATTATTAGAAGTTCAATACGCGAGAATTAAGTTGAAAATAAGATTGTTTAAACCCAGCAGAGTAACAATGAGCTTTCAGCTCTCTCTTTGAATTTACTGTTGGATTTTTTTTGTCAGTATTCAGAAAATATAAATTCAGCTAGCAATTTGAACTTCGGACTCGATATAAAATCAGAACGAAAAACTTTATGAAATCTCGTATACATGTTTGTTTACATTAGTTTGACTGCAAAAGTAGTTCCGGCACTGCTGATTTTTTTTTTGATGGAGCTATGAAAAATTTTTTTCAGCCAATCAGAACTGGCCAATGTTCATGAAAAAAAACTAATATTGAATTATTATGTTATGGTATATGTATATGCATCAAGCTGCATGTGAAATACGGAATATTTTGTTGTTATTACTTTCCAGGGCCTGTATTCACCAACCATTCATAAAAATAGTTTTAGTTTTAATCTTCAAGATTTTCTAAATTTGAAAGTAACTGGCTAAACCAAATTGTGTAGCAAATCAGAAGTTCTGTTACTTTCAAGTTTAGAAAATTCTGGAGAATAAGACAAAGAACGTTCTTGAGAATGGTTTGTGAATATGGACTCAGGTGCCTGTATTTGATTCGAGCAGCATGAGAAAATTTGATATCGCCCGAGATCGAAGGTCGAGCAAAATGTCATTTGTTTACGCACTGAGAAGTGAACACAAGCAAATGGAAAGTTACTACAATTTAATATTCGTTTGGCTCCCATCACCCGAGGTATGCCGAATGTTCGTTTTTATGAATGGCGGATTAATATTATAATGTAACATTTTGACCAATCAAAATCGCAAGTCAATGCATGCTTATTCCGTGCGCGAGATACGTCAATATACCGTATTAGGAACATACAGTGTGTAGATACAGACTTTCTTTTTTCTGTCTTTCGCGCTATTTCATCCGCCGACGCATGTATTTGTGCCGGAAAGTTTACTGATATATAATAAAAGTTGATATCTCGCGAATCAATATTTCATTGGTCGTCTGCAAAAGCTTTCAGTATGCACAAGTCTAAACTTTAGTTGTCTGGTTTTTTTTTCAATTTAATCGCAGTCTTAATCTGGATTGCATAATAATTGTTTAACCGTCTACCAAACAATCCCGACTTTTAACGACACTAGCACAGAAAGGGACTTGGAAAAAACTGTGGGTAAAAGAGAAAATGCTGGTGGCTAGCATTTTCTCCTTTTCCGATAATGTTTTCTATCCTATCAAAGACAAATACCACCATTTTAGTAATAGTTAGTTTGTCGTCTGCAAATTCTTTGAATTTGGATCAGTCTAATATTTTGTCGTTTTGTAAAGAGTTGATGCTTGTCACGGCCTTGATCTATATCAATAAACGTTATATAATAAATATTGGATATTACATGTGAAGTCATTATTTTCTAACGTATTTTTAAAAATAATGATAACGTGGCATTGCCGACTTTCTATCGTTTTTTTAATGAAGCGTTAGACAAAACGCTACAAAAAGAACACAGATGTAATATTCTTTTTGTAATATATTCGACTGAATTTCGTACTCCGCCCCAAATGATTCTCATATCTACATTTCTTTACCAAAAATGAAAATGACAAAGTGTGAAAAACGGTTTGTAGAACCCAATTTGTAATGCATTATTTTCAGCAAGTCATCACATCACATATGTATGGATCCATAGAATCAATTTTGTTTGAAATAATGAATGCATAATGAAGTAGAAAGGTCCTCGTACAAGTAGGAAATTTTAAGCGAATAGCAAAAAAACTTAGATCCATGCCAGACTGTGAGGACTGCGCAGGCTGACATGAATCGATGCTTTTTGCAGATGCGTTAAACCCATTTTCCCAGAGCTTCGTTAAATATTAATTTCAATTTCCTAGGTCTATATCTATTATACGGAATATTTTATTATACTGCTAAGAAATTTCTCGTGATCTGATTGGATAATATGCCCCGAACATATATGTCATGTACACTGGCAAAACCAACGAAAAAGCAGTTTCCCTTTCGGGAGCCCCGTATATATGACTATACTTTCAACACAACATCCAAAAAGGCGGCGTCGATCAAGATTAACATCAACATTATGCACCAAACTGCACGTTTTATCAAGGTTTAAGTGACGTCAGTTTTCATTGAATTCGGGCAATCAGAAGGGAAATTCTACTTCGTCAGCGTACTCAATTTTTGAAACCAAAAAACCGGTAAATTTCGCTTCATACTCGTTGGAATGGTAAAACTTTGCAGTATATAAATTCGTTGTACGGTCAGGTGGCACGGGACTTGGAAACATCTTCACGGCTGTGGTGAATCATGTCGCCACCTCGCCTTCGGCTCGGGACGACATGATTCACCACAGCCGATAACAAGTTTCCAAGTTCCCTGCCACCTGACCGTACAACTAATAATGTTATGGTATTTGTAACTTATTTGCATCAAGCTGCATGTGAAATACGGAATATTTTGTTGTTATTACTTTCCAGGGTCTGTATTCACCAACCATTCTTAAAAATAGTTTTAGTTTTATTCTTCAAGATTTTCTAAATTTGAAAGTAACTAAACTTCTGACTGGCCAAACCAAATTGTGTAGCAAATCAGAAGTTCTGTTACTTTCAAGTTTAGAAAATTCTGGAGAATAAGACAAAAAAAACGTTCTTAAGAATGGTTTGTGAATATGGACCCAGGTGCCTGTATTTGATTCGAGCAGCAAGAGAAAGTTGGATATCGCCCGAGATCGAAGGTCGAGCAAAATGTCATTTGTTTACGCACTGAGAAGTGAACACAAGCAAATGGAAAGTTACTACAATTTAATATTCGTTTTATTATATACCTACAACTTTCAACGACAAAATTTTCCAATTATTGACTTTTCATTCGTAAACGGTACACAATATGAGAGAATTAATGGTGTAGAGGGCAGTGATTTCGTTTTTATGAATGGCAGATTAATACTATAACGTAACATTTTGACTAATCAAAATCGCAATTCAATGCATGCTTATTCCGTGCGCGAGATACGTCAATATACCATATTAGGAACCGTGTTATACAGTGTGCAGATATAGACTTTTTTGTGTGTGTGTTGCGCGCTATTTTATCCGGGGACGCATGTATTTGAGTCGGAAAGTTTACTGGTATATAATAAAAGTTGATATCTCGCAGATTAATATTTCATCGGTCGTCTGCAAAAGCTTTCAGTATGCACAAGTCTAAACTTTAGTTGTCTGGTATTTTTTTCAATTTAATTGCAGTCTTAATCTGGATTGCATAATAATTGTTTAACCGTCTACCAAACAATCCCGACTTTTAACGACACTAGCACAGAAAGTGGCTTGGAAAAAATTGTGGGTAAAGGAGAAAATGCTGGTGGCCAGCATTTTCTCCTTTTCCGATAATGTTTTTTATCCTATCACAGACAAATCCCACCATTCTAGTAATAGTTAGGTTGTCGTCTGTAAATTCTTTGAATTTGGATCAGTCTAATATTTTGTCGTTTTGTAAAGAGTTAATCCTTGTCACGGCCTTGATCTATATATATCAATAAACGTTATATAATAAATATTGGATATTACATGTGAAGTCGTTATTTTCTTACATCTTTTTAAAAATAATGATAACGTGGCATTGCCGACTTTCTATCGTTTTTGAATGAAGCGTTAGATAAAACGCTACAAAAAGAACACAAATGTAATATTCTTTTTGTAATATATCCGACTGAATTTTATACCCCGCCCCAAATGATTCTCATATCTACATTTCTTTACCAAAAATGAAAATGACAAAGTTTGAAAAACGGTTTGTAGAACCCAGTTTGCGAGTGTCTGGATTCAAAATAAGAAATAGACTTATTTTTTCAAGTACCTATATGCGCCTATAAAACCTATAATTGACAAAAAAAAAAACTCTTTCGAGAATGGAAAGGTTTATAAAAGTGTGTGAAGCGGCTTTGTTTACTAAAATGATTGATTAAATCTATGGCGTTAAACGCCGTTTTCAACATTATTTCGGTTATATAGCATGCTTTCCTGGAGTCTCTTCTACCAGTACTCCGCATAATTTTCTTTCCAAGCCAATGGCTGCTTTCCCACATAACCATGGTCGAAACAATGATCTGTGGGAGAGGAATGAATCCTGTTGCATTGACTATCATCAATCCTAGGAAAGAAACTAGCCGAGCCAGTGATCGAACCCACGATGCCTGTTCTCAAGTCCTGCACGCTACCAACTGAGGTACCGGGGCTCGGCGTTTACTGAAATGAAGATCCTAAACTACAACTGTCTGGATTCGATATAGAAAATGCTGCGGCCTGCATGGGAAAAACTTATCTTTTTACGCATATACTACACAATTCCGAGTTCTAGTAACCTGTGGTGAGAAGGCTTTTCAAAACATTGTGGAAAAATGAGAAAATGCTAGTGAACAGCATTTTCTCCTTTCCTCACAATGCTTTCTACCTCTCCAGAGACAAATTTCATAACTGAGCCACAATTAGTTTGTCTTCTGAACAGCTTTGAATTTTGACGAAAGTTCTAAAGTTCGTCGTTTGGGAAAGGTTTTTAACTATTTTAATACCTCTAAAAGGCTATAATTGATCTTGAACCTGGTTTCGTGCTAAAACTTAAGTCTCTTATTTTGCCCAAGTCCGCTAACAGACTTATTTTCCGAGTTAAGTTGACTTCATTATTTCAGACGCGTTTCATTAACATTGACAGCCTTTAGAAACGTTCTCAAATCCCAAGTTGACACAATGTTTCAGACTCAGCTCAAAAAAATAATGAACCCAAATCATTTTGCTGAATTGAGTGTGAAATTTTGTGTCAATTCAAAATTTGAGAATGTTTCTCAAGTCTGTTAATATTAGTAAAATTGATCTTAAGTAAAGCACTCAACTTAAGTCAGAAATGGGGTCCGTCAGCAGACTTGAGCAAAATAAGAGACTTGAGTTTTTTCGTGAATCCGGGCTCTGAAGAACTTTATTTTTTCACTGAACAGAGGTTTTTATTTCGACAAACATTTAGTCTGCAAACGAAACTTTTCCTTCAGAATATTCCTGAGACGTCTAACCACTAGTGGGATATAACCAAAAAAAAAAAGCCCAACCGTTGATTTTCATTCCTGCGTCACTGGATATGATTTAAAACAGATACGCGCCATGCCTCTGACAAAACAGGGCAGATGCATCTCTATGATGTATTATACCCAGCAAGTCATCACATAATTAACAACCACCTGACTCACGTGGTAGACTGATTGTTTGACACGCAGAAAATTTAAAAATATGAAGTGGCGTGAAGTTATGCAAATACTTACTCAAATCGTAAAGTTATACAGTTCAGTGAAACTTGTTTTCAGACCTAATGCTTGCTTACAAAAACTGCGTGCGCAAATTTCGAGCGTAAGCAGTTTAGTGAAAGGTACCCCAGGTCACGAGTCCGATACGCTAACCACTAAGCTACCCAGGCGGGCACTTGGACTGCTGATGGTGATCGATTGCACTTTTTTGAACAGTGAAGATAAACTTACACTGTCGAATATAGTATTTGTTTTCAACGATCGATTTTACTTTTTTTGTTTTCATCTTGCGCTGAAAATTTTTTTAACTTAATTGTTTAGCACTCTAATAGCTATCAATCTACGTAAGGAGAGGACGTTGTAGGTGAGAAGAAACGATATTGACCACAAACAGAAACGATGTCATAACTAATAATTCTAGCTCTGTATGGCCCTTTACCAAATGATTCCAAATTTGAACGACCCTAAGAAGGAAGGCTCTTGAAAAGAAAAAAAAAAAAAAAAAAAAAAAATGTGACTTATAAAAGTGTTTTGTTTGTCTGAAATTAGCCCGAATTCATTGTTTAATCTTTCTGCAACATTTAGAGAACGAGCAATATTTTCTAAGAGAGAATTACAGGAAGATATCTTGAATGATGCGTTAAATACATGTATCGTAACTTTTTTGCAATAATGCAAGCGGTGATATATTGAGGTAATGAGATATATATATATAATAATGGAGATAAAGATTGTGCCAAATAAGATCTTGACAAGGACGACGATGAAGACGACGATGATGATAATGATGATGATGATGATGCCTTCGTAAGGTTTTGTGCACAAGTCATTATGGTAAAATAACACCAACCGATGGGTCAAAGCATAAGTAGCAGCGAGGCATGTAATATCAACTACTACCATGCATATAAAAAAAGAACTGTAAAATAACTTTAAAACTAAGCAGAAGATAACGTATTTTTTTTTTGGACAAAAAGGACATTTTAGTTATTTCAAACACGGTAACAAACAATATTATCGAGTGACATTTCGACAGATCAATCATAATATCAATCGATAAACAACAATTCTTGTAAAATGGGCTTACATGAGAAAATAGATAAAGATGTAGAGGAAATATATTTATATATATTTTTTTTTTCGGTGAAAGATCGAAATTTACTTCATCGAGTGGCGCAGTCATGCGTGAAAATATTAGCGATGATGTTCACCAGATTAAATCAATTTTGATCTTTCACCGAAAAAAAATTATGCTATCTATTCCATACTTCTAACCGCTTTTTTTGGGAGGGAACTTACATAAAAACCCAGTACAGTTCTTTTCGGTAATTCCCCGTCGCGTACCCCCTCTGCATAACAACGCATTACAGTACTACGTAAAGCGCGAGAAATGTAAGGTAAATTACGTCATATTTCCATCTTGTTGAATGACACGCGCTGTTTACCGAAGTAACTAGTGCGCGGGAACTACTGTTTTCGTTTTCAATTGAAGAGTTAGAAAATAAATTTGGTATTTTTCATCGGTCGTAACCATAAAATATCGAACAATATTCCATCGTTATTTCTCGATAAACTACCGATAAGCATGAAATAAGTAGCCGGTATTTATAAGTTTACTAAGTTGTGGAATAAATCCTTAAATAGCAATGATATGATTATACCTGCCTTATTCATAATCGCTTTGACGGCAGAGGCCTCAACCTGAATGCTTCCAATAGCCACAATAGTCAGGAGGTATACAAACGCCGCCATCCTAATTCGTGAAGCAATTTAACTGCACTGGGAAGAATATATTTTTCCAACCTTTTCTAGTTTAACCGGTATACTAATACACAAGGTCGACTGTTCAATCTTTATCAGACCGCAAAATATTAGACTTGTCCAATATTGAATAAATGTGGAGGCAACAAATTAAATGTGACTAAAAACAGATATTTATGTATGGAAGGGTAGCAAACATTGTGGGACAGAGGGAAAATGCTGGTGACCGACATTTTCTCCTTGTCCCGTAAGGTTTTCCTAAAGCTTTCTTTCTCAGTGTCTTTAAACAAAAGTATTAGTTGGTAAAGGGTTTAAAAATGATATTTCTGCAGGCCATTTCAGAACGAGGCTAATTGGGGCACATTTGTAACATCAATGATCTTAAAAAAAAAAGGGGGGGGGGAACGGCGTATGAGGGAATATGAGTGCTTGAATATGGATACAGAAACTCCTTTGTTGTTCAATATGATTGGAAATATATAGAGGATAATCAACTGGTTGTGTGTGATATTAAATATCTTTCACGAGTCCGAAGGGCGAGTTTTTGTGACCGCATCAAACCCCATTCGAATGGCAGATTTATGATATCACACACAACCAGTTGATTGTTCTATCCATTATATTTCTAACTCACCATTAATTTTGTTTTCTTATAATTATCAAGAACAGTACAAAAGTTTTTTCTTAACAAAAACAGTATTCATATTTTGGCAGAAGCAGCTGACGTATCAGATGACGTAAAGCGCGAGGATTTAGAGTAAATGAGCGTAAAGTATGTCATCTACCTCTCCATTTGCTAGGTACGCATTGTTCTTTACCTCTACAATTCAAAACCTGGCATATGAAATAAGAAGGACGGAATATTTAACCCTTAACAAGTTAAAGACTCTCCCAAATTAAAAACATCTCCGTATGACAAATACACAATTGGTACAAAAGACCTTAGGTTTTCTGATAGGATAGAAAAGATTGTGAAAAAAGGAGAAAATGCTGGTTAATGGCATTTTCTCGTTTTTCCACAATGTTATCAAAAGCTTTCTCGCACAAAAGCTCTCTCCTTTTCCCGAAAAGTTTCAAAAAGATTTCTCCCACAAGGTCGTTGAAACTTAAAATTGTTTGGTAAAGGATTAAGGTAAGAGTTTACCGAAAATATTTTCACTGTACTTTTGGTCACTAAAGATGTTTGGAGCAGAGACAGAAACATTACACCAAGTAATATACGAAAAAAGTAGTTGCGGCAAACATTCTAAAACTATATCGTCACTAGTGATGTACAATATCATCACTAGTGGTGTTATTCACTGTAAAAAATTGAAAAAATAACACACCGAGAAACCCCACTAATTCACTGACAGGAATATAACAATGAAAAATAACCCCGCGTGCAGTTGCCACTGTTTCCTCATTGCTTCACATATTGAAGCATGAACTTTTAAATGAAATATGAGCCATGCTCTGTGAAAAGGGGGCTTAATGTATTGCACAAAAAAAAAAAAAATAAATAAATAAATAAATAAATAAAATATAAAAAAAAAAAAAATAAATAAATAAAAAAAAAATAAATAAATAAATAAAATAAAAAATAAAAAAAAAGCAAGAAAAAGAATAACAGTATCGACTCAGGTAAGCCTGCGCGGTGCGTGCTGGCTGACCTCGGCCTAAACCTTTTGCTTTTGGTCAATTTTCTGCATGTCAAAGGACTAGTGTACCTCATGGTTCAGCAGGTTGTTATACAAAATGGATTTCAGACAAATATAATAATGTGATGACTTGCATGGTATCTTGCATTACGGAGATGCATTAAGGCCCCTTTTACCAGAGCATGGTCCATATGTTTTTTAAGATTAGATTTAGTCCAACTCATCCTTGGAAAAGGAGTCGTTGCTGCTAAAAATAGTCTGAAAATGCATGTAGACTGTACATTAATTAATTATAGACATAAAAGTTTTAGATTAGTACATGTAATTAGTACTAGAAAGGGATCATCATATGAGCAATGCTCTTGGAAAAGGGGGCTTAATGCATCTCCATGATAAATGACACCACGCAAGGCATCACATGACCATGGATCTATAAAGTCCATTTTGTCTGCCAACCGACTGAATGATGAGGTACACTCGTCCTTTGCCATACAGAAAATGGACCGATGGCGAAAATTTGGCGCAGGTCAGCCTGCGCGGGCTGACCTGGGTCGATAATTTGCGCAAATGTATTGAGCCTTTTCACAGAGCATGGCTCATATATCTATTACATGGATGTAATTAGGCACGCTATCGATTGACGGTAGCAACCCTTGTAGATTGATGTTACAAATGCACCCGCAAAAAGGCAGTTGCCCGGATAATATACAGTGCCACAACAGAGTTTTAATTTTCAGTTTTAGCATTTAGTATTTTTTGCCAGAAAGGATGTAGTGTTGATGCATTATACCATCACATAATAAATGGATGTAAAAAATCTATTTTGTCCAAATACCGGCTGGATCCGTAGGTAGAATGGTGCTTGAACTCGCAGAAAATGTACAAAATACAAACATTTTCGACTAGCAGGCTGACATGAATCGATACTTTTTGCAGATGTATAAAAGCCCCTCTTCACAGACCATCATCAACATGTATTGAAAATAGTGCATGATCTTTGACCTCAACTTGTCGTATGCCTAGCGAGGCCGAGATCTTCTTGAAGTTCCCTTGTATATGGTCTAATTTTTTACCGTCAAAATCTTTATGTCTACGATAGTTTCGTGACAAATCTTTTTTTAAGGTTGAACTTTATAGTTTAATTTGTCGTTTGCGAAAAAACTTCCAATAGGACAAGTCTAAATATTTTTCTTCTAGTAATGAGTTAGATACTAAAGATCTCTTACAATAGGACCTAGATTTGAACCATAAAATTGCCGCAATTATCTATTTCTATAGAACGTTATCTTTACAAAATTATTGTCATCTAAAACAGGTTATGGTAAAGTACATGGCCTTGGGTTACTATTGTAGGCTTAACCTTTTTGCAAACATTCATGTGTTATTACGACCATGGTGAAAAAGTCTTCTGAAAATAACGTTGGGGGGGGGGAGGAATTATGGTTATCAGCAATAGACGAAATGGTTTATGTAAGTCCATAATCATGTAACGTTATGCGTGAAAACTCAGTTTCTACGAACTATATCACTCACTGAAGAGACGTACTTTTTAAGAGTCGATTTTTCTTAGATTTTGGTCACTGATTCATTTCACTCATTTAGCAGAATAAGGATTAATATTGATAGTGGGACTTCCTATAAATGTGGGAGCGTTTTGACTCCCTATAAATGTGGAAGCGTTTTGACTTCCTATAAATGTGGGAGCGTTTCGACTTCCTATACATGTGGGAGCGTTTTGACTTCCTATAAATGTGGAGTGAGATGCTCAATCGGGGAAGAAATGTGAAGGACAGAGAGTGAGTCAGGTCTCTGTAGGGAGAAGGTTAAGATCAAGACAGGATGTTGTGGTACCATCTGAGTGAAGTGATTAGATCTGGAATGAAAGAACAATTGGTTTTAGTAATTATAAAGAGATTTATCAAAGTAACTGATTCATGTTTGACTATCATGTTTGAGTAATTTACTTGTGTCGTAATTAATAAACACGTAGAATCGCAGAGTCGTCTTTATGATATATTTGATGAAATAGAATCCTCTATACGATGCTTAGAAGTGTTATGTAACAGCTGAACGTAACGCATTATGTTACAATAATGTAATGGCTTGCATGGCATAACGCATAACACAACTTTTGAAGAGCGATGAGTCACGCTTACATGCACACACTCTCGCACGTAGGCACGCAGACAGGCACACATCTGTGTGAAAAGTGTATGTGGGTATGTGTGTGTGTTTTATTTTCTTATTTTTTTAAAAACTAAGAGTTAATGGTCGCTTTCTGACGATTTTTTTTTCCGTGCAAAATATTTTAACAAGAAAGAAATTCGTCACACTCTGATTTCATGTGGTTTTACTGCCAATAAATTACAGAAGGCACATTCGATAATTAATGAAACATAAGCTATAGACTAGTACATACTGTAGCCAGTATTTAGTCCTTAGGCTGCTGAACAAATTCAAGGGAAATTCCCAGCCAGAAGTGAAAAACTATTTAATGCTTTTCTAAGTTCTTCACGACAGTGGAGATCGAAATCGAAGATCAGACAATTTCTGTGCGCTCTGATCTTAGACCTACACTGTCCACAATAAATCCGAAATCCATGCCAAGCAGCCCATGTGTTTCAGAGACTAGGTATCATCTATCTAAGAAATATTTTCACTAAGGCTGTAAGAAGTTTCGCAAGAATCCTGGCGATAAAAAAGTGACTATCATTAAAAAGCAATTTTTATATTATTAATCGTAATTTGAATAAAGAATTATTTCATGCTTTTCGGTAGTTTATGGAGAAATAATGGTGGATTACAAGCTTTGATAATTCATGGTTACGACCAGCGAAAGTTACCGTAAATGTTTCCGTAACTCTTCAATTGAAGGCGGAAACAGTCGTTTCCGCGCACTGGTAACATAGGTAAACAGTGGGTACCATTCAGTCGGACGGAAATATGACGTAATTTACGGGCATTTACCCTACATTTCTTGTCCTTTACGTAATATTGTAACACGTTGTTATGTGTGTGTGTAGGTGGGGGGTACGCCAAGGGGAATTACTGAAAATAACTGTACTGGATTTTGACGAAAGTTCCAACACAAAAGGGGTTAGAAGCATGAAATAATTAGATTTTTTTTTTTTTTTAATGAAAGATCGAAATTTATTTCACCTGTTGAACATTATCGGTAATATTTTCACTCGTGAGATGTTCCATTTGTAAAAATATTACCGATGACGTTCACTCGATGAAATAAATTTCGTTCTTTCACCGAAAAAAATATCCTCTGTAGGTTTAATTATTTTCTAATTATCCAGGTTCATGCTGCAATTAACGTTTTACTACATGACAAAATTTTCCACTTGTCTATATTCAAAGCTTTTGCAGGTCTGCGAATTAAATGTGGTTTAATTTATTTGTTTAGTCTGTGAAAGGGTAGAAAATATCGTTGGATATGGAGGAGACGGTGGTTACCAGTATATTTTACCTTTTTACACATTGTTTTTTAAAATAGTCGTCTTTCTCAGACTCGTTGTTTGGTCAACGGTCAAGACATATTACAATCGCAGAAAACTGAGTTCGACCGGCTAATCTCGTGGTCAGCATACCAGACTCTTGACCTGGTTGTTGCGAGTTAATATTATATGAAAAAACATAGTTGTAGACACAATGGAAAATTTCCTCGCTCAACAATGTTTTCACAACAGGGGCGTAACCGTCATATATAAACATTACGCATTTTTAAGCAAACTTTTACTATTAATCTCTTTTCCAGACGACAGAGTATTTGATAACACCTCTGCAGTCGACAAATTTAACGAAGCTCAAATAGTTGTAGATGGTAGAAAACTTTATGGGGAAAGAAGAAAATGCTTGATGCCAGCATTTTCCTCTTTTCTCCTAATTTTTCCAATAGGCTTCTTTCCCAGGATAGTGAAAACAAAAGCTCGTTTAATTCCGACTTTACAGTAAGAATTTCTACGCCAACAGCCCCCCCCCCCCCCGCCCCCCTTCCCCGTCCAATTCTTTACGTTAAAGACTTGCGTTTTGTGCTTACTTGTATCGCGCGTGACACCGTTGTTCGTAAGTTTAAATCGTTACCAGACGACAAAATCTTAAACTAATCTAAGTTGAGAGAGTTCGCAGACGACAAAATGAGACTCAAATGAAAGGATTTATCACTTAAATGACAGAAAACATTTGGTGAAAAGGGGAAAATGCTGGTAACCAGCATGCTCGGTAGTTACAACACGGAGTTGTGTGGCAAAGGGTTAAATGTAAAATAATATTTAGTAAACTCTGATTATGAGATATTGGCTTGCAAATCAAAGTTTTCATAGCCTTTTCTGCAGAAAAGATACACAGGTTCCTTGTTTTTAAAGCTCCAAAGAGTAATGGCAAATAAACTTTAATGTGTGATCGTAAAAATATTGACTTCTTGACAATCCTGTTACAACCATGAACATTTGCTTAGCCTTTCTGTCGTATGGTTGCACAGGGCAGAACCTTACAAATTTCGGAGGAAATCAAATTTCATTCCTTTGAAAGGTACTTATCAGTCACTTATATTGACTGCTGTTTAACCCTTAGGCTGCTAAACGCGACTCAATGCGCTTTTGCTGATCTTGGATCTACACTTTCCGATAAGGAGATATTTTACGCCAAACTGAACAATTTTGACATTGCAATATTTGTTTATTTTTAACGATGGACTGGAAAGTTTCTTTTCACTCATTTAGCAGGATAAGGGTTAATAAACTGTCTATAGTACAACTTATAGTTTTGTTCATTAGTACAATTGTGGCTAACGTATGAATATATACAAGCAGGTGATCTATCATCGAAAAAACATGGACGTAACACGCATAGGTCAGCGATTTCTAAAGTTTATTTAGCTTTTACAAAAAAGGATTTTGAAGACAGTGTATATTTTTCTTTCAAAGAAATAACAGACTATAAGTAAACGGACAAAAGAATAAAATCGATAAGTCCATAGCTAATTTTATTTTTACTGCCTTACAGGCATGAATTCAGTGTAAGATGTTAAACTTTATCGCTATGAAAACTGTTGACAAAAAAGAAAACATGCTATAATAAGTGAAAAAAAAAAAAGGAGAAATGTTAGAGTAGTGCTAAATCTACCACGTAACGTTGTATAAGTGTTTGTTTTTTTTTAACGGAAAGAGTTGTGTTGAGACATGGAAAAAGGATCGTTTCATGCAGAAGAAGATTTATTTGGGGAAATTGTAACGACATCAATAAAAAAGTAGGGTTTTTTTTTTTTTCCAAAAAATCAGACAATGTTGTTTGAAATCGTAGACTAGTTCGAGATTTTGTTTCACCACAGTAGTGGTAGCAGTAGCACTATCAATGTCAACAAAATCATAGAAGAACCTGTTATAGATTTATCTATTTTCAGCCCTAATGGAGGATTTTATCAAAATTCAGTATGTCTGTACATACCGGTTTTGGAACATAAAATCTATTACTAAATCTAGAAAGAAAAATAATTCTCATGGGTTTCTTGGCCATCTTGTCAGTATTCCACTCAACATTCTTCCTCGGTAACTTGGTGCTCTTTGATAGCAGGCTGATTGACTAAAATTGCATTGATCTTCATAAATGAATTTCAACAGGTTGACTACTGGACTCATTACTGAAATCAGCCTGTCCATCTTGCATCTGTTCATATGTATATGTATGTGTAATTCGAGTATTAGCCCTTGATCTGAGACATTCTTTTTATGCAAAAAAACATGCAAGATCGCAAGATTTGAAAATGTCTTCTAAATGTATATCAAAGAAATTGGCAGGGATATCAGTTCTTTCTTATCATAGTCTACGAGTTAGTTAATTTGGTGTTTTTCACTTTGTTCTACATTTCTATCAGATCATGCCAGTCAGTGCGCATATCCATTGGAGTTTTTTTTCAAAGTACATGCACACACTCGAGTTCACTGCAGTGGTATTTTGAAAGGACCCTTAGCCTGCAAAACATTATTAAATGTGCTTTAGGAAAGTGTAGCTCAAGATCAGACTCCGCCTAAAATGCAGTCTCATCTTGGATCTTAAATGTCTTATATGGTTTGAAATCACAGTATTGGAGGGGTTTCATAAGGAATTCCGTTAGGGCCATCGCCGAAGAATTTGTAGATTTTAAACGCGAGTATCACCATCGTACTATCGCATTATCATCATCGTACTATCGTATTATCACCATCGCACTATCGCGTTATCAGCATCGTACTATCGCGTTATCGTCATCGTACTATCGCCTTCCGGTGCGCATGCTCATAGAGAAATTTCTCCTCCATGCGACAAGATGGATTCAGAGTCGAAAGTAGGCATAAACATTATAAATTTTGATTATTTAGGCATTGATTAATAACTTTTTAAAAATTTTATGAGGTATTCACTGTTTGTTTTCTTTTACTGTATAGATCTAGTCTTATGGTATGTCCTGAAGATCTTATATGTGTGAGCATGCGCATGCACACCGGAAGGCGATAGTACGACGACGATAACGCGATAGCACGATGACGATAATGCGATAGTACGATGACGATAACGCGATAGCACGATGACGATAACGCGATAGTACGATGACGATAACGCGATAGTACAATGATGATAATGCGATAGTGCGATGGTGATAATACGATAGTACGATTTTCGGCACTATTATTTTCTGAAACCCCAAGGTCTCCTGAGCACTTTGTCAAAGTCTGCCACCTGGCGAGCGGGGCTTTTGCGAGTTATAGAGGTCAAAAGTCATCAAGTGCACTGTTGCATGCAAGATATCAATGAATAACAGTTCAGGTTAAATTTTCATTTCATTTTCTACATTTAATTTGTCAGAAACATGTTCAGATGGGTTTATACACTCATATCTTTAGTCAAAGCAGCTGTTTCACACAAACAGAAGCAATTTTGTTTGAATCAAAGCACTGAGAGAACTGTTCTTGGCCATGTTTGTGAGAGTAAAATGGCTGGTACCCAAAAACTTATCCATAGCAAACAAAATCAACAATTATGATCCTAGTGATACAGAATAGATTCCATTACAAACATTGTGCCTTATCATTATAATTTATCCTGTCTATAAGCTGTGTCAGCAAAGGAAATCAGGGTATTAATAGTGACAAATGTTAAGCTTTTTTTTTTAAAATCTTACGATATTTGCTGGAATTAAAGATTTTTCTTGCTGTTGATCCATAAGAACTCATTGACGTCAGGATTTTATTTATCACTTCTATAATCAACAGTAAGTTTCCACATTAAATTGGTATTGTATTAAACCCAGTGAATAAAGTTGTTTAGATCTTTTTCTTAATGGTGGCTCTTTATAGAGTTCGAGACTTATATGAAGTTGCCTTTCATTGAAATGGTAACTATGATTTTTACAACAGATCATTCCATGCTAAATGAAAATCTATCCACTATCACCAATTGGCCACATTCATGAAGTCAACATTGTTATCATCGTTCTCATCACTTGGTTAGAATATATTTCAATGTGTTAACTAAACCATTACTATGATTTATATTCTGTATTATTTATACACATACTGCATGTCTATGACATGAGGAAGTAACCAGTAAACATTGTAAAAATTCAATAAAGATTCTGTTCTGTTAACAGTATGACATTTTTACCACAATTGAAAAACCTCAAAATGTTCGCAAAGAGGGCATGCATAAAACCATTTCTGAAACAGTCTGGGATTGTTATTCTCTAAATGATTCCAAGGTAGTATTAAGCAAAACAGGATTTACTTTTGTCAAACTACAGAGACTTCCCTTCACAGCATAGACTTTGCGAATGAGAAATCAGGTCAGAAAAGAAGAAAATGTCTCTCCAGTAGATTAGTGATCATTTCTTCCTAAAGATGGGCAATTATTGGTGCATCACTTATATGGAATAGCACAGTAAAATGAAATCTATCATTTTTAATAGGGAAACGAAATCCTGGAAATTATAATAAGCCCATGATCGTGATACCAAAAGCAAAAAAAAAAAGAATGTTCATATGTTCATGCAGAATAATACAATTATGCTGATATTGGATGAGGTGGAGCTAAGCACAGTCTAAGTATATTGCAGCAGGCGTTTTCTTTTCGACACACGACAGGTACCTTTATATACATGTTTGATAGAAAGAGAGAAAAACAAACCTCATGCACAGGCCTTTTGCCCATAGCAGAAATAAGGAGAGTCACTAATTATCTATCAAACAAGGTAAATGATAACTGGCCAGCTAAAATATCAAAAAAGCTTCTGTCTCTGTTAAATGTGTACAATATCAAACAAAAATACTAAAAAAAGCAAGTTTTGAATTTACACAGATGATAAATCACTAGAATACAATGTAATTGAGTAAAAGAAGACGTGCAAGCAGAAAGCAATTAGTTATACATATGTAAGAACAAGATAATCTGAGCCATAAAAGGACTGCCATATGAATGATGACAATTTTGCATGACCTTTACGCCAAAAATATGTTAATGACAAGAACATTAACACTACATGGTAACACAAAAATGACCTTTATTTCAAAGGTAACATAAAAGGGAAACAAAATGGATAAAAGAATAGGGAAAAAAAACAAGGGCTCTGCATTGCATGGTTTAAGACTTACAGCATATTATATCAAACCCAATGCATCTCATTTCCAACATTTTATTAGCTTTTTTTATAGTCATGGCGTGATGCTTCATTTTATTTTCTTGTTTCTTAATGCCAAGCAGTTAACGTGAAATAATTCTGGACAGGTAAGAATGGAAAAACGACAACCACAGTTTTCATAACAAAAACATAAAAAAATATGACTGGTAGGCATGAGAATGATGATGTTGAAGATTTTACTGAGAAAATACAAGCATGAATGAGCTCTCATTTACTAAAACACTATGGTCCTCTGTAAATGAATACTGACCAACAATGTAAGATAACAGGTGCATCTGCCCTATTGAAATACCAAAACCGCATGAGGAATTCAATTCATCTTGGTAACTCACATTGCTAGAAAATCACCAGATTACTTAATTGATGTGTGTAAAAAGTGAAACAATATTAACTACAAATAATATATCTCTGATTTTGGGCAGTAAACTCTTGCGGCGCCAAATATTTAATGTCCACCTCATTCGATGCCTGGAAATTGGCTCCACTGAAACTCAGAAAGAGTTTTATCATATTAGGCTTGACTAAACAAGTGGATGAGAGAATTCCAAGATCAGACTACATATTCTGTGCAGTCTGCTGGGTTCAATCTAGAAATCAAATCTATGGGGCCAACTGGCCCCCTCATCAGAAAAAGTAGGGGCCATTAGAGAAATTTATGGGGCCAAGAGAAAACTACCTTAATCGATCGATTTTGATTTTATCTTTGCAACCAATAGTAAATTTTTCTTCCATTACCACCACTATGACCTTTCCCCTCTGAACGCCTCACACATGTGCATGTAAGAAATTGTTTAAGCTTCAGGCAGCATATCTGTCTTTTGTGCTTACGGTAGAGCACTGTATATTTTTGTTTAGTTAGAACCGTTTTATGACAACAGCGAAACAATCTGTAGTAGATTTCTATACTAGCTGAATTACAGATAAATTTCTATCTGTCACTGGTCTTAATCCCAGCAACGTCTTGTTTATAACTAGAAGAATTTAGTTGCCTGTGTTATCATGACATTATTTCTTTGGTTGTTTGGGCCCAAAAATGTAAAAAAATATCGGCTGAGACGTCTGCTGTATGATGAAAGAAACATGGAGTTTTACTAGGTTTTGAAGTATGGTATGCCTCTTTTGATTGGATGACACACCCACAGAAATAACCAATAAGAGACCTCGTAACAATTTACCGGCCATATGTTGGCTGCACTTGATTCTTCAATTGGTGTGAACTTGAGAACAAATTCCCATTATCAAATTAACACCTTACAAAAGACGTGCGCCGGGTCGGCCCCCAGGTAAGATTTTTCACGCACCACAGATGAAAAATATGCGCCAATGCCGCACTCTAAAATTAACCTGAGTCTAATCTTGATCTATGTCGTCCGCAAAGGCGTCTGTTTTCGCCTATAGCGCCGAAAGGATTAAATTCATGCATATGTATGCTGTATTTAACTAAAAAGGTGGATATGCCTGTAGGCCATACCTTTACTACTTTGTCATGGCAAGTTCAAATTTTAGTACTTTGATATCATTGTCTGAGAGAACTAAATTGATAAGATAACAAGAGAAGGCACTGTAGATAGCATATGCAATGTCTTTTTAGTAAATAAGATCAAGATATATTTTACTTTTAAACTTTTTTGTCCGTTTTTTAGATGCAAGATATAAATGCTACACAATGTATCAGTAACTTCAGTACTTTGATTTACACTAAAAGTTTTTTTTTTGTTTTAATGAATATTACTATTAAGATCATGAATATAAGCATACCAATACATTTTAATTTTTTTAAAATCTAAAATAAAGAAATGAACCAGAGAGTTGTTGAATTCTCAGCAACTGATACAAAAAATTAAAAAGTATATTAATGAACCTCGGTTATAACTGCTTCCATTCTATCCATGAATATGACAAATTGATATACAATTAATCAGAAAATGCCATTTGGGTTGCTTCTAGGATGCATTCAAGGCATTTGTGATCAAGCAAATGTGCTTTATCTAAAAGTATCCCTTTAGTTTCTGAGATTATGATTTTTTGGAAGCTTGAATCATAAAAAAATAGTGCTGTCAGTGCTTTGATTCGCATTAAATGTTCTTTTATTTTGTTAGAAATGCATATAATTATCTAAATATAAGCTTTTTACATTACCTGAGATCATTTGGGACTTTCACAAGGTATAAAATTCCCAATGAACTGTCAAATAAGGATCGACTAATAAGGTTAGGGTTAGGGGTGCACTTGATGACCTTTGACCTCTATAACTTCCAAAAGCCCCACTCGCCAGGTGGCAGACTTTGGGAATGTGCTCAGGAGACCTTGGGCCTCAAGAAAATCATAGTCCCGAAAATTCCATGGGGGGGGGGGGGAGCAAACACCCTGCTGGCTCATAGTCTATATGTAACGGTCTACAGATTACAAATCGATTACCAGTAATAGGCTTGTGCACTGCCTTGTGACCATACAAAAATGGCCCTCTTTATGGGTTGAAAAATGCCAATATTCTGAGGAAAAAAATGGGCTATTACTTCCATCCACGCTCGAACCACAATTCAGCGGGGCCCGGTAGAAACGCCTCAATGAGGCAACCCTGACGAGCAACCTGTCTGCGTATCGGCTCAGCCCAGCCTTGGACTCCGCCAGTTGCTCTATACAAAGCAACAATTTGTCAAATTCTGCTAAGAGCAGATGATGGAGCTCTAATAAAACCTGGTTATTCAATGCAGCCCCAAACAAGAAGGAAAAGAAAAGAAAAAGAAAAAAAAGAAACCAAAATCTGAAATAACAAAATGAAAATACAACTATCGTTTTGAAATCATTTAAGAAATAATTACATTATGCCCAAAATTAGTTTAAAAGGGATTTTATTTTTTGTGGTATAAGTCCAGAAAGGAAAGTGTTTAATTTTAGGCCATTTTTTTCAATCATTACATTCAATCATGGGTGATCAAAATAAACTTTAATACCACTACAAGAAAGAGAGACAAACCTTGAACTTCTGTCAACAGTTGGTTGAGTTAAATATTTGTGATCGTGGAGCATGTTTAATACGAAGTGCTTTGTCATTATTAACGCATAGTCGAAAAATAATACCCCAATTAACATATCAGCAGTCATTAAGTATACATAAGTACTTTATTAAATATGCATTTGGAACGCTGGCTTACCTTTGTCTTTGTCCACAGAGTATGAGAACCGACCACCGAAAGATGATCAATTTTCAGCCAGAGGACACAACGGAAATGCGGGAAAATTTTATGTCTAGGTTTAAATAATTGTGAACGGTACTGTTCTGTTAAGGAAATGTTTGACAAAATTTATTTTTCATCATTGGCCGGTGGTCTATGTTCTTGAAAAAAAAAAATTGAATTTAATTTTAATAATTGTAAGCAGTGAGAGCATTGTGGGAAAATGAGAAAATGCTCAGAACGGGCATTTTCTCCTTTTAAAACAATGTCTTCTACTATTTTAGAAACAAATCCACCCCAACTGAGCCGTTGATCTATCTGCAGCAGACGCTTTCAATTTGGATAAGACAAAGTTTCTTCGTTCGTCGAAAATGATAATGTCTCGGTTTAAATAATTATTTTTTTGTAAAATCTTGTTAGGAAATGTGTTGTAAAAATACTAGCGGAAAAAAGTAACTGTGCATGATAAATCTTTTTATATCTTTGTTACTTCAAAAAAGGAAATAATAAAACTTTGCAGGTTTGCCAATCAACATTTCATTTTAAAGTTAAATAGAGAAAAATGCATCACATTGTCCATTATCACTATAGCAAGTCCAAAAAGTGGGTAAAGGTGAAAACCAGTTTCACAAGTCAATAATGTGTGTGGCCACCATTAGCATTGATGCATGCTTGGTATGCTTGGCAGCGACGACGCATAGAAGTAAAGGAATTGGCAAAAAAAGCTTGGGGAATGTTGTTCCCGAGGTTGACCAGTGCCTGAGCCAACTGGTCGAGCGTTAGGGGCTGATTCTGTTGTCGACGTAGACACCTCTCCATCTCGTCCCAAGCATGTTCTACTGGCGATAGATCAGGTGATACGGCCGGCCAGAGCAAGACATTCACATTTTGCTGAGCTAGAATGTCGGTGACTAGGCGTGCGACGTGTGGGCGGGCATTATCATGTTGAAACGTCATGCGACGTCCTTGGCCTTGAACAAACTGCAACACGTGGGGCTGGATAATCTCGCCTCTGTAGCGGACGCCCGTTAAATTACCTCGGACAACTACAAGCTAGGTTCTAACTCGAAATGAGATGCCACCCCATACCATAACCGATCCGCCTCCAAACGGTTGGCGCTGAACGACGCAGAGATCGGCATAACGTTCTCCAATACGTCTGTAGACACGAGCGCGACCATATGAACTATCCAAATGGAAACGAGACTGGTCTGTAAACAACACGTTGTTTCAATGGATCCTGCGGAACCGTAAATGTTGTCTACACCACTGAAGACGACGTTGTCGATGACGTAGGAGCAAGACTGTGCGTATTGCAGGGTGTCGGACAGTTCTGCTACTGATAAGCCTCAAGCCTGGAATCGTTCTGGCTGTTAATGTTGCCGGTTGAAATCGATTTCGCAAGTGTGTAGGTCGAGTATGGTTGTGTTGGCAGATTGACGTCACGCGCGGACGGCCTGAACGTGGCAAGTCGCGGGTGTTGTCATGTTGTTGAAATTGTCTCCAGAGTGCTGATACTGTGTTCCTGTGAACGCCAAAACGCCGGGCAACCTCTTTCTGGGACATTCCTGTCTGAAGCATTCCTATCGCACGTAGACGCTTATCTTCAGATAGAAGTGCCATGTTGTTCTAAGTTCAGTGAAACTTACAATTTAAGTGTGTTTTTTTTTTTTCTTCAAGGAGAGAATTAAAAGCAGTTTCGTGGTGAAAACTAATCTAAGCCTTATGTAAGAATAACACAGTGCCACAAAACAACAAAAAGCTCTGCATGTTCAGAGCGCACGTCAATGCATGGGTAATTAGTGACACGCGGTCATTTTCGGACAAGTGTATCTCAAGGGATATTTAGAAGAAATAGTTGTGTTAACATTTCATTTTTCAAAAATATATGAGAAAATTTACCATGCACAGTTACTTTTTTTCCGCTAGTATATTATGGGCCTGTGGCTTATATATTTTTGAATAAATATTTGAACAAATATTTTATATACCGATTTCATTTCTCTGTGGCCATCATGTAGGTCTACACGCTAGGCAAATGCAAACACGATTTTATTGTAAAGTAACCTGTTTCCCATTACGCAAAATAAAGATACTCCTATCAAAACTATGATTGGTTTAATCAATGCTTTTGTAGCATCGATCATTTATTACTCTTGTTAAGTTTGGGTTTTTTTTAAGTGATCTAGTGGAACGATTACATATAAATTTTTACAACGCTTGAATAATGTGAAGTTATTCTCCTGCAATTCAGCATTATACGGGAAAATGTAGGAGATATCCACTAACTGTTAATATAAAACTACGAATTATGAAGTATTTCATCAAAATATTTCTATTAAAACAAAAAGATTGTATATTTCTCAGACAGTAACGAACATGACAAACTAGCTTATAAAAATATCAACAATTCTTGATCTAATAATGTTAAGTTAATGTTATAAACTGATGGGTTTTTATGACGTCGGTTTATTTCCATCGTCAGTCTATCTAAAGGCTTTTAGACTTGTATTTCGTAAAGGATTAATCGGTGGTGCTATTGACAATTGGCAAACAAGTAATAAATCATCATTAACGCTCTTTTTACACACATTAAAGCCACTTTTGAAATATCACTTTAGCTTTTAAAAGTAACCATTCCGACGTATCGAAACGCTGCAGCAAAATTACGTCTATCATCACATCAATGGTAATAGAAACAGGAAAATATAAAAATGTAAAAAAAAAAACCGGGAAATGTATCCAAGGCAATTTAAACGAAATTGAGAGCGAGATTCACCTCCTTTTGGCTCGACTATTTCACAAAGAAATTACGGAAACGTCTTCAAACATTTGCAGTAAACAAAGTATGTACAAATTAAGTGAACTTTTGAATTCTTCAAATGTTAAAATATTCAATGGCATTGGGGTATTTTATAAAAGAGCCATTGATAAGAGGAAAAAGAACTTTGTCCAATATTAATGATTTTTCATCTAGTCATCGAAATACCGCGTATGTAAGTAATAGCCCCCACCTTTTCTTTTTCTTCTTATAGAGTTATACTGTTCTGTAGTGTTGTAGTTCCATTTTTCCCCGTATATTCATATATGAGCCATGCTCCGGCAAAAGGGGGCTAAATGCATCTCTGGGATGAATGATACTAAGCGAGCAATCACAGTATTACACATCCCTAAAACCCGTTTTGTATAACAACCAACAGAATCATGTGGTACACTGGTCTTTGGACATACAGAAAATTGAGCAATAGCGAAAGGGTTTGGCCCAGGTCAGCCTGCGCGGATTGCGCAGGCTGACCTTGGTCAATAATTTTCGTTGATGTATTAAGCCCCCTTTTCACAGAGCATGACCCATATGTATTTGTGTACAAATGGTTATGTTCATTTTTTTCCCACACTTTAATTTCATTCCATTTTTCTCTTCACATGTCCATACAAGTTCATCAATATAAATCTTGTAAACCGACTACGTACATCTGTTCTGTTGTGAAAGTGCCAAAGCTAAATCAAGTGTCTTAATTACGGACAACGTAGAGGAAGACAATACTGCAAAGAAATTACAAACAGATACAGATGCGATTACATGAAACAAGAAGTTATCGACTGCCGCGTCGTTAACTTTTTCACTTCTTTTTGCGATATCAAGAAGCTTATGTGGAGAGTGTACATGAAGTCCAACCTGCAGTCTGGTCTTGATTTATACTGTCCACTTTTTCAATTTCATCTATGACCAGAAAGTATATACATGCTTATTTATTTGGCAGCAAAAAGAATACAACAACATCGCATGCGGGTGCCAACACTCGGCTGCATCTGCTTGAATTTCGATGAAAATTCGAAGTCGAAAAAAGGACATAACTGTTTCAACAATGCTTTAATAGTTACTTGCCCTTGTTGTATGGGATCCCATTTTGATAGTTTAAAACAACTTGTCTAAGTTTGAAGTAAATATCTCCACTAATAACAGAGATATTACAAAATATCAAAGTTTTCGCACGACGACGAACAGACGACGAAAACGACGCCGCTAGGGCTACGACAGTACCTCGACTTTTCCTTCGAAAACAGCCGAGCTGATAAAAATAAATCATATTTGTGTCGTTGTGGACCATAAAAGTGTGTAATTGTAACGGGTGATAGACAGGAAGATGTTTCATGTGTTTTAGTATTCTATTGGCTCATGAAACTAGTACTGGTCTGAAAATCGATCGAAGCTTTCATACAATGTTGAACACATGCTCCCTGTGTAAGTCTTCTTGTTTAGATAGTTTATAATAGTTTTGTCTACGAATCGGTTTAATTGTAGGTCATTGTATCACCTTCACTTGGAATATAAAATTAAGAGCACCTTATGTGAATAAAAATTCTTGGTACAAAGGAGGAGGTCATAATTGTTAAACAAATATTTTGATAGCTGTTTGCCCTTCTGGTTTGAGTTCCCCTTTGCAAGTTAACAACTTCCCCAAGTTTGAAGTAAATGTGTTCAGTAATAAAAGAGATATGAGAAAATGACAAAGATTCTGAACGACGATGACAAGGACGAAGCATACGAAGCAGAAGACGACAGGGCTATCGCAATAACTCGACGTTTTCTTGGAAAACAGTCAAACTATACAACAAACCGGGAAACAACAACAAAATCAAAATCTATGATAAACAAATACTTCATTCTTTTCGTGAGCCATTATTTTATTACAGTTATTTTTGCATATATAAATAAGTACATGGCCACGTTAATACTGTCATTTGCTCACGTGTCACCTTTCCCTCATCTCGTCGTTTTAACCGTGATTGACGGGTCTGTAATAGCTACGTGCTTGGTACCCAAAGTGATCGCTGAGGGGATAGTCTGTCCCGTTGAAACTAACGCTATTGGTAGCGGGCTTGAAGACGACCTATATTAAAAAAGGGATAAAAAACAAACGCTGGAATCCGCTGGAGGTTCTTTTGCGGACAGTCGAGATCAAGATCAGATTGGATAGAAAAACGAACCAATAAAGCATTGGGGCCCTCTTGATGTACTTTTGCGGACAGTCCAGGTCAAGATCAGACTGGATAGAGCGTGCAGTGTAATCTTGAATCTACGTTGTCCATTGCTTTATTAAATATCACGACGGAAACGATCTTACAATAGTTCGACTTTTAATCCACCAAGCGTTCTAGGGGTCAGACAACATGTTGTACCTGTGGACGTGTATCTTTTAGTAAGAAATAATCTTCGTTCTGTCGTATAAAATATTTAGATGGTTACTTGCCCTTCTGATTTTGGTCTCCATCTGAAAGTTAACAACTTCCCAAAGTTTGAAGTACTTATCTTCAGTAATTACAGATTTATGAGGCATAATAAATAAACCACAGGGGCAATAGCCCAAGTGGTTCATTCACTGTGCTTGGTAACTCACAACCGTTGCTTAGCAAATAACTAGCAACGATAAAAAGATTATTTCGATTCTAACATGACCAACACTTGATCGAAGGAGAGAAGTTCATACTTAGTATATAAAAGCGTATGCGAAATAATTCCCTTGAATCAACCCATGGCTGTCCCAGTTACTAACTGAATCAAAACCCCGCTGGCCGATCGGCAAACATAAAAAAGAAAATCATTATTTCATTAAAACCTTAGTATCAAACACAACAAACAGTTATAGTATTCTATAATCTCCCTTACAAAAGACAAAGAAAAATGAATTAAGATACACATCATGTTGATAATCATGAATCGAAACCGAAATTAACCATCGTTTGGTCTGATAATTTAAGCATCAATTATCATAATGACACCGTTTTAACTGTCCTAGGATTTATTGAAGATTAAGGAAGGTTTGAATGACCATATGTCTATCCTGTATGAGCCGCCATTTGATTAGATTTGCTCAACTTCCAACCCCGTGAGTTAATCTATCTGTTTTTGATTTATCGCTTTTATGTCGTGTTGTAATTTAGTCTTGGTGCGTTCAGATATTTCATTGTCTGTGTTTCTTATATTACTCCTTAATTATTGTACTGTTTGAATGTTTTTCAGCCTCCATTATAGAATGATTTCTTTAAAACATGTAATTGGGGAAGGGGAATGGCCGAACTTATGTTATGAGAACTTGTGGCCAATGTACATTTCAAAACCATTCCATCTGCTTGAAATTTCGTTGTACGCATCGCCTATGTAAACAGTCATGGCATCAAAATATGTTTAAACTAAACTAACAGAAACGCTGAAGCGAGGTCAAGGTTGACATTTCCACCACTCAACCATTAAGAAAGGAAAAACTTAAGGATTTACAGGTATTTACCGTTTTTGATAAATATTGACGATGACGGGACTTTTTGAAATGTGACCAGCAAACTTATGTAAATCAAGTTTCTTTTGATTTTGAAGATTGACATCAAAATTGGCCAATGTTACACTGGAAATGGGAATGGGAGTTGTTTGGGTAACTTTCAGAGGATTTGATGCGAATGGGACTCTTAATGCTTGACGAAGATGGGCACAGAGCCCTTCTCAAGTGCTCCTTCTCATCTTAGCTGGATTTAACGTATGATACTAAGCGAGCCATATTCACATAGCCGGTAACAGACATAACTGCTCTACTTGAGAACCGGAACAAGTTCGTGCTTGTAACATGAACTTTGATGCAGTGATTTGTATACCTCCTGCTCATCGCTGTATCTTAAGACATCCCTCAAATAAACAAAGCCAAAGTGTTCACCTCAATGGTCTGTTAGCATACCACACCGGAGAATATTCAAATATTTTCATTGTCCTTTGGAAGGATACCTAACAAGAGCTCGTGGTCACTTGGTTATATTGTTCCGATCTATAAAAAGGGAGATAAAGATGATCCGAGTAATTATAGGGGTATAACTCTACTTAGCAATTTCGGAAAAATTTTTACAAGCATTTTGACAAAAAGAGTCGAAAACTGGGCAAATGACAATAATATCATTTCTGACGCACAGTTCGGATTTCGAAAAGGCTCTAGTACAACAGATGCCATTTTTGTTTTTTACAATCTCTTATTGAAAATTTTCTCTATCGGAAGCTCCGACTTTACTGTGCTTTCATCGACTTAAAGAAAGCGTTCGATTCTGTATACAGAAACTCATTATGGTTTAAATTGTTCAACTTCGGTCTCGACGGTAAAATCCTTAAAATATTCCGTGCTATGTATGCTTCTGTTAAGTCCTGTATTAAGCACTGCAACACTTTATCGGACTTTTTCGATATTTCGTGAGGTTTAAAGCAAGGCCTAAATAATTCACCTATCTTGTTTTCTTTATTCATAGAAGATTTTGAGTTAAGTTTACAAAGAGATGTAAGTTGTGGTTTGTCTCTCTTTGATCTATGTTTGATTGTCATGCTCTTTGCTGATGACATGGTGATCCTTGGCAAAACGCCACACGACTTACAAATCAGTCTAAACTGTCTTCATGAGTATTGTAAAAAATGGGGCTTAGAAGTCAATACCGATAAGACTAAAGTAGTGGTTTTCCGTAATGAGGGTAACTTAAAACAAGACGAAAAATGGTTCTATGACAAAATGTTATTGGAAACCGTTCATAATTTCAATTATTTAGGTACTGTATTCAACACATAGATTTTTTTAGTTTGAATAACCAATACGTGATAGGAAAAGCATTAAAAGGGATGAACGTTTAAATAAAGAATGTCAAGCAATATGACGTCACACCTTCAATTGCACTTCAATTTTTTGACTCATTTGTCTCATCGTCTCTTAATTATTCTAGCCCTTTGTGGGGTTTTTCGAAGTGCAAAGATATAGAAAGAGTCCATTTGAAATTTTGTAAGAGTATTCTTGGAGTTAAGCAAACTACGTGTACGACAACTATTTATTGCGAATTAGGCTGTTATCCTCTTTATGTCCAAAGATATGTTCAAATAATCAAATATTGGTTGAAAATAACTAGATCCAGTAACATTGTATTGTCCTCTGTCTATGATTCATCAGTAGAGCTGCATAGTAACAATAAAAACTCTTGGGCAGGAAGAGTCCATAAATGAGTCCATAGATGAGTATGGTTTTTCTGATGTATGGGCGAATCCATTTAGTTATAATGACAAATATTTTGTTCAAATCTTTAGACAGAGAGTAACTGATTGTTTTCTCCAAAAGCTACGATCAGATCTTGAAAATAGTACTTTGTTATGTCATCTATATTTACATTTAGTCAGTTCCTTTGAAATGGCCCCTTATCTTGACCTACTATATAATAGAACATTTAGAACTTGTCTATCAAAAATCAGATTATCGTCACATAAACTTCGAATAGAATCTGGCAGATATGGACCAAATAGACTTCCCCGAAACGAACGACTGTGTCAGTTTTGTAACGAACCAGAAATAGAAGGCGAATTTCATTTAATTCTCGTTTGTAAAGTTTTTCAAGATTTAAGAGTAAAGTTCATTAAAAAAATTTATCGTACAAGGCCTAGTATGTTAAAGTTCGTCAACCTTTTAAATACAAGGAATAAATCAGTTTTGATTAATTTAGACAAATTTATTTTCCATGCAACGAAACAAAGAAATAACTTTATGAGTTCTTCAACTTAATCGAATTTTCCACATTGACTGATACAGGCTAATTTTGATTTTCTATATGTATCCTGTGTGAGCCCATTCTCCGTATAATTTGTTATCTATTGTTTATATGTATATCTATTGAGATATCACGTGATATATTATTTTTCTCACTTTGTTTTAAAAATGACTGTGTACGACTAGTATTCGTCATTAAAATTTCTGTTCCATTCTGTTCCTAACAAGAAGGAATAACTTAGACAGGTATTTTCAAATTACTTTAAAGGGCAAAATTCACCTTTATAATCATAAATTCTTGGGTCCTTGATTTCCTCTTTACAATCTATTCCATGTGTTTTATCAAATTCATTGTATGCCATTGTTAGGGTCCTATATCCTTAAGGTCTTTGCAGCAACTACGGAGTTAAATGATTGTTTGGTCAGATTGCTCAACCCATCTTGACCCCTTCGGCGAAATTGACTGATGATATTAAACAAAACTTTCTTTTGAAAGGTCTTAGGACTTCTAGGAGAGAGAAGGCCTGATAAGTATAATTCCTTCATGTCGTCTTCACAAATTTGTTGTTTTTGGCCACTTGTGTCCTTCCTCCCTCTTTTCAGATGCTTGACAAGATCGGACAGATCCTGATTGGAGTGCACAAAGTCACTATCTTTCATTACATTTATATTTCTGGATATTGGTGGATTTGTAAAGGAGCTGTTAAGGGCAACCATCAACCAAAGTAGGGCTGAGTTCGAATGCTCTTTCCCCTCTTTGGTCCTGACTGTTGCATGAAATCTTTGAACAACCTAGTCCATTTCTATAACTAACAAGTATTCAAAGATAACGCTCTCATACCTTATTTCATTCATCTATTTTGAAAAGAGTGAAGAAAAGTAAATACTTTCAAACTTTGTACTTGTTAATAGCTCATACTTTTCATCCCCTGCCTACAGGCATCATAGGTGAATATGGTAATGGGCACTGCCAATCCGTCTGTCTATGCATCTGACCTCTGTCCTTATCCTTTGAAACAACCTTTTCTTCTATCGTGGTTTATCGTTCAATAAACCACTGTTGCGAGTTATAAGGCCCAATAGAAAAACCACGAGGGAGATTGCTTGAAAAACAAAGAATCTTTTAAAAAAAAAAGAAAATTAAGTAATTATGAATATCAAATTTGGTTTCTATCAAACGCAGCTTGTTGTTAAAATAAGAAAAATAAATTTAGTTTACTATATACTTTGATTTTGTCCCAATGTATTTGCACTGGATGAAAGTATGCAATTTTTTCATTTTGCATACTTTGATGTTACATACTTTAGAGTTTTCACGTGCGTCGCTAAGTACGGAATTATTTTAAAACGCACCATTTGTCCAAAAATCAAAATATTAATGGCCGCCATTATCATAAATTTCATCGTCAAACATCATGTTTAACGAACTTTTCAATGCATATTACTAAATAAAAACATGAAAAATAAACAGAACATTTGGTTCCTGAATAACATTCACTACAAAGGTATGAAAAATGTCTCTCGAACATGTTTATCGACGATAAAATTTTTAAGCCAAAGAAAAGGAAGCTCAGTCGCCATCTTGCTTGTATACATACCTTTAGCAGCGGTGACGTCACCATAAGCCAAGGTTTAAAATTCCGCCAAACCACGGTAGTTCGACGAGACAGATTTCTTATTGCTTTTGAAATTTTGAAATAAAAAAAAAAAATCAAGGAATTCGATAAAAACACTGTTAAATCACGGGAAATTAACAATATCAAGGTATATAGTAAAAAGGTTAGTGCACCTGTACGTGGGAATATATTGTGTTGAACTTGTTCTTTTGGCACAGTTGCCCACGCAAGCTTGGGCAACTCTACCAAAAAAACTGGTTACAAGTGCAATTACCTGTAGTATTGACCTGTATTATGTTTTTTGTCTAGGTCAAGTTAAAATCTGTGCAAACTATCTTATACGTTCATTCAAAGGTCAAAATGTGGAAAGAACTGTCATTTAAATCATGTTTCAATAAAAACCCCTCAAAGTTACAATTTTGTTCCTGTTTATGCATGGAAAATACAAATTAACATTGAGTATATACCATTTGAAAATCTTATTTAATTCACAAATTGTTGTAAGGACACCCAAACTTTCATTAAGAGACCACCTCTGAGACCATTGAAAGTAGGCTTGTTTGTATGTGGTTACAAGTGAGATTTTAACGGGTTCTTTTTTTAAAGTTTTATTGATTCAAGAAATTTTTTCAATTATATTACGACGAAAAATCATTTATTAATGCATTTCTGGTCCCCAAGTACTAGGCTAGGCTCTGAAGTCTCTAGGCCACTTTCACATGCTGTAGGCCTTTGTTGGGGCTTGAACAGGTAAAAGCCCAGGGTCTTATCCACTAAGCCAAACAGGAACCTAAAATGTTCAATTTTTTCTTTAACCCTTTACCAAACAATCTCGATTTTTGAATGCACTGTGTAATAATGAAACAGTCGTCTCATTCTTGGCTGCACTAGTTTTAAAGACTTTACATTGTGCATGTAATTTTTTACTTATCTATGTATATCTATATTTATCTATGTTGTTTTGTAACGTTTGAATATTTTTTTGCTCTGTTTGTTTGTTTCCTTGTTGATTGTTCTGCAATATGTGCACTGAGGTAAACTACATCTCCCGCAGTGGATGATTTAAACCGCTCTTCGGTCTTTACTTCAGGCAATTCGTTCAGGACTACAGGAATAAACATTCTACTATGACCGTGTCAGTTACAATTTATCCGTCTCTGCAGGCTTCATAGAAGCTAACTCACCCAAAAGAAGTTTAATATCATCATATAAACTGGGTGAATTTCTGTCACTTTCAAGTTGTATTTTCTTACAGTCTTTCTAGTTTCAAGATGCTAGGCATAGTTTATTACTCTCCAGTGGCCAATTTCCCTTCAAACAGAGCAAAGGTTGCCAATTTTTGGCATGTAGGAAAGATCATTGCAATCCACTGTAACGTAACTTATCGCACACGACGTATTACAATTTGTTTACATGATGTGGCTTTCACTGATAAAAGACCCGATTGCAGAGACAAGGAACAGCCATGGGCGATCTACTTCATATAGATTGACGTCGATTTTATGACGTTTCCGTTACACTGTGTTTATAGAGCCGAATTCAAGTGTCATATCAGAATCGGACATGCTAGAAATGTAACACATGCTGTCATTTGAAGGTTTAGCTTTTATGAACATAGCACTGCAGTTCTTGAAACAATGCATTGCCACTTTTTCCACAGGTTTCAAAATGTGTAATTCGATGCCGCGTAAAAAGTTTCATTTACATGACAATTAGTCAAATCAGATAGCAGGGAAGATGAAGACTTACAAAAGACAGAAACAAGCCAAGAAGTAGGGAAGACTTTGCTAAATGAAAAGAGAACAGAGACAGTAGAGGAGATAGTGAGAGGCAGAACAAGACAGAGAGAACGAAAGAGGTGAGAAAAGAGACGGACGCAAGGCAGTGACAGAAATAGATATATAAGGAATAGTATGTTGTAGTACATTTGCTGGTGCTGGTATTTGATTAAGCAGCTTAGGAAAGTTTGATATCGCGCTAGACCGAAGGTCGATCGAGATGTCAAAATTTTCCGTTGTCTGCGCATGTCATATTCTTCGAAGATTCGACCTGTCTGCTATGACGCATCACCGATCCCATATGCTAGGGAAAAGTAGGGCTTACACCGAAGCTATTACCCAAGCCTGTGAGGGCTGTTTTAATAAATAGCCGGTGCATAGGTTATATGCTAGCTGATCATAGCTGAATGAATCGCACCAGGTAGCGTTTTATTGAGTAAACGTTTATTGGAGAGATCATCAGACCTCTCCAACAGTGGTGAGTTTAAAAGGCAGACTGCCACAGAATTTGCTATCTAAATCCATTTTTCTTGCGAAATTGTTCTGATACACAGTCTGTTTCGTCATGGTTTTGTAAATAAAAACCGAAACGGGAAATAGACGTGGTTTAATTTTATATGACGAATGTCAGAAGAGATTTGTTATATTAATTTGCCATGGCTGCAAATGACCTCTCAAATAATTGTAATTTTTCACTTAGCAAATGAATCCAAGCAGAAAAAAAAATAAGAAGAATTTCGTTAAAAAAGAGAAAGAAGACCGCGGGTCAAGATCATGCGACTTGAAAACGCGGCAAGAAGGTCAAATGACCGTCATGTAAAGCATATGAGGTTTCTACGCGGCGGCTTTTTTACTTGTTTGTATACATGTACCAAAATATATTGAAATTAAAAGCCAATAAATTATTTGAAAACATTGATGCTGACCTCTCCTGGCTTCTTTTGTAAAGAAGCCAACTTGTTTTAGTTTGAATGTCAAAGTAACGGTTGTCGCGTAGAAAAGTAGTCCGGTTCTGTACCCAGAATGCCCAAATTAGATAGATGTGTATTTGTAGAATGCCATCTAGCGGGAGATAATGCATAATTTTCATAGCAGTGAGAAATATATACAACCACGAGGGATGTTACTTCGACATAACATTCCTCTTATTATAATCGGCTTGTAACACGCGAAAAGGGGCATTCGAACATTTGCGTAAAGTGTCGGGTCGGATCAGCATGCGCAGTCTGCGCAGGCTAATCCAAAACGACGCTTTCCGTTTTTATGTAATTTTCTGTTTTTCACAAGTCTGCTGTAGCACGAATTCTTATGAAGTCGTAAAGTGCCGTCTCGGATCAGCCTGCGCGGACTGCGCCAGTAATCCGAGACGACACTTTACGCAAATGTCCTAATGCCCTTTATAACAAAGGAAACAATTAAAAATGAAGAGAGAATATCAATTTCGTTTTTTTGAATGGCAGATGAATATTATAGCGTAATATTTTGACTAATCACGGCGCAAATCAATCCATGCGTATTCCGTGCTTGAGATACGGCATCATACCACATTCGCAAGCGTATTTGACAGTGTGTAAATACAGATTTTTTTCCGGTCGTGTGTGTTTTATTTATCCGCGTGCGAAGCATGGATTTGAATCGGAAAAATTATTGGTATGTAATAAAAGATAATATACAGAAACAGACGCAGAACAGATGAAAGCAGTTAGATTGACCAAAGATACTGACCGTGAAGAAGCATAAACCATAAAACAGAAAAAAAATTAAAGAAAGGAAACAGACTCTTGGGGCAAAATCAGTTATAGGGACAGAAAGAATGACAGGCAGATCTGAGTGAGACAGTGGTAAAAATGTGTAGGGGGGGGGGGGGGGCAGATCTGAGTGAGACAAAGGTAAAAATGTGTACGTGGGGGGAGGAGGAAATAACTGACTATGGGTAAAACGGACATAGAAATAAGGGAATATTATGTATGAAAGAAACAGTAATCGAGACTTATTTATATTAGGGTCTAGAGTCAGAGATAGGAACCGAGACAAGGGTAGTAACAAAGGTAGGAATAACAACCCCAGGCTAATTTCCCATAACTTATTTGAACAGAGTCAGAAATGATAATTGAGACTGCAATAAAAACAGAGAGAAACGGTAACAATAGGTAATTTAGAACATGACAGTGGAAGAAGAGTCAGAAACAGTAAAAGTGACTACATATTGAAAAAAAGAAACAGACAAATGTACTCACTTCCCCCTCTCTAAAGAACAGCCCGTTTCCCATCACGTGATCTATGATGCTACGTTCACCTTCCTCATTAACATTGTAAGCATTTTCATCCCCGGAGCAAAATGTGCAGTTGTCGGCAGGAAGAGTTTGTTCAAACGCACATCGCAGTTTCCTGTAGTTTTCTGAGACGAAATAATTAATCTAGTATTTCTAGGAGAAAGTGCTCCTGGTCAGCTTATTCTCGTTTTCCCTAGTTTATTTCTTATTTGTGACCCGTCACGCAAAAAGGGACCATCTTGGAACTGCGAAAAGTGTCGACCCTGGTCAGACTGCGCGGATTGCGCAGGCTGACCAGGGTCGACACTTTTCGTTTTTATGATATTTTCTGTATGAAAAAAGGTCATCCTATCTTACTATAAAATCATTTTTGAACTATCAACTTAAATTGACCTGCACTATCTTTGATCTGTTTTCATCTAATTGACGTACAGAATTCCCAGATTGTCCTTTTTTGCGTGACGGGTCACATTTTCATTTTTTGTTCATTCAAAGACAAATGTTTCAGTCTCAATGAAAAGTGAATTTTAGTTCAATGAAAAATCTGACTGCAATTACAAGTAAATAAGTCCCATCAACAAAATATCTAACCGCACTTAAAATCAAACCTTTCTCCTCAACAAAATATCTAATTGCAAGAAGAGATAAACCTGACCCGTCAAGTAAATACTCAAACACAGTAAAACGTCAATATTTCCAGCAAACAAAATATCTATCTTAGATAAATTTCTGTCTCTGCCGTCAACAATATATTCGGCCTGAATAAAAAGTCAGTCAGTATAGACAACTGAAAAGCTGAACGCAGTACAAAGCCAGTCTGTCCTGTCAAGAGATTCTCCTGTCGAAAAAGGTCTATTTGTACCGTAAACTAAGTATCATAAGTCATCTGTACCCTAAACTATATATCCGGTAGTTTTAGAAATTCAGCCGATACAGGAAATACATATCCGAAAACTGCATATCCTGTAAGGGCATTAGGTGATTTTGAACCGTAAATTACAAATCTGTAGTACCCGTAGTTGTAAGAGGTTCATGTGTATCGGTAAGTACATATCCGGTAAAAATAAATAATTGATACAGTATCAGAACCTACATATCCCTAACAGTACAGGGTTAGTCTGTATCGTAAACTACACTTCAAGGAGAAATTGATAGTCAACTTCTGTACCGGAATCGACAGATCTGATCAATTTGTACGGTTCAACATAGTCAGCAGCGATTGAGTGTCGCTTGGAAAGGGTTTAACCAAAGCGTATTGGGGTAGAAATATATTTCATTATCGATAAACTATGTTCATGACTATAAAATAATGTAGAAGTTTGTATTTTATACCCTTTTTGTGTTGTTTTTTTTTGGATTGTTTTATTAGGTTTTACTGGGCGAAAGAGTTATTCCTTGTTGTGCTGAAATCGGATTTCATTGTTTAGGCGTACAGTGTAGGATACGTTCAGACTGAACAGAAGGCGCGGTCTGATTCTGGATCTACAGCATCACCCGAGTGCGAACCATGAGGGCGTTAAACAACTTTTCGGGCCTCTGCGAATATTAAAAGCCAAGTAGAGGCCAAAATATCAAAGCAGGTGCCGCAATGCGTTTAGATTTAAATCAATTTATATGCATCTAAAGGTATGGAAAATACTGTGAAGATGACAGTCTTTTATTGTGTGGTCGGGCCATATGCTAGTCGATGGCAGAAAAAAGAATCTTAAAAATCGGGCAAAAAGTAAACAAAAGACACATCTACCTGGCAGGTTTTAACCTAGTTTTGAAATTAAATTCTCTGTCAGCGACTTATACTTGGACCGACCGAAAAATGAAAGATTGTCATCTTCACAACAATTTCCATACTTTTAAATGGTTTGATATAAATTCAAATGCATTTAAACACTCGCTTTGTTTACTTTTGGCCTTTATTGACTCTTTAATGCTTCAAAAACTTGAATTAACCCTATATTAAAAATTCTATCATATTATCTAAACTTATGGAAGTTATTGTGAACATGACAACCTCTTATTGTAGGGTCAGCCCAAGTGTAAGTCGCTGGCAGAAAAATGTATTTTAAACCTAATGTCAGTAGTTACCAAACGGCTATTTCTTTTATATATACTTTTTACCTTGTATTAAAATTAATTTTTCTTTCAGCGACTTACACTTGGACCGACCGCACTATAACAGACTGTCACCATGCTTTTAGAGAGAGAGAGAGTTAGTTATACCAGGAACAATAGGTGTGATATCCGCAGTGAAGGCAAGGCCGGTGTTCATGTCACCAAGTAAAAGGAACGGCCTCTCCCTTTTGAAACCATTTACCAACTCCGTAACTTCAAACAGATTTTGGTCTTCTAACGTTGGAAGCCTTGCCACCAAAAACGCTGTAAAACAATATACATTTTCGTCTATTAAATAGGAGGGCTATCAAGCAACTATTATTTCTTTGGAAACAAATGTACAGTCAACTATTTAACCCAGTGTGAGAGAAGGTAGGTGAGAAAATGATAAAACGCCGCTAAGTAGCATTTCCCCTTTTTCCACAAGTTTTTCTTTTCGTTTTCAAGACAAACCCAATCGTTTGTGCCACATTTTATTTGTAGTCAATAAATGCTTTCAGTATGGACAAGTCCGAAATTCTGTCGACTTGTAAATATTTATATTTTTCACTTGCAATAGTGTCGACCTGATAACTAGGTAGATCTACCATCCTTTTTCTGTTATCCGTCAATTGGTCGTGTGACTGTAGGAGTGCGCACCTGCAACTTGGGACAACTTTTCAATAGACATCACAAAGATTGAATGAAAGTGCCGTCGGCAAGAAAAGTTGCTGAATGTTAAATACAGGCCAATAGTTTCAACGCTTAAACCAAACTTCTTTCGTTACTTTACAGGTTTATGCACAAAAACAGACAAGTATTTTTTCTTCATTCGACCCAGCTTCTATAGGCGGGTAAAAGTCACATTCATAAGAAATCATTACCATTTACGACGTCTTTATTGCAGCTACTGAAGAGTTAAAAAATATGAAACCGGTATTTCTACCCTTTTAGAGTCAAATCTTATACCAAGAGTGAGGACAGCATAAGACACTATATTTTAAACTACTACTTTAAAAATCTCAATGTTTTTTCAAAATCGCTGCAAGTGAAATTTTCATTATAAATCACTTGGCAATTTCTTGTCAAAGGATCTTTGAAGTCGGACCAGTGATAAATACACGACTTACGCTGTGTTTGCAAAAGCTCGCTTCATAAATCGATGATAAAAAGCTCACTTTCCAATCACGTGAGCTAAAGTCAACATGTATTGTAGTGGTCAATGTGTGGACATAAATAACACTTACGTTCTTGAGCCCCACCGATGTCAGTAGATGTTAGATGTGTACACGCACCTTTAAGGTAACTATCGAACTGTAAAATACAAACAGGGCAAATTTTATTACTATAAAGTTATTTAACATGCTTGGGTAAAATACTGAATTCTATTGGATGAGTAGACTGCAGAACCAGTCTATATTTTGGACGAGGCGACAGCCGAGTCCAAAAAATAGACTGGTTCTGCAGTGTACGAATCCAATTGAATTCAGTATTGTGCCCAAGCATGTTAAATGACCTCGTTATTTTACACTTCCGTATTGACTTTAAAGTAAACAAGTATATGTCCATTTTAATTTAAATAATAATAAATAAAAACAAAACATATCAAAAGAGGATTTTGAAATTGCTTTTTTTTACAACGGACTGCGGTAGACTACTCTTCCGGTCAAATATCGATATTCGGGACTCTAGCCTCTTTTTGAAAATTCATATTGGACTCTTGCCTCGTTCTGAAAAGTATAGTATATACCTACTTTATTCGTAATCGTTTTGGCGGCAGAGGTATCAAACTGAATACTTCCGATCGCAACAAAAGTCAGCAGATATCTAAACGCCGCCATCTTCACTCGTGAAGCAATATATCTGCACTGTGAAGAATATATTTTTCTAAAGTTTTATAGTTTACACGGTTTACTTGTACACAAGGTCGACTGTTCAATCTTTATCAGACCGCAAAATATTGGACTTGTCCAGTTTTGAAAACATTGCAAGACAACAAACTAAATGTGATTGAAAAACTGAGATTTGTGTATGAAAGAGTAGAAAAACTGAGAAAAATGAAAAAATGCTGGTTACCAGCATTTTTCTTCTTTTCTAACAATGTGTTCTTAAAGCCGTTTTCTAAATGTCGTAAAAAATAGATCCATTTGGTAAGGGATTAGAGGACAATTAGTAATATGCCTATTTCTGCATGCCATTCCAGAAGGAGTCTAAGAGGGCAGGCACAGTTGTAAAAAAACACTCATACACTGCTTGAGTTTTGTTTAGTTATTTTCTCTTATTTGTAAATTCTAACTTCAACTTATATAACTTGGTATGTTTATGCCAGATATGAAGTATTGTCATACTTTCAGCACATAAAACCCCACAAAAAGAATCCTTCACCTACCAAATAAATGAAATAGAGGATTTTTTTACCTCATATGAGAAACCCAATTATTGCGATTTTATTTTATTTTATTTTATTTATTTATTTATTATTATTATTATTTTATTTTATTTTATTTTTGGCTTGAAAAATCTTCCCACATGGAACAGTGTAGATTCCAGATTAGATTGTACGTTCTGCACAATCTGATCTTTATCTCCACTGTCTGCAAAAGCACGATGGGTCGCTCTAAGCAGCATAAGAGTTGAATATGTACAAGATTTCATTTATGTACGAGCTCCGTATGACAAGTTTTATCTGTGAATGTATGGTATTTAAGGCCGTTCACAACGTTGTTTCAGTTATAACGCAGAAGCTAAAGCACCTATCCATGCTTTCCTGATTTACGAGCATTTTTTCCTTTTCCCACGACGTTTTCTACTCAAGACAAATTTTATCATTTGATCCACATTCCTTTTGTCGTCTAAAAATGCTTTCAATTTGGACTTATCCCAAATTTTGTGATGTGTTAAAGGGCTAACCTGCAATCCTATCTCATGACATTTACTCTTCGGTTACATGACGAATTTTGTAAATCTTTGTACTTTGGGATTTCTGTTTTGATTGATACATGTATGTGACACTTTGCTCGTCTTCTTTCTAAAATTGATAATGGATCACTTTGAATCTCAGAATGCCAATAGCTTCACTGTTGCCATGTCTGAAGTAACTTGATACCGAACAAAACACAGAAGAATAGACGCACATAGATCTAAATGAATTAAAGTGTTTGGTCTCTATTCCATTTAATGATATTGTATGAAGCAAGCAAACATTTTGGGTCCAGGTGTGTGCTTTCTGAGGCAGAGAGACGGAGCTTTTAAAATTATTGTGGACAAGGAAGAAAATGTCGAGTATTTTCGTCTTTTTTCCCCAGTTGTTTACAACCTTTCAAAAAAAATCCCATACGTTGAACCATGTTTAATTTTTCGTCGGCAAATACTTTCAGTTTAGTCAGGTCTATTTTTTTATTTTTTTTTTTTCGTTTATTAACCCTTAGGGTGCTAATCGCGACTCAAAGATCTTTTACGGACAGCGTAGATCAAGATCAGACTGCACAGAACGTGCAGTCTGATCTTAGATCTACACTGTCCGTTAAGGAGATGTTTTTATCTAAAAAGAAAATAACTTTCGAATAGAAAAAAATTGGCTTCTTATCATCGGCTTGAAATTTCATTTCACTTATTCACAGCGTGTTAAGGTTTAAAGAATTAGATACTAAAGTTGTAACAAAAAAGGACCTTTATTTGAACCATAAAATTTCTGCAATTATCTATTACAGTAGGATGTTATCTTTACAAACTAAGCGTTATTTATAAACAGTCTATATTTATAGCCATGAATAAACAAAGTAACTAACTGAATTCAAAGAAAGCAGAACTAAAAATTACGAATAAGTAGTTTTTATAAAAATCAGGGATGAGTTAGTTTGCATCACACAACAACAAAACAATCAGCAAGCGATACCGAATGTCCTGCCCAAGAGTGTGTATTGAAATCAGATCGCACACCATGGCAGCCCAATCACATCCCTACTTTTCCCAAAATATTTTCTACCTATTCAAGAACAAATACAATAACTTGAAAAATACTTGCAGTCCGTGCAGGCTAATCCGAAACGACACTTTCCGTTTTTACGTAATTTTCTGTTTTGTGCAAGTCTACTGTAGCACGAAATCTAATTTAGTCGTAAAGTGCCTTCTCGGATTAGCCTGTGCGGACTGCGCAGGCTGATCCGAGACGACACTTTACGCAAATGTCCAGATATCCCTTTTTGCATGTTGAAAGCCATATACGAGGGTTGTTAAAAAATTATCCGGATTTTGCCTTATAAAAAATTATTTGCGGAGCAATCATGCTAAATTTTGCATCATTCTCTATCGGAATTCAATTCACGCATGTCTGTGCGTATTTTATATTCTTCTTTCATAAAACGCGCTCGCAGTTGCCATTGAAAATGCCACGGTAATGTGTTCCCGAAGCAGCGCAAAATATTATATCTATACTCGCCCTCCTCTTGTACATATCGTTTCTCTCGTAACTGATTACGTTATTAAATTTAAGCAGAATACAAGATTTGGAGCTACTTACATCGTGATTAAATTTGACGTCATTTGACGGTTAAATGCTTCAGAAAATCGCGTTTAAATACAGTTGGGGTAAACGTTTTGAACGTTAAAGATGGCGTCAACTGACCGTCTGGAAATCCGGTCCATTATGAAATTTTGCCAGCAGATACGAGAAACTCCGACAAACACATACAAAAAAATATCATGGCGAAAGGGAATAATTTGGTCACACGGACACTGGTGTATGATTGGCATAGATGCTTCAAAGAAGGGGAAGAAAGCATTAATGACCGAGAAGGAAGAGGTAGAAAGAAGGAAATACCAGCGACGTTGGTAACGTCCATTGGCGAGGCCCTGAGGCGAGATCGGTGTTTGACAGTGCGGACCTTATCAGAGACCTTCGACAATGCCTCGTCCCATACTGCAGGGGCCATAGATCTGGAGCTGGCTTTACTTGGACTTGAGACCGTGTCCCATCCGCCTTACTCTCCAGATTTGGCACCATTTGACTTTGCCATTTTCCCAACCATAAAGGCACAACTAAAGGGTGGGAAGTATCAGTCCCTTCAAGAACTGCGAGTTGTAACACGTTTAATTACGAAGCAGTACAAGTCCGGGTGGTACAGGAATGTTTACAGCCAGTGGGTACGCCGTCACCGACGATGCATACAGCATGGGGAGCGAGTACTTCGAGAAAGAATAGGTAAAGTTGCCTGATGACTTTCCGACGACGTTGATGAAGTCGTATATTGTAGCGTTTCGTGCGCCGGTTCCTAGTACCTGTTCATGTTTGATTGTAAAATCAACATGTATTGTTCGATTGTTGAAATATTTTGCACTTTTGTACATAATGAATGTCGTTTTACGATGCGTGGACTTTTGTCGCATTACGATAACTCATAAAAAATTTATAGACTTAATCCGGATAATATTCGAACGACCCTCGTATAACTGAGCGGTGCTGTGGAAAAAATGTCTTTAATAAACGTCCGTAATGCATTATTCCAAGTAGGTCATTATATAATTATGGATCCACACAATCCATTTTGTCGAACAACCGACTCAATCATGAGGTAGAATGGTCCCTGGACATGCAGAAAATTAACAAATCGCGAAAAGTTTCGACCCATGTCAGCGTGCTAAGAATATACGAGTTATGGAAATAAATGATATCAGACGAAATGAACTAATTGGCTTCTCTATGTCAGAATATTTTCAAGATTATTTTCACTTTAATTCATTTCTTCCTTAATGTATATCAAAGGCCTCTGTAGTCAGCCAATTAAACAAATCCCAGTTTATTTTACTTGTATTTAAAAGGGTAGAAAACATTGTGAACAAACAAGAAGTACTGGTTACCAATGTTTTCAATAGCTCTTTTTCTCGGGATAGTAAAAACTATGGTGGCATATTTCTGCCACAAGATACGAGATAGCTATCATAATAATTTTAGAAAACTATCGCGATAAATCAAAGTTTCCTGGAAATTTTATCGAGATAATGAAAAGTTTCCTGAAAAAAAAATTACAATAAACTTAATATTCTAACGCAAAATTTCTGAATCGTGCACGAAGCTGACATTCGAAATAAAATTATCGTGATAGTTCTTTCCGTGTCTCGATATCTATATATCTTAAATAGAAAATTCATCATTTGAATGAACTCAGAAGTTTTTGACTGCACAAGATTGCAGTAAGTAAAAATTTGAATCATTAACAATTGTAGCTTAATTGATAAATTTTGACAAGACTCGAAATGAACAGAAGTATGTAAGATCACAAAGACGATTTGAAATGCCTGTTACGAACAACTTTAAAACCATTCTGGGAAAAGGAGAATTTATAAGGTTGTAGACGAAGATGTTCCAAAACTGTAACTCATTATAGATACCGTGAATGTCAATTATGGGCACGAAAGCAAAAATGATGATAGTTAAAATTATCGCGATATTTTATCGTGAATATTTTTATTATATAGATAATATTCCCAGGAAACTTTGTTCTATCACGATAGTTCTCTTAGTTTAAACTTTATTTATTATGTTGATACAAATACACATGTAAAATAAAAGAAATGATACATGGTATAACAAGTTTCAAAGGTTGATAGGTAGGATTGGAAAACAAGCTAAGAATAACTTATATTAATTCCTCTCCTAAAGATGTTTTCATACTTATTAAAAAATACCACATATTGAGATGCCATAGCTTTAAAGTAAAGAAAGTAGATATGATACCGAAAATAAAGACAAAAAATATAGAAATGATAACCACTTCCTGTTTTCTTCTCCCTTCACTTGGGAGTTCACAAAGCGTAATATACAGGTGGATTTAGGTTATTGAATCATAGCAACGGAGATTGAGATGACGACTGGCTCCAGACACCCAGCCTATGAAGAAAATCTTTTTGACGCTAAAATAAAGTGATGGACACAAGCAAATATGTACTTGTTTTGTTCAAAGGTAAGGTGTTCGTTTCCATTTAATAAATTGGAGGTGATAAGCGGACATGGAATATCATAAAAATTTTGATTACGTAGCTGATGATACTTAGGACAATAAAGAAGGTAGTGATCTACAGTTTCGATTTGGCCACAGGAACATAATGGTGAGTCGATTAGAGATCGTCTGTGTAGATCATGGTTAAGCGAACTACATCCTAAGCGTAAGCGTGCATGTAAGATCTGTCCCTTTCGTGTCCCAAAATTAAGCAATGGAGATGATTTTTGTAAGGTGCGGTTTAATACTGATTTAAACTGTGATAAGGACGCGGCGTTTCTTGTACTTTGTGGCAAGGTATTCCATTCCCGAATTGTGCGAGGTAAAAAAGAAGAGCTGTAGGATTGGGTCCTTGCGTTTACACACCTGATACTCCTTAAATTGTATCTTCCAGGATCGGTTTGATCACGCCCAGGGATAAGATTTGACAGGTACGTGGGTGATAGACCGTTTAACATTTTATAAAGTAAAATGAGTCTATGTTTACGTCTTCTTGCTGCTAGTGTTTCCCACTTAAGATCGCATAGGAGTTTCTGGATGTTACAATATTTAGTAGCACCAGTAACAATTCTAGCTGCTTCGTTGTGTACTGCCTCGATTTCATGTTTCAAGGTTTCTGTGCAATTATCCCAGACGACATCTGAATATTCTAAGAGAGGTCGAATAAAAGAAAAGTACATTCGTTCGAGGCTAGACCTATTTAAGAAATGTTTGATAGTTTTCATCATTCATAGTTCTCTTAGATTATCGCAATAGCTATCTCGTATCTCGCGGCAGAAATACCACCATAAAAACAGATAGTTAGGTAGAGAATTTACAAATTCAAATTTCAAATGAAAGGATTTATCGTAGAAGGGATACAAAAAAAAAAAAACCATTTTGGGAAATGGAGAAAATGTTGGTAACCAGCGATTTCTATTTTTTCCCTAAATGTTTTCAAAAGCCAATTCTGTTAGGGTCATGAACCCCTAAGCTGCTAAGCGAGACTCACTGACCTTTTGCGGACAGTGTAGATCTAAGATCAGACTGCACAGAATGTGCAGTCTGATCTTAGATCTACACTGTCCGAGAAGGAGATATTATTCCCCAAAATCCATTTTTGAAATAGCAATATTAGGGTTTTTAATATTGAATTGAACGTTTCGTTTTAGTTATTAAGTTGGATAAGGGTTAAACACGGGGTTATGTGTTAAACGGTTGAATCTAAAAAGGTATTTAGAATATTATTATTTTGAGATATTGGCTTGCAAATCTAAGTTTTCATAACTTTTCTGTTAAACAGACTTTATTATTATCTACCCTTACTCTGCTAAGCGCGACTCTCTGACTTTTGCGGACAGTATATATCAAGATCAGACTGGACAAGACGTGCAGTCTGATCTTGGATCTACGCTGTCCGATGGGGAGATATTTTCCCCCAAAACATAAGTTTGAAAAAGCAATACAGTGTACTTTGGTTTTTGCTATCGAATTGATTGAAAATTTCATTTTAGTTATTTAGTAGGATAAGGTTTAAAGCTGCAAGGATTGATGACAAATACACTTCATTGACATATAATTCAATATTAGTTTTTTCATGAAAATTGGCGAGTTCTGATTGGCTGAAAAAAAATTTGGCTTGAAAAATGAAAAAAAAAATTAAGCAGTGCCGGAACTACTTTTGCAGTCAAACTAATGTAAACAAACATGTATATGAGATTCCATAGTGTTTTTCTGTCTGATTTTATATCCAGTCCGAATTTCAAATTGCTAGCTAAATTTATTTTCTCTGAACATTGAAAAAAATATCCAACAGTAAATTCAAAGAGAGAGCTTAAACTTATTGTCACTTTGCTGGGTCCTAACAAACTTATTTTCTACTAATTCTAGCGTATTGAACTTCTAATAATAAATCTACTAAATCTGCCAATGTTCAATACTATAATGACATCATGAATTTACGTCATTATTACGTCATGAACAAGCAGATTTACCGCGCTATGAATTATCAATGAAATGGACTTTAAATAAATATGCAATGTTGGATTTACAAAAAAAAAGCAGTTAGAGTAAAATTTAAGTCCATATTTGTTGCCTGTGATATTGAATTATAAGGAATGAAGAGATTTTTTTCTTTTTTTTTTTTTGTTTTCATGGAGGTATGAAAAAAAAACGTAATCACACTTCGCGGTTTCATACAGTGTGATTAGAGTTTTTTTTTTTTTTTCATACCTCCATGAAAACAACAACAACAAAAAAAATCTTTTCATTCTTTAAGTGTAAAAATTTGTTGTCTGGCAAATAGTGAAGAAGGAAAGTAGGTGGAAAAGGCAAATATAATGTACTTTTTTAAATCCTCCGTTATACAACCATGAAACATTTACTGAGCCTTTCTGTCGTCTGGTTGCACAGAGCAGAATCTCACAAATCTTGCCGGATTCCATATCTCATTCCTTTAACCTTTTACCATACAATCCCGAGGTTTGACGACCCTGAAAAAGAAAGCTTTTGAAAACATTGTGGGAAAAGGAGAAAATGCTGGTAACCAGCATTTCCTCCTTTTCCTACAATGTTTTCTAACTATTCATAAACAAATACTATAATTTGAAAAATAGTTGAAGTGGTTACTGTCCTTTCACAAACAAGAATACAATTAATATTTTTGTTCATTAGTACAACTGCAGCTGACCTTAGAATATATTCAAGGCCCAGTGGAGGCCAAAATATCAAAGCAGGTGTCATAATACATTTTGATTTAAATCATACCATCTAAAAGTATGGAAAATATTATGGAGATGACAATTTGTCATCGTGTTGTCAGGCCATGTGTTAGTCGCTGGCAAAAAAAAAAATGTCAGGCAAAAAGTAAACAAATGACACAGCTTCCTGGCAGGTTTTAACCTAGTTTTGAAATTAATTTCTCTGTCAGCGACTAACACTTGGACCGACTGTACAAATGCAGATTGTCATCTTCACAATAGTTTCCATACTTTTAAATGGTATGATATAAATTTAAATGGATTTAAACACCCGCTTTGTTTACTTTTGAGCTTTATTGTTACTTTAAAGCAGGTGATAAATCCTTGAAAAACTGGACAAAACACGCACCTGTCAGTTATTTCTACGATGCTGATTGTATGGCGTTTAACGCCGTGTTCAACATTATTTCAGTTATATCGAGGCGGCTATTGCACCTACCCATGCTTTCCTGGAGTTTCTTCAACCAACTGGTACTACACACAATATTCGATCCAAGCCACAAGCTGCTTTCCCACATAACTGTTGTCGTTCTACGGTGTATTCAGCTTTTACAAATAAGGATTCGTAAGTTCGTACATGTATAATGATTTTTTATATTAAATAAAGTAAACTGGCCAAAGAATAAAATCAACATGTCCGTAGGTAATTTTATTTTTTCTACCTTAAAGGCATGAAGTATACAGTATGATGTTTTGGTCTATTAAACCTAGTCGCGATGAAAAATGATGATAAAAAAAGAAAACATGATATAATAAATAAAATAACTATTAGATAATCGCTTAATATACCATGTATAGTAGTATAAGTGGTATACCGTGTCACGGAAATAGTGGAAATAAGGTATATAAAAGGATCGCTTTATGTATACCACGATTTGTTTGGGGGCAATTATATTGAATTTCGTCTCAAGTCAGGCTACGCGAACTGCTCAGTCTAACCGGAGTCAATACCTTTTACATATGCATTAACAGGACATTGTTCATTAAATCCCCCCCCCACCTACGAAGTAGAGGTATACTGGTTTCACCATATCTGTCTGTCTGTCCGTCCATCCATCCGTCCGTCTGTCCGTCCGTTCGCCAATACGCCCATTTTTTTTCGTTTCCGTGCTCCAACTCAAAAGCCGTTTGACCTAGGACCCTGCAACTTTATACAAGTGTCGCTCATGACCCAAAGAGGTGCCCTACTGTTTTTTAGTCATATGAGTCAACGGTTTTTTTTATTTTTGTTTAGAAAATCATTTCCGTTTTTCTGATTGTGCTCCTTCAATGACAAGGTGGTGGGACCCCCATCCGCCTTGCAATAGTTCTAGTTTGTATAGAATGCAGATTTTATAATTTATAAGGATAGAAGCAGATGATGTTGTTATAAAGATAGTAGATCTAGATCGAAATTTTGTTTGAGCAGCAAGAGTGGTCGCAGGAACACTAACCATGTCAACAAAATCAAGTTTCTAGAAGAACCTTTTATTAATTAACCTATTTTCAATATTATTGATAGTTTTCATCCAGATTATGCAAGTCTGTATGCCATTTCGGGGCACCAGGTGTAATACTGAAATTGGAAAGAAAATGGGATTTTTAATTAGCTAAAAGGCTTGGTTTGCGTGTCTTTAAGAGTTACAAAGATCGAGAAAGTAACGAAAAGTCCTGCTTATAATAAGGACCCATGGACGTATTCAGCTACTGTTCTATATTTCTAATTCTCAGGAATTTTCAACATTTCAAAATAACACATTTTCTGGTTTGCTAAAGCAAATGGCTTGCAACACGCAAAAAGGGGCATTCGGACATTTGCGTAAAGTGTCGTCCCGGATAAGCCTGCGCAGTCCGCGCAGGGTGATCTGAAACGACACTTTCCGATCGTGTGTGATTTTCTATTTCACGCAACTCTACTGTAGGACAAATTTTAATGTTTACGTAAAGTGCCATCTCGGATTAGCCTGCGCGGACTGCGCAGGCTGATCCAAGACGACACTACGCAAATGTCCGAATGCCCCTTTTCGCGTGTTGCAAGCCGAATAGATTACACAAAGAACACTATTTGTAATAGTTGGGTAATATGGATCTGATTTCTTTTGCTGCAAAAACGTCTAGTTCATGCTTGAGACAAATACATGTGTTGCCAAGGCTAATTACAATATAAGAAAAACTCAGATTCCATGTTTTACTGCATCAAATAGGATGCTTGCCGTTGACTAGTTTATGTTGACAACGTGGACCAGTGTGTTTGTATAATATCATCTATACTTGTATTGTACAGCAAATAGAATCAGTGGTTATTATAAAACTGACCCTAGTCCCGTCCCCCTCATTAACTCTCCCCACTCCCCCCAAAAAAGGTGTATCGATATCTGACGATTTTTTAAAGGCAATATTAAGTGTTAGTTTGAAATGATGAAAGTTATATTGCGGCGTCCAGAGCACTTATCCATACTTTCCTGGAGTTTCTTTTACCGGTACTCCGCAATATATTCTTTCCAAGCCACTGGCTGCTTTTCCACATAAGCATCATCGAAACAATAGTCAGCGTAGAGCGAAGTATGAATCCTGTCTCAATGACTATCATCAATCCTCGGAAAGAAATTGGCCGGCCCGGCCATCGAACCATCGACCTCCTATTCTCAAGTCCTGTACGCGATCGACTGAGCTACCGAGGCTCGACAGATCGCTAGATAAACGGAATGGACTATCTCAATAATGAAAACAGACCAAAAGGTTACAACTTCTAAAGTATTTTACCAAACTATTTCACAAAATGGCGGACAGTGTATATTCAAGATCGGACTGCAGGTTGTGATCTTCATTGAAATTGTCCGAAAAGAAGTATCCTGTATTGATCTACACTGCCAGCCAAAAACGACAACAGTCGCTCTCAGAGAGTTAAAATGCAAAATGAAATAATTCTTGTTTGTTCTTTTCCATCCCCCATTCTGAAATTAAATCAAAGCGTTCAAAACGCTGGAGTGGTATTTGTCAAGGAAGCCATTGTGTGGAATTAATAATTTAAAAGAAAAAGAGAAATATTATTCAAATTTTTGCTTGAAAGTCAACCTACTAAGCAAATGAATACTTTTTTGGTTGAAGGGAGAGTACTCATGACAAAGTTAGGATTATTTGTGTATTGGTTGTCTCCCTTCGATCGTTAGGAGGCGTCAGAAGTTATGTCCCTTGACAGTAGAATGCACGATGGATAGAGAGAGAAACCATGTAAATATGTCGAATAAAATTAAGTTTGTATCTGAAAACTATGATTTTGAGATATCTTTGGCCGTAAAGATTTAATTCCCAACATTACAATCCATTATTTCGATCTATAAATATTCATGCACAATCAAATGGAGTAGCGCGCAATCATAGGACCAACAAGCCAAGGTACGAACTGGTTTTGGAACGAAAAAGCCCTGGACCTAGCGATCAGTAGACAAAGTTTGTGTATATCATTGCGCCAATAGAACGCTATCAGCAGGTGAAGCTATTTTCAATCAAAAATTAGTATTTCCACGATCGTTGGCCTCACCAAGTGTATTTTAACATGCCATTTCCAATTACATATCTGAGTGCTACCGAAAAACTCATTTGTCAGAGAAAAATTGAATTTAATTGGGTTTATTTTCTTTGGCTTTGCACAAAATACGATCTATGGTGTTCAAAATTCAATTTTGAACTCATAGTAGTATTGTCTTCGACAAATACCACAAAAATAATAGGATCTTAAACAATGGTTTTGCTACATCCGTACTTTATTTTAACTTGATGAAGATTACAGCGAGTTTTACATCGAGAAAAATTACTGGTAACGTTAAGTGTTCTTCAGTTGCGTGTCATCTTGGTCTTCTTATCATCTCTTGCCCTTAATATCGATAACGACGTCTGCGTCTATAAGAACTGAGTACTTGGTACGCAAAGTGGTCGCTGAGAGGAAGTTCTGTAGAGCCGTCTGTAACGTTATTGGTAGTGGTCTTGAAGAGTACCTATACAAAATAGACAACTAGTTTATGGTGCTTGTGCTACAATGATTGTTCTAACATTACGACAGTATGATTTCATAGGAAGTTCTGGCAAGTAAGAACATGGTTTAGAAGAAGGAATTTAGGATAAGTTCTGTATATTCAAACGACCATTAAGGCATTCAGAAGTGCTTCTTGAGTTTGTCTAGGCTCTTAAAAATAATATGGAATACGTTGCTGTAGAGGCTACAAAAGCCATTCATTTCCAACGGGCGAATTCTCCGTCAAGCATCACCTATTTGCAGAAGAAGTAACCAGAAGCCAACAGATGCTAATGAATTAGCCATGCAGTGGAATGTGCAAAACAGAGGCAAAGAGGGAGATAGAGATAAGATGCACGGAAACAGGAAAGTGAGACAGACACTGAGTCAGCGGCAGAATAAAATACATGATGATAGGGACAGGAAGTATGAGGTCAAACAGCGACAGAAAAAAAGAAATACAGAGGCAGGAAAAACATAGACAGACAGTGTCAGAAACAAGCAGCAAAAGAGACAGGCAGTAAAAGAGACAAGATGAAGTGTACTGCAAGCATCGGGAAAGTCTACTGATTTGTCAAACAAAAGAAAGAAATACTGGTAATAATATGAGAGGAAAAAAAAAACATGCAAAGGGAAATTTCTGTAAAAATTTAGAAACAAATCTGATAGAGTTTATTGAAATGATAGAAAGGAATTTGGAATATTATCAAGCATATTGTTAAAAAGCACAATTCTGTGTCATGCTTTCCAACTTTACGTTACCTAATGGGAATAAAATTTTGCATTCTTCTCCTCAAGAAAAGCAAATTGTTTACACTTAATTTGCATCAATATCAACAGTAAATGACAATAACATTATACTGCACGAATGCCAACTCAAAACCTTAAAGAAGCTTGCAATTGATGAAATTACTGTAAGTGAAGGAAAGGATATCATTCATTATATTGATATACCGGTAAATAAGGCTAGTGTTCCAGATGATATAAGCCACAGAATGCTCAAAGGTTGTATTAGATCCTTTGTTTAGTACTTGTGGAAAAATTCCTGAAAGAATTATTTTAAACATGAGGAAAAAAGGGGAACAAAGAGGAAGTTAGACACATTTATAGGAAGAGAGATGGGTGATACACAGAGACAGAGACAGGAATAGAGACGGAGGCATATACATAGGCAGAAACCGAAACAGAAACATAGAAAGGCAGCAACAGTGAGTGAGGTAGAGATAGGAGAAGCGGTTCAGAGACCAAAACGAGTAACCGACACGGAAGCAAAAATGAAGAACAGAGACGTAGACAGAAAGACCGAGACGGAGACATTGACTAAGAAAAGTAGAAATAAAGGGCAACCCAAAAGCAGTGACACAGACAGAAAATGCTCACTTCTCCTCTTTTAAAGAACAACCCGTTTCCCATCACGTGATCAATAACGCTACGTTCCCCTCCTTGATTCACATTGTAGAAATTTTCTTCTCCAGGACAAAACGTACACTCGTCAGACTCATCAGTTCGCTTAAATGCCTGTTTTAGCTCCTCGTAGTGTTCTAGGATGAAATAAATTATATAAGTATCGGGCACATTACTGTCGCAGAACTCATATTCCTGACATTATTTGTGAGATTTTGTTACGTTTTGACCAGCAAGTCGCAGATTGGACTAACCGGACATAAACGAGGGAAGCGCTTAGTTGGAACACTTAATGCGAACAACAAACATGGCATCGGACATTGCAATGGGAACGCTTCGATCTAAGCTTATACATGTACACGAAATAACCGAAAACTATGAAAAACCTACCTAATTTGTATTCATTTCAGAGAGGTAATTGTGTAAGTCACAGCTAGTAAAAAATGGAATCGGAAATTACGTGGTTTTTTCAAAAGATTTTTTTCACTTCGTTTATACTGTATTGCAGAAAAAAAGTCAAGCTCTTGGAAAGCGCAGTACTTATCAGCAAACCTGTTAATACACAATCGCTTTGACGACCCTGCAAAAAGAAAGCCTTGCATGAAAAAGAGAAAATGCTGGTAGCCAGAGGGAGAAAGACGAATGAAGTTGGAATAGTCAATAGACACGGTACAAGATACTCTTTCTGTACTGTCTTTTCTTTACATGTTAATAGGCCTGTATATATTTATGACTGATTTTTTTTTTTTTTTTCAATAATTGGCATTCGTTTTCTTACTAGGTTTAAGCTACAGTGATCAACCACTGTCCAAAACTGAAATGTCGGCACCCCTTTCAAATGGTAATCAATTACATCATTTTACATATGTTGAACACATGTTTATCAAAAACCGACTTGAAGTTCAAGGTGAAAACTGAGTAAGTCCATAATACACTTTTTACTTGATTCTCATTACTCCTTGAATTCTAATATCTTCGCGAATCTATGTCTGCTATCAATAATTTTTGACACACTCTTTTTTGTGACCTCTGTTAAACCTTTACACACACACACACACACACACACACACACACACACACACACACATATATATAATAAAAGAGAAATGACACTACAAATAGTATTTTCAACGTTCCAACCGGTTTCGCTTTCGCTCATCAGGACAACGCTTTAATGAAACATCGTAACTAACGTCATTTTGACGTCATAGAACAACGGTTAAATACAGTTTAATTTTGGACGAAAAATGTTTATGAAATATTTTTCCTTTGTTACTCTAGCTGAAACGTGGGGTGATTTGCGTTTAAAAAATGGAAAAATTGAAAATTTTGGATCTGTTTTACAACAACTATCTAAATGATAACTCAATGGTATTTGTCTTGTTGAAGGGTCCCTAATCTGTTGATTATGTATTGTAATTCTATTCCTAAGTTTATCTCCTGTTTGACCAATATAAAACTCTTGGCATCCATTGCATACTAAAAGATACAAACAGTTGGAAACTTTATAATCCATATCTTCTTTGACAGTAAATGTTTTATCCTTGATATTGAATTCATTTCCTTCGATAATATGTTTACAGAGTTCACAGCGGGATTCATTACATTTTTTTCACAGAAGATTTTGAAGTTGTGTCTTTGAATTCTGATTTAATCAAAATTCGTTTTAGATTTGGAAGTTGTCTCTTACATTTAATTAATTTGGTGTTTCTTAGTATTTATGACATTGTTTGATCATTCTCCAAAATTTCAAAATTATTCTTAATAATTCCAAATAACTCTCTGTTTTTAGGATTAAATGTCGAAATATATGTCATAATATTGTCATCATTTTTAACCTTTACCTGTAAAAGAGTACGTCTTGGAATATTAAGAGCTCTACTTATTCCTGCCATGATTACTGCTTTAGGGTATTTTCTTTCAATTAAAATGTTTTCAAGTTCACGTAATCTTAACTGTAGAATTTTTCTGTCAGATACTATTGTGCAGATCCTTCGAGCTAGGGAGAACGGAATATTGGTCTTGTTATGTTTTGGGTGGCATGACCTGAAATTCAAATATTGCTTAGAATCTGTAATTTTGAAATAAATATCAGCGACAATTGTACAACCATTTTTTATCACTAACACGTCAGGAAAAGGCATTTTGTATAAGTTCATATCCATCTTAAATTTTATATCTTTATGTAATGAGTTAAGTATGTCATTAAAAACTGATAAATCATTAATTGAGTATGTCCAGAAAATAAAACAATCATCAAGATATCTTTTCCATTGTTTGTATATATAATCTGAGAAGTTTTCGTCTTTGAGTTGTCTTATTTTTTCATATAGTATCTCCTCTAAAAATCCTAAAACTAATGTTGCATATGGCGGGGCAACTTTGGTTCCCATGGCTGTTCCTTTACATTGATTGAAAAATACGGAATTAAAGGAGAAATTGTTATTTTCCAGTACTATTTTCAAACCTTCCAATATAAAATTTTGGTCAAATCTGTTATGAATAAGATTTGGATATCTATTCATCCAGTAAGAAATTGCTTCATATCCTAAGCTGTGTGGAATATTTGTATACAAACTTACTACATCAAATGATACTAAAAAAGTGTTGATGGGAACTGTTTCTGGAAGAAAATTAAGGAAATCTATTTCATCTCTAAGATAGCTTTGGACCTTAGTTACAAAAGGTTTTGAAAGTTTATCTAAAATACAACTTAATCGACTTGTTTCACAGTTAGGTCCTGCCACAATTGGTCTCATTTGAAGATCAATTGGATCTAAAGTTTCAATATACACTTCATTAATGACGTCACAAATATTTTGAATTATTTTGCTTTTATGAATTTTCGGAAGACCATAAAAAGTACTGGTCTTGTAATCAAACTTTGATAAAAAATCTGCTTCTTGTTTAGTGATTGTTTTATTTTTATAAATTAACCTTTTAATAGAGTCAAATATCTGTGTTGTATTGGCATGTGGAATAGGTTTATAATAGGACATATCAGAGAGCATTTCTGTGATCTTATTTTTATAAAAATATTTATTCATAATTACTATTCCACCGCCCTTGTCAGCTTCTTTTATAATAATAGAAGAATCATCTGCTAGTGATTTATAGATTTTCTTTGATTAAGAGATATGTTATGTTTTACAAGGCTGGTATTATTCAAAACATTAAAACATAATGACTTGGTTGTTGAAATATATTCATCTAGTTTTTTATTTCTCCCTGAAGGAGGATTAAAAGACGATTTGTTTCTCATTAAACTATTGTTAAATTCTGCACTTTGTGAAAAGTATTCTTGTAATCTAAGCTTTCTAAAGAAATCATTTAAATCGATTTCAAGTTCACAGGGATTATTTTTTAAAGGTGTGGGTGTGAATTTTAGACCCATCAACAAGACATTCTTTTCATTGTTTGTTAATTTCCGATTTGTAAATTTTTGTAGATTTTTTAATAGTTTCAGCTAGATTTTCATTTTTTAGAACTGGTTGTAAAAGTTGTGGTCTGCCTCCAGAAAAGAAAAAGACTCCCTATCGACCACCTCCATATCATTATTATTGTTTGAAATATTGTTCCACCGTCGGTTGGTGTTGAATTTGTTATTTCTCCTGTAATTATGAGTGTCTGTCCTTCTATTGTTATTGTATCTCCATCTAATATTCCTATTCATATGTCCAAATTCTAAAATACTGGTTTAAGTTAAATTCTACAGAAAATGTTATTTTGAAAACAATGTATAAACTTGGTTATGAAAAATGTGAGCAAGGCTGCAGAAATTGGGTTTCCGATGTTAAAAGTATGTTGAATAAGCATGGCTTTTCCAATATATGGGAAAATCCATTTTCAGTTAACGGTAAAAATTTTGTACAATATTTTAGACAGCTACTTATCGATAACTATACCCAAAGTTGTTTTTCTTTGATTGCAAATGCTTCTTCCTTACAAGTCTATAAATATTTGAAAGATACGTTACAATACGAATCATATTTGGACATTCTGCCGCCTGAGCTCAGGTTCTTTATAACTAGGCTTAGAACTTCCTCTCATTCCTCTCATTCCTTAAGAATTCAAACTTGTCGTTTTAGCGAGAATACAATCCCGAGAAATGAACGAGTATGTCTCCTCTGTACCTCGGGAGAAACGGAAGATAAGTTTCATTTCGTATTAAAATGTCCGTTTTTTGATCAGTTAAGAAAGAAATATATTAAAGAATATTATCGTATAAGACCAAGTACCTTTAAACTTTTAGAACTTTTAAATTCAACGAATAAAAATGAGATTTTCAACTTGGCTAACTATGTAAAAAACGCCCTCTTTTAAAGAACTACATATACGCATCAATTGACTGCTGATTAAGAGTTCGTCTTTATAACTAAACACATAATGTTTCCTTTAGAAAAGCATAATTCAGATTGTGTGTGTGAGTGTGGGCGTAGGTGTGGGTGTGTTTGAGTGTGTGTGTGAGGATAAATTTCTGCTTTCTATTTCTGTTTTCTTTTTTCCATAAATTATTATAGACCTTGACTTTTGACATTTTTCTTTATCATATTTAAAATGTTGTTATGACTATGTACTTAGTGCTTGTCAATAAAATATCTGTATCTGTATCTGTACCTATAACTATTTTCTGGATGCTGTGATTCAGTTTTCAGATGTGCTAAAAGTTGGTGTAATAATGATTCCATTGTATTTTTTGGTTTTCCTTCTTGCTTTGTACGCCTGGGAAAGGTTTTGACTGCATCTGCATAAGTATATGGCTGCTTTCTCGTGGTTGGTATGGGATAGTTTTTGCCTTTTTTGAAAAATGGATTTTAACCACTGTAGTTTCTGATGAAGTTTTCTTCGTATTCCCGAAGCCATTTTGCATTATTTTCCCATCTTTTATGAGATATTTCTTCATTTCTTTTGACGTGTTTTTGCCAAAGGTCTACCAAGAAGGTTGCAGCTTGTCCTGAACATTTTGATTGTATCAAATCAATCATTTCTTGATCTAATCTTCTTGCTTGTTCTTCAAAAGAGGTAGATTTTAACTTCCCCATCTCAATTTCCATTCTAAAATCGTGAATCACAGCTCTTTCTCTCAGCACTCTTTGATCTTCTGTTTCATTTCTAATTTCAAATTTTTGGAACTTTCTTGGTATAATGACAGGGGATGCTTCTATCCATTTTTCATAGAAACATAAGTTTCCACTATTTCTAACTTTTCGCCAATAAACATCTTTCCTTGAATTCAATTTTCTTTCCCAAATTGCTGCAATTCTTGACTTAACGCGCATAGCTTCAGCTTCAAAGAATCTATTCTCATTTTCTTGGTGTAATTGACCAATATTGTGTTCGTGGTTACCGTCTAAAATTTGTTTTGTCTATGTCCTTAATAACCTTTGTAAGTTCTGAAACAGCCGTACTTGTTTGTGTTGGAGATAAACGTGAATTTGTTTCTTTAACAGCTTTAGTTAAATCCTGTATTGCTGAAAGAATTAAAGATAACTTAGCACTTGTCTCAGATAATTGTCCATTCTCTGTTTCCATCTGAATCGATTCAGTTGATACCGACGGGGAGGACTCCGAACTGCTGTTTTTAATTTTTGTCCTTTTAGTACTCGCCGGACCCATTGTAATGTCTCTTATTCCAGTAATAAATATATATCATAAAAAGAAGAAGAATACCGGAACAAGAAAATATGTAATAAAAGAGAATTGACACTACAAATAGTATTTTCAACGTGCCAACCGGTTTCGCTTTCGCTCATCAGGGCAACGCTTTAATGAAACATCGTAACTAACTTGCACACACACACACACACACACACACACACACACACACACACACACACACACATATATATATATATATATATATGTGTGTGTGTGTGTGTGTATGTGTGTGTGTGTGTGTGTGTGTGTGTGTCCTGTCTATTATTATGCCTAAATTATATTTATGCATTGTTTGTCTCTCTGATGGCATGAAAATACTAGTTAGGTTCACGAAGCTAGGAGAAAAAGGCATACTTTCAAACATTCCTGGTATTAAACTTTACTTCTAATACATTAAGGACAGATAATGGGGAGGGGTTTGAAATGATGTAGGTACGTGGACGTCAAACTCAGTTTATCACGTTCTTCTACAAGTCTCTCCTTTCACGGCTGAATATGAATATATATAAATTGTATTGTCTATTTATTTACGTTGTGTATAGGACAGACAACAAAGGGTTTTCTTATAAAGGCACAAGCATTTAGTCACTTTGTCAAATAGACAACCCCACGAGGTTTTGTCCATCCGCATTAGACCACATAGGATGACAAAGCGTTGTATTGTATGCAACATACACAGACAAAACGCTGAGCGCAGATTGGCTTTTTAATCGGAAATGTGGTTTAATATGTATCAGACCATAATTCTCATAAATTAGTAAATCAGTGCTCAGTATTTGTTCTGATATGTCGCAAACACAACGCTATGTCGGATTAAAATAAAGCTCGTGTGGTTGTCAACACTTGCTTACGCTCATGTCCACATACACATTAATAACCCTGCTCTTTGTCTATACTATAAAGTGAGATAATTCATCATTGATTCTGACACAAGATTTTATAGTAGTACATGTTTCTTATTGCATTAACATATTTCAAACTTACATTTGTTTTTTACCAGTTTATGAAAAAGATATGATCGATCAATTTTATCAAAGCATTTTTCAAAATCTATAAATGCGCAGTAAAGTTTTTGTTAAGATTTAATGTTTTTGCTGTTATAGAATGTAGAATAAATATACAGTCGGTTGTAGATTTTTTTTTGCCTATCTTGTTAATCGATTGAAGAGTAACTGAGAATAGATTTTTGAAATACTGTTTATCAGCGTTACGCCTCTAATTTTCAAGGTGATCCTAGCTCCAGTTTAGTGTTTCTATTCTTCGTTAACGATACACTTTTAAATATGAAATGATATTGATGATCTTTTTACCATTGATGATGTCAAAATATTCCTGTTATCATTTGCTAATGGTGCTGCACTGTTCGCACATACACCACAAGTATTACAGTATTTTCTTGGCGATATACATACGTACTGTGCCACTTGGAATTTAATAGTCAATACAAACAAAACTAAACTAATGATATTCGAGAGAGGAAGACATTCTTCTTTTGATTTTATTTATAACAATACAGTATTAGATATTGTTGATAGTTTTAAATACTTAGGAATATACTTTTTCAAAAATGGGAGTTGGTCTAGAACGCAAAAATGTATCTCAAAACACTACCATAACATACAAAGTACTACATAACTGGTTTATTGTTTTAAATCAGCTTTCCTTAAATATTGACGATAAATATAGTGTCTTTGATAAATTAGTCGGCTTAGTTCTAAATTAAGTGCAAGTATATGGGAAAATCATCCCAGCAAAATTAACGAACTAATTCATTGTAAATTTATTACAAAAATTCGGGGGTTAAAAAAAAGTCAACCAACTATGATAGATTTTATGGTGAACTAGGAAGATATCCTATGGAAATGAACAGAAAATTACCTATCATGAAATTTTAACAGTTATAACATTCTAAATTTGGCTTTTCATGTAAAACACACACTCAGTGAAATTGGCATGACAAATTTTTGGCTCAATCAAAATGGTAGCAGTTTCCTTTTTAAGTTTATTGAACAATGAATAACTGACATATTCAAGCAAAAATGGTATTCAAATATGAATTTGACTTTGCCCGCACTGTAATCAAAATATGGTTGAAAATGAATAATGATTTTCTTCTCCCCTGCACAAAATACTATGAACTACGTAAGCAATATCTGAAAAAATATTATTATCAATGGCCGACATAATAAGTTTACATCACTACTGAGTTCTAAGTCAACAAAAACAATAAATAGCGCCGCTCGCTTTACTTTTGCTACAACCAAACAAAATACAGATTCTAATCTATAATAAAAGATGCTTTTACTTGTGATAGTTTCAAAAATATATTCTAAGAAGAAATTGTGTACGAGTATATTATCCTTTCATGGATGGTAAAATTAGTTCTGCTTCATCAGTAATTATACATGAAGATCAGACTGCTCATGACAGGTAGTCTGATCTGACTATTAAAATGGCGCTGTCGGTGTTTGATGCAGTGAAGTACTTTTTTTTTTAAATCGTACATCTTTTTATTTTAGTTCATACTTCTCAGATAATAGCAATCTATTTAGGTCTTTGTTTTCTACGTGTGTGGACATGAATTTGTTTTTCATAATTATTGTAAGCTTTCTTTCCTGTTTTCTCTCTCATGTTTTGTTATGGAATTTGATTATTTAAACTCATTTTTTGAAATGACCAATTAGATGTAAAATATGTATGTGTAAGTACGAAATGCATGTGTATGCATAAGTATTCAATAAAATCTTGAAAAAAATCTTGCTATAAACATGCAAGTGCTGTTTTATGCTGAATAAATGTTATGCTGTGTTACGTTATGTTATGTCTATACTATACATAGTTTGAGTACCGTGGACAACATAACGGGCTACAATCAAATAATGAGTACAATCTGTTACAAATATTCGTCGTTACATAATTAACACCAAGAGCTTATCATAACATTAATTAATTAATTGCTGATTGATAATGTAGATCAATGACAGACTGTCCTTTGCTGACAATCTAGCTCAAGATCATACTGCTCAGAGTGTGGAGTCTATTCATGGATCGACACTGTCCACTATTATGTCAAATATTCTTGCTAAAACACTTTAGAGGTGTAAGGCTTCGGATTAACCCTTTACCGCACAATCCCGTGCCTTGACGAAAACACTTTTGAAAAGTTCGTGGGAAAAGGAAAACAATGCTGGGACCAGCATTGTTTTCCTTTTCCCACTATGTTTTCTACCATTCAAAGGCAGAAAATATCGTTAAAGCTACACTTAATTTGATACTTTCAATTGGATTAAGTCTAGTCTAAAAGTTTCTGGTTTTGTGAAATATTAATGTAATATGGCCTCCATTAACATACAAAACCACGCTTACACCCCTTGAGGTAGAAAAACATTTTGAAACCAAACATTTGGCGGAAAAGAAGGAGTGCTATTATCAGCAGTTTCTGCTTTTCCAACATTCTTTTCTTGGTTTTTATTTTTGTCGTCTGTTCTATATAGCACTATATGTATAAATAGTCTGTATGATACCGGATTGACTTTAAAACATTTTAAACTCTGCAAGGTCAAGATATTGAGTGGTAAAGTTCGTATTTTTATGGCTTCATAGCTCAGCAAATCTTATATAGTGAGAATAGAATTTTTTGTGATCATACTGAATTTAAAAGATAAGATTTTAGACAATAGTATATAATATGAAGCTATCATGAGATAACTGGATAGTTTGGTGGCCAGGAGGAGGGAAACTGAATTATGACAAATAAGAGAGAGAGAGAGAGAGAGAAAGAATTTTACCAGGTTGAATAGGTGTTATGTCTGGAGCGAAAGCTTTTCCGACGTTCATATCTCCTAGTAGTACGAACGGCCTTCTCCTTCCGAATCTTTTTCCCAGCTCCTTTATTTCAAAAAGGTTTTGATCTGTTAACTGGGGAAACGTGGCTGATAAGAAAGCTGTAAAACAGTTATCATATCCTGTTTTAATAGGAACACTATTTCCTCCCGTTATCAAATGCAGACAACAAAAGCTAGTACAGGTGTGGGTTGTGGTGTAACTATTCTGACCCACACTTCCAACGCAAAATGGTTTTTTAATGTAATTTCAATTCCGGGATATGAAAAACAAGAAGTATTATCTAATCTTTTCATGTGCATGTCCTAACTGTGCATAGCAGCCAATTGACAATTTTGTGACGCTTCACTGAACACTGGTATCTGTGTACAATGCCCCATTTTTGTGTTGCAAATGCACAACTGGCAAAATTCTTAACATTTGAGTGTACACAAAGTTTGCCATACGATAGCCGACTGTAGTGGAGTTAAGATTTCCATACGTATTTTCCTAATAAGTCCGAGATTAACGATTGAATTCAGTGGACTTGCTATTGAAACGACCCAGGCTATTGTTTTCATTTACCGCTGTGCGCAGTTTATTTTTTTGTGCAGTATCTACGGTTCACAGGTTGTGACAGATGTTCACTCTAACAGGTAATGATTCAAAATGAATGATTTTGATTATGTATTGTTGTTCAAAATTGCACGATATGGTTATTTGCTCCCCACACCCTTTGCCCCATCCATCGTTAAGTCTTTTGAACCGGATATAATGTTCATGTCAGGGTCAAGTTGCTGATTTGCCATGCCAAGGTAGAGGCAGACTCAGAAACTCAGTCCATGACAACAGACAGCTCCTAGCCAGTAAAACCACCGCCGTATCAATTGGATGGGGCAGCTGTTCCACAAATGCACACACATTAATCAGAAGGCTACCGGAACGCGGCATCAGAGCGCGCAGTCACTTAATTGAACGTGTTCGTAGCTACCACATACAGGTCAATACTCTTACAAGTGCAGCTTCAACAGGCTCTGATCCATGACTGGAATAACGTGCCCTTAAATGTCATCCCTCGATACCTAAGGTTCTTGCGTCGAAGATGCATGGCTGCAATAATACGTAATACTGGTACCACCCGTCTAGCGCGCTGGGGCATAGGCTGACTAGTCTTATCAAATTTGAAGTGAGGATGTCGTGCTATCATCTTCAAAAATAATCATTCCGTCTATTTTTGAAATTTTGCGACATTGGGTGGAATAATAAATGAAAAATATTAAGTCAAACCTAATTTTGCGTTGGAAGTGTGGGTCAGTATGTCAGCCAAATAGCATTTCGAATGAAATTCCTTAACGGCCAAACAGAATTTAGGAATTTCAAGCTAGAAGCACTTGTAGACAAGAAAGCGCATCAAATGAAAGGATTAAGCATTGGAAGGGTAGCAAACACTGCGTGAAAAGGAGAAAATACAGGTCTATAACAATTTCCCACATCACTTCTAGAAACCTCTTTCCAAAGGGTCGTTAAAACTTGTGATGTTGTATTAAAGGTTAACTCGTTTGATAACACATCACCTGTCCGAAATTTTACTTACGAACCACACAGTCTCGAGTTTTAACAACCCCGCTGGGCAGGAAATCTCTTTAAAACATTGTGGGAAAGGAGAAAATTGTTAGTATGGAACATTTTCTCCTTTTCCCACTTCTTTTTCTATCATATCATAGAACTTATTTACAGAGCTCCTTTACCCCAATTTCGATTTGTATTAGTCGTCTGGGATAGGGTTAATCATTATTCTGCCGAATTTAAATTGTTGGCGAATTGGTCTGCAACATGCAAAAAGGGGCTTTCGGACATTTGCGTAAAGTGTCGTCTCGGATCAGCCTGCGCAATCCACGCAGGCTAATCCGAGACGACACTTTACGTCAACATTAGATTTTGTCCTACAGTTGACTTGCGTGAAACAGAAAATCACACGCGATCGGAAAGTGTCGTCTCTGATCAGCCTGTGCGGACTGCGCAGGCTGATCAGAGACGATACTTTACGCAAATGTCCGAATGCCCTTTTGGCGTGTTGGATGCCATATTTCGTTAAGTTTATTGGCTTTGAATCGGGTTTCCATGACAAGGACTACGAAAGGAGCAGCGGAGAGAGTATAGCAAGATCAGACTGCACGTATGTGAAAGCGTGTCTTGATTTAAACTCTCCGTAAAATGCATCTAATGTCGCGAACGATAGGATAACAGTTGAACTATGAGAAGCACACGGGAAGGCGCGAGTTATGCTGTAGCCTTGTGCAAATAAGCCTAGAATAAAGCATTTATTGGCCTTCTTACGCCTTTTTAAACCGTCCCGACCTTTAACGACTCTGAGTACAAAGGCTTTTGAAAACATTGTAGGAAAAGAAGAAAATAATGGTAACCAACATTTTCTCCTTTTCCCACAATGTTTTCTATCCTTTCTAAGGCAAATTTCATATCCAGAATAACATCTCATTTGTCGTCTGCAAATACTTTTAATTTGGACAAGGCTAAAATTTTGTCGTCTGGTAAAGGATAAAAAGAGAAAACACTTCTATCACCTCACCAATCCATGCATTATTGACAATATTTCGTTCTTTTTACAAGTGCTTTCGACAGCACATTTCCAAGCCATTTGGTTATTTCCAAAAGAAACATCATTGAAACAATTGAGACATGAATGATTCCTTCACGCAATGACTCATCAAGGCAAGGAAAAGAATAATCTTTACGAAAAAGGAACTGTTTCTAAAACGCTTTCCATATACCGTGTTTGGAGCGAAGATGTAAGAAGAAATACTATCTGTTACGAACTAATATATTTCTTAACTATTACTGTCTGTCATGCAAGCGTCACCTTGTGCAAAGGTTGATCAGTGATGGTTGATCCATTGGTTTGATGGTGTTTAACGCCGTTTTCAACATTTCAATATTATATCGTAGAGACTAGTGCACCTGTCCATGCCTTCCTGAAGTTTCTGTTACCAGTGCTTTGCACTATATTCTTCCCAAGCCAATGATTGCTTTTCCACATAATCATAACCGAAACAATGATAAGCTGTGAGAAAGAAACGAGCCCTTTTGCAATGACTATCATGAATCATCGGAAATAGCTGGGGATTGGAACCAGCGACCCTGTTCTCGAGTCCTGTACGCTACCGACTTCGCTACCAGAGTAGCAGCGATAGACACCCGATAATTAAAGGAATTGTTGATATTTGGCCTTGATCGGTATCACGTCCGATCAAACTTCTTATTTCCATTTGTGGAACTCTCAGAATTAAAGCCGCGTTTAGATCTTTTTTCCGGGATCACGCGTAAACAAAAATCAATGGCAACATGTACGAATACAATCAAAAGCAGCTATCTTCACTAACGGAACATACATGTATTTCATTGCGATGTAATGTCTAATAAGTTTATCCAGGCTTGTATTTATCATTTATTATTCTTGTTATAAGTTTGTCATTGTTTTGTTTTACGTTACGGGCATCCTATCTGATCTAATAATATCGCGCTTTCTCGTGAGACTTGTTCATTTCCTTACCAAATATGCATAAAAGTGCTCAAAGAGAGATAACTCTACCGGGCTGGTAATGATAAGTATTCGAAAAATTGTTCTTTGGTCATCGTATGAACTCCAACCGATACCTTGATGCCTGTTCTTTTGAGTGGTAAGACAATGGAAATTCCGTTTTTATATTAAACATACATGTTATTTAAACGCGTTTCATTCATTTTAAAATTTACACACACTGTAATCTTCTGAATAGTCTAATTATATGAAAAGGATTGGAATAAAATGTATAACCATACAAACTTTTGAAATGTCATTTTTGTCACGCCACATGTTGTCAGTTTCGGTACGATATGAGGCCAGGTTGACCTGTCGCTATACAGATATTACTTTGCAGTCGATGGTTTTGCAGTACGATTTTAATAACTGTGTGAAACAACTGTGTATTTTCCTAAAACGCTTTGCATATAATGCACAATGACGATTTTACCTGTAAAATGCTGATTCCTTGTATCAGTGATACTACGAGTAAATGTTAACGGTCTATATTTAAAGACCTGCCAATATTTTAACGGATAAATGGATTAAAAGGTTAAATAGCTTAAATTTATGACAAAACAACCATTTGCTCTGACGTTTTTCCTGACCGATCAGTTTGCATTGGTTTTTTATGCATATAGATTAATTTGGCCTGCAACACGCGAAAAGGGGCATTCGGACATTTGCGTAAAGTGTCGTCTCGGATCAGCCTGCGCAGTCCGCGCAGGCTAATCCAAAAAGACACTTTTCGTTTTTGTGTAATTTTCTGTTTTGCGCTAGTCTACTGTAGCTTAAAATCTAATGTAGTCGTAAAGTGCCGTCTCGGATTAGCCTGCGCCGACTGCGCAGGCTGATTCGTGACGACTTTTTACGCAAATGTCCGAATGCCCCTTTTCGCATGTTGCAAGCCATTTATTTTTGCGACAGCTCGTTACGGAGTTGGGAAATATAATTGGCAGCATTATGTTATCAAAGCACCGATGGCACTGTGATATTATCTGCTTTTCATTATAAACCTTATCTTCCTAAAAAACTAAAGTGAAAGTTTTAGTTTGGTAGTATAAACCCAAATACATTTCTATTTCAAAAGTATGTTTTGGGGAATAATACCTCCTTCTCGGACAGTGACGATCCAAGATCAGACTGCACGTTCCATGCAGTCTGATCTTGATCTACACTGTCCGCAAAAGGTCAATGAATCGCGCTTAGCAGCTTAAGAGTTAATAGTTCAGCATTACATACAAAATAGATAAAGAAAAAGCGAATCACAAGTCATTTGTCACCCTATTTTCAGATTTTCAGACATATCACAAATAGAAAGGATATACGGCAGCGTCATATTCCTTCACCATACAATATTGAGTTTTAACAACTCATAAAAAGAAGCCTCTTTAGGATAGAGCACCCTAATGGTATGCGTGTAACATCGCCTTTCATCGCCAAAATCGTGCGGATTAGGCTAAGACTCGGGTAATCCGTAATCGATGCGGGGAACCAGCGTGTATCGGTCGATCGATTACAGATTACCCGAGTTTTGCTCGATTCCGTTTTCACAGGAGTGTCCTTGGGCAAGACACTTCAGAGCCCCAGCCTAGTACTGGTGAAACCAAGGGAAATATGAATATGTGAGCTGTCGCCGTGATATGACTGAAATAATGTTGAAAGCGGCGTAAAACACCATTCAAACAAACAAACAACCTCGATTCCGTACGTTTTTTTTCGACGATGAAATGCGTTGTTGCAAGAATCCCATTAGGGTGCCCTATCCTTAAAACAATGATGAAGTAGGAGAAAATACTGGTACCAAGCATTTTCTTCTTACCTCACGACGTTTCTATCCTTTCGACTCACATTGCTTGAGCATAATTCTGTTTTTGTTTGCAAATATTTGAACCATGCTCTGTGAAAAAGGGGCTCAATGCATTTGCGAAAAGTATCGACCCATGTCAGCCTGCGCTGTCCGCGCAGGCTAACATGGGCCGAAACTTTTCGCTGTCTTTGAATTTTCTGCATGTCAAAGGATAATTCTACCACCAGATTCAGTAGATTGTTAGACTAAATGGATTCTATGAATCTCCAATTATGAGATTTCTTGCTTCGTACAATGCATTATGAGAGATGCATTAAGCTCCCTTTTGCCAGAGCATGGCTCATTTTATTTTAGATAAGTCTAAAATGAGCCATGCCCTGGCAAAAGTGGGTTTAGTGTATCTCCTTGACGCATGACACCAAGCAGGTCATCACATAAGTATGAATCTATAAAATCTATTTTGTCCAACAACCAACTGAATCATGATGTAGAGTGGTCTTTTGACATGCAGAAAATTGGCGGATAGCAAAAGATGTTCGAACCAGGTCACCATGTGCGGACTGCGCAGGCTGACCTGATTCGATACTTTTTTTTAGATGTATTAAGCCTCTTTTTCAAAGAATATGGTTTATTGATCTTTTCGCCAGATAAAGACTTAAAAACGTGATGATAAAAAAGTTGGCACTTACGTTCCTGAAACCCGGCATTATCAGTAGATGTCAGATGTGTACACGCGCCATTTAGGTATCCGTTAAACTGTGAAATACAAACAGTACTCAGTTTTATGTATAGTTGAAGGTGTTTAAATCTAGTGGGAACATATATCAACATACAACCAAGAAAAGTAGCGCAATTTTTCAGACAAAAATACAGATGAAATTACTACAAGCTTATGTAATACCCTTGTTTAAGCAATTAGATGGTGGAGATCTTTTAACTTGGGGAACAGTTTTATAGAGACAGGGTACTGAATAAATTTGAATTTCGTGATCAGCGAGAGTCCAGCTGTAGGATGGGGATTTGAACCTTGAATCTAGCGCTTCGTAAGCAGATGCCCTGAGAAGTCACGGAATCGCCTGAAGGAACTCACCTGCACCAGAGATTCTAAGTAACAAGATTTGATGCTGTATAATAATGTGCGCAAGAAAACATTACCAAAACTTACAAGTAACATAATTCTTGCTCTTACAGGCGGCCACTGAAGAAATTTCCAATCATCAATAACAGGCTGTTGCATACGGGGGCGTAAGCAACGATAGCTGCATGAAACTAAACATTTTGTGAACTCCCTATTTGGTATACCGTAATAAAGGGCTTGTAAACAAGGCCTCCGTCACCACACAATATCGAGTTTCAATGACCGTGAAGGAAAAGGCTTCTGAAAACATTGTGGGAAAAGGAGTAAATGCTACTTTCGTGCAGTTTCTTTTGCCATTTCTATTCTTTCTAAGCCATTGACTGCTTTCCCTCATAGCTATCGTGGAAATAATGATCAGTTAATTAATCGCTTTAAAGAGAACAAGGTAGTATTTGGAAGTAGAAAAAGAAGAAGGCAATAATTCAACAAGTACTACATTTACTTTAAATTCCAGATAACCTCTGTCTATCAAAACAGGCACATCGTAGAAACGTACAAATCTCCTCCTCCTTAACTTTTTCTTGGACAGCACTAAAAGTCCAAGGGTATTCATTGTGCGTAACCCCACAGCTGGCTCAGGAGCACCACAGCTTGTTAACAGAAAGAAAACATGCGAAATATAAAAATAGTATATATTATATTCCATGTGTCTATTTTTAGAAATGTTATAGGTAAAGAAATGTCGTAATTTAAGCTGGGGGGAATTATTTCCCCGTCACAGCGAATATTTTCCTCCTGCCGAAAATCTGGAACTACTTTAAGTTTTTTAAGTTTTTAAGTTTTAAAAGTGACATTCGTTGACATAATAATCAGAGGAAATATGATATATAATTTATTTCATCAGCTTGTGGTTAATATGGGGAAATATTTGCCTCAAAAGGGAACGGCACTCGTTATTTTCGCATACCTTTCCCTTTTTCGGCAAATATTTCCCCATATTAACCACAAGCTGATGAAATAAACTCTATATATTAACTCTATACCAAACAATTCCGCACAATTATGAAAGGTAGAAGAGAAATGGTAACCACACTTTCTCTGCCCTTTCAGGACAATTTCACTCATTTGAGTAATATTTAATTTGTCGTCCGCAAATATTTAAAGTCTGGATATGTATTAACAACGTTGAGGTTTTATCATTGAAGGTGGTCTAACAATGACCCTTAAGGAGTTAATTAAAAAAGAACATTTTTTTATAGTTACTTATAAAGATTATATTGTATAAAAATGTAGTATTATCATTGAAGGTGGTCTAACAATGACCCTTAAGGAGTTAATTAAAAAAGAACATTTTTTTATAGTTACTTATAAAGATTATATTGTATAAAAATGTAGTATTATCATTGAAGGTGGTCTAACAATGACCCTTAAGGAGTTAATTAAAAATGAACATTTTTTTTTATAGTTACTTATAAAGATTATATTGTATAAAACTGTAGTATTATTGACTTCTATAAGAAACCTGAAGATACCACCTTAGTAGGAAAGTCAACTAATGTCACCGTTTAAAGCGGTACGTTTCAAACATGGACCACGGTCCGTATTAACCAACCATTCCTGAGAACATTCTTTGTCTTGATCCCCAAGATTTTCTTAAATGTGACGGTAACACATCTTCTGATTGGCTAAACCAAATGGGTTAGCTAATTAGAAGTTGTGTTACTTTCACATTCAGAAAATTCTGGATAATAAGACTAAAAAAGTTCTTAAGACAGACCATAGATTATGGACTTGGGTCATGTATGTGTCTGTTATTCGTTTTATATGTAAATAGAAACTCGCAAGGTGTTGCATTATTTTCTCAGCGTCATTTACTTTATCAAACTCGTCTGGTAAAACATTCATAAGATTCTTTTTTTTTTTTGTAAAAATATAAATCTTTTTTTCAGATATACTTACTCATTAAATACTTCAGCGACAGAACTTTGCAACTTGACAAATAAGCAGGTGACACATTCTAATCCTTTTGAATCCTGCAATAAACTGGTGAACTCCTCGATGCAGTTTGCTACAGCACATGTACCTTGCTCAGTCGATGGTTCGTCTAGACAGCCAGCAGTTTGTGCACAACCCGCAAAACTCGTTAACGATGTAAAATTGCATGCTGGTTCTGCAACGGTGAACAGACTCAATTTTGAGTATGACAAAGACCAGTTAATAGGAAGATAAAATTGTTATAGAAATATAGTGTCTCTAAGTGACATAGACAAACAAGGCACAAAAGTCTCTTTCTCTCTCTCTCTCTCTCTCTCTCTCACGTATGCTAAAAAAAACAAACTTTCTTCATTTCATTCTTAATCATTATTCTAGAGTAAGGCAGTCACGCTACTTCTGATTGGCTAATCCATTTGTTAGTTTCCAATTTAGAAAATTCTTGAGAATAAAGCTTAAAAATGCCCTTAAGAATGCTTGGTGTAAACGGACCCGTTTGTCAACAGCAAAACTTGAAAATATGTATTATTCTTTAATGTTTGGTTGCTTTCGCTTATTTGTCTTTCAAGAAATGTAGAGATCCGTCTGTAATGTTTCCCCTCTGTTCTCGATTAAGGCAAGTACGATACTCGACGGTATGAAACTGACGTAACGTCATACAACGTCAACTGTAATGGTATTACATTCATGAATCACGCCAGCAATCGAATAAATGATTTTGTCACTGGTATGTTCTTGCTCCGTGTGCCAGCAGGCCCCACCAGTGCTGTTCGTGTCCGGAGAGCAAGCCGATCATGGTGTAGACGGTAACGTTGCGTCATGCAAGAAAATCCCTGGTTTGTCTAGCTACGTGTGACGTTGAGTTATTTTGCACTAGACGCCGGAATTTTGGCGAATATAGGCAACTAAGTATTCAGAAAATAATACAACTTTGCAACTTTTACATTTACACCGAAGACCACTTTCGTACAAAATGGTTTCTGCAAGCTTGATTATTAAAAAAAAATAGAATAAGGTATTAAGTTGCAGAGTGTGCCCTTTGTTCCCATCTCTATACAATCTGACATACATGTATGTGTCATGCTGTATGACATTGCGCGAAAGCTCTAATGAGAACATTGGGGTACATGCGAGGGACCTTGCCAGTATAACGATGGCTAAATCCTTGCATTCAGATTTTAAAAGCACAAGTAGTCACAGATTATAAGGAAAACTTCTAATTCATCGTACAAGATAAGCGCAATATTCTGAGGGGTGAATAGAACGATCTCTATGATTGGTTGATCTAAAATTAGCTATAGGCTACTGGAAAATATATTGCTTGGTGTTTAACGCCGTTTTCAACATTATTTCAGTTATATCGCGGCGGCCAGTGCACCTATCCATGCTTTCCTGGAGTCTCTTTTACCAGTACTCCGCACAATTTTCTTTCCAAGCCACTGGCTGCTTTCCCACATAATCATTGTCGTAACAATGGTCAGCGGTGGGAGAGGAATGAATCCTGTCGCAATGGTCAGCGGTGGGAGAGGAATGAATCCTGTCGCAATGACTATCATCAATCCTAGGAAAGAAATTGGCCGAGGCAGGGATCGAACCCACGACCCCCTGTTCTCAAGTCCTGCACGCTACCGACTGAGCTACCGGGACTCGGCTGGAAAATACAGGCTGTTTAGATGATGCCATTAAAAAGGCTAGTCAGAAAATACTATTAGACTTGTGCAAACTGCACACATCGGTCTTTTTTAGCTTGGTGCTTGTCTATAGACGACAATGCTTTTTAAAATGATGAAATAGTTTTGGCGACGCATGTGAGACCTGCTGTTGCCTTATTTTTTTATTAGAAATACATGTAAATACATGTTATGAATGATCTATATGTTTATTAGGGTATGCACGTAGATTAAGAACGTCATGATTCCGGGCACCTGCGCATGTAACTTATCTAGATTTTTTTTAGTGTTTTTTTTTTTCGAATAAATGTCAAAGATTTAATATTCTAGAAGTTCAGCATGGCTCATTTGGGTAAGTGCAAGTTTCAAGACCTGGGTCCGTATTCACCAACTATTCTTTAGAACATTCTTAGTCTTTTTCTTATGAATTTCAGAATTTGAAAGCAACACAGCTTCTGATTGGCTGAGCAAAACGGTGTAGTCAATCAGAATTCGTGTAACTTTCTTAATAAAGAACACGACTAAGCATGAAACTAAGAATGGTTGGTAAATATCGACCCAGGAGGCCTAAGGTTTTAGTCAGACTGTAGGCGCTGGATTTTAAGTGGAATCGTCCTCGGACAAGCCAAAATCCAGTGTTGGCGACACAAAAGAAACACACAAATAGGTGAGCATTCGCCATCATATGATTGCTGTAGTGTTAAAACCGACGTATAAGACCTTTCAATGAATCCCTCAAACATTTTATACCTATCTAGATATGATCGTAAAGTTACCATTGAGGCCGTTTGCTTGGTCCGGTAATGTTCCGTTTTCATCATGCAGCATACTGTACGAGTGCGGGAAGTTCCCAGACACTCCGTCTATGATCGCCTCCATATCACTACCGATCCATACCTAAATATTGTAGCAGAGTGAAAAAAAAAAAAACGAAACAAAACAAAAAGAACCTTTCTCAATTTTGATTTCAATCTCAGCGAAATGAAAAGAAAATAAATACTCACCCAAACCGGCAGCTTTTGTAGAATACAAGTGTGGTTCAAATGATTGGATCTAATCTTTGAAAGAGTATAAACATTGTTGGAAAAGAAGAAAATGCTGATAACCAGCATCTTTTCCTTTTCCAACAATGTTTTCAAAAGCCTTCTTCATCAGGGTTGTTAAAACTCGGCTTTTACATGTATTAACCCTTTACCATACGACAAAATTTTAGCCTGGTCCAAACTAAAAACATTTGCAGACGACAATTTCAAGGATGACCAAATGGTGCAATTTTTCTTTGATAGGATAGTTCTTTCCCAGGGGCGTTAAAGGTCGGCATTGTGCGGTAAAGGGGTAACCTTAGACTGGCCGCAACAGTGTTTAGGTCTACTAGAAACTTGTCCAAGTAATATGCAAGGGGAAAAAGCTGGTTCCTTGCATTTTTTCCTTTTCCTAACTATGATTTCTAAAGCCTTTCTCTACAGGGTCATTATAAAACGGAATTGTATGGTGAAAGAATAACACCTGCTGTCTATGCGCGGGGTGAACAGCAAACATGAGAGACACAGATCAGACGGTACTTAAAGACATTTCGTTTGATCCTGATCCCAGTCCATAGTACTTTCACGAGGAATACAGATAGTTCACTTCAGCAGAATAGAGAGTTATTGTCAGAACAGGAAAGCTGACCGACTTCCATAATTGGCTTGCAACACGCGAAAAGAGGCATTCGGACATTTGCGTAAAGTGTCGTCTCGGATCAGCCTGCGCAGTCCGCGCAGGCTAATCCGAGACGGCACTTTACGACTACCTTAGATTTTGTGCTACAGTAGACTTGTGCAAAACAGAAAATTACATAAAAACGGAAAGTGTCGTTTCGGATTAGCCTGCGCGGACTGTGCAAGCTGATCCGAGACGACACTTTACGCAAATGTCCGAATGCCCCTTATCGCGTGTTGCAGGCCATTTTATGATATAGACCAGTATGAATTCTCTCTTTATCAGACAACACCAACTTAGGCTAGTCCATTTTGCTATTGTAGACTAAAAATATGAAGTGGCTATAAACGTGGACCGATGAAACTTGTGGCAGAATGGGTACAAGACATTGTGGAAAGGAGACAGTGTTGGTTACCAGCAATTTTTCTTTTACCCCACCAAGATTTCAAAGCCTTCTACAACAGGTTCTTTAAAACAAGGGGTTGTTTAGTTAAGGACTAATACCTAATGTTTATAACGGCAAACGCAGTGGACACCGATCAGACGGCACAAAACATGTCGCGTGATCCTGATCCCAGACCATTGTATTCAAAGTTTGAATGGAGATATTTGACTTCAGCAAGAGAGTTATTGGCAGAAAATGAGAGATAGCCATCCTCCATTTTGTGATATAGACAGTATTAATAATCTAACTCTTAGGTTACTGAGTGCGACTTGAAACAGTTTGCGGAGAGTGCAGATCAAGGTTAGACTGGACAGAACGTACAGTCTGGTATTTGGTCTACACCGTCTGACATGATTAGATTTTTTATTTTTTGTGGAACTGAAACTTGAAATAAATGGAGACAAGGACAACGACTAAACCAAAACGGACAATTTAACAATAAGAGTACAAAAAATCAAAATATCTTCACGACCTTAAATGTCTATTTGATTACAATATATCATATAATATCGGAAAGTGTATACCTTGTATCAGACTGTATAATCAGTGATGCAAAAAAGTCGGTAAAGTCGCTATGAATGCTCAAAGGGTAAACGTTTAAACAAAATTAATGGGTGTCTCAGGCAATCAAAAAAACATTTAGACATATTTTTCCAACCTCTTCTGACTGGTCCATTAGGATACAAATATGCCTTTTAACACACTTTCATTGTTCACTCTTTTAACTCTTTACCAGATGACAAAATTATAGACTTGCCAAAGATGAAAGCATTTACAGATGACACATGAAATATGATCCAAACTGATGGTATTTGTCTTTGAAAAGAAACAGGGCATTGTGGGAAAAGGAGAATATGCTGTTCACAAACATATTTTCCTTTTCAAACAATGTTTTCAAAAGGGTTTCCTTGAGCAGGGTTAACAGCAAACATGAGAGACACAGATCAGACGGTACTTGAAGACATTTCGTTTGATCCTGACCCCAGTCCATAGTACTTTCACGAGGAATACAGATATTTCACTTCAACGAGATAGAGGGTTATTGGCGGAACAGGAGACCTGAGCGTCCTCCATATTGTAATATAGACCGGTATGAATTCATTCTTTACCCGACAAGATCAACTTAGACAAGTCCATTTTGCAGACTACAAATATGAAGTGGCTGAAATGGTGGAACGATGAAATTTGTCGTAGAAAGGGTAGAAGACACATAAAATATGATTCCAATCGGTGGTATTTGTCTTTCAAAAGACTATGCTGTTCACAAAGATTTTCTCCCTTTCCAACAATGTTTTCGAAAGCATTTCCTTGACTGGTTGAAAAGTGGAAAATGATGGTAACTTTTAATTTCGTCTTATCCTACAACATTTTGAAAATCGGATTTCTTCGATGTCGTAAAAAAGCTAGATTGTCGAGCAGAGAGTTAACCGTTAGGCTGCTTAGCGCGACTCGCTGACCTTTTGCGGACAGTGTAGATCAAGATCAGAATGTGCAGTCTTATCTTGGATCTACAGTGTCCGATAAGGAGATACTTTTCCCAGAAAATAAATTTTGAATAGCAAAATAAAAATTGTTTTAACTATCGGTTTGAAAGTTTCATTTCACTTATTTAGCAGGGTTAACTTATTGGACATAGATATTTGTTTGTTGCAAGTCAACATTACCTTTCCAACAGTGTTTCAACAGGGATGAGGTTATAATTATGTAGTCTTGAAAAAAGTTAAGTGGATTCCTTGAGCGTAAGTCATGCTCTGTGAAGAGGTGGTTTAATGCATCTGCAAAAAATATCGACCCATGTCAGCCTGCACAGTCCGCACAGGCTGACCTCCATCGAAACTCTTAGCTATCGGTAAAACTTTTGCATAAAAAGGACCATTATACATCATAATTCGGTCAAATTTTGAAAAAAAAAAAATCCATTCTGTGGGACGACTTTCTTTGCATAATGTATGAAGAAATTGAAATGAACTCCTTTTTCCCTTAGCTTCGCTCATATATATATGCAAAGGCTGACCATTAAATGAATTCTCACTGTCTGTCTGTCTGTCTGTCTGTTTCTCTGTTTGTCTGTCTCTTTGTTTGTCTGTCTATCTGTTTATCTGGTTTATCTGTCTTTTTCTCAGCAGACTTCAGGAGTCAGAGAATAGGGCTGGTCCAGCTCGCAGACAAAAAACAGCTGCTTTAGATTCTTTGCTACTTGTTCTAGTCTAATACTAGAGTGTTTGTCTAGGGTTCAAATGAGAGTGATTTTTAAAAAATCATCACTAAAATGAGCCTACCGAAGTGACTTTTATCACTCAACCGATGACTTTTTATATACATTTTTAATGCCCTTTAGCCAACTTTTTGCATTAACAAGTAAGAGCATCTTAGGTTTATCTGATATATGTATATCAAATATATACTTAAATTGAATCAGTTCATGCATGCAGTAAAAAAAAAAGTTTTTTTTTTGTACGTATTTCGCCCAGCTGTTGTCTCTTGCTTCAAACAAATTACAATGTTGAAAGAGAAACGTTGAGAGAGAAAGAGAGAGAGAGAGAGAGAGAGAGAGAACTTTGGCCTAATTCGGTTTTTTCATCCTTCCTACGAGGGAAAATGCAACGCCTTTAGGAGAGAGACGCCGACATTGTGAAGACTTGAGCATTAAGGTACATGTATATGTATAAATGGATTTACAGGTACAGTGCAAATGATAATTTTACTTATACGAGTAGTTTTTGCAGACGACAACATAGACTTTATTCAAACTTTCTGTACAATCCGATCTTGATCTATGCCGTCCGTAATAGCTCCTGTTTTCTCCAAGCGGACGGTACAGATTCAAGATCAGACTGCACGTTCTGTGCAGTCTGATCTTGATCTGTGCCGTCCGCAAAAGCCCTGTTTGCTGCTATGGCACTTAAAGGTTTAACCTACAGAAATTGTCACAAAATTTCAACACTTCAATCTATATGATCGTCTTATGGATAAATCGAAATGGGATAGAAGGGCTGGATGATAACCGTTAGGGATACTAAACCTACTACTGCTGCTGCTACTGCCACTAATACTGTTACTACTACTATCTTCTCTTACCTCCTGTAGGCACACTAGATCCGCGTCCGACTCGTTTAATGCCTGAATTATACCGTCTCGCCTTGCCTCACGGTTGTTCCCCACAACTCCAGGTAGTAAGGAAAAATCAACTAGGGCGGTATTGAATGTAAGGTGCTGAAAGAAATATACAATAAACGGAAAAAAATTGAATTATTTTCTCAAAAAACCTTAATAAAATCTCTAACACAGCAAATGTTTAGGCTTGTCCAAATTGAAAGCATAATGTAGAAGAAAAGTTGAAAATGGCTGGAATGATAAGATTCGTCTTTACACGGGTTTAAAACATTGCGGGAAAAAAGTGAAAAAAAAAATCGTTTCCGTCTTTTTCTACAATTTTTTGAGAGCATTTTTCCTCAAGGTCGTTGAAATTTTAGCCTGTGTGATAAAAGGTTAAACATTGACCTATGGCTATCCTAGTCCCGTAATCTAAGAACCTCAGAATATTTTAAGGGAAAGGGGGAGGGGTAACCCTGTAAATTTTGAAGAAGCACGCATTCTGGTACACTCTTGGCATACTGGTGAGAATCTTTTGTGCTCTGTTAAGTGATATGTTAGCATTTATTTAAGAAGAAATAAGCCCAGAGCTGCTCACTGTTACATGAATACATCTCAGCTTTCCAACCAAAAGTGAAATGTTAAATACTGCTATTACAAAGCTTTTTTCACTGCAAAAGTATAATTCAGCCGTGCTCTGGCAAAAGGGGGCTTAATGCATCTGCGAAAAGTATCGACCCAGGTCAGCCTGCGCAGTCCGCGCAGGCTGACCTGGGCCGAAACTTTTCGCTATTCGTCAATTTTCTGTATACCAAGGGACCTGTCTATCTCATGACTAAGTTGGTTGTTAAAAAAAGTGGATATTATGGATCCATAAGTATGTGATTGCTTGCTTGGTACCATGGATCACGGAGATGCATTAAGCCCCCTTTTGTCAGAGCATGGCTCATATATAAGCAATGTTCTGTAAAAAGAGGGCTCAATGCATCTGCAAAAAATTTTGACCAATGTCAGTCTGCGCAGTCCTCGCAGATTGACCTGGTCGAGACTTTTTGTTTTTGGTAGGTAAATTCCACCCCATGATTTAGTTGGTTGTAAGACAAAATTGATTTTTGCTGCCATAACTATGTGTGTTGACTTTATTGGTATACTGCATTATGGAGATCAATTAAACACCCCCCCCCCCCAATATTGCCACACTCTGACTCATATTTCACAGTACTGGACAAGCTAAATGCAAAGTTATACTGTCGGATCCTCATGTATATTTTCTGCGATAGAGTCGTGCTCAGCAGCCTAATAATTCAAACGACAACATTTTAGACTTTCCCAAATTCAAAACACTTGCAGACGACAAATCAAAGGTAGCTCAAGTGATGAAACTTGCCCCTGAGTAGAAAACATATTTGGAAAAGGTGAAAATACTGATTTCCAGTATTTCTCCTTTTCCCACAAAGTTTTCAAAAGCTTTTTTCTGAGGGTCCTTAAAACTCGGAGTTGTATGGTAAAGGGTTAACATTTTGGACTGCGAGTGCAATAGAAAAGATACAAATTACTTGTAAAGTCCAGAGTCTGGCTATAGTGCAATGAATTGTGATGTACTATTGTTGCCTGTTTGTGGCTTCAGGCGGACAATGAATGCAGTCATACACGCCAGGGCCATACTATGAACATGCGAAAAGTGCTGAATTTCAAAATACTAAAATCTTATTGTTATGAGTGTATATGGCTAAATTTGAATATAAAATCTTAATAATTTTACCATTTCTTAATAATGCAACACTCAGTAGAAGCAAGACAATCAATTAGCAAAGTAACTACTAACGAACTGGATTAGAAAGAAGGCAAAGCTGAAAGAGCTCTGTTATTATCTGGTAATGGCTAGACTGAAATTAAGACTTCGATGTGCAGCTCAGTGTGGTTTAGCAGACGGTGTAGATCAGATTCAGACTGCACAGAACTTGCAGTTCGATCCTCGATCTCTACTGTCTGATACGGGAAAATTCCTGACGCTAAGAGCCTTAAACTTGCAGCATTAAGGAATTTACCATTGGCTGTATTTTTTCTCGTTTATATTATCTTGAGAATCAAACGTAATTTTGTCGGCGCTGTGTGGAATTTTAGTTCTGATAGACCTCTTTTAGAAATGAATTACATATATGACATATCCAAGCCTTTTTAACGACGTATATGACAAATGTTCGCGCGCATCCTATTGCGCATGTATTTTTGTCGTGGATATTGAATCAAAAGTGCAGCTATGTATTTTTTGCACATAATGGTAATACTTTTAGTGCAATGAAACAAGTAGCACTTTCTTCGGGTAGTATTGGTGAAGAGAAAAAAATGGTTCTTTGAACTGTCACCGTGAAATAATTAAAATGCTGCTGACGCAGCGTTACCCACCAAACAAGGAAACAAAGGCAGAAAATTTAAAACTGTGGAAGTATAGCTGCTTCCACCTTGAAAATTATAGGTGGAAAAAGGAGAAATCGCTCCTATTGAGCAATTTCTCCTTTTCCCACCATGACTGCTGAGCTTTTATCCTATTTTTTTCCATGAAAAAATAACTTCCACAGTGACCTTCAACCTTGTTTTCTGAAAAAATAAGCACGGGTAGGTGCCATTTTTATTTTTTCTTATTGTTTAGAGTTATAAATACTATAAATGTGGAAAGTTTAAGAAAAATCTGTGCGTTAGAAAGTATGTATTTCTTTAAGATTAACCCTTAATTCGATCAAATTATCTCCCTTTTTCACTCAATGGTCTATATATAACATGCATATTTGTACATTTATCATGCTTAAAACCAGGCTTTTATATATTTTTTGAGCAAAAATATATAAATTTTCTTTAAAATGATTTATATTTGTATATTTTTCCTGTAATTTTCCTGTTTGACTGACTATTAAAGAAAGGCGCTTTAAATCAAATGTATGCTTAATTTTGAACTTTATATACCTTTTTCAAACGCAAATTTCTCAGAAACGAGCAAGGTGACCCACATCTTTTTTTACTGTAATCTCCTAGAGAAATGATGAGCTTTGTATGTGCAAAGTTTCAAAAAAATCTGTCCGTTAGAAAAATTTGTCATATACGTCGTTAAGTTCCGTCTTACTTTAGACAGGTTATTAATTTTGCATATCCGTGATGCGTCGTACCAGGCAAGTCATCGTATAATTATGTGTCTATAAAATCCGGCTTGTCTAGCAACCGACTGAACCATAAGCTAGACTGATACTTAAACATGTAGAAAGTTGGCAGATAGGTTTCAGCCAAGGTCAGCCTGCTCGAAATGCGCAGGCTGCTCTGGTGGATACTTTCAGAGAAGATGGTCCAATTATATGTAATTCTTGCATGACCCATTTTGACACCCTTCTTGCACATGAGGCACAAAATAGAAACCTTCGATGAAAACTTTTTTATATTCACTTTTAATATGAGCCATGCTCTGTGAAGAAGGGGTTTAATGCATCTGCAAAATGTATCGAGCCAAGTCAGCCTGCTTAGTTTGCGCAGGCTGACCTGAGTTGAAACCCCCCCCCTTTTTTTTTTTAAATTTTGATCATGTCCGACGATCATTCTAGATACCTCATAATTCAGTTGGTTTTTATACAAAATGGTTTTTTATTTATCTGTAATTATGCTATGACTTGCTTTGTATAGTGTATCACGGAGATGTACTGAACCCTCTCTTCCCAGAGTGCCCCAATTTGATCCTTCTTTTTAACTCTTTACCAAACGACAAAATTTTAGACTTGTTCAAATTGAAAGCATTTGCAGACGACAAAATAAAGGTGACTCAAAAATTGAAACTTGACTTTAGAAAAGTAGAAAACATTGTGGGAAAAGGAGAAAATGCTGGTTACCAGCATTTTCTCCTTTTCCCACAATGTTTTCAAAAGGCTTTTTCCTCTAGGTCGTAAAACCCAGGGATCGTTTAGTAAAGGGTTAAGGTTTTGAAAAAAGTTTATCATTGGGGCTCGGAAAAAGCGCATTTATAATGTCAAAGGCTAAAACTCTACAATTATACACTGATCGACTCATGTAATTCGAAAAGGGAAAATGGCGACAAACGAAAGATTATCTCGTTACTTTATAGAATGATGTGTTTAAAAGATCAAATCAAAATTTCCAGTCATTTGAAAGAACCTAAGTGTTCAGATTTCATTAGAAAATAAACTTTGCGCTGCAAAACCTCACTGTATCGGACGGTGTAGATCAAGATCAGACTGCTCTTTCTGTGATCTTGATCAACAATATTCGCAAAAGCAAATGACTCTCGCTAATTATCATTGTTTGTAGTGAGAGTCCTTCAAATGACTGTTGACAACGACAATGACGACAAAAATGATAATGATGATGCCGATGAAGCTGATGATGATGATGATGGAAATGATGACGATGTTGTGGCTCGCACTAGCTGTGTTGCGATGGTAATAATGAACAGAATTATACCATAGATTAGGTTAATGTAGGAATAGCAGCAAGGCATATTACAGCACGTTCTACGAATTCATAAATACTGCCACCCCCAAAAAAGAACAAAATACCTACTTTATGTACTTTATGTCTAAACCATCTAAAGGCCTCAACGTGGATCGTCCAAAACACAACAACAATAATAATATACCTAAACGGCGTCATCTTTATTCATGTGGCAATTTATCCTTATTGCCAGTATTGAATTTTTTTTTTTTCAGTTTTTTTTTTATACAGAGACTAAAACAAACTATTTAACAACACTGACTGTGAAAGCCTGCGATACCTTCGTTTATTATACACCAGTAAATTTTCCGGCTCAAATACGAGCGTCGCAATCGGATTAAATAACACACACGACAGACTAGAGGCCCTTGAGGGCCTGAAATCGCCCTACCGGCCTGGCAGTGATTTTGCTTTTTTGCTAGCATACATATGAATTCATGATGCAAAAAGAAAAACGACAAACAAAAAAACACAAAACTAGCACAGTTCAAAGAAATGTGACTAATAATGTAGACTTTGTTGAGTAAACGATACTAAGTCATCAAATGGCTGCTTTTCCTGAACGGTTTACTAGATTTTCTTTACTTTTAATAGAGTTAAATCCCTTGATGAATCAAATAATCTTGGCAAGTTTCACAAGATTTTGATCAGTATTGTGGACTTCATTGCCTAAACAAGAAATGGAAATTTTCAACTTTGAATGCCTACTTTTCCCATACTGATTGTCAATTTTTTCTTTTTTTTTTTCACAATCAATAGGGTTCAAGCTGTTTATGATACAAAGCAACTGTGCAAGTTTCATGATAATCAGACCACAAATACTGACTTCATCGCGTAAAAAGAAATGGAAATTTTTAGCTTTAAATGGCTACTTTTCCCATAATGATTGTTGATTTTTTTTTTTAAATCAATAGGGTTGAAGTTATTGATGAGATAAACAAACTGTGATAGTTTCATGGAAATCTGATTACAAATGCAGACTTTATCGTATAAATATGAAATGGAAATTTTCAAACTGAAATGGCTACTTTTCCCATACCTTTGTTGGATTTTTTTCAAAATCAATAGGGTTCAAGCTATTGATGAGATAGACAAACTGTGCAAGTTTCATGAAAATCTGACCACAGATGCAGACTTTATCGTGTAAACAAGAAATGGAAATTTTCAAGTTGAAATGGCTACTTTTCCCATACTATTTGTTGGATTTTTTTTCAAAATCAATAGGGTTGAAGCTATTGATAAGGTTAACAAACTGTGCAAGTTTCACAGAAATCTGACCACAAATGCAGACTTTGTCTTGTAAACAAGAAATGAAAATTTTCAAGTTGAAATGGCTACTTTTCCCATACTGTTTTTTGGATTTTTTTCAAAATCAATAGGATTGAAGCTATTGATGAGATAAACAAACTGTGCAAGTTTCACGAAAATCTGATCACAAATGAAGACTTTATCGCGTAAACAAGAAAAAGACTAACGGACGCCATGACATAAGCTCTGCTGGCTTTCAGTCAGTAGAGCTAAAAAAAAAAGAAAATCCGTATCTACACACCGTGAAATACGGTCCCAAATATGGTATGATGACGTATCTCGAGCACAGACTAAGCATGCATTGATTTGCGATTTGATTGGTCAAGATGTTACGCTGTAATATTAATCTTCCATTCATAAAAACAGAGTTACTACCATCCACACTATTAATTGTCTTATTTTGTTTGCCGTTTTCGAATAAAATGTCAATATTTGCAAAATTTGTCGTTGAAAGCTGTAGGTAAATAATAAAAGGAATATCATGATGTAGTAACTTTCCTGGGGCTTGTATTTATATTCACGCTGCGTAAGAAAATTTTGACATCGCGCTCGACCTTCGGCTCGACCTTCTCTCTCGCGCGATATCAAATTTTCTCACGCTACAAGCACCAGGAAAGTTACTACAACATAATATTCCGTGTTTATTTATTGATAAATATCAGCTGATCAGTGATTTTGGTTTTTAGCTCACCTGAGCACGAAGTGCTCAAGGTGAGCTATTGTGATCGGTCAATGTCCGTCGTCCGTCTGTCCGTCCGTCCGTCCGTCCGTCCGTTCACAATTACAACAAAATCTTCTCCTCCTAAACCGCCTATCAGATTTCAATGAAACTTCACAGAAATGATCCTTAGGTGATTCACTTTCAGAATACTTCAAAGATTTGAATTCCATGAAGAACTCTGGTTGCCATGGCAACCAAAAGAAAAAACTTTAAAAATCTTCTTGTCCCAAACTGTTAGGGCTAGAGCTTTCATATTTGTCATGTAGCATCATCTAGTGGCCCTTTACCAAAATACTTCAAATTATGGCCCTAGTGTGGAAATTGGCCCTATGCTGTGGGTTCTCGGATTTCACATAGAGATAAAGAAGGAAATCTTTAAAAATCTCCTTGTCCCAAACTGTAAGGGCTAGAGCTTTCATATTTGGCATGTAGCATCATCTAGTGGCCCTTTACCAAAATACTTCAAATTATGGCCCTAGTGTCGAATTTGGCCCTATGTTGTGGGTTCTCGGATTTCACATAGAGATAAAGAAGGAAATCTTTAAAAATCTCCTTGTCCCAAACCGTAAGCGCTAGATCTTTCATATTTGGCATGTAGAATCATCTAGTGGCCCTTTACCAAAATACTTCAAATTTTGGCCATAGTATGGAAATTGGCCCTATGTTGTGGGTTCTTGGATTTCACATAGAGATAAAGAAGGAAATCTTTAAAAATCTTCTTGTTTTGTTTACACTCTAGCATCTACAAATATCAACCAATCAGCACCAAACTTGGTCAAAATATATATGACCATAAGATCTCGGATGAGTTTGATTATGGGTCTAATCGGACCAGAACAACTGGATTTATTTGTCTTTGAATTAGAAAAATTGCTATATTTGCATTTGTTTACACTCTAGCATCTACAATTTTTAACCAATCAGCACTAAACTTGGTCAAAATATAAATGACCATAGGATCTTGGATGAGTTTGATTATGGGTATAATCTGATCAGAGCGACTGGAGTTATTTGCCCTTGAATTAGAAAAATTGCTATATTTGACTTTGTTTACACTCTAGCATCTACAATTATCAACCAATCGGCACTAAACTTGGTCAAAATATATATGACCATAAGATCTCGGATGAGACCGATTATGGGTCTAATCGGACCAGAACAACTGGAGTTATTTGCCCTTGAATTAGAAATATTGCTATATTTGACTTTGTTTACACTCTAGCATCTACAAATATCAACCAATCAGCACCAAACTTGGTAAAAATATATATGACTGTAAGATCTGGGATGAGTTCCATTATGGGTCTAATCGGACCGGAACGACTGGAGTTATTTGCCCTTGAATAGTTCTTTGTCCGGAGCATAACTTTGTCATCTCCAGTCCGATTGACTTGAAACTTGGCATTTGTGTTTGTTGCAATAATACGGAGTGCAGTGTGAAAGAACCATAACTCCACCTTGTACTGTCTATGAGTTATTTCCCTTTGATCATCATTTTTACAGCATTTTCTGCTCGTCTGGAATATAAATTTGTCATCTCCAGCCTGAACATCTTCAAATTTGGTATGCATGATTGTTGAAAATTACGGAGTGCAGTGCACAAGAACCATAACTCTTCCTAGCATGAATTTTGAGTTATTCCCCCTTTGACCTTCATTTTTATTGCATTTCTTGCTTGTCCGGAGCAAAACTTTGTCATCTTAAGTAGGAATGACTTGAAATTTGGTATGCTTATTTGTTGCAATATTTGGAAGTGCAGTGCACAAGAATTGTAACTCTACCTCGTGCTGTCTTTGAGTTATTTCCCTTTGAATGTCATTTTTACAGCATTTAGTGCTTGTCCGGAATATAACTTTGTCATCTCAAGTCAGAACGACTTCAAAATTGGTATGCATGTTTGTTGCAATATTACCGAGGCCTAAAAAAAAAAAAAATCTGTGTTTCGGGTTTCAGTCCTAGATGCAGTAGGTAGGGTCGGTCAGGAAAAAAATTTTTTTTTCCAGTTTTTTTTTTTTTTTTTTTAATACATGGACCATGTCAAGATTTCAAAAATAGCGATTTTAGCTTCCACTTATTATTGTTTTATACAGATATTTGTGTAAATTCACTGTTTAAATTAATTATTAAAGATGTAAAGAGAGTTTTGAGTGTCTCTGATCGGACGATGCCAAAATGGCCTTTGTTGTGTCATTGGTTTTCGCGTTTTTTTTTCCAGCGCTCTTTTATGAATGCCAATTAATTTTTGAGGAGTATTACCTCATAATTTGTCTTGAATTTGTCAATTATGGTAGCAGGTAACATTCATACCTATCACTTTACACCAGATAAGTGGACCAACATCTTTATCACGTTTTCATAATTGACTCGCCAGTTTCACGTGCTGTGATAAACAGAGCAGCGCGCGTTTTTCACATTTGTTACTGAATGTGTTTATTAAAACCCATTATTCTGCCGTATGCACGTGAGCTAGACTATTTCATATGGAGCTTTAGCCGATAATCACATGCACCAGATTGACTCTAAGAAAGATAATTTTTGAGCGTCAAAAACGTTCATTTCAACTTTTCAAGCGTCAAAACCCGGAGTCACTGGTCATATGAAAATGCTGCACTTTCGCTACTCTCTTGTAGTTGTTGACAGCAGGAGGCAAGTTTTAGTCCCAGGGAAGGGACGCTTGAAATCATACAGTGTGATACAATCTTATCGGCTTTTATACGCCTTAATTTGCCTAAATGTTGCGATATCAGATAAAGACCCTTGCCTAGATTTTTTTTTAATTCCTGATTTTTCAATTTTTGTAAATTGGCTACCTCACCGGGTGGCTATCGCATATCATATTGGTTATACAACGAGAACTGTGTCAGTTTTTTTCTTTAATGCAAAACTGGCAGCCTGTTCGGCCGTCGCTAAATACATATGGATTTGTAGACCGACCAGTTTTGGAGCAGTACCTGTTTTTGAACCCGAAATGATATCCCACTTTCCTTGCGAACTATAAAGTGAATGACGTCACCATTTTGTGTCAACTGCTTGTTTGAATGTAAATAACGGAGTAACCACTGTTAATTTACGAAAGGCAACAAAAGCAGACAGTATGCATGTTTCTAAAGGAAAGATCAGTTTTAGTGACAAATTTCTTACTACCATTTTAAACTCGATACGTGCCCAATTTAAATTCTCCGTTTAAAGTTCAAGTTTAATCCTGAAAAGTTCCCAACATGTGACATAGCGTAGATGCCAAAAAGTCACATAACCATACTGGAATAATGTGACAAGATTCTGATCTATATTTAGATCAGGGAATTTCGTGACCTATTTCGTTCTGTCACTTATGACTGAACAATTTTTCCAGAACACTCGCTGCTACTGAGAGTACAACCCTTTTATAAAGACACTCAATATTTTCAGATACTTTCTAAGATAAGTTTTTGAAAAATTCCTAATCTGTCCTCAAAGGTGCATGTAAACTGATAGAAGGCACCAAAAGGTCTTAATTTTAGCTATTCAGGTATTGTAGAGCTACTGTAAAGAAAGGGCCAATGGCTGCCTTGACTTTTATCTGTCCCCTTCATTGCGCTTCAGAAACTGAAGACAGTTGACTTAGAACTGGTCATTTATGCTGTTCAGAACAGTTCATTCTCGTGACAGTTAACATTTTAGTTGAGTTTGGTGCACACGATGTTTTTCAGTTGACATTTGATTGATTGGCATTTTATGGCGTGTACGCATGTTTAGTATGTAACTAGAAAAAACATAGTTTGTTATCGATCTTCGTATCAACTCTTTTGGACGGCTACGGGACATACAACAGGTGTTAGTATATTTCGATGCAGACGAGTGACAGGGAACGAAATTGCAACAGCCAAAAAGTACCGAGATGTACCTTGATCGCACCTAACATTTTTTTTTTCGATCGTAGTGGAAAAAAAAGTTTAGGGTCGGTAGCATTTTTCTAGGTAGGGTCGGGAAACCCGAAACACAGGTATTTTTTTTTTAGGCCCGAGTACAGTGCACATGAACAATAACTCTACCTAGCATGGATTTTGAGTAATTCCACTCCGATCTTCATTTTTACGGTATTTCTTGCTTGTCTGGAACGGAACTTTGAAGTCTCAAGTCAAATTGACTTGAGACTTGGTAAACATGTTTGTTGCATTACCTGCCCTTTGCAATTATTATACCTCCTTGACAACTGGCAGTGAGACGGGCATATCTTGCGACAATTTGCTGCTCTTGTTTCATTATCATTTGGCCTTGAACCTCGATATTTGGTATTTATCTTTATTTTAGACCTTTACTGCTTAGTACTCAGGTGAGCAATATAGGACCATCATGGTCCTCTTGTTACTTATTACATTTGCTCGACTTCAGTTTGTTTCTGGATGTTCAACCCTTTGGCTGATAAGCGCGGCTTAATGACCTTTAGCGGATAGTGTAGATCAAGATCAGACTGCACAGAACGTGCAGTCTGATCTTCGATCTACACTGTCCGATAAAGAGATTTAAAAAAAAAAGTTTGCGATAACATTATTTCGGTTTTTACTATAGGCTTGAAAGTTTTATTTAACTTACTTAGCAGGATAAGGGATAAGTCTCGCACGTTTGTTCACCTCTGTAATATATACACGAGTCATACACTGTGAAAAGGGGGTTTAATGCATCTGCATAAGTATGGTCCCAGTTCAGGCTGCGCAGGCAGATCTGGATCGAAACTTTCTGCAATTGGTCAATCTTCTGCATGTTCCTCAGCCGGTTGCTATATAAAATGGATTTTACGAATCCATAATATATATAACGACTTGCTCGGTATAGTTCATCAAGGAAATGCATGAAACCCCGCGTTTGTTTTGTGCCTGAATAACAAGAAATTTCAAACCGATTAATGTTCAGATCCCCAACCCTTAAACTGGTCAATTTATTAACATATATACTTTCAAACACCAGCAAAAAACCAAAATACTAACAGAGCTCCAGATAAGAGGGAGTGATGGTATTCTAAATTCATTATTTTTTTTCAAAACCCTATGTTGTGGGTACTCATTAGAATCGTCTTGATGAAACGGTTCTAATGAGTACCCACAACATAGGGTTTAATGGAGAATAATTAATATTTTCAATTTTGAAATCAAAATCACTCCCTCTGCCTGGAGCTCTGTACTAAGATCTTGCAGTTTTCAAAAACGGGAGATAAATCCCACAATATGGGACAGTGTAGAATTAAGCTGAGACTGCATGTTCTGTGCAGTCTGATCTTGATCTACACTGTCCAGAAAAGCGCATGGAACCATTCGCAGCGTAAAGGTAATGTAAAATAATACATAATGAAATTAAGAAGAAACTGACTTAAACGAACGGAAGCAGGATTTGATCGAATAACATCTTTTATTTGATAAATGATTTACATTCTGGTTACGAAATTAACTGAAATAACATTGAATGTAAAGAAGTTTAACATGTTTAACCCCTAGGCTGCTAAGCGTGACTCATTGACCTTTTGCGGACAGTGTAGATCAAGATCAGACTGCACAGAACGTGCAGTCTGATCTTGGATCTACACTGTCCGATAAGGTGTTATTATTCCCCAAAATATAACTTTGAAATAGCAATATTTGGATTTTCACTATCGACATTTTATTCTTCAGTATAGTTTGAAGCAGGATAAGGGTTAACGATTAAGATTATCACCATATACAATTTCAGTTGAAATCAACAGCTACGTGTAACAAAAAGGATAATGGTGGTCCTGTAGCACGCACCTGAGGTACATGTATCAGCTACTAAACTTTTGGAAAGTAAAAGAAAAGATTCTTGCATTTTCTGTTTACAGCATGGATCCAATCTTTTCTTTATTAATCCTTTACCGAACGATTCCGTGTTATAATGGCCTTGGAAACAGATGGCTTTTAAAAACATTGTGGGGAAAACGATTTCACCAACATTTTCTTCTTTTTCAAAAATGTTTTCTCTTTCACAGCCAAATTTCCCCATTGGATAATATGTCCCGAACACACACACACACACACACACACACACACACACACACACACACACACACACACACACACACACACATATATATATATATATCATGTACACTGCCAAAACCAACGTAAAAGCAGTTTCCCTTTCGGGAGCCCCCTGTACATGACTACACTATCAACACAACATCCAAAATGGCGGCGTCGATCAAGATTAACATCCACTCGTCACAACTCGGCCGATTCCGTACCTACATCTAACCTCGTCCGTATAACGGTCGTTTCCATTTGAACTGCGGACCACGTGATCTTATACATATGCCCCTGTCAGTCATTTAGCAACGACATAAACAACCTCGATGAAGTTATTCACATCTGTTTATCTGTCGGTGAAAACTTCAATCGGAATTGATAAACCACGTTAAATAATGAATGTACGAACTGTTTTCCAACTCAATCGAAATACAGTTAGAAAGATTTCGATAGAAAATTGAAACTTAGGTTTTCTTTTTTAAGAGGAGCCTTACAATTTTCAGAACGGTAAACCGGCGTATTTCCGGGTATGTACCGATCTGGTGCATATCAATCCACCAGATACAGCCGAGGGATTTGATGGCTCCCATCACCCGAGGTATGCCGAATGGATTACCATCAAGATTATGCGCCAAGCTGCACGTTTTAGCACGTATTACTAAGGTTTCAGTGACGTCAGTTCCCAGTGACGTCAGCTTTCATTGAATTGGGGCACTCAGAAGGGAAATTCTACTTTGTCTGCATGCTAAATTTTTTAAACCAAAAATCAGGTAAAATTCGCTTAACAAACGTTGGAATGGTAAAACTTTGCAGTATAATAAATTCGTTGTACGGTCAGGTGGCATGGGACTTGGAAACTTGTTCACGGCTGTGGTGAATCATGTCGCCCCGAGCCTTTGCCTTCGGCTTGGGGCGACATGATTCACCACAGCCGTGAACAAGTTTCCAAGTCCCCTGCCACCTGACCGTACAACTAATACTGTTGCCTGCTGAGGAAATTGTGTAATATGAAATATAATATCTAATTGTACGCTGGGCCAGAGACCTAAATATTCAATAAACTAAATCTGAAATCTGAATCTGCATATTAAATAATTAAAATGGTTATGTACACAAGTCACATTCTATCACCGTATTGTTTTATTGGCCGGGGGGCCATAATGTATACAAAATAAACTATTAGAACATTAAACAATGAACTAAACTATAGTATTAGCCCTTGCAAGAGGTTTAGTTTGTATCTTAGGCGCTGAAAAAGTTAATGTACATGGTATATAAGTCATGCTCTTGCGAAACGTCATGCATGATACCAGGCAAGTCATCATATAATTAGGGATCCATAAAATCCATTAAGTCTAACAACCGACCCTATCATAAGGTACACTGTTCTTTTCATACACAGAAAATTGACCAATAGTTAAAAGTTCCGGCCCAGGTCAGCCTGCGCTGACTGCGCAGGCTGACCTGGGTCGATATTTTTTCCGCATATGAATTAAGCCCCCTTTTCACAGAATATGATTCATTTTGGACAGAATTAGACCATTTCAAAATTCAGAGAGAAAAAGAGGTCATTTAATATCACATTCGTTCTGAGGTAGACTGTCCTATTTTCCATTCATTGACATAAACTGGTGACTTGGAAAAAAAAAAAGACTATTTTGAAGCGAATATAAACGATCAGTTCCTTTGAAAAAGAGACTTACACATAACTGGTATTGTTATATATGTGGGTATTCATGGAAACAACAACTATTAAGCTAAACAGAATATTTAATACTAACAAAGATCAGCGTACAAGAGAGAGTATATATTGTAATAAGATACTCTAGCTAAGAGGCGTGGCTAAAGCTGGTAAGGCATACATTTACTGATGTACATATAGTATTGTATTATAAAACTACAAACACAACACTCTCCCCCTTCAAATGTAAAGTCATCAAAATTCAAATGAAAATTTTATTTCAAAATTTGAATAGAAAACCATCACATTTGAAAATTATGCACATACTGCTTTAACAACAGAAATTCATGAATGAAATTCTTTGTCATGTTAATTAGGATCCACAAAAAACAATGTTTCATTCAATTAACATTAACAATTTCTTTATCTGCTGTAACAGTACAAATCAACCAACAAATATTTGTCTTAGTGATAAACTACAGATTTAACCTATCTGGAGCTTTTCGTACTCTCGTGGGATATCTTTTATCACCACTACTTGGGATGTCCACCTGTTTATCATAATTAGTAATTATGGGTGTGCTGTCCTTTTCATGAGTTTTCTCAGATAATGGCGGTGGATTATTGCCATTAGATGGTTGACTATCAGTTTCTGGAATTTGTTCACTTGACATGAGTGGTGTAGGTAAAACATTATCAGTGTGAGAAGACTGCGTTGGAATTTCATAAAACTCGGACCGTCTAAGTTGGTCTATGTGTCGTCTCAAAATGATCTCATTACCTACATCAACTTTAAACATGACTTGTCCTTCACGAGATACAATAGAACCTGGTAACCATTTACCCTTTGCTCTGTAATCTCTTGCTAATACATTATCCCCTATTTCAAACTCACGTAGCTTTCTGTCATCATTTAAAGCTAATTTCATTTGCGAATTGGAAACAACTTGTTTCGTATCAGGTTTAAGCAAATCTAACCTTGTCCTGAGATTCCTACCTAGAAACAATTTTGAAGGAGATTCCCCTGTAATAGCGTGAGGCGTATTACGGTACCTTATCAAAAATGTATTAACTTTCAAATTCAAGTCATTTGAAGACATAGTCATAGCTCGCATGCTAGACTTAAATGTGCCAATGAATCTTTCTGCTAAACCATTTGTACTTGGTTTGAAAGGTGCGGATCTTAAATGTAAGATTCCATTATCTTTCATGAACTTTTGAAATACATCGCTAGTAAACTTAACTCCATTGTCTGATACTAACTGTTTTGGCAATCCATTTCTAGCAAAAATATTTCTCAATTCTGTAATTGTTCTTTCGGCTGTAGTAGAATTCATGATAACAACTTCGGGCCACTTTGAATGCGCATCTACCACGACGAAGAACATTTTATTCAAAAACGGACCTGCAAAGTCAACATGAATACGTTCCCATGGCGAACTTGGCCATTCCCATGGATGTAAATTACATGATTGGGGCTCTTTTTGTTGCATTTGGCAACCTGAGCATTGTTTGACCAAATTTTCAATATCTTTGTCAATTCCAGGCCACCATACGTAACTTCTTGCAAGTAATTTCATTTTAACAATTCCAGGGTGACTTGCATGCAACAAATCTAAAACTTGCCTACGTAGTTTAACAGGTATGACTACACGTATTCCCCACATTATACATCCTCTATGTATTGATAATTCATTTCTGCGATTGTAAAACGCTTTCAACAACGGATTTTCTACGGGAGTCCCCCATCCATTTTGGACATTTTCAAGCACACGTGATAGAATGTTTTCACGTTGCGTTTCCTTTCTAATTTCAGCGTTTGTAACAGGGAGTTGCTCTATTTGTGATGTATAAAAAACATCATCATCATCATCATCATCATCATCATCCTGTTTTTGTCTTTGAGACTGTAGAGGCAATCTTGATAACCCATCAGCATTTCCATGCTGTTTTGTGCTCTTATATTCAATATCGTATTGAAAACCTGACAAAAATAATGCGTACCTTTGGACACGCGCAGCTGTCGTAGCTGGAATGCTTTTATTTGGATTGAAGATTGATAACAGAGGCTGGCAGTCTGTTACAAGGGTAAACTTTCTACCGTATAGATATGGGTAAAATTTCTTTACTCCCCAGTAAACTGCAAGTGACTCACGGTCTATTTGAGCATATCGTTGCTCCGTTTGAGTCAATGACCTTGAAGCATAAGCGATTGGTTTTTCTACACCATTTTGCATGACATGTGACAAAATAGCAGACACACCATACGGACTTGCATCAGTTGCTAGCTTAACTGGCAGCTTGGGGTTGTAATGAGTCAGTACTGGTTCAGATGTAATTAACATTTTTGACTTTTGAAATGCTGTTTCACACTTTTTTGACCATTCAAATTTCTTATTTTTCTCAAGAAGCTCATTTAAAGGTTTGACAACAGTTGAAAGGTTGTTCAAAAATCTATGATAATAGTTCAGAAGACCTAGATATGCACGAAGAGTTGTGACATTGTGCGGTCTCGGGCTATTAAGTACAGCATCAACTTTTTCTTTGCTTTTCCATAACCCATGCTTATCAATTTTATGACCACAGTAAGTTATACGGTCTTGGAAAAAAGAACATTTATCTCTATTCAGTTTCAAATTATATTGAGCTAGTCTTGACAAAACCATTTCTAAGTTTTTTAAATGTTTGTCGTCGGTCTCACCTGTGATTACCATATCGTCAAGAATGCATTGAACACCATTAATTCCTTGTAATATTTGTTCAATAGTTCTTTGCCAAATTGCTGGCGCTGACGATACACCATACACAAGTCTATCCATACAATACAATCCCTTATGTGTATTAATAGTGAGCACTTTTTTACTTGCTTCGTCCATTTCCAAATGTAGGTATGCTTGCCGTAAATCTAGTTTTGTAAATTTTTGACCTGGCGATAGATTGGCGAAGACATCTTCCACCCGTGGTAATGGATATTTGTCCACTTCCAGAGCCTGGTTTACTGTTACCTTGAAATCTCCACAAATTCGGATTTGTCCATTTGGTTTTACGACGGGTACGATCGGTGTTGCCCAGTCACTTGTGTTAACCTTCGAAATTATTCCTTGCTTTTCAAGGTTTTCTAATTCTTGCTCTATTTTTGGCTTGAGAGCATATGGTACTGGTCTTGCCTTCAGAAATTTGGGTTTAGCATCTTTCTTTAATGTAAGTGAAGCCTTGATACCCTTCACTTTGCCAATTCCGTCACAAAAAATTGATCCATATTTCAACAGAATATTCTTGAGTTTTTCATTTGTACTTACAGTTTTGACGTACAGAATGTTATTCCAGTCAAGTTGGATTTCCGATAACCAGTCACGTCCCAACAATGTCGACCCATTTCCTTTGACAACATGTAAACAAAGAGTTTTCTCTTGACCTTTGTATTTCACGTGAACTGTTTTTACTCCAACCTGCTCAATCGTTTCATTTGAATATGTTTTCAGCACGGATTTCGGGGTTTCTAGCTCTATCTTCCCAAAATGTCGTACAAAATCTCTATAACTCATAAGACTTACAGAAGACCCAGTGTCAACTTCCATGACTATTGGTTTTCCCCATAGGTCCATTGTCACAGTGATTTTGGATTTACTCGTATTCAAAGAATGCACAGAAAGAATGTCATTGCTGCTGCTTTCTTCCATGCAGTAAACAGCTTTACATATCGAAGCAATATGTCCTTTTTTATTGCATTTGTAACAAACGGCATTCTTCAATCTGCACTTCTGCGATTTGTGGTTATTTTTCCCACAGTGGTCACAGCTTGATTGGTTTGAATTCTGTTGATCCTGTTGAAATTTCTTCTTTGATTTTTCTTGTTTCTTTTTTTTTAGAAACTTTTTCGACGGTACCCAAATTGGTAGTATTACTTAACTCTGCAGCATCTTTAATAGCAGTTTCCATAGCGGTTGCAATTTCTATAGCCTTTATCAGGGTTAGTTCTTTAGTGGATAGCAGTTTCTTTTGGATGTTTGTGTCCTTTAATCCGCAAACAAACCTGTCCCTCAATGCGTCCTCTAAGTACCCTCCGAATTCACAATGTTCGGACATTTTGCGTAATGTTGCTATAAAATCACTGATGGACTCACTCTGTAACTGGTTTCTTTTGTGGAACCTGAACCTTTCTGCAATAAGTAATGGCTTTGGAGACAAATGCTGACTCAATATTGTACACAGTTCATCAAAAGACTTCTCTGCCGGTTTTTCTGGAGATGTTAAATTCCTCACTAGCGCGTACGTTTTATCACCTAACAGAGTTAACAAAGCAGATACTTTCTTCTCATTTCTGATATTATTGACTGCGAGGTATTGTTCAAGCCTTTCTTGGTATACTGTCCAGTTGTCTTTATCTATGTCAAATGGATTAATAGCTCCTAACAAAGCCATAATGTTCAGATCACAAAGTATCACAGTCCAAAGTCACGTAATTAATTTCTCATAGAATCCCATCCTCGTCGCCAATTTGTTATATATGTGGGTATTCATGGAAACAACAACTATTAAGCTAAACAGAATATTTAATACTAACAAAGATAAGCGTACAAGAGAGAGTATATATAGTAATAAGATACTCTAGCTAAGAGGCGTGGCTAAAGCTGGTAAGGCATACATTTACTGATGTACATATAGTATTGTATTATAAAACTACAAACACAACAGGTATGTTACACAATTCTTTACAATAGCCATGTGCCGAATTCAGCGTCAAAACCATTTTGAAAGAAGATCAATTCCGTCTTTATGTCAGGAACTGAGATTGATGGTAAAAAACGCATTTCAAACTTAAACATTTACTACACAGTCCCTGCTTTTGACGACCCTAAGAAAGAAACATTTGAAAAAATTGTTCGAAAAGGAGAAAATGCTAGTAACCAGCATTTTCTCCTTTTCCCACAATATTTTCAACCCTTCTCACAAAATGCTTTAATTCTTCAATCAAATTTATTTTTGTGTATGCAAATATTTTTAATTTGGACAAGCCTAAAATTTTGTCGTTTGGTAAAGAGTTAAATTAACTTTGTCGCATCATTATCATATCACTGCGATGTAAAGAAAGTTTTATTTCAATGTTTCTCCTCTACTGGCGGATACAGCTGATCATATCCAGGGGGACTTGGATCCCCACTGGCCACCGGCTGTTGCACGCTCAGGTTTATCCCCTGGCCAGAATCATCCCTCAATCTTCTCTGGAAGAAAATTAACTGCCTTGTCATGACTGTAATTTTAAATGTCCCATGATACTGGGAATCAGGGGTGCTTAGAATTCTTACAACTTGCCAGCCATACTTCCCCATTTGTTCTATAACTGGCTCCCAGTCGGTTGTAACGTTCATCGACACTCCTCCAAAACCTAGACCATGTACCTCGGTATCCGACTTAAACCAGTGCTCAACCATTGTACCCTCATAATAAGGTGTGTTATCATTCAGTCTAGAAACTGGCTTTTCAAAAATCCACAAACAGTTCTTTTGCATGCTTACATTCGCAGTTAACCCTTGTGTATGTGTTTGTGAGGAGGTTGAATAATCTTCAAATATTTCTACAAGCTTCCAACCAGATCCCATGTATTGTTGCATTATTCCCTGCCAGTTCATTGTAGAGATAAACTGTCCCCTTGGAAAACTGTGCTGGTAAACGGTATCCATGGGGCACGGCACGATTTGGTAGATATAGCGTTCACTGGTTGGATGTAGTGGGATTTCATAAAATACGTCCACAGGGACCTCTGTAGGAAAAAAGAATAAAATAATCATTAAAAAGGTCATCAGCTGTTATACACAGATATGAGCCATGCTCTAGCAAAACGGGGCTTATTGCATCTCCGTGATGCATGATACAAGGCACTTTTTTCACAATACATATCCCTTTTTAGGATAATCAACTGAATTTGTGTGGATTTTTTATCGGTGGAAAAAGGAGCAGTTTTAATTCTAGAAACACCGCATAAATTAGTTAAATGTAGAATCGAGATACATTATAAGGACAAAAAACATAGCTTGAATTATCAGGCTTAAAGCCTATAAAGGATTATCGAAATACCACTCGGGTACAAGTACAATCAGTATTATTAGGGCTCTTGAAACCACATATTAGCTCCATAGAGTTCAAGTATATATGAGCCATGCTCTGGCAAAAGGGGGCTTAACTCTTGATGCATGATACCAACAGAGCTCCAGATAAGAGGGAGTGATGGTATCCTAAATCCATTATTTCTCTTCCAAACCCTATGTAGTGGGTACTCATTAGAATCGTCACGATGGGATGATTCTAATGAGTACCCATAACATAGGATTTAGTGGAGAAAAATTAATATTTTCAATTTTGAAATCAAAATCACTCCTTCTATTTGGAGCTCTGATACCAAGCAAGTCATCACTGCATTATAGATCTTTAAAATCCGATTTTGTATAACAGCCGACTGAATCATGCGGTACACTGATCCTTTGACATACAGAAAATTCATCAATAGCGAAAAGTTTCGGCCCAGGCTGACCTGGGTCGATACTTTTCGCAAATGCATTAAGCCCCCTTTTCACAGAGAATGGCTCATATGATTTTTCAGTCTTCGAAAGTGGCCCGAAGTATTTCTTAATACTCAAAGATTAATTTTCTGTCTGTGACGTAAAATCAAATTCTTACACTAATTAAATGCAATTTTCAGGCAGTTTGGGTCAAGAATAAAAATAGCTAGTTGGAAGATGGCCGATCAAAGGTGAAACTGCATAATCTTCTCAATTCACAATGGCATTGATTGTTCCCCTTGGCCTCCTAGGTTTTTATCTTGTAACAGAGTAGAAAGGAGTTAACAAACAAAAGTCATTTTCAACGTCTTCCTACCGTTTCGTATCGCAATGTTTTGAAAACATACTGTGGATTTTTGGGGAAGTTGTTGTTAATAAGATAATGTTAGTGTGTTTATTAACTCTTCACCTGACAATAAAAAAATTAGGCTTTCCCAAACTGAAAACATTTGCAGATGACATTTAATATATTGGTAATTGTATTTGAAAGGGCAGAACATATTAGTAGCCAGCATTTTCTCCTTTTCCTACAAAGTTTCCAAAAGTCCTTTTTCATTGGGGTCGTCTAAAAACTATGGGTTGTTTCATTGCAGCTTAAATATTACAAGTGACCAGCAATCTTACGTATAACAGGCATTGCTCCTCCGGTCCACATCGGATTGTGGTGTCTTTGCATCATCTGTCTCTGTAGCTCTAACTGCTCACCTGCCATACCCGTCATTTCAACGCTGATCAGTCGGCCGCCATTCTGTGTCACATTGTTAATGGTCTGGATGATATGGTGATTGTTGGACACACTCTGAGTCCCATGTCGCACGGTCAGTATTCCGTTCCACTGATAAAACATCTGGTTCACTAAAAGAGACTTTTCAACCCGCAACTCCCACCTTTGACCGGCTTCATCGGGAAACTGTTGACGAAATATTCCCTGGAATTTCACCGTTGTTTGAGTCTGACCTAAACTACTTAGACCATAATTATGTGTAGATCCAGGTAACGCTACAAAGACCAACATTCTGAAACCTTCAGCGTATTGTTGGGCTAATGTTGGAAAATGAGCGTCAATATTTGTTGCTGTGATGTTCACATTTGGTTGAAAAAGACTCAATTTTGCATGAATGTCCATGGTTGCATTTATGATGACATGTTTATATAAAACAGGTGGCCCATCATATGGCGGCTGAGGTGGGAGAGCAGGTGCCGCACCCATTTGTCCATGAGGGACAGTACCCTTATTGACATGTCTGCTGGGCTTTCCAACACCCATAACGTTGTAGTGGTGGTGATTGATCTCCACACCTGAAATAATGTAAAGACACAAAAGGTACATTTTGAATTCCACTTTTGGCCGACCAAATTCCTTTTCGCAAGCTTTCTTTTACTTAAGCCTACTTATATAGCAAATTAAGTTTAGGGAAAAAAGAATGGCTTTTGCGGACGAATCGTGCAGTCTGATCTTGGATTTATACTAAACATCTTTCACAATAAGAGTGGATTGTACCTTAGCCATCGACAAAAGTCGAGTATATATGAGCCGTGTTCTGGCAAAAGGGGGCTTAATGCATGTCCGCGGTGCATGATACCAAAGCAAGCGATCACATACCTATGGATCCATTATAGCCAACTTTTTAACAATCAACTTAATCATGAGGTAGAATGGTCCTTGGACATACACAAAATTGACCAATAGCGAAAAGTTTCGGCCCAGGTCAGCCTGCGCGGACTGCGCAGGCTGACCTGGGTCGAAACTTTTCGCAGATGCATTAAGCCCCCTTTTCACAGAGCATGGCTCATATATTTGGCGCTGAAAGAATCAAAGTGTACCTGTACACACATGCGCCATACTCTGTGAAAAAGGGGTTAAATGCATTTGCAAAAAGTATCGATCCGGATCAGTCTGCGGGTTCGATTCCCACGGCTGGCCATCTAAAATTACTAATAGTCTTTCGGATGAGACGTTAAACCGAGGTCCCGTGTGACGGTGCTATACACCGAGCACGTTAAAGAACCAGGCGTAACTTAGGATGGGTTTCGTCCTGTATCTGCACTATCCCCTGTAACAGTACTAACAGCCTTCAGGGGGCGTCGCCCATATGGGAAACCGGTGGCGACGATAAATAAACGCAAATTCAATCAATGCGCCATACTCTGTGAAAAAGGGGTTAAATGCATTTGCACAAAGTATCGATCCGGGTTAGTCTGCGCAATCCGCGCAGGATGACATGGGTAGATACTATTTTGCTATTGGCCAATTTTCTTCATGTCAAAGGAACATTTCACCTCATGATTTAGTCGGTTGTTACACAAAACTGATTTTTAGGATCCATAATTATGTGATAATTCACTCAGTATAAAGCATCACGGAGATGCATTAAACCCTATTTTGCGAGAGGGTCACTCATATATTCTTTGTGCCACTAAGCCAATAGTTATTGCTTATGATCTGAAATCATTCGACAGAGTTTCATCGCAGCGTAAACTGGCAATGCACTGGCAATGCACTAAAGAGTCCTTGCCTCCTCATGAAACCTAGAGACACAAGCTTGTATGAGTGCGCTCACACGGTGACTTAATAAAATACTGTTAAAACTTGCATTAACACTCCTCTGAAATGATTAGACCTTAGCTGATGAAGCCCTACAGAGATGTACACAGTCTTATATTAATATACTTTGATATTATCCCTATGTATTTGCACGGGATGGAAGTGTCGAGTGTTTTTAGCTCACATTCATGAGCACGAAGTGTTTAGGGTGAGCTTGTGTGAACTTGATATGCATTGCGTCCGGCGTGTGTCGTCCGTTTTGCGTCGTGTGGTAGCCAATAAACGACCTTGTGTGCACTCTCGATGCCACAAGTTTAGTGTGATCTCATGAAACTTGGTCAGAATAAAAGTAGGTTACTGGGAGAAATCTTAGAGAAACCTTTTGTGCACTCTGTAGGCAACATTTTCAGTCGGACACTCATGAAATTTTGTCAGAATCTTTGTCTTGATAACATCTCTGACAAGTTCGAAGTTGCCACTTCGTATCAAAAAAGTAGGTGCTTGAGATAAATCTTAGAAAAATTTTGTGTGCTCTCTACAGGCCATATTTCCAGTCGGGTACTCATGAAACTTGGTCAGAATGTTTGTCTTGATAATATCTCAAACGAATTTGAAATCGGATCACGTTGAATAAAAAGGTAGGCCAACGGATAAAATCCGAGTAAACCCGTCTGTTCACTCTAGAGGCTATATTTACAGTATGATACTCATAAAACTTGGTCGGAATGCTTGTCTTTATAATATCTCGGACAAATTTGAAATTGGGCCACGTCAGGTCAAAAAATAGGTCACAGGGGCAAATCTAAGAAAAATCTTGTGTGCACACTAGTGGCCACATTTTCAGTAAAATACCCATGCAAGTTCGGAATGTTGTCTTGATGACATATCAGACGAGTTCGAGATTAGGTCACGTCAGGTTAAAAAAGTAGATCACTGGGACAAATCTTGGAAAAAAAAAAAGAAAGAAAGAAAGAAAGAAAGAAAAACCCTTGTGTGCAATCTAGAGGCCGCATTTCCAGTCGGATACTCGTGAAATTTGGTCAGAATATTTGTGTTCATGGTATCTCCGACGAGTTTAAAATTGGGTCACGTGAAAAAGAAAAACTAGGTAATTGGATCAAATCTTGGAAAAACTTTGAGTGCACTGTAGAGGCAAGAATTTCAGTCCGATACTCATTAAACTTGGTAAGAATGCTTATCTTGATTATATCTCGGACAAGTTTGAAAATGTGTCACGTCAAGTAACAAGAGGGCCATGATGGCCCTGTATCGCTCCACTGGCTATTAAGTAAAAACACTACAAGCCAAACATTACAATATTCAGCAAATTGATTTTAAACACGAGGACATGCAAACATTTTTCTATCTAATCCTACGAGAAAGTTGTGATCCATGGGCAAATGGTTAGTAACATGATGACTTAAGATAGTTTTCATTACAAAAGCCCATGTAAAACTGGTGACCTTGTGTTCCGTGGTGTGGGGACAAACTTGGGTCAAGGACTATAATTTGGGCCCTCCTTGTAGAGGCCCACTAGATAAAGCTACATGCAAAATTTGGTAGACCCCATGGCTATTATTTGAAGGAACTTGGTAGAGGCCCACTAGATACAGCTACATGCCAAATTTGGTAGCCCTAGGCCTTACAGTTTCAGAGAAGAAGATTTTTGAAAATTTTCTATATTTTTCAGTTTTGTTGCCATGGCAACCAGAGTTTTTGAAGGAATAATTTGGGCACCCTTGATAGAGACCCCCTAGATAAAGCTAAATGCAAAATTTGATAGCCCTAGCCCTTATAGCTAGATGCGAAAGATTTTCCTATATAAGCCCGCCCAAGTAAAACATGTTACCCCCCGGAGCGAAGTCAAATTTGACCCTCGGCTATAATTTGGACACCCTTGGTACAGGTCCACTAGATAAAGCTACATGCCAAATTTGGTCGCCCTAGGCCCCATGGCTAGGTCAAAGAAGAATTTTAAAGTTCTCCCTATATAAGCCCATGTAAAACTTGTTATATAAGCCCATGTAAAACTTGTTACCCCCGGGCAGGGCCTAATTTGACCCCAGGGCTATAATTTGAACAATCTTGGCAGAGGTCCACTAGATAAAGCTACATGCCAAATTTGGTAGCTCTAGGCCCTATGGCTAGGTAGAAGAGGAATTTTAAAGTTCTCCCTAAATAAGCCCATGTATAACTTGTGACCCCCGGGGCGGGGCCAATTTTGACCCCAGGGCTATAAATTGAAGAAACTTGGTAGAGGTCCACTAGATAAAGCTACATGCCAAATTTGGTAGCCCTTGGCCTTACGGTTTCAGACAAGAAGATTTTCAAAGATTTTCAAAATTTTTCAGTTTTGTTGCCATGGCAACCAGAGTTTTTGAAGGAATTAAATTCTTTCAAGAAATTCTGAAGAGGACCATGGCAGGATCATTTCTGTGAAGTTTCATCAAAATTGGATGGGTAGTTTCAGAGAAGAAGACGTTTTAAAAAAAAGTTAACGCACGGACGGACGGACGCAGAGACGGACGGACGGACGGACGCACGACGGACAACAGGCCATGACATAAGCCCGCTGGCCTTCAGCCAGTGGAGCTAAAAATTCTTAATCTGTCCTCATACAGTGTTTCTCCAAGCTTCAATTTTTTGAAGGTCATTTGTGGCCCCTATTCCTAATTTTTGGGGGTCATACAAAAATCTTGAGGGTCACCTTTTTAAATGCCTTTTTAAAGCTACTTATATTCATGTTTTGGGACCTTTCCCAGTGACTCTTGCCGACTTGGAACTGAAACTATTTTTCTTAGTCTGACAAGACTTGGATATTAGTTGCATTTGTTGATTTTTCATTTTTTTCACGTTTTTGAGGTGTTCACTTGTGGAAGGGACAAAAAACAAGAGGGCCATGATGGCCCTGTATCGCTCCACTGGCTATTAAGTAAAAACACTACAAGCAAACATTACAATATTCAGCAAATTGATTTCAAACACAAGGACATGCAAACACTTTTCTATCTAATCCTACGAGAAAGTTGTGATCCATGGGCAAAGCCAATTTTGATCGCAAAGCTATAATTATTTGAATCCTGGTGGAGGTCCACAATATAAAGCTCCATACCAAATAATTCAGTTCTTGAATGTTATAAACAAGAAGATTTTCAAATTTTTCTCAATGAAAAGCCCTGTAAAACATGAAACCCATGAGAGGAGAAGATTTTTAAAGAATTCCTTCATTTCTGTATAGTGCAAGAAGCCCCCATTCACCAGAGCCACGTTTTTTGACAGATCAAAATTTTATGAACAGTTTTTGAAAAGGGTCACCCAAGGAACAATCCTGTGAAATTATTTCGAAATCTGACCAGCGGTTTCAGAGAAGAAGAATTTTGAAGAATTCCTTCATTTCTATATGGTGCAAGAAGCCCCCATTCACCAGAGCCACATTTTTTGACGGATCAAAATTTTACGAACAAATTTTAAAAAGGGTCACCCAAAGAGCATATCTGTGAAATTATTTCAAAATCTGACCCGTGGTTTCAGAGGAGAAGATTTTTAAAGAATTCCCTAAAAAATTCCATTTGGTTGCAATGGCAACCAGAGTTTTTGATGGAATCAAATTCTGTGAACAGTTTTTAAAGAGGACCTTCCAAGGAACATTCCAGCCAAGTTTGGTCCAAATCCGCCCAGTAGTTTAGGAGGAGTTGATGTTTAAAGAATTGTTGACGACACACGACGCACGACGGACACCAGGTGATCCTAAAAGCTCCCCTTGAGCACGTTGTGCTCAAGTGAGCTAAAAAGTTAACATACGGATGGACGCACAACGGACAACGGGCCATAACATAAGCCTGCTGGCCTTCGGCCAGTGGAGCTAAAAAACTTGTCTAGCACCAATCATGTATCACTGCAGCTTGATAATCAAGGGAGGTAAATAGTAACCAACTTTATCTTTCATAAAAAGAGTTATTTCCCTTGATTAATGTTTAAATTGAAGTGACAATATTTTGAAGCCCATGTTAAACTTGCGATCCCTGGAATGAAGGCAATTTTGACCCCAGACCTACAATATGAAACTAGAATGTGTGGTTATAAACAAAAAGATTTTTTAATCTTGCCCAACAAAAAGTCATGTAAAACAAGTTTGCTGAATAAAAGGCCCTGTAAAATATGTGATCCATGACACAGGTTTATCAAGTTTTCACTATAAAAGCCAATGTAAAACTTGTGACCCCTGGTGTGGAGTCAAACTTGACCCCCAAAGTTAAAATTTGGGCCCTCTTGGTAAAGGCCCATTATATAAAGTTACATGCAAAATTTGGTAGCCCTAGGCCTAAATATGGCTATGTACAAGTAGATTATTAAAGTTTCCTTATATAAGACCATGTAGAACTTGTGACCCCCTGGGGTGGGGCTACATTTGACCCCCTGGGCTATAATTTGGGCACCCTTGATAGAGACCCCCTAGATAAAGCTAAATGCAAAATTTGATAGCCCTAGCCCTTATAGCTAGATGCGAAAGATTTTCCTATATAAGCCCGCCCATGTAAAACATGTTACCCCCCGGGGCGAAGTCAAATTTGACCCTCGGCTATAATTTGGACACCCTTGGTACAGGTCCACTAGATAAAGCTACATGCCAAATTTGGTCGCCCTAGGCCCCATGGCTAGGTAGAAGAGGAATTTTAAAGTTCTCCCTAAATAAGCCCATGTAAAACTTGTGACCCCCGGGGCGGGGCCAATTTTGACCCCAGGGCTATAAATTGAAGAAACTTGGTAGAGGTCCACTAGATAAAGCTACATGCCAAATTTGGTAGCCCTTGGCCTTACGGTTTCAGACAAGAAGATTTTCAAAGATTTTCAAAATTTTTCAGTTTTGTTGCCATGGCAACCAGAGTTTTTGAAGGAATTAAATTCTTTCAAGAAATTCTGAAGAGGACCATGGCAGGATCATTTCTGTGAAGTTTCATCAAAATTGGATGGGTAGTTTCAGAGAAGAAGACGTTTTAAAAAAAAGTTAACGCACGGACGGACGGACGGACGCACGGACGGACGGACGGACGGACTGACGGACGGACGGACGGACGGACGGACGGACGCACGACGGACAACAGGCCATGACATAAGCCCGCTGGCCTTCGGCCAGTGGAGCTAAAAAAGTAGTACAACTCTAAGAAAAACGTTGTGCGCACACCAGAGGCAACATTTTCAACTTAATACTCATGAAACTAAGTACGAATGTTTGTCCTGATGACATCTTGGACAAGTTCAAATTCGGTCACGTCGAATCAGAAAGTAGGTCACTTAGACAAATCTTAGAAAGAACTTAGGTGAACTCTAGAGGCCATACTTTCAGTCTGATACTCGTGAAATTTTATTAGAATGTTTGAATTGATAAGGTCTTGAACAAGTTCAAAACCGGTCACGTTGGATCGAATAGTGGGTCACTAACAAACATGTGTTTACTTCGTGACAACCAGGATTTCTTTAACTTTATCAATCCTAGATTACATTACTCAAGTGAGCGTTTAAGGGACAATGACCCTCTATTTCATATTGCCAAGTTCGATAGCCCACATTTTTCACCCGACGCTATGGACGACACAACTTAAAAAAGCACTACCTGTCAAAACAAGAATTAACGCGTCATCGAACAGTTGCCATTTTACATACCCACAGAAACGGAGTTGTAACCAACAGATGACAGGATAAGATCAGATGGCTTTGAGTGTCCGTTGTGTGCTGGCTCTACAATATCCGAAAGTGTGATACATTCTTACAAAATACAGCCTAGAAATCGCATTATCTGGATTGACATGGTATACCAATAATGTGTATTCAATCATCTTGACGCTTGTAGGGTGACGCGGATCTTGAATGAGTATTCTTATTGAGTTTTGGATATAATTTTATCACATAACCTCCCTTGTTTTCAGTGTAATATACCCATTACGAATTATCTTATACACGTTTGATATCACTATTGCGTGACGTCATTTTTGACATCATTTTGTACGTTTTTCGTAGAAGTGAATGGGTTTTATGGCTATTACCGCGTGTGCATCTATAGATGGTTTTGCATCTTCTTATCTATGATTTGTGAAATATCGTTATGTGATAAAAAGAATCTGACATTCGTTGGCGTATGAGATAAGAATTTTATTAAACTCGTCAAGAAAAAATATTATTAAGCTCGCAAAGGCTCGCTTAATAATATTTTCTCTAGACCCTTTTAATAAAATTTTATCTCAACGCCAACTCATGTCAGATCCTACATATATTGAAAAAAAAAAAACACGAGACTTCATATCTCATTATGAAATACTGCAATTGTTAATCCTTTACCAAAAAACACGAGTTTGAAGGACCCAGGGAAAGAAAGCTTTTTGAAGACGTCATAGGAAAAGGAGAAAATGATTGTAACACCATTTTCTCCTTTTTCTACATAATTTTCTACACTGTCGAAGAAAATAACATCATTTGAACCATATTTAATTAGTAGTCTGCAAATGCTAGCAAACTTTTTGAGTCCAAAATTATGTCGTCTAGTAAAAGGTGAAGTGAATTGGGTATTTAAGTCGGTATGGACATTCGCATTATCTAGCAAAATATTACACCGTTACTGTATTGAAACGTATTTCTTATGTTCATCCTTCGTGAAGTGTGTCCTCCAAAGTAAACATATTTTTGTTTGCGAGGGAAGGGAAAGATATGTACCTGAATAAAGAATTCTAGATCTAGTATGATTGCTGGCTGAAAGTAAGCTTTTTCTTTAATCACAAAAAAATTGGTGTTGTCTGACCTATTTTCTACAAAATTGTGACGTACAAATTCAGTCAATTCTATATATAGTAACAACCCTTTCTGCGATAGCTGAAAACCTTTTTCCCTTTTCGTCATTTGAAATACGAAAATACTGTCGACTCGTCCGTATTCAAAGCATTTGCAAACAAAAATTTGAATCTGCAAATATCATGGTTGTCTTCTTTGATAGGGATCACTTCATTGTTGGAAAAAAACTAAATGCTTGTAACCAGCATTTTCTTCTTTTTTCAATAATGTTTTTATGACCCATTTCCCAGGCAGGGTCGTTTATTCATAGGCTTGTTTGGTAAACGGTTGTACACTGTAGACTCTTCAGCTAGTTACTAAAACTAGTTAGATCCATCGTACACCTTTCTGCACATTATTTTCGAATCTAGGCTCAATAATTACGCTGAAATAGAAAAAATCGAACAGGCAACAACTAACAAACTTTCACTGGGAAATTGAATGCAGTCAAGAACTTTGAACACAATGCGACAATAGGCAAAACTGCTCGTGACGAACACTTTATCCTTTTGCCACACCAGTTTCACGTACAAAGCAAACCAATACTCATGTAAATTGGCCCTATTTTACAAGTCTTTACTTGCGAATTTGGCCGTAGCATTTTTGATGCAGTAAGTACCGGACTTAAACTGGCAGTGATTCTATCAACTTATGTGGCGTAGTCCTAGGCTAAAGATAGTCTTTAATCCTTCTCCAAGTAGCATATTTTTTGCCTAGAGTAGTTCCGTAAATTTGCCATTCCGAACGACCTGGTAACGGAGAACACTCAAAATAATAACGTTGAAGTTATCCAGACGTAAAAGAGCGTAAGTGAAAACATAATATCAGACTGCTACTTTACTCATGTCCTGATCTTGATCTAGATCTATATTGATCAAGAAACTTAGTTTGATATTTGAATTCATGGTTTGATCTGAGTGTACACTACAATATACAGAGGCATGCAACAAACACATCTTACCTTTTAAAAGCTGTGCTGTATTTCGCAATGTAAACAAATAGCGCCTGTTATCTGACCCGGTTGTGTTACATGGGATCAGACTAAAACAAATTTATTAAAATAAAACCTTGCTGTTGTGGGTGTCGCACGTGGACCTTGGTAATGAACAACTTTAGTTGTTTTATTAATCTTTTTTTCTTTTACATATTGAGAGAATAATAGATCTGGTCTACAGAGTGCCAATTCGCTTTGTTTGGTAGATCTACCAGTGGACTAGACCCTATGTTAAGATTTTTTCACGTTAAAATCTTTAAAAATCAAAGAATTCGGTAATTCCCCGACTCAGAAAAAGACGGCTTTTAAAAAAAAAATCTGGTAATTCTCAGAAATTGCTGGTTGCTACCATGTTCTGTTTTCCGGCATTTTTATGGTTTGAAGCTTTCTTTCCCAGGACACCGGATTGGAACAACTGCGCGGGTTTAATCGAGCAAGGTGTGCCAGTGTTATCTCCCTTCGAGCTTGATGAAAGTTGTAAATCAAAGGACTGGCAGTCCTGAGGCACATGTAAACAGTTTGTTTCATATTGGCCATGGTTAAAATTAGAAATAATTGGGAGATGTAGATTTTCAATGCAATTTTGATAAGAAGGCTAGTTATTACAATCATGAATTTTATTAGATTAAGGAAAAGAAGCATTAATTTTTAGTTTATCTATAAAACAGGAGATCGTGTCCTTTCCTTCTTTGTTCTATAGATTTGACCTCAAATGTGAAACTGAGGGGTCATGGAGCTAGTGGCTGTTTTAAGCCGCGAAAATAAGGATGGGGTAAAGGCATGAAAAATTGCGAAAAAACGGCATGGTGACGTGCTATTATGGATTTTATCCCCAGATTATGTGTTGTTTTGAGTTTCAATTTAGCTTGGCATTTTCATGCTAGCTTCCTGTGTTTGCATTTTGTGAATTTTGGAATAAAGACTATTAATGGCATATTTTGTCAGGTGTTTTTTTTTTTTTTTTTTTTCGACCATGCCACTTGCCTGTATTGATCAGTAATTTCACTATTTCACAGGTTGAACATGATGTATTGATAAAATCTGAAGAATTAGGATTGTGTTGTTGCATTTAAATGCTCTCTATAATTTCAGACTGAGTATATAGACCTTTGTTTGAGGAAGCTGTGTTTGGCGTGTTGTCGATCGAGACCAGTTTAGCTGAAAACCGTGTTCTGCTGCCTGAGAGTCGCCTGTTGCTTAGATGTTTGAAAGTTTACGGTGCATTAAACCAAATTTTGAACCCCTACTTTTTTAATGGGGGGGGGAGGAAGCAGATTTTTTGTAAGTAAAAATCAAAAGGACCCTTAGTGGCAAAAAACCTGCTGGAAAAATAAAACGCCTCCAGTGACCTTAAACCATAGTTGGCTGTTCTACTAACTGAGCCATCATACTAAACGATGTTACTTTGTGTTGAAAATGTATTTTCCCTTGTTATGCTATAATAGCTTTACTTTAACGGAATAAAAAAAATTACTGTAATGTACACTAAAACTACAAAAATTCACTTATTCCTTGTAGTTTTGACATTAATGTGTCCTAATCTAAGTTTTAATTCTTAGGTCGTCTTTGCAACTTTTATCAGCAAGATGAAGAAATGACACGAGTGGCAATTACATATACTCACAATTGTGTTGGTATTTGAAATCACAAATAAATAATTATCAACCACGTCTTGACACTTAGCATATAGCCAGGCGCACGCACAGTAGACTTGACTTCAACATCTATTTTAAACATATGCAAATGAAAGTGCCCATGCAATCTACGCTCAGTCAATGCTTTTGATATAGGTACTGCATACGATCCCTGCGTGTGTATTTCTTTTCTTTCTTTAGTATAATTTGAAGAAGAAAGCAGCTTGATTTCGCTTTTCTGCACATTGCGTTGATTACTGCCCACATTTTCTTTTACCGGTATCGGCACTAATTAGTATGTGTCCTGACACTAAGCTGTGCAAGAGTCAAAACTACAGAATAAAGGAGTTTTTTTTTTCCTTAAGCTGAAACCCGGTCATTTCTTTTACAAACAATCTGTCGAACCCTTCTGGTACGAAACAAATATTGAGGTACGTTGATCTCTTTGTATCAATATGTGAGTGAAATTGTCGTTCATGGACACATGTATACATGTACGTAAGGTCTACAATTCATCTTCTCTTTTAAAAGAAAGTAGCTACCAAATGAAGAATGTCATTAGAGAACAATGAGAAATCCCTGGAAATATTGTCGTCTTATTAGGTGACAACTTTGGAAAATACGTGACTTGGTGCAAATTTACACTCTCCGTGGAAAGGTAGAATAAAAATAGTTCCCCGACAAGTCAGTTCCCCGAGATTATTTTTTGAGGTAGTTCCCCAACACTAGTTCTAAGTCAAACTACGTGTACCTATTACTTATAATCATAAACAGTTATTGTTGGTTATCATTGAATATTAAGGATATTTATTGATAACACATGTATTGCGATTGGATCATTTGTACCTGTTATTCTATAGATCTTATAAACATGGACAGTTTTTCCCGAACCATAAACCTCCTGTTTTCACATAAATGTTACACTGAAGAAAATGACTTGTGCTTTGTTATTCACTGGTATATGGCAACGAAATAATCTGGTTGGTACCCGCACTGTCCGTAGGTGGCAGTCTTATCATCCTATACTACATTAAACAATCAAACAAACAAACAAATAAACAAACTAACAAAAATACTTTAAAATATAGCTAATGGTGCTTGTAGAAACAAATGACATTTCAAAGCAATATATTTATGTTAATCTAAACTATGAAATACTGTAAATTAAAGAGTTGTCAGAATCAATTAAAAAGAAAAAGCAAAAGAAATAATTATCACAATAATAAAAGTTTCAGTTCGTTTGAATATAAGCAAAATCGAGGAGAGTGCAGATATGTGATCAGGCTGTACATTCCTTACATCATGATCCCAGTTTACACCACCTGCAGTTCAAGAGAAACTGCATAGACATGCCTTGATAATTGTTCTCTGACTTAAAATTGTCAGGGCACATTGCACAGACCTGTCGGGGAATTATCTTGTCGGGGAACTGTCTAGTTCCCGCAAAGCTGAAGGTTGTTGCTATAAATAGACACCAGTAATGAATCCAGCGCGCCTTGAATTTCGTTAGGTTATGGTTTGAAAACACTTTGAGGAAAAGACAACCTTTTTAGGTCTACAATTGTATAATTTATGTTTCGGGTCAAGTTTTGTCTGTTCAAACTTCCCCGGAGAGCGAACTCTCACAGTTGTTATAATTTAGCCTACGACGCAATTTCCATCTATGACTGGCCTCCATGCCATTCGACATTGCCTTTTCCTGCTGTCATTGAATCGAATTTGAAACAGAAAAGGATATGAGGGTTGTGCCCAACTTAATTCACCGTAAGCGAGTCATTTGAAAAAATGAAATAAGAATCGTCCTTAGTTATATAAATAACTGAAAGAAGAGTAGCTGTACACAATTTTTGATCGAGCAGTCGACGTATTTTGGGGCTCCGTAGGCACACACCAGACGACATCCGGATATGCAAATTATGTCAGTTTGAAAGTTCAGTGTTCGTGTATCCTAAAGTAGTACACAATTATTTCAAATGTTTATGAATTCGAATACTTGAGGTGTAAGGGACGTCTTTGACAGGTCAGAAAATTTAGCAACTGAAAAGTATGTACGAATAGAAGAATTTAGGATAATGCAACATTACATAGAACTACGCTACGTCTCGCAAACCGGAAACTGGGACAGGAAGCAGTACACGGTTGGATGCATGCTTACGTCAACCCATGAATCTGGATGATAACAATGAGAGCCTGGCTGCTACGCAACCAGGCAACTCAAAAACTGATCCAAGGGCACATAAAACATGTTCATTGACACTGAACTGGATTGTGATTAACCCTTTCTATGTACATGCGGACGACAGGTATTTGCGGGTGGCATAGATTACAACCAGGCTGCACAGAACGATCTTATGTCTGCTTATGTTTGCTGCATTGTAACATTTTTCGGTCAAAACACAATATTCTCTCTCTCTCTCTATCTCTCTCTATCTCTTTTACAAATTGACAAGGTCTATTTCATCCATCCAGCGCTTTATGGTTTGTAATGGTAAGAACCGCTCTGGCTTTAGAGGCCACTTCAGTCCAAGACACGGTCAGGTGGCAAGGGGCTTGTAAACTTGTTCAGGGCTGTGGTGAATCATGTCGTCCCGAATTTATTATACTGCAAAGTTTTACCATTCCAACGTGTATTGTGCGAAATTTCCCCGTTTAATGTTCTCACAAACTGAGTAGGCTGACGATATAGAATTTTCCTTCTTAGTGCCCCAATTCAATGAAAACTGACGTCACTGAGAACTGACGTCACTGAAACCTTGGTAAAACGTGCAGTTTGGTGCATAAACTTAATGATGACTCTGCGATAGGCATTCAACCTATTTCTATTCAAACATGGATTTAAACAACTTCAAGGTAAGTAACTTTGCATTTTAATGACTTGTTGGCAAAAGTATACGACCATTAGTTGTCCCAAACGACCATTAGGTTATCCTTTTAACTTTGCAATGTATGAGTTTCGGCACTTCACAGTTTGCTTGCCTGACGAAGGGATGGCTCGTTTTAACCCTGTATATTTGTTTTAGAATAACAACAAATGATAATACATGTAACTACATGTATATTCATTTATTTTCAAAAATAATCCATTCGTTCTGTTTAAATGACAACTATTAAGGGAAACTAGTAATTATATGGTGCAGGCTACTCAGTATGTTTGTCTTGTGGGCGGCTCGTATCGGTCGACTCCGCCATTTTGGATGTTGTGTTGAAAGTGTAGTCATGTATACGGGGCTCCCAAATGGGAAAGTGCTTTTACGTAGATTTTGCCAGTGTACATGACTGTATGTACGGGGCATATTATCCAATCAGATCGTGAGAAATTTCTTTGCAGTATAATTAAATCTTATTTCCTTACCAAAAAATCACAGTCTTTGTCCTTTCCCTTAACTGCTTTTCACACCGGGTTCACTTCTGTGGATAACCTTCATGTTATGCATCACCTTTCTTTCTGTCGCCAGTTCTCTGTCTAATGAATAGCGATGCATAACATTTTAAGGCATTTTTGGTAATAGCTTGAAGGATTCATTCGCTCTTTTCAATCGTAACATCTTGTACTGGCTGTATTTCTGTAGCGAGTGCACCAATCAATGTTGTTGTTTTTTCATACAGTTTATACGTCACGGTGCAAGCAACCTCATCGAAAAAAAAAAAAAAAAAAGTACAGGCAATGCTGCCAGATAGGAAATCCTTCGAAAGAGTTTTGGTCGAGCTTGGATTTGATTTGCCCACTCAGATAATAGAGCTTGGGTTAGGGCTGCGCGAATGTGTTTTGTCTTTGAAAGGTTACAAAACATTGTAGGAAAAGAAGCAAATGCTGGTTACAATCATTTTCTTCTTTTCCCACGGCGTTTTCAAAATCCTTTCTCGGCATTGTTTGCTTAACGGTAAAAGAAAATGGTTTGCAGACTTAAATTATTCAACACTGTCTAAAAAGCAACTTATATCATCCATGATACCAAAAGGATTAACACTTAACATAATCGTCTATAACCCACCTGTAATGTAATACACTTTAGGCACCTTTATAAAGCCCTTGAGACGGCCCTCACTTTCTCATATAATCTGTAGAGTCCCCCCATGGACTGATTTGTCAGCCTATTCCTATTTTGGATGCAACTGTGTTAAACGCCAATTACAAGCGCTGTCCATCCATCCAACAATTTAGTTACAGATCTATAGAAATCGCGCCGAGTCGCAATATCTAACTGAAAAGACCCGCGAAAACGTCATGAATATTTGGCCATCACATGATAAAGTGAATTTCCTGTACCTCGCTCGGCTTTATTGTGTTCTTAATTGCCTTTGCTGTTGCCCCTTTTACAAGCTCTGGAATCGCAGGAGAAACGCTTCAATTTAAATGCACTTTAGTGTTACCCTAAAACTGCTCAATTTCAGGCGCTGTTTCAGACTGTGAGGACCAAACATCAGACTGCACTGAAAGTGCAGCATAATCTTGGATTTACACTGTCTGATATTACGTTAGATACTATGCAAAGAAAAACATAGGCTTGATTAACAATCTCTAAATCTGTCTTACCAAGTAAAAATATTCATTTCGCTTATTTAGCGCTCAAAGGGTTAATTTTTCTGCCAATTTTCGAAATAATCAGCAGATAATAACGTGTTCAATTTGATCAGTGATGGAAATGTCAAGTTCAGACGATTCTACAGTTACTTGCCATGGAGAGTCGTTAAATTCTGTCTCACCCACATCTTGTTACAATATCACCACGTGACTTTGGTTATGCAAGACCTGAACCAACGGGTAAAAGTACATTTAGTGTAATTTTCTACATTGGCTGCATTGGGAAGAAATATGATTTTCCACGTTTGAGTATCGAATTAGTGGAAAATTATTTTCCCCTTTTGCGATGACGCTTCAATACAGGTATGGAAAGGTAGAAGCTCGTGTTTTCTAGGGTTTTAGCTACGTGGATAAGGCTTTCATTTCATTCAGTTTTGAGAGAGCAACAAGAGCAGACGTCATCTTTTGCATTCAATTAACATGTATTTGTATTAGGGTTAAGATGTTGAGAGATTGTATATTCGTACTACAGTTCGGTCAGCGACACTGCGGGTTGCTCTTTCAAGTGCTACTAACATGTAAACATTAAAGCGAATGTAATATGGTATGTTTTGTTTGCGTTTTGAGAGTGTCCGAGGGGATGGAGAATAACATAATTTTAGAATTTATCTACATATTCAGCATATTCTTCACTCACCAAGTGTAAAGGTTAATGCGGAAATGAAACTGGTGACAATCACTTTTTTTTTTATCACGTTGTGCAAAGGATATTTAACAAGGTTAGATGTTTAAGTGAACACACTCTCTTTTTATTAGTATTTCATACATTTTTCACCTTTTTCCTCACCGTAGTGTTAAAAATTTTACGTACCTTTCCAAGCAAAACCTAGCCTTGATTAATCCATTGTGTGATGTAGCGTTATTCAAAACTCTTTTCACAGGTCCTATCGTCATTCATTATCATAATGCAAACTTTTAGTCCTGCATTTTATCTCGCGTCAGCGGTAGACGTTCGCAAATGACATTTTTGGTCTTGTTCAATGTGCTCCCGCATTCTGACCAGGGAAGGGGCTTGTGCATTTTCGTCTTTTTATCGCAAAGGTATTTTTCGGGTCGGAGTTTGGTTGCACATAAGTTCTCTTCCTAACCATAGACTTCTTATTTTTTGATCTCTTTTTCATTCTTACAGTGTTCATTTCATTATTATTATATAATGCTCGCCAATTTGGCGGAAAAACAATGAAATAATAATAATACATGTACATGATTAAGCACTACCCATTTTCATGTTATAAGGTTGTGTTCAAGCAATGCAGTTGTCATTCTTGAAATAGAAACCTAAGACAGGGTTGAAAAATTCGTGAAAGGAAGACTCCAAGGAGTTAATCTATTAACTACCAACAATGTTTCTACCTTTAGTTGTAACTTAAGGACACTGAAAACGTCAAAAATTATCACAGACTAGGTTAATGGTCTGACTTACACGAAATTTTCGAAAAACGTTCAGTCTTCACCCCTGGCCAACAGCAATGGTGACACCAGTATCCTCCCCTCTCATGGATAACAGCTGCAACCCTCCTCATTCTGGAAATCCAAAGCTAAATTCGCATCAATGGGATCCTCTGCCATTCGTCATGGAGTGTACCTGGGTCAGTTTCTGCAGATTTTGATCTATTGGATCTCTTGCTCGAACTTGACGCCCCAGATGGTTCCAAAATTGCTCAATCAGGTCGAGATCAGGGCTTCTTGCAGGGCAACGTAATGTATCTATCAACTATTTTGGGCGGTGCTTAATTAATGTTCATGTGTATATTATACTCTGACTTACGACAAAGGTTTATCTTTCCGTCTTGTTAGTATTGAAAATTAACATTAAGACATAGCTCTTCAATACTCGTACCACTTTATTTAAAAATATTTCGATATTATACACTTTAATGCAAGATATTTAGATGTTTAGTCAAACCTATGCACTGTAGTATTCAAATTTGTCTCCATTTTTTTTCATGTAAAATAACCTCTCTTGTTTTCTGTGCAATATACCTACATATATAACGATTGCTCTCATTTTACACATGTTTTAGATGATGTGCATTTTGTAACGTATGTACGGCGTAACTTTTTTATTTCAGTGAAGGAAGCGAATCGGATTATATTCATGGAAATTACCACATGTGAATGTGTGGTTTTATATATTCCGACCTAAAAATCATGAAATATTGTTATGTTTTTTTACGGATAAAAGAGACCATGAAATTCGTCGGCCGTTGAGATGCTTTTTTGAAAACGTTTAATTGTCTAGGAAAATATTATCATGTGAACGAGAAGGAGGCTTAAACACACATCTATACTTGTTTCAGCAAAGTTCTTTTTTTTTTAACCTATTTAATCCTTATTTTATGAAACTATCGATCTACATGTATTTATTCGTGTATCATCATGCCAAATGTTGCCCCTTGCGGTTGCAAGGTGGCACAGATTACGACCAATAGAAAATGCATTTCATTTTTGGGGGCAAAGGAAGCAATGTTGTCCTTTCTGATTTTAAATTGAGACGAATCCCTTGAGTTTCTTTATCCCTTACACCATTTATACATATATTGATTATTCATTTATGTTTACACAGCTGATCCATATCTGAACCATTCTATACACTATCAAGTTTTAAAAGCGTTTGTTTATCTCTGGCTGTTAAGATGAATCTTTAATAAGAATTTTCTAGACTCGTTTAAAATGCACTTTTACCTAAAACAACAACTAATGTTAGATCCCATGTATACTTATAAAACTAACACGTGACTACGTTTTGACGTTTTGCTATGGAGTCAATAATGAGTCATGCTCTGTGAAAAGGGGACTTAAGGCATCTGCAAAAAGTATCGACTCGGGTCACCCTGCGCAGTCCGCGCAGGCTGACCGGTGCCGAAACTTTTTGCTATAGGTCATATTTCTGCATGCCAAAGGACCAGTCTATCTCATGATTCAGTCCCTTGTTAGACAAAGTGGATTTTATGGAAATCTGTTTATATGATGTCTTGCTTGGTATAACGTATCACGGAGGTGCATTAAGCCCTATATTGCCAGTGCATGGCTCATATTCACTTTGAATACTTATCCTGTCGTATTACGTTATTATAACGTTAGTTCATAGAATTTCAGAAACGATGGCTTGTGACAAGCAGTTGCAGAATTTTCATCATTACATCGCGGGTATATACTTTTTTCTTATGTGACACTTTTAGGAAGTTTTAATTAAGTAGGTTTGAGATGAGTCTCGATGGCGACGGCAAAAGTTTGTATAGCTGTAACTAATTGCACTTTTGGCCTGTACTAGTATTTGCTGAGACCACTTCATCAATACATCCAGTCTTTTATTCTTCTGTCTTGTAATGCAACTGTACACGTACTTCTTTGCTCTATCGTTCTATTCTGAAAGGAGGATAGCTTGTTATTTAAGCCGGCTTCTTCACGCGATGGAAAAAAAATCCGTAGAACTAATATTTCATAGCGACAGCTCTTTGCTGACCTCAAGATGACTTCTTCACTTTACTCGATATTGTACCACGCTAATTCTGTCATACAACCCATATACATTGTATTTGAGTGCGTTATTTAGCTTCGTACAGGATAAATTTATGAAGACAAACACTGGTTTTGATGAAAAAGCAGCAATTCTAAGTAGGCCTAATTCTTAATTCTTAAAACGTTAGATCATAAGAAATAGTTGAGTACCACATGATGTAGTTCAAGTACGAGAATGGTCTGGGGATTTGCTGCAATTACGATTACTAGGTTGTCAGCTCGTCAAGTACCACAATCTTTGTATGGTAAAAAGAAAAGTCGAGGCACGAGAGAATTTGAGTAAGAAGAAATTTCAACATGGCAGGCTAAGATAGCACAAGGGCGGAACACCTATAATACACAATACACCTGAGGGTAATATTAATTAAAAAAAATAGATCGAAGATGCTTTTTGTCACTATAGAGGGTTGAATATACACCCTTAAACCAGAAAGAAAAAAATCGCGTGAAAATTTGACAGATTTTAGAGTGGATTTTAGTTAGCTGTGTAAATATTGCTAAACTACCGATACATGCAGTGTACGGGATAAATGCATATACCGGAAATCGATTTAAAACCGGAAACGTCACAAGAGTGATTTCTCTGATAGCCTCCAGAAAATGAAATGCATTTTCTATCGGTCGTAATCTATGCAGCCATGCAACCACCAGGAGGAACATATGGCGTAGAGAAACAAGAATGATTATAGTTTGATAAAATAAGGATAAAATGGGTTAAAATCTGGCTGAGTACGAGTATACTGTATATGTATCTTTAAATTATGGTCATCACTGACCTTTTTGAACGCTATATACACATTTCAGCCGTTTTTGTAGGTCATGTAGATCGAGATCAGACTGCCTTCTGAGGACAATGTAGATCACATCAGACTGCACACGACGTGCACTCATGGCAATCTGGATTAGTACACTGGCAAAAACACCCTTGAAATTATACTGAACATTTCGTTTTAATGTTCCAAATTGAGAACGTCAACTTATTTATTTAGTTATTTAGCAATATAGGTTACGATATTGGTCTTGATTCGAGGTGCGTAATTCTAAAACCCTGGGTCTGTATCCTCCAACCTTTCTGAAGAACATTCTTAGTCTTATTCTCAAGAATTTTCTAAATTTGAAAGTATGATAACCTCTGATTGGCTAAACAAAATGGTTAAGCCGATCGGAAGTTGCGCTACTTTTTAAATCTAGTATTAGACTCAGAATGAAATTAGGAATGGTTGGTGTATAGGACACTGGTTACGCCCTTGTAGTGCAGTTGGTTAGAGGGCAGCGATAACGCAATATAAGCCGGTTTAGTACGTTTCTTCCTGTATTAAAAAAGGGTTGGGAAGGGGTTTCATGCACGTCATAAAATGCTGACCAATGTTATCTCATAAATCACTCATCATATAGCTGTAGAGGCCTGCTTACGAGACACATCTAATGAGAGTAAACGACGAGAATGGGACATAGTTAAGTTTCTTGTTTGTTATTTTTGTATTTTTTTTTGTCGCTGCTCTCAACAACATTCCATACCATTGTGACAGTACAGCTTTTCTAGTCTATCTTAGATTTCACCAGCAATAGTTTTGGGCTCTGCAGTACCTATGTCCATGGATGCTCCTATGTTACTAGCACCGGCAAACGGACTCACAGGTTCAGGAGGAAATACTTGAAGGAAAGCAATGGGCTGAAATTAAAAACCACTGAAACTTACAGTTAAACCTTAAGGGTTTGACTATATACAAGTGGACGGTATAGATCCAAGACTGTTCTGTGCAGTCTCGTCTTAATCTATGCCGTCCGCAAAAGCCCCTGTTTTTGCCTATATCGCTGAAAGAGTTAAGTTAATCATGTGAACATGTTAGAAAAATGAGCAATTGCTTTAACTTTTACCGGCATTCAATTACTCCTTTTCCTGTAAATTTTTGAGGGAAACTATTTACAGCCGGAGCCCCATTTGTTTGGTTTTGCGACATTTCCCACTTTGTTATGAAAATACCAACGAATCATCAACAATAATGAGCCATTCTCTGGCAAAAGGGGGCTTAATGCGTATCCGTGATGCATGGTACTAAGTAAGACATTACATAATTATGGATCCATAAAAATCAGTTTTGTCTTACAACCGACTGAATCATTAATAGCGAAAAGTTTCGGCCCAGGTCAGCCTGCGCCGAGTGCGCAGGCTGACCTGGGTCGATACTTTTCGCAGATGCGTTAAGCCCCTTTTTCACAGAGCATAAATTATATTTCCCAATTGGACTGGGAAGGTTATTGTATCAAAAGGCATGTTCGTGAATGACGTATCACTCTTTCATTGTCTGGTGTCATGTGTATATCGATAGTGAATAATGAAGATCAGTTGCGATTGCGCTCTTTCTCGACAGTATGTAAAACGTAGTGACAAAAGGAAAGGTTTTCACGCCATGGAAAATGAGCCATGCTCTTTGTAAAGGAGGTTCAATACATCTGCAAAAAGTATCGGCCCATGTGAGCCTTTGCAGTCCGCGCAGGCTGACATGGGTCGAAACTAGTTACTATTTGCAAATTTTCTGCATGTTCAAGGACTATTCTACCTCGGGATCCAGTCGTTTGATAGACAAAAATGCATTTTACTGTTCCAAAGTCATGTGATGACTTGCCTTGTATAATGCACCACGGAGATGCATTTGACTACCTTCTGTCAGATCAATGCTCAAATGTTTTCTCTCAAAAGAAGTTAAGTGAGCTAGTCTAAGACTAGATTCTGTATCAATAGAATTTGACTAAATAAAGATGCGCTTTTACATACCAGGGACACGGCCATTTAGTTTATAGTTGAAATTTGTTTGAGTAGTCAATATATAAGAGCTTACAAAACACAGTAACTTTGATTTTATCACCAAAGATACCCAGAAGATTAACATTGATTGTCTTCGCTGCTTATTTTTTATTGTATTAAAAGTCTTTCCCAATGTCATTCCAGTTATACCGTGGTGGCTAGTGAACCTGTCAATGCTTTTCTGAATTTCTTTAACCAGAACTAGTACTTGGCACAATATTCTTCAAAAGCCAATGGCTGCTTCTCGACATTAACATCGTCTAAACAATGATCAGCATTGAAAGAGCAATGAATCTTGTCGCAATGACTATAATCAATCATTCGAATCAGTGACGCCCTGGTTTCCAGTCCTGGACTCTACCGACTTCGCTGAATTGCTCGGCCCATCGCTGCTTGCATGTGGAAATAAGACGGAAACGTTTAATGATCTATTAGAAGTTTTATTAAGCAAGAATTAGAGAAGGAACTTAGACTGAAAAAAAAAAAAAATCACAATAATTACACTCACAATGATTACTTTCACAAGTAAATTTTGGTTTTCTGTTAAAGTATATATTATCATAACACTATTTGTTGCAGTGAAAATACAAACATTCGAGTACATAAAAGCACATATGCTCAGAGTCCAGTCAGACTACATGCTTAAAAAGTCCAATGAAGTAGTACTGAAGGTATGCGTATTTTTTAAAGGCAGGGTTTCATATTGACAAACCTTTCTTATTATAATTCTAGTCCAATTCTTCGTAGAGTTTTTTTTTGCAACTAATACGAACGAAAACTTCTCATAGCCAATTTTCATTTAGCCATTCTTTTCAGTTGGCAATGAAGATTTAATTAACCATACGAGACGAAAATTCTTGCAATTGTACATCTTGAAAATATATTTGGTTCAGGTGATTTTTTTTTAAGGCAAAACACATAAGGGGAACAAAAGAAAATGTCAAACAGTATTTTCTTTTTTTTCATATAATGTTTTCAAAATCGTTCTTCCTCCGGGCCATTAAACTCAGTGTGGTTTTGTTAAGCTTTTGTTAAGATACATCTTTACTCGCTTTCAGCCAGTTCTTTAGCTGATTTCATCTTTATCTTATGAAACTATAATTATTCTTGTATCTTCATGCCAAATGTCGCCTCTGACGGTTGCGGGGTGGCGCAGATTACAACCAATAGAAAATACATTTCATCCTCTTAGGGCCATCGGAGAAAGCACTGTTGTCGTTTCCAGTTTTAAATCGAAGACAGGTTCATTATTTTCTATCCCGCACAACATAATTATCGATTATTTATCTATGTTTACACAACTGAACAATACTTGAACCATTATTCACACTTTTGACATTTTTTTCTCTCTCTCTCTCTCTGGCTGTAAAGATGTATCTTTAAATAACTAGACATTTATTTATAGAAAGCAAGTATTCCTATTTCCCACAGTGTTTTCCATCTCTTGAAGAAAGGTGTATTGATTTACATTCATTCGTGTCAAGGGTCATTTGCAGTAAAGATATTAGTGATTCAAAATGTTCAGAAAAGGATTAAATGTCCTTACATAGTTAGTTCACGGCAGGTCTTCCAATATTCAAGTCAATTACCAACAAGTTCAGGCGAGTGCCGAAAGAGCTAACCAAAGAAAAAAATAACACACAGTGTTCCACATTAAACCGTTTGCAGAATTTTCCTGTGAGGCCATAGTAGTATTGGCTGTTGTGGTACTTGTGGCTGTTGTGGTATTCGCGGTACTAGCGTTTACCATTACTGCAATAAGAAAGCAAAAACTGCAGAGTAAAGAGAGGTGACAGGCCTTGCACAGCCCATAGTAAACTGATACCCGTTGTGTCGTGTTTCAAATTCCCTACAGAATGTAATCATTTGTGATAATTACAATCAAAATGTGCGAGCCTAGCGTTATCTCATGAAGTCTCGAAACGGGCAGATTTCTACCTTTAGCATTTCGTGTTACCTGTTGTTGATACGAACGTCGATAAGAGGCTGTATGTTTAAGCCCATTTGCGGAATAAGTAGATTTACACTATCGGTTACGTATGCTATTTATCAGTGTAACCGAGAAATCCAATTATTTACAGTTGCATAGTATTTCTATGCCCAAGACCTAGCATTTCAATAATTTTGCAGCTTAAGCTCAATTATCAGGGACGTAGAATTTAGAAAGCGCAAGGACATGCAAATTAGATACCGTCGTGTCAACACGTCGTAACTACACCAATTTTAATCAGGTTATGTTTGTATATATGTGTCATGCTTTGCAAAAAGGAAGCATAGAGCATCTGCAAAAGTATTGACCATTGTTAGTCTACGCAGTCCGTTTAGGTTTACATGGGTCGAAACGCTTTGCTATAGGTAAATTTTCTTCGTGTCTAATGACCATTCTGCCTCATCATTTGACCGGATTTTAGACTAGATAAATCCATATCATGCTGTGACTGGCATGGTATATAATCGATTAAGAAGGTGTATTAAACCTTATTTTCCCAGAGCGCCACTTGTAGCCATATCATATGTTCTGTGAAAAGAGGTTTTAATGCATCTTCAAAGAGTATCGACCCAGGTCAGCCTTGGCAGTCCACGCCAGCTGACATTGGTCGATATTTTTTGCTATTTATAAATTTTCTGCATTTCAAAGGAACATAGTATCTCATGATCCATTCGGTTGTTGGACAAAATGGATTTTATGGATCTACGGTTATTTGACAACTTGCTTGGCATAATACATCACGCATTAAACCTTCCTTTGTCAGCGCACAGCTCATTTATATACTAACTGTAGAGGAGGTGCGGAAAGTCTCAAGATAAGCGATTTATTCTCATCTTAATTTCGTTACACATGTAATTTTCAAAATAAAAATGTCGAAGTGTTTTGCTAATAATCGCGTAACTCTGAAATTATTTATTGTGATAAGTTCCATGCTTAAAGAGGCGTAGAGATGCAAAAGAGATAGTGCATGTTGTGCTGATAGTACTATCTCAACGCAATTATATTTGGCTGTGTAAATTTTATTTTGTTTACTTGTCCAAGTATTGATCATATATAAGTATTTTTGAAAATAAAAAACGGACTTAAAATATTGAAATTAAAATCATTCTAATGATAAAACAACAGAGTTAATTATTTAATGTTTAGAAGTTTGTGTTACGCGTTGTATCATACCTTGTAGAGAAAAAATGATCCACAGCGTGAAAAATATCCATCGACCCATTGTGTTCGTGTTTCGAAATTTAACTCGTGTCCCTCGAAGTAATGTTTGCTCCGTCAACCCAAGCCGTTCTAAGATCTCTTAACTAAAAAGTAATTCGGTTATAAACCAATCTTTGATACAAACAAGTTAAATCATGCGCGTAAACAATGCATGTAATGTGCATTCTCGTCTAACGTTACACTTTGAATGATTTATCCTTTACCAGTCAAAAACGTCGTTTAACCCTTCGGCGCCGTAGGCGAAAACAGTGACTTTTGCGGAAGGCATAGATCAAGATCAGACTGCACAGAACGTGCAGTCTGATCGTTGATCTATACCGTCCGCTTGTGTGGTCAAGCCTATACAATCAAAATCTGTGTAAGTTTTAATGGATTGTAGCCGTCGAAAGAAGTTGAGTTTATTTATTTGGCGCTGAAAAAAGTTAACGACCATTTGGAAGATGGCACTTGAAAACATTGCCGGTAACCAGCATTTTCTACCTTTTCAACAATGTTACCTATCCTTTTTAAAGAGAAGTCCCAATATCTGAGTCACATTTAATGTATTTTCTACACCAGCTTTGAATTTAGACAAGCCTGAAATTTTGTCTGGTAAAGAGTTAAGGAATCAAATTTATAGTCCTATGTTTGACTTGCCCTGTCTGTGTCTCCCGGCCATTGGATAACTACTAACGTCACTACGAGTACCTTCTCAGCTATAGTATACTAAAAGAGGAGAAATCGCCTTGTAATTCTGTTAGTACCACTTAAAACACTTTGGATGAATGTTGAAAAAAAAAAAAAGACAGACACATGTATATTTGGCCTGAAAGAGAAAATCATCGATGAAATAGATCATAAAGATAATACTCAGTAGACCAATTAACTGTGAATGTTTGAAAACTATTTCAGATTATCAAGTTACATATATAACTTACAGAGTAAAACTATCGTGTATTGATATGACTGATCTTTGACTTCAGGAACAATCAAAGCGCTGAAATGATTGATAGTCGGGTAGGGGAAAGGGTATTGCACGGTGCATGAGTATGTATCCATAAGATTCTAACAACAATACTTACACATAACATTTCTTCCAAGTGACAAAACACATTCTTACATAGTCTTCGTCCAGCAAAAATGAAAAAAATAACCTTTATGAAAAGCATCAACGGAAAAAAAAAGGTTATACTAAATGTAGTTACAAAACAAGTTTTGAGAGAAAAAAACAAAAAATAACCAGAAAATTATCAATTTTATAGACAGGACAAAGCAACATTCAGTTGCACTCAAGATAAAGAGAATACATGTATATCGTAAATGATTCTTCATTCCTTAGAGCGCAAAATAAACCCAACTGTTTTAGTCTACGAATAAGACCCGGGTTATTGCAATGTTATGGTTATTGCTTTTATCCAGAAAGTCATAGCAAAGCGGACAGCGTAGTTCAAAATTACACTGAGCGTTCTGTGCAGTCTGATAATGATCTACACTAGCCGTAAAAGCAACTGTAGTTGTGACAGGCGCTAAGTATTTTTGTCTTTTAAGCATAATAAATTAAACCAGTAAACAAGATATCTAACATTTATTTCTCCAAATGTGCTAAACTTACCATTAGCTTACTTTGGTTAAAAATGTTTTCTGCTACACATGAAATGGTTTACAAATGGCAGACAGCAAAATTCAGGCTATGGTACTTCTTTTGCGCATTCAATCATCCAGTATTAACACATTTACTGAAGCTAAAAACTTTAACAGATGATTAAATAGAAAAGAAAAACAACTTGTCTTATGCATGACCACAGACAGTGGTCCTTGATGGTTTACAGCTGTGACCTCATTTTTAACCGGTTGTGTTCGTAGAAAACGTCGAGGTATTGTCACAGCCCTGTCGTTTGCTTTGTCCTCTGCGTCACCGTTGTCCGCGTCGTCGTCATGCAAAAACCTTGACATTTTATTGTATCTCTGTAATTACTGAAAATGTTTATTTCAAACTCGGACTAGTTGTTAATTATTAAAGGGGGAACTCATAAAACATAGGTAGGTAACCATTAAAACGATTTTGACACAGTCTGATCTTGATGTACACCGTCCGCAAAAGGTCAGTGAGTCGCGCTTAGCAGCCTAAGGCTTAACCAGGGTTTAAATCGACAGTCATTTGTCTAGTTTATTTCTGTACATCAAACCCCAATTACTCATCCTCAGTGAACTATGGAAATTAAGGCCTATTTCCTCTGCATTGATCGCTAAGAATTGTTACAATTGTGTTAAGATGACAGCTAAATATCATTATAACTGATTATTTGTCATTATTGCAAATATAGTTTTACAGTTTCGTTATGTGAACATATTTTATTGCAATACCCTTCTACAGAGAGCTTGAGGTATGAACTGTTTCATGGTATTTCATTCCTAAAAAAACGAAATTATGTATCAAAGGTCATAAGTAATACCAAACTTATTGTCAGGTCTTAGGTGCATCGTAATAGACAACGTTTTAAATCATGGACTTTTGCTAGTTAATATATCTATCCTCGGAAAATTTTGAAGTGTTTACTAGTGTAATAGCTATATGTGACACGGTTATTTCAGATCTTATTCTCGATTCTTTAAACTCGTATGTCTAAGCAGCTGTAACATAATTATCCGTTGTTTATGCCAGTCTACTGTCTCGCTAACTTTAACATTTTTTTTCCATTGGCTGACTGACTGACTGACTGACTGACCAACCAACCGACCGACCGACCGACTTGACAGACCAACTGACCGACTGACTGATTTACTGACTAATTGGATGGTTAATTTTTTAATATTTTTTTCCATGCACTCACTCAAGCAATGCATATAGGCTAATTTGTTATTCACACATACCTTGATTATTTTGTTCTTTATTGTTGTTTGGCCCATTCTTGCCTTGAATTTTGTGTTAGCTGCAAGGTTTCCTAAATTGATTTGCATAGTTTTTATTTTTACTGTTGTCTTGTTTCACACATACCTTGATTATTTTGTTCTTTATTGTTGTTTGGCCCATTCTTGCCTTGGATTTTGTGTTAGCTGCAAGGTTTCCTAACTTGATTTGCATAGTTTTTATTTTTACTGTTGTATTGTTTTACAAGGACTTTTGCTTTGTTTAATGTGCCCCTCCCCGCATTCCGATCGAGGAAGGGGCCTTTTACACTTTCATCTTTTATTGCAAGGGCCTTTTTTAGGTTGGAATTCGGTTGTACATTGGTTCACTTTCTAATTTTTTTTTTGCTGTAGACCAATTATTTTTATCTCTCTTTTCATTTTTCCTCATGTGTTTATTTTATTATCTTTGTTATAATGCTTGCCAATGCAGCGGGAAAAAAACAACAATAAAATAGTAATGGTCAAAAAAGTTCTTTCATCATGACTGTGTTCTACTAGCTCATTAAATTAACCTTTCCCCCCCCCCCCCCCCCAACGCACACTCTTTTCTTTTCTTTTCTTTATCTACAAGTGTCCGTGACCTTTATCCTTACTCTTAAAATAAAAGTGGCTAAGAATTAAATATATAGGAGAAAGTAGTCAGTAGAAAAATTGTCATATTGTATAGTCTCAGATTTTGTCGTTTGGTTAAAACTGTAAGAACACTTTGTTCTTCCTCAGTGAAGAAGTACCGACTCATTAGGAATGCGGTTCGTTCCCTGTCTCTGCGTTCACAAAGCCTGGACCCTTTCTAAACTGTAGAAATAAGCACCATTTCCTGTGTCATTATTTGAACAGTAACCCATCTTTTGTAACTGTGTTGGCTATACTTATGTTTGTATTTTATGTCATTCTTTTAAATCAAAGTGGACAAGAACAGTCCAACTTTCGACCTTGACTACCCCTTTTTATTATGTATGACTAGAAACTGTTAAATTAAAGTCTTGAAAGAAAGTATTGCCTGGTATGTTTTCTACAGTGTTTAACTCTTTCCCACATGACAAATTTTAGACTCTACCAACTTTAAAACATTTGCAGACAATACATTCAAAATTAATTCATATAAGCTTAAGTGCTCTGATAGGATAGAAAACAATGTTTTCAAAAGTCTGCTTACTTGGGGTCGTTAAATCTCGGGATTGTTTGGTAAAGGGTTAATCCCTCCACAACTATTTACTTTCTTTCACCATTTTTATGACTTTACTGCTTATCGATTGTTTTCATACTGCTATATTGGCAGACATTTTAGAAACATAAAATTGTAAATTGTAAAGCTAATTCTATGTTGTGAGAACTTTGGGCTTGACCTCTGTAAATTTCCAAATTGTAAGATATCAGTCTTTGTTAATACTAGAAAGCAGCCTGCGGCCCAGAAAGAATGTGGAACGTAGAACTGGTTTAGAAACACATGGCAGCCTTGATGGGTGAACATACTTGAATACTACTATATGATAAACGGCCATACACACCAAACAAGCAAAGCAGTTAACCATTTCGGGGCCATAGGCGAAAAAAGGTACTTTTGCGGACGGCATAGATCAAGATCAGACTGCACAGAACGTGCAGTCTGATCTTGGATCTATTCCGTCCGCTTGTTTAGTCAAGCCTATGAGACAGAAATTCTTCTGAGTCTCAGTAGATATTATTTTCAGGCATCGAAAAGGATCGAGTTTATATATTTGGCGCTGTAGGAGTTTATATGGCGCCGCCAGTACTTTGAATCACTCTTTTGCACGTTCAGCGCCGTAGTTGAAAACAAGAAACGTGCAGTCTGATCTAGTATCTATACCACCGACTTGTTTAGTCAAGCCGACAAAAAATCTGTCCAAGTTTCAGTGGATTGAAATTTCAGTCGTCATAGAAACTGATTATAAAATTTACTATATCTTGTGCTGAAAAGGTAGATCTACATAATAAGGCGTTTTCTTTTTCGAAAATACAGTTTTGGGCAAATTCCGAACATTTTTTGTAATAGTTTAGAATCATTTAACAGTCGGTGTGAATCCAAGAACAGACTCGAGGTTCTGTGCAATCTAATCCAGATCCACACCGTCCGCAAAATGCCGGTTTGAGGCAAAGTCAAGGTTTTTAACAAAAGGTAAGGGGAGGGTAGGGGAGGGGAGATACATAAGTTCAGACCTGTTCTAATGCTCAGATATCGTAAACTTGATCTACAGCTGTAACAATGTCCGATTGTGAGTGATAATTTACAATTAAATGTCTTCTTCATTCGAGTATAGCCTAATGAATATAATCTGTAGTTTCAGTTAAGCCGATACCTGTTTATTCTTTAACCCTTCAGCTTCTGAGTGCGACGCAAGGATCTTTTGCGAACAGTGTAGATCAAGATCAGATTGCACAGAACGTGCAGTCTGATCTTGGATCTACACTGTCCGATTAGCAGATATTTTTCCACAATCAATAACTTTGAAATACCGACATTTGGGTTTTTACTATCAGCTTGAAAGTTTCATTTAAGTTATTTCGCAGGTTAAAGGTTCAATTACGATAAAATTTTAGACTCCTCGATATCTAAAGCAATTGGAGACATTAAATTAACTTTGACTCAAATGGGATTTTCTTTGAAGAACAAGAAATCAGTGTGGGAATCGAAGAGAATAGTGGTTACCAGCATTTTCTTTTTTTTTACCGCAATGTTTTCAGAACTTTTCTTTTATAAGGATCGTTATAAACTCAAAATTAAAAACTTAAAGAATTGCTGCAGAAGAATTTGAAATCACCTTTTTAACCCTTTACCGCATAATCCAGAGTTTTAACGGCCGTGAAGAAGAAGGCTTTTGAAAACATTGTAGGAAAAGGAGAAAATGCTGGTAACCAGCATTTTCTCCTTTTCCTACAATGTTTTCTACCATATCAAAGACAAAAATCATACTTTGAGCTGCATTCAAATTGTCGTATGCAGATGTTTTCAACTGGACACACAAGTCTAAAATTTTGTCGTTCAATAAAGAGTTAACATATCGGTGACCAAACGTGAATTAAGTTTATACGAGTATAAGCGAATTCCAGTAGAAACAACGCATGCAAAATTGAAAAGAAGCTTATTATCAGATTTAATCTTTTGCAGTAATTGTTCGATTATTGATTTTCTGCAAGATGCTAGAGGTAGTCAGCAGGAGGTACTTTGACCCTTATCCTGCTAAATAACTAATATGAAACTTTCAGGCCGATAGTAAAACCCCAAATGTTGGTATTTCAAATATATATTTTAGGAGAAAATATCTCTGTATGGGACATTGTAGATCCAAGATCAGACTGCACGTTTTGTGCAGTCTGATCTTGATCTACACTATCTGCGAAAGGTCAGTGAATCGCGCTTAGCAAACTAAGGGTTAAAAATAATGGATAAACCTTGGCTGCATAAATTTGCAGTAAATTTGCAATATAATTTTAGAATCTTAAAAAGCTATGCAATTAAAATGATACAAAGAAAGGTGCAAATTTATGCACCCATGATGTATAGATTATATTTCACTGCCTTTTCAATATTGATACTTAGGTGTTTCCAAAATGCCACAGGCGTACCTTGGGTTCGATTAACTGTGGATCGATACTTGATTTTAATAAAAACAGGCTGAATGATCTCCGATTCTTGTCAAGTCTTCCGTTTTAAACAAAATAATAGAAACATGTACTAGAAATTCACTAGAGTGAGGTGTAAGGTCTAGTCTATACAAAGAAGAATCATGACTGTTTATATGTAAACCTCGTTCTCTACATTAGCCTGGGTTCCAGTCCGTTTTTTTCCTTTTTCTACCATTCGGCTGTTACTTTGTCAAAAATGAGGGTAATAATTACGGAAGCGATAAATCGCTTCGCTACAAAAATGTATTGATCGGCAAAGGAGACCGCGATAAGGAGTAAATAAAAGATTATTACCTCCTGGACCCAGGCTATCTCTACATTTGCATCAAGATGTGTCTCAGTAAAACTTAAGATATTAAAGTCGGACAAATGATCTGTAATACGATCATTTTTTTTTTTTGTTTCAAATGCTGCAAATATTCAGGTGAGAGAGAGGGAGAGAGAGAGACGTTGTCGTCGTCTGATGAATTAACTTAAATGGCAAATAAACAGGTTTTAGTTTCAAAAACTGCGTATACATATCAATTGGTAATCTGGTAATGTTGCAATTAAAAAAAAAAATTACTCTATTCCTAGATATATTTCTACTTATTAGTTTTTACGTCATCGCTTATCTCCCTTGACTTAGGACGTCATGAAGTAAAAAGTATTAAAATTCAGTATGGACTTTGTGTACGAAAGTGACTTCAGCGATATTACAGACGCTGAAATACATGATTCTGGGTCCAGCAGGGCCGTACATGTACCAGTCAGCTTTTAATTCCCCCCCCCCAAAAATGTTTTTGACCCTTAAACAAACCAACACTTGATTTTAGTTGTCAACAACGATCCTCTTAAAATCATTCTGTAAGAAAGAAAGAATGCATGTAATGCACGGTATCTCCTTTTTTCCACATTTTTTTTATACCCTGCCATCAAACTGCATTTCTTTAGTACGAGGGTCGTCTGTAGATTTTGTCATTTGATTAAGTATTAACCCTTTACCAAACGATTCCAAGAAATAAATCTCTATCTATCTTTCCAAAAATCAGCTATGGGTAAAAACGGCCCATGTCAAAAACGGCCTAGTGCCGAAAAGGCCAATTGCCAAAACGGTAATTAAAAAATTCTGATTCTATGAATTCCTAAATCAACAATGCAGTCATAGGCTGCACACAAGTTGTCATCGACTGAATATTGAACACTTCGATAACCTAGTCCGCTCTACAACATACAGGTCTATGTAAGATGGACACGTTCAGTTAAGACGTTAAAATAGGAAGGGAGATAAGCCAATTAGGGGGAGTAAGCGATGCATCATTTTTAGGGCCGTAAATCACCGTGACAATTCAGCCGTGGTTTATGGCATGTTCCTGGAAAGTAATGGTGGAAACATGTGATTTATAATATACCTGAAAGTTCTCCAAAGAAAAAAAAAATATGCGTCGCGCGTAGATGAAATACCACACAGGAAAAAAAAAAATCCGTATCTACATACTGTGAAATACTGCTCCAAATATGGTATGATGACGTCATGATGACGTAACTTACGAGCGGTATAGGTATTTATTATATACCTGAAAATTTTCCGGCTCAAATACATGCGTCGCACGCGGATAGAATATCACAACGGACAGAAAAAAAAATCTGTATCTACGCACAGTGGAATACGGTTCCAAATATGGTATGATGATGTAATGATGACGCAACTCACGCGCTGAATATGTATGTATTTTTTGCAATTTGATTGGTCAAAATTTCACGTTGTAATATTCATCCGCTATTCAAGAAAAAAAAGTTACCAGCTACTACACCATTATTTGTTTTATTTTATTTACCGTTTTCGAATGAAATGTGAAGAATTTGCAATATTTTATCGTCGAAAGATGTAGGAATATATAAAAGGAATACTACGCTGTTTATGGCCTTCCTAGTGCTTGTATTTGTTTCTCGCTGCGCAAGAAAATTTTGTCATCTCGCTCAACCTTCGGTCTCGCGCGATGTCAAATTTTCTCATGCAGCTCGAATCAAATACAAGCACTGGGAAAGTCACTAAAGAGTAATATTCCGTATTTAATATATACCTAAAAGTTTTCCGGAGAAAATAAATGCGTCGCATGCGGATAAAATATCACACAGGACAAAAAAAAAAAACAATCCGTATCAACACACTATGAAATACGGTTCCAAGTATGGCATGATGACGTCATGATGACGTACCTCATGAGCAGAATAGGTATGTATCCATTTGCAATTAGATCGGTCAAAATTTAAAATTGTAATATTCATTACCATTCATAAAAATGAAGTTACTAGCTAATACACCATTATTTGTTTTATTTTGCTTACCTTTTTTCGAATAAAATGTCTACAATTGCAATATTTTTTTCTTTGAGTGGTGTAGGTTTATAATAAAAGGAATATTATAATGTAGTAACTTTCCTGGCGCTAGTATTTGCTTCTCGCCGCGCAACAAAAGTTTGACATCGATATCAAATTTTCTCTCGTGGCTCGAATCAAATACATACACCAGGAAAGTCACTACAGCATAATACTACTGATGTACTGATGTTACTGGCATCATTTGTAGATGACTGAAGGGGGGAAAAAAACTTAAAAGTTAAGTCAAGATATTTTCGGATATGCCCTTTGAAATTAGAGATAGTTCTCGAATGTTTACGATTAAGTAAACAATATCATGTAATAAACGTATGTGCAAGTATGTGCAAGAGTCCTATCTGCAAGTCAGATCGGTATTTAGCGTTGTCCCACTTGCAGACATGTCTTGTCCTGTTGAAAAACACTTTTAAAACCCTTTTTATCCAAAAAGTAATCTCTCGCGAGAAGACTTTTCTGCTATATCTATGAGCAATGCTCTGTGAAAAGGGGGCTTAATGCTTTTGCAAAAATTATCGACCCAGTTCTGCGCATTACGAAGGCTGACCTGGGCCGAAACTTTGTGCTGTCTGTCAATTTCATGCATGTTCGAAGGACCAGTGTAACTCATGATTCATTTGTTTGACAAAGTGGATTGTATGGATACCGTATTGGGTGATGTCTTGCTTGGTACAATGCATTAGGGAGGTGCATTAAACTCCCTTTTGCCAGAGTATGGCTGTTTGTGCTTATGGATATATCATTAAACCCTTTCAGCGCCAGAGGCAAAAACAGAGGATTTTGCCGAAGACAACGATCAAGATCAGACTACACAGTGTGTGTAGTCTGATATCAGATCTATACCGTCCACTTGTGTTGTCAAGCTTATGAATTAAAACTCAATATCAGTTTAACCCCTCTCAGCGTCAAATATAGACGACTGGAAATGCAATATATCGAAACTGTTTTCTATCTCACGAGATTTACTAAGCAGTCGAACGGTAAAGGTATAAGATCAGGCTGCCCGTTCTGTGCCATATTAATTTGATATCGGTCGTAGTTTCAGCCATGGAAAGGGTTAGAGTTTTTATATCCAATTTTGAAAGAGTTCAAGGGAGACTACCCGGGCTGGACATATAAAATTTGACTATCATGTACCTAGCATTTCAAACGTGTTCTGGATTTCTCGGGGTCAGTTTATAATGGTTTTGATAGGATTAATCCTTATCTTGCTAAATAACTTAAATGAAATTTTCAATTCGATAGTAAAAACCCAATTTTAAACTTATGTTGTGGGGAATAATATCTCCTTATCGGACAGTGTAGATCCAAGATCAGACTGCACGTTCTGTGCAGTCTGATCTTGATCTACACTGTCCGCAAATGGTCAGAGAGTCGCGCTTAGCAGCCTAAGGGTTAATAAGTACTGATATTTTTGATGAGTAGGTGGTTTAGGAAAGAAAACGTCAGCGCCTATCTGAACATGGTTTGTTTAAAAGAACGACAACTCATACTTACGCTATGTTGTAAACAGGAAACGGAATTATCATAATTATATAGGCGATGAATCTATATGTTCAAAAGGAATTGGAATGGACCAATTCAGTGTCAAGTAAATGATTTTGAACCTTGATGTTCACAACTTCTTCAATGTTCGGGTTTATTATAGTCTTCGTTTGAATTGACATGTTACGCAAATTTATTTTCGGTATTTCAAATAATCATGACGACAGTTCACAAAGCCTAAGACGTGAATGTTATGGGTTTCATCAACACTAATCTGAAATGACTGATTGAACGGTGTTTTACGCCGCTTTCGACATTATTTCAGTCATATGAAGGCGGGAGCCCACATATTCAAATATGTCGTAGGTTTGGACAATAATAGGCTAGGGCTCTGAAGTGCCTTGTCTAAGTACACTTCCACGAAGAGCCCAGGCTTGAACCCAGAGCCTCCAATTAATGAGTCCTACACTGAGGCACGCAGGACCCAAAAAAATCTGGAATTTGAAATTTCGAAATGAAGTGAGAGACAATGTCTATTAATGAATGACATCGAAAACGTTGTAGAAATTGGAAATAAATCTTGGAACCCAGCAAATGCTTCTTTCCAAAACTGTTACTAAAAGCCGTCTACTGTTTGGACCTAGAAATTTGACTTTGACGGTATTGTCATGTGTCCACTCATTATCAAACAATTCTAATTTATTAACAACCGCAAGCAAGACCAATTTTCAAAACAATGTGGGAAAGAAGCAAATGCTGGTAACTAGCATTCTCTCCATTTCCCTCAATGTTTTCTGTCCTACTGAAGACAGTTTTAATGTTTTGGGTAAGATTTAATTTGCCGTCTGAAAATGCTACCAGTTTGGACAAGTCTAAACTTTTGTCGTCTGGTTAAACTTTAAGTAGTTGCCTTTTTCATACGACCTTGTTATAATTGGCTTGCAACACGCGAAAACGGACATTCGGACATTGCGTAAAGTGTCGTCTCGGATCAGCCTGTGTAGTCCGGCACTTTACAGCTACATTTGATTTTGTGCTACAGTAGACTTGCGCAAAACAGAAAATTACAAAAAAACGGAAAATGTCGTTTCGGATTAGTCTGCGCGGACTGCGCAGGCTAAACCGAGACGACACTTTATGCAAATGTCCGGATGCCCCTTTTCGCGTGTTGTAGGCCATATGATCTTCGAACGTTTCCACGTCTTTGAAATAAATCAGTTAGCAATTTTCTGAAACAAAAACACGAATGAGCGTGATTACCCCTTTACCACACAACCCAATTTTAGACTTGTCAAAATCATTGGTATTTGCAGACGGCAAAATCAGCGTGGATAAAATGTCGGGATTCGTCTTTAAAAAGAAAGAAACGATTGTGGGTAAAGGAGAAAATGCTGGTTACCAGCATTTTCTGCTTTTCCCGCAATTGTTTCGAAATGTTGTCTTTTGACCATAAAAAAAAAAAAAAACCCGACGTTATGTGGTACAGGGTTAAATCAATCCAGTAGGGTGCAGTATGCGTTTCATGGCGTCAGTCATTTGTCATTCGAGACGATTTTAAGGTGTTCGCAAAGTCGACTTCTAATTAAATTTATTTGTGGTGAAAAAAATGCTTCTCTAATGACTGTCTCTCGAGACAAGCGCTGTCGACGTGAAGCATCTCTGTATGTCTGTGTTTTCTTCGTGTATGACTCTGCGTGCGTCTGTCTGTTCCTGTCTATATTGTCTTCGTTTATGTCTGTGCGTCTGTTTGTCCCTGTCTGTGTTGTCTACGTATATGTTTCTGCGTCTTTCACTGTGTTGTCTTCGTGTATGACTGTGCGTGCGTCTGTCTGTCCCTGTCTGTGTTGTCTGCGTGTATGTTTGTGCATCTGTTTGTCCCTGTCTGTGTTTTCTGCGTGTATATCTGTGCGTCTGTATGTCCCTGTCTGTGTTGTTCTCGTGTATTTCTGTGCATCCGTCTGTCCCTGTCTGTGTTGTCTGCGCGTATATCTATGCATTTGTTTGTTCCTGTCTATGTTGTTCCCGTGTATATCTATGCATCTGTTTGTTCCTGTTTGTGTTGTTCCCGTGTATATCTGTGCATCTGTCTGTCCCTGTCTGTGTTATTCCCGTGTATATCTATGCATCTGTCTGTCCCTGTCTCTGTTGTTCCCGTGTATATCTGTACATCTGTCTGTCCCTGTCTGTGTTGTTCTCGTGTATATCTGTACATCTGTCTGTCCCTGTCTGTGTTGTTCCCGTGTATATCTGTCCATCTGTCAATCACTGTCTGTGTTGTTCACGATTATTTCTGTGCATCTGTCTGTCCCTGTCTGTGTTGTGTTTGTTTATGTCTGTGCGTCTGTCTGTCCCTATCTTTGTTGTATACGTGTACTTCCGTGCATCTGTCTGTTCCTGTCTGTGTTGCTTTCGTGTATATCTTTGCATCTGTTTGTCCCTGTCTGTGTTGTTCCCGTGTATATCTGTGCATGTCTGTCCCTGTCTGTGTTGTCTGCGTGTATTTCTGTGCATCTGTCTGTCCCTGTCTGCGTTGTTTCCGTGTATATCTGTGCATCTGTTTGTCCCTGTCTGTGTTGTTCCCGTGTATATCTGTGCATGTCTGTCCCTGTCTGTGTTGTTATCGTGTATTTCTGTGCACCTGTCTGTCCCTGTCTGTGTTGTCCTCGTGTATATCTGTACATCTGTCTGTCCCTGTCTGTGTTGTTCTCGTGTATTTCTGTGCATTTGTCTGTCCCTGTCTGTGTTGTTCTCGTGTATTTCTGTGCACCTGTCTGTCCCTGTCTGTGTTGTTCTCGTGTATATCTGTGCATCTGTCTGTCCCTGTCTGTGTTGTTCTCGTGTATTTCTGTGCACCTGTCTGTCCCTGTCTGCGTTGTTCTCGCGTATATCTATGCATCTGTCTGTCCCTGTCTTCGTTGTTCTCGTGTATATCTGTACATCTGTCTGTCCCTGTCTGCGTTGTTCTCGTGTATATCTGTGCATCTGTCTGTCCCTGTCTGTGTTGTTCTCGTGTATATCTGTGCATCTGTCTGTCCCTGTCTGCGTTGTTCCCGTGTATATCTGTGCATCTGTTTGTCCCTGTCTGTGATGTCTTCGTGTATATCTGTACATCTGTCTGTCCCTGTCTGTGATGTCTTTGTATATTTCTGTGCGTCTTTATGTGTCCTCTGCGTGTATTTCTGTGCGTCTGTCTGCCCCTTTTGTGATGTCTTTGTGTATTTCTGTGCGTCTGTCTTTGCCTGTCTGCGTGTATGTCTGTGCGTCTGTCTGCGTTGCTGTTTCTGTGTCGTCCGTATGCCTGTCTTTATATTTGTGTGTGTGTTTGTATGTCTGTCTCTCGCCTGCTGTCTTCCCGCTCGTCTGCTTTTTGTCTAGATGTTTATTTGTATGTATTTTTCTGTCCTGAGACTAGTAAAGTCTTTAATATGATTCTGTCTGTCTGTCTTTGTGTCTATCTCCCTTTTCCCTCTCTTTCTTAGTAAATCCAACCCTTTCTCAGAATGCCAAATACTTCCATTGACATGCTGTTTTGATAAATGACCCTTCATGAAAGATACAGTTGCCATCGATTAACTATAACGAAATATCGTCCCGACTTTTAAGATACACGTCTTAAGTAAATTGTTTGTTACAAAGCATTGGTAGGAGCTGGGACGTCTTTTAGAGTAACAGTGTCAGAGCAAGTCAAATTTTTCATACGAGCAGGGGTATCGTTTCGAATCCCGAATTGATTCATTTTTTACCAAACGAGTAAAATTTCAGAATTGACCAAATTAAAAGCATTTTCACGGTATATTGAATGAAGTTCAATTGATAAGATTTGTCTCCAAAAAAAACAATGCGGGAAAAGGATATATGCTGTTTACCAGCATTTTCTCCTTTTCCGACAATGTTTTTTTTTTAGTACTGTCGTTAAAGCCCGAGATTGTTCGGTAAGACTTAAATTCATTCAAATAGGATACACTTATCTCCGGTGTTTCGACTCGGATTATGTCGGAAAGCAGCCAGTCGTTTGTTAAACGTGGTGTGTCTAGAACTGAATAACGTATCGCCAGGAATGCAGAAACGTGTGTAGAGTATGCCGACATGAAACAATAGTGACAGTGACTTATCACTTGACAAAAGTTTTTAGTCGTACAACAAAAAACACATGGGCCATGTTCTTGCAAAAGGGAGCTTGATGCATCTCTGTGATGCACTATACCAAGCTGGTTATCACATAATTATAATTCAATAGTAGTTTTTTTCATGAACATTGGCGAGTTCTGATTGGCTGAAAATTTTTTTTCATAGCTCCATGAAAAAAAAAATCAGCAGTGCCGGAACTACTTTTGCAGTCAAACTAATGTAAACAAACATGTATACGAGATTTCATAATGTTTTTCGTTTTGATTTTATATCGAGTCCGAAGTTCAAATTCCTAGCTGAATTTATTTTTTCTGACTACTGAAAAAAAAAATCCAACAGTAGATTCAAAGAGAGAGCTGAAAACTCATTGTTACTCTGCTGGGTTTGAACAATCTTATTTTCAACTTAATTCTAGCGTATTGTACTTCTAATAATAAATCCACTCAATCTGCAAATGTTCAATACTATAATGACGTCATGAATTACGTCATTTTTACGTCATGAAGGAGGAGTTTTACCGCGCTATGAAATATCAATGAAAAGGACATTAAATAAATACGCAATGTTGGATTTACAAAAAAAGAGCAGGTAGTATTATTTAAGTGCATATTTGTTATCTGTGATATTGAATTATAAGGAATGAAGAGATTTTTTTTTTTTTTTTTCATGGAGGTATGAAAAAAAAAAACCTTATCACACTTTTGTATGAAACCACTTCGCGGTTTCATACAGTGTGATTAGGTTTTTTTTTCATACCTCCATGAAAACAAAAAAAATTCTCTTCATTCCTTCAAATGAATGCATAAAATAATTGAGCCATGCTCTGGCAAAAGGGGGCTTAATGCATCTCCGTGACGCATGATACCAAGCTAGTCATTACAGTATTATACATCCTTAAAATCTGTTTTGTATAACAATCTACTCAATCAAGGCTTACGCTGGTCCCTTGACATACAGAAAATTGACCAATAGTGAAAAGTTTCGGCCTAGGTCAGCCTGCGCGGACTGCGCAGGCTGACCTGGGTCGATACTTTTCGCAAATGCATTAAGCCCCCTTTTCACAGAGCATGACTCATATATTTTGTCTGACATATAATTGAATTAAGAGGTAGAATAGTCCTTGAACACGCAGAAAAATTATCAGTTGCAAAATGTTTCCACCCATGTCACCCAGCGTGGACAGCGCAGCCTGGTGTAGATCGATACTTTTTGCAAATACATTAAACTCTATACATTTCACAGAGTATGGTTTACCGTCCGTAGATTGCTTTCGAATCAATAGCCAAGTCTCATCCAGTACAGAGTTATCTTCCTTGTATTACGACCATCAAGTCACAGTGAGGTACAAGTTCGACAACCGAGACAAATACGGCGAAGGCGCGTAGTTGAGGCACTTTTAGCAGACAAACAGACTGTAGCATCTCATGTTTCAATAATACTGTGTCGGCCTCAGCTTACATACCTACACAAGCACCTAAAAACTTTTCCTGGCCTGTCTAATTTGCATAGTGGTTAGGGAAGGATACTGCAAAGAGATGGTAAAAGAAACACCACGAAAGCATAGATAGGTGCACCTGCCACTGAAATAATTTTGAAAACGTCGTTGAACACAAAAAAATTTAAGCCGATAGTAAAAACACAAATTTTGCTTATTCAAAGTTATTTCTCCTTATCGGACAGTGTAGATCCAAGATCATACTACACGCTCTGTTCTGTCTGATAGTGATCTATACATTCCGCAAAAGGTCCTTGAGTCGCGCTTAGCAGCCAAAAGGTTAAATTGTGATATACAATTTATAGTTCGAGTCGCCATTCTTGTTACGGCATTTGTTGATGCTATTTGTAACCGCTCTGTCGCGAACGTTAACAACCCCAAAGAGGAAGACGTTGGAGAATATTGTGGAAAAAGAAGACAAAATGCCAGTAATCAGTATCTTTCTTTTATCTTAGAAAAGAAACAAACTTAATTTTTAGTCACAAATATTTCATCGCCTGCAAATGCTTCCAATTTGAAACAGTCTAAACTTCTGTCGTTTGGTAAGGATTTAAAAACACGTCCATTTTGCCACTTAAGTAAATGTGAATAAACATGACAAACTTTCAATTTTCCTTAAACAAAGATAAGCCTGTACGTATATACAATGTGATCTTTATCTACTTTCTTCAATACCTAATCAATCGTTTAAATACGTACCAAATGCATACATTTTTGACTCGTCCAAACTGAAAGCAATTTCAGACGACAAATTAGATGTGTGATGAATGATGAAATGGCTTGCAACACGCGAAAAGGGGCATTCAGACATTTGCGTAAAGTGTCGTCTCGGATCAGCCTGCGCAGTCCGCGCAGGCTAATCCGAGACGACACTTTACGACTACATTAGACCTACGCAAAACAGAAAATTACATAAAAACGGAAAGCTTCGTTTCGAATTAGCCTGCGCGGATTGCGCAGGCTGATCCGGGACGACACTTTACGCAAATGTCCGAATGCCCCTTTTCGCGTGTTGCGGGCCACATTTGTATCAGAAAGAGTAGATAGCATATAGGGGATATAATGTTTAAAACAAGATAAAAATGGTTGAATTCGTTTATTTTTTTCAATCGATTAAGCATGACAATAGTTAATTTACTACTTAGGTATGTCCAAGCCCTTATTGCCCTGGACATATCACTTTTTTCCGCAATGTTTTCAAGAGCCTTCTTCTCCGTGCCCGTGACTTGAGATTGTTTGGTATAGGATGACGCTAAACATTACCAATCAAGAGATGATGAATGTATCCTTAAAATAGGTTACTTTTTTTGTTTCATCAATGTTTAGTTTACTACTAAGACATATCCACACCCTCATTGCTCTTGTGGCATCACCTCTGGCCTTTAGATAAGACAAGATAAATTATACAGGACTTAATCATAGCGGGCGGTCGTAATACTGTTTCTGCTATTTCCGTGACGCTTCTTAAATCGTCCACGTCGTCTGCTAAGCCCCAACATAATTCGGAATTTTCGTCTAAAGTTAGCATTGCACAGGGGATATAAGAAAGGATTTAACGTGGAATTGAGATAGCCGACCCAGGTCATGGCCAGCAATAACCCTTGGTCGATACAACCGTCACAAAATGCCACAACCAGAAATAGGATGAAATATGGAAGAAAGCAAACAGTAAAAGCACCCATGATTACGCCCAGTTGTCTAGCTGCCTTGATTTCTTTAGTTAGAGCGGAACTCTGACGTATAGTTTTAATTCGATCTTTTAGGTTTAACATTGTGGAACCACGTCTTGATCGTCGATCTCGGAATACAAATACGTTTCGCTGAGGTTTGTTCTCCTTTTTGCAAGAACTAACCGTGGTATCAAGGATTGTCTCTGCTTCTCGGATCCTTTTTAAACCGCTTATAAGTGAATATTTCTCCCTATCTTTGGCTTTTACACGCTTGTCCTCCGCGCTCGAACATGAGCTCATCGGTGTGCTAGGTGAGGAGACCGAACTGTCCCCTTGCAGTGTAGCTGCTGTGTTTATGATGATATGGCTTGGTTTCTTTGAGGGGACCACTGATATCTCCTCGTAAAAATATCGCTCTACCTTTTCCGTTTCTTCGTCAATAACACTTTCGTCATAAACATATTCCACCTTTATTCTTTCACCCGGACCTGTATGTCGTAATTCTAGAGGGTTATTAGGATTGGCGGAATTCGGTGATAAAAGATGTAATGCATTGTTTTCTTGTTTTGACTTGTGAGAAAATTTCATTCCAAAATAACCTTTTTGTCGATGTCTGTGTCCATGGTGATTAGCAGACGACAGGTCATACAGCGTAATCTCGTTTGCAACGTTAGTTGACGTGTAACTATCCACGTGCACACTGTTATTATCAGAGTTAGTGTCGAGGTTCTGGTCGCTGTATGACATGTCCTCTTGACAGTTGAAAGAATTCGTTGCTGGAATGTAAGAGTTGCTATTCTTCACGTTTCTTTGACCTAGTTCAAGTTCTGAACGTTTCCGAATTTCTTGAAATATTTTCCAGTATAGAGCGTACATGATTGCAAGTGGTAGATAAAAATTAAAGAAGGCGGTGATAATTTTAAGTGCACTATTTTTCGCGTATTCTGTGTCACATGTGTCAGATGGCACCGTCCGAACACCTCCGTGAAAAAAATGGTGCCAGCCAGCTATTGGTATGATCCAAAGTGACGACACAAGCCATACAAAAGTGATCATAAACACGGCACGTTTTTTCGTCCTTTTTCTGATATATTTTAATGGTGAAGTTACTGACCAATATCTATCTAGACTGAGTATGAACAGGTTTAATATCGATGCTGTGCTGGCAGTGTAGTCGATACCGATCCAGATTTGACAGACGGCGATACCAAACAGCCAATCCTTGGTGAAGATGTAGACGGTACTGATTGGCATCACAAAGAGCCCAACGATTAAATCAGCAATGGCCAAACTGACGATAAACATGTTACTGACCTGAAATAAGAAAAGATAATTTCAATTAGCAGATCTCACTAAATATTGGACAGTGTCAATCAAAGACCATCGTCTATATTCACCTACCATTCTTAAGAACATTCTTAGTCTTATTCCCAAGAATTTTTCTAAATTTGAAAGTAACACACCTTCTGATTGGCTAAACCAAATGGTCTAGTCAATTAAAGTTGTGTTACTTTGAAATCCATAATTAGACCAAGAATGGTCTTAAGAATGGTTGGTGAATACGGACACAGGCTGACTACACGTTCTATGCAGTCTTATTTTAGATCTATATAACGACCCTCAGGAAAGAGGTTTTTGAAAACACTGAGGAGAAAGGAGGAAATGCAACTAACCGGCATTTTTTTCCCTTTTCAGATAATATTTTCTAGCCTATAAAAGCATTTCATTAATTTTACATTTGATCTCGTCCTCAAACTCTTTAATTTTAGCGTCTAAAATTTTGTTAACGCTTTACCACACAATACCGAGTTTTAATAACCCTTGTAGGAAGGGTTATGAAAACATTGTGGGAAAAGGAGAAAACGCTGGTAACCAGCATTTTCTCCTTTTTCCCACAATGTTTTCTACCCTATTATAGACAGAAATGCTCATTTGAGCTACCTTCAATTTGTCGTCTGCAAATGCTTTAAATTTTAGAGTCTAAAATTTTGTCGCCTGACAAAAGAGTTACGACACTTCAGCGGTGTCCCAAAATATTAATTGCTAAAACTGTCATTCATTTCAATTGAGAAAATCGCAGTTCGTGACAAGAAAATGTCACTCGTGTGCTATTATTGATTTGGATAAGTTTAATTAAAACCTTTTTTCCCGCGGAATTCTTCTCCCTTTCTTTGATATACACTAGAACAGTCCTAAGGAAAAATATGGCCTTTTTTCTTTTTTACCCATTTTATGAGTTTGACCCATATATTCATATGAGCCATGCCCTGACAAAGGGGGTTTAATGCATCTCTTTGATGCATTGTACCAAGCAGGTCATCATTACAGGAGAGCAACTTTATAAGCTTACAGCTTTCGTTCCAATCCTTTTCGCGCAATTTGATTTTTTAGAATATTAACATGTATGTAATTATTATATTGAATAAAATATGTTTAAACTAAGCAAGTCATCACAATATTATGGTTCCATAAAAACCTTTTTGTCTAACAATCATGAGGTAGTATAGCCCTTTGACATGCATAAAAATTGGAAAATAGCAAAAAGGTTCGACTAATTAATATCAGCCTCAGCGGACTGCACAGGCTGATATGGGTCGATACTTTTACAGATGTATTAAGCCCCTATGGCTCGCATGTACTTTAAAAGGTGCATGCTTTGATTATTTTTTGTCGTTGTCACGGAGAGCGACTTTTTTGAAATTTGCCTTGCTGTTTAGATACCTTTTACAGCGATGCGGTTTGGTTTATTTTTTTCCGTGATAGTTAGGCGACGTGCGTTACTGTTAATGCTTTGATGGGTGACCAGGCCGTTGCATGTTACATGCAATTGCTATTGTTTGTAAAATGCTGGTATATTCAACCAAACATATTTTTTGAAAAGGTTAAAAAGCTGGCCTAATAAATTGAGTCGAAAGTTGATTTGTTTGGGATTTGATAGCGAGATTGTTCACTCGTTACATCTAGGCCGATTTTATAACTACATCTAACCCCGTCCGTATCAAAAGGGGCATCCATTTTGAAACACACTCAGTTACATTATAATTGGCTTGCAACACACGAAAAACATTTGCGTGAAGTGTCGTCTCGGATCAGCCTGAGCGGACTGCGCAGGCTAATCCGAGACGGCACTTTACGACTACATTAGATTTTGTGCTGCAGCAGATTTGTGCAAAACAGAAAATTACATAGAAACGGAAAGTGTCGTTTCGAATAAGCCTGCGCGGACTGCGCAGGCCGATCTGAAACGACACTTTATGCAAATGTTCGAATGTCCCTTTTCGCGTGTTGCAGGCCATATTAGAAATGGCGGCGCCCATTTAAAGCACTGATCAACGACATGACATGAATTGTACATGCTCATTGGGAGAGGAGGGGATGCTCTGTGGCTTAGTGGTTAAAGCGTTGGATTTGTGGTCACTGAATACTGGTTAGATATCCGTTTGCAGTACTGGTCTTTGCAGGGTGCTCCTCGGCAAGGCACTGCAACGGCAAGCCAGAGCCCCAGCACGGTGAAACCCGGGAAACACACGGCAAGTGAGCTTTCGCCGTAATTTGACTGAAATATGTTGAAAGCGGCGTAAAACTCTGTATAAGAAAGCAATGGGGTACCTGAAAACGTCGTTTTGAAGAGTTTTTCAGGCCGACGAAAAATCCTGATAAAATATGTACAAATATATAATTATTTTACGTAAGAAAATATTACGACAAAAGTGAAATTGCTCATGATGAGCAATTTCATCTTGATCGCATTTTTTTCTGAACCTGTCTGTGACCGAAGTCTCTTTTTTATAGGAAATGAAACAATTTCGTTCGAGATAAAGTTCATCCGGCAACCTGAAGTTTCTGTTTCTCCTGTTTTACAAGCAGCGGTATGGTTTAAATCTAGACTTCACAGAAATGGAGGCGCTCTTGTCTTTAGCAGGCAATAATCTGAATCTCTAAAGTGCTGACTTAACTGAATATACCTTTTCAATCAGGAAAAACAGCAGCACTGTTGCTATTCTATGGCTGTTTAAGGCCAGACGATGTAACAGATTAGTGGAAAATGTAGATCCAAGATTAGCCTGCACGTTCCTTGTAATCTGATGTTGATCTACACTGTCTGCAAACCCATCTGAACCTGGATTCAGCGCTTTGAGAGTTAAATAGATTAGGCTCAATTTCTTAAGATTGATATATATGAGCCATGCTCTGTGAAAATAGGACTTAATACATCTGCAAAAACTATCGACCCTGGCTAAGAGTCGTACACAAGAACCATGTCAGCAGGTCAACGGTCAATGTCACAGCAAGGTCAAATGTGCTTAAGAAGAGAAATTTTGGACGGTTATGTTCGTGTCCGGCCTGTTATTTTTTTAATTATAACTGAATTCCATTACAACTGTGTGAAATTGTCAACCACATTAGGACAGTGTGTCGCGCGCAAGAATCATGTCCATAGGTAAAAGGTCAAAAGTCGAGATCACGTCAAGGTCAAAGGTGCGTTTTCCTGTCCGAACCTTAACCTTTTCCCCATCACTTAATTTCAGATTTTTTTTTGCACAAATATTAACCTCAACAAGACGATGTGTCATGCGCAAGAGTCATGTCTGTAGATTAAAGGTGAAGGTAATAGCAAAGTCAAATGTGTTTGTGGTGGAGGGTAGTGTTCCTGTCCGGCCTGTAACGTTTTTGACATGATTGAATATCAGTATAAATTTATAGATTTGTCAACGATATATGTTCCACCTCAGAAACATATCAATGGGTCAAAGGTCAAGGTCACGGCAATGTCAAATATCATTACAAAAGGAAATGAGGTGATATGTTTGCGTCCGATCTGTTACGTTTTTAATTATGATTGCATTTCAATATAACTATGCAGAATGGTCAACAACATAAGACGATGTGTAGCGCGAAGGAACCGTGTTCGTAGGTCAAAGGTCAAGGTTATGGCAAGGTCAAATATCCGTTTCTGTGTCCGGGTTTTAACTCTTTTAACTATGACTTATATCAAAATAACTTTAACCAAAATTAATGTTAACTACATCAAGTCTATGTGTCATGCACAAGTCATGTCCAAGGTTACAACAAGGTCAAATATGTTTTTCGTAGGTTGTGTTTGTATCCAGCCTGTTCCTTTTTTTTAATTGTGAGCAAATTTCAGGTCAGCTTTGCAAAATTTTATACCATATATAAAGGATGTGTCGCGTACAAGAACCTTATCCGTAGGTCAAAATTCAAGGCAAGGTAAAAAGTGTTTGTAAGTGTTGCGTCTACAGTCAATATTCTTGTGCACAGGAAAATCAAGGGCATCAGTCTTATCTCAGTGACACGCCTTGTAATTATTATTAATTCTTTTTTTTTTTTAAGTTTGATGGTATAGCAAAAATCTGAAAAGCTCCTTTCGAAAGTTTTATTATAGGGGGTACAACTTGAAACCTCACGCAGACTGCAGTTAGCAACTTTTTAAAAAGTCAGTTATGAAGAACTCTGTAATCCATCATACCAAGCAAGCCATCACATACTTACGATTCATTAACAGCCACTTTTTTAACAACCGACTTAATCATGAGGTAGACTGGTCCTTGGACATACATAAAATTGACCATTAGTGAAAAGTTTCGGCCCAGGTCAGCCTGCGCGGACTGCGCAGGCTGACCTGGGTCGATACTTTTTGCAGATGCATGAAGCCCCCTTTTCACAGAGCGTGGCTCAATTCCTTTTTCAACACATTTTCATGTTGTAGAGACTTTAATTAAATCATGCTGATTGTCGATAAATCACACACGATGTTTTCAATTTTAAGCAGGCATGATCTTCAAACGAGGAACGCCCCCAATGTCTATTTCATATTTGATAGACAATTAATCCCTTACCGGATTAATCTTTCAGTGGAAGGATTAAGAAAATTATAGCATATCAAGTCTGAGTCATTATTTATGAGTTAATTAGAGGCCAGAGTTTTATTCGAACAGAGTTCGTTAATGTTCAAATGTATTACCTGTCTTTTGACAGCCGTCAAGAAATAATATGGTAAAACTATAAAAAGATATTTAAAGTAACAATAAAGACACAAAATAAACAAAGCGGGTGTTTCCATGCATTTGGATTTATATCGTACCATTAAAGAGCATGGAAATTATTGCAAAGATGACAGTCTGTCATTGTTCAGTCGGTCCAAGCGTTAGTTGCTGACAGAGAAATTAATTTCAAAACTAGGTTAAAACCTAACAGGCAACTTTGTCTTTTGTTTACTTTTTGCCTGATTTTAAAATTCTTTTTTTCTGCCAGCGACTAAAATATGGCCCGATCACACGATTACAGACTGTCATCTCCACAATATTTTTCATACCTTTAAATGGCATGATTTTAAATTTAAATGTATTAAGACACCTGCTTTGATATTTTGGCATTTACTAGGCCTTTAAATAGCATTTCGTGAGCGTACATGAATCCTTTACAAAACAACCCCGAATTTTAAAGACTCTAAGAGATTTTGTTGAAGACATTGTGGAGTAAGGAAAAAAAGCTTGTAACCAGCATTTCTCCTTTTCCCATAATCTTTTCTACCGTTTTACTGACAAATTCAATCATTTGGGCCACATCGAAATGATTGTCTGCACATGCTGTCTGTTTGAACAAGTCTAAATTTTACGTTAAAGAGTTGAACTATTTCTAAGCACTCTTACATATGGCTTGCAACACGCGAAAAGGGGCATTCGAACATTTGCGTAAAGTGTCGTCTCGGATCAGCCGAGACGGCACTTTACGACTACTCTAGATTTTGTGCTACAGTAGACTTTGCGCAAAACAGAAAATGACATAAAAACGGAAAGTGTCGTTACGGATTAGCCTGCGCGGACTGCGCAGGCTGATCCGAGACGACACTTTACACAAATGTCCGAATGCCCCTTTTCTCGTGTTGCAGGCCATTTTTAAACACTCTTACATATTTGAATCATTTGCACATAATGGCATCGACAAGTTATACAGTTAAACTCCTTCAAGTGACAACAAATTTTTTGTGAATTCTTGGTCGCTAATGCTACATATAAATGTGAAGTGCGAGCATACTTAAACACGTTGCGAAGACTGTAAGAACATTTAAAGTCTCTGTTAACCCTTATCCTGCTAAATAACTTGAATGAAACTTTCAAGCCAATAGTAAAGAAAACCCCAAAATTTTACTATTTCAAAGGTATTTTTCGAGGACAAATATATTCTAATCGGACAGTGTAGATCCAAGATCAGACTGCACATTCTGTGCAGTCTGATCTTGATCTAGACCGTCCGCAAAAGGTCAGTGAGTCACGCTTACCAGCCTAAGGGTTAATAAGTTTAATTCTAGTTGTATGATTCATTTATGTGCCAGCGACTAGAACGTGGACAGACTGGTCTATAACACATTGAATGACTCATGATAATGTATATACTTTTTAGTGGTATGGATTTAATTTGCCTGCATTTTGACCCCAGATTGTTTCTTTTTAGGCCGCTATTGGGCTGCGACATTTTGAAGGAAAAAAATATCACATAACGTCCCTTGTTTTCATTATAATATACCTATCACAAATGTTCTTGTCTTATACTCGTACACGTTTGATATCACAATTGTGTGACATCATTTTGTTCGTTTTTCATAGAAGTGAATTAGCTTTACTGCGGTTGCATCTATAGATGGTTTTGCATCTTCTGATTTATAATTTGTGAAAAATATCGTTATGTGATATAAAGAACCTGACATTCATTGGCGTTTGAGATAAAATTTTACTAAACTCGTCAAGAAAAAAAAATGTTATTAGGCTCGCCAAAGGCTCACTTAATAACATTTTCTCTAGACTCGTTTAATAAAATTGTTTATCACATAATTCCCCTTGTTTTCAATGTAATACAGCCATTACGAATTTTCTTGTCTCACACACGTGTGAAATAAGAAAATAGTGCTGTATTTGGTCAACACTGTAATTATACGCTTCATTTCTAAAACATTGATGACCTAGGTTCCTGAAGGAATTAATGGTCAAAATTCTTAATCATGATAAAGTTGTTAATTTAATCGCTTTTAGATTTAAAACAAAATCAATATATGCAAGTTTCTTCGGAACTATTTTTCGTTCGTAATGTACCTGTCAAAGAAGCGCATAGGCTTCATGTAAATTTCACTACACATTGTACATGTATGCCTTTGTTTTCACACATTATGGACTATAATTCTCGTTATACAGTTATGTGATAAAAAGACTCTGACATTCATTGGCTTTTGACGTAAAATTTTATTAAACTCGTCCACAAAAAATGTTATTAAGCTCGCCACAGGCTCGCTTAATAACATTTTTTGTAGACTCGTTTAATAGAATTTTATCTCAAAAACCAACTCATGTCAGATCCTATACATCTCAAACACCAACCCATGTCAAATTCTATACATCTTATCGTAAATTATCTTATTAAGACTTGCCTATTAATACAAATGATTTTTAATGTATTGAATGCATACTGAATATTTATATTTGTTCTATAATCAACATTTGTCGTTTACAAAATATGAAAATACAATCTTCTTTAATGTTATAAAATGCACTCGTACATAAGTCGAAATGTGTGTCATATGTAAAGGGTCCCTTCCTAAGGTCAGTGTTTGATCTATATTCCTGTTTTCCTGCATAAAATCTAATTTTCTCGGGGAGCAATAACCGACATCTACTTTTTTCCTCACGATGGCGGGGCAATCATGACAGTTTTCGCTCTGCTGGTGCTTTTTATTAGTCGTCTTGCTAATAGATCTTTTCATAGGCTGGTACATGGTTAACGAGACGAAAAGGCCGTGCTTTAGAATTGTTCAGCATTCTCTGCTTATAGAAAGATTATCTTGTCACTCAGGGTGTTGTCAGAGGTCAAGGTTGTAGGAAGTGCATCCTATATGGCGTGCAACACACGAAAAGTGGCATTCGGACATTTGCGTAAAGTGTTGTCTTGGATCAGCCTGCGCACTCCGCGCAGACTAATCCGAGACGATAATTTCCGTTCTTATGTGATTTTCTGTTTTGCGCAAATCTACTGTTTGACAAAATCTAATGTAGTCGTAAAGTGTCGTCTCGGATTAGCCTGCACGGACTGCGCAGGCTGATCCGAGACGACACTCAACGCAAATGTCCGAATACCTCTTTTCGCGTGTTGTAGGTATATTATGACCTGAGCTCGATTCCTGTTGTGGCTGGTCATGGCGGAAGCGGCCGATAGAAAATGTTTGCTTTTAAACCTTGCACTGTTATAATATCCAAGCTGTACCGCGAAAAATAGATAATAGAGCCTTGCTCTGTGAAAAGTGGGTTTTATGCATCCGCAAAAAGTATTGCAGTTAGCGCAGACTGACCATTATCGAACCTTTTTAGATTTTTTTTTTTATTTATAATTTTTCTTCTAATTCTATACTTCGTGATTCAGTTTACCCTTAGGCTGCTAAGCGCGACTCACTGACCATTTGCGGACAGTGTAGATCAAGATCAGACTGCACAGAACGTGCAGTCTGATCTTGGAACCACACTGTCCGATAAAGAGATATAATTCCTCAAAATATGACTTTGAAATAACAATATTTGGGTTTTTATTATCGAATTGAAAATTTTCTTTTAGTTATTTAGCAGGATAATGGTTGACTGTTAGACAGAATAAATTTTAAATTGATCCATGATTATGTGATGACTTGCTTGGTATAATGCTTTAAGGAGATGCTTTTTACAATAGCGTTTTTGCAAAGTGAACAGTGTACATCAAGATTTTGTGCAGTCTGATCTTGATCTACATTGGCCGCAGAGACAATTAAAGTAATTGGTTAATCGCATTTAAATACAATGGTGGCACAGAGAGACTTTCGGTGGAATGCTGACGAGTCGAACTTGGATTTTTCTTTTTCTCCTTCGATGTTTAAGAGGCTGACGACAAATTAGATGAACTTTGAATGAGAATCGACTTTGGCAAAGTAGAAAACATTTCAAAGGGATTCTTTGTCTAGATCGTTATAAACACATGATTGTTTGATAAATCTTTAACTGGTATTGCAACCGTAATTCTTGGATATCATGTTAGTATTCTGCCATATTTCATTTCCTGTAAGCTTGGAAAATGCTTGGAAATGCTATCAAAAATGTACTATTTTTAGAATCAAACACGTATGTACCTGTAAAGTATAAATATGAAATAAAATGATGTATTTCTAATAATAACCTTCAAATTAAAGCTGTACTAAGGTTTTTACAGTACAAAGCTTTAAATGAAGTTGTACGAAAACGTAAGATTTGCGCTCTTGTTTAACTTGCCTCGGGATCAGACAAAGAAAGTTGCCAGACAGATATTTACCAAGAATAGTAAGCAATGGTTTAGTTTTATGACTTTGTCCCTTTTTCACACAAAACTCACTTTTGGCGACCCTGAGAAAGAGAGCCTTTGAAAACATTGTAGAAAAAGGAGAAAATGCAGGTAACCAGCATTTTCTCCTTTTCTCACAATGCTTTCTTACCTTTCAGCGATAAATAAAATCTTTTGAACCACATTTAATTTGTTGTTTTGAAAATGCTTTCAATTTGCACAAGTCTATAAAATTTTGTGGTTTGGTGAAGTATCTATTCTTATTGAGCCCCGGATAGTCTAGTTCAAGGTGAGTTTGTGGAAGTGAAGGTTGAATTAGGTTGTGGAGAAAGTGCAGTCTGATCTTGGATCTACTTTACGGCGTCCTGATTCATTAATGACCTCGCTACGATTTCTTTGCTATGTTCAAAGTTCACCTCGTTAGTCAAGACCATTAAGATCGCATCATTTCTTGGTCAGTTTCTACTGAATTCCTTTCACGTCGATCAAGTTCATACTGCGTTTGTTTCACTTTGTCGTTATGGCAACTGTGACTTGGTTGACTTGGAGTAAATATAATTATTCTAAACTTTATATATGTAAGCCTCTTTTGAGTGCATCTGCATTTGAGCCGTGCTCTGTGAAAAGAGGGCTTAATGCATCTGCGAAAAATATCGATTCAGATCAGCCTGCGCAGTCCGCGCAGGCTGACCTGGGCCGAAACTTTTCGCTATTAGTCAAGTTTCTGTATGTCAAAGGACCAATCTAACTCATGATTAAGTTGGTTGTTTAAAAAAGTGGCTATTATGGATCCATAATGATGGGTTGGTATCATGTTTCAAGGAGATGCATTAAGCCCCCTGTTGCCAGAGCATGGCTCATTTAGTTTGTAGTCAGATAACTTTAACATTGCAGATGTTCAATAGTAATGCTCTTTCAAAAGGTGTACCAATGCACCTGCAAAACAAATCAGCCCATGTCAGCCTATGCAGTGCGCGCAGGCTGATATTGGTCGAAACCTTTTGCTATTTGTAAATTTTCTACCTCAGGATCCAGTTTGTTATTTGACAAAATACATTTTATTGATCAGTAATTAGATAACAACTTGCTTGGTATCACGCATCACGACATGTTTTAAAGCCCCTTTAGCCAGAGATTGACTCATATTTCGAAATCTTTTTCTCTACCAATGCAAGACTGTGAAAGCGTCTTAAAAATTTTACATAACTGGGCTCGTTTTCAAGTGAAGCTTTAGTCCGTTTGAGAAATAAAAAAAAAAGAATGATGTGTAAATTTATGAGACGGGTGCTCAAATATTGTTCTATGTTAGACAATAGTACTGTAACAGTCAGATTAGGCGTGAAGAATCTCTAGGAATGCGGAAATATTGTTTCTTCACAATTGTTTCTCCGCCTTCTCGTGTAATTTACGAGAATCAGTTTAGAGTTTATTGATTGACGGCGAGAGCCATTTTGTCAAATCTCTAGTCATCTTATTTCTGGTAATGATGTATCACAGGGTGCATTTTCAATGCATTTTAATTTACCGGTTACACCAAAATGAAATCTTATGGACAGATAATTAGAAAAAACAGGACAACAACGGTAGAAAACTTTGTGAAAAATGGAAAAATGCTGGTTTCTTGAATGACGCTGAGTGCCGTTTTGTAAAACATTCAGTTATCATATTACAGTATGGTGGAAGAGGCCTACGCAGTGCCGGTTTCATGTTTTATATTTTTACAAATTATCCCCCACATGCAGTTTTATGAACAAAAAAAACCCCAATATTTTTTAATTAAACCTGACGCGAATTTTATTTAGCTAAAACGTGTAGTACACATGTACTAATCAATTTATATCTTCTTTTAAACCTTTCAGTGTCAATTGCGAGAAAAAGGGACTTTGTGCACGACACAGATGCAGATTAGACTGTACAAAAAGTAGGGTAACTGTAAAAGTTTCAGCCATGCTCGGCGAAAAGGAGGTTTAATGCATCTGCAAAAAGTATCGACCCAGGTCAGCCTGCGCAATACGCGCAGGCTGACCTTGGCCGAAACTTTTTGCTTTTGGTATATTTTCTACTTGTCACAGGACCAGTCTACCTTAGGATTCTGTCATTTCTGAAAGAAAATAGATTTTATGGATCCCTAAGCATGTGATGTCTTGCTTGGTACAATGCATTACGGAGATACACTAAGCCCGCTTTTGCCCGACCATGGCTCATTTTTCCTTTTTTTTTTTTTTCGTCGAAAGCATTTTTAGGGTGCTTAAGAAATCTTACGTAAAATGTGGCCTTCAAGTGTTTGAAACGAGTCTTTCTGATGAGCTAAAAACATAATAACGAGGAATTTGAGATAAAATTTATGAGACGGGAGATTAAATGTTGTTCGATATTAGATATAGGACCACATCAGACAGATTAGGCGTAAAGAATCTGTACAAATGCGGAAATATTGTGTCTCGTTTTTTTTTCGACACAATCTCTCTTTGTTGATTTGTGTAATTTACAATATCAGTGCTGAATTTATAGACTGACATTGTCATTTAGTTCAACATTTACAAGACAGTACCGGGTTTTAACGACCCAAACATACAAGGGTTTCAAAAATATTGTGAAAGTGGTAGGAAAAGCTGGTTACCCGCATTTTTTCCTTTTCCCACAATGTTTTCTAACCTCTCGAAGATAATTCCCGTTGATTGAGCCACATTTAACCTGTTGTCCGCAAATACATTAAATTTACAGAAGTCTAAAACTGCCATGTAATAAAGAAATAACTCTAATATAATTTCGACCTCTATTGAAAGTTGAAAATACAATCCACTGAAAATCACAGTTGTTTGTCTTGTAGGCTTAATTGAACCAGCGGATGGTGTAGATACAAGACAAAACTCGTTTTCGCCTTTGGCACTTGACAGGGTCCAAACTTGGGTTATTCTTGATAAATTACGTTTTGCCGTTTTAACCCTTAAATACAGCTACATGATTTAAATGAAACTTTCAAGCCGATAGTAAAAACCCAAATAATGCTATTTCAAACTTATTTTTCGGAGAAAAAAATGTCTCCTTATCGGTCAGTGTAGATCCAAGACCAGAATGCACGTTCTTTGCAGCCTTATCTAGGTCTACCCTGTCCTCAAAAGGTCAGTTAGTCGCGCCAAGCAGCAATACCAAGGAAGAAATCGTATAATCATGGATACCTAAAATAGACTTTGTCAAACAACCGACGGAATTATTAGATGAAAAGGTCCTTTGACATGCAGAAAATTTACAAAAAAAAGCAAAAGGTTTCGACCTATGTCAGCCTGCGCGGACTGTTTTACCTAACATGGACGGATACTTTTTGTACATCAATTAAAACCCTTTTCAGAGAGCATGACTCAAATCCTTTTTATAAATGGCTTACAACACGTGAAAAGGGGCATTCGGACATTTGCGTAAAGTGTCGTTTTGGATCAGCCTGCGCAGTCCGCGCAGGCTAATCCGAGACGGCACTTTACGACTACATTAGATTTTGTGCTACAGTAGACTTGTGCAAAACAGAAAATTGCATAAAAACGGAAAGTGTCGTTTCGGATTAGCCTGCGCGGACTGGGCAGGCTGATCCGAGACGACACTTTACGCAAATGTCCGAATGCCCCTTTTTGGGTGTTGCAGGCCAAATGACCTTTTAGTGTATTCTTTCATGGCTTAACTTATCTATATGAACATTCTGGGACAAATGCTTCTCAAAGTATACAGTAGATTTTTTGTTATTGCACGTTTCGATGCGAGAATTATCAGTATCTAAAGCAAATTTATTAGATAGATTTACAAGCTTATTGTCTATAGAACACCGATGCTAAATTGAATTTAAGCTCTGCTGAAGGCACATTTGTATTTCCTATATCTTTTAAACGGAAAGAGCTATTCAGGTTTTTTATCAAAATTAAGAAATGTTTCTTTACTGTATTCAAAGCATCAGCTTGCAATAAACAGGAACGTTTGTTTGTTTGTGTGGTATTTAACGCCGTTTCCAATATTATTACAGTTGTATCACAGTGCCCGGTGCACCTGTCCATGCTTTCCTGGAGTTCCTTTACCATTACTTTGCATAATATTCTTCCCAAGCCACTGACTGCTTTTCCATATAAGCATGTAAGACACGATATAATTATAGATCAATAAAATCCAGTATGTCTTAAGGAATGAAGAGAACTTTTTTTGTTTTCATGGAGGTATGGAAAAAAAAACCTAAAAAGTGTGATTAGGTTTTTTTTCGTACCTCCATGAAAACAAAAAAAAAAAAATCTCTTCATTCCTTATAATTCAATATCACAGACAACAAATATGCACTTAAATTTTACTCTAACTGCTTTTTTTGTAAATCCAACATTGCGTACTTATTTAAAGTCCATTTCATTGATAATTCATAGCGTGGTAAATCTACTTGTTCATGACGTAATAATGACGTAAATTCATGACGTCATTATAGTATTGAACATTGGCAGATTTAGCAGATTTATTATTAGAAGTTCAATACGCTAGAATTAGTTGAAAATAAGTTTGTTAGGACCCAGCAAATTGACAATAAGTTTAAGCTCTCTTATTGAATTTACTGTTTGATTTTTTTTCTAATGTTCAGAGAAAATAAATTTAGCTTGCAATTTGAAATTCGGACTGGATATAAAAGCAGACAGAAAAACATTATGGAATCTCGTATACATGTTTGTTTACATTAGTTTGACTGCAAAAATAGTTCCGGCACTGCTTATTTTTTTTTTTTTTTTTTTTCACGGAGCTATGAAAAAAAAAAAAAATGTCAGCCAATCAGAACTCGCCAATGCTCATGAAAAATACTAATATTGAATTATTAACAATTGACTGAAGCCTGTGGTAAAATTAACCTTGGACATGCAAAAAATTGACCAAAAGCAAAAGGTTTCGGTCAGGGTCATACTTTTTGCAGATGCATTAAGCTCCCTTATCACAAAGTATGGCTCAATGGTAGTTTCTTACATTTATAAGTAGCCTCTTATGGTAGTTTTAGATTTCGGGTCGGAATTTCATAGAGTTTTGTAGGAATTTCACATTTCCGTAACATGCATTGATAATTATCGTATTCAAATAGTTACATGTACGATGACGTCACATCTGGTTCCGAAAGAAAATTTGATTTTCCAGAGGCTATATACCGTTATTTAAACACCATAACTGTGCCTTTTTACCCAGTGTAACCTTCCAATTTTCTTTTCTCTTGCAGAGAAAAAAATAAAGTTAGTAGATCTAATATTTATCAGTATTTACCAAGAATTATTGATCCAGGGCCAAATGAAGCCAAAACGTGACTCTTTTACAACGAGTGCAAGATAGAAAACGGGCGTACATCATTGGACATAGAGTATCCCAGGTTTACGAAATCTGATTGGCTGGTGTCTCGAGGGACAATTCTTAGGAGATTCTTTGGGTCAGTGGTGCTAGTTATATTAGACCAGAAATAATGGAGCAGACCAATAAAACGGACACTTTAGGTCTAGTTTAGTTTATTATCCTCCTGTATTTACCACGCTGTCTGATTATTAACCCTCACAGGGCCAAGTAAATAAACTCACTTCTCGGCGGCTGAAAATACAGTCCACTGAAACTCCGAAATATTTTCATCTAAAATACTTGACTACAAAACCGGGTGGCATAGATCAAGATCAGACTGCACGTTCTATGCAGTCTGATCTTGATCTATGTCGTCCGAAAAAGCTCTTGTTTCCCCTAGGGCACTGAAAAGGGTAGGGCTGTCGAGGATGTGATAAAATGTATTTATCTAAAATACTTGACTGAAAAAGCGGGCGGCATAGATCAAGATCAGACTGCACGTTCTGTGCAGTCTGATCTTGATCTATGACGTCCGCAAAAGCTCCTGTTTTCCCCTAGCGCACTGAAAGGGTAAAGCTGTCGAGGGTGTGATAAATGAAATAGACGTTTTTAAGTCTTCATCAGACGAGAAAATTAAGGACTTGTCTAAATTGAAAGTATTTGCAGACGACCAATTATGTCTGTCTCCAATGCTATTTTTTTCTATTTCTTGAAGAGCTAATAACGTTTTTGGAAAAAGGAGAAAAAGCTGTTTGTCTGAATAATTTATATTTCAAGCAATAGACCTGTTTGAACAAGTAAAAGGCTCGTTTAGAATTTTTTATCAAGTCAATGTCAGATTGAATTTATACATTTTCTATAACTATTGTCAATGAAGGCAATGCTAGTGAAATCGGAGATGGTTTCGTCTTCCTTTCCTCTATCAGTGTAACATTCCACTGTAATGCAGTTTCATAATGGCATCTTTTGACTTAAATATCTAAAAATACGTGTATGATACCGTGGGTGTCCCTATTATCTCGAAAAGTCTCGCACGATTTTTTATTTTCTTACTTCATATGCATACGATTTCTCAACTCCTTACGATTGTCGATAACGAGTGATAAGAATTGGTATTGAGACTAGACACTACAATGGGCAAGGTATATGCTTTTTCTGTACGCAGTTCTCTGACGTTTATGATTTGGCATGTTAAATCATTACAACGGCATATATGTAAAACTACTTTCTCAGTCGTCTGGCTTTTTTAAACTCTAATGGTGGTATAGTCTTCTCAACCTATTTACCGGCGAACTTTTGTACACGTTGCGTGACAATCAAGTAGTTTACTGATGATAATGTATTAGTCGGTATAGACAAACATATATTGCCATTTACAACCCGCACTTACTGTATTTAGAGTCTAGGTGTCGCCTTAAAGGTCATGCACGTTCTTGGCCATAGTTCATTTAGGTTAGATTGGCGCTCTTGGAAATGGGGGTTATATGCATTTGGCCTGCAACACGCGAAACGGGGCATTCGGACATTTGCGTAAAGTGTCGTCTCGGGTCAGCTTGCGCAGTCCGCGCAGGCTAATCCGAAACGACACTTTCCGTTTTTATGTAATTTTCTATTTTGTGCAAGTCTACAGTAGGACAAAATATAATGTAGTCGTAAAGTGCCGTCTCGGATGATCCGAGAGGACACTTTACGCAAATGTCCGAAAGCCCCTTTTCGCGTGTTGCAAGCCAATTTATCCCCAATAACTAGGGATGCATTAACCCTTATCCTGCTGAATATGTGGAATCAATTTTTTTGAGCCATTAGAAAAAATCCAAATTTTGCTATTTTAAAGGTATCTTTTTAGGGACAATATCTCCCTATCGGACAGTGTGGATCAAAGATCAGACTACACGCTCTGTGCAGTCTGATCTTGATCTACACTGAACACAAAAGGTCAGCGAGTCGCGCTTTGTAGGAGGACATTTGTCTCGGAGCACTTTTGTCTTACGTAAGACCGATGCGGTCGCATTTGTCTCACATGAGACAAATGCGACCTCAAATGTCTAACCAAAAAAAACACATTTGTGTGACAAATGTGCTCCGATAAAGTTTTTAAGGGACAGGAAAGCACATTTGTCTCATGTCATTTTTTTATGAAATACAAGCACATTTGTCACATATTTTTCCACGACAGAAAAAATCTTAGAATCGAGGTTCGCCGTTTTACCTCATGTCAAGTGTAATTACCAATAGGTTTGCTAATGCTTTTTTCATATAAAATCTTAAACCTAAAAACTGCAGTGGAACTATTTATTCCAATAGCTCTAATTCAAGAAATTTGAGTGGCTGAACCTTAATTTGTACACCGAAACATACGGAATACCGTTAGTGTCATATCGTCGGTTTACTTCCAAAACCTCGTAACTACAGCTTGTAACAAGCTGTAGTTACGAGGTTTTGGAAGTAAACGGACGATATGGAATATCATGCCTCTCATCCTTAGGGCGAGACACGAGAATCGGGCGAGACCCGATATTCCGACGAGGCACTACGCGAGACATGATATTGTAACACCGACAGGGAGGTCATGACGCGCAGTTATTGTTTTTGTTATTGGTAATCCTATTAAAGATAATTATCTAAGCCTCAGAAATATGGATATTTTTATGTGTAGTAACTGAAAAGATGATTATTATTTATTTAGCCTACACAAGTAAAAATACAGTGTTTCCTTCTGAAGGGCGGAAAGAACAAGAACTTTCAAGTACCCCCTCGGCGACGTACTTTTTTCAAATTGATTACTAAAATAAAAGAGTAAATAAATGAAGAATTGATAAGAAAAATGAACTATTCTATAAAACTAGCATGATAATCTACCGAATATGAAGGACTGACAGCGATGTCTTAATCGTGTAGACTTCAAGTGAAGACACTATACGATTAAGTTCTTTTTAATACATCTCTAAGTAGGTCTGTTATTGCAGATAATTTTCAGGTTGTAAATGTGAACAGACAGACGGACAGAGAGACAGACAGGCAACTAATTTCTATTCCCGCCTTTTCGGACAATTACAATGTACTAAGCAGAAACAGTTTTCTTTTAAGTAGAATTTTAGTATAGATAGAATGTGAGACAAATGTGCTTCGAGTGTCCTTCCTATTGTGTGTCAAACACATCTGTCTTATTTCCAATTTGTCGCAAATATGAATGTTTACGAGGACATCGGTCACACCTCGTGAGACAAATGTGCTCCAAGACAAATGTGCTCCTACAGCGCTTAGTAGCCTAATAAGGGTTAAATCCATTTCGTCTAGCAACCGACTGAATCAAGAGATAAGACAGGTCCTTAACGTGCAGAAAAATGGCAAATAGCCAAAATTTTCGACTAGTATCAGCCTGCGTGAACTACGCTGGCTGACCTGAATCCATATATTTTGCAGATTTATTAAAACGCCTTTTCACAGAGCATGTTTATGGATATAGGCATACTGTGCTGTAACTACAGTGAACCGTGTTGAGTTCAAAGTTGACCAAAGATAGTACTAATACCACAGCACTAGCCCCACAAATGTTTAATAGTGGATTTACCAGTTTTAGGCTTGGGCGTTGCCTAGTTTTGTTCAAGCGACAAGTATCGCCAGTGGAAATCGAGCTCGGAGCTCTCGGAGTACTGGCGGAGGTGGGGGGGGGGGGGTTGCAGACGCAATACATCAATGTCAGACTACAAGGAGCTTGCAGTCTGACCTTATATCAAGTAAGTCACCATATAATTAGGGATCTATAAAATCCATTTTGTCCAACAATTGACTGAACCATGATGTAGAATGGTCTATGGATATGCAGAAAATTTACTAATAGCAAAAGGCTCCAGTCCGTGTCAGCCTGCGTGGACTACACAGGCTGACATGGGTCGATACATTTTGCAAATGCATTAACCCCTTTATAGAGAGCAAAATTCAATTATATCTGGCGCTGGAAGAGATAAGTACCCGTTACTCGACATGTTTGTCATAGAAAATTACATTTCTGTTCCAGACAAATCCATCTATACTGTTCACGTTTTAGACACAGGCAATCGTTTGTGTGACAAAATTCGCCACCCATATGATGTAAATACTACATTATATTGAAGCAAAGTCTTCCGCAAAACAATCGCCTGTGGTTTTAGAAACAAGTTTTGGGCAGGTTCTTATCTTTGCTTATCGATCACGCTGACCATCTCATGACGTTTTTTCCCTCTAGTTTTGCATAGATAAGAGCTGTAAATCTTGCCTATTATAGATATGCATCTACGTTTATGTCTATATTCTGCTCTAAGACGGCCATTCCTCAAGAGAACGATAAAAAAGCAACATATGGAAAGGATACAAAGAAGAGCCGTATGCTAAAGTACAGGGGAGACAATCTGTCTTTTAACTTCTCAGTCGCTAAATACGTGAAATAGATATTCCCGAAATGTAAAAAACCGAGCCATGGTATTTCAGTCGGTGGTGCATAGGACAGGGTCCATCCCCGGCTTGGCCAATTTCTTTTCCGAGGATTGATGATAGTCATTGCGACAGGATTCAATCCTGTCGCTGACTGTTGTTCCGGCGATGGTTATGTGGGAAACAGCCAGTGGCTTGGAAAGAATATTGTGAGGATAACGGGTAACAGAAACTCCAGGAAAGCATGCATAGGTGCACTGGCCGCCACGATATAACTGAAATAATGGTGATAACGGCGTTAAACACCATAAACACAATCAATCAACCGGACTGTAAAAGTCACTTGAATGATTGATCCAAGCTCTGTGAAAAAGGGGTTTAATGCATCTGCAAAAAGTATCGACCAAGGTCAGCCTGCGCAGTCTGCGCAGGCTGACCTGGGCCGAAACTTTTTTGATTTTGGTCAATTTTCTGCTTGTCAAAGGACCAGTGTACCCCATGATGTAGTTGGTTGTTTGAGAAAATGGGTTGTATGGATCCAAAACTATGTAATATCTTGCTTGGTATCATGGATCACGGAGATTCATTAAGCCCCTTTTTGCCAGAGAATGGCTCCTATTGAAACTGTGAGCTCGGACAAGATGGTTCAGTTTGAGCTTGAAACCAGGGGGTGGGGTTTTCGAATCCCTAGACCAATTTCTTTCCAATGATTAATGGTAGTCATTGCGCCATGATTAATTCCTTTCTCACTACTGAAGATTGTTTTGAAGATTGCTACGCAGGGAAGCAGCCAGTGGCTTAAGAAGAATATCATACGCAGAACTGGTAAAGTAAAGTTCAAGAGAGCATGTACAGGTACACTGGTCGCCGCGATATTACCGAAATAATGATAATCACAATGTTAAACAACGTTGAACACAATACAAACTCACATACAGATATAAATTTTGAGGTACTGTTGGTAAGACATTGTAACAAGATATCGGACGGTGTATGTCCAAGACCACCATCTGTGAACTTCTTCACCCGAAAAAGGCAATTAAAGATCGTATACGCGACGAAATACATGTAGTTCGGCTTCGGTACAAAGGAATTACATGTATAAAGTTTCATAGGTCATTAAGTTTAATATTTTCGAGGCATGTATCAGTGCTTAACAGCTTAGCCATGTTATGTGAAATGGGGGTTTAAAGCATCTGTAGAAAGTATCGACCCATTTCAGCCTGCGCATTCCGCGCAGGCTGATCTGGATCGAAACTTTTTGCTATAAGTCAATTTTCTTTATTGTATTGTATTTTTCTTTTTTTTTTTTTTTTATTTAGTCAGCTGTAACACATGATGGATTTTATGAATCATAATTATAATATGATGAGTTGCTTGATATAAATGCATCACGGAGATGCCTTTGCCAGAGCATGGCTTAAGTCTTATAGTTGTTTTGCGGTAACCAGCGCATCTATCAATGTGTTCTATATAGGTAGGTATTTCACGAAAGAGAAAGTTCTACACGGAACTCTCTCTCCTAGCCAATGGTGTCTTTCCCACTGACACAGAGTCGAAACAATATTCGATGGTGGGAAAGAAGAGAATCCTGCAAATAATGACTAGATCTCTAACAGATGGAAAAGAATTTTTTGCGGAGTCCTGACAGTTGGTTCATCACTAACGCTGTTACAAAGCTCCTGCCTCTGTCGCTGCCAATTGCGACTTAAATTGGTGCTTGACACAAGCATCTTGGTTAGACTTCACAGACTGTTCTTGTATCAACACTGTCCGGTACTTGGGTTTAAACTTTTACAAATACTTTAACTGCAGCGGGCGGAAATATTCTTGCCGACCCCGAAAAATGTATTTGTTTGGTGACAGCGAAATAATTAACTCTTAGGCTGCTTGCGCGACTAACTGACCTTTAGACGGACAGTGTAGATCAAGATCAGACTGCACAGAACATGCAGTCTGATCTTGGATCTACACTGTCCGATAAGGAAGTATCCCCCCCCCCCCCAAAATAACTTTGCAATAGCAATTTTAGATTTTTACTATCGACTTGAAAGTTTTATTTCAGTTATTTAGCAGGTCAAGGGTTAACAAGTGCTATTTATGCGTTGCACATAAGACGCGAACTGCTCATTGCATTTAAAGAACAGGAAAAAGATTAAATGCAGATACAGTGTTTTATCCCTAATTGTCATTCAGTGTCGCATTTAATCGTGTTTCTGTGTCTGTCGTCATGGTGAGTTTTAATAAGATTTTGACTTCTCCTTTAAATCTTACAAATGATACTAAACGACATGCTTTAGCGTGTAAGATCATCTTTTCTAATATCCGTTAAAGGCCGATGCCCTCCTTTTTTCTTCCACCTTTTTTCTTGGTAAAAAAATAATCAATACCAAATGAAAAAAAAAAAACTAAAGAAATTGGGAATAACAGACTGATAAGGAACATTTTTGTTTACAAAGATTCCGTCGTAGAAATAGCCTACGACAAAAAAAGAAGACGATGTGGAGAGATGCGCGCGCGTAGTAGGAAGTAAACAAAGTATCACAGATGGTGTTAACAAGCAGTAGCGAACTGAGCAATGGAAATATTTTGGGGCTAATACACGTTCTGCGTGCATTTTCTTTCTTTAAGACACCTGTGCAATGTCTGTAGATCAGGCTAGTTGAGGGATTTCCATGGGCTAGTGATAGAGACATGTGTTTTGTAATTCGGATGACTGCCAAAGTCCTTGTATACCTTCCTTATTACCCGTAGATGATATAAAACATACATGTAGGACAGTGAAGATCCAAGATTAGACAACACATTTCATGCTGGTCTAAAGCAACTTAGATTGAAATCCTTTGCGTCAACATTATCAAAAAGAGCAAGTTAGATGTAACGTAATAGATAACGATGGTTTTCGTAAGTTACCTAGATCAAGAACATTTTCAGAAACCGGTCAGCCCGGGAGGTTTTGATTGCTATCTTTATTCAAAGCCGAAGACGAAAATCATGAAAGATAGAATGTCACTTGGGACTGATGTTGGAAACACTACTCGGCGAGTATTTATTGTTCTATAACAATTACTCGATAAGTAGTTTTGTGAAGATTAGACAGATCCACAGATTTACATCATGTGTAGCTGGTAATGAAGCAAATAATGACTTGATAAAGGATCAAGTAAATAAGGGGAGGGGGGGGGGGGGCTCTGTGAAAAGTGGATTTAATGCATGTAATGCGTTATACTAAGCGGCTCGTTGCATAGTATGGATCTAATACAAAAACCGACTGAACCTTGAGGGAGAATGGTTCTCTGAGATGCAGGTTCCGTATCACCAACCATTCTTAAGAACGTTCTCAAATTCATTCTTTGGAATTTTCAAAATTTGAAAGTAACGCAACTTCTGATTGGCTAAACCATATGGTTTAGCCAATCAGAGGTTGTGTTACGTTCAAATTTAGAAAATCTTGGAGAAAAAACACTGAGAACGTTCTTCAGAATGGTCGGTAAATACGGACCCAGGTCATTTACACCCATAAAAAGTTTCTACCAAGGTCAGTCTGTGCGAAATGTGCAGACTGAAATGGGTAGATGCTTATCGCAGATGCATTAAACTCCCTTTACACATAGCATGGTCGAAATAGGTGACAGCCAGGCAAACTATAGCGTGAAAAGGAGACCGAGTACCGGCAAGGAAGAAAAAGAGATTACATTCAAAAGAGGTAAGACAAACGAAGAAAGGGGAAAACCACGAGAAAGGTTCCAGACAAACATGGCAGCAGAACGGATGTAAGAAATGGCGAAGGCAGTTAAGAAATTGGAAAAGAAGCAACTGGTAGCAGTGAATAAAAACAATTAAGTTAATGTAGAAGAAAAGGAAAAGGAGCAGGCATGGAACCTAGAAATGGGAAACAAAACGAACTGCAGGTAAGCAAGATAAGGAGAAAAACTGTGGACCAGCCAAAAAGAAGAGGGAGACAGAAAATAATCAAGTCAGCAAATACACAGATGGAAGGTAAAAAAAAGGTGGTGCATGTAAGCATGAAAAGAGGACGACATTTTAAAGGTATCAAGGAAACATGTAAAGAGAAAAGACACAATTAGTGTTGCAGAAAATCATGGTTGCAGAACAAATATGAACAAACGTACAGGCAAGACATGGGTAAAGAAACAAAGGTGTAGCGACGGGCCAAAAATAGGAAGGGAAATAAAAAGTGTGCAAGCAAATTATTTGATGGAGAGGATATGGAAAAGAAAATAGGCTAGCGAGTGGAGAATGGGAAATGAAAACAGCTGCAAACAAGCAAGAGATGCAGCGAGCTTTTTTTAAAGAGACAAGAAAAGACATTGGTGTGCAAAAAAGCGAATACTCTGAGGCAGAAAAAATACACACAAACAAGGAGGGCGACTCTGGAAAATAAGTCACGAGACAAAGAAAAGCAGCATGATACAAGGAAATTTGCAGAAAAAGAAAAAAGATCTGTGGAAAGGTAAAGGCAATCAAGAAATTGGGAAACTAGATAATGGAGAGGAAGAGAAAATGGGACAGAATCAGGATAACAAATAAGAAGGAAAACGAAAACGGGAACGGACAATAAAGAAGGGGTGAACGACTCTGGACAGTCCTGAATGAAGAGAATAAAACGAGAAAAGGAATCAGGCAAGCATATACACGGATGGAAAGGAGAAAGAGTGCATTAAAAGCATGAAAAGGGCATGACAACGGAAAGGAATCAGGCAAACAAGGGTAAGGGGAGGACAAGAGAAAGCATGGTTGAAGAAAACCATGAACTCTTAAACGATACGAGTATATGTATATGCAAGAAAGAAATTGTTAAAGATGAATCATTGTAGTAGAAAAAGGAAGGTAATGCTAAGAAAAAAAAAAGCATCGGGCAAATAAAGTAATGGAGAGGAAACGGGAAAAGAAGAGGCAAGTAAGTGGGGAAGAAAACAAAATTGGATGCGGACGAGCAAGAAAGGGTTAGGGAGTGTGGATGATTCTGGAAAGGAGACGAAAACCAAACAAGGGAACCAGGCAGGTAAGAGTTAATGAGGAAAAGAGAAATGAAGAAAACGAAGAAGGCAAGTTAACGTGAAAGAATGCAAACACGTGAGAAAAAAGGGATAGCAAGTAAGTTTTCAAGTAAGCATGGGTGTGAAGGTAGAATCGAAGAAAAAAAGACACAGGCAAACACAGAAGTTTCATTGCAATAAAAGAAGGAGGTAAGATCGTAACGAGAGCAGTATGCAAGCAAGCAACGTAGTAAGCATAGAAGGCAGACTGTAGGAAAGAAAGGAGACTCCGTATCTTATACCTAATGTCTCGATCATTTTAGCGTATCTTTAATCTTCGATAAATCTTAGTTCCCAAGATGTTTGCTTTTGCCTCGTAAATGTAAAGTAAAACACAAACTTGATTCCGGTAGTCATAAAATTTGCATCAAAGTCATAAATGTCAGCAGATGTGCGATCTACACTAGAGTGTTTTTTTTATAACTCTTAACCAGATTTCATATTCCTCCAAATTGAAAGCGTCTGCAGACGACAAATCAAATGTGGCTAAGATGAAAGTTGACTTTAAACTGGTAGGAAACATTGTGAGAATAGAGAGAAAATGCTGGTTACCAGCATTTTCTCCTTTTCCCCACAAAGTTTTCCAAAGCCTCTCTGCTCAGGGACGTTTAAACACGGGATTGTTCCGTAAAGGGTTATACAGAATACATTGACCTGAATGAAAAATCGGTCTAACATTTTTAGAATAACTCTTTTACCGCCAAAAATGTGAGAACGATGCATTCCCCAATAAAATAAAACGGCAAAGATATTCCGATTTCAAGTACTTTTATCAGTATTAGACAGTTTAATTTTAAGACCGCGATCCGCATTGATCAACCGTTTTAAATTGTATCCTTTCCATGGTTTTAGGTATATAAAAAGAAAATACAAAAATTTGGATAGGATTGGCTAAGATATAAAATTTTGTAACAAGTCAAAAATTGCTTTAAGGAATTCTTCGAAAATGAGAACCAATTTAGTATGATAAACGACTGAAATCGCCATTTTTACGAACAAGGTCGACTAAGTGTTCAGGAAGTTAAATTACGAAGAAACAAACTACAAAAATTAAATAAGTTTAAGTTGTAATAAAGTCAGTGGATTAAAAAAAAAAAAAAACATGTCGCGCCTAGTTCTGCTAAAAGAAATCCAGGAACTCATTAACTGGTGGCCGGGCTGCCATGATATGACTGGAATACTGTAAAGAAAGACAAACAACTTCGAGAGCTGCCTGCACGACGCATTCTTTAACTCTTTCAGCGACAAATGTTTAAACTCGCTCCTTGTCCACGACATAAAATAGAATCCACTGAGACTCAGAGAGATTTATGCCTCATAGGCTTGACCAAACAAGCGGACGGTATAGATCCAAAATCAGACTGCACGTTCCGTGCAGTCTGATCTTGATCTATGCTGTCCGCAATAGTTCTATTCAAAGCAACCTTCGTACATTTTTAATCGTCAAAATTTTCGTTCCTTTGCTCTCTAGTGCTCGGTCTACTTTTGTAATAAAAGGTCACTGAGGGCGTGATCCCCGGATCCGTATAAAAGACAGTTTTGTCGGTTGCAAGATTCTTGTAGCTATGAAAAAAGTAGCGATTCAGCTGACTGACAAATTGTAGCCAATCTTCCAATATTTGCTGCTTTTATATATATAAAAGAAAAATCGCCTTCATACTATTCGCTGGTCAGAATATGAAGAAATTCGTTGAGAGAAGAAGAAAAAGATCGATGTTAGTATCTCGTCAGTAACATGAATATCTAATTTCTGTCTGTCAACTAAAACAAGGCGATGTCAGAAGTTTGATGCTTACAGTTGACGGGTTCCGGAAATTCCTATGTAATACAGGAAAGTTGTTCATGTCGATTTCATTGTTCAGATAATTTCCTGTCGGTCAGGTTTCACATTTCTTTTTCATTGCTGGAAGTGCATTACATATGTATCTTCTCAGGGGGAGATCTGCCGTCACTGACCGAATTTGTCTTAGTTGGAATTTTACCTTTGGGCATTTTCGCATCACCGGAAATTCTTTTATCTGTATTATTTCTACCATTTTCAGGCTAAATTTTCTAATCTTTGAAACTACATCACGTTGTAATACTAGTTCTCGATATTGCAAAAACTCCGGTATTATGATATGGTTTGCAACACGCGAAAAGGGAGATTCGGACATTAAATAGAAGACCTCATACCTTCTTTTACAATCACACTCTGTGACAATATTGGTTAAAGCATCTGCAAAGAGTATCGATTCAGGTCAGCCTGTGCAAACCGCACAAGCTTACCTGAATCGAAGCCTTTTGCTTTTGATAACTTTTTGCATGTCGAAGGACTCCTCTACCTCATAATTCAGCCGGTTTTCATACAAAATGGGTCCACGTTATGGGCAACTTATTTCATATAATGCTCTACGAAGATGTATTTGACCCCCTTTTTCCAGGGAGCCGCTCATAATGAATCTTTTCGGGCAAAGATCTGTCGTCACTGACCGAATTTGTCTCTGTTTCAATTTTATTTTAGGCATTTTCTGCGTTGCCGATTTTTGCTAGTTGCATAATTTCCAACATTTTCAGAATGAATTTCCAAAACTTTGCAAATAAAATAAAACCTGCCTTAGTGGCCACTTGTATGAAGCAAGCAAGCTTTTTTAAGCAAACATTTATTGCTTTCCCGAAGGAGGCAAATATGTTGAAATCTAGATAAAGTATCATATAAATCGAGCACTTGCCTTAATCAATCCTATTTTTGGAGCCCCCTTAGCCTGGGTCCAGGCGGAGGCGGTAATAATTTTCACTCCTTACTGCAGTTTCGTTTCACGCCCTGAACAGATTTGTGACAAAACTGTTCATCGGGTCCGTATTTATTACCGCCATTTTTGACATTGTAACGTCAGAAAATGTAAAAGGAAAAATATGATCGGACTGGATTCCAAGCTAAAGTCCCCTCGGTGCCTTGCTTCATGCAGGTTTGACAGTGCGCCACATTCCCACGCTTTCCTGCATATGTAAATTTTAGACTGTTACAAAAATATATTGAGTTGCATTTGTTGGCACTGAATGGGACTTAAATGACCAAAACAACTCAGAAAGCAGCGGAGAGTGTAATACAAGATCAGACTGCATGTTAGACTGCATATACGTGCAGTCTGATCTGCTTTACACTCTTCGCAGAAATACATCTTTGGTCACGAACGGCACGTTATGAGTTAATATGACGCTGACAAAAAAATATTTCTCGTCATCGCAAAAAAGAAAAATCGGTTTTATTAGTGACATCTTTTGGCCAGTGGTTGTTATTATAATATTTCTAATAAGTACATAAATATTGTTACTGTTACTATTATTATTATTATTATTATTATTATTATTCAATATAAAAAAAACCATCGAAGGACAGCTTTACGGACAAATGATATATCCCCAACAAATTTTCAGTAATCTTTTTATTTGTTAATCCTCTCCCGTATAAAGTCGCCCTTTGAGGCTGTTGTAGTATATGACAGTTCACTCTTTCACCGCAAAAAATATAAACTTGGCAGTTTTCCGCTGTTGAAAATACGAGTCACTGAAACTCAGACAAATTTTTAGAAGGTGATGACCTTTAAGGTCTCACCTTCCTATGTCAACCGTCAATTCAAATCCCGAAAGGACAAATCACTTCTTTATTTCAAGAAAAATAGATCCTCATAAATCAATGAAAAGATGCGTCAGTGTCATTTGATGTCTGAAAATAATACCAGCTAATTACACAATGAACTTCAGGCTTACATATCGTAGAATCAGCTCTTAGATATAAAATTGGGCTCGTTTCGCAGTTTTGCCATGACCTAGTTTATAAAACCTATAATGGAAACCTCCGAAAACATCCAGAACCACTCGGAAACACTGCAGACCACTGTCATTACACACCAGACTACTTTCATAACAGCTAAACGCGCATGCAAAAAGCTTAGATACCCGATTCTGTGGAAAATAAACATAAGATAATGCCATCATTCTTAGAAAAAAAAAGGTGTCAACTGTCAGATCAATGAATTCTTATTGAAATGATCCACTGTTAAAACTTACTTGCTTAAAGAGTTTCTACCATCACCTTCTATTGGTATTTTCAGTACTTTGATTTTCTTAGCGTGTTGGCTAAACAAGCGGATGGTATTGATCCAAGACAAACTGCATTTTCTGTGCAATCTGATCTTGATCTATACCAGACAAAATTTTAGACTTGCACAAATTTGCAGACGACAAAATAATTGTGATTCAAAAGTGAAATTAAAAACATGAAACATTGTTGGAAAAAGAGAAACTGCTGGCTACAATGTTTTCAAGATCCATTTTCATTTGGGTCGTTGAAATTCGGGATTGTGTGGTAAAGGGTTAAACGCTGCGCTTTCAACCAAAAATGAATCGTAGTCTAACAAATAAAGCATAGATTTGTCTAACATTTTTCACATCATTCTCAACACGTCAAGTACCACTGAGGACTTCAAACAGAAACTGCATCAGTGTCATTTGCAAAAACACGGACTTTAGGCAGTGGTATACATCGAGATCAGATTGCACAGAGCTTGCTGTCTGTCTTGGATCTATACAATCCGCTTGTTTAGACCTTGATCTGCACTGTCTGTAAAAAAGAATGGAATCACACTTATTCCCCTAAGGGCTAACATCTGTATGGACTCAGGATAAAACCCTTCTATTAGAAAGTACTGAAAACTGTAGCTTTAACTTCTTCAGTGCAAAATGTATAAACTCTAACCTCTTTAGACGGGTGAAAACATCATTTACCGAAACGCAGAAAATTTTATGTGTTGTAGAACTGAAGCTAAACAATCGAACGGTGTAGATCCAAGATCAGACTGTACATTCTATATAGTCTGATCTTGATCTATGTTGTCCGCAAAAGCCAGTTTTCGTATACGGCACTGAAAGTGTTACGATTGATACAAGATAATTATATTATAAGCCGTGCTCTGGGAAAAGGAAGCTTAATACAACTCCGTGGTGCATTATACTAAGCAAGTCATTACATAATTATGGATCCCTAAAATCCATCTACCTTAACAATTGACTGAATTATTGGGTAGAATTTTCCTTGGACATGCAGGAAAATTTCCAGCGAGCAAAAAGTTTCGACTCATGTCAGCCTGCGCGGACTGCGCAGGCTGACATGGGTTGATACTTTTTGCAGATGCATTAAGCCCCCTTTTCACAGAGCAAGGCTCATATATTCAATGGCTTTAAAAAGATTCTTTTCTATCGAATTACTTCCCTAACATTCAAAGAGTACGTTTAAATAAGCGATTATATTCAGTGTAACATTTCATCTTCTAACAGCGTAATGCACCTAACCACGACTGAAATGGCAATTATCATCGATTTCAAAAGAAATCACCCTTATGCCATCAAGATAAATTTTAGTTCCGTTTGCGAATGGTATAAATCAGGAAGCAATATCTGAGAATTTTTCGATTCAATAATTGTAATAATTGGTACTTTTCATACGAGCCATGTTACGGCAAATGGGGGTTAAACAGATCTCCGTGATGAATCCTACCAAGCAAGTCATCACATAATCATTGCTCCCTGAAATGCATTTTGTCTAACAATCGGCTGAATACATGGGTAGAATTGTCCTTTGACATTCAGAAAATATGCAAAAAGCAAAACGTTTCAACCCATTTCAGCCTGAGCAGACTACGCAGGCTGACATGGGTTGATACCTTTTGAAGAGGCATTTTAGAACCCCCTTTTACAGAGCACGGCTCATGATTATATTTTGAGATATAAAGGTTAACCCTCGACCAGCTAAATAACTGGAATGAAACTTTCAAACTGATAATAAGACCCACAACTCTACCATTACAAACTTGATTTTGGGGAAAATATAATCTCCGTATCGGACAGTGTAGATTCAAGATCAGACTGCACGTTCTGTGCAGTCTGATCTTGATCTACGCTGTCCGCAAAAGGTCCTTAATTCGCTCTCAGCAACCTAAGGGTTAAAAAATCACTACTGCCTTCCTTAGAACCAATATTTATTCAGACAAGTTTACATCATAAAACATTTTGGAGTGTATCCAATATATAACTTCTTTTTTGCTCTTTTATATCAGCAATGAAATTAGTTCTATGGTTAAATTATTATGTATTTTGATTGAATAAGCAGCAGGTTCAACCTTTGGAGGAATGCTTTCTTATTTATGTTGAAGTTTTTATTGTTTTTATCTTTGTTTCCTTTTTTACCCATTAGCAGATGACAACAATTTTTTGTAAGTTCAAACTCAAAATATTTGCAGACGACAAATAAAAAGTGGCTGAAATAACAGGGTTTGTCTTTGGTAGGGTAGAAAACATTGTAGGAAAATGAAAAAAAATATGCTGTTTACCTGTATTTTCGCACATTTCCCCCTATTATGTTTCCAAAAGGCGTTTTTTCTTACCGTCGTTAAAAGAAGGATTGTTTTGTAAAGCGTATTTTTTCGCTATCTAACTGAACATCTTTAAGCTTATCACTCAGCAATCTAAACCCTTATACCTAACAAAACCGTCTTCTAACGACCCCGTGAATTAACTGAATGTTATTTTACACCGCTTTTGTTATCATTTTAGTCCTATCATGGCGGCAGCTCACATATTCATGTATGTGCAAGGTTTCATCGGTACCAGGTCAGGGCTCTTAAATGATTTACCCATGGGCACTTCCATGAAAAACCCAGTGCTTCCATTCAGAGTCGAAACCGGGGCCTCCAAGTTACGAGTCCTATACTTTACCACTGAGCCACTGAGGACGCCATACGACCATGAGGAAGTAGGCTTTAACCCATTACCACTCAATCCCTACTTTTGACGACCCTGAGAAAGAAGCCTTTAGAAAACATTGTGGGAAAAGGAGAAAATGCTGGTTACCAGCATTTTCTCCTTTTCCCACAATGTTTTCTACCCTTCACAAAACAAATTTCAAATTTTCAGTCACTTTTATTTTGTCGTCTGCAAATGCTTTCGATTTGGACAAGCCTAAAATATTGTCGTTTGGTAATGAGTTAAAAAGAATGGGGATGGGGGGGAGGGGGGGTATGTCGTCGGCAAACGTTTTTTATCTATACAAATCTAAAATTTTGTCGCATGGAAAATAATTTACTTCTGTACAGACAAATCTTTTTAACTCAGATTCGTAATACTTGGGTAAAAAGGTAAACAGCATTTTCTCCTTTTCCCACAATGTTTTCGATCCTTTCGTTGACAAATGCCATCGTTTCAGCTGCATTTGGTATTTTGTCTTTGGCCCTCTCTCCCTGCCGTCACTTAATAACAGAATGCTTATTTCAAATAATTCGATGATTTAAAAGCCAATCCCTCCAGTTTAACACGCAACACGAAAGCCTTGAATTTCATCTGAATTAGTAATAAGTGTCAACCCCAAATTCTTCATTCTTTAACCTACCTTTCTCTTGTCACAATTTATTTATGCTTGTGTTATTCACGTTATTTGTCTATAATGCTATTGTGCTCCTGTATTTACATTTTGTGAATTTGAGCCATTAAAAGATTATGTCTGTCTGTCTGTCTGTCTGTCTGTCTGTCTGTCTGCAAATGTTATGCACTAGTCGAAAATGTTATCATCTGGTAAAGAGCTAATTGATACAAAAAGGCTGATAAGCCGGCTCATTAATCTGGTGCTACTTTTTGGTGTAGTTCGTCTGTGTTAGAGTTTATCGCTGTTTTAACAGCTTATGTCATATCACGGCGGTCAGTAGGCCTACATCTACGCAGGTTTTTTTTCCCAGTACTGACACTACTTTCTTTTCAAGCCACTGACAACTTTCCTACATGCATCAGAGGTGAGAGGCGAAAAATCGCTGGAAAGAAAGTTTGCCTCAATCAGGTATCGAACCCGCAACCTTCAAGTCACGAGTCAGATACGCTATTTACTGATCGAGCTACCCAGCCGGGTTAGGAATGTGGTATGAAATTCTCTACGTGTATAATTCATCCAGTGAATAGTATCACGATAAGGCACGTCATCAAACAGCAATAACATTTGAACAAAATATTTCTGCGCCACGTGGTTCTTTTACCTCTTTACAACGTGGCCACATTCTTTCCGAGGTCTGATGGAAGTCACAACCATAGTATTCATTCCTCTCTCACCGATGAACTTTCTTTCGACGGCGTTTATATGGGAAAGCAGTCAGTATCCTGGAAAGAATATTTGCGTGGAATACTGGAAAAAGAAACTCCAGGAAAGCAAAACTGTATCAAAAAAGTTCTCATTAGAAACTAAAAAGTGACTTAGGGAGTTGTTTTGGGTAAGCTTTGCAAAGTCTGAGTATCATTTGCTGTTCTTTTTTTGAAACATACTTGACTTGCGCTCTGGCAAAAGGTCCCGTGACGCATAATACCAAGCAAGTCATTACATGATTATGGATCCATAAAGTCCACTTTGTTTAATAGCCGACTGGATTTTGAGGTAGAATGGTCCTTGGATACGCAGAAAATTTACAAATAGCAAAAAGTTTCGACCTAGGTCAGCCGAAGAGGGCTGTGCAGGCTAACGAAGGTCGATACGTTGGAGATGCATCAAAACGTCTTTTCAATGAGCATGTCCCATTTAAGCTATACTCTGTGAAAAAGGAGCTTAATGTATCTGCAAAAAGTATCGACCCAGGTCTGGGCCGAAACTTTTTGCTATCAGTCAATTTTTTGTATGTCAAAGGACCAGTTTACTTCATGACTCAGTCGGTTGTTCTGCAAAATGGATTTTATGGATCAATATTTACATGTATGTGATGACTTAAATTATGTATAATACTTTACAGACATGCTTTAAGCCCCCTTTTGCTAGAGCTTGGCTCCTTTATTTTTACAGCGATTTAGATACAAGATCTTGCTATTCTAATCTAGAGATCTCATATCTGCTTCCCAGGAACCATACCCAGTATCATGTTTGACTTTATTAGTTGTACGGTCAGGTGGCAGGGGACTTGGAAACTTGTTCACGGCTGTGGTGAATCATGTCGCCCCGAGCCGAAGGCGAAAAGGCTCGGGGCGACATGATTCACCACAGCCGTGAACAAGTTTCCAAGTCCCCTGCCACCTGACCGTACAACGAATTTATTATACAGCAAAGTTTTACCATTCCAACGTGTGTTAAGCGAATTTTACCTGTTTTTTGGTTTCAAAAATTGAGTTCGCTGACGAAGTAGGATTTCCCTTCTGACTGCCCCAATTCAATGAAAACTGACGTCACTGGGAACTGACGTCACTGAAACCTTGGTAAAACGTGCTAAAACGTGCAGTTTGGCGCATAATCTTGATGTTGTGTTGAAAGTGTAGTCATGTATACGGGGCTCCCGAAAGGGAAACTGCTTTTACGTTGGTTTTGCCAGTGTAGCGGATATATATATTCGGGGCATATTATCCAATCAGATCACGAGAAATTTCTTTGCAGTATAATAAAGCGCAATGTCACTAAAATAACCGTGAGAAAGACAAGCAAGCAAACAAACAAATTTCCCTCAAAAGGGAAAGGTCCGCAAAAATAACTCGTGCCTTACGGCACTCGTTATTTTCGCATACCTTTCCCTTTTTCGGCAAATATTTCCCCATATTAACCACAAGCTGATGAAATAAACTCTATTTCTTTCTAAACTATGATACAAGTATGTTCGTTTAAAGTGAAATCTTTTTTATTGTCGTCCAAAAAGTCAAATTCAAGGCTTGTTTGGTTTTTATCGTTTTGCTGCATCAGTTAGTTTTTCGTTACGTCACTGCAGCTGGTGAGCATGTCAAAGCATGTGTTGTCTTTTTTTTAACCTGTTCTGTAGAAGCATTTTTTCCACGCGATTGACTGCTTTCCCATGTTAATAGAATGGGGAAAAAACGATCAACGGTGACAGGGGAATTAATCAAGTCATAATGAATCTTAATAAAGATTTGAACCGGGCTCTAAGAAAAGGGGACTTAATGCATCTCCATAATGCATTATACCAAAGCTGTCATCACATAATTGTAGATCCATGAAATAAATCCATTTTGTGTAACAACCGACTGAATCATTAGGCAGACTGTAGAAAATTGACCAATAGCAAAAAAGTTTCGATCCATTTCGACATGAGTCGATACTTTTTGCAGATGTTTTAAACCCCCTTCTCACAGAGCATGGCTCATTGAATGAGTTGTGACTAGGATTCGAATTCACAACCCCAGCATAACAGTCCCTGTGTAGTAATTTTCGAGTAAGTTGGTCTTTAGATGCTGTGGTTGGTGTGATAACAGGTATCGTTGGAAATGAGATTAACAAAAACTCCGGGCAAAAAGTGCATCATAATTACAATGAAACGAGCTAATTATCATTATTGAATCTGTGGTTTGTATCTTTGAGCATCAAACAAGTAAAACAGATATTTAAGTCGGTGAAAACGTCAAAAAGGAATCTTTTTTTTAAGATTTGCTAGGTAATCATAGCTCACGAAATGCCTGAAACTGAGGTTTACTGATCAGACTCTCAGCTGTGAAATGGATCTATAACGACTGCAAAAGCAACCAGAATCATACCATGGGTATTAAAAGGGTAAGTAAAAACATAGACCGAAGTATACGGGTGGAGTTTTAAGACCGTATCTAGAAAAAAGTCGATAAGAAAACGAAACTTTATGTATAATACATTTTCCAGATTATGCCGCTTTCTCTCCTTAATCGATGATGCGTGAGCGTACCTTTGAAAATTACTGGTGATTCTTCTAAGTGTATGGATCAAGATCAGGTTGTAATGAACCCATAGATGGATATTAGATCTATAGTTCAAGCCTTTCCGTTATATATCATCGTAGCTTCTGATCCAAACGCAGTCCATATTGCTTTACTAACTAATTTTCGAAACCGATTTTCAGCACACAATGATGAAACTTACTAAATAAGAATAATCAAAATGGACAATGGATTAATCTATTAGTACACTTTAACATTTTCGTAAGATAACGAATTATGATCGATGTCTGAAAAAGTTTTACACATTTTTGAAACGTTAATAACTATTCAGTTTTTCAGCGTAGCTGAATGAGCTGGCTTTTGACCTACATGTATACCATTTGGTAATGATGATAAATGAATGAATAGAAATTTGTGATTGGTCAAAAGAGTAGACATGTTTATTCTAAGGGCTCCTGCCTATTTAATGGCAAATTTACGCCGTCTAACTTTTTTAAAGATAATTCTTGTTTATTCGTTTATCCAAACACTGTGTTTTGATCTCATGCATAGACTTACGGCTTGGTTTGAGACAATTATTGCATTAGTCTGTTATTAGAAGCAAAAAAGTCGTCTGCGAAAGCTAATATGTTTTTGTTAACTGTTAAAACTATCAGTTCTACTATTTTTTTCTGAAGTTTAATTCTCTCAGCTCCAAACGCGAAAATAAAGGCGTTTGCTGACGGCATAGATCAAGCTCAGACTGCACAGGACTGGGCAGGCTAATCCTAGACGACACTTTACGCAAATTTTCGAATGCCCCTTTTCGCGTGTTTCAGGCCATATATATTGCGTTAAAAGAGTCTAAGCCTCGAAATAGTTTAATGCAAACTCATTATGACTTTTTTTATCAATTATTTTTTTTTTTAATCCTGTCAAAATATGGATCTTCTGATGCACTAAATAGAAATTGTTTGATGTATGCAGGTTGAATCAACTCTTTTTGTTGCAAAGAAAATAAATTATTCCATTTTTTTTCCCCGACGTCTGATAGTCATAATGTAATAGCAATATAAATGAAGAGAAGTTTTTGTGGTATTCTAAAATTATATAAAGAACAGTTTGGATAAAAGATCAGACTGCACGTTTTATGCAATCTGATCTTGATTTACACAGTTCGCAAAATGCTACTTATGTTGCCGTCATAAGAGAAATTATTCAGCTGTTCTTTTTCAATTTGCTGTGAAATAAGTTCTTGTGACTGTTTGAAAACTGCAGTGTAAGCATTTTTACAAATATCCGTTTTATTACAAAAGTGCTTCTAACAAAGCATGCTTTTTATTATGTGGGCGAAGATCACTGCTGCTGAAACAGATCAATTAGGAAAACACCGTGACAAATAGACAGAATAGGTCGTGTCTAGACTCAATTTTGTGTCTGTCTTGCAATATCTGTCGTCAAACTCCGAACAGATTGTTTTTGTAGGAGCTAAGTTCGAACACACAAACACTTCATAACGCACGCTCGATGTCTTTATGATCGACTTGATCCATTAGGGTCCTTTGAAAATATGCACAACTAAGCAGCGTTATAAATAAAGCTTATACGATTGATGCGCGTTATTACATTTCAATCTAATAGTTAAAGGTGCACCGACTTTGAAAAAACGTACCTCCTACGGGTCCAAAGGTACTTCTTCGTTATTTCTACGGATTTTTTAAAAAACATAATTTGCTATTTGTTTCATGTTAACGCTTTGCACAACAATCCTTATTTCTACGACCCTGAAGAAGAAAAGCCTTTTGAAAACATTGTAGGAAAGGGAGAAAATGCTGGTAACCAGCATTTTCTCCCTTTCCCGCAATGTTTTCTTCCTTATCAAAAATCTTCAATTCATTGGTACCGTTTTAATCTTTAGCAGATGCTTCTGAATTTGAATAGTCCAAAAATTTGTCTTAGGAAAGGGTTAAATTTTTATCAACTCCAACTATAAATCTATATAATCTCGGTCTGTTTCAATGGTTGAAAATACAATCTACTAAAACTTAAAGATATTTTCACCCTATAGACTGGACTAAAAAGTTAGACGGTATAGATACAAAATCAGACTACATGTTCTGTGCAGTATGGTGTTGGTAAATGCCGTTCACAAATGTTCATGTTTTGCCTATGGGGCTAAAAGCGTTAATAACTTTCTGTAATGTACTTAAGTTTTGTCAAGGCGGCCAGTGCACCTTTTTTTTCTTGTTTTCCTTTCTTGGAATTTCCTTTCTTTTGGGACATTGGCTGCTTTCCCATATTGACAAAGAGAACCCCATTTTACGACTTAAAAGAGAGGTCGATTCAGTCAAAACAACTTTTATAAGTCGCAAATACTCTATTTGAGTAGGGAATCGAACTAAATACAAGGATGAGATTACTGGCCCTACCTTTAAATCAAAGCAGTCAAGCCCGGTAGCTTATTCGGTAGCGTACCGGGCTCGTTCGAATCCAAAGCTCGACCAATTTCTCCCCCAGGATTGATCGGCTTCAGAAGAGAATTGTGCGAAGTATTGGGAAGAAGAAACTTCAGGAAAAGTATACATAGGTGCATTGGCCGCCGCGAAATAACTGATATAATGTTTAACGGCTACCAGTATTTTCTGTTTTTCCTGTAATGTATTCAAAAGCTTTATTCCCCTTAGGGTCGTTAAGATAACCACTGAGTTGCTGTGGTCGCTTAACCCTTTACCACACAATCCCGACTTTTAACGACCTAGAGGGAGAAGCCTTTTGAAAACATTGTGGGAAAAGGAGAAAATGCTGGTAACCAGCATTTTCTCCTTTTCCCACAATGTTTTCTACTCTATCAAAGACAAATTGCACCACTTGAGCCACATTAAAATTGTCGTCTGCAAATGCTTTCAATTTGGACAAGTCTAAAATTTTGTCGTTTGGTAAAGAGTTAAGAGTTTATGAACTGATAAAAAAAAAAAATCCTCTGGCAGATGTGTTCAGAAGCTGGCTGTAAGAATATTCCCAAGAGAAATCAGTCGTGTGGTTGTAGAATTTTAAGCGATCAGTTAGATTAAGAAGATACTTTGATATGTAAATTTCAAGTTTAAAACCCGTCGATTTTAAAAGTTCTTTCTTCGTTTTTGTTTAACCCAAACCTGCTAAATAAGTCAAATGAAAGTTTCAAGCCGATAATAGATACCTAGATGTTGCCATTTCATATTTATCTTTTTGGGAAAAATATCTTCCCAGCTGACAGTGTAGATCCAACATCAGACTGCACGTTCTGTGCAGTCTGATTTTCATCTACACAGTCCTCAAAAGGTCCTTGAGTCGCTCTTATCAGCCATGGGGTTAATGACCTTTTTGGGTCGACCTCTATCAGGTATTGAAGTCCATTAATTCAGAATTAAAGTGAAAACAGGAAAGATCTTTTGAGGAAAGACAGATGGCGTAAGAATTGCAGTAATTGGAATATGAATATTGGAACCCTTTTGTGGTTCAATATGAAGAGAGATAATGAAAAGTAACCGTCTAAGCAATTGCCCTTTTTCCCTAGTTTTTTTTTTTTTTTTTTGTTTATTGTTAAACACACACACACAAAAAAAAAAAAAGCAATTAGTTGCTGGTTTCATCAACTGGTTTCCAAATAGGGCCACAAAAGAAACATGTCCGTAATTTTGACCAATCGCTAATAAAGAATTATTCATTCGAATATATCAATACGAAGAAGTGGGTTAAAAGCGAGCTGACACAGCTACGCTGAAGAAAAACTTTCCTCGCGTATACTCATTTCGATCTCTGAACCATGATGATAATTTGGATTATTGCGTTCTTCCGACATGCTTTTTGAGTCAAACATGTCTGAGGAAAAGCATAGCAGCGGTTCATACTGCTCACTTGAGAAAAGAAAATTACTGCTACACTATTTTCACAGAAAAGTTGCCATATACATCTATATGAAAACTATATTACCAGATAAATACATCAACATGTATTGAGTAAGTTTTTGATAATCCAAACATACCGATAGTCTGAAATAGATCTACGTGTTATTTCCTTGAACATGAAATATGCGAATTAACGAGGTTTGATAGACTTTATCTGTTTATTTATTTTCAGATACTAGAAACCATTAACTTTTAAACTACTCAGTGAAATTAAATGACAATTCCCTAGCCGATGGTAACAACCCATAAAATTCCAATTTCAAAGTTTTTAGTGGCAAAAATCTCATCGAAATGGGCAGTTTAGATCTAAAACCAGACTTCACGTTCTGCGGTCTGATTTTGATTTACACTGTCTGCTAAAGGACAATGAGTTGTGCTTAGGCGCCTTAAGATTACAGAAAACTTTTTTTAAAGAAAAATATGTATAGCTTTCTAAACGTTACCATCCATAAGTCTTTCAGTTGAATTCCCCAAATACTACTCATTAATGACAATAATGCGAACGCGATAATTGTTGTATTTGTTTACCGTTTTTGGTTCACTGAAAACATTTATAAACACAGGTCGTAAGTTGTGAATATACATGCAATTGTTATTTTACACTGCCAGTGCTGGTAGAGTAAAAACCCTGACATCTTTCTGTTCCTGTTAAAAGACAGCAATCACATGTCTTTGTAACTGATGACAAATTAAACGGATAGATTTTTTTCTCCGTGAATCTACATAATGGAACAAAGGAATTAATGATACGGTATCTGTAGCCTCCAAGGTCAAGAGCCATTTGGGCCATTTGGGCAAGGTCAAACATTTTTTGTGTGTTCGGATAGATTATTTTTGTGCTAAAAAAGGAATCTAAATCACGACCAAAAATCATATGAGCCTTGCTGTGTAAAATAAGGGGTGCTTTATGCATTTGCAAAAAGTATCGACCCATGTCAGCCTGCGCAGTCCGCGCAGGCTGACATGGGTCGAAACTTTCTGCTATTGGTCAATATTTTGCATGTCAAAGGACCGATGTACCTCAAGATTCATTCGGTTGTTAGACAAAATAGATTATATGGACCTATATAGATCTGTAATACTGTGATGTCTTGTTTGGTATCATGCGTTACGGAGATGCATTAAGCCCCCTTTTTCCAGAGCGTGACTCATATTTTTCTGATCGGTTCAACCATTTGGTTTAGCCAATTAGAAATTACATTTAACATTTTGATTCATGCTTTGTGAAAAGGAGGTTAAAATGCATCTACAAAAAGTATCGACTCATGTCAGCCTGCGCAGTCTGCGCAGACTGACATGGGTCGAAACCTTTTGCTTCTGTTCAATTTTCTACATGTCAAAAGACCATTGTACCTTATGATTCTGCAGGTTGTTCTACAAAATGGATTTAATGGATCCACAATCATGTAATGACTTACTTGGTTTAATATATCATGGAGATGGATTAATTCCCTTTTTGCCATAACACGGCTCATTTAAAAAAAAGATCTTCCGAAATCTAACAATTTTCAGATTCTTTTTATCACATGAATTTATATCAAGAATTTTACTTGTAGTGACTAGACCTATATGCAAAACCCACATATTCTCGAATAAGACCGGTTCAATCCTTCAACAGTAGTGTACGATTTGGATGAAAGTAGTTCCAAATAAGCTGACACATAACTATGGAACACACCTAAGCTTTACCACGATCACCAATTTTGAGTGTTAAACTTAACGGTAAATTTGTGAAATATCTAAAAATTAATGTTGTTTAACAATGAACACAGAAATTTAAAGCACTGTAGGGACCGTGTAAAAAATGTGCATTCTTCTCAAGACCGAGTACTCCTTTTGTGGGCACTAAAATGGAGATCAGGGTCAATGTTAATAAAACTGTTTTCATGTTCAACTCATCTGAGCATGAAATTTTAAAAATATATACAGAATAATCAAGGGCCCATTCAACCCATTGCTATACAGGCTTAAGAATAACAGTAAGTGATACAAAGAGACACAAAACCGAAAATCTGGATGTAGAAAGTTTTTGAAAACTTGGTAAGATAAGAAGAAAACGCTCATAATATGGGATTTCTTCATGCGCCAAAATGTTTTGTATCAGTTCATAGACAAATCCAATCACTTGGGCCATATTTATTTTCGATGCTTTCAATTAGAACAAGTTTAAAATTCGGTTGTCTTTTCGAATAGTTTTTCTTCGTCTGGTGAAAAATTAACCCTTAGGCTGCTCAGCACGACTCACTGACCTTTTGCGGACCGTGTAGATCAAGATCAGACTGCACAGAACGTGCAGTCTGATCTTGGATCTCCACTGTCCGATAAGGACATATTTTTCCCCCAAAAAATAATTTTGTATTAGCAACACTCGGGCTTTAACTATCGACTTAACTAATTTAATTTTACTTATTAAGCAGGATAAGAGTTAAGTAGAGACAGAACCCCAGTCCAAACAAACAGTTTCGAATTCCGTATCTGGGCAATGTTAATTTTAAGCTAATATAGAAAACTTAAACAACAGTTTGTTGTTTCGCTGAGGTCTCAATGGAATAGAAAAGTGGCTGTTTAGTTTCAGGATGCTTTTGTGTTTTTTGTTTTTGTTTTCGTCAGGTTATTCTAAAATTATGTCAGACAGTGATATCTTGTTACGTTTAATAGATTTGAGCAACGATGTAGCAAAAGGGGGCTAAAATGCTTCTCCATGATGCATTGTACCAAGCTATTCATCACATTATTGTGGATACATAATAATAACTTAAAAGAAAAAAAAAACGACTAAATCATGAGGTAGACTGGTCCTTGGACATACAGAAAATTGACCAATTGCGAAAAGTTTCGGCCCAGGTCAGCCTGCGCGGACTGCGCAGGCTGACCTGGGTCGATACTTTTCGCAGATGCATTAAGCCCCCTTTTCACAGAGCATGTAAGTAGGTTATTTCTCTTAACTAAACTTCTAAAATTTCAACGACTCCAAGCAAAACGGCTTTAGAAAACATTGTGGGAAAATAAGAAAACGCTGGAAATCATTATTTTCTCATTTTCTCTCAATGTTTTCTACATTCTCAAAGACAAAACCGACGTCAGCGCCACATTTACTTTGTCGTCTGCAAACGCTTTCATATTGCACGCGTATTGAAAGTTTTTTCTGCTGGTAGATCTAAATAGTGAACAAAAAACATCGTATTCAAATATATTTCAGTTATAATACGGTGGCAAGTCTGTTTATCTATTCATACTATCCAGTGCTACACCCAACATTCTTTCCAAGTCACTGGCTGCTTTCCCACAGAAGCAGGGCAGGAACATTGTTAACATGTGAGAGAGGATTAAGACCTTGATGACTTGCATCAGCCTTCAGAAAGAACATCGCCCTTTTCGAGATTCGAACTCGAAGTCTAGGTAAGCTAGTCCAGTAAGTTACTGTACGATGCGATCTAACTTCATCTGTAGCCGTCGGGTTATTGCACAGGCGATCTCCCTATGGACAATACGCATGTGCTTTTATTTTTAATTTTTGGGTGCTATTATAGTTTGGTCGGTTTGTGTTTTCTTATGATTTACCTATCTGTTGCTGTCTTGTTTTGATTGCAACCATGCATCGCACTTTCCACTTTATAAATAAAACATTAAGTGCCATGCTCTGTGAAAAAGAGGCTTAATGAACCTGCGAAAAGTATCGATTCAGGTCAGCCTGCGCACTCCGCGCAGGCAGACCTTGGCCGAAACCTTTCGCCATTGGTCAATTTTCTGTATGTCCAAAGACGAGTCTACCTCATGATTAAGTCGGTTGTTAAAAAAGAGTAGATATTATGGATCCCTAATCATGTGATGGCTTGCTTGATACCATGGATCACGGAGATGCATTAAGCCCCGTTTTGCCGGAGCATGGCTCATTAGTGTAGACTATCATCTTTGTTCTATCCCATCTTCCTGTAGATTTCATTTATCTATAGATCTAGTTCAACAACCTCAAATCAAACAGATCGTTATTTAAGGAATGAAGAGAACTTTTTTTGTTTTCATGGAGGTATGAAAAAAAAACTAATCACACTGTATGAAACCGCGAAGCGGTTTCATACAAAAGTGTGATTAGGTTTTTTTTTTCATACCTCCATGAAAACAAAAAAAAATTCTCCTCATGCCTTATAATTCAATATCACAGAAAACAAATATGCACTTAAATTTTACTCTGTTTTTTTTTTGTAAATCCAACATTGCGTATTTAGTTAACGTCCATTTCATTGATAATTCATAGCGCGGTAAATCTGCTTGTTTATGACGTAATAATGACGTAAATTCATGACGTCATTATAGTATTGAACATTGGCAGATTTAGTAGATTTATTATTTGAAGTTCAATACGCTAGAATTAGTAGAAAATAAGTTTGTTAGGACCCAGCAAAGTGACAATAAGTTTAAGCTCTCTTTTTGAATTTACTGTTGGATATTTTTTTCAATGTTCAGAGAAAATAAATTTAGCTAGCAATTTGAAATTCGGACTGGATATAAAATCAGACAGAAAAACATTATTGAATCTCGTATACATGTTTGTTTACATTAGTTTGACTGAAAAAGTAGTTCCGGCACTGCTTAATTTTTTTTCATGGAACTAGATCTATGAAAAAAAAATTTCAGCCAATGAGAACTCGCCAATGTTCATGAAAAAAACTAATATTGAATTATTCTGAATATAAAACAACTCGAGACCAAAGATACTACTTATCTTCCGAAACCATGAACACGTAAGCCTTATCCTGATAAACAAGTGGAATGAAGCCAATAGTAAAAACCCAAGTTGTGTTATTTCAAATGTATTTCGGGGGAAAGATTTCTGCATATCGGATAGTGTAGATCCAAGATCAGACTGCACGTTCTGTGCAGTCTGATCTTGATCTACACAATCCGCTAAAGGTCCTTGAGTCGCGCTAAGCAGCCTAAGGCTTAAAATAAACTTTATCTGAAACATTTTTCGTATGAAATACTGCATCAAAAGTTCTTGTGACTACATGTGGTTGCTTTACTGTTTGTATCAAGGTATTTATGTCCTTCCTGATTAATAACTTGGATTTCATAAACTAAAAAAAATTGAACGCAAGAAAATTGCCTTCCATCCGAATCAATCAATCAAACTTCATCGAGTCCTACGGCCTGACCACTGTACAACGGTAGCAGATACACTGCTGGCAGAGTGAAATAACAACTACATGTATATTAACAACTCTTATATGCCTGTGTTTATGTTTTCATTGAGTCAGTATTGGTAAAAAATATCACAACTATCACAATGGAATCTCTGTGGATATAAGTTTGTTATTGCATGTAATAGTTAAACGCTAAGAAGTCAAAATTAAACGATTTAAACAGCCAAAAGGATTGAGCGTAAAGACTAAATAGCGTTATACATTGTATCGGAAAATTGGACAAGGAGTCAGATTTTCAGATCTATATATATGCATCGCACATGTAATCAACATTTTCATCAGATACTATATAAATGAGCCTCGCTCTGGCAAAAGGGGGTTTAATGCATCTCCCTGATGCATGATGCTAAGCAGGTCATCACATAACTATGGGTCCATAAAATTCATTTCGTATAACAACCGATAAAATCATGAGGTACAATGGCCCTTTTACTAGCAGAAAACTGACCGATAGCAAAAAGTTTCGGCCCAGATCAGCTTGTGCAGGCTGATCTTAGTCGATACTTTTTGCAGATGCATTAAGCCCCTTTTTCACAGAGCATGGCTCAAATACTAATAACATGCAATGTTAAAACAATAACTCTCGCAAAGGAAGCAGAGCGAATTCTGACAACATTGTGACAAATAGGAAAATTACTCGTAACGAACAATTTATCCTCTTGCCACAATATCCTCACATGTATCCAGTGCATTAAACCTTAATTCAAGTTAATTTTCTTTTACTGGAATGTTTTATGGATGTGCCTACCGCAAAGTGGCTTCAAGCGGGAATCAGATAATACTTTCAACAGGTGAATCGTTGCATCGTTTCTGCTATCGATTGCTGTCCAGGGACTTGTTTCGGTAAACTACTCTGTTTTTTCTCGGTGGGTAGGCGGTGTAGATTTTATCATGATTTTTTTACCGCTATATGATTATAATGTTAGTTTCCCTCTGCTCAGATAAAGCTGGCAATAAATGGTGTATCGCCTCGTAAAACCCATTTCAGGCACATCTTGATCTCTGATATTCTTACCGAAGAATGCAGACTAAGATCAATCTGCGCTTTCGATCTTTCTCCAATATTCTCAATGTGACTTCTTGCTGGATTTTTTGCTGTACTCGTTGACTAAAATGTATCAGTCATTCTCAGGCAAAAGGGTGCTTAATGCATTATCTGTGATACATGATACCAAGCAAGTCATTGCATAATCATGTATCCATAATAGCCATTTTAACAACCGACTTAATCTTGAGGTAGACTGGTCTTTGGACATACAGAAAACTGATTAATAGCGAAAAGTTTCGGCTCAGGTCAGCCTGCGCGAACGCGCGCAGGCTGACCTGGGTCGATACTTTTCGCAGATGCATCAAGCTTCCTCTACATCGAGCATGACTCGTATATGACACTCGCGAAGGCTGGGGTCATATAATTTTAGTCAACTGATTTGATAAAAAGCATAATACATAAACACTAATGTAAGATCTTCTATAAAGAACACGATATGTAGAAATGTAATTTAACTCCTGCGCTTCTAACTAAATAAAACTGACCTTTTATACGGACGAAAACCTCCAATTTTGGGGGAATGGGATCCACAGAAGGCTGTGCAGGTTGACCCAAGTCGATACCTTTTACAGACACATTCAACTCCATTTTCACAGAACTTTGCTCTTATCTATCAGACAAAACAATTGGAATTCTGAGTCCAAATAGCTGATTTCCCGCGAGAATAATTTTGAAACCGGGACAGTCTAAAATCCCCCTTTTTTGTATCGACAGCTTACCGTGTATAATAGTAATCTCAAAGCATTCTATCTCGTTTGTGTCTTTCCCCCACTCCCCACCTTGGGCAAGAATACCCGAAATACATTCTTATAAGCAGATTTGTATCCAGTATTGGTTAAGTCTGATAAATTTTGTATTTCTATTTTGGTCACCTTTTTCCTATTTATCAATATTCTGCATGACATAGGACTGGTGTATCACATAATTCAGTCGGTTGTTCCACAAAATGGGTTTTATGGATCCATAATTATCTGACGACTTGCGTGGTACGATGCATAGCAGAGATGCATAGAATCCCCTTTCGTCGGATGGCCGCTCATAAATGGGTTGCAACACGTGAAAAGGGGCATTCGGACATTTGCGTAAAGTGTCGTTTCGGATCAGCCTGCGCAGTCCGCGCAGGCTAATCCGAGACGGCACTTTCCGTTTTTATGTAATTTTCTGTTTCACACAGGTCTACTGTAGGAAAAAATCTAATGTAGTCGTAAAGTGCCGTCTCGGATTAGCCTGCGCAGACTGCGCAGGCTGATCCGAGACGACACTTTACGCAAATGTCCGAATGCCCCTTTTCGCGTGTTGCAACCCAATTTTTAATGATATCGCTAGCATTCCTTTGATTAATGCAAGCAATAAGGTTGGGCAAAGTGTTTGAGGTGCTGTGTCTAGGCACTGCTGTGCTGTATATATCAGTTGAGGCTGACGCTTTTTTGTTGAACGTCGGACGCCTGAGTATGTATGTCTGTATACGGTGTCACAGCTGGGAGTATTCGCCATATTTGTCTGGTTGTTCCTAATAGTTCTTTGCTTCGGCTTGCTGGTCGTGATGTCAACAGAAGAGCATCACTTATACACAAAAGTATTACATCTAGTGGATGCACGTCTACAGTCATGTTTAAATCTCTGTCTGTCTGTCTGTCCGTCCGTCCGTTTCTGATTCTGTCTCCTCATTTCCCTCTCCGTCTCTCTCTTTCTATGTCTCGGTCTCTCTCGGTCTCGGTCTCTCTTTCTCTCTCTCTCATTCTGCAACATCGACATATATTGTAACATAAAATGGTCCTTGGTTTAATACCGAAGAAAAAAAAAAACTTTGTTTTCCTCGTAAAAGTACGCACCTATCTGATTTGTAATTCTCTTATTATCGAACATGACTCATATTCCACTCCGTTGCTGATCTTATCAAGATATGACAAGAATTTATTTTAGAAACAGACACTTGGCACGTCAAATATCTATAGGTTTAATCATTTAATACCTGGAACTGATAGCGACAGTTTAAACGTCTGTCTACATGGTTTCCATTTAACCCCAAGGCTGCCAAGCGGGACTCACTGACCTTTTGCGGACAGTGTAGATCAACATCAGACTGCACAGAATGTGCAGTCTGATGTTGGATCTACACTGTCCGATAAGGAGATATTTTTCTCCAAAAGAATATGTTTGAAATAGCATTATTCGGGTTTTTGCTATCGGCTTGAAAGTTTCATTTAACTTATTTAGCAGCATAAAGGTTAATCTGAAGAATTCCATAATGTACGGAATAAAAAATTTCAGTAAAAAAGACCTGTTAATTCAATTGGAAATTTCCTTACTTTCTACATCTAGAATTAGACAACACACGAAATTAAGTTAAGTTCGTTTTTTCGTCAGTACTATTTCACTAAGTATCAGACAGTCAGTGTAACGGGTCTTTTCACAAATTCTTCACAGTACAATTGACTTTTCCCCGCTATTTTTTAATATCATTCAAGCTTTTATTCAAGTGTGATTCATTTGAAATTACTAATTTTTACGGCGTGCTCCGGTTACTCAGCCCTCTTATTGATTTTAAATGAAATAATACAATTATAACGTGTTACTAATATAAATTTCATTTAAGTCTTTCAATTCATTAAAGATTCATTCACGTTTATGGAATTTTATATGTATATATGTTAAGTTTTTCTCTCAAAACATACATTGTCTCAATAATTTCCGAACAACCCTCGTATGCCCACGCTAAGACAGTACTTCGTGTCAATAGGCGTCAAAAGCATTGTGTAATAATGACTTTTAAAACTTTACTGTATCGAAAATTTAGATCGTAGAAAAAATATTTCCATAAAACTTATCCCCGTGTGGGTAATCATGAAATTCATGTTTAAGTTTTAACTCTTTGCATAATGACACATTTTTGGGCTGATAGTTTTTCGTAAATATTGTTGCAGTCAAAGAAACAGCCACAAGCCATGATCATGGCGTAGAGAGAACAGAGAAAACATTGTGGCAAAAAGAGAAATTGCTCGGAACGAGCAATTTCTCTTTTTGCCGCAATGTTTTCAAAACCCATCTATGGCAGATGCCTCATGATAATTCAACGATAGAAAAGAGAGTAACGGTGGGGGTTATGAACGCATATCTATGAAAAAAGCTCAGGAGTTAATTCACGTTAAGTGATCAAAACTAGCCATATTCAAAAGATTAACATTTTCATTTGAAGAATCCGCCAATCTGGTGCCGAATTACATTAATTCTTCGAGCAAAGTCATAAAAATTATGGCTTTTCAGAAATCGCCTCCCTATCCCAAACGCAATCTGTTTCCATGCAGATACGTACTCGTACATCTTTTTCCATTCTCCTACATTCTTGGGTTTGTCAAATCATGGATGCAAAAGGAGCAATTTATAAAGATTTCTAATTAAGTTGGCTACGGGTGACGCCTGGAATAAAACACACTTTCCTACCCTTTATGTAGTCTCATTTTACTTGTAAAAATACATCACAAATCAGCTTAAAGGTTAGTGGTTTCCTCAAATGCTCTCGCAAAAGATTTTACTCTCCCTTTGGAGCTGTGTTTTGATAAATATCAGCCAAGTTCTGCGAAAAGGAGTTTTGGTGCATCCGCAAAAAGTAAAAAGCCCGCGCAGCCTGACATGGGTCAAAACGTTTTGCTTATTGTAACTTTTCTACATGTCCAAGGACCAAACTATCTCCGGATTGACTCGGTCGTTAGACAAAAAGGATTTTATGGTTCAATAATCGGAAACCCTCTTTTGTCAGAGCAAGGCTCATAATACATATTTACATATTGTTAATCTCGATTCGTGTTGGTTATCCATCCCCTTAAAGGAAAATTTCGGTCGTCTCCTGCAAGATTTTTTCACGATGAAATGACCGAAAGAGTTTCAGACATCCATAACGTGACGGTTGGTACTTTGCTCGGATATCATCGGTAATTTACATCGATACGATAACGGGAAAACAGAAATCCCTTTGTAAAATAACGTTTCAGAAAAACATTATACCAATTTCCGTTTGATGTTAGCTTTCATGTATAGCCTAGAACATCTTCACGTGCCTTTTGTGTGGATAGTGTAGATCACGATCAGACTACACGGGATATACAAATCTGATGATTAGATCAGCGCTGCCTGATATTTAGAAAGACTGAATTAGACAAATTGGTTAGAAAGGCCAATAGCCCTTTACCAAACAAAAAACCGTTAGACTCGTGCAAATTCAAAGCTGTTGAAAACGACAAATTAAAAGTGCCTCAACCGATATGATTTGTCTCTGAAAAGGTAGAAAACATTGTGGTCGAAAAGGTGAAAATGCTGGTAACCAGCATTTTCACCTTTTCGACCACAATAATTTCATAAGTCATCTTCTAAAGGGTTGTTAGAAAACGGGATTATTTGGTAAAGAGTTCACCTGCCGTATTTGGAACTATTTACATCTGAGCATGTCCCGTTTTATCGACAGATGGATTGTATGGTGTTTGACGCAGTTTTCAACATGATTTCAGTTATCTTATAACGCGACAGCCAGTGCACCTATCCATGCTTTCTACGAGTTTGTTTTACTAGTACTATGCACAATATTCTTCTCATGCCACTGGCTACTTTTCCGCATGACCATCATCGAAACAATCATCAGCGGTGTCTGGCAATGACTTTTATCAACCTTCGGAGGGAAATTGGCCGAGCTTTTGGCCGAGCTGGAGATTCGAACCAGCGACCCCCTATTCTCAAGTACATGTATGCTAACGGCTTCCTTACCGCAGCTTGGCCAGCTTTATTTGCATATAAAAAAGGTAAGGTTAAGGTAAAAAAGTGAAGGTTAAATCGCAGATAAGTTCAATTCATACCATTTCATTAATGGACTGTATGATGTTTAACGCCGTTTTCAACATTATTTCAGTTATATCGCGGAGGCGCAAGTCAGCGCAGGCTGACCTGGGCCGAAACTTCTTGCTTTTGGGTAAATTTTCTGCATGACAAAGGACTGATCTACCACATGATTCAATCGGTTGTGAGAGAAAATGTTTTTCATAATAGTGTAATGACTTGCTTTGTATTATTAATGTCGGAGATGCATTAAGCCCCCTTTTGCCAGAGTATGGCCCATTTATATTTGGCAGCTATAGAGGGCCTTCAAACAAAATCGATTGCTTTTTTCTGCGGTGGCCTAGCCTATCAAAGACGCTGACTAAGCAGTTAATTTCTTACCAAACTCTCCCGTTTTTTAACAACCAAGAAGAAGAAGCCTTTTGAAAAACCATCGTGGCAAAAGGAGAAAATGCTGGTGGATAGCATTTGCTCTTTTTGCACACAACGTTTTCTATCCTAGCAAAGACAGGTCTCACCATTTGAGGAATATTAGATTTGCCGTCTGCAAATATTTTCAATTTGGACTAGTCCAAAGTTAAAAAAAAAAAAAAACTGAAACTATGGGCGGCCACCAAATACAGCCATGTAGTTTTCGCGACCTGTTCCTTAGCCGCCCGATTGAAATTCGAAATATGTTTTGGTTCTGCTTCCAAATTTCTACAATTTTACTTTGTAAAAACTGGAAGCGAAAAGCCGAAAATGCCGAAATACATATATGGCTTGCAACACGCAAAAAGGGGCATTCGGACATTTACGTAAATTGTCGTGTCGGATCAGCCTGCGCAGTCCGCGCAGGCTAATCCGAGACGGCACTTTACAACTACATTAGATTTTGTTCTTCATTAGACTTGTGCAAAACAGATAATTACATAAAAACGGAAAGTGTCGTTTCGGATTAGCCTGCGCGGACTGCGCAGGCTGATCCGAAACGACAGTTCACGCAAATGTCCGAATGCTCCTTTTCGCGTGTTGCAGGACATATACAATCGTTTCAGTTTTAACCCTTAACCTGCTAAATAAAATAAATGAAACTTTCAAGCCTATAGTAAAAATCCAAATATTGCTGTTTGAAAGGTATTTTTGGAGGAAAGATATCTTCCTATAGGACAGTGTAGATCCAAGATCAGACTGCACGTTTTGTGCAGTCGGATCTTGATCTACGCTGTCCGCAAAAGGTCAGTGAGTCGCGCTTAGCAGCTTAAGAGTTAACCCTTAGAGTACAGTGCATTTCAACTGGAAGAATGGACCTAACGTTACAATTTCAACGCTGCTTCTTTCTAATTTTCCCACAGAACAGCAGTCAAATTAGACCAAAGATCGGAAAACACGTCTTTTACAGTTCTATCTTGGCCTTAATTGCTATTAAAGTTATGAAAGATATTGCAGGAGGCGTTAAACGCAGACCAGAGAAGTGCGTACCCTGAAGGTTGGTAATTAACGCGACACTGTAAATAGGAAGTTGGGTCTAAAACTCGTCAATATTTCATTACCGACACGTCTTTGAACAAGAAAAATAGCAAACTGCCATGAAACAAATTGACTGGAAGGCTAGTTTTGGCTTTATTTTTTTCTCACACCACGCCGCTCGTTGGAGAATTGGACAAAATGTCATTTCACTGAGTTTTAGGCAAGCAAAACCTCTCGGAAAATTCATTTTTGTTTTTGCCCTGTTTTTAAGCATTCATATTTGAGTGGCGCTCTAGTAAAAGGGGTTTAATGTATCTTCGTGATTCAGTATACTAATCAAGTCATCACAAACTCATGTATGGATCCATTATGTCTAACAGCCGACTGAAGCATGAGGTAGAGTGGTCGGTAGGCATGTAGTAAATTTACAAATAGAAAAAAAAAACGTTTCGACCATGTCAGCCTGCGCAGACTGCATAGCTTGACATGAGTCGATACTTTTCAGATGTATTAAACCCCCTATTTACAGAGCATCACTAATTTGTTTTTGTTTGGTAGTGTAGATCCAGGAACGGCTGCGCATAAAGAGTTTTATTAGTGACAGAAAAGAAGTCAAAAACGTTTAAAGTACTCGCGCAGAAAGGAGAGTATATTTGCTAACTCCGTTTATGTCTAATTCGTGGTATCTTTGTGGAAGGAACTTGTCCAACAAGAGCAGATAGGATTTTGTTTTGTATTCCTGCCATCATGAGAAGAACATATGCTATTAAATATTACACTTTATTCCATGTTTCTTGGTAGTTTATCGAGAAATAATAGTGGATTATGGTTTGATGTTTCATGGTTACAACCAGTGAAACCACTTCCGATTGAAGGTGGACACAGTGGTTCCCGGCACTAGTTACCTAGGTAAAAAGCGCGTGCCATTCAACCAGAAGGAACTAGGACGTAATTTAGCCGCATTTACACAACATTTCTCGCCCTTTACGCAATATTGTAAAGCGTTCTTATGTGGAGGGGGTACGCCATGGGGAATTACAGATAACAGCTGTGCTGCATTTTGACGAAAGTCCCATCAAAAAAAGGGCTAGAAGTAAAAAATAAATAGATTTTTTTTTTCGGTGAAAGATCGAAATCTATTTCATCGAGTGAACATCATTGGAAATATTTTCATCCTAGGCAAATGAACGTGTTAGAATAAATAGTGCAATTGTACTTTAGATTAAAAGTCTCGAATTTTTATGACCCATCATATGCCTTACACCGTGGACGAGTCAATTTTTAAGTAAATGTGTGTCTCATGTGGTATAGGTATATCTATCTCACATTAGCCAGACCATGTTACTATTTCAAAGACGTTGTGTACCAAACCTTAAGACGTACTGACGATAAGTACCCATAAACTTACTATAGTATGAATCTAGGAAAGAGAGTCTTACTGGTGTTTTTTTTTTTTATTTTCTATAATAACTTTTCTTCCTGCTGGTTGTTACCTAATTTGTTCTTTCGGACTAGCAGGCAGTGACTTCTTGGGTCTCGTTAATCATCCATTTTGTATTAGTTCTAGTTTTTTAACCTTTTCAGTGCCGAAATCGACTGAAAGTACAATACACAGAAACTCATAGGCTTCTTTTTATCTTAAAGGCTATACTAAACAAACGGACAACATAGATTCGAGATCAGAGATCATGATCTATGACGTCCGCAAATGCCCTTAAAATGTTAAGAAAGGTCAGACATCGTGCGTCTTTTTTTATCAATAAAAAGGTCAGGTTCTTCATTGGAGATCACTGTAATAGTTATTTCTGATACAGCTCTAAATTACCCAAGCATTATACAATGATAATCAACGCCGTTGTACCGATGGCATGACCTAACTAGGTTAGCCCTTTACCAAACAATCCTTAGCTTTAACGACCTTAACGATGAAGACTTTTAAAAACCTTGTGGGAAAAGGGGAAATGCTGGTCACCAGCATTTTCTCCTTATCCAAAATGTTTTCTACCCATTTAAAAGATGCATCTAAACATATGAGTCACATTTAATTTGTCGCCCGCAAGTGCTTGTAAGATGCAGGAGTCTAAAATTTTTGTACTCTTGCGAAGAGTAAAACTTGATGGAGGCCTAATGTTACCATTTTCTATGACACAGTGACGATAGCCAGGCCATGCATCGCTAGCCAGTTGACTAAACAAGATCTAAAGAAGATTTATGTACTTCAGCTGTTGTTTCGTCGGAATTATTTTTGTGTATCTTTGTTTAAAAAAATCTTGTCTAGCTCGCATTTACTGTTTTGGTCGGATTACTTGGAATTGCTCTGTTAATGGTTTCATTGGAATTACTCTTTAAAAAAGAAAACATACACTTTCTAAGCTTCTATTTCGATTTTCTTTGTACTATGGCGGTCTAGCCAATGGTACCCGTTGATACGTGACAGAATAATGAAAGTGCCAGCCAACTGGTTTCTCTGGATCTTAAAAAAAAAAAAATATTCTTCACCGAGTGTTCGTTTGAATTCACTTGAGATATCTTTATAAAAGTCCTTTTCCTTTAGCACAGGTTCATTTTAATTTGTCTACAAAAGCCCCCTCTCCCTTTTCAAGCTTACAATATTATCATGCGATCCATGATTTATTTTGTTTTTGTTTGTAACATGGTGGTCTTACGTTACTCGTATCTACGTTACAGAACAATGAACGCTATACCATGTGTGTGGAGCCAATGGGAGACAAAAGACAGTTACTTCCCTTGATAGCTCTCCACTACTAACAAGGTCCTAATAAGGTATCACTTGGTTTTTATCCTTGATATTCTTTGCACTACTTAGCAATGTTCAGGTTTAAATATCTCCTTCAAAATTTATCAAACCACAAAATTGATCAATTTGTTGCATTTCAAAGGTAATAGTGTGTAAAATTAGATTTTCAAATGTTATGAAGACCATACATACATAAGTCAAATTATAATAATCGCAACATCTTGTAAAGCAAGGATAAAAACGGAGGAAATCAAATAAATGGACTTAGTTGCAATTTGGTTATCTTGGTTTTTATCTGACAAGGGAGATAATTTGAATTTCACTTTTTTCTCCCATGGATTCAACAGGGTCTGAAGAAGATTTATCTCTTTGATAACTATTGTTTTACCGGAATTCATTCTGAATATCTGGTAAAAGTTCTCTATTTTAGCTCTTATTTTTGTCCTACTTGGGTTTATTTGAATTTTTCTGTAAACCCCCCCCCCTTTCAGCTTAAATTATTTTAATATCAAACTATGATTCATTTTTATTTTTCTTTAGACAATGGTGCTCTAATGCTACCCGTTGACGTTTAAGCATTGCAGAACCGTAAAAGCTTAACTATGGATTGCCCTTTGGTTATTTGGTATTGAAACTATTTATGTCCCTCAGCCATTGTTTCATTGGGATCATTTTGAATGTCTTTGTAAAAGTCCTCTTTCTTTAAATCGCATTCGATGTTCTACTCTGAATCACTGGAATATTTATGTAAAGCCCCTTCTTTATGCTCAGAAATGATAGTGTTCTATCATGCATCTTGATTTGCTTTTCCAATTAATTCCTCTTTTTTTAGAGCTTACATGTGCATATATTTGTTTGATTCTTTTTATTATTTTTTTTTCTTACATGATGTATTTCAAGGCGCTTGCGGCAATATTTCAGTCACTTTACTAAGATTGCTAGTTTATTCATGTCTTTCTAGTTTCACTAACACTAGGCTCTTAAATATCTGGCCGAGGGACGCTCCATTCTGACTGGCGCGGTCAGACGAGACAAACAAATTTTCCTTTTTACAATTCAAACGTGTTGACCAGTGAAACAAAAAAGACCCAATCTGACAAAAAATTATCTTGTTATCGCTCTATGGCCCTTTCATTGCCATTCTCTGCAAACAAAGGGGCCTTTGTGTATGGCATAGAATAATTATTTAATCGTACTGCACAGAACGTGCAATCTGATCGTAGATGTACACGGTCCGCTTGTCGTTCATGTCAATAAGATAAACATCTCTCTGAGTTTCAGTTGACTGTATGTTCAACTGTCAAAAGAGGTCGAGTATATGTGTACTGTTTATTTGGCGGTGAAAGTGTTAGGCTGCTAAGCGCGATTCACTGACCTTTACGATCAGTGTAGACCATGATCAGACTGCACAGAACGTGCAGTCTGATCTTGGATCTACACTGTCCAATAAAGAGATATTTTTCTCCAAAAAGTATAAGTTTAGAGTAGCATTATCCGGATTTTTACTATCGGCTTGAAAGTTTCATTAAGTTATTTATCAGTATAAGGATTAAGAAGCGGGGTCCTTATCTGATTCAGACTTTGTTCTCTGTCCTAGTTCAAGAATAAGTGTAAAACAATTTTCTTCTGGTAGTCATTTGTTTCACTTAAATTCTCGTTTTGTGTTTCTGTCTGTCTGGGACAAGCGATGCTCATTTTGTCGTTTGTAGGCACGTGTACCAAGAATGATACTAACCACGACCATTCAAAGTGTCTATCTTATTAATTTTACTCTTATCTTCAATAGTTCAACTCATCTCCAAATATTTGATGTATTGCGTAAAAAAAAAAAAAAGATCAGACCTGGGGTTCTAAACAGTCCAATCTTAATCTACAGTGGGCGAAAAATGCATCGAATGTTCTCTGTCGAAAACTAAAAGTTATAGTAGGAATTCTTTCCACTATAACTGAAATCAAAATGCAAAGACGATGTTCCAATGACAGATATTAGTAATAAAGCAGTAGTACTTTGTATTTCTCAATTTCCCACTATGTGTTCTAGCCTTGAATTGACAAATCCCATCGTTTGAGCATCACTTAATCTGTTGTATGCAACAATTCTTTCTTGCTGGCTCAGTCCAAAATTTTGCTGTCGGGTAAAGAATGAGATACCTATATGGCTTGCAACACGCTTGCGTAAAGTGTCATCCCGGATCAGCCTGCGCAGTCCGCGCAGGCTAATCCGAGACGGCACTTTACGTCAATATTAGATTTTGTCCTACAGTAGACTTGCGTGAAACAGAAAATCACACACGATCGGAAAGTGTCGTCTCGGATCAGCCTGCGCGGACTGCGCAGGCTGATCCAGGATGACACTTTACGCAAATGTCCGAATGCCCCTTTTCGCGAGTTGCAAGCCAAAAATGTGCACCGATGTACTCCTTTTGCTACCAGTCGCTTAACCCTTTACTCTTTTCCATACAGTCCCGACTTTTAACGATCTTGAAGAAGAGAGCTTTTGAAAACATTGTGGGAAAAGGAGAAAATGCTGGTAACCAGCATTTTCTCCTTATTCCACAATGTTTTCTACCATTTCAAAAGAACATTTAAATTGTTGAGCCTCATTTATTTTGTTGTCTGCAAATGCTTTGAAACTGGACAAATTCACATTTTTGTTGTGTAGTAAAGAGTTAAAGCGCCTTTCAGAGCTTTAATTAGTTGCCTTTGGGGTCAGTGTAGATTAGTTTAAACATTTATTTTACATGGATTGAGAAAAAAGTTCTTACAGCTTATACTAATCTCTCTCGGTTCTGCTTCCTGGGAACTACACCAGTACTCGCATCGAATGTGTGGGCCAATGAACGATCCCACAGTTGACACCCGCTCCCGAGTATCAAATTAGGGACCTTATGGTCACGAGGCCGACACTCTACCTCACAACCACGGACACTACTGTAGTGTAGGTCAAGATCAGAACGTGCAGTCTGGTCTGTGTCTACACCGTCGGCTTTGCTGAAACATTCCGGGCAAAAACAAAAAGTTATACACTGAAATTGTCGATTTATTACGGGCTCCAAGGGCTAACTAAATATCAGTCTTTTTTTGGACTTAGGTATATGTACCAAATAACATATGACACAAAGAGGACACATGTAAAGGCAAACTGTCCTCTTTTTAGGGATATGACATACCATTTCGGAAAAACGAACCGGAGATATAACTGATGTATTGTTGAAACGCTATTTTAACGGGGACTAGAACAACCCAGGGCCCGTATTCACCAACCATTCTTAAGTACATTCTTAGTCTAATTCTCAAGAATTTTCTAAATTTGAAAGTATCACAACTTCCGATTGGCTAAATCAAATGATTTAGCCAATCGGAAGTTGTGTTACTTTTTACATCTAGAATTGGAACTAGAATGAAATTAAGATTGGATGGCGAAAACGGACCCAGTTTTCATTGTACTTTTATACCTATATTCCGGAATAAACCAGTACATTCTCCTAGACACGATACTCTACATATAAAGACTTTTATTCTCTGTTACTGTCTGCTGAACACGTAAAGTCTCAAACACCGTGACGAATAGACAACGTTGTAGATAAATGATATCTGACCACTGTCCTTTAGTCACCTTGTCTTTATACAACAACATACTTCATTTTGTCCCTCAACTACATAGATGTACAACATGAATAGAATAGTCTTCGTTTTTTTTTTTGGGGGGGGGGGGGAAGCAAAGCAGTATATACTCGTGGAGCATGACAGATCTGAAAGACAAATTGTTCTATTCAACTCTTCATTGTCAGATAAATATGCCTCTTTCGTGCCCCGTGCCCCTCCCCCTTTTAATGCTATAGGCGACATATTATGTGTATATTTCGGACGAAGTAGGTCAAGATAAGATCGATTTAGAATTAAAAGTATTTCATTTTTGGTAAGTACTTTTATCGTTGGTCGATATCGACTCGGATCTTAAATCTCCCGGCATTTCTTCGACATCACAGGATGTTGGAACACATTATCTGGCCTGGAAGTGTCTAATTCCTAGCCATTATTGAGCTTCCTTGTCTAGGCAGGAATGAGAGATAACCCGCTGGACGTGTTCTATTACGATTGAAGACATTAGGATTTGATTAACCCTATAGACCAAAACAGAGACATATGAGGACAGTATAGATCAAGATCAGACTGCACAGAACGTGCAGTCTGATCTTGGATCTATACCGTCCGCTTGTATAGTGAAGTATTCAAGGTATGTCTTTTTTAAGTTTCAGTGGATTGTATTTTTCAGCCGCGGAAAGAAGTCGAGTTTATGTTGTCGGTGCTGTACATACCTTGGTAATGAAAGAGAGATTGATTGAATTTGCGTTTATTTATCGTCGTCACCGGTTTCCCATATGGGCGACGCCCCCTGAAGGCTGTTAGTATTGTTACGGGGGATAGTGCGGATACAGGACGAAACCCATCCTAAGTTTCGCCTGGTTCTTTAACGTGCTCGGTGTATAGCATCGTCACATGGGACCTCGGTTTAACGTCTCATCCGAAGGACTATTATTAATTTTTGATGGCCAGCCGTGAGAATCGAAGAGAGGGAGATCAAATGTCCTTAAATATTCAGTCTACGCTTTCTTGCATGAAATTGTGGATGACTGTACCATGATGTTGTCCTCAAATATAAACAAAATATTGACACCTTGCTAGTGTATTACCATACAACAATCTGATGACATTCTGTTTACATATCGATAATAACAGAACAATGGTTTGACATTAATCTGAAATGAAATAGTAGTTTTTTATGGTGCTATTCGGATTTTTATTATCGCACCAAACCTGAACATAATCATTTACTGCTAAATTAAGTAAAGCTATAGCTGGCAGGCCATCGTTAAAACTGAAGGGCAAATATAAGACAAATATTTATTAGTAGTATTTCCTTTATGGGCTTCGTAGCCCTTCCAGGTGTTTTTAGAGTTCGTGCAAGAGATTTGCAAAGACTTGTAGCAATGTCACATTTTCAAAAACACTGGTTGATTTTGCGGATCCGTATTAAAATCATTTCGATATCCTTATATCTGAGCTCAAAAGAATTAGATTATTGGCTGATTGCAAAACGACCATCCTGCTGTCTTATCGCCAAAAAGCGCATATTTTCACTGAATTTAACCGTAAGTGTCTCTACAGTTGCAGGAAAAAAAAAACGTACTAAGTTCTGTTTATCAGTGTTTTACAAGAAATTCTTATTTACGGCAAAACATCTCAATCGGTCTTTTCAACCAAAATATGGTTATGCCGTCTAACTACATGTAATTTAGTATAAAACAAATAGGCTTAAACGGTGATATCATTTATGGGTATTGGGTAAGACACAAATATGTTAGTCTTTTATATAATATACAACCTTATCAAGACTTGTCAATAGCTTTCACCCAGATTTACTTTGTTTAATGCTTGAACACATAGCAGCAAAGATCCAGCGTAATTAAACACTCTCATACTTAAATACATATGAGCCGTGCTCTGGCAAAAGGGGGCTTAATGCATCCCCGTAATCCATCATACCAAGCAAGCCATCACATACTTATGGATCCATAACAGTCACATTTTTTAACAACCGACTTAATCATGGGGTAGACTGGTCCTTGGACATGCAGAAACATTACCAATAGCGAAAAGTTTCGGCTCAGGTCAGCCTGCGCGGATTGCGCAGGCTGACCTGGGTCCATACTTTTCGCAGATGCTTGAAGCCCCCTTTTCACAGAGCATGACTCATATGTATAGTAATAATGTCCGCTTAATAATTCACATAATTCATATTGTTCAGTATAGGTATATTTAAATATATTGCATGCTTTGAAATTAACTTCTATGATCACTGAGCTTGTATGCTTATGTGTCAAATAAAATTTCTATTGAAAAGAGAGAGAGAGAGAGAGAAAATCATTTCCTAACGATGAATATCATTTCAGGTTAACACGCAGTCGCACAGATCGTGGATCTACATCGCCCGTTGCCTGATTCGAAAGTAAGTCCAAATTCGTTTTGAAATCTACTTTCAGACCTAAAAAAAACTCGCACATATTTTGCCGGCAGCGAAAGACTTCATTCAGACACTGACCTTTTTACGTTACAAAAAAGGAAATTAGGGTTTGTGCGAAATACTAGCTCCATTCAAGTATGTGTCGAAAAAAAAAAACAATCCCAAAAAATCTGTTATTTATCGTATTCTCTCAAAGAATCCAAACCTTCAGGCTTCTCAGTAACCCTTTCTAGCACCTCTTGCTCTTAGTCCTTAAACTGCTGAATAAACAGAGTGAAGATTTCTATCCAGTACTATATACCGAATCATAGTGATTACAATGTTCTTGATGCTTGGAAAAAAAAAAAAACATCGTTGCGGACAGTGTAGATCCAAGATTAGGCTACACGTTCTGTGCAGTCTGATCTTGATTTACACTATCCGCAAAAAAGCATTGAGTCCCGCTTAGCAGCCCAACGGTTAATTTGTAGACTGTTATTGAAATTTATGCCGTGCGCTGTGTTCTGGTCCTAGATATCTCAGGGCTGGGCTATTAAACCTGGAATAAAATTCTTTCAGGACTACGATTGTGTTAAAAAAAGAATCAGCCATGACTCTTTCCTGATCCACGCGTAAGCATTTGTTACACTGATTAATATTTAAAGGACTCTTTTTGTAAGGAAAAAGTCTACGGTGCTATAGGGTACATCGTTGTTTACGAAAAGGTTGTAACCGTTCGCAAGGAATGATTCACTTGCAGGCGTAATACAACTGTAATACGATTGAAATGACTTTAAAGGCAATCAAACTCTCATAATGAACTGCGTGGAAGAGAACGTTTTCTATAATCTGTCGGGGAAAGATTCAGTCTGTAATTTCACTTGAGGCGACACGAGTGCTCAGAGAATAGAGAAGTTATATTCAGAATTATTAAGTCGTCTTTTCAATAGATTTCTCTGAATAACGCAAAAAGGACAGTCGTGTGACATCAATGGGGTTTTATTGACAGTCAATAAATTCATGTTTCCCCCGCCCACCCTTTCTATCTCTCTCTCTCTCTCTCACTCTGTCCGCCCTCTCTCTCTCTCTCTTTCGCTAAATACGATTTTTTCGACTAACCTTCATACCTATCCAGCCAAACCCCAGTAGCGCAGCCAGTAGCGTGCAGGGCTTGAGACCAGGAAGTCGCTGGTGCAAATCCCAAGCTCGACGAATTTCTTTCAGAGGATTGAAGATAGACAGTGCGACAGGACTCAATCCTCTCTCACAGCTGACCATTGCTTCAACGATGTTTATGATTGAAGGTAGCCAGTGGCTTGGGAAGAGTATTGTGCGGATTACTTATTTAAAAAAAAAAAAAAAAATCCAGAAAAGCATGGATAAGAGCACTGGCCACAATGATATAAATGAATTAATGTTTAAAACAGGGTGAAACACCATACAATCAATCCATCCATCGATCAATCATGTGTCCGTGCGTCCCCTCCGTTCGTCCGTGCGTGGGTGTGTGCGTGCGTCCGTCCATCCATCCATCCATCCATCCATCTATCCATCCAACGCTAGCAACGTTTTCTTCTGTATTCACATATAATGGCACAAGCCATAATTCCAACACATTCACTTTTGTTGCAACAATGCTTCATGGGGTAATGATTTTTTTCCTAGCCTAAGTATATAACATCGATTGTTGAAAAAGCCTCGCCATGATTATTATCCAGAAACCTTACTTGTATCCGTGTTGTGATATGGGTAGCTCCAAAGGGTCAACAACTAGGAACAGCTGATGTTAGAGGCCGATCCTCTACCCACACAGGTCTATCTAAAACCTAAAAGACTTAATTCAAGAACTGCTTAGTAAAATAGATATAAATTTCAGCTCGTTGTAAAAAATTAAAGGTCCAGTAGTGGCAAAAAATAACGATACTGATGTTGAAATGAATTTCAATTCAAATCATACCTTTAAAAAGTATACAAATAATTTTGTAAAGATGACAAACTGTTGCTGTACGGTCAGTCTAAGTATTAGATGCTGGCAGAAAACTGAATTATAAATCCAGGTAAACAGTATACAAAAGATTTAGCTATCTGGCAACTTTTTACCTAGTCTTAAAAGTTTTTTTTTTTTTTTCTGCCAGCGACTTATACTTGGACCGACCTTACAATAACAGATTGTCATCTTTACTTTAATTTCAAGTATTATTATTAAAATTCAAAGGCATTTTAACACCCGCATTGTTAATTACATGTATTGGCCGCAACTGGATATACAATACTGTCATCTACCGACAACAGCTGATGTGCGAGATCGCTGCTTTAAAATATCCCAACAGTACTGTCTACTAAATGAAAGAATTGGTTCTTGAAAAGCTAGATAGATTAATAGTTGTAAGGTCAGGTAGCAGGGGACTTGATTCGCCACAGCCGTGTACAAGTTTCTTTATTATACTGCAAAGAAATTTCTCGTGATCTGATTGGATAATATGCCTCGAACATATATATCATGTACACTGGCAAAACCAACGTAAAAGCAGTTTCCCTTACGGGAGCCCCGTATACATGTCTACACTATCAACACAACATACAAAATGGCGGCGTCGATCAAGATTAACATCAAGATTATGCGCCAAGCTGCACGTTTTAGCACGTATTACCAAGGTTTCAGTGACGTCAGTTCCCAGTGACGTCAGTTTTCATTGAAATGGGGCACTCAGAAGGGAAATTCTACTTCGTCAGCGTACTCAATTTTTGAAACCAAAAAACAGGTAAAATTCGCTTAACAAACGTTGGAATGGTAAAACTTTGCAGTATGATAAATTCGTTGTACGGTCAGGTGGCAGGGGACTTTATTAGTTGTACGGTCAGGTGGCAGGGGACTTGGAAACTTGTTCACGGCTGTGGTGAATCATGTCGCCACCTCGCCTTCGGCTCGGGACGACATGATTCACCACAGCCGTGAACAAGTTTCCAAGTCCCTGCCACCTGACCGTACAACGAATTTATCATACTGCAAAGTTTTACCATTCCAACGTGTATGTAAAAGCGAACTTTCCCTGTTATAGTCTCACGAATTAAGTACGCTGACGAAATAGAATTTCCCTTCAGAGTGCCCAAATTCGATGAAAACTGACGTCACTGAGAACTGAAATCACTTAAATCTTGGTAAAACGTGCAGTTTGGTGCTTAAACTTGATGATGTCAAGTGTTGCGATAGACATTCGAAGTAATTTTATTTAAACATGGATTTAAACAACTTCAAGGAATGTGACTATACATTTCAATGATTTGTTGGCAAAAGTAAACGACCATCAGTTGCCTCAAACGATTATTGGGTCATCCTTTTTGAAGTTACAATGTATGAATTTCGACACTTCACAATTTGCTTACCTGACGAAGGGATGCTCGTTTTAACCCCGTGCATTGGTTTTAGAATGACAACAAACGATATACCAGGTACATGTGAAGTATATGGTGGCATATTTCTGCCGCGAGATACGAGATAGCTATTGCAATAATTTAAGAGAGCTATCGTGATAAAACAAAGTTTCCTGGAAATATTATCTAGATAAAAAAATTCACGATAAAAATATCACGATAATTCTAACTGTTATCATGATATTTTTTGCTTTCGTGCCCATAACTGACACTCACGGTATCTATAATCAGATACGGTTTCGGAACATCTTCGTCTACAACCTTATGAATTCTCCTTTTCCCTGAATGGTTTTAAAGTTGCTCGTAGGAGGCATTTCGAGTCGTCTTTGTGATCTTATAGACTTCTATTCATTTCGAGTCTTGTCAAAATTTACCAATTAAGCTACAATTGTGAATGATTAGACATTTTACTTACTGCAATATTGTGAAGTCAAAAACTACCGAGTTCATCCAAATGATGAATTTTCTATTTATAGATATCGTGAAACGGATAGAACTATCACGATAATTTTATCTCGAATGTCAGCTTCGTGCACGATTGAGAAATTTCGCGTTAAAATATTAAGTTTATCGTGATATTTTTTTCAGGAAACTTTTCGCTTTCTCGATAGGAAACTTTAATCTGTCGCGATAGTTTTCTAAAATTATCATGAAAGTTATCTCGTATCTCGTGGCAGAAATATGCCACCATAGAAGTGTTATATTTATTTATTTTCAAAAATAACCCATTCCTTCCGCTTTAATGATAACCATCAAGAGAAACTAGGTATAATCTGGTGCTGTCTTGTGGGTGGCTCGTACCTATTGACGCCGCCATTTTGGATGTTGTGTTGAAAGCGTATTTATGTATACAGGGATCCCGAAATTGAAACTGCTTTTACGTGGATTTTGCCAGTGTACATGAATATATATTCGGGGTATATTATCCAATCAGATCGCGAGACATTTCTTTGCAGTTTAATAATAATTTTTTTATCACACAATCCCGAATTCTAATGACCCTGAGCTGGAAGGCTTTTGAAAACATTGGGGGAAAAGGAGAAAATTCTGCTAACCAGCATTTTCTCCTGTTTCCCAAATGTTTCCATCATTTTAAAGACAAATCTCCCAATTTGAGACACAATCAGTTTGTCGTCTGCAAATCCTTCCAGTTTGGACAAGTCTAAGATTCTGTCGTTTGGTAAAAAGTTAAATGCAAATTTCAAGCCGAAAGTAAAATCTTGATATTGTGATTTTAAAGTTAGTTGTCCCGGAGAAGCATATCGGACAGTGTAGATCCAAGATCAGACTGTGCGTTCTGTGCAGTCTAATCTTGATCTATACTTTCCACATAACCACTTTGAGCCACGCTTAGCAGCCCTAGGTTAGCCGCTTTATGACATTGAACAAGCATCACAGAAATTTGAATAACCCGTTTCCTGCATTTTGAGAACTTTAAAGATGTCTCTTCAATGCATCCTGTTTTGTGTAGGCTTCTTTTAAACACTCCTTGCGGCGTATTTGATATGGCTTCTTTCTGACACGCCGTCTTTCAGAAATTGACTGATTAATCAAGTTTGTCGCTCGAAGTATACTGAAAGTATATTATAACCTGTAGTTGTAGACTAAAAAAAAAAATGAAGAAACTCCTTCCTGCTTTCATCAAAATAATTATCCTGTTTCTAAACCCAGTGGGTTTTTAAAACACATTTACTACAAACGACTTTGGTGTTTGTTTACTTGTTTTTGTTTAAAGCCGTTTTAAACATTTTTTCTGTATTTATATCGCGCCGGCCAGTGCACCTATCAATGCTTTACTCATCCGAGAGCGGAAGATCAGTAGGAAACGTACACGATAGTTCTTCAACTTCTTGCGACAGGATCCATTCCTCTCTAACCGTTGAACATCGTTTTGATGATGGCAATGTGGGACAGCAGCCAGTGGCTTGAGAAGAACAATTTGCGAAGTACTGGTAAAAACAAACTTCAGCAAAGCATGGACTTGTATGAGCAATAGCCGTACCGATATAGTTGGAATAGCATTGGGACGGCGTACAACACCATACAAACACTATACATTCTTTCCAGGATTTTCTTGTACCATTACTTCGCGCAACACTCCATCCTAGCCTCTGGCTGTTTTCCCACACCATCGAAACATCGCTAAAGGTGAGACAGAGGAAAGAATCTTGTGGCATTGACCAGCATGAGTCAACCGGTTTTAAAAGCAATCTTTTAAAATATGGATACTCAAAATATTGTAAGCTCTAAATAATGCTTGAAACAAAAGGAAAAAAACTTCTTCTTCTGTAAGAACTTCTTCTTTTGTCAACTCCTTCTTTCAAAGGGGAAATTGCTCCTTTGTACTCATTTTTTCTTTCGTCAAAATGTTTTAAAATTAGCCTGTTGCAGGGCGCAAAAAAATCGTCTGCAGTAGGTAGCAAGCTAACTCCTATACCAGACGACAAAATTTCAGACTTGTCACAATCAATAAAATTTGCAGACGACAAATTAAATGTAGCTTAAAGGATAGAATTTGTCTCAGAAAGGGTAGAAAGCATTGAGGAAAGAGAAGAAAATGCTGGTCAATAGCAGTTTCTTCTTTTTCCGCAATGTTTTCTAAAGCCTACGCCCTCTGCGTTGTTAAATCCCTGGATGGTTCGGTAATGACTTAATCAGACTTAATTCTCGTTGAAGTTCGATATCCTATTACCTGAATCAAGTTTCCGCTAATTTATCCCTTGAAATACTGTGAACACTGTAAGGTGATTTTGCGGACAGCACAGGCAAAGATCATACTGAACCTTTTCAGTTATTTTTTAAGAAGATGCAGTCTGATCTTTGATCTACACTCTCTCCTAGAGTCTACTTTGATTCGCCTCTACAATCTCTTCGAATTGGCATAATTGCATCTTTCTCACAGACTGAAAATTTACGCAGTCTCAAAACGCTAACGCTTTATCACATATACAAGCACTTCTTTAGTCGGTAGTGTTTGAAACAGTATGGAAATAAAAGGGGAAATAACCCGCTTATTTCCCTAAATGTTTTACCTACTGTTAAAAAAAAAATACTTTTCTTTCCTTTATTCTTTTGGTCCTGTGTTTGATGGACTTTAGTATATTAAAAAAGTCTGTTCGTCAAAGGGTGAACACAATAGAGACGATCCAAAACAATTTACGGGTTATTTTACTGTTATTTCAAAGAAGCAGTTTGCTGGCTTCCATGGATATTCGAGAAGCCGCCCTGGAAAAAGGTTGAAGTGTGCGTCAGTCTAAAATAGCTTGGTATATTTCAGTGATGACAGGTAATGACTGACGAAGAGCTTGATGTTTTAGGTATACCCTGTGAAAAGGGGCTTAATGCATCTGCAAAAAGTATCGCCTCATGTCAGTCTGCGCAATCCGCACAGCCTGACCTGGGCCGAAACATTTTGCTTTTGGTCAATTGTATGCATGTCCAAGGACCAGTTTACCTCAGGATTCAGTCGTTAGCGAAAATGGAAAAAAGGATCAACGATAATGTGATGACTTCCATAGTATAATGCATTACGGAGGTGCATTTAGCTCCCTTTTGCCAGAGCATGGCTGATTTGTTTTGTGTCTTTCTAGAATGTAATCAGTGCTAGTCTGAGCTTCTACAGTATCTTATTCAAAGACACTAACACGTGACTAGCAGCCTCGCTCGCGGAAATCAAGCAAGAATTTTACAGATCACAAATATTATTCCGTAACCGGTGATACAAGTTCATACAGTAACAGCTATGTACGAGTATGTCTGTTTTTACTTTGACCTCTTTTCTTTATAAAAATCTAATAATCATTTTGATCAACTTCGTTGTTTGATATCACATCATCTTTTTTCCCCATTGTGATGGCATATTTATAAAGAAATCAAAGCGGATGAAATGTATCAAATTCATGACTAAATTAAAAAGAAAACAAAAACGCTAAAAAATGACAATACTTATCAGCTACGACTGAATATCGACGCTTACAATGGTAATTGCCTGTCAGACATTTTGATTTTGACAGAGAGAGTAGTGGTTCTAAAGAGACGGAAGATAAAACCTATATCTTTATGCGGCCCTGTTGACATAACCTCCATATCATAGCTACATACTGTCCAGCAGATTTGCTTCTCAGGACCTCGGGCCTTTGATTTCCATATCTCTTTCTGAACATAGTCTGTTGTGGTACCCTGAGGCAAGTCACTTTTAGAGCCGCGAGGCATTAAGGATGTAAACCGAACATCATGAGTACTTTTTACCTGCATATTTTCTAGCTAACAAACGTCAGTTCTCGTAAATAAGTAACAGAACTGTGCTATTGTGTCAGATATAGTAATAAACAACAATCCCCCACCAAAAAAGAAAAAAAAAAAAATAGCATTTTGGTTCTAGTAATTTTATACATATACATGTATATTTGAATGTAATTTCTTGTTCATAAGATCTAAGGTTTTACTTTAAATGATACTACAAAAAAAAATATGTGACTTGAGCCTTATCTAGTGACTCACTGTTGCCGTTATGCTATATCATGTATGTTTTTTTCGGTTCTTTCACATCGCGTCCACGACAACTTGTTAGGTAGTTTCCGTGCTCATCGCGGCTTTGTAATCTGTTTTGAGAAATAAATTGCAACAACAACGTAACTATTTATCTCTCCTGAGTTCCTTAAACTTTGTTTGCAAGAAACTGTACGATAATTAAGATGGATATTTAGGACAAGTTCGAAAGGTCCAATTGGTTTTCAATTCGAAGAGTTGATTTTCTTTCAGTACGTTTATACACAAATTAGCATTTTTACCGGCGTAGCAGAATAATTTCGCTTTGACCTTATTGTTATTCAAGTGAAATGAGTGCATACTCATTTGTCCTTGGATAATAATGAGTAAACTATGCCGAAAAGTATGAGTAAGTGTGGAAATTTGCGGGTGTTTAACGAGAACATTCGTGGCTGATTGAACAATCACATTATTATGGCAGTTATTTATGTAAAAGTGCACAGTATGGCAGCGAAGATGCTAAACACTGGGAAGACACTTATAATCTAAAACAGTACTTATCAAATGGTTTTAATGAAATGATGAGCTTTTTATTTTGTTCAGTGGCCTAAAGAGGGGCGTTCAACTGTTTTGTTAGTATCATGTGCCTTGAATTATTTTTTTTTTTAAAAAGCGGTGTAAAATCGCATATTTCAATTTATCGATGTTTCTAAAAGGTTTTAATTTTATATATACGCAGTTGATCTCTTTCTCGTTTACTATTAAATTATATTCACTTTTTTATTGGGGGGGGGGGGTGAAATAATGACCTGGCCACACTCTAGGTGCCTGTGGATCGCATGCCCAAAATCATGGGAGGTTTTTGTGTCTATTTTTGTGTGAAGCGTACGCAAATGTGAATGGGAACGTAATTTGAGGAATCAATGATATTTGAACTTATTTTGGGAATTGTAATCGACTCGAATTTCCAAATAATGTCTGATGATGCTTGAAAAAAGAATCTACATTGGTAGCCTGGTTTAATTAACCGTCTCCAAGTAAACCCATTAGAGGGTCTAATAAACCCAGTGCACATTGACAGTCTTGATGAAATACCCCAGTAATTGTTTTCGTAAAGAATGTCTGGCCGAGTCTGGCAGCTCAGTCGGCCAGGTTCATCGCTTACATTTTTCAGGAGGGTTGTAGGTTCGAAACACCAGCTCGACCAAATTCTTTCCCATGACTAATGACAGCTATTGCAACAAGATTAATTTCTCTCTCAACACTGATCATTGTTTCGATGATAGTTATGTAGGAAAGCAGCCATTGGATTAGGAAGAATATATTGCGAAGTACTGGTGGCATAAACTCTAGAACTGGCCGCCGCCGATATAAATGAAATAATGCTGAAACGGCGTGAAACACCTTACACACAAACAGAAATATTGAATGTAGAATGCAAAGCGGACAGTGTAAATCAAAGATATGAAAAGGAACTTTAGGGTAAGTTGTCTGAGTAGTCATCTAAAGATTACTAAAAACCGAATTTTTAAAACGAACTCAAAATGAGTAATGATTCTTTAGAGCGAACGGGACAATATATGGCCTGCGACATACATAAGGGGCATTCGGACATTTGCGTAAAGTGTCGTCTCGGATCAGCCTGCGCAGTCCGCTCAGGCCGATCCGAGACGACACTTTCCGAGAACATTCGATTTTGTCCTACAGTAGACTTGCGCGAAACAGAAAATTATATAGGAACGAAAAGTGTAGTCTCGGATTAGCCTGCGCGGACTGCGCAGGCTGATCCGAGACTACAATTTACGCAAATGTCCGATTACTCCTTTTCGCATGTTGCAAGCCATATCATAGTAGATAAAGATCAGGATGTACAAACAATGCAATCTGATCTTATACTTGATTTACAGTGTTTGAGAGATATTCAGACCAGCGAAATTTTGGTATTATAAAGGCTTTTGTTCTGATGACATACGTATTTTTCAGTATTTGATACTATAACGGTTACCGTAAACATTTTCCCTCTGTAGAGAAACAGTTTCCTTATATAGAAGTAGCAGGAATTTATTCGGAGTAGAAAAATGTCCAACTATTGAAATGCAAACATGTGATTGTATTGAAATGAAACTTGTAGAGAGAGAGCGAGAGAGAGAGAAAGAGAGACGGAGAGAGACAGAGGCAGAGAGAGAGAGAGAGAGAGACAGACAGACAGACAGATTTACAGTAGTAATGCTCATTTTTCAAATAGCACCTTCTCGGTTTTTGATGAATTAATTTCTTTGCAAAAAAGCAAAAACAATTATATTCATTTATTATAATGATTTTAACAAATGAAGATGTTGTACTACAAGGATTTCGACGTAACATTATACACCTTCAGTGCTGATCAGTGTGCAGTGCCTAACGAAGACTGTAGACAGATAATAAAATCCGCGTGATCAACGACGTGATATGAACGTCTCCCTCCCCTTTTCCAATATCCAAGAAAATTCTTACATACAGAAGAAACGCTCAAACCGAAACTAAACAATCCCGTTTTTTTACAACTCCGGGAGAGAAGTCTTTTGAAAACACTGTGCGAAAAGGAGAAAATGCCGGTACCCGGCATTTTCTCCTTTTCTCACATTGTTTTCCAACCATTCAAAGAAAATTTTTCACCATTTCAGCCACATTTAATTTGTCGTCTGCAACTGCTTTCAATTTGGACTGGTTTTAAATCTTGTCGTCTTGGAAAGAGTTAATTAATTTCTCGAGAACCCGGTGTGAATTGGAGAATTCTCATCTCGTCGTAATTTCCCGACAAAGGAAAGAAAATATATGAGCCGACTAGTGGCAAAAGCGGACTTAATGCATCTCCGTAATGCATTGTACCAAGCAAGACATTATATAATTATGGATCCATACAACCGAGTTTGTTCAACAACTGACTGAAACGTGGGGTAGAATGGTCTTTGGACATACAGAAAATTGACCAAAATCAAAAAGTTTCTGACCAGGTCAACCTGCGCAAGTCGCGCAGGCTGACTTGGGAGACCTTTTGCTGATGCTTTAAGCCCCCTTTTCACAGAGCACGACTCATATAATGTTTGTCTATAGTCTTATACGGGAATTCGTAAGGAACGTTGAAATGCTTTAAATGAGCTTTTTGAACATCATAGACTAGACTCATGACCGTATTTCCGAGCCTGGCAGCTCAGTCGGTAACGTTCAGGGCTTGAAAACCAGGGGTTCACTGGTTCAAATCCCCAGCTCGACGAATCATTTTTCGAGGACTAATGATAGTCATTGCGACAGGATTCATTCCTCTCTCAACTGTGATCGTTCTTTCGACGACTGTTATGTGGGAAAGCAACCAGTAGTTTTAGAAGAAAATTGTGAAAAATACTTGTAAAAGGAACCCACAGGAAAGCATGAATTGGTTCACTGGCTGCCATGATATTACTAAAAAAATGTTGAAAAACGGCGTTAAACGTAATGTTGCCCGAAGAAATTTACTCATCACCAGGCGACAAAATTGCACACTCCTAAAAATTTATGCTTTACCACACAATCTCGACTTTTAATGACCCTCTGGAAAAAGTTTTTGAAAACATTGTGGGAAAAGGAGAAAATGCTGGTAACCAGCATTTTCTCCTTTTCCCACAACGTTTTCTACCTCATCAAGGACAAATTCCGTCATTTGGACCAGCTTTGAATTGTCGATTGCAAATGCTTTCAATTTGGACTGGTATAAAGTTTTTTCGTTTGGTGAAGGGTTAAAAGCATTTGCAGACAACATACTCAATGTGGCTCAAATATGGCTCTAAGATGGTGGAAAACAGTGTGAGGTAACAATTGGAAAAAATGATGTTTGTCGTTTGTGCCATTTATAATAAAAAAATAACTAATCGAAAACTCTCGTATAATCTTAGATAAGATAGCTACCATTGTAATCTCTGTCTGTCTCTGTCTCTCTGTCTCTTTGGTTTTCTGTCCCCCTCTCTCTGTCTCTGTCTCTGTCTCTCTCTCTCTCAGTATCTCTGTCTTTCTCTCTCTCTCTGTCTCTCTTCCTTAGTCTCTTTGTTTTCTCTCTCTCTCTCTCTCTCTATCTCTCTATGTCTCTCTCTGTCTCTTTGTCTTTCTTACTCTCTCTCTCTTTGTCTCTCTCTATGTCTCTCATTCTCTTCGTCTTTCTTACTCTCTCTCTGTCTCTCTCTGTCCCTTTTTGTATCTCTCTCGATCTGTCTGTCTGACTGTCTTTCTCTTTCTCTCTCTCTCTCGGTCTCTCTCTGTCTCTCTCTCGTTGAGTGTTAAAATACAATATTCGTGTGCGTGTGTGTGTGGGGGGGAGGGGGGGGGGGGGAAAGAAGCGTTGCTGGCCGAAATATTTCACATTATATTTCTAGATAGTGCTGTAATCCGGGTTTTAAAAAATTCCCTGTCGTTGATAGAAAGTATCAGGAATCATTAACGATGGAATAAAGCAAAATACGTCTATCTCGTTTTTTGTTTTAAAAGTGAGTGACATGCCAAGAAATAAAACGTCAAATCTTTGAAACTGTTTAGACATTTGCTGTTGTCGTGGTTTCGTGTTGCAGTCGTTTATTGCGGAGCGTAACAGAATGTTTTTCAGAGACAGACAATCTTGGTGAAAACAAAAACAAAATTTTGTTTTGTTTGTTTTGTGTTAACTCTGTACAAGACGACGAAAAAGGGAGAAAATGCTGGTAAACAACTTTTCTTTTTTCCACACATTGTTTTCTTAACTTTCAAAAGCAAATCCCATCATTGCAGTAACATTTTATATGTTATCTGCAAATGCTTCCATTATGGACGAGCAAGAACGTTTTTTATCACTTGAACTGCTAAATAAGTGAAATGAAACTTTCAAGCCGAAAGTAAAAGCACAAATTTTGCTATTTCAAAGTTACCTTTGAGGAAAAAAAATCTCCTTATCGGACAGTGTAGATTCAAGATCAGACTGCACGTTCTGTGCAGTCTGATCTTGATCTACACTGTCCACAAAAGGTCCTTGAGTCGCGCTTAGCAGCCGAATCGCAAAAGGTCCTCTTCCACAGCGTCGGTACAGTCCGGGATTGTCTTGATGCTTAGACTTTTTATACGCCCGAAGGGTCGTACTATGTTATGGCCCCGGTCGTCCGTCCGTCCGTCTGTCCGGGCGTACGTCTGTCCGTCCGTCCGTCCGTTAGCAAGTTTTTGTGTGCGCAACTCCTCCTACAGTTTCCATTGGAATAACTTGAAACTTACAACAATGAATCTCTATGATGTCTAGTTGTGCATTTTTTACATTTTGATCTCTTCAGGCGTTCAAAAGTTATCTGCCCTTGAATTCTGAAATAACCAATTTCTTGTGTGGCTATCTTCTACTACAGTTTCTATCGGAATAACTTGAAACTTACCACAATGAATCTCTATGATGTCTAGTTGTGCATGTGACTTTTTTACATTTGGATCTCAGCAGGCATTCTAGAGTTATCTTCCCTTGATTTCCAAAATGGAAAAATTACTAATTTCTTCGGTGGCTTTCTTCTCACATGGATTTCAACACAGTAACTTGAAATTTACCACAATGTATTTCTTTGATGTCCATAGTCTTCACTAATAGAGTGGTACAAACTTATGATTGTGTAGTAGAGGTTTTCTTTTTTTTTAAATAAACTATTACAGATGATCAAGACTTATTTTCCTTATTGTGCAAAATAACTCCATGGTCTCATATGTGATCCCTAACTGTCCGGTGTCTTGTTCTTTTACGGTACATCCTTCATTTTAGCCCATTTCACTGACAAGCCCCTTCGGGCGTATATGCGCCGCTTTGCGAAGCTCTTGTTTTTAAACTGCAATCTACAACACTATTTCAAAGCCATTGACAGCTTTTACCTGAGATTGGATTTAATTTCACAACCCGTGGATATCTAGTCTTCACTGATTTGTGGCTCTTAAAACTTAAACCCTTTCAGCTCAGATATGTAAACTTTTTCGACGGTTGGAAATACAAAGACGGTTGGAGAAAGAACTTTATCTAACATCCCAATTTCCCGCCTTTGGCGTTGAAAAGGTTGACTTATGGCGTGCCTATTGCCATGGTCCAAGATCGCATTCACTAATTATTCTCAATATCATTTTAAGTCCAGTTATCAATTTAGAAAAAAATCGCTATTTCTGATTGGCTTAACTAATCGATTTAGCCAGTTAGACTTTGCCTTATTTTTATTTAGAAAACTCCTAAGAATAAGTACCGGAATGCATATAAATGTATGAGCCATGCTCTGTGAAAAGGGGACTTAATGCAGTTACAAAAGGTACCAATCCAGAACAGCCTGCACAGTCCGCGAAGGCTGACCTGGGCCAAAAAAAAAATCCTTTTGGTCAATTTTCTGCATGTCAAAGGACCAGTCTACCTCATGACTCAGTAGGTTGTTCTACAAAACAGATTTAGGGATGTATAATAATGTGAAGACTTGCTTTGTATAATGCATCACGGAGATGCATTAAGTACCGTTTTGCTAGAGCATGGCTCATAAATGTACCAGATATAACTATATGACTGAGCCGTTTAGACGAATGAAAGTAAATCTACATAGATCTAGTTGAAAACGTAATTTGAAAAAAGTAGATCTGGTTTAATGTTTAACGAACAGAATCTCTGGGACAATGTTGAATTTCAATTTTAAATGAGAGGAAATAACGCTAGAGTTAATCAAACACGCTGTACGTGCGGGTGTTACAAATGAACGCTGTTGTATAGAGAATGTATGGCCAAAATCTAATGTCGGCACTGTCATTTTTTTTTCTGTCAAACAAGACATCAGTAGCTTTACATTTTGCGGACGGCGTAGACCAAGATCAGACTGCTCAAAACGTGCAGCCTGATCTTTGATCTACACCGTCCGCTTTTTTAAAATTGCATACGGTGCTAACCCTTAGGCTGCTAAGCTCGACCTTTTCCGGAGAGTTTAGATCAAGATCAGACTGCACAGAACATCCAGTCATATCTTGGATCTACATTGTCCGATAAGGAGATAAGAAGATAATTTTTCCAAAAAAAAAAAATGCTTTGAAATAGCAACATCTGGGTTTTTACTATCGACTTAAAGTTCAGTTAACTTACCTAGCTAGTTAAGGGTAAAAATACTACCCAGGATTTTATTAGTGAATTAATATGCAGTGTTGCTACAGTTGATATCGTCAGTAGTGATCATATCCCCTTTTCAGTGACGATATCGTTTCTTGTCGGAACCACAAGTGGAAAAGACGGACCGTACGTAAAATAGATTTCCCAAGACTATTTTGTTTTAAGAAAATGCATCGTAAATGTATTTTACCTGAGCCGTAAATCTAATGTTTTATCATTCAAAAACGTAGATTATCACTGAATTTTCGCATTAGTCTAACTCCACTGTACTTGTAAGAGTCCCAAGGTTACTATGCGCTTCAAGGTTACTATGCGCTTACTATGCCAATGAAATGTACCCTTAAACTTGTGTCGCAGTTAAATATGATGATATGCGCATGCGTGAAATATGGCGGTTTGGATTTTTTGTTTGACTGAAAACAAAGTGTAATTTTGTAATTTACTCTTGAACTATACCACAACTTCTTGTTATTTTTGGTGTGCGACTTGATATTTAAATGGTTCAAGATTTGAGCTGATGACTAGAAGCAAAAAAAATCGGAGTGGTCAGCAAAAGCGTGGTTTACCTTCACCTGATAATGACGATACTCAACCCGAGAAACGTTCAGCGGTGAGCAATATGTCCGCTCAGGAGAATAACGGGCAAGTACAAAACTATTTAAATACATCTGGATACACTCAACCTATGAACATGGCGTCTACGAATGCTTATGGCAATTACCAAACACCTCCAGGAGTTTTTCATACACCTATGCAACAGCAGTTCTTGCCACAGATGGTTAATCAGTCTTCAACCCAGCAGTCTAGTCCGGGTGTCAGTTTTCAACAAGCAATTCTAGATCGTCTAGATTCTTTGGATAATCGTCTCGGAAAACTTGATTCTATAGAAAAGCAACTTTCGAACTTGACCAAGAAAGTAACCTCCATGGAAAGTCGTTTATCAGTGTTAGAAACTACTTGCACAGAATCAAAACTTAAAATCACGGAATTAGAGAATTCTCGGTCATTTGATAGCCATATTTTAGACGAAGTTAAGAACAAACAGTCACATTTCGATGATCAGTTAAAACAGGAAAGAGCGAAAGTAGAATCACTGACGGATGAATGTGAGAAATTGAGATCGGTCCGAGAAGATATTTTGGATTTGCAAGCGAGATCGATGAGAGATAATCTGTTGTTCATGGGTTTTCCAGAATGTGAAACTGTTGAATCCAGAAAAAATGAGAACTGCACTAAAATTATTCTTGACTTCTGCCACGATGTTTTGAAAATACCAGATGCACACGAATCTATTAAAATTGAAAGGGCACACAGGCTTGGAAAATTTAACAGAAATAAGAGTCGCCCAATAGTTGTGAAATTCAATCATTTCCCGGATAAAATGTCAGTGAAAAGTCGGGCTTATGAGCACTTGAAGGGATCGAACTACAGAGTGGTTGAACAATTTCCAAAAGGGATACAGGACAGGCGAAGAATCTTGGGAGAGTCCATGAAAAAGGCACGTGATGCAGGAAAAACAGCTTCATTGTCATATGACAAGTTATACATAGACGGAAAAGTTTACACTGTTGATAACATTACGAGCTCAGGTTTTGCTTAGGGGTGTATAAATGAACACCTTCAGTTTGCTGTATGGAATGTACAGGGTTTAAAATCAAAATTAGATGATCAAAGTTTCAATTATCTCATTTCGTCTTATGATGTCTTATTGTTTACTGAGACGTGGCATTCAAAAGTCACAAATTTATCTCTTGAAGGGTTTGAATACATTAGCTGCCCTCGTCCGAAGTTTAATAAGCGAGCAAAGCGGGACAGTGGAGGAATTGTAGTTTACTTTAAAAAAAGTCTCAGTAAATATATCGAACCTGTGGAAGTGAACAGTAACGGTATAATTTGGTTCAAATTGTTGAAAGCTGTTACTTTTTTAGACAAAGATTTATATTTTTGTTTATGTTACATTCCGCCTGAGGACTCGCAAGTTTACAAAAACAGTAGATCAGCATTATTTCAGTGTGATTTTTATGACATTTTGGATAACGGTATAAGGAAATACAGTGACTTCGGGCATATATTCTTAACTGGCGATTTCAATGCGCGCACGGGAGAAGATTTAGATTTTATTCCGAGTGCGGGTTTAGATCGCTTTGTTGATTTGCCGTTCTCCGTGGATAATCACTTACCTGGTCGCAGGAATTGTGACAAACTTGTAAATACTTTCGGGCGTAAGCTTTTATCTCTTTGTAAAGAAAATAGTTTATTTATAGTTAATGGCAGGTTAGAAAAGGGAGAGTATACATTTCATGGTACTCATAGAAATAGATCTATAAATAGTACTGTCGATTATCTTACAACAAGCGAATCTGATTTTCAATTTGTTGACAATTTTCGAGTAATTCCATTGACAGAATTCTCCGATCATAGTCCTTTAAATTTTGAGTTACGTACTAAAGTTGATTATGCTATTAGTACTGATAACCAAACTTGTGTTGACAAAATTGTATGGAATAGTTCCAAAAAGGAAGAACTTCTCCGCTATTTAAATGAAAACTGCTTTCTGTTTGACAATCTAACGGAGCGCCTTTTAACAAATGAAACTGATTTAAATCAATGTATGACTGAATTTTCACAATTAGTGTATGATACTTCATTCGCTTTTTGTGGAAAGACGGTACATACTGTTTCACATAAAAAACATTATAAACAACAATCATCATGGTTTAATCATGAATGTAAAAATGCAAAATCTAAATTTTATACAGCTAAAAGAAATTGTTTGAAAAATCCTACGGATGAAAACAAACACTTATTTTTAAAAAGTAGATCAGATTTCATAAAAATCAAAAGAGATACAAAGCGTAAATTTGATTTTAGAGAGAAATGTAGGCTTAGTAATTTGAGCAAAGAATCTCCGCGGCAATTTTGGAAATATATTAATAAGTATAAAAGATCGGGCTCTGCAATGCCCGAATTATCAGCAGATGACTTTGCAGCATATTTTTCAAATTTGTCTGATGCAGTGCGAACGGATAACGTTTTCAATGAAAACGAGATCCGCTCGCATTGCATCGATGAGTTGGACAGACATATAACTGTGTATGAAATTGATAAGGTGATTTCTTCTATGAACAGGAACAAGAGTTGTGATCTTGAACATAATGTCGCTGATTTCTTTATTGAATGTAAAAGTTTTATATCACCTTATCTTTGCACTATTTTTAATCATATTTTTGATACATGTTCCTACCCTGATGCATGGACTAAGGGAGTAATTGTTCCCTTATATAAAAAAGGTGATCCTCAACAACCTGATAACTACAGAGGCATAACTCTTATGAATATAACTGCAAAAATTTTTTCTTTAATTCTTAGAAATCGCATTAACTCATGGTGCGAAGGACAGCAAATTTTCACTGAAAATCAGTTTGGATTTCGTGATGGCCATTCCACTGTCGATGCTATTTTTATTTTACATTCTTTAATTCAAAAGGTTTTATCAAAAAACCGTAAGCTTTGGTGTATTTTTATAGATTATAAACGTGCATTCGATACAGTGGACAGGGATCTCCTTTGGTATAAACTTTTACAAACTGGTATCAGTAGTAAAATGTTAAATATGATCAGATGTATATATCAAAAAGTCCAATCTTGCGTAAAACTATCAGAAAAGTCTGATTTATCTTACTTCTTTGATGTTTCGATAGGCTTGAAACAAGGAGAGCCTCTCTCACCTATTCTCTTCATACTTTTCATTAATGATATTGTAGAAAATATAGATTTGGAATCGTTAACAGACACGGATTTAGAGTTTTTAACGAAGTATATGATTCTTTTCGCTGATGATCTTGTTTTATTTACCATTAGTCCAGTTAGTTTACAAGCTCAGGTTAACAGTATTTTGCGTTACTCTGAAAAATGGGGATTAACTATTAATGTTGATAAGACTAAAGTATGTGTCTTTGAGAAAAGAAAGTCAAAACATGATTGTGATATTTTTATTAATGGTAGAACTGTTGAAATAGTTGACAGTTTCACTTATTTAGGCCTCAAATTTTATTATACAGGCAGTTTTAAACATGCAGTCCGTGCTCTGAATGAACAAGCACAAAAAGCCTATCATACTTTACTTAAAGTTTTTGATAAAGTTTCATTGGACATAAAGACAAAAGTTTCGCTTTTTGACTCTTTGGTTTTACCAATCCTATTATATGGAGCAGAGGTTTGGGGAGTATATAGTTTTAAAGACATTGATAAGTTACATGTCAGATTTCTGAAGTACCTTTTAGGTGTAAAACAGCAAACACCAAACTTTGCAGTTTTAGGTGAATTTGGTAGACTTCCTCTTTCCGTTCTATGTAAGCAACGAACACTTAAATTCTGGTCTAAAATTATGTCAAACGATCAGTCACCTATACATGATATATATCTAGATCAATGTAATAATGTTGCTGGTAATTGTTGGTCAAAAAGACTCCATTCAATCATTGATCACTTAGGATATACTAATATTAGATTAAATTTTAATCGAGAGCTGAATAATTTTTCTGCCTTGAAATTACGATTAAATGACCAATTTGTTCAAGAGTGGCACCATATCATTAATAATTTACCAAAACTTTCATGTTACCGTTCATTCAAACGGAAATTTTGTTTCGAGGCTTATCTTGACAAAATCCAAAATCAGAAACTGTTGAAGACTTTTGCTAAATTTAGATTAAGTTCACATGAGTTAGAAATCGAAACAGGACGCTTCAGTAATATTCCACGTGACGAGAGATTTTGTAAAATGTGTAATAGTGGCTACATAGAAACCGAATTTCACTTTCTTTTATGCTGTCCAACATACAATGATATGAGGAGGGAATATTTTGGTAACAACTGCCGGCCAACTCAATCTAAATTTATAAGTTTAATGTCATGCAATAGTAAAAAGATAATTCTTAATATTTCCAAGTATATTTCAACTTGCTTAGATTTTCGCGAAGCGATCTATAATTCTGGTGAATCGTAACGTTTTTTTATATAATATTTGTGTTCAACAAAATAGCCCCTACTTTCCTATTGTATTAGAATGTGTACTTCTTATATTTCCAATAAGCTACATGATCATCCTTTTTTCTCGCACATTGTATTTTATAACTGAACTGATATTGTTACTTTCACTTGCCTTTGCCATATTTCGTTTATTTGTAAATGGCCAAAGACATGTGATGTGTCGATAATGCCAATAAATGAAATGAAAATGAAATGATATCCTCTAATTTACCACATGTATACCTTCGATAATGTCCATAAACAATACACGAAGAACATGCCAATTCAGAAATCATTAACTGTTCCACAAATCCTTGTCAATACAACAGTTTGCCATATTGATTGCAGTAAACATGGCGGCAATGTTTTAATATGATAATGGCAAAATTTGTATGTCGGCTAACTTTGTAATGGGCCGAGGCATGAGTATTGCCTTATACAAGTACCTTTGTATCAGGCACTTTTTCGCGCCACTTTATTTTCCCTATTTGACTTTTTGAGAAGTATTTGATAAAAATAATGATAAAACGATTATCTGCATCCGTATGGTGTAAAGAATATGGCGCTGGAATGCGGTGCTAATCGGTTAATCCTTCTCCTGCTAAATAAGTTGAAGAAAACTTTCAAACCGGTCTTAAAAAACCGAATAGTGCTATTTCAAACTTACTTTTTGGAGAAAAATATCTCCTTATCGGACAGCGTAGATCGAAGATCAGACTGCACGTATTGTGCAGTCTGATCTTGATCTACATTGTCCGCAAAAGGTCAGTGAGTCGCGCTTAGCAGCCTAAGGGTTAGGACTATTTTTTCAACTGGCTTACAACCCATCCTCGTGACATAGTTTTTTTTTTGTCAAACTTTATTAGCCACGTGTATTGGATAGGGGAGGTCGTGGCCATCCTCCCTCTATCCTTACAACAATCGTTATTTACATCCAATAACATTTGTGACCCCTGCGAACAGTGCAGACCAAGATTCGAGTGTAGATTGATTTTGGCATTCACTGCTCGCAAAGGTGACAAATTGCAGAATAAGAGTTAATAAAAATACATGTACTATTCAGAGGTCCAGATAAGATTGTGTGTTTACATGTACACACATGCCTCTTTATATCACACTTGAGATCCAAAATAAGACTGTCTGCTCTGTATAATCTATAATTAATCTACACTGTCTGAGAACAGCAAATTAAATTAGCCTTGCCACCGTTAGGCTAACGAAAGAGCTCGGGGAAATTTAAATTTGCAAGTTTTAACGACAACACGTCAAGAACGCCCTTTTTATCTTAATTTTAGCACTTTTCATTTCAAGTTAAATTAGTTAAAAATGGGCCGTTGGGAAAACATAAAACTTGTCTGAATACAAAAATGAAGAAAAACAGTCCGACAAGAAATTTTTTTAATGGGCGGATTAGATCAAGATTAGACTGCACTTAACAAGCAGTCTGATGATTGATCTACGCTGTTCGAAAGCCTTGAAGATGCTAAATGTGGAGATTACCCATTAACTGAAAGCAAGTGGGCTGCATTTACATGGAATACAAAATGCAATACTGATAAAAAATTGACCTTTGCTCTCGAAACAGTATCTTGAGTTGTTTATTGGAAAACAATTATAAAAGAAAGTAACTCAATCGGTATGATTTCTGTTTGGCATTAACCTTTTGTTTAGCCAATCCGATGTCTCGCTTCTCTGAAACTCAGAAAAATCTCATGAATTACAATTTCAATGCATTTTAGAATGGATGGTTAGTAATGCCCCTGTCCTCACAATGGACTCAAGAGGTCGCAATACCCTGAATATCTTTCTGTCAAACTGTGTAAGCTGGATTGTGAAGATTTCTGTGTCAGTTTCCGTTCAAAATGTTCTAATATGCCAAACTCTTTGCCAAACGGCAAAATCTTAGACTTGTACGAAAGGAAAGCATTTGCAAGCGAAAAAGTAAATGTGACTTTAAAACTGAAATTTGGTTTGGGTACAATAAAAAACAGTGTTGGAAAAGGAGAACAAGCTGGTCACCAGCAATTTTTTCCTTTTTCCACAATATTTTTAATTTAAGCTTCCTTTCTCAAAGTCGTTAAAAGTCGGAATTCTGCGTTAAATGGTTAAATACAAGAGGCTAAGTCTGTTCCTTTTTGGATATGTGTTAATCCAAAGGCTGCTAAAGGACCCAAGGACCTTTTGCAGACAGTGTAGATCAAGATCAGACTTCACAGAACGTACTGTCTGATCTGTGATCTACACTGTCCGATAAGGAAATATATCCCTCCAATAAATGAATAAATAAATAAATAAATAATGATGAATAAACAACATAACTTTGAAATTGCAATATTAGGGTATAGTACTATTTGCTGGACAGTCTCTTTTAACTTGTTTAGCAGGTTTAGGGTTATACTTTTATCCATACATAAATAAAATGGACTTTCACAATCAGAAAAAAAAACAGACCAAAACATTGCGATTGCAATGGTGGTTTTGCTCAAATATTTCTTAAAACATGACATGCGGTGCAAAAATACTTCTTTCGATCAAAATATACGAAAGATTTTCCAGGAATGGAATTTCAAATTTCAAGTTTTATTTGTAAAAAAGAAAGCGTTGCCAATGTTGCAAGCATATCCTAATACTCTGAATGGAGATCCAACAGTTATTTATTCATAAATATATTACAATACTGGAATCTCATAAATAAAATATGCAGTTCTGCCTTCAACCCTTAATTACTCTTTATATATTTTCGTTTCATCCGTAATAAATAACGATTCGGCTTTTTTTTTAAAACCAATTTTAGTGGGGTTTTTTTTGTACAAAAAACCTTTTAGTTTCTGTTTGTACAAGCAATCAATCACAATTTTGTAAGAGATATATGTTTCCATAAGCGGTCTAATAAAGGTTGTATTTTTTCCTAGCACAGGGCATATTTACCCTTTATCACACGATCCCGAGTTTTAATGACTCTAACGAAGAAGGCTTTTAAAACGTTGTGGAAAAAGGAGAAAATGCTGGTAATCAGCATTTTCTCCTTTTCCCACAACGTTTTCTACCCTGTCAAAGACAAACCGCATCATGTGAGCCATATTAAGTTTGACGTCCAAAAACACTTTTAATTTGGAAGAGTTAATTTGGTCATGTGGTAAGCAGTTGATGAAACTGACAACAAGAGGGTCTCCATAGCCGTAAAAAATTCTTTTGTATTGATATTCGTTTTGTAAGTCCTTTTTCTTAAGTATTCAATATGGCGGATTTATTACGAATGAATGCGTATGTTTAATCAGGCAAATACTTGTTTCACACACAGCTGTTGTTTTGTTCGTGGTGTTGTCCGAGTTAGGAACATGCCATACGCTCACTGGTTTTTAGGCTTGGCTTATATATGCCGTTGTTACAGAGTTCAACCGGAAGTACAAATGTATTAACCATCATCAAAAATTATCCATGCGATGGAAAAAGTAGATCTCTGAGAATTCATTAGCGACTGTCTGAAATTTATAACCGGAGAGTCGTAACAATCAAATTCAACGACTTTTACACCAGAAGTTTCTGTGTAGTAAGAAAAAGGGTGATAAAGACAGACTCTTCTTACTGTCGCAGCGTCGATGAATTATTGGAGTAGTTTAAAGCCAGCTAGTTTATCATATTCTTTCACAAGTATTTAAACACATCTCCAGCGAAGATAAACTTGAGTTAACAATCACAAACCATCAGAGATATTGTTTTAATGTTCAATTTTAAAACTAGCAATCTGATTGGTCGAGACAAAACCTCTTGGCCAATCAGATCACTAGTTTTTGTTTAAGCTTGATTTAGAGATGAAATGAGTATGTCAATAAGGCTCCTGATGTCCCATTTTCGACCCGTTTTCGATACACAGTTAAATTCGAAACAATAGAAGATGTCGTTGATAACAGAAGGACAAAAGTTTAACAACTATTCACAGCTGTTCAGTGTCCACTAATGACGAGCATCGGCGATAAATATACAGGGATTAAATCATTGCCGTCATTCCACACGGAATTTTATGTACACTGTGAAATCTCAATAACTTTGCTACAAGACGGGCATAATTATCTGTATGAGCGAATGATCAAAATATATCACCTATAACTTCAATATGCTTCTAAAGAAGATATAAGCAATGCTCTTGGAAAAGGGGCTCAATGCATCTGCAAAGAATATTGATCCAAATCAGCCTGCGCAGTCAGCGCTGGCTGACCCGGGTCGAAACACTTTGCTTTTTGTAAAATTTCTGCATGTCAAAGACAAATTTTACCTCCAGATCCAGTTCATTGTTAGACTAAATGGATTTTATGGATCCATAATCATTTAATCACTTGCTTGGTATCATGCATCACAGATTCGCATTGAGTATGGATCATATATAAGAGGCTCTCTGTACAATGTTGGCAGTCTAAATGACACAAAGAAGAAATAATAGTTCGAAGGAAAGGAAAGCGGCTATTTTGAATTACATGTATGGGGAAAACATGATGAGCGACGGAGTATTTGATTGTTACAAGCAGTTGGTTCTTTTCTAAAAATGATATACAACTTTGTATAGAGTTTTGGCGATGAATTGCTACTTTCTGTCTACATGTAGACTTTGAATTGTAGCATGTCTCACCGTGAGATAGGAATCCTCTTTGGAAATGCTGATAAAAAATAACACATATAAATTTAAAAAGTCTTGGGCCGGAAGTGAACACTTCAAATCTGCAGAAGTGACGAAACTGAAAGAATGGTATTTCTGTTATCGCACTTTATTCATTTCAAGACCCCTTTGTGACTCACTCTTTTTATTACAGATTTAAAGTCCAAATATATGTGTCTCGGAAGATTTCAGAAACGTTGTAAATGAAACTGGGAGCTAAAGTTTATAAATACTTATAATGTTTAGTATTGTAGATTTAAGCTATTAACATTGCTTGAACTGAGGACCATGAGAAGTTTTTACAAATATCAATATGCTTGAAGCACACCAGAGCTTTCTCTTCTGATATACAAGTCATGCTCTGGTACGGGGTTAATGCATCCCTACGATACATTATACAAAGCAAGTCATGAAACAGTTATGTATGGATCCGTAAATTCATTTTGTCTAACAACAGACTGAATTATGAAATAGAATGGTCCTTAGATATGCAGATAATTTATCTTTAGCAAAAAGTTCGACTCAGATCCGCCTACGCGGACTGCGCAGGCTGTCCTGAATCGAAACTTTTTGCAAATGTATTAAAAATGAAGCTTGCTTCTTTAGGGCCTTTTAACACGGGATTGTAGGTTAACGGGTTAAACTAACATATTTTTGTGTATGAAGAAAAGAAAAGAAGAGGAAAAAAAGGTATTTTACTTACTGTCTGCAAACGTCGTTCCGTTTTCACCGCATATAACACCATTGCATTTCCAACCGACGTTAGAAGACACAGTAGCGTTAACACTATTCCCAACGGAATCTCCCGCCATAATTCTTTACCGGAAACATCCTGTGACGTCACAGATATATTGGTGTCATTAAAAATATCCCAAAATGAGAGGTTAAAAGTGGGGTCTGTCAGCTGGTAAGTGTAGTCCGTCGTTATATCCATTTTGTTCGAATTACAAACTTCTTGTATTTTTCCCTCCCGGAACACATGCCAGTATTCTTTCGGAATTAGATCTAGATCTATTCAAAACAATAATCAAAAATATTTGGTAGATTTAGATGTGTAGATCTATTTAGATTTGCTGATTTCAATGCTAAATTTAGAAGATTAGGCTACATCAGTGAAGTTTCTTCTTTTGTTTGTGAGGAGCAAAAACCTTTCTTGTGATGTTCATTCTTTATGAATCACGAATGGCACGATTGTTTTCTCTTCAGGAACAAAGGCTAGATCCAGTTGAGTCTATACTTTTTTCTATCTGAAATACACGGAAACAATCTGGTAAATCTGTTCATTTCAAAACATAGACCCAGAATATTGATCTATATCAAGATCTACTGCTTATCTGAAAAAAGCAGTCTGTCTTACACAAATTTCTTCTTTTCTTGTACAGGAGTAAAAACTAAATTGTTCTTAGACCTGTGCACTTTTTTTTTTTAAAGAGGAGAAAAAATCGATAGACATTTTCACTCTAGAAATAATACCCAAGGTAAGTGAAGTTTCAATGTCGCATAAATTTATCTTTAGTGTTTCAGCAAAGTGGAAAGTATAGATCGACGATCAGACTGCCTGCTTTATGCACTCTGACATTAATATATACTGGCTGCCAAGGCAAATATAGTTGTAAAAGGCAATTAAATAGCAGTTAAATTAACCTTAACACAATAAATTTAGTACTAAAAGTATTAATAACTAAAAGAATAGAGATCTAGCTGTAATCTTTCAGACATTAAGTGCAAATTAATTTCCTTTCGCAGGTTTTGTTGATCAATATCAGCATGTACAAATGTGCAGTCTGACATTTGGAGGACGCGTAACTCTTTCCCAGACGACAAAATTGAAGACTTGTCCAATCTGAAAGCATGTGCAGACGGCAAATCAAATGTTGCTCAGTTCGTGAAATTCGTGCTTGAAAGGGTAGAAAACAGTGACAGAAAAGCAGAAAATGTCAGTTACCAACATCTTCTCTTCCAATTCTGTTTTTCAAAAGTCTTTTTCTATACGGTCGTTGAAACTCGGGAATCTTTGGTAAAGGTTTTTCATGTTCTTTAACCTCCTATATTCCCTCTTTACAAAAGTTTCCCGGTGTTAAAGCTTTCATATGACCTTGCCATATGAAAGCTTTAACACCTTTTTGAAAAAAGGAGATATGAGGGGAACCAGCATTTTCTCCTTTTCTCAAAATAGTTTCTACACTGTGAGAAGAAATACGATAAATTAAGCCATAATTGAACTATCGTCTGCAAATTCTTTCGATTGGGATGGGTCTTTAATTTTCGAGTCTGGCGTTGAATTAGAATGAACAACGGGATCAAATCCGTTCATATTCTTCTTGATTTGCTGATCTCAATGCTAAATTTAGAAGATTAGGCTACACCTATAGGTATAAAAAAGCCTAATAATAAAAGAATATTGAATAAAATGTCGATGGGATTAGAGCAAGCTCAGCCTGTCTGGATGTGCAGACTTATCTTTGTCTATAGTCTTTGCTTATAATAGCATAGGTGTATTATCATGGGTCTAAATCGTTACCAAACGACATTTAAAACATATAATTTGCATACAAACAAAAAGGTGACTCAAGTGATGGAGTTTGTCTGTAGAACAGGAGAAAACATTGTGGTAAGAAGATCAAATGCTGGCTACCAGAACCTTCTCCCTTTCCCACTTTGTTTTCAAAAGGCTCTTTCCACGGGGTCGCTAAAACACGGGATTGTAATGTCAAGAGTTATGTTTGCATATCTGACAGATCATCTACTGACATAAAATAAATATCGACATAACTTATTTAGAAATATACAAAGGCCTTAAAAAGGCCCATGGTGACCAACCGCTCTACGTTGCATTCTGATTCTTGATCTTACAGTCGACTGGATCATGAGATTGACTGGTCCTTGGACATACAGAAAGCTGACCAATAGCGAAAAGTTTCGGCCCAGGTCAGCCTGCACGGACTGCGCAGGCTGACCTGGATCGAAACTTTTCGCAGATGCATTAAGCCCCCTTTTCACAGAGCACGCCTCATTTATTTCTATTTTCCTAGAGGCCCCCGGTTTGGTGCTCGCTCTAGACATTGGGTTTTCCGTTGGAGTGTCCCGTGGCAAGACGTTTAGAAACCTATCCTTCTAGCGATGAAACCCAGGATACACTAGTAAGTGAGCTCTTGCCGTGATGTGGCTGAAATATTTGAGCTACGCTCTGGCAAAAGGGGGCTTCATGCATTTCTGTGATGCATTATACCAGGAAAGCCATCACATGGGTATGGATCTACAATAGCCACTTTTTTTAACAACCAACTTAATTACCAGGTAGACTGGTCCTTGGCCATACAGAAAATTGACTAATAGGGAAAAGTTTCGGCCCAGGTCAGCCTGCGCGGACTGCGCAGGCTGACCTGGGTCGATACTTTTCGCAGATGCATTAAGCCCCCTTTTCACAGAGCAAGGCTCATCTATATTAACAAACCATAAAATGCTCTCCTGTTTTATTTATATTTTTTTCTTCGTCATAATAATGATTATAATGGTTGGTGATTGCGGGCTTGGTGCGTATTAAGTATTTACTTGAATATTCATCTACATTCTATTCAATTGGCGAAAGGGAAATTTAATAGTACACCGCGAGCAACTTTTAATCTGTAACAACGTGCACTTCTAAGGACTCCCCTGCCAAAGTGCACTCCTGTCAATGTTAGAGTGCAACGAAGGCAGATCGCCATTATTTCAATCTTTACCAACCGAAAAAGTTCTTGGACTTGTCTAAATTCAAGGCATTTGCAGACGACAAAATGAAACTTGCTCAACGAATGGCAAGTCTTCTTGAAAGCCCCTAAAAACATTTCGGGAAAATGAGAAAATGCCGACCAGCAATATGTGCTTTGCCCACTCTGTTTTCAAAAACCTTCTTTCTCAAGATCGTTTAAAGTCAAGATTGTTTGTAAAAGGTTAAAGAGCTTTTATTCATATTTCAAACACAAATCGATGTTTGTGCATGCCTATTATACTTTACTCTTTTTTGGCATTTTTAACAATTTACTACGTCGAATCTGACCAGAAGATGCCGATTGCTTTAGCCAAAGACACCGATGGCCCAAACTGATTGTCGCATAAATTGACAGGTAAACAGACGTTCTCAGACTACATTTATATGAGATGCACGGTCAGTTGGCAGGGGACTTGGAAACTTGTTCACAGCTGTAGCGAATCAAGTAGCCCCTAGCCGAAGGCGTGGTGGCGACATGATTCGCCACAGCCGTGAACAAGTTTATAAGTCTACTAACAGCTGACCGCACAACGAATTTATTATACTGCAAAGTTTTAAATACCATTCCAACGTGTTTTCTGCGACATTTCCCTGTTTTATGGTCTAGCAAATTGAGTGCGCTGACGAAATCGAATTTCCCTTCTGAGTGCCCCAACGCACTAAAAGCTGATTTCACTGAAAACGGACGTCACTAAAACCTTGGTAAAACGCGCAGTTTAGTGCATAATGAATTCACTGCGATAGACATTCAAAGAATCTTTATTTAAACACGGATTTAAACAACTTCAAGGTATGTAACTATTAGTAGTAAAGGACGAGAGAATAGGGTACTACCCAGGGCCCGGGTAGTACCCTATTCTCTCGTCCCTGAGTGCCCTACATCACCATCCCTGACAAAAATGGGGCCCTATTTGCTGTCCCCGAAAGATTTTTTTTTATTTTGTCCCTAGGCTCTCTTCCCTGAGAGGGATTTAGCATTCAAAATGGCGGCCGTTTGGACAGCAACCGCGGACAAAAATTGACCAGGCTCTCTACCCTGAGCGGAATTTTTTGCAAAAAAGGGAAAAGGGGGCGAGTTTTGCCTATTCTCTCTACCCTGAGAGGGATTTAGCATTCAAAATGCCGGCCTTGTATGTATGATTTTCTCTCTTTCTAATTGCCTGACCATTGAGTTGGACTTAGACTTTTTTCTGCATCTCTATGAATGATTTCTCTTTTCTAAAAGGAAATTTATCCTATATCACTGAGTTGGACTTAGTTTTTTCTTCACCTATGTATGATTTTCTCTCTTTCTAAAAGCCTGACCATTGAGTTGGACTTAGTTTTTTTTCACCCTATGAATGATTTGTTCTCTTTCTAAATGTCTGAGCACTGAGTTGTACTTAGTTTTTTTTGCCCTATGTATGATTTTCTCTCTTTCTAATTGCCTGACCATTGAGTTGGACTTAGTCTTTTTCTGCATCTATGAATGATTCTTACTCTTTGCAGTATAACTCTCTGGAGTATAACTCTTTTGGAGTGTATCTCTTCTAAAAGAAAGATAGAACTTTCGTGGTAGATGGTTAGTCCTGAAAAGGACTGTTGGGTTAGCTCTGAAAAGAGCTGTGACAATTTGAAGAAATGACAACTTGAAGATAGAACTTTCGTCTGGCAGCTTGAAGGTAGAACTTTCGTCTGACATCTTGAAGATAGATCTTTCGTGGTAGATGGTTAGTCCTGAAAAGGACTGTTGGGTTAGCTCTGAAAAGAGCTGTGACAATTTGAAGAAATGACAACTTGAAGATAGAACTTTCGTCTGACAGCTTGAAGGTAGAACTTTCGTCTGACATCTTGAAGATAGATCTTTCGTGGTAGATGGTTAGTCCTGAAAAGGACTGTTGGGTTAGCTCTGAAAAGAGCTGTGACAATTTGAAAAGAGCTGTGACAATTTGAAGAAATGACAACTTGAAGATAGAACTTTCGTATGACAGCTTGAAGGTAGAACTTTCGTCTGGCATCTTGAAGATAGAACTTTCGTGGTAAATGGTTAGCCCTGAAAAGGACTGTTGGGTTAGCTCTGAAAAGAACTGTTGGGTTAGCCCTTAAAAGGGCTGTTTTGTTTTGGAGGCTGTGTTTTTTTCGTCTCACGTTGTTTTTTCCACTTCTAATGACAGCATCCGAAATTCGCTTGACAAATGGGGCATGCTTCAACTCTTTTTCTGATTACCATTGCTCCATTATCGAAAGTAATCTTCCTCCAAAATTCGATATCAACCAAAATGACATCCGGTGTTGCCTTTAAAAATAGTTGAACTAATCTTTCACCGAGATCTTTGTATGGCTGTGTTATACGTTGTAGTTGGTTTTGTTCCTCCTCTCCTACGAAATGAGTGTTTAGTTGTAATAACTGTTGACCTGCATTCAAATAGTCTTGGAGAGCCTCACGTAGTTGATAATTTATCTCCTCCATATTGATACTGCTTCCGAATATTGATACTGCTTCCGAATATTGATACCGCTTTCGAAGTGTTCGTTAGCTGAGAGTCAAAAATGATGAATGTATGGAAATAACCCTGGGTTTTTATACGTTTAAGGAGGATTGAAATTTTTAAAGAGCGCGGACCTGACGGGAAACACCAGGATTGTACTGTGTGACACTGAGTTAGGAGTGGTAAAAACAGCATGAAACGGCGATGCGGGAAAAACATAGGAAAAATGACGTCATGAGTCAATCAGTTCAATCCTCCTGTAAAGCTATAAAACCCAGCGATATTTTTACATAAAATCATATTTGTTCCAGTATGGTTCGAATTCTTGTCTACCCCCACTGCGCAAGCAGATGTCTGATAGAGTATGGGAAATGTTTTGTTGATTTGCAAAAGAAACAGTTCTTTGTTACTCGTTTTTTCTTCTTTTCGTTGTTTTGCTTTTTTCTCCTCTTTTAGATCCAAAGTTTGTTGTTTTCTTAGATTATCGCTTGTAGATATTTTTTTCTCTGCCTGTTCTGTTATTTTGCAGATTTTTTGAATCGGTGATATCCGTTGTGTCGGACTGCATGTCTACGGTCTGATTTTCAACCGGTGATATTGTAGTCTGTAGTGAACTTGTTTTCCATGTATTTTCGTTGTAGAATGAATGTAGTGTCCCGACGAATTTCGTATGTTGGAGATCGACAACGTTGTAAAACGATGGTGAAATTTCGATGTCATGACTGTGTGGGTTCACGTAGACAAAAAAACAAATGTTCCTGTCTGATTTTCTTTTTTGGACAATTTCTGGACCAATGTCCTGCTTCGTTGCACGTAAAACAAATATTTGTTCTCTCACCATTCATCCGATATCGTTTGTCGAGCGTCGCTTGATCTAAAACTCTGTAGCTGATAGTACAGCGTATAGAGCTATTTATAAAAAATACGCTTCACTACTAGACGCTGACGTAGTGTACCTCTACCCAATGGTCTATTTATAGCAATAGACGCTAACATATTGTGATTTAACCCCTTGTCACACTAAACGGCGTTTCCACTGAGTTGGCACGGTGTTGTTTAAGTTCCCAGACTGCCAAGAGATCGCAGGAAAAATGCGAAGCTCCCGTGGCCTATTATCGCGTTCCTGATGTTGATGAAAAAAGCAAGAAGGAAATCAAGTACATTGATATCTGTTCTCTGGACCCTTATGTTTGTAAACACAAATCCTATCCTGTAGGTCAGCCAGAAATTTTGTCTGCTGAGAATATTGACATGAACAATATTCGACAATATGAGGGCTTAATCAAATGCAAAGTTTTGCCTCCAACTGATTTGTTTCACCCCGTTCTCCCAGTTCACTGTAACAACAAAATGATGTTTCCACTCTGTATGAAATGTGCAGAAGAAAGTTCAAGTATTTGTAGCCATGGTGAAGAAAAGAGGGCTTTGGTCGGAACTTGGGTCACTTTTGAATTATTCAAGGCTCTTGACTGCGGTTATCGATTATTGCAAGTGTATGAAATTTGGCATTTCAATTCTATGTCAGATCAGTTCTTTAAACGTTATGTGACCAATTTCTTGAAAATTAAGCAAGAAGGCAGTGGTTATCCAGATCGGTGTCAATCAGACTCAGAAAGAGCAATTGCACAAAGACATTACGGAATATGAAGACAAATGTGAAACTCGTGGTATTTTGCGAATTTGCATTGTAAAAAAATATTTCAGTGTGAATTTTTTCATTGTCAAGAAAATGTATTTTACGCTGTATTGTAAAAAAATGTTTCCTTATGATTTTTTTCATTGTCAAGGAAATTTTTTATGTTGCATTGCAAAAGATGTTTCATTGTTTAGTTCTGTTCAATAAAAATGCTTTCATTTTCAATGATGTTATCATTTTATCATTAGCCTTTAAAGAGTAAAGTAAAAAATGGATGTACAATCCATATTATTTCAACATCCTTGTAATATTTTCATCACAGGGCCGAGCGGTTGTGGAAAAACAGAGTTCGTTCATAAATTAATTGAGTATCGAGAAGACTTGTTCAACATCGTTCCTGAAAGAGTTGTTTGGTGTTACAAAGAATGGCAACATGCCTACAGTGTTATGCAGGAAAAGTTTAATTCACAATTTGAATTGATAAAATTCGTGGAGGGGATTCCTGACGACGAAAACGAAATTGTCAGTGATGTATCCATACCACATTTAATCGTCTTTGATGACATGTTGGGGGAAAAAGATGAGGAAAAAATTAAACTTTGGTTTACAAGAAAAGGTCATCATCGTAATGCAAGTGTGATTTACATCACGCAAAATATGTTTCAACAATCGAAATCGAGTCGAACCATTAGCCTTAATTCTAGATACATGATTTTATTTCGAAATGAACGAGATAAGAATCAGATTAAAACATTAGCTCGACAAATGCAAGCCCCACATTTGGTACCTGCTTATGAAGATGCTACATTGTCGGACCATGGATATCTAGTCGTAGATTTTCATTCACAAACAAACAAAGAATTAAGACTCCGAACAGATATATTTTACCGTTGGTATACACAAGGTAATGAAAGAGGACCTGTTATTTATTCTTCTGCTTAAAAAAGTTTCTTTAAGAAAAGTTTTTTATGCAAAAGTTCTTGCTTTAAAAGAGAATTACATTTTTAAATATAAATCATTTTTATGATACCCATCCGTGAGTAAACATGGACTTACCACCTACACCAAGATCGGTTTTAGTTGCTTTGCGAAATTTAAGTCAACAAACCGATAAACATGAAAGAGAAGCTGTGTTAAAAGCAGGATTAAAAGAAATTTTAAAATGGTTTACATTAGCTGCGCAAAACATCATCGAAAATAAAATCAAATTACCAAAACAAACCATAACGTACATGACAAAACATAGAGCAGATATTGAACAGCTAGCAGATCCGTCCATAGATGAGGAAAGTAAACGTAAAATCATTTTAAAACCTGGAGGGGGTGGATTTCTAGGTGGTGTGATTATCAGAAGTTTGCTGAGATGGGATGGAACAAAAACCATCAGAAAATTTGGAGCTGAAAGACAAAATCGAAAACGTGTTCCACGAAAGCGTGCTCCGCAAAAGAAGAAGTCTCCGAAAAAGAAAAAATCTCCAACAAAGAAGAAATCTCCAAAAAAGCTTACTCCAAGAAAGCGTGCTCCACCAAAGAAAAAATCTCCAAAGAAGAAGAATTCACCACCAAAGAAGCATGCCCCAATTACGATTGATGAAAGATTTGTTACTACCCGAAAACGAAGTTCTGTAGGAAGCAACATTTCAGAACATCAACAGTATCCGAAATCCGAAGAGGAAAGAATGAGAAAAAAACTGCAGGATTACGAAAGAAAGTATTCAAGATTCATATTACCAGGTAAAAAATTATCGTTTCAAGAAATCCCCTCCAGCACGTGGTCTCCAAAGACATTAGCTAAACATAAAAAAGGGTTAAAAAAATATAAACGAATGCTTTATGATATGGTGAAACACAACGTTGATACGGGGAGATATAATTTTGACGACAAAAATGAGGTGCTCCACCTTGGGAAAGGAAGATCTGTTCCCGTGGATTGATCTTTATCTACAGCCACTACATTAGCCGACGATCTCTATTCACAGTTTTCTTAAGAAATTTTAACAACAAATTTTGTCTACAAAAAACATTATATTAGCTATAAATGTTAGTGATGTGGAACTTGTATTATCATTTAATCCGAAATCGAGATCAAGTCAACATGAAGAAGAAAACACCTCTGATAAAAAAACATGGTTCAATGGTTATGGCTATGATACAGGCTAAACCAAAAGCACGTAAAAAACTTGTAAAAGATTCATCACCTGAAGTGATAAAATGCATATCGGAATGCTGTCATAATGTTTTAAAAGGCAATGTACATTTATCATCACCTCAGAAGAAGAAATTGTATTCAAGTAGGCAGCATCTCAGACGTTTAGCTTCGAAATCAGTCTCAGTAAAAAATAAAAAACAAATATTAAATCAAAAAGGTGGATTTCTTCAATTGCTTGGTCCTGCATTATTACCATTGTTAGGAAAAGCCGTTATCGGAGGAATAGGAGGAGCTCTTAAAGCCTTGTAATTTTATAATTTTTAAATTATGTCTGTTAAAAAAATGGTTATTGTGCCTTACCAAACCTTAGAAAATATGAATCGTTGGAAAGCCGAACAAGCTCAAAGACCTCGTTTACCACCCAATCCACAAGTTGTAGATGTAGTACATCTTCAACAGGACATGGGACATATTTTACAAAACACCATTTTATCAGAATCGGAAAAAGCTCAAAAGTATGGTGAGACTTTGTTTAAGTTACAAAATTCTCTTCAAAAAGCAAGACCGACTTTGAACAATTTACTTTCAACGACAAAAAGTGATGATAGTGTACAGAAATCAACATCTGTTACCTTGCATGATCAAATTTTGCAAAGTGTACCAAAAACCATGAAAAGAAAAGCCGAGTTACTTTTAAATATGATAAAAGATAACAATAATTTAACTTGGGATGAACAAGGAGTTGTGTCATATAAAGGCGGACGCATTCATGGTTCCAATATCATCGATCTTATCAATGATGCAATACGTCAAAGAAAAGGTGTTGAACCCAAAGGCTGGAAAACTTTTTCAAAGGCATTACATGAAAGTAATATTCCGCAAGAAGTCATTGGCAATCCAAGCAGATGGAGGTGGATGCATAAAACTTACGATAAAGCTTATGATAAGCCGCTGAGTGCAGATGAAGAATCCCATGGTGAGTCTGATTACTTATTTCACACACCAAAAAGTGTACAAAAAACTGCAAGGAAATCGCCTGCAAAAAGTGTTAAAAAATCTACGATGAAAACTCCATACATGAAAACTCCATACATGAAACCTGAAGAAAGAGAAAGACTGAAGCAATTCTATACTAAAGAGTTGTTAACTCCACCAGAATCTATAAAAAAGACCCCTAGTCGTAAAACGTCTCAGTCATGGGAGCCCTGGTAAAGCCTAAAGTTGATTACGTGTTAAGAAAGTTATTTTATGATCCCAAAAGTACTGTCGCATTTACTGGAATAAACCAATTGTATCACGCTGCAAAATCTGTTTTGAAAGGAATAAGATACAAAGATGTTCAAGAGTGGTTACGAGGTGAATCCACCTATACCTTACACAAACCAATCCGTCGACGTTTCAAAAGACGAAAAACTATTGTAAGTGGTATAGATTATCAATGGCAAGCTGATTTGGCCAATATGCAACATTTAGCAAAACAAAATGATAACAAGAAATATTTACTTTGTGTAATCGACGTGTTTTCAAGATTTTCATGGGTTGTCCCTATTCCAAATAAAATGGGAAAAACTTTGATTCGAGCATTTCAATCTATTGTTCAGAAATCAAAACGAAAACCTTTGGCACTTCAAACAGATAAAGGTTCGGAATTTAAAAACAAACTGTTTCAACAATACTTGAAAAAGAGTCAGATTCATTTTTTCACCACCGAAAATCCAGAGACAAAAGCAAGCCTCGTTGAAAGATTTCAAAGAACTTTAAAATCGAGAATGTGGAAATACTTTACGTACAAGAAAACAAGACGTTACATTGACGTATTGAATTCTTTAGTTCAGAATTACAATCATACTTTTCACAGAAGTATTAAAACATCTCCTGCAATGGTAACAAAATCAAATGAGGCAGAGGTTTCGAAAAATCTGTATCCTCGATTATCGACAATCGCTATGACGAAAAAGCCAAAATTCGAAATTGGTGATCGTGTTCGGATCAATAAAACAAAACGCACATTTGATAAGGGATATTTACCAAATTGGACGCAAGAAATATTTGAAATCACTCATGTTAACAAGACATTTTCACCTATCACCTATAAAATAAAAGATTTACAGGGTGAACAAATTTTGGGAAGTTATTATGAATACGAACTTCAATTAATAAAAGATGACGAAGTCTATGAAATTGATTCAGTTCTTGATAGACGTACAAGGCGTGAGGGTAAAAAATTAATCAAAGAAATAAAAGTCAATTGGAAAGGTTATCCAAAAAAATTTCAAAGTTGGATACCAGAATCGCATTTGGTGTCTTTGAAGGGGAAAAAATCTTATAGATAAAAAAATCTTATAGATAAAAAATCTTATAATAAAAAAATCTTATAAAAAGACAGTACATTTATGATGAATTCACAGTCAAACATTGAGTGCGCGACAGAAAGTGTCGATAGTGTTGGTACTAAAAATTACAGCTGCTGTGGAAATCGTGTTCCAAAGAATCAGTTTACATATATTTCACAGATAATAGTCATTTACGCAATTATTGCAACCTCCATAGTACATTTAAGTATTCAAAGTCAGGATCGTGAATTGTGGTTGATACTGTTAAGTAGTTCACTCGGATATATTCTCCCATCTCCGGGGTTAAAATTCACAAAGACAGAACAAAAACAACCGGGATTTGATTTCATTGACAGTAAAAAATAAAATATTAAAAAATGAATTCATTTTATGTTACTCTACCTAGCGATAGTTCCATAAACCTTTATCCGAACAACACACAGTGCTGTTTTAAAGTTCATTTACCAAAGACAGTTCATATTGATAGGGAAAATTGGGAAGTTGCATTAGTTCAACTTATTACCCCCTCTCAGTTTTTAAACGTAAGTGAACAAGAAGCAAAGTTCGAAATTATAACTGCAGATAACGCTTTATACAATGCAGTAGCAGCGGTAGATAAAAAAAGAGATAATATGGAGATATCTGTATTAAGGCGAGACGATAAAGCTAGAGCAGAAAAATGGTCAATTCTATTTACCTTTCCACCGGGTAGTTACACTTCACCAAAGCATATTATAGAGGTGATCGATGATTTGGTTCAAAATAACCTATCGGGTATCCTTCAAAAGAATTCAATGCTACTGTCTATTAGCTATTCAACCTCATCCAAACGTCCGAAACTTGCAATCAGAAATATTACAAAAACCGGAATCAAATTCCACTCATCGCTGTTTTTAAAACTGGGAGGATCGCCAGAATTTCAAAACGAGGCGATTTATCCGGGTAGAAGATTTTTAAATGCATTTAAATACAGTCCTAACATCGATGCTGGCTACAACCATCTGTTTGTTTATTCAGATATTGCCGAACACACTATAGTGGGTGATACATTTGCTCCCATACTTCGTGTTTTACCGTTCAAACCAACCGAATCAGTTGAAAATAATTATGAAACCCAACATATCAACCATGATATTACATTACCGCATTATATCCCCGTTTCGAAATCTGATTTTGATACTATTCACATTCAAATAACAGGGGATTCTGGCATATCGTTTCATTTCATTACTGGTAAGACAATCGTCAAGTTACATTTGAGACAGAAAAATAAGAAATAATTGATATTTTGAAATAATTAAACTGATACATTGACAAAAAAATGCTACCAGTTTATCGTGGCATAAAACATCAGTATGGGTATGGATTAGGCTCCCTATTTAGATCAGCGCTTAAAACAGTGACACCATTGCTTAAACCCTTGGTCAAATCTGGTTTTAATGCTATAAAAAAAGAAGGAATCAAACAAGGAATACGTGCAGCAGAAGATATCCTTTTACGTGGTAAAAACCCTAAAAAAGTTGCAGTCTCGCGGGGAAAACAATATGTTAATAATTTAGCGCAACAGTTAATACCTGGGATAAATAAACGAAAATCACAAAAGACAAGTCATTTATCTTCTCGATCTCACAGGGGTAAGATTATTAATAAAAGACAAAGAAATCATTACACTAGACCGAGACCTCTTGATATATTTGATTGAGAGAAAAAATCTTTTTTAAAAATGATGCAAAGTGGATCTTGCGAATGCAGTAAATCAGAACTCGATGTTCTTTCTGTACCACCCACATTGACAACGATGCAAGAAAGCCAATGGGTTGAACATTTTCCAATATCATCTTTGACAAACAATTCACCGATAGAATTCATCATACCACCTCAAACCGAACATTGGACAGATTTATCACAATCGTATTTGTATATCAAATTCAAAATCGTTAAAGCAGATGGCAGCAACTTAGATGCCGGCTCAAATGTAGCCCCTGTAAACAATTTCATGCACAGTATGTTTAGCAGTATCGATTTGTATCTAAATAATAAACTAATCAATAGTAATTCAGACACCTATCCATACAGAGCATATATCGAAAATCTTCTGTCATATAATGCCGACTGCAAGACTACGTTTTTAAAAGGTGGTGTACTTTGGACCGAAGACACCAGTGGACAATTCGAAGCACTCAACCATGATGGGAATAATGAAGGATTACGAGGAAGAATCGCTGTAATCGCACTAAGCAGAACTGCAGAGCTTTTCGGACGATTGCATCTTGATCTATTTCAGCAAGAAAAATATTTACCTAACGGTATTGAAATCAGACTTAGATTAAACAGAGCTTCATCAAACTTTTGTCTTACGGGAGGTACTGGTGCACCAGCTACAAAAATTGTACTGGAAACAGTCAGTCTGCATATGCGAAATGTTGAATTGTTGCCTGTTGTTGCGAATGATCTAAATCAAATTATTTCTCAGCAAAACATGAAAATTCCTATCCGCAGAGTAGAAGTAAAGACTTTTACCATTGGCATGGGACTTCAGTCTAAAGTTGAAGATCATTTGTTTCAAGGACAGCTTCCGAAACGTATTTTCATTGCAATGGTAACAAATGCTAGTTATAATGGAGGTTATAATACCAATCCATTTTTCTTCCAACATTTCAATCTGTCAAAAATAGATGTATCATGTAATGGTCACAGTATTCATAACAGACCCTTTGAGCCTGACTTTGAAAATGGTTTGTATTTGAAATCATATTTGTCAATGTATCAGGCTGTCTCAGCCTTCGGACTCAATAAATCATTTGATATTGCCAAAGAAGATTATGCTGGTGGATACTGTTTGTGGGGTTACGATTTGACAGCCGATCAAGGCAGTGAAGAAGGTCAACTTCACCCTATAAAAACTGGAAGTCTTCGAATTGAGCTTCAATTCGCCCAAGCCTTGGCAGCAGTGGTCAACGTTATTGTTTTTGCTGAATTTGACAATCAGATCGAGATCAACAGTTTGAGAGAAATCATCACAGATTACTAACTTCGGAAAAAATCACATCAGAAAAAACAGTCCTTTTCAGGACTAAAGAGCATATATAGAAAAACGATGCTTGGACTCAGATTTGCTATATCACTGAGAGAAGAAGCAGAAAAAGTGAAATATTCTACTTCAAAGTGCATTTCTACTCGGAAAAATGACATTCACAATAGCTTCGAAAAACATATGATTGAAGAATTACAAAATCTTATTGCCAGTGAAGTTCGCAACCAGTGTTACGGATGTCAAGTGGACCACCCCAGTCAAATACAGCACGACCTGTGTTTATTTAAGAACAGACAAGAACATACGGATATGTTCATAGAAAAAGCTATGATGGAATTAAATCCATACAAAATCATGGAAAAATGGTATCCTGAATTAATGGAAATGAAACTCGAGGACAGTGACTATGTGGAAACCTACAGATTGTGGAAGGATATAAAACAAAACATTTTATCTGAATTTGTGGATTCGTCTTGGTTACATAACTGGTGTAACAAAGTAAAACAATCCTGGGAAGAAAGTGACTAAGAAAAAACGTGATGTATACTTATGAAATTCAATACATATTAGATCACGGAACCTGGATAAAAAATCTACAGGCGAAAGTCTGTGCAAAAGATCAGTTGCCTCGACAGAAACCAAATCATGTGAAAGCTTACATTGTGAATACAGAGAGATCAAATAAACCAGGAGAACACTGGGTGGCAGTGATATTCAACAATAATGACAATGTGCTATACTTTGATTCGTATGGACTACCACCACTTGAACCAGAAATCATTAACTTTTTAGACAATCATTCTTCAACGTGGAGATACAATCGACAAACTCTTCAGAGTCTACAGGGTAAAGTTTGCGGACTTTACTGTATCTTTGTATTGGATGCTGCTGCTAGAGGATACAATATACAGAAATATCTTCAACAGAAATTCCTCTCAACGAAACACCATCGAAACGATCGAGATGTATCATTGTGGTTTAATCAACACTACGGAATTCTATACAAGAAAATTTCAGAGACTCAAACCAACAAACAGTGAAAAATGATCTTCTTTTTTTGCTATCAATTCATTGTAAATATTTCATTTTTGTCTTTTTTTACAGGTCATTGTAAAATATGTTCATTGTAAATATGTTCATTGTTCAGTTCTGTTCAATAAATAAAAGTTCAAAAAACAATAGACTTCTTCATTCTGTTTTTCCCAAGACTTGTTCTGTCTACATTTTTCCCATACAGCGTCTCATAACTTTTTTGCTATATTAGCATGAAACGTAGCATGGAAAAATGTATGTGTTTTCTACCCTGGCCGAGCTCTTTAAAAAATTTCAATCCTCCTTAAACGTATAAAAGCCCTGCGTTATTTTCATACATTCACCATTTCTTGATTCTCAGCTGACGATCACTTCGAAAGCAGTGTTAATATTCGGAAGCAATATCAATATGGAAGAGGTAAATCATCAACTACGTGAGGCTCTCCAAGAGTATCTAAATGCCGGACAGCAGTTATTGCAACTAACCACTCATCTCGTAGGAGTGGAGGAACAAAACCAACTGCGATGTATAACACAACCATACAAAGATCTCAGTGGAAAGATTACTTCAACTATTTTTAAAGACAACGTCTGACATCATCTTAGTCATTTACCAAGTGAATTTCGGATGTTGTCATTAGAAGTGGGAAAAAAACATAGCCTCCAAAAACAAACAGTCCATTTCACGGCTACCCATCTACCACGAAAGTTCTATCTTCAAGATGTCAGACGAAAGTTCTACCTTCAAGCTGTCAGACGAAAGTTCTATCTTCAAGTTGTCATTTCTTCAAATTGTCACAGCTCTTTTCAAATTGTCACAGCTCTTTTCAGAGCTAACCCAACAGTCCTTTTCAGGACTAACCATCTACCACGAAAGTTCTATCTTTCTTCAAATTGTCATTTCTTCAAATTGTCACAGCTCTTTTCAGAGCTAACCCAACAGTCCTTTTCAGGACTAACCATCTACCACGAAAGTTCTATCTTTCTTTTAGAAGAGATGCACTCCAAAAGAGTTATACTCCAGAGAGTTATACTGCAAAGAGTAAGAATCATACATAGGTGTAGAAAAAAGACTAAGTCCAACTCAATGGTCAACCTTTTAGAAAGAGAGAAAATCATTCATAGGGGAAAAAAGCTAAGACCAACTCAGTGATATAAGATAAATTTCCTTTTAGAAAAGAGAAATCATTCATAGAGATGCAGAAAAAAGTCTAAGTCCAACTCAATGGTCAGGCAATTAGAAAGAGAAAAAATCATACATAGGTGAAGAAAAAACTAAGTACAACTCAGTGCTCAGACATTTAGAAATCATTTATAGTGCACAAAAATCTAAGTCCAACTCAATGGTTAGGTTTTTTAGAAAGAGAGAAAATCATTCATAGGGTGAAAAAAGCTAAGTCCATCTCACTGATCAGGCAATTAGAAAGAGAAAAAATCATCCATAGGGTGAAAAAACTAAGTCCAGCTCAGTGATCTGACCATTTTTACCCAACCTGTCAGTCATAAGGCCTGCACTTTGAATGCTAAATCCCTCTCAGGGTAGAGAGCCTAGGAAAAACTCCCCCCCTTTTCCCTTTTTTGCAAAAAATTCCGCTCAGGGACGAGAGCCTGGGGCATTTTTGTCCCCAGTTGCTGTCCACACGGCCGCCATTTTGAATGCTAAATCCCTCTCAGGGAAGAGAGCCTAGGGACAAAATAAAAAAAAATCTTTCGGGGACAGCAAATAGGGCCCCATTTTTGTCAGGGATGGTGATGTAGGGCACTCAGGGACGAGAGAATAGGGTACTACCCGGGCCCTGGGTAGTACCCTATTCTCTCGTCCTTTACTACTACTATTCATTGTATGGTTTGTTGGTAAACGACCATTAGTTGCCTCAAACGACAATCAGTTTATTTTTTAACGTTACATTGTATAAGTTTTAACACTTCACGATATGATTTTGCTTTCAGAGTGAAGTATGCGGAGCTCCCAAAAAAGAAACTGCTTTACAGTGGATTTTGCCAGTGTACTGCAATATATGTTCGGAGCAATTATCCAATCAGATCGGGAGAAAATTCTTTGCATTATAATAATATCTATAGTCCGACCATTACTAAACTTTAATGTCCAAAGAACAAGGACATATAGCCTAAAATGGTGAGAAAAGGAGCGAAACCGGAAATAAAAGGTTCCATTTCTTACAAAGTGTCTCATACCATTTGAGAAAGTTCTTTATCACATAACCTCCTTTGTTTTCAGTGTAATATACCCATTACGAATTTCGTTACGCACGTTGAAGCAAAGCATTGTATGAAGTCATATCTCGTACTTCTTTTACAGAAGTGATTTGGGTTTTATTCATTGAAAATACTACGTGTGTATGGATGCTTTTGCATATTCTGATCTAAATGTTAAAAAAAAAACCCTATGCTTTTAAAATAAGTTTCTAACGCAAGACGCTCGCTTAATAATATTTTTTTTCAGGCTCGTTTAAGGAGATTTTTTATATTAAATACCACCGTATGTCAGGTCCTGTATATTCTTGACATTTCTCCTTTGTGACTCTTGTACAAACTAGTGTTATATCGGCGTTTAAACAGGATGCTAGCTGGGACCAGACCAACCTTACCTCGTTTAATTATTTTTGGGGCATTGTACATCCACTTCTAATATTCGATTTTTTCCTTGCATGTAACCTAAATGTTTCTTTTATCACACCTGAAAATAAGTGTAAATCATAACCGACAAGCTTGACGACAAGCTACATGTATATCTAGACTTTCCAAAGTTGAAAGCATCTGCGGAGGACGAATTTAAAATCACCACAAATTAACCCATTTATTTTCAGATGTGGTAAAACTCTGAGGAAAGGTAAAAATGCTTATTGTAACCAGTGTCTCCTTCCCATACTGATTTAAAAAGGCTATTTTCTAAACAACACTCTTTCTAAGCCGCTGACTGCTTTCACTCATGAACTAGGACTAAATAATGTTCAGCGCTGGAGGAGAATTAATGCACTCGCTGTGAACATCGTCAATCCTCAGGGTCCCTATTCGCTAACCATTCTTTAGAACATTCATAGTCTTATTGTTCAGAATTTTCTATAAATTGGAAGTGACACACCTTCTGATTGATTAAACCAATTGATTTAGCCAATCAGAAATTGTGTTACTTCCACATTTAGAAAATCCGAGATTATAAAGACTAAGAACGTCCTTAAGAGTGGCTGGTGAATACACACCCAGATTGAATTTAACCTATACCTGGTAACAGAACCAGAGACACCCCCCTCCCCCCCGCGGGTTCCAAGCCCTGTACGTTACCGACTGAGCTACGGGCTAAGGACGTCTACAGGTAATGTGTACCGTAATGGCTCACTTGCAAATCGAAATCGTAATTACGGTAAAAGCTGTCTGCTTATCTTTAAATCCGATTTACATTTCATTTCGACGAACTTTGCGGATTACGTAACAAATTACTTTCCCGATTTAGAAATGTCCCTTTTCTTACGATTTTATGTTATACATTTTTGTCTTCTTTTAGGTCATCAAAATAGAGATGTTACCATATTGATGCATTTTGCATAGGTATTCCAGAAAGCAAGGTTGAAACTAGTTAGTACAGTCTTAAACTCTTCACCAGATATCTTTTTACTCTTCCGTATTGAAGAGTCCCAGACAGTTCTGGCTGTTCAGAACAACAAGGTTAGTTTTCCTGTTCGCCGTAAGCCTACCCTAAACCAGGACGCTACGTGCATTCAACCAAACCTTTTTAAACAAAACGCTCATTTAACTCTCCTATCAGATGTCCTAATTCGCCCAAACACGCCCACTTAAACACAATCTCTGTATATAAAAATTAACCCTGCTCGCTGTAAATACTGACGATGCCGTCGTACTGCATGCAAGCAATTAGTGGGGCATGGAGTACAATTTGAACAATTAATGGTCCTGTAAAATGTTCTTGCATAAGTTTTCTGCCCAGCCAGCATACTAAGGCTGCATGTAAACCTACCGATTCACTACTGAAAGGCTGTTCGGGACGATGTTTGGTTATGGCGCATCAAGGTACGTCAACTTGATGGCAGAGCCTGTACCTATTGGTACCGTCCTAGTGCATGCCCTTTCTTGGGCTGTATGCAACACCACCGATTGATTGGAAACATTTTTGAATACAGGTCTATTCTTTTTTATGCCGGTGACACCGAACCTTCTGTAACAGTCAGCCAATAAGCAGGGACTTCTGCGAACGGCATAGATCTAGATCAGAGTGCACAGAACGTGCAGTCTGATCTCGATCTGTTCCATCCGCCTGTGTAGTCAATATTACGAAATAAATTATTTTGAGTTTCAGTGGAATGTATTTTCAGCTGTCGAGAAAGGCCGAGAATATATATATATATGTGTGTGTGTGTGTGTGTGTGTGTGTGCCTTGCTCTGTGATAAGCGGATTTAATGCATCTGGAAAAAAGTACCGACTCATGTCAGCCTGCGCAGTCCCCGCTGGCTGACCATAGGTCGAAACTTTTTGCTCTATACAGTTATTTTGTATATCAAAGAAAAAGTCTACCACATGATTCAGTCGGTTGTTAGCCAAACTGGATTTTATGGATTCATGATTATAATTGTGATGACTGGCTTGGCATGATGCATAAGGCCCCTTTTTGCCACAACGTTGCTTATTGTACATGTATGGTGCTGAAAGAGTTAAGCTCACTCGTTTGCCGCAGATGACGCCATGTTGCCGAAGCCCAGATTCGAAATCAAATGCGACTACCCCTTGAAGTAGGACACAAGGACAGTGATCAAACTGGTTCTTAGTTTAAATAATTTTCTTGGGCTACAAAGGCAAATTGGGGATAATCTGTCGCAATAACTGTCACTAATACTTGAAAAGAACTCTAGCAGAGCCGAGATTCAAATATGGAACCCCTTTATGACTTACTTTGTTCGTTACCAACAGGATTTAAGAGGCCATAATACGTACCTCAATGCTTAACCCGTTACCAGACATTCTCGTACTTTTACGATTCTGCGAAAGAAGGCTTTTGATAAAATTGAAAAAGGGAGATAACGCTTGTAAGTTTCCCCGTAATATTTTTTCGACTTATCAAAGACAAATTCCGTCAGTTTGATCCACGTTTACTCCGTTTTCTTTAAATGCCTTTAACACAGACTGGTCCAAAATTTTGTCTAGTAAAGAATTTATATGGAACAAAAATGTGTCGCCCGTTATATTAACTTGGACCAAGTTTTCCCAGGAGAGACGGTCTTTTTCTCGTCTGCAAATGGACATTTTTATCATAGGGTCTGAAATAACGTTAATTAATCCAGTATGCGCGCCTTACCCTTGTCACCTACAACACAATCACCGACATTTTATGTCTTATCGAAAAAGAGTTCGACAAACGGCCAAATTTTGTTTATTCCCAGTTTTATGTACAGCGAATATTTTAATTGGTCGAAATTCTATACGCAGGGGAATTTTTGATAATGTTAATTGTAAGATACGAGTATTTAGCGAATTTCCTATTATTCGAATTTCTATGTAAATGATTCCATTTTTTATTTAAATCTTTTCCACACAATTCCATCTTTTGACAACTCTGAGAAAGAAGCTATTGAAACATTGTGGGAAAAGGGGAAAATGCTGGAATCAGCATTTTCTCCTTTTCTCATAATGTTTTCTATCCTTCCCAAAGCAAAATTTAATTCAGAGTCTCATTTACTTTGCCCTCTGCAAATGCTTTCAATTTGAACAAGGCAAAAATTTAACGTTTAGTAAAAGGTTAAGAGGGTGTTATCAGATTCAAAAATGCAAATGTTTTAACTATGATCTACATTTTGGGTACCAGTTAGGATATTCTCGATAACAAATTCTGAAATACCCAAAATAAAGTTTTGAATAAATAACTAAACAAATAGCTCTCTTAGAATCCTAGAACTCATGTTTTATCTGTACCTTTGAAGTTATTTACAGAGAAGTCTTGTTTTTGTCCATTCTATATAATCAATGAAGTTTTGTTTTTCTGAATCTCTGTATTTAGAGAGAGAGAAAAAATGTTTCTTGGACTCTCTAGGTACTTCGAGAAAAATCTCGTTTAACGACATATATCACAAAATTTTCTAACGGACAGATTTTTTTAAAAATTTGCACATACAAAGCTCATCATGTTTCTAGGAGATTACAGTAAAAAAGATATGTATCACCGTGCTCGTTTCTGAGAAATATGCCTTTGAAAAAGGTATATACAGTTCTAAAATTCAGCTTCTTTTGGATTTAACACGCTTTTCTTTAATAGTCAGCTAAACAGGAAAATTACCGAAGGAATATACAAATATACATCAATTTAATGAAAATTCATTTAGTTTTGCACAAAAAGAGTATTTAAAAGCCTGTTTTTGAGCATGGTAAATGCACAAATATGCATGTTATATATGGACCTTTGAGTTAAAAAGGTAGATAATTTGACCGAATTAAGGGTTAATCTTTAATAAATACATACTTTCTAACGGACAGATTTTTTCTAAAAATTTCCACACTTATAGTATTTATAATTCTAAACATTAAGAAAAAATAAAAATGGCACCTATCCGTGCTTATTTCGTCAGAAAACAGGGATGAAGGTCACTGTGGAAGTTGATTTTTTCAAGGAAAAAATAGGATAAAAGCTCAGCAGACATAGTGGGAAAAGGGGAAATTGCTTACTAGGAGCGATTTCTCCTTTTCCCATAATAATATTCAAAGTGGAAGCGGCCATACTTCCACAGCTTCGAATTTGCTGCTTTTGTTTGCTTGTTTGGGTGTGTAACGCCGTGTCAACAGTATTTTAATTATTTCACAGTGACAGTTCACAGGTCCATTTTTTTTATTTTTACTAATACTACCCGAAGGAAGTGCTACTTGTTTCAGTGCAACAATAGTATTACCATATATGCGAAAAAATACATAGGTGCACTTTTGATTCACTATCCATGACAAAAACACATGCGCAGTAGGATGCGCGGGAACATTTGTTATATACATCGTTAATTCAATGCTCCATATTGAGAAACAAGTCTGGTACATTCGAATGTACATATTCAGAGACAAATTTCATTTATTAGAATCAAGTATATTAAAGAATAAACTTGTCTATTTGTATCTTTATATTCAGAGACAAAATTAATCTTGTTTATTCGAATGTACTTATTTTTTGACGAAATTTGTTTGTTCAAATCTACATATCTTCATAAAACAACCTTGTTTATTCGAATCAGTATCATATCCGAGAATTATTTTGTCTATTCATATCCATATAATCAGAGAACTTTCTTATCTATTCAGTCTAGTTAATCAGAGAATTATCTTATTTATTCATGTCTATTTATTCAGAGAAATATCTTGTTCATTCATATGATCAGAGAATTACTTAATTTATTCATATCTAGATAATGCAAGACATACCTTATAATTCATATCTACATAACCAGTGAATTATCTTCTTTCTTCATATCCGTACAACCAGAGAATTTCTTATTTATTCTGTCTTTATAACCAGATAATATCTTGTTTATTCATATCTTTATAACCCGAGAATCATCTTCTTTATTCATACCCGTGTAATTGGGGAATTATTAGTATTATTTTTTTTTTTAGTTGATTATCTTGCTTATTCACATATCTATATAATCAGAGAATAATCTTGTTTATTCATATCTATATATTCAGCGAATAATTATTTTCATTCGAATCTACACTACACAATCTTGATTATTTGAAGAGGCATAAAAGTACAGACAAAAAAGAACGATTCCTCGCTTTGTAAATAGTAGTTTCGACCCTTCAGAGTTTTGAAAGGTTGGGTTCTTTGATATCAATTGAACTTCCAGGGAATCTATTATATCCGACATGCATTATGCACATCTGCACAGCGACTAAAGGTCAAGGGTACACATTTCTAATAATTTTTGAAAATAAGAAAGCGTTATTCACAGAACTGCTGAAACAAGTATGTTTAAAGGGGAATACATTTTGAGATGACGATATTTTGGTCATACATGCACATGTATATGTACGTAGAAAATAGTCAGTTACATTAGAACTGGGTTCAATCAAGTATAAACTTACTTTTACGACCAATCAAAAAGCGGAATAGATGATAGAGAAATTACTACAGGTGCTAGTAAAACGTTTGTTCTTGCTCAACCCAGCCGACTTGAAATAACAAAACTATACAGAACTGATGTGATACACCTCACAGAGCAACTGTTTTAATTTTTCGAACTTCTATTTCTTTCTTTTTATTAAAGGTGGGTATTTATATTTTTCACATCTCACCAAATTAAAAAATATATATATATCACTGAAATTTATATGAAAAAACAATACAAATCGTCAATAATTAAGAATCATAAAATTACAAAAAAAATTTTTTTTGATGGTATTCCCTTAAAAGGCTACGTAGCCTCTTAAGGTATTTTAAGATTTCGCGCCAGAAATCAAAAAAGCATTGTGGGAATGTCAAGTGACTGGCACGTGACTAATGACGCTTAAATTCCATAACATAACGAACATGTAATTATTTTCCATAATGTCTTCTTCGGACGCTATGTTTGAAGCTTTGTCTGTGTATTTTCGGTATGTAAATGAGCGAGTTGCTCATGTAAAAATAGAACGTGTTTCCCGTCGGTGTCGACCTGGGCCGTAGTAAATCTCTAATATCTCTTGTTGTCGGATGGTTTTCGACTACTGGGGTTTTATGAATGAAAATTAAAAGGCTTTGGGAGTATAAGGATGATTTTTTTGTATTTTTGTAAAATTTTCGTCCCAAAATCTGAAGGGCCACCTTTAAATGGAAGTCTTTCTTTCATATTATTGTACTTGCAGAAGCACTAATGAAACTGAAAGTTTGAACACAACACAGTTTAAAACAAACTCATTTTTTTAAGCACAGGGCCATGTCATCGGTCTGCATGAAGTTGTGAATGAATTTTTTAAGCATGAGTTTTGATACGTTTCAATATTTCATTGTCAAATAACCGAGTTGTACCGTATGTATATCTGTTACTGCCAGAAAACGAGAGAAACTTGCTTTTTCATTTGTATTTGTTGGGCATTAAGTAGCTAACTTGAAAGGAATGAAAACAATTTTCAACAAAATGCACTAGTAAATGCACTCCTGGAATTGTTTGATAAAGTGTTAATTTTTTATATTATAATCTGAAAACAAAACAATAACTGTTGATCTTCCATGATTATTGGCTCCTGTTGTTGCTTTAATTTAACAAAAAAAAAAAAAAAAGGCTGAAATGTCTTGATTATTGAACAATATTCTACACGATTGTAATAAAACGAAATGAAGAATGTTTTTTAGAGTATTAGTACTTTAATTGTCTGGAATAAAACAGTTGACCCTTAGCTCTTTCAGCGGCAAACATAGGAAACTGAACTTTTTAGACGGCTTAGAGTAATAATCCACTACAACTATAAAAGATTTTTATCTTATACTAGACTAAACGAGCGGATGGTATAGATCCAAGATCAGACTGTACGTTCTTCTGTGCAGTCTGATCTTGGAATTTTGCCGTCTGCAAAAACCTCTTGTTCATTGCTTAGCCTGGCAATACGATTTTTTTTTTTTTCAGGATCGGCTGCACATGACCTTTCCGTCTTCTTCTTGACCTGCGCTTCCAGATATTTTCAGTGGGACGATCTAACAAGACAAACTTCAGAATTGCTAAAAAATTATTTTCCTTTCGCATGAACTCATCCTTTCGGTTTAATGACTTGTCTTTATGTCAGAAAAGTAGTGTATAACCTTTTCACGAGAGTCAGATTAAAAAAAATGAAGCTCATTATAATTTTTTTTCTTTTTAGTCATCCAGGACATATGGCTTGCAACACGCGAAAAAGGGCATTCGGTCATCTGCGTAAAGTGTCGTCTCGGATGAGCCTGCGCAGTCCGCGCAGGCTAATCCGAGACGGCACTTTACGACTACATTAGATTTTGTTTTTCAGTAGACTTGCGCAAAACAGAAAATTACATAAAAACGGAGAGTGTCGTTTTGGATTAGCCTGCGCGGACTGCGCCGGCTGATCCGAGACGACACTTTACGTAAATGTCCGAATGCCCCTATTCGCGTGTTGTAGGACATATTGTGCAGGTGAACATGGTCTATATTCATCCACCAGTCTTTAGAATGTTCTTAGTCTTATATTTAAAGATTTTCTACATTTGTAAGTAACACAACTTCTGATTGGCTTAACCAAATGGTTAAGCCAATCAGAAGTTGTGCTACTTTCAAGTTTAGAAATTTCTGGAGGATAAGACTAAGAATATTCTTAAGAATGGTTGGTGAATGCGGATCTAGATGACGGAAAGATGATAGAAAATGAATAACTTCGACATTAAACTGGACAATATGAAATTTTCTTTACCTGAACTTTCTCGCACAATACTTCAAAACGATCCAAATAGCATAGTAGTAAAACAATTCCAAAGCACTTCATTTTTACCGGGGGAAAAAATGGAACTTTAAAAAGAATAAAAACAGTATGGCGGATGGAAAAAAGAAACCGCAATATTTAATCCAATATGCACTGTACGTTGGTTGTCAGACCACAAATTAGAGAATTAATTCCAAATTATTTCCGCTCCAAGGAACTACGCCACAGTGTGAAATGACGGAGTCAGTACGAGGAAAAAACATCTTCAATACTGTTCTGTACAGTGATTTTTTTTTCTGAAGACGTTTCAGTCAGCCTCTATCTGTCTATATCATAAATATATACAGCCTCTTTCATACAGTTTTCCAATCATTCCCCCATTATATGCCTGATAATATTGTTCAATTGTTAGCATCTCTGTTATTTACCCTTTTAACGTATAATTATTGCGTTTTATGTCTTTGTTATAGAATAGAAAACTTTTGGATTTATTGAGGCAAAGCCATAGTTTGTTAACCTCTCTCTCTCTCTCTCGATCTATCGATCTATCTGTCAGTCTGTCTGTCTGTCTGCCTGCCTGCCTGCCTGTCTGTCTGTCTGTCTGTCTGTCTGTCTGTCTATCTATCTATCTATCTAACTATCTGTCTATCTATCTATCTATTTATTTATTTATATCTATCTATCTCTCTATCTGACTATCTATCTGACTATCTATCTATCTATTTCTCCATCTATCTATCTATCTATCTATCTATCTATCTGTCTGACCATCTATCTATTTATCTATCTATCTATCTATCTATCTATTCAGATAATGAAGAAGAAACCCGAAGTACGAGATAATGAAGAAAAGGCCGGACTTTAAAAAGTAATAAATGTTATTTCACACATTTTGGCGGAGAATCAGTTCTTGATCGAAGCATTATAAGTGAATTTCTTGTATGCGAAGTGTAATTTTAATGCCATTTTCAACATTATTGCATTCATACGAATAACGTATAACGGCAGCCATTGCATCTATCCATGTGTTTGGAATTTCTCTTACAAATACCTCCTACGAAACTCTTTTCAAGTCAGTGGTTGCTTTACTACGTAAACATTGCATAGATGTGAAGGTAATAGGTTTAGTTGCCCGTCCTATCACGTAGATTTTCAAACAACAGAATACTACGGTGGCACAAAAGTGACATGGAAGATATATTTTATACTACGTGCGCACGCAGTAGCTAATACGTGCGCACGTATTAGTTATTACGTGCGCACGCAGTAGCTAATACGTGCGCACGTAATAAGTAATACGTGCGCACGCAGTAGTATTACGTGCGCACGTATTAGTTATTACGTGCGCACGTAATAATCCACCAATCAGAATCATGAACGGAAGCCATTGTTTCAAGATGGAAGTGGAAGATAGACATTTATTGATCCTTATAAACTGATTGGTCGATTATTACGTGCGCACGTATTAGTTAATACGTGCGCACGTATTAGTTAATACGTGCGCACGTATTAGCTAAGGATACGGCAAAATGAAAGAGTATGTTTATTATGCAGTAAGAACGAAGTTGAGGACGACTTTCACTTTATGTTCACCGGCCCAATGTATAGTAATTTACGTAGGCAATACCTACACTGATAATATCTCCCTTTGAAATCCAAGCTTATTTAAGTTGGTTGAACCTTTCAGCAAACGAGAAAAAAGAATTTTATCAAATGTAGCACTTGATATAAAATCTGCATTATCAGTTCGTTTTTCATACTTTGTTCAAGTAATGGTTTTGTTTCGTCATTATTACTATTAGTATTTATTAGTCCTTGTTTGAACACGTCATTTATTCTTTTACATATGTAGCGTAAATCCTTCATATGTCATCCTCACTTAAGATAAATGCTTTCCTGTTTAACTGAGCGAGACAGACAGACAGACAGACGGAGAGAGAGAGACAGAATGAAAGACTTTACCAAATGCTTTGTTATAAACATCATGTTATTTTGACAATGTACACTTGTACTCGTCTAATTAAATATCAGTTCTGTCCTGTTTTGTTCCATCGTCAATGCCCGAAAATAATTTGGCAACACACAGATTCATTTAATGATAGTTTGATGAACCTTTTACTAGGCCAAAGAATTTTAGACCTCTTCAAATTGAAAATACTTGCAGAAAACATATTAGATATGAATCAACTAATGTAATTCGTGTCCAGAAGGGCCGAAAAACATAATGGGAAAAGAGAGAAAATGCTGGTCACCAGCATTTTTTCTCTTTTCCCATAATGTTTTTAAAAGTCTTATTCCTCAGTGTTCGTTAAAACGTGATTTTTCGGTCAAGGGTAAAGGAATTCTAGCGTTGGGTAAAGGGTTCAAGGCGTATTGAAAACTGTTGCTGGAAAAGTCTTTTAGCCTCGTTGTGAAAGTTCAAAGTTAAGCTGTTTGTGATGAGGAAGAATTCTATACATTATTCAACCGAATAAGGTACTCTGCCTTTAATCGTGGCAATAAACTTGAAACGATTTGACTGGCAAAGAAGTGGAACTAGATTTTTTTTTTTTTTAAATCCTCAACTATTGCAAAAAGAATGATTTGCCTACGGTCCGCTGATTTCATAATAGTAGAGGACACCTAACTTTTATGTGTTTGTTTTGTTATATAGTGTATGTCAACAAGGGCTAAAAATATCATCTGAGAGTAATACTTTCGTAACGGTTATCGGCTATAATGATAATAGTGTACGGAGATAATCGAATACGCACTGAGGTCACGCCCAACCTTGTTTTATAATATAGATATACCACAAAGACTGAACACATATACATACATGAATAAACAGGTTGAACAGGTATTGGTTAAACAACACTGATTTATACATATAACTAAAATACTTCAAAGAATAAAAAGCTTTTTCCATGAGAATTGTATTTACAAGTACATGATAAGTTTATATGGTTTTACGTTTTGCTACAGTGTTCAATAATCGAAAAGACATATTTCAAGTCCGTAGAAATAGTCTAAATGGACATAATTATGTTTAATCGGTCAAAATTATCGAAAGTAATATCAATGTATCACAATATCACAACGAGTGAGGTCGACTATGTGATATGGGCAAGAGCGTTATCAAATGTCTATATCACATAGACAATCAAACAAGCTTTGTTTACCCGAATTAGACCACATGAATTGATAAAGTGTTGCATATCTACTGAACGCTGATTTGCTAATTTATATCGGAACCGTGCCCTAATTATTGTCAGTCGATAGAAAAACTCAACATATATATTTCAGTCAGTAGCATTCACCGAAACAGACACATATCTAATTTGACTGATAGCAATGATCACAATAGACATGTTAATCGAACTAATCGAAATAAACGATTTAGTAGATTTTGAAGATCAAGACTAAACAGATTCTGTGCAGTCTACCTCGACAAGAACAACTGTATGTCATTCTCATCATTTTGAGAGTTCAACTAACAAGAGTCTGTGGAGCGTAATTTGTATTGTGATCTTAAAATTTGATCTCCTCAACCAACGAATTTTAATTCCTTCACTGGACAGAATTGCACAACCAGTGGTAGAAGTAAACATTTAGATTATTCTGCAATTATGATTCACAGAGCCGAATATGTCTTAAGTAGGCAATATAAAAAAAACAGACGCGTAAATTCTTTACAACTTTCCTTTTATTCAGATAAATGTATTGTATAATCTTGGAAAACTCTTAAACTCTTTGGGAAAAGGAGCAATTGCTTCTAACAAGCAGTCGCTTTCATTAAAACCGACATTTTAGATTCCTTATTTTGTTTATCCGGTTTGTGATTAAAACAGGCTTTGTTAGATCTAAAATAGCCTATGCAGTAATAAGTTTCATACTTCCTTTGGCAAGTATCTGAAAACCTGAAGACTAGAGTTATTCGTGACAACAGGCGCCACATTTGTCATTTATTAAACTCTTTACCAGACGAAAATATTCTAGAGTTGTCTAAACTACAAGTATTTACAAGACGACAATTCAAATGTGGCTCAAATGATGAGATTTTTTAAGCATTTCAGAAAATGCTGTGGGAAAGGAGAAAACGTGGGTTTCCAGCATGTTCTCGCTTTCCCACAATGTTTATTGACAGTCTTCTTTCTTAGCGTCGTTAAAACTCGGGATTGTGTGGTAAAGGGTCAAACCTTTTGGGGATGATCGATTTGGAAACAAATTCTAATACTTATGTTGTCTGCTCATGGTGATTGCATCCTGTAAACCTTATAAGTGTTCAACGTTGAGTTTGTATATGGTTCCCAAGGTTAGTTAATGGCCACTCCTACATCCTTGATAGAAAGCGTGTCATAACCCTTATTCTGCCGTTCGTGAATATGGATGACATGCAACTTTGTAATAAAACTTCCCCGCAAATGCTTTACATGCCAACACAGGGGCCATTTCATCTCTGTCCTTGCGTCTTAAACTTTTTTGTTAAACGTTACTAAATACAACAAAATATATTTTTCTACGTAAACATTTTTTCAACACTAGACTGTGATAAGAGGTACACATTTGGCGTTCAAATAACGGGTTGGGCGCTTTGCCTTCGGAAACTCCGTCTAAGTTTTATAATATCGAATATGACGTCATCATACTTATATGAATACGACTCCACATTATCAGTACGTGAAATTCTGATGCGAAGTCTTGAAATACCATAAGAGGCTAAGTAGCCAATTTGAAACGCTACTCCTATTGCTTTACTTAATTCAGTGATAAATCATTCTTAAATTTCGATGAGATTATAGAAATTAGTTACTTGCACTTATTTTTGGTATATGAATATTAAAGGGACTTTAAACATGATACTTTGGTACTTTTTTTTCCCAGAAAATATTAACAAAATTTGTAAATTTTCTTTCGCATGGAAAGATGGCTTTAAAATTATAAAAAGAATAGAAATACATGTAGAAAACACGAGGAATATTCCCGATTTTTTTTTATCTTCGGTGTAAAATTACCTCTTCCGTTAGTAACAGTATACCCGTTATTGCATGAGATGGGATTAATATGAGACATGCTCTGGCAAACAGGGGCTTAATGTATCTCCGTGATGCATCATACCAAGCAACTCATCACATACTTATGGATCCATAATAGCTACTTTTTTAACAACCGACTTAATCATGAGGTAGTCTGGTTCTTGGGCATATAGAAAGGTGACCTATGGCGAAAAGTTTCGGTCCAGGTCGGCCTGCGCGGACTGCGCAGGCTGAGCTGGATCGATATTTTTCGCAGATGAATTAAGCCCCCACCCCCATTTTTCACAGAGCAGGGTTCATATATTTTCAACTCGTAGTTCCAACTGTCAGATCTATAGCTTAGTGGGTAGAATCGCCAACTACGGCTCTGAAAGGCGTGGGTTCGAGACCCACTAGAGGATTTTTTTTTAGCTTTTCCCCCTCATTTTCCCCTATACTAAATGTAAAAGTCACAAAATATCAACTTTAAAGTTGCCATCATGTTATTGTATTGCATACACAAAACATCAATATAGCATAGTGTCAAAGACTGAAGAAAGAAAACGGAAATTCGAGTGAAATATTGCTCTAAGCTTCTGTGAGGGGTAATGTTTTGCAAAATCCGCCAAGATGGCATTCCATCATTATGGCTTCACGTAAAAATCCGCTCAAGCTTCGTTGTCATGAAATATTTGCCAATTACCAATCATCGTGTTAGAATGACCATCAAAAGGAAATTGTGCGTCATAAAGGGTTTGGTTTCTATAGCAACGTTAGCTCTTTTGTTCTTTCTCTGTTTAATTAAGTCTTGAATCATAACGTCCTTAATTGAGCATATAAAGCGAGGTATCTTTTTATTTGTGTGAAATTGCAAGACAAAATAGATTCTAGCATCATAATACAACGATGACAGGTAATTAACACTTAGGCTGCTAAGCGCGACTTACTGACCTTTTGCAGACAGTGTAAATCAAGATCAGACTGCACAGAACATGCAGTCTGATCTTTGATCTACACTGTCTGGTGAGCACATGTTTTCTCAAAATAAAGTACCTTCAAAGTAGCAAAATTTTGGTTTTTACTATCGGCGTTACAGTTACATTTCACTTATTTAGCAGGATAACCGGATAAGGGTTACCTCTTTCAGCACAAAAAATATCAAGTCCACCTCTTTTGGAGGATGAAAGTACAATCCAATGGAACTAAGAAAGAAAGACATTTTACCTCAAAGGCTTGGCTAAGCAAGCGGATGGTAAGACAAAAGATCAGACTGCACGTTCTGCCTTGATCTATAATGTCTGCCAAAGCCCCTGTTTTCGTCCATGACACTAAAAGGGTTCATCTACTTTTATACGTCTTGTTTTCATTACCTTTGGAAATAACAGATATTGGAAACGTGATATTTTTGTTTTCTAATACGTAATTAAGCAAGATATCAAGTTCAAAACATGCCTATATAGTATGTCTCGAAAGGTAAGATTTCGACGAAAACTTTAAACAAACACAGATTGTCTCTGTACATTATGTAACAGAATACTGGTAGTTTGTTTGTTCAACGCCGTTTTAAACATTATGTCACTTATAGCGCAGTGGCGAGTGCATCTCTCAATGCTTTTCTGGAGTTGCGTTTATCAGTGCTAAAAAGAATTACCTAGAATCCCCCGGGATCAAGCTCCATACAACATCGACTAAGACAACGGGCTTGGCGTCATAGAAAAATAGTTCTTTCTGTATAATAAAAACTGTGAATCTGTCAAAATTGTGATAGTTGGTGGTTGCTAAAAAAAACAAAAAAAGAAAAAGGAAAAGAAAAAATCAACACAGAACTAAACTGATCTATACCGGGATTATGTAACAATTGCTTTCTTTCCTATTTCTTTTTATTTTTTAAAAGCCATCGAAGGTGGATGATGCCCCCTGAATATGTTTTTGTCACAAAAGAAATAGCTGTCGCTGAAGGAAGTACTGTCTCCACATGGGTAGTCATTCAACCTGTCATATATCAATAATAGAAAGAGAAACAAAAAGGACATGACTCAAATAGAGAATCGAACCAGAATATTCTGAAAATACGCGCATATCCTCCTTATGGCGAAGCTTCCAAAGAAGCTTTATTGAAATCCACTGAGTCGACGCTGACAAATAGGGGCTAAAATGTCAAAGGGTCATAACTGAAAAATCATAACAGAATATGCTAAAAAAGTGTGCATTTCCTTCTTCAAGCAAAACTTCCTATGAATCCATTCCAATGGCTGCTGAGAAATAGGTGCGGAAGTGAAAAATGTGGACGCACGGACAGACGCGAGGAGGCACGCATGGAAGGACAATGACGTAAATATATGATCTTCCGATTTTTTTCGCGGAGCATAAAAAAGACCATGTTTGTTTGCTTTAATTAGCTCTCGTTGGTGTCACATATACTAATCAATAAGTATTGCATTTGGTAAAGACATTCGTAGACACTGATCGCTGAAAGATATCGCCGATAGACGTTTCTAAATGTCACTTTTTTGTTCTTCGAACATTTCTCCTTCTGCCACTTGTATGTTTTCACCACAATAGTGTGCCACCTGGAAGGTTTTAACCACAATAGTGTGCCACCTTGAAAGTTTTAACCACAATAGTGTGCCACCTGGAATGTTTAAACCACAATAGTGTGCCACCTGGAAGGTTTTAACCACAATAGTGTGCTACCTGGAAGGTTTAAACCACAATAGTGTGCCACCTAGAAGTTTTAAACCAGTTGGAGTTTAGATAGAGTAGGTTTAAAATGGTGAGTAAATAAATCTTATGCTTGTCATTCCCAAGTATTTATTTACAAAAAGTTCGAATTCTATAACACTGTTTTCGTCTATTCCTATCGGATCTTTGGTATGCCATAATATCGCGTTTAAGAATATAGGTTAGTTAGAATTGCTCTTGGTAAAAAAAATCCATAGACAGTACTTGTTTTAAAAAGCATAATCGTGGATGTTGAAAATTATCGATATTCTTTAACCCTTAGGCTGCTAAGCGCGACTCACTGACCTTTTGCGGACAGTGTGGATCAAGATTAGACTTCACAGAACGTGCAGTCTGATCTAGGATCTACGCAATCCGATAAGAATATTATTTTCCCCCAGAAAATAACTTTGAAATAGCAACATTTGGGTATTTATTATCGGCTCGAAAGTTTCATGTTAGTTAATCAGGGTTAAGGGTTAAGATCAAGATTGTATCTGAGACTGGCCATCATTAATGTCCTGCAACACGCGAAAAGGGGCATTCGGACATGTGCGTAAAGTGTCGTCTCGGATCGGCCTACGCAGTCCGCGCAGGCTAATCCGAAACCACACTTCCCGTTTTTATGTAATTTTCTGCTTTGCGCAAGTCTACTGTAGCACAAAATCTAATGTAGTCGTAAAGTGCCGTCTCGGATTAGCCTGCGCGGAATGCGCAGGCTAATCCGAGACGACACTTTACGCAAATGTCCGAATGCCCCTTTTCGCATGTTGTAGGCTATTTGGACTCAAATACGAGGACAGCGTATAAGACGTGGATTACAGCTCCCCACGTAAGGCCACTCATTCAACTTTGCACGAACATTAATCCGTATCCTGCTAAATAACTAAATAAAATTTTCAATTCGATAGTAAAAACCCAAATATTGCTATTTCAAAGTTATGTTTTGAGGAATAATATCTCCTTATCGGACAGTGTAGATCCAAGATCAGACTGCACGTTTTGTGCAGTCTGATCCTGATCTACACTGTCCGCAAAAGGTCAGTGAGTCGCGCTTAGCAGCCTTAGGGTTAACTCTTTCAGCGACGAAATATAAAAACTCGACCTCTCCGACGACTCAAAATACAATCCACTTAAAGTCAGAAAGGTTTTTCTCATTTCGGCTAGACTAAAGACGTGGACAGTATAGATCCAAATCAGATTTCAACTTCTATGCAGTCTGATATTGGATCTATGCCGTCGGCAAAAGCCTCTGTTTTCGTCTGCGGTGATAAAGGGCCAGTCTCATAAGAATCATCGTAAACGCAAACATTGTGGACGATTGTTTAATACTGTCGCAGGGACAGACGGACAGACGACATAAGATACACAGATATTAGAGACAAAACTGTATGACAGGAATATGAATTGCAGGTTCCTCTTTTAAGCCATTCATTTAGTTGTGCACTGGTCAATGTCATTGCTATTAACATAAACACTAGTGAAATAGGCCAATATGGATGATTGCTTGATACAGTCGAACGGACAGTCGGACAGTTGGTATAAGACGCACAGACATGAAAGACAGAGCAATGAGACAGGATGACAAATTGCAGGTTCTTCTGTTATACCAGTAATTCAATTGTCCACCAATTAACATACATAGAAACTTAATATAGGCCATTATGGATGATTGCTTCAGACAGTCGCACGGGCAGCTGGACAGACGGCATAAAATGTACAGAGATAAAATACACAACAATGAGACAGGGAGACAAATCGCAGGTTCTCCTGAAATGCTACTCATTCAATTTTGCACGAACGCCAATGTCATGGATATCAAGCTAAAGACTTCTAAATTAGAACATTACGGATGATTACTCCGAGTTAATGGCGTAAGAATTGATCATCATGTCGCGTAAACAGTCTTGATACAGTTTCCCTTTTTCTTGGACAGGTTGTTGTTTACAGCCCCAGGACGACTTGCCTAAGAATGAAACTAGTAATTGTACGTTTCATTCACAGATCAGTAAGAAGGTTCAGGCTTTAGATCTTCTTAAAATGATGATGAAAATTGTCAGTAGTACTGCAGAGATGCATTTGAAGTATCAGCAATTATTCTTATACGTATCCTTTCCCACCTTTTCACCTTGCCTACAGTTGCATTTCCCTGTTCTTTTCAAATAGCATATATGTAAAACGTACAAAAAATACGCATAGTTCATGGTAAACTCATTTGATGAAAAACTGAAACGGTGTGTTAGTTTAATTGGTAATAACGATGTTTACTTTATTTTGTCATCGACTGCTTCCTGCTTTAACAAAGTAGAAAACTGCTCAAGTGATTTCATGTCTGATAGACTATCAAAAAAAGAATCTTGGTCGAGTTTATATTCGAGATAAAAAGAAAATGGACTACAAATCTCGGGCGATATTGAGGTGCAAGTTGCACTGAATAGCATAAAACATCGATTGATTGATTGATTGATTGTATGGTGTTTGCAGCCGTTTTCAACGTTATTTAATTTGTATCGCGGCGGCCAGTGCACCTATCCATGCTTTTCTGGAATTTCCTTTACTAGTGCTCCGCACTATAATCTTTCGAAGACACTGGCTGCTTTCCTACATAACTGTCGTCGAAGCAATGATAAGCGGTGAGAGAGGAATACATCCTGTAGCAATGACTATGTCAATCCTCGGAAAGATATTGACCGAGCCGGGGATCGAACCAGCGACCCCCTGTTCTCAAGTCCTGTACGCTATCGACTGAGTTACCGGGGCTTGGCATAAAACAATGAATTAAGGCCTTTAATTTTCACTTGGCAACGGAATTACTATAAAATGAAAACAAAGGAGCCTTAATGCATTTGCAAAAAGTATCGATCAAGGTCAGCTTGAGCAGACCGGGCAATCTGACCTGCTCCGAAAATTTTTGTCAATTTTACTGCATGTCCAAGGACCAGTCTATCTCCAGATTCAGTCAGTTGTTAGACAAAAATGGATTTTATGGATCCATAATTTTGTGATGATTTTAAACAGGGCTTATTGTATTTCAGTATTGCATTACACTTAAGTGTAATGCATTACTGAAATACAATAAGCCCTCTTTTGCCAGAGCATGGCTCAAAGTTTATCGATTTTCTCATTTTTATTAGATAGTTATCTCGTGGCCATAGGATATTCAGATCGTGGTAACGAGGTAATTAAGTCGTTGCCACGACATAATTGTTCTTTTCTTGCATGTCCTCTCTATGCTTCCATACATATGGCACACGTAGTTCCTAACAATACGTTCCCATCCCATTCTATCAGAAAAGCTTTCAGCAATTAGCAATGTTCTTGCAAGGAGATACAGAGCTTTTCCAAAGCGGAAACTCTGATTATAAGATTTAAATTTTATTTACGCACGAGTACACAGTGGAATTATTACTCTCGTCTTTGTGAACTGCGTTTTCACAATTTGTTTTAAAGCGACTTGCAGCTGCGGTTCTTTTTGGCTAGTTGTTTTAGGAAAACAGCCTGATAAGCTTTATTCACCTAACAAAATGGTCTGTAAAGTGATGTATTGACGTGAAATTCATGTCAAAAGCAAGACGGACGTCCAACATTTCATTAATTTTCTGTGACATTACATGCCGATAATACGTACTCGATTGTCAAATAGCGTTTTAGTTCAGCTGGTTAAAGAGCTGATTCATGATTTTAAGTTGTTGGTTCAAGACCTTGGTACATCTCTTTGTGCCTCTTAGTGTCACTGTTTTACTTGATACCAACTAAATGTTAAAGCCCTTTAACAAATCGAATTTCTGAATTGTTTTTTGGTCAAAAGCCTTTGACTAGCCGTTCTAATATGTACAATGGAAGATCGATAAAGAGAATGAACTCGTAGAACGCGTATGAAAACTTTAGGCGATTCTGCTGAAAATGTAGATCTTAGATCAGACGTTCTGATATTTTGTTAGGGGATGCAATTATAAGATTTTTATCACATAACCTTTTCTGTAATATACCCCAATTTTCTTATCTGACACAGGTTTGAGATAAGCATAAAATGATATCATATATGACGTCATTTTTTACTGCTCTTGGAGCAGTGAATCGGGTTTCACTCATGGAAATTACAGCATGCGCATATATCGTTGAATGTGACATGTCGTCGAAAATGATTAAAAAAAAAAATCTTAAGTACGACATTTGGTCTAAAGACATTTTTGTCGATCATCATTTGATTTCTCCCACTTAACCGTTAGGGACTGCTCACCGTGTTTACCGTTTGTTATTGTGTGCATTTGTTCAGGTAGGAATTGCGCATAGGATTCGCTACTAGATTGGAAGAAAATAAAATGAAATGTATTTTTTTACGCAGAAGAAAGAACGACCAAACAGAATTCAACTATTTATTGCCTAATCCGGTAACACACAATTCCGTACTTTAACAAGACTGCTTTTGAAAACATTGTGTAAAAAAAGAAAAAGAAAATGTCGGCAACCAGCATTTTCTCCTTTTCTCACAAAGTTTTCTATCTTTTCAAATACATTCCGTTTGGTTAAGTCCATTTTTTGTGGTAGAGACTTGATGGACTATCGCCCGCCCTGGTAGCTCAGTAGTTAGAGTATCGGACTCTTGACCTGGTAGTTGTGAGTTCGATACCCGGTTGAGGCAAAGCTTCTTTGCGGTGATTTTTGGCGTCTCACCAGTGATGCATGTGAGAAAGTAGTCAGTGACTTGGAAAGAAAGTTGTGTCAGTACTGGTGTGAGAAAGCCATGAAACACATGCGTAGCTGCACTTACGGCCGTAAAATGACCTAAGCTTTGAAAATGGCGTTAAATCGCAATTCAGTCAATCATTCTTAATGGACTATCTGTTCCCAAAATTTTTACCTTCATCACGTTGCCTAGCTGATTGTTGATTTCCTCTGTGTTACCCATATACATGTAATCGAACGCCCTGAACCATTACTAGATAGATCTAGTCGGGTCGAATAAAAATATTTCAGTGATGGATTTATGGTGAAATTTGTGTAAGCATTCTTGCCGACTATCATAGTTTAGGACATTTCTTTTTGTCGAAATTAAACGCAATTCGACGAAGCTCGGCAACGTGTCGTTTCGACGAAAAGTGGCCTCGGCCAATGGGTCTTCGACGAAAATGTGTTTCGACGAATTGTCATTGATCGTGTAGTTTTGCAATTTCTGACTGATCTTTTGCGAAAAATCGTCATGTGCATAAAAGATTCTGAAATTTTGTAACTTTTTGTGAGTAAAATTCAAATAAGCTCGTTCACAAAAATATCATCAAGTTCGCCAGTCTCGTTTAATAAATTTTTTCCTTGACTCTTTTAATAGAATTTATCTTACATGCCAACTTAGATCAGGGCCCTTATCCACCAACCATTCTTTAGAACATTCTTTATCTTAATCTCCAAGATTTTCTGATTTTTTAAAGTAACACAACTTCTGATTGGCTAAACCAAATGGTTTAGCCAATCAGAAGTTGTTTTACTTTCAAATTCAGAAATTCTGGAGAATAAGACTAAGAATGATCTGAAGAAAGACTGATAAATATATACGATCCCAGACTTCATTAATTTACTGGTGGGAGGGTTTAACTGCGACATAAAAAAGACAGGAACACAGACATTTTCCACAATAAAGGCAACTTCATGAGGTAGAGATTTACTTTGAGGACTGTTTGTACATGATCAAGCTAATTAGTAAACCAAGGTGATGAGACAAAACTCGGCAACTACTTTTGTATCAGCGTCTCTATTGTCTCGACCTGTCAAATTGTTAGTCTTCGGCTTTAGAAATAGTGCGGTGTTGTGAACTGTTTCTTTTATTCGACGAAGCTATATAAGCTGGCTTTTGACCCACACCTTGATGTCAGTCTAAAATGACTGAATAGTAATTTACGATTAAAAGGGCGTCGAGAAAGACAATTCATTGATTGACTGATTGATTGATTGATTGTGATTGATTGATTAATTCAATGGTGTTTTACGTCACTTTCAACATTATTACAGTCATATCATGGGCGAACGCTCAAATATTCATATATTTCCTGGGCTCCATTAGTACTAATCTTAGGCTCTGAAGTGTCTTGCCCAAGGACGCTCCCACGAAAAATACAGTGGATCCAGTGAGGTTCGAACCCGAGGGACATCCGGTCACGAGTCCTACACTTTACCTTTGGGCCACGCAGGATCCCCTAAAAATAGACAAACAGACAGACAAATAAATATGGAGAGAGAAGATGAGGAGATGCAGATAGAAAAAGAGTCTTGCACCAAAGGGAATTTCAGTGGATTCTACGGTTAGAATCCATAAAGATCCCGCTACACGTATCGTGAAGACTGATCCTTGATCTATTATGTCGAAATTTTTGTTACACATACCAGGAAAAAATAAAACCCTTGACATTTGAATCTCGTCGGAGAGTTTAGATTCATATCACATACTCAGATGCGTAGCCAAGAATGAAGTAAGATTAGGCCTAATTTATCTTAAGTTTTCTTCACTGTCTTTTTTCCCCCTTTCTTTTGTCGTTTTTCCTCTAGCAAAAAAGATGTTAGCAACTTAAAGAGCCAAGCTCAGCTTTTTCAATTTTTAGACAATGTAAAAATCGAGATCAGACTGCATTATGCGAACAATGTAGATCAAAGATCAGACGGCACAGAACATGCCGTCTGATCTTTGATCTACATATTCCGCCATTTAGTTTTTATTTTCTTGCAAAAGCGATTTTAAATTGATACGATTTGGTCTCTTTCCTGATTGAGAAGTGCATTTCGTTTATTTGATGCTTTGATGACATATTAAAACTTGGGCTTCCGCCTTGCTACACGCATGCAATACTAGTTAAATGGCGGTGACACTGAATCATGTTGTTATATAGAAAGAGATATTTCTAATGAAAATAGATACCGCTCTTAACAGCTAATATTGAAACCGTTACCATGGGAGTCTAAAATCGCTCAAACAGAAGCGTACAAAATGATGTGTTTCGCATTTGTCAACTTGTTTTGTCTACGTTAACGGATAGGCTGTACTAAGAATCCGTATAAGTTTGCCCCGTAGGGATTTAAGTTATTAAAATAAACAGCAAAAAGAGTCTCTCTTTCTTCTCACAAAGCCGATTTTTCTTTACACTAAGTATATTTGAATATGGATGACATGCAACTTTGTAATAAAACTTCCCCGCAAATGCTTTACATGCCAACACAGGGGCCATTTCATCTCTGTCCTTGCGTCTTAAACTTTTTTGTTAAACGTTACTAAATACAACAAAATATATTTTTCTACGTAAACATTTTTTCAACACTAGACTGTGATAAGAGGTACACATTTGGCGTTCAAATAACGGGTTGGGCGCTTTGCCTTCGGAAACTCCGTCTAAGTTTTATAATATCGAATATGACGTCATCATACTTATATGAATACGACTCCACATTATCAGTACGTGAAATTCTGATGCGAAGTCTTGAAATACCATAAGAGGCTAAGTAGCCAATTTGAAACGCTACTCCTATTGCTTTACTTAATTCAGTGATAAATCATTCTTAAATTTCGATGAGATTATAGAAATTAGTTACTTGCACTTATTTTTGGTATATGAATATTAAAGGGACTTTAAACATGATACTTTGGTACTTTTTTTTCCCAGAAAATATTAACAAAATTTGTAAATTTTCTTTCGCATGGAAAGATGGCTTTAAAATTATAAAAAGAATAGAAATACATGTAGAAAACACGAGGAATATTCCCGATTTTTTTTTATCTTCGGTGTAAAATTACCTCTTCCGTTAGTAACAGTATACCCGTTATTGCATGAGATGGGATTAATATGAGACATGCTCTGGCAAACAGGGGCTTAATGTATCTCCGTGATGCATCATACCAAGCAACTCATCACATACTTATGGATCCATAATAGCTACTTTTTTAACAACCGACTTAATCATGAGGTAGTCTGGTTCTTGGGCATATAGAAAGGTGACCTATGGCGAAAAGTTTCGGTCCAGGTCGGCCTGCGCGGACTGCGCAGGCTGAGCTGGATCGATATTTTTCGCAGATGAATTAAGCCCCCACCCCCATTTTTCACAGAGCAGGGTTCATATATTTTCAACTCGTAGTTCCAACTGTCAGATCTATAGCTTAGTGGGTAGAATCGCCAACTACGGCTCTGAAAGGCGTGGGTTCGAGACCCACTAGAGGATTTTTTTTTAGCTTTTCCCCCTCATTTTCCCCTATACTAAATGTAAAAGTCACAAAATATCAACTTTAAAGTTGCCATCATGTTATTGTATTGCATACACAAAACATCAATATAGCATAGTGTCAAAGACTGAAGAAAGAAAACGGAAATTCGAGTGAAATATTGCTCTAAGCTTCTGTGAGGGGTAATGTTTTGCAAAATCCGCCAAGATGGCATTCCATCATTATGGCTTCACGTAAAAATCCGCTCAAGCTTCGTTGTCATGAAATATTTGCCAATTACCAATCATCGTGTTAGAATGACCATCAAAAGGAAATTGTGCGTCATAAAGGGTTTGGTTTCTATAGCAACGTTAGCTCTTTTGTTCTTTCTCTGTTTAATTAAGTCTTGAATCATAACGTCCTTAATTGAGCATATAAAGCGAGGTATCTTTTTATTTGTGTGAAATTGCAAGACAAAATAGATTCTAGCATCATAATACAACGATGACAGGTAATTAACACTTAGGCTGCTAAGCGCGACTTACTGACCTTTTGCAGACAGTGTAAATCAAGATCAGACTGCACAGAACATGCAGTCTGATCTTTGATCTACACTGTCTGGTGAGCACATGTTTTCTCAAAATAAAGTACCTTCAAAGTAGCAAAATTTTGGTTTTTACTATCGGCGTTACAGTTACATTTCACTTATTTAGCAGGATAACCGGATAAGGGTTACCTCTTTCAGCACAAAAAATATCAAGTCCACCTCTTTTGGAGGATGAAAGTACAATCCAATGGAACTAAGAAAGAAAGACATTTTACCTCAAAGGCTTGGCTAAGCAAGCGGATGGTAAGACAAAAGATCAGACTGCACGTTCTGCCTTGATCTATAATGTCTGCCAAAGCCCCTGTTTTCGTCCATGACACTAAAAGGGTTCATCTACTTTTATACGTCTTGTTTTCATTACCTTTGGAAATAACAGATATTGGAAACGTGATATTTTTGTTTTCTAATACGTAATTAAGCAAGATATCAAGTTCAAAACATGCCTATATAGTATGTCTCGAAAGGTAAGATTTCGACGAAAACTTTAAACAAACACAGATTGTCTCTGTACATTATGTAACAGAATACTGGTAGTTTGTTTGTTCAACGCCGTTTTAAACATTATGTCACTTATAGCGCAGTGGCGAGTGCATCTCTCAATGCTTTTCTGGAGCTGCGTTTATCAGTGCTAAAAAGAATTACCTAGAATCCCCCGGGATCAAGCTCCATACAACATCGACTAAGACAACGGGCTTGGCGTCATAGAAAAATAGTTCTTTCTGTATAATAAAAACTGTGAATCTGTCAAAATTGTGATAGTTGGTGGTTGCTAAAAAAAACAAAAAAAGAAAAAGGAAAAGAAAAAATCAACACAGAACTAAACTGATCTATACCGGGATTATGTAACAATTGCTTTCTTTCCTATTTCTTTTTATTTTTTAAAAGCCATCGAAGGTGGATGATGCCCCCTGAATATGTTTTTGTCACAAAAGAAATAGCTGTCGCTGAAGGAAGTACTGTCTCCACATGGGTAGTCATTCAACCTGTCATATATCAATAATAGAAAGAGAAACAAAAAGGACATGACTCAAATAGAGAATCGAACCAGAATATTCTGAAAATACGCGCATATCCTCCTTATGGCGAAGCTTCCAAAGAAGCTTTATTGAAATCCACTGAGTCGACGCTGACAAATAGGGGCTAAAATGTCAAAGGGTCATAACTGAAAAATCATAACAGAATATGCTAAAAAAGTGTGCATTTCCTTCTTCAAGCAAAACTTCCTATGAATCCATTCCAATGGCTGCTGAGAAATAGGTGCGGAAGTGAAAAATGTGGACGCACGGACAGACGCGAGGAGGCACGCATGGAAGGACAATGACGTAAATATATGATCTTCCGATTTTTTTCGCGGAGCATAAAAAAGACCATGTTTGTTTGCTTTAATTAGCTCTCGTTGGTGTCACATATACTAATCAATAAGTATTGCATTTGGTAAAGACATTCGTAGACACTGATCGCTGAAAGATATCGCCGATAGACGTTTCTAAATGTCACTTTTTTGTTCTTCGAACATTTCTCCTTCTGCCACTTGTATGTTTTCACCACAATAGTGTGCCACCTGGAAGGTTTTAACCACAATAGTGTGCCACCTTGAAAGTTTTAACCACAATAGTGTGCCACCTGGAATGTTTAAACCACAATAGTGTGCCACCTGGAAGGTTTTAACCACAATAGTGTGCTACCTGGAAGGTTTAAACCACAATAGTGTGCCACCTAGAAGTTTTAAACCAGTTGGAGTTTAGATAGAGTAGGTTTAAAATGGTGAGTAAATAAATCTTATGCTTGTCATTCCCAAGTATTTATTTACAAAAAGTTCGAATTCTATAACACTGTTTTCGTCTATTCCTATCGGATCTTTGGTATGCCATAATATCGCGTTTAAGAATATAGGTTAGTTAGAATTGCTCTTGGTAAAAAAAATCCATAGACAGTACTTGTTTTAAAAAGCATAATCGTGGATGTTGAAAATTATCGATATTCTTTAACCCTTAGGCTGCTAAGCGCGACTCACTGACCTTTTGCGGACAGTGTGGATCAAGATTAGACTTCACAGAACGTGCAGTCTGATCTAGGATCTACGCAATCCGATAAGAATATTATTTTCCCCCAGAAAATAACTTTGAAATAGCAACATTTGGGTATTTATTATCGGCTCGAAAGTTTCATGTTAGTTAATCAGGGTTAAGGGTTAAGATCAAGATTGTATCTGAGACTGGCCATCATTAATGTCCTGCAACACGCGAAAAGGGGCATTCGGACATGTGCGTAAAGTGTCGTCTCGGATCGGCCTACGCAGTCCGCGCAGGCTAATCCGAAACCACACTTCCCGTTTTTATGTAATTTTCTGCTTTGCGCAAGTCTACTGTAGCACAAAATCTAATGTAGTCGTAAAGTGCCGTCTCGGATTAGCCTGCGCGGAATGCGCAGGCTAATCCGAGACGACACTTTACGCAAATGTCCGAATGCCCCTTTTCGCATGTTGTAGGCTATTTGGACTCAAATACGAGGACAGCGTATAAGACGTGGATTACAGCTCCCCACGTAAGGCCACTCATTCAACTTTGCACGAACATTAATCCGTATCCTGCTAAATAACTAAATAAAATTTTCAATTCGATAGTAAAAACCCAAATATTGCTATTTCAAAGTTATGTTTTGAGGAATAATATCTCCTTATCGGACAGTGTAGATCCAAGATCAGACTGCACGTTTTGTGCAGTCTGATCCTGATCTACACTGTCCGCAAAAGGTCAGTGAGTCGCGCTTAGCAGCCTTAGGGTTAACTCTTTCAGCGACGAAATATAAAAACTCGACCTCTCCGACGACTCAAAATACAATCCACTTAAAGTCAGAAAGGTTTTTCTCATTTCGGCTAGACTAAAGACGTGGACAGTATAGATCCAAATCAGATTTCAACTTCTATGCAGTCTGATATTGGATCTATGCCGTCGGCAAAAGCCTCTGTTTTCGTCTGCGGTGATAAAGGGCCAGTCTCATAAGAATCATCGTAAACGCAAACATTGTGGACGATTGTTTAATACTGTCGCAGGGACAGACGGACAGACGACATAAGATACACAGATATTAGAGACAAAACTGTATGACAGGAATATGAATTGCAGGTTCCTCTTTTAAGCCATTCATTTAGTTGTGCACTGGTCAATGTCATTGCTATTAACATAAACACTAGTGAAATAGGCCAATATGGATGATTGCTTGATACAGTCGAACGGACAGTCGGACAGTTGGTATAAGACGCACAGACATGAAAGACAGAGCAATGAGACAGGATGACAAATTGCAGGTTCTTCTGTTATACCAGTAATTCAATTGTCCACCAATTAACATACATAGAAACTTAATATAGGCCATTATGGATGATTGCTTCAGACAGTCGCACGGGCAGCTGGACAGACGGCATAAAATGTACAGAGATAAAATACACAACAATGAGACAGGGAGACAAATCGCAGGTTCTCCTGAAATGCTACTCATTCAATTTTGCACGAACGCCAATGTCATGGATATCAAGCTAAAGACTTCTAAATTAGAACATTACGGATGATTACTCCGAGTTAATGGCGTAAGAATTGATCATCATGTCGCGTAAACAGTCTTGATACAGTTTCCCTTTTTCTTGGACAGGTTGTTGTTTACAGCCCCAGGACGACTTGCCTAAGAATGAAACTAGTAATTGTACGTTTCATTCACAGATCAGTAAGAAGGTTCAGGCTTTAGATCTTCTTAAAATGATGATGAAAATTGTCAGTAGTACTGCAGAGATGCATTTGAAGTATCAGCAATTATTCTTATACGTATCCTTTCCCACCTTTTCACCTTGCCTACAGTTGCATTTCCCTGTTCTTTTCAAATAGCATATATGTAAAACGTACAAAAAATACGCATAGTTCATGGTAAACTCATTTGATGAAAAACTGAAACGGTGTGTTAGTTTAATTGGTAATAACGATGTTTACTTTATTTTGTCATCGACTGCTTCCTGCTTTAACAAAGTAGAAAACTGCTCAAGTGATTTCATGTCTGATAGACTATCAAAAAAAGAATCTTGGTCGAGTTTATATTCGAGATAAAAAGAAAATGGACTACAAATCTCGGGCGATATTGAGGTGCAAGTTGCACTGAATAGCATAAAACATCGATTGATTGATTGATTGATTGTATGGTGTTTGCAGCCGTTTTCAACGTTATTTAATTTGTATCGCGGCGGCCAGTGCACCTATCCATGCTTTTCTGGAATTTCCTTTACTAGTGCTCCGCACTATAATCTTTCGAAGACACTGGCTGCTTTCCTACATAACTGTCGTCGAAGCAATGATAAGCGGTGAGAGAGGAATACATCCTGTAGCAATGACTATGTCAATCCTCGGAAAGATATTGACCGAGCCGGGGATCGAACCAGCGACCCCCTGTTCTCAAGTCCTGTACGCTATCGACTGAGTTACCGGGGCTTGGCATAAAACAATGAATTAAGGCCTTTAATTTTCACTTGGCAACGGAATTACTATAAAATGAAAACAAAGGAGCCTTAATGCATTTGCAAAAAGTATCGATCAAGGTCAGCTTGAGCAGACCGGGCAATCTGACCTGCTCCGAAAATTTTTGTCAATTTTACTGCATGTCCAAGGACCAGTCTATCTCCAGATTCAGTCAGTTGTTAGACAAAAATGGATTTTATGGATCCATAATTTTGTGATGATTTTAAACAGGGCTTATTGTATTTCAGTATTGCATTACACTTAAGTGTAATGCATTACTGAAATACAATAAGCCCTCTTTTGCCAGAGCATGGCTCAAAGTTTATCGATTTTCTCATTTTTATTAGATAGTTATCTCGTGGCCATAGGATATTCAGATCGTGGTAACGAGGTAATTAAGTCGTTGCCACGACATAATTGTTCTTTTCTTGCATGTCCTCTCTATGCTTCCATACATATGGCACACGTAGTTCCTAACAATACGTTCCCATCCCATTCTATCAGAAAAGCTTTCAGCAATTAGCAATGTTCTTGCAAGGAGATACAGAGCTTTTCCAAAGCGGAAACTCTGATTATAAGATTTAAATTTTATTTACGCACGAGTACACAGTGGAATTATTACTCTCGTCTTTGTGAACTGCGTTTTCACAATTTGTTTTAAAGCGACTTGCAGCTGCGGTTCTTTTTGGCTAGTTGTTTTAGGAAAACAGCCTGATAAGCTTTATTCACCTAACAAAATGGTCTGTAAAGTGATGTATTGACGTGAAATTCATGTCAAAAGCAAGACGGACGTCCAACATTTCATTAATTTTCTGTGACATTACATGCCGATAATACGTACTCGATTGTCAAATAGCGTTTTAGTTCAGCTGGTTAAAGAGCTGATTCATGATTTTAAGTTGTTGGTTCAAGACCTTGGTACATCTCTTTGTGCCTCTTAGTGTCACTGTTTTACTTGATACCAACTAAATGTTAAAGCCCTTTAACAAATCGAATTTCTGAATTGTTTTTTGGTCAAAAGCCTTTGACTAGCCGTTCTAATATGTACAATGGAAGATCGATAAAGAGAATGAACTCGTAGAACGCGTATGAAAACTTTAGGCGATTCTGCTGAAAATGTAGATCTTAGATCAGACGTTCTGATATTTTGTTAGGGGATGCAATTATAAGATTTTTATCACATAACCTTTTCTGTAATATACCCCAATTTTCTTATCTGACACAGGTTTGAGATAAGCATAAAATGATATCATATATGACGTCATTTTTTACTGCTCTTGGAGCAGTGAATCGGGTTTCACTCATGGAAATTACAGCATGCGCATATATCGTTGAATGTGACATGTCGTCGAAAATGATTAAAAAAAAAAATCTTAAGTACGACATTTGGTCTAAAGACATTTTTGTCGATCATCATTTGATTTCTCCCACTTAACCGTTAGGGACTGCTCACCGTGTTTACCGTTTGTTATTGTGTGCATTTGTTCAGGTAGGAATTGCGCATAGGATTCGCTACTAGATTGGAAGAAAATAAAATGAAATGTATTTTTTTACGCAGAAGAAAGAACGACCAAACAGAATTCAACTATTTATTGCCTAATCCGGTAACACACAATTCCGTACTTTAACAAGACTGCTTTTGAAAACATTGTGTAAAAAAAGAAAAAGAAAATGTCGGCAACCAGCATTTTCTCCTTTTCTCACAAAGTTTTCTATCTTTTCAAATACATTCCGTTTGGTTAAGTCCATTTTTTGTGGTAGAGACTTGATGGACTATCGCCCGCCCTGGTAGCTCAGTAGTTAGAGTATCGGACTCTTGACCTGGTAGTTGTGAGTTCGATACCCGGTTGAGGCAAAGCTTCTTTGCGGTGATTTTTGGCGTCTCACCAGTGATGCATGTGAGAAAGTAGTCAGTGACTTGGAAAGAAAGTTGTGTCAGTACTGGTGTGAGAAAGCCATGAAACACATGCGTAGCTGCACTTACGGCCGTAAAATGACCTAAGCTTTGAAAATGGCGTTAAATCGCAATTCAGTCAATCATTCTTAATGGACTATCTGTTCCCAAAATTTTTACCTTCATCACGTTGCCTAGCTGATTGTTGATTTCCTCTGTGTTACCCATATACATGTAATCGAACGCCCTGAACCATTACTAGATAGATCTAGTCGGGTCGAATAAAAATATTTCAGTGATGGATTTATGGTGAAATTTGTGTAAGCATTCTTGCCGACTATCATAGTTTAGGACATTTCTTTTTGTCGAAATTAAACGCAATTCGACGAAGCTCGGCAACGTGTCGTTTCGACGAAAAGTGGCCTCGGCCAATGGGTCTTCGACGAAAATGTGTTTCGACGAATTGTCATTGATCGTGTAGTTTTGCAATTTCTGACTGATCTTTTGCGAAAAATCGTCATGTGCATAAAAGATTCTGAAATTTTGTAACTTTTTGTGAGTAAAATTCAAATAAGCTCGTTCACAAAAATATCATCAAGTTCGCCAGTCTCGTTTAATAAATTTTTTCCTTGACTCTTTTAATAGAATTTATCTTACATGCCAACTTAGATCAGGGCCCTTATCCACCAACCATTCTTTAGAACATTCTTTATCTTAATCTCCAAGATTTTCTGATTTTTTAAAGTAACACAACTTCTGATTGGCTAAACCAAATGGTTTAGCCAATCAGAAGTTGTTTTACTTTCAAATTCAGAAATTCTGGAGAATAAGACTAAGAATGATCTGAAGAAAGACTGATAAATATATACGATCCCAGACTTCATTAATTTACTGGTGGGAGGGTTTAACTGCGACATAAAAAAGACAGGAACACAGACATTTTCCACAATAAAGGCAACTTCATGAGGTAGAGATTTACTTTGAGGACTGTTTGTACATGATCAAGCTAATTAGTAAACCAAGGTGATGAGACAAAACTCGGCAACTACTTTTGTATCAGCGTCTCTATTGTCTCGACCTGTCAAATTGTTAGTCTTCGGCTTTAGAAATAGTGCGGTGTTGTGAACTGTTTCTTTTATTCGACGAAGCTATATAAGCTGGCTTTTGACCCACACCTTGATGTCAGTCTAAAATGACTGAATAGTAATTTACGATTAAAAGGGCGTCGAGAAAGACAATTCATTGATTGACTGATTGATTGATTGATTGTGATTGATTGATTAATTCAATGGTGTTTTACGTCACTTTCAACATTATTACAGTCATATCATGGGCGAACGCTCAAATATTCATATATTTCCTGGGCTCCATTAGTACTAATCTTAGGCTCTGAAGTGTCTTGCCCAAGGACGCTCCCACGAAAAATACAGTGGATCCAGTGAGGTTCGAACCCGAGGGACATCCGGTCACGAGTCCTACACTTTACCTTTGGGCCACGCAGGATCCCCTAAAAATAGACAAACAGACAGACAAATAAATATGGAGAGAGAAGATGAGGAGATGCAGATAGAAAAAGAGTCTTGCACCAAAGGGAATTTCAGTGGATTCTACGGTTAGAATCCATAAAGATCCCGCTACACGTATCGTGAAGACTGATCCTTGATCTATTATGTCGAAATTTTTGTTACACATACCAGGAAAAAATAAAACCCTTGACATTTGAATCTCGTCGGAGAGTTTAGATTCATATCACATACTCAGATGCGTAGCCAAGAATGAAGTAAGATTAGGCCTAATTTATCTTAAGTTTTCTTCACTGTCTTTTTTCCCCCTTTCTTTTGTCGTTTTTCCTCTAGCAAAAAAGATGTTAGCAACTTAAAGAGCCAAGCTCAGCTTTTTCAATTTTTAGACAATGTAAAAATCGAGATCAGACTGCATTATGCGAACAATGTAGATCAAAGATCAGACGGCACAGAACATGCCGTCTGATCTTTGATCTACATATTCCGCCATTTAGTTTTTATTTTCTTGCAAAAGCGATTTTAAATTGATACGATTTGGTCTCTTTCCTGATTGAGAAGTGCATTTCGTTTATTTGATGCTTTGATGACATATTAAAACTTGGGCTTCCGCCTTGCTACACGCATGCAATACTAGTTAAATGGCGGTAACACTGAATCATGTTGTTATATAGAAAGAGATATTTCTAATGAAAATAGATACCGCTCTTAACAGCTAATATTGAAACCGTTACCATGGGAGTCTAAAATCGCTCAAACAGAAGCGTACAAAATGATGTGTTTCGCATTTGTCAACTTGTTTTGTCTACGTTAACGGATAGGCTGTACTAAGAATCCGTATAAGTTTGCCCCGTAGGGATTTAAGTTATTAAAATAAACAGCAAAAAGAGTCTCTCTTTCTTCTCACAAAGCCGATTTTTCTTTACACTAAGTATATTTGAATATGGATGACATGCAACTTTGTAATAAAACTTCCCCGCAAATGCTTTACATGCCAACACAGGGGCCATTTCATCTCTGTCCTTGCGTCTTAAACTTTTTTGTTAAACGTTACTAAATACAACAAAATATATTTTTCTACGTAAACATTTTTTCAACACTAGACTGTGATAAGAGGTACACATTTGGCGTTCAAATAACGGGTTGGGCGCTTTGCCTTCGGAAACTCCGTCTAAGTTTTATAATATCGAATATGACGTCATCATACTTATATGAATACGACTCCACATTATCAGTACGTGAAATTCTGATGCGAAGTCTTGAAATACCATAAGAGGCTAAGTAGCCAATTTGAAACGCTACTCCTATTGCTTTACTTAATTCAGTGATAAATCATTCTTAAATTTCGATGAGATTATAGAAATTAGTTACTTGCACTTATTTTTGGTATATGAATATTAAAGGGACTTTAAACATGATACTTTGGTACTTTTTTTTCCCAGAAAATATTAACAAAATTTGTAAATTTTCTTTCGCATGGAAAGATGGCTTTAAAATTATAAAAAGAATAGAAATACATGTAGAAAACACGAGGAATATTCCCGATTTTTTTTTATCTTCGGTGTAAAATTACCTCTTCCGTTAGTAACAGTATACCCGTTATTGCATGAGATGGGATTAATATGAGACATGCTCTGGCAAACAGGGGCTTAATGTATCTCCGTGATGCATCATACCAAGCAACTCATCACATACTTATGGATCCATAATAGCTACTTTTTTAACAACCGACTTAATCATGAGGTAGTCTGGTTCTTGGGCATATAGAAAGGTGACCTATGGCGAAAAGTTTCGGTCCAGGTCGGCCTGCGCGGACTGCGCAGGCTGAGCTGGATCGATATTTTTCGCAGATGAATTAAGCCCCCACCCCCATTTTTCACAGAGCAGGGTTCATATATTTTCAACTCGTAGTTCCAACTGTCAGATCTATAGCTTAGTGGGTAGAATCGCCAACTACGGCTCTGAAAGGCGTGGGTTCGAGACCCACTAGAGGATTTTTTTTTAGCTTTTCCCCCTCATTTTCCCCTATACTAAATGTAAAAGTCACAAAATATCAACTTTAAAGTTGCCATCATGTTATTGTATTGCATACACAAAACATCAATATAGCATAGTGTCAAAGACTGAAGAAAGAAAACGGAAATTCGAGTGAAATATTGCTCTAAGCTTCTGTGAGGGGTAATGTTTTGCAAAATCCGCCAAGATGGCATTCCATCATTATGGCTTCACGTAAAAATCCGCTCAAGCTTCGTTGTCATGAAATATTTGCCAATTACCAATCATCGTGTTAGAATGACCATCAAAAGGAAATTGTGCGTCATAAAGGGTTTGGTTTCTATAGCAACGTTAGCTCTTTTGTTCTTTCTCTGTTTAATTAAGTCTTGAATCATAACGTCCTTAATTGAGCATATAAAGCGAGGTATCTTTTTATTTGTGTGAAATTGCAAGACAAAATAGATTCTAGCATCATAATACAACGATGACAGGTAATTAACACTTAGGCTGCTAAGCGCGACTTACTGACCTTTTGCAGACAGTGTAAATCAAGATCAGACTGCACAGAACATGCAGTCTGATCTTTGATCTACACTGTCTGGTGAGCACATGTTTTCTCAAAATAAAGTACCTTCAAAGTAGCAAAATTTTGGTTTTTACTATCGGCGTTACAGTTACATTTCACTTATTTAGCAGGATAACCGGATAAGGGTTACCTCTTTCAGCACAAAAAATATCAAGTCCACCTCTTTTGGAGGATGAAAGTACAATCCAATGGAACTAAGAAAGAAAGACATTTTACCTCAAAGGCTTGGCTAAGCAAGCGGATGGTAAGACAAAAGATCAGACTGCACGTTCTGCCTTGATCTATAATGTCTGCCAAAGCCCCTGTTTTCGTCCATGACACTAAAAGGGTTCATCTACTTTTATACGTCTTGTTTTCATTACCTTTGGAAATAACAGATATTGGAAACGTGATATTTTTGTTTTCTAATACGTAATTAAGCAAGATATCAAGTTCAAAACATGCCTATATAGTATGTCTCGAAAGGTAAGATTTCGACGAAAACTTTAAACAAACACAGATTGTCTCTGTACATTATGTAACAGAATACTGGTAGTTTGTTTGTTCAACGCCGTTTTAAACATTATGTCACTTATAGCGCAGTGGCGAGTGCATCTCTCAATGCTTTTCTGGAGTTGCGTTTATCAGTGCTAAAAAGAATTACCTAGAATCCCCCGGGATCAAGCTCCATACAACATCGACTAAGACAACGGGCTTGGCGTCATAGAAAAATAGTTCTTTCTGTATAATAAAAACTGTGAATCTGTCAAAATTGTGATAGTTGGTGGTTGCTAAAAAAAACAAAAAAAGAAAAAGGAAAAGAAAAAATCAACACAGAACTAAACTGATCTATACCGGGATTATGTAACAATTGCTTTCTTTCCTATTTCTTTTTATTTTTTAAAAGCCATCGAAGGTGGATGATGCCCCCTGAATATGTTTTTGTCACAAAAGAAATAGCTGTCGCTGAAGGAAGTACTGTCTCCACATGGGTAGTCATTCAACCTGTCATATATCAATAATAGAAAGAGAAACAAAAAGGACATGACTCAAATAGAGAATCGAACCAGAATATTCTGAAAATACGCGCATATCCTCCTTATGGCGAAGCTTCCAAAGAAGCTTTATTGAAATCCACTGAGTCGACGCTGACAAATAGGGGCTAAAATGTCAAAGGGTCATAACTGAAAAATCATAACAGAATATGCTAAAAAAGTGTGCATTTCCTTCTTCAAGCAAAACTTCCTATGAATCCATTCCAATGGCTGCTGAGAAATAGGTGCGGAAGTGAAAAATGTGGACGCACGGACAGACGCGAGGAGGCACGCATGGAAGGACAATGACGTAAATATATGATCTTCCGATTTTTTTCGCGGAGCATAAAAAAGACCATGTTTGTTTGCTTTAATTAGCTCTCGTTGGTGTCACATATACTAATCAATAAGTATTGCATTTGGTAAAGACATTCGTAGACACTGATCGCTGAAAGATATCGCCGATAGACGTTTCTAAATGTCACTTTTTTGTTCTTCGAACATTTCTCCTTCTGCCACTTGTATGTTTTCACCACAATAGTGTGCCACCTGGAAGGTTTTAACCACAATAGTGTGCCACCTTGAAAGTTTTAACCACAATAGTGTGCCACCTGGAATGTTTAAACCACAATAGTGTGCCACCTGGAAGGTTTTAACCACAATAGTGTGCTACCTGGAAGGTTTAAACCACAATAGTGTGCCACCTAGAAGTTTTAAACCAGTTGGAGTTTAGATAGAGTAGGTTTAAAATGGTGAGTAAATAAATCTTATGCTTGTCATTCCCAAGTATTTATTTACAAAAAGTTCGAATTCTATAACACTGTTTTCGTCTATTCCTATCGGATCTTTGGTATGCCATAATATCGCGTTTAAGAATATAGGTTAGTTAGAATTGCTCTTGGTAAAAAAAATCCATAGACAGTACTTGTTTTAAAAAGCATAATCGTGGATGTTGAAAATTATCGATATTCTTTAACCCTTAGGCTGCTAAGCGCGACTCACTGACCTTTTGCGGACAGGGTGGATCAAGATTAGACTTCACAGAACGTGCAGTCTGATCTAGGATCTACGCAATCCGATAAGAATATTATTTTCCCCCAGAAAATAACTTTGAAATAGCAACATTTGGGTATTTATTATCGGCTCGAAAGTTTCATGTTAGTTAATCAGGGTTAAGGGTTAAGATCAAGATTGTATCTGAGACTGGCCATCATTAATGTCCTGCAACACGCGAAAAGGGGCATTCGGACATGTGCGTAAAGTGTCGTCTCGGATCGGCCTACGCAGTCCGCGCAGGCTAATCCGAAACCACACTTCCCGTTTTTATGTAATTTTCTGCTTTGCGCAAGTCTACTGTAGCACAAAATCTAATGTAGTCGTAAAGTGCCGTCTCGGATTAGCCTGCGCGGAATGCGCAGGCTAATCCGAGACGACACTTTACGCAAATGTCCGAATGCCCCTTTTCGCATGTTGTAGGCTATTTGGACTCAAATACGAGGACAGCGTATAAGACGTGGATTACAGCTCCCCACGTAAGGCCACTCATTCAACTTTGCACGAACATTAATCCGTATCCTGCTAAATAACTAAATAAAATTTTCAATTCGATAGTAAAAACCCAAATATTGCTATTTCAAAGTTATGTTTTGAGGAATAATATCTCCTTATCGGACAGTGTAGATCCAAGATCAGACTGCACGTTTTGTGCAGTCTGATCCTGATCTACACTGTCCGCAAAAGGTCAGTGAGTCGCGCTTAGCAGCCTTAGGGTTAACTCTTTCAGCGACGAAATATAAAAACTCGACCTCTCCGACGACTCAAAATACAATCCACTTAAAGTCAGAAAGGTTTTTCTCATTTCGGCTAGACTAAAGACGTGGACAGTATAGATCCAAATCAGATTTCAACTTCTATGCAGTCTGATATTGGATCTATGCCGTCGGCAAAAGCCTCTGTTTTCGTCTGCGGTGATAAAGGGCCAGTCTCATAAGAATCATCGTAAACGCAAACATTGTGGACGATTGTTTAATACTGTCGCAGGGACAGACGGACAGACGACATAAGATACACAGATATTAGAGACAAAACTGTATGACAGGAATATGAATTGCAGGTTCCTCTTTTAAGCCATTCATTTAGTTGTGCACTGGTCAATGTCATTGCTATTAACATAAACACTAGTGAAATAGGCCAATATGGATGATTGCTTGATACAGTCGAACGGACAGTCGGACAGTTGGTATAAGACGCACAGACATGAAAGACAGAGCAATGAGACAGGATGACAAATTGCAGGTTCTTCTGTTATACCAGTAATTCAATTGTCCACCAATTAACATACATAGAAACTTAATATAGGCCATTATGGATGATTGCTTCAGACAGTCGCACGGGCAGCTGGACAGACGGCATAAAATGTACAGAGATAAAATACACAACAATGAGACAGGGAGACAAATCGCAGGTTCTCCTGAAATGCTACTCATTCAATTTTGCACGAACGCCAATGTCATGGATATCAAGCTAAAGACTTCTAAATTAGAACATTACGGATGATTACTCCGAGTTAATGGCGTAAGAATTGATCATCATGTCGCGTAAACAGTCTTGATACAGTTTCCCTTTTTCTTGGACAGGTTGTTGTTTACAGCCCCAGGACGACTTGCCTAAGAATGAAACTAGTAATTGTACGTTTCATTCACAGATCAGTAAGAAGGTTCAGGCTTTAGATCTTCTTAAAATGATGATGAAAATTGTCAGTAGTACTGCAGAGATGCATTTGAAGTATCAGCAATTATTCTTATACGTATCCTTTCCCACCTTTTCACCTTGCCTACAGTTGCATTTCCCTGTTCTTTTCAAATAGCATATATGTAAAACGTACAAAAAATACGCATAGTTCATGGTAAACTCATTTGATGAAAAACTGAAACGGTGTGTTAGTTTAATTGGTAATAACGATGTTTACTTTATTTTGTCATCGACTGCTTCCTGCTTTAACAAAGTAGAAAACTGCTCAAGTGATTTCATGTCTGATAGACTATCAAAAAAAGAATCTTGGTCGAGTTTATATTCGAGATAAAAAGAAAATGGACTACAAATCTCGGGCGATATTGAGGTGCAAGTTGCACTGAATAGCATAAAACATCGATTGATTGATTGATTGATTGTATGGTGTTTGCAGCCGTTTTCAACGTTATTTAATTTGTATCGCGGCGGCCAGTGCACCTATCCATGCTTTTCTGGAATTTCCTTTACTAGTGCTCCGCACTATAATCTTTCGAAGACACTGGCTGCTTTCCTACATAACTGTCGTCGAAGCAATGATAAGCGGTGAGAGAGGAATACATCCTGTAGCAATGACTATGTCAATCCTCGGAAAGATATTGACCGAGCCGGGGATCGAACCAGCGACCCCCTGTTCTCAAGTCCTGTACGCTATCGACTGAGTTACCGGGGCTTGGCATAAAACAATGAATTAAGGCCTTTAATTTTCACTTGGCAACGGAATTACTATAAAATGAAAACAAAGGAGCCTTAATGCATTTGCAAAAAGTATCGATCAAGGTCAGCTTGAGCAGACCGGGCAATCTGACCTGCTCCGAAAATTTTTGTCAATTTTACTGCATGTCCAAGGACCAGTCTATCTCCAGATTCAGTCAGTTGTTAGACAAAAATGGATTTTATGGATCCATAATTTTGTGATGATTTTAAACAGGGCTTATTGTATTTCAGTATTGCATTACACTTAAGTGTAATGCATTACTGAAATACAATAAGCCCTCTTTTGCCAGAGCATGGCTCAAAGTTTATCGATTTTCTCATTTTTATTAGATAGTTATCTCGTGGCCATAGGATATTCAGATCGTGGTAACGAGGTAATTAAGTCGTTGCCACGACATAATTGTTCTTTTCTTGCATGTCCTCTCTATGCTTCCATACATATGGCACACGTAGTTCCTAACAATACGTTCCCATCCCATTCTATCAGAAAAGCTTTCAGCAATTAGCAATGTTCTTGCAAGGAGATACAGAGCTTTTCCAAAGCGGAAACTCTGATTATAAGATTTAAATTTTATTTACGCACGAGTACACAGTGGAATTATTACTCTCGTCTTTGTGAACTGCGTTTTCACAATTTGTTTTAAAGCGACTTGCAGCTGCGGTTCTTTTTGGCTAGTTGTTTTAGGAAAACAGCCTGATAAGCTTTATTCACCTAACAAAATGGTCTGTAAAGTGATGTATTGACGTGAAATTCATGTCAAAAGCAAGACGGACGTCCAACATTTCATTAATTTTCTGTGACATTACATGCCGATAATACGTACTCGATTGTCAAATAGCGTTTTAGTTCAGCTGGTTAAAGAGCTGATTCATGATTTTAAGTTGTTGGTTCAAGACCTTGGTACATCTCTTTGTGCCTCTTAGTGTCACTGTTTTACTTGATACCAACTAAATGTTAAAGCCCTTTAACAAATCGAATTTCTGAATTGTTTTTTGGTCAAAAGCCTTTGACTAGCCGTTCTAATATGTACAATGGAAGATCGATAAAGAGAATGAACTCGTAGAACGCGTATGAAAACTTTAGGCGATTCTGCTGAAAATGTAGATCTTAGATCAGACGTTCTGATATTTTGTTAGGGGATGCAATTATAAGATTTTTATCACATAACCTTTTCTGTAATATACCCCAATTTTCTTATCTGACACAGGTTTGAGATAAGCATAAAATGATATCATATATGACGTCATTTTTTACTGCTCTTGGAGCAGTGAATCGGGTTTCACTCATGGAAATTACAGCATGCGCATATATCGTTGAATGTGACATGTTGTCGAAAATGATTAAAAAAAAAAATCTTAAGTACGACATTTGGTCTAAAGACATTTTTGTCGATCATCATTTGATTTCTCCCACTTAACCGTTAGGGACTGCTCACCGTGTTTACCGTTTGTTATTGTGTGCATTTGTTCAGGTAGGAATTGCGCATAGGATTCGCTACTAGATTGGAAGAAAATAAAATGAAATGTATTTTTTTACGCAGAAGAAAGAACGACCAAACAGAATTCAACTATTTATTGCCTAATCCGGTAACACACAATTCCGTACTTTAACAAGACTGCTTTTGAAAACATTGTGTAAAAAAAGAAAAAGAAAATGTCGGCAACCAGCATTTTCTCCTTTTCTCACAAAGTTTTCTATCTTTTCAAATACATTCCGTTTGGTTAAGTCCATTTTTTGTGGTAGAGACTTGATGGACTATCGCCCGCCCTGGTAGCTCAGTAGTTAGAGTATCGGACTCTTGACCTGGTAGTTGTGAGTTCGATACCCGGTTGAGGCAAAGCTTCTTTGCGGTGATTTTTGGCGTCTCACCAGTGATGCATGTGAGAAAGTAGTCAGTGACTTGGAAAGAAAGTTGTGTCAGTACTGGTGTGAGAAAGCCATGAAACACATGCGTAGCTGCACTTACGGCCGTAAAATGACCTAAGCTTTGAAAATGGCGTTAAATCGCAATTCAGTCAATCATTCTTAATGGACTATCTGTTCCCAAAATTTTTACCTTCATCACGTTGCCTAGCTGATTGTTGATTTCCTCTGTGTTACCCATATACATGTAATCGAACGCCCTGAACCATTACTAGATAGATCTAGTCGGGTCGAATAAAAATATTTCAGTGATGGATTTATGGTGAAATTTGTGTAAGCATTCTTGCCGACTATCATAGTTTAGGACATTTCTTTTTGTCGAAATTAAACGCAATTCGACGAAGCTCGGCAACGTGTCGTTTCGACGAAAAGTGGCCTCGGCCAATGGGTCTTCGACGAAAATGTGTTTCGACGAATTGTCATTGATCGTGTAGTTTTGCAATTTCTGACTGATCTTTTGCGAAAAATCGTCATGTGCATAAAAGATTCTGAAATTTTGTAACTTTTTGTGAGTAAAATTCAAATAAGCTCGTTCACAAAAATATCATCAAGTTCGCCAGTCTCGTTTAATAAATTTTTTCCTTGACTCTTTTAATAGAATTTATCTTACATGCCAACTTAGATCAGGGCCCTTATCCACCAACCATTCTTTAGAACATTCTTTATCTTAATCTCCAAGATTTTCTGATTTTTTAAAGTAACACAACTTCTGATTGGCTAAACCAAATGGTTTAGCCAATCAGAAGTTGTTTTACTTTCAAATTCAGAAATTCTGGAGAATAAGACTAAGAATGATCTGAAGAAAGACTGATAAATATATACGATCCCAGACTTCATTAATTTACTGGTGGGAGGGTTTAACTGCGACATAAAAAAGACAGGAACACAGACATTTTCCACAATAAAGGCAACTTCATGAGGTAGAGATTTACTTTGAGGACTGTTTGTACATGATCAAGCTAATTAGTAAACCAAGGTGATGAGACAAAACTCGGCAACTACTTTTGTATCAGCGTCTCTATTGTCTCGACCTGTCAAATTGTTAGTCTTCGGCTTTAGAAATAGTGCGGTGTTGTGAACTGTTTCTTTTATTCGACGAAGCTATATAAGCTGGCTTTTGACCCACACCTTGATGTCAGTCTAAAATGACTGAATAGTAATTTACGATTAAAAGGGCGTCGAGAAAGACAATTCATTGATTGACTGATTGATTGATTGATTGTGATTGATTGATTAATTCAATGGTGTTTTACGTCACTTTCAACATTATTACAGTCATATCATGGGCGAACGCTCAAATATTCATATATTTCCTGGGCTCCATTAGTACTAATCTTAGGCTCTGAAGTGTCTTGCCCAAGGACGCTCCCACGAAAAATACAGTGGATCCAGTGAGGTTCGAACCCGAGGGACATCCGGTCACGAGTCCTACACTTTACCTTTGGGCCACGCAGGATCCCCTAAAAATAGACAAACAGACAGACAAATAAATATGGAGAGAGAAGATGAGGAGATGCAGATAGAAAAAGAGTCTTGCACCAAAGGGAATTTCAGTGGATTCTACGGTTAGAATCCATAAAGATCCCGCTACACGTATCGTGAAGACTGATCCTTGATCTATTATGTCGAAATTTTTGTTACACATACCAGGAAAAAATAAAACCCTTGACATTTGAATCTCGTCGGAGAGTTTAGATTCATATCACATACTCAGATGCGTAGCCAAGAATGAAGTAAGATTAGGCCTAATTTATCTTAAGTTTTCTTCACTGTCTTTTTTCCCCCTTTCTTTTGTCGTTTTTCCTCTAGCAAAAAAGATGTTAGCAACTTAAAGAGCCAAGCTCAGCTTTTTCAATTTTTAGACAATGTAAAAATCGAGATCAGACTGCATTATGCGAACAATGTAGATCAAAGATCAGACGGCACAGAACATGCCGTCTGATCTTTGATCTACATATTCCGCCATTTAGTTTTTATTTTCTTGCAAAAGCGATTTTAAATTGATACGATTTGGTCTCTTTCCTGATTGAGAAGTGCATTTCGTTTATTTGATGCTTTGATGACATATTAAAACTTGGGCTTCCGCCTTGCTACACGCATGCAATACTAGTTAAATGGCGGTGACACTGAATCATGTTGTTATATAGAAAGAGATATTTCTAATGAAAATAGATACCGCTCTTAACAGCTAATATTGAAACCGTTACCATGGGAGTCTAAAATCGCTCAAACAGAAGCGTACAAAATGATGTGTTTCGCATTTGTCAACTTGTTTTGTCTACGTTAACGGATAGGCTGTACTAAGAATCCGTATAAGTTTGCCCCGTAGGGATTTAAGTTATTAAAATAAACAGCAAAAAGAGTCTCTCTTTCTTCTCACAAAGCCGATTTTTCTTTACACTAAGTATATTTGAATATGGATGACATGCAACTTTGTAATAAAACTTCCCCGCAAATGCTTTACATGCCAACACAGGGGCCATTTCATCTCTGTCCTTGCGTCTTAAACTTTTTTGTTAAACGTTACTAAATACAACAAAATATATTTTTCTACGTAAACATTTTTTCAACACTAGACTGTGATAAGAGGTACACATTTGGCGTTCAAATAACGGGTTGGGCGCTTTGCCTTCGGAAACTCCGTCTAAGTTTTATAATATCGAATATGACGTCATCATACTTATATGAATACGACTCCACATTATCAGTACGTGAAATTCTGATGCGAAGTCTTGAAATACCATAAGAGGCTAAGTAGCCAATTTGAAACGCTACTCCTATTGCTTTACTTAATTCAGTGATAAATCATTCTTAAATTTCGATGAGATTATAGAAATTAGTTACTTGCACTTATTTTTGGTATATGAATATTAAAGGGACTTTAAACATGATACTTTGGTACTTTTTTTTCCCAGAAAATATTAACAAAATTTGTAAATTTTCTTTCGCATGGAAAGATGGCTTTAAAATTATAAAAAGAATAGAAATACATGTAGAAAACACGAGGAATATTCCCGATTTTTTTTTATCTTCGGTGTAAAATTACCTCTTCCGTTAGTAACAGTATACCCGTTATTGCATGAGATGGGATTAATATGAGACATGCTCTGGCAAACAGGGGCTTAATGTATCTCCGTGATGCATCATACCAAGCAACTCATCACATACTTATGGATCCATAATAGCTACTTTTTTAACAACCGACTTAATCATGAGGTAGTCTGGTTCTTGGGCATATAGAAAGGTGACCTATGGCGAAAAGTTTCGGTCCAGGTCGGCCTGCGCGGACTGCGCAGGCTGAGCTGGATCGATATTTTTCGCAGATGAATTAAGCCCCCACCCCCATTTTTCACAGAGCAGGGTTCATATATTTTCAACTCGTAGTTCCAACTGTCAGATCTATAGCTTAGTGGGTAGAATCGCCAACTACGGCTCTGAAAGGCGTGGGTTCGAGACCCACTAGAGGATTTTTTTTTAGCTTTTCCCCCTCATTTTCCCCTATACTAAATGTAAAAGTCACAAAATATCAACTTTAAAGTTGCCATCATGTTATTGTATTGCATACACAAAACATCAATATAGCATAGTGTCAAAGACTGAAGAAAGAAAACGGAAATTCGAGTGAAATATTGCTCTAAGCTTCTGTGAGGGGTAATGTTTTGCAAAATCCGCCAAGATGGCATTCCATCATTATGGCTTCACGTAAAAATCCGCTCAAGCTTCGTTGTCATGAAATATTTGCCAATTACCAATCATCGTGTTAGAATGACCATCAAAAGGAAATTGTGCGTCATAAAGGGTTTGGTTTCTATAGCAACGTTAGCTCTTTTGTTCTTTCTCTGTTTAATTAAGTCTTGAATCATAACGTCCTTAATTGAGCATATAAAGCGAGGTATCTTTTTATTTGTGTGAAATTGCAAGACAAAATAGATTCTAGCATCATAATACAACGATGACAGGTAATTAACACTTAGGCTGCTAAGCGCGACTTACTGACCTTTTGCAGACAGTGTAAATCAAGATCAGACTGCACAGAACATGCAGTCTGATCTTTGATCTACACTGTCTGGTGAGCACATGTTTTCTCAAAATAAAGTACCTTCAAAGTAGCAAAATTTTGGTTTTTACTATCGGCGTTACAGTTACATTTCACTTATTTAGCAGGATAACCGGATAAGGGTTACCTCTTTCAGCACAAAAAATATCAAGTCCACCTCTTTTGGAGGATGAAAGTACAATCCAATGGAACTAAGAAAGAAAGACATTTTACCTCAAAGGCTTGGCTAAGCAAGCGGATGGTAAGACAAAAGATCAGACTGCACGTTCTGCCTTGATCTATAATGTCTGCCAAAGCCCCTGTTTTCGTCCATGACACTAAAAGGGTTCATCTACTTTTATACGTCTTGTTTTCATTACCTTTGGAAATAACAGATATTGGAAACGTGATATTTTTGTTTTCTAATACGTAATTAAGCAAGATATCAAGTTCAAAACATGCCTATATAGTATGTCTCGAAAGGTAAGATTTCGACGAAAACTTTAAACAAACACAGATTGTCTCTGTACATTATGTAACAGAATACTGGTAGTTTGTTTGTTCAACGCCGTTTTAAACATTATGTCACTTATAGCGCAGTGGCGAGTGCATCTCTCAATGCTTTTCTGGAGTTGCGTTTATCAGTGCTAAAAAGAATTACCTAGAATCCCCCGGGATCAAGCTCCATACAACATCGACTAAGACAACGGGCTTGGCGTCATAGAAAAATAGTTCTTTCTGTATAATAAAAACTGTGAATCTGTCAAAATTGTGATAGTTGGTGGTTGCTAAAAAAAACAAAAAAAGAAAAAGGAAAAGAAAAAATCAACACAGAACTAAACTGATCTATACCGGGATTATGTAACAATTGCTTTCTTTCCTATTTCTTTTTATTTTTTAAAAGCCATCGAAGGTGGATGATGCCCCCTGAATATGTTTTTGTCACAAAAGAAATAGCTGTCGCTGAAGGAAGTACTGTCTCCACATGGGTAGTCATTCAACCTGTCATATATCAATAATAGAAAGAGAAACAAAAAGGACATGACTCAAATAGAGAATCGAACCAGAATATTCTGAAAATACGCGCATATCCTCCTTATGGCGAAGCTTCCAAAGAAGCTTTATTGAAATCCACTGAGTCGACGCTGACAAATAGGGGCTAAAATGTCAAAGGGTCATAACTGAAAAATCATAACAGAATATGCTAAAAAAGTGTGCATTTCCTTCTTCAAGCAAAACTTCCTATGAATCCATTCCAATGGCTGCTGAGAAATAGGTGCGGAAGTGAAAAATGTGGACGCACGGACAGACGCGAGGAGGCACGCATGGAAGGACAATGACGTAAATATATGATCTTCCGATTTTTTTCGCGGAGCATAAAAAAGACCATGTTTGTTTGCTTTAATTAGCTCTCGTTGGTGTCACATATACTAATCAATAAGTATTGCATTTGGTAAAGACATTCGTAGACACTGATCGCTGAAAGATATCGCCGATAGACGTTTCTAAATGTCACTTTTTTGTTCTTCGAACATTTCTCCTTCTGCCACTTGTATGTTTTCACCACAATAGTGTGCCACCTGGAAGGTTTTAACCACAATAGTGTGCCACCTTGAAAGTTTTAACCACAATAGTGTGCCACCTGGAATGTTTAAACCACAATAGTGTGCCACCTGGAAGGTTTTAACCACAATAGTGTGCTACCTGGAAGGTTTAAACCACAATAGTGTGCCACCTAGAAGTTTTAAACCAGTTGGAGTTTAGATAGAGTAGGTTTAAAATGGTGAGTAAATAAATCTTATGCTTGTCATTCCCAAGTATTTATTTACAAAAAGTTCGAATTCTATAACACTGTTTTCGTCTATTCCTATCGGATCTTTGGTATGCCATAATATCGCGTTTAAGAATATAGGTTAGTTAGAATTGCTCTTGGTAAAAAAAATCCATAGACAGTACTTGTTTTAAAAAGCATAATCGTGGATGTTGAAAATTATCGATATTCTTTAACCCTTAGGCTGCTAAGCGCGACTCACTGACCTTTTGCGGACAGTGTGGATCAAGATTAGACTTCACAGAACGTGCAGTCTGATCTAGGATCTACGCAATCCGATAAGAATATTATTTTCCCCCAGAAAATAACTTTGAAATAGCAACATTTGGGTATTTATTATCGGCTCGAAAGTTTCATGTTAGTTAATCAGGGTTAAGGGTTAAGATCAAGATTGTATCTGAGACTGGCCATCATTAATGTCCTGCAACACGCGAAAAGGGGCATTCGGACATGTGCGTAAAGTGTCGTCTCGGATCGGCCTACGCAGTCCGCGCAGGCTAATCCGAAACCACACTTCCCGTTTTTATGTAATTTTCTGCTTTGCGCAAGTCTACTGTAGCACAAAATCTAATGTAGTCGTAAAGTGCCGTCTCGGATTAGCCTGCGCGGAATGCGCAGGCTAATCCGAGACGACACTTTACGCAAATGTCCGAATGCCCCTTTTCGCATGTTGTAGGCTATTTGGACTCAAATACGAGGACAGCGTATAAGACGTGGATTACAGCTCCCCACGTAAGGCCACTCATTCAACTTTGCACGAACATTAATCCGTATCCTGCTAAATAACTAAATAAAATTTTCAATTCGATAGTAAAAACCCAAATATTGCTATTTCAAAGTTATGTTTTGAGGAATAATATCTCCTTATCGGACAGTGTAGATCCAAGATCAGACTGCACGTTTTGTGCAGTCTGATCCTGATCTACACTGTCCGCAAAAGGTCAGTGAGTCGCGCTTAGCAGCCTTAGGGTTAACTCTTTCAGCGACGAAATATAAAAACTCGACCTCTCCGACGACTCAAAATACAATCCACTTAAAGTCAGAAAGGTTTTTCTCATTTCGGCTAGACTAAAGACGTGGACAGTATAGATCCAAATCAGATTTCAACTTCTATGCAGTCTGATATTGGATCTATGCCGTCGGCAAAAGCCTCTGTTTTCGTCTGCGGTGATAAAGGGCCAGTCTCATAAGAATCATCGTAAACGCAAACATTGTGGACGATTGTTTAATACTGTCGCAGGGACAGACGGACAGACGACATAAGATACACAGATATTAGAGACAAAACTGTATGACAGGAATATGAATTGCAGGTTCCTCTTTTAAGCCATTCATTTAGTTGTGCACTGGTCAATGTCATTGCTATTAACATAAACACTAGTGAAATAGGCCAATATGGATGATTGCTTGATACAGTCGAACGGACAGTCGGACAGTTGGTATAAGACGCACAGACATGAAAGACAGAGCAATGAGACAGGATGACAAATTGCAGGTTCTTCTGTTATACCAGTAATTCAATTGTCCACCAATTAACATACATAGAAACTTAATATAGGCCATTATGGATGATTGCTTCAGACAGTCGCACGGGCAGCTGGACAGACGGCATAAAATGTACAGAGATAAAATACACAACAATGAGACAGGGAGACAAATCGCAGGTTCTCCTGAAATGCTACTCATTCAATTTTGCACGAACGCCAATGTCATGGATATCAAGCTAAAGACTTCTAAATTAGAACATTACGGATGATTACTCCGAGTTAATGGCGTAAGAATTGATCATCATGTCGCGTAAACAGTCTTGATACAGTTTCCCTTTTTCTTGGACAGGTTGTTGTTTACAGCCCCAGGACGACTTGCCTAAGAATGAAACTAGTAATTGTACGTTTCATTCACAGATCAGTAAGAAGGTTCAGGCTTTAGATCTTCTTAAAATGATGATGAAAATTGTCAGTAGTACTGCAGAGATGCATTTGAAGTATCAGCAATTATTCTTATACGTATCCTTTCCCACCTTTTCACCTTGCCTACAGTTGCATTTCCCTGTTCTTTTCAAATAGCATATATGTAAAACGTACAAAAAATACGCATAGTTCATGGTAAACTCATTTGATGAAAAACTGAAACGGTGTGTTAGTTTAATTGGTAATAACGATGTTTACTTTATTTTGTCATCGACTGCTTCCTGCTTTAACAAAGTAGAAAACTGCTCAAGTGATTTCATGTCTGATAGACTATCAAAAAAAGAATCTTGGTCGAGTTTATATTCGAGATAAAAAGAAAATGGACTACAAATCTCGGGCGATATTGAGGTGCAAGTTGCACTGAATAGCATAAAACATCGATTGATTGATTGATTGATTGTATGGTGTTTGCAGCCGTTTTCAACGTTATTTAATTTGTATCGCGGCGGCCAGTGCACCTATCCATGCTTTTCTGGAATTTCCTTTACTAGTGCTCCGCACTATAATCTTTCGAAGACACTGGCTGCTTTCCTACATAACTGTCGTCGAAGCAATGATAAGCGGTGAGAGAGGAATACATCCTGTAGCAATGACTATGTCAATCCTCGGAAAGATATTGACCGAGCCGGGGATCGAACCAGCGACCCCCTGTTCTCAAGTCCTGTACGCTATCGACTGAGTTACCGGGGCTTGGCATAAAACAATGAATTAAGGCCTTTAATTTTCACTTGGCAACGGAATTACTATAAAATGAAAACAAAGGAGCCTTAATGCATTTGCAAAAAGTATCGATCAAGGTCAGCTTGAGCAGACCGGGCAATCTGACCTGCTCCGAAAATTTTTGTCAATTTTACTGCATGTCCAAGGACCAGTCTATCTCCAGATTCAGTCAGTTGTTAGACAAAAATGGATTTTATGGATCCATAATTTTGTGATGATTTTAAACAGGGCTTATTGTATTTCAGTATTGCATTACACTTAAGTGTAATGCATTACTGAAATACAATAAGCCCTCTTTTGCCAGAGCATGGCTCAAAGTTTATCGATTTTCTCATTTTTATTAGATAGTTATCTCGTGGCCATAGGATATTCAGATCGTGGTAACGAGGTAATTAAGTCGTTGCCACGACATAATTGTTCTTTTCTTGCATGTCCTCTCTATGCTTCCATACATATGGCACACGTAGTTCCTAACAATACGTTCCCATCCCATTCTATCAGAAAAGCTTTCAGCAATTAGCAATGTTCTTGCAAGGAGATACAGAGCTTTTCCAAAGCGGAAACTCTGATTATAAGATTTAAATTTTATTTACGCACGAGTACACAGTGGAATTATTACTCTCGTCTTTGTGAACTGCGTTTTCACAATTTGTTTTAAAGCGACTTGCAGCTGCGGTTCTTTTTGGCTAGTTGTTTTAGGAAAACAGCCTGATAAGCTTTATTCACCTAACAAAATGGTCTGTAAAGTGATGTATTGACGTGAAATTCATGTCAAAAGCAAGACGGACGTCCAACATTTCATTAATTTTCTGTGACATTACATGCCGATAATACGTACTCGATTGTCAAATAGCGTTTTAGTTCAGCTGGTTAAAGAGCTGATTCATGATTTTAAGTTGTTGGTTCAAGACCTTGGTACATCTCTTTGTGCCTCTTAGTGTCACTGTTTTACTTGATACCAACTAAATGTTAAAGCCCTTTAACAAATCGAATTTCTGAATTGTTTTTTGGTCAAAAGCCTTTGACTAGCCGTTCTAATATGTACAATGGAAGATCGATAAAGAGAATGAACTCGTAGAACGCGTATGAAAACTTTAGGCGATTCTGCTGAAAATGTAGATCTTAGATCAGACGTTCTGATATTTTGTTAGGGGATGCAATTATAAGATTTTTATCACATAACCTTTTCTGTAATATACCCCAATTTTCTTATCTGACACAGGTTTGAGATAAGCATAAAATGATATCATATATGACGTCATTTTTTACTGCTCTTGGAGCAGTGAATCGGGTTTCACTCATGGAAATTACAGCATGCGCATATATCGTTGAATGTGACATGTCGTCGAAAATGATTAAAAAAAAAAATCTTAAGTACGACATTTGGTCTAAAGACATTTTTGTCGATCATCATTTGATTTCTCCCACTTAACCGTTAGGGACTGCTCACCGTGTTTACCGTTTGTTATTGTGTGCATTTGTTCAGGTAGGAATTGCGCATAGGATTCGCTACTAGATTGGAAGAAAATAAAATGAAATGTATTTTTTTACGCAGAAGAAAGAACGACCAAACAGAATTCAACTATTTATTGCCTAATCCGGTAACACACAATTCCGTACTTTAACAAGACTGCTTTTGAAAACATTGTGTAAAAAAAGAAAAAGAAAATGTCGGCAACCAGCATTTTCTCCTTTTCTCACAAAGTTTTCTATCTTTTCAAATACATTCCGTTTGGTTAAGTCCATTTTTTGTGGTAGAGACTTGATGGACTATCGCCCGCCCTGGTAGCTCAGTAGTTAGAGTATCGGACTCTTGACCTGGTAGTTGTGAGTTCGATACCCGGTTGAGGCAAAGCTTCTTTGCGGTGATTTTTGGCGTCTCACCAGTGATGCATGTGAGAAAGTAGTCAGTGACTTGGAAAGAAAGTTGTGTCAGTACTGGTGTGAGAAAGCCATGAAACACATGCGTAGCTGCACTTACGGCCGTAAAATGACCTAAGCTTTGAAAATGGCGTTAAATCGCAATTCAGTCAATCATTCTTAATGGACTATCTGTTCCCAAAATTTTTACCTTCATCACGTTGCCTAGCTGATTGTTGATTTCCTCTGTGTTACCCATATACATGTAATCGAACGCCCTGAACCATTACTAGATAGATCTAGTCGGGTCGAATAAAAATATTTCAGTGATGGATTTATGGTGAAATTTGTGTAAGCATTCTTGCCGACTATCATAGTTTAGGACATTTCTTTTTGTCGAAATTAAACGCAATTCGACGAAGCTCGGCAACGTGTCGTTTCGACGAAAAGTGGCCTCGGCCAATGGGTCTTCGACGAAAATGTGTTTCGACGAATTGTCATTGATCGTGTAGTTTTGCAATTTCTGACTGATCTTTTGCGAAAAATCGTCATGTGCATAAAAGATTCTGAAATTTTGTAACTTTTTGTGAGTAAAATTCAAATAAGCTCGTTCACAAAAATATCATCAAGTTCGCCAGTCTCGTTTAATAAATTTTTTCCTTGACTCTTTTAATAGAATTTATCTTACATGCCAACTTAGATCAGGGCCCTTATCCACCAACCATTCTTTAGAACATTCTTTATCTTAATCTCCAAGATTTTCTGATTTTTTAAAGTAACACAACTTCTGATTGGCTAAACCAAATGGTTTAGCCAATCAGAAGTTGTTTTACTTTCAAATTCAGAAATTCTGGAGAATAAGACTAAGAATGATCTGAAGAAAGACTGATAAATATATACGATCCCAGACTTCATTAATTTACTGGTGGGAGGGTTTAACTGCGACATAAAAAAGACAGGAACACAGACATTTTCCACAATAAAGGCAACTTCATGAGGTAGAGATTTACTTTGAGGACTGTTTGTACATGATCAAGCTAATTAGTAAACCAAGGTGATGAGACAAAACTCGGCAACTACTTTTGTATCAGCGTCTCTATTGTCTCGACCTGTCAAATTGTTAGTCTTCGGCTTTAGAAATAGTGCGGTGTTGTGAACTGTTTCTTTTATTCGACGAAGCTATATAAGCTGGCTTTTGACCCACACCTTGATGTCAGTCTAAAATGACTGAATAGTAATTTACGATTAAAAGGGCGTCGAGAAAGACAATTCATTGATTGACTGATTGATTGATTGATTGTGATTGATTGATTAATTCAATGGTGTTTTACGTCACTTTCAACATTATTACAGTCATATCATGGGCGAACGCTCAAATATTCATATATTTCCTGGGCTCCATTAGTACTAATCTTAGGCTCTGAAGTGTCTTGCCCAAGGACGCTCCCACGAAAAATACAGTGGATCCAGTGAGGTTCGAACCCGAGGGACATCCGGTCACGAGTCCTACACTTTACCTTTGGGCCACGCAGGATCCCCTAAAAATAGACAAACAGACAGACAAATAAATATGGAGAGAGAAGATGAGGAGATGCAGATAGAAAAAGAGTCTTGCACCAAAGGGAATTTCAGTGGATTCTACGGTTAGAATCCATAAAGATCCCGCTACACGTATCGTGAAGACTGATCCTTGATCTATTATGTCGAAATTTTTGTTACACATACCAGGAAAAAATAAAACCCTTGACATTTGAATCTCGTCGGAGAGTTTAGATTCATATCACATACTCAGATGCGTAGCCAAGAATGAAGTAAGATTAGGCCTAATTTATCTTAAGTTTTCTTCACTGTCTTTTTTCCCCCTTTCTTTTGTCGTTTTTCCTCTAGCAAAAAAGATGTTAGCAACTTAAAGAGCCAAGCTCAGCTTTTTCAATTTTTAGACAATGTAAAAATCGAGATCAGACTGCATTATGCGAACAATGTAGATCAAAGATCAGACGGCACAGAACATGCCGTCTGATCTTTGATCTACATATTCCGCCATTTAGTTTTTATTTTCTTGCAAAAGCGATTTTAAATTGATACGATTTGGTCTCTTTCCTGATTGAGAAGTGCATTTCGTTTATTTGATGCTTTGATGACATATTAAAACTTGGGCTTCCGCCTTGCTACACGCATGCAATACTAGTTAAATGGCGGTGACACTGAATCATGTTGTTATATAGAAAGAGATATTTCTAATGAAAATAGATACCGCTCTTAACAGCTAATATTGAAACCGTTACCATGGGAGTCTAAAATCGCTCAAACAGAAGCGTACAAAATGATGTGTTTCGCATTTGTCAACTTGTTTTGTCTACGTTAACGGATAGGCTGTACTAAGAATCCGTATAAGTTTGCCCCGTAGGGATTTAAGTTATTAAAATAAACAGCAAAAAGAGTCTCTCTTTCTTCTCACAAAGCCGATTTTTCTTTACACTAAGTATATTTGTTCGTGGTGTACTTAAAGGCTCACTAGCTACCAAAATGTGAAGAATTCGGAGGTCAAATTGTAAACAAATTTGATTCATACCATTTAAGGTTCATTATTTACTCATTTTAGCCCATTGTAGAAATATGTTTAAGTCAGTAAATTAACAATATCAATGGCCCCTAAAGAATGAAAAAAAAAAAACCATAAGATTTGTTATTGGAAATGAATCTTGGTCAGGAGGAAAAAAACCTCAGGTCAAAATTATAAACAATAGGGGGTGTATGGCTGGAGTCATTTGCATACCCCCATCTAAAAGTAGAAAGCCAGACTACTTGTTGTTTCAACACTGGAAATGACGCACTTTTCTATTTGTAGGATCATGTCTTTTTCCCTTCTTTCAGCAATCCAAACACGCTGCATGTAGACATACGATATTTATATTTCTGCTGTCTTTGAAATCATTCCACTGCACTCTCAAAATAAAATTCCGACATCCTCGAGTATTTAAATTGCTGTTGGGTTCTTGTGACATAGTTGTAACAGTTTACCTTTCACTGTGTAGAGTATCTCGACTCCACTTGCCAGCCGCATGATATTTGCTACGCGAATGTCGTACACAGTCACGTGACAAGCATCATGCGATATCCTCGATTGAAGGAGTGGATAGCCGCCAAGTCCAAAATTGCATTTTCTATCGGTCGTTATCTATGCTATTTCGCAACCGCCAGGTGTAATATTTGTCATGAAGCCACAAGAATGACTATAGTTTCATAAAATATAGACAAAATCGGTTATATTTGGCCCAAAATGAGTAAATAAGGAACTTTAAAAGTATGGATATTAATATGAGTGTGATAAAGTGTTACAGTGTACTCTTGTCAAAGTTGCAAAATTTTGTTCTAGTTTTACAATATATTTCCAGCAACTGGCACTGTGACAGATTGCACAAAATATCCATTTTTTTCGTTTCTGCTCTCAGAAATATGCATTTATAACATCTTCTCCTTTTTATGACAGTGTCTGCAAATGCTTTAATATATACAAGTCCAACATTTTGCCGTCTGGTAAATATTTAAATGGCAATAAAATCCACGAAATTTAATTTTGTGATGTTCAGTAAAATCAGTTCGACAGGAAAATGGGTTAATGTTCGATTACAGCCAAACCTATCTATTTAACATCGATTGAGACACAAGACGCCTTAAACCTTGGGTTGGTGGGTGCAACTCAGTGACCTTTTGCGGACAATGTAGATGGAGATCAGACTGCTTAGAATGTGCAGTTTGATCTTTGATCTACGCTGTCCGAGAAGATGTTTTTCTCCAAAAAAAAAAATAATAAATAAATAAATAAATAAAATAAATAAAATAAATGAATAAAAAATAAATAAAATGAAATAATAAAATAAAAAGGGGGGTGGGGTAGGACTAGCATTATTTGGTTTGTTACTATCGGCTGGAAAGTTTCATTTAACTTATTTCGCAGGTTAAGGGTTAATTCAAATATTCTCGATGATTGCTTCCTGGAAACGTTAACAGGTACTCGCGCCGTGATGTGGGCAGTTCCTCTGGGTGACGTCGATCATCTCAATATTCGAATTCTGACCCTTTTAGGTGAGAAGTCGACGCTCCACCAAAACGCTATACTGTCGCCCGCAATGATGCTTTACAGGCCTTAACTCTTGGACTGCTAAACGCGACTCACTGACCTTTTGCGGACTGTGTATATCAAGATCAGACTGCACAGAACGTACAGTCTGATCTTGGATCTACACTGTCCGATAGGGATATATTTTTCCTCAAACAATAAGTTTGAAATGGCATTATTCGGGTTTTACTACCGACTTGAAAGTTTAACTTATTTGGAAGGATAAGGATAAAAAAAGTGTTTCTTGCCATCATTATCTTCTTACCACATGAGAAAAAGTTTGACTCGACCTTGAAAGCCATTGACAAGTTATATAAGCCACGAATGATGGGATCATCTGACTTTAAAAGGGTAGAAAACATTGTAGGAAAAAAGCGCGTCAGCAGCGTTTTCTCCTAGTTCTATGATGTTTTCAACAGCTTTCATACTCGGTGTTGTGATAACACGGGGTCATTGAGTTTAGGATTTCCTCTTTGCTACACTAAAGTTATTTAGACTTGTACAAATTCAAATTATTGCAGTGAGGACGATAAATTAAATATGATTCGCATGAATGGATTTGTCTGAAACAGTTGAAGACATGGACAATTGGAGAAAATACTCGATATGATCACCTTCTTTTTTCTTTATTGTTTTCAAAAGCCTTCTTGCTAAGGATTGGAAAACTGCAGGTTCGTTTAGTGAAGAATTGACTCTTTCATCGCCAAATACATATAGGTGACTTCTTTCGACGACTAGATATACAGCCCAATGAAATCCGCTTGTGGCGCTGAAAGGTTTACAAGGCAGAGCATGATATCAAAGGACAATAATTCACTTTAAGAGAAAACGATCAGATTGTATCTCATTCGTACACAGAATTTTAGAGGCAGACATGCATTAAAATGTCATCCAGATATGGGTGCAATATGTCTCGAGAGGTAAGATCGTTATATCAATTGATTTAAAGGATTCTAGAGATTCTACTGACTTAAATCTCTCTCTCTCTCCCTCTCTGCCTCTTTCTGTCTCTCTGCCTCTCTCTCTTTGTCTCTCTCTCTCTCTCTTTGTCTCTCTGTCTCTCTATCTCTCTGTATGTTTGTCTCTCCCTCTCCTTTTCTATCTCTCTCTCTCTCTCTCTCTCTCTCTCTCTCTTCTCTCTGTCTCTCTCTCTCTCTGGATCGTCCAGAACTAATTTCGTTGAAGCAATGTATTTGTTTTTTTATTCCATGTAATCCTGGTTCAGTGCTTGCTGGCTGCGTTTGCCAAATTGGTGTGCCACCGAGAAAGGGATTTAGCTCGATTTTAGTACTAAGATACTAAGATAAGATGAAAGACATGAAAAGGTGATTTGAACTGACAAATAGCTTAAATACGTGTACTGTACATTGCACAATGCTGGCAAATAAAATCTCCAGGAACGCATAGATAGTTGCAAAACTACCCTTGCTGTAACTGAAATAAATTTTCCGAACACTTAGCGAACAAAGCGATACACAAATTCAGCCATGCTGTGGCAAACAGGTGGTTTCATACTTCTCAAATGATGCATTTTACCAACAAGTCATACACATAATTATGGTTCCATAAAATCTATTTGGCTTGCAACACGCGAAAAGGAGCATTCGGACATTTGCGTAAAGTGCCGTCTCGGATTAGTCTGCGCGGACTGCGCAGGCCGATCTTAGACGACACTTTACGCAAATGTCCGAATGCCCCTTTTCGCGTGTTGCAAGCCATTTTGTCTAACAAGCGGCTGAATCTTGAGGTAGAATGGTCCACGGACAAACAGAAAATTGACCAAAAGCAAAAAGTATCGACACAGGTCAGCCTGCGCGGACTGCGCAAGCTGATCTGGGTCGATACATTTTGTAAACGCATTAAACCCATTTTTCACAGAGCACGGTCAATTTCCTTTTTCATCTCTCTCTTTTTTACCCCAATTAGGTATTCATGAATTGAAGATTTGAAACAAGTTTTGGATTCCTCTTTAGTTGGCTTTCCGGTAAATTCTGATAACATTTTCCGCAACACAAATCTAATTTTGCATTCCGTTCGCCATTTAGCGTGTCCCAGGAAATTACACAACCAATGAAGCAGTCAACAAACATGAAAAAAGCTTCCTTCCTTTTTTGTAAGCACTTTAATGCAATAAAACTCTTTCCCTTACGAAAAATTATTGACTCTTCCATACCGACAGCGACTGCAGATGACAAATTTGAGCTGTACGGGTAGTTCTCCAATAAGGTAGAAATCATTCTAGGAAAAGAAGAAAATGCTGGTCACATCATTTTCTTCTTTTCCCATGATGTTTTCAAAAGCCGTGTTCCGTCGAGGTTGTGAAAACTCGAAATTATTTGGTAAGGGGTTAGCTCTTTTCAGAAGAAAAAAATATAGACATGCTCTTATTGAAAGGATCTGGAGATGACAAAGTGAAGGTGGAACAAATGGTAAAAATCTTTGAAATTATAGAAAACATCTTAGGAAAAGGAGAAAATGCTGGTTACAAGCATTTTTTTTTTCCTCTCTCTTTTTTTTTTTTATATAGAACTTTTTCGAAAGTCTTCTTCCTCGGGGTCTTTAAAATATTGGACCGTTTTGTAAATATTTAAAAGCGCAACAGCGGCCATGAAACAAGGCAGGTGTTACAATGCATTTAGATTTAATAAGTACCATTTAAAAGTATGAAAAATATTATGAAGATGCCAATCTGTTATAGTGTGGTTGGTCCAAGTATTATTCGCTGCCACAAAAATGTATCTTAAAATCAGGCAAAAAGTAAATACATGATAGAGTGACCTTGCAACTTTTTACATAGTTTTGAAATTAATTTCTATGCCAGCGACTAACACTTGGACCGACCGTACAATAACAGATTGACATCTTCACAATAATTTCAATTCTTTTAAAAGGTATGATTTAAATTCAAATGAATTTTAACACCCGGTTTGTTATTTTTTTTGCAGCTATTGTTACTTTAAGGCTGCTTTTGACTTACCTGCATATGGTGGCAATCTCAACTCCTGAGTAGTCAACAAAATTTTAGACTTGCCTTTATAGATAAGATCTGTACACGACAAAGCAAAAGTGGCACAAAACTATCAGATTTATTTTTTGAAAGGTTGAAAACATGTTGGAAAAGGAGAAAATGCTGGTTTCCGGCATTTTTTTTTCCCATAAGGTTTTCAAAATTCTTCTTCTTTAAGGTCACTAAAACAGTGGATCGATTAGATAGGAATTGAGTATGTTTTTAAGCCTACACCAAACAGTACAGTATTAGTTGTACGGTCAGGTGGCAGGGGACTTTGAAACTTGTTCACGGCTGTGGCAAATCATGTCGCCCCGAGCCGAAGACGAGGTAGCGACATGATTCGCCACAGCCGTGAACAAGTTTCCAAGTCCCCGGCCACCTGACCGTACAACGAATTTATTATACTGCAAAGTTTTACCATTCCAATGTGTATTCAGCGAAATTTCCCAATTTCACTCACGAATTGAGTACGCTGATGACGTAGAATTTCCCCTTCTGAGTGCCCCAAATCAATGAAAACTGACGTCACTGAGAACTGACGTCACTGAAACCTTGATAAAACGTGTAGTTTGGTGGATGAATATGATGATGTCACTGCGATAGACATTCGTCATATTTTTATTTAAACATGGATTTAAAACAAACTTCACGGTATGTAACTATACTTTTTAATGATTTGTTGTCAAAAAGTAAACGAACATCAGTTACTACAAATGACAATTTGGCTATCGTTTTAACTTTACAATGAATGAGTGTTGACACTTCTCAATTTGCTTACCTGACGAAGGGGTGGCTCGTTTTAACCCTGTGTATTTGTTTTAGAATGACAACAAACGATAATATATGTAAATATATTCATTTATTTTCAGTAATAATCCATTCTTTTCTCTTTAATGACAACCATCAAGGGAAACTAGAAATAATATGGTGCAGGCTACTCAGTATGTTTGTCTTGTGGGCGGCTCGTATCGGTCGACGCCGCCATTTTGGATGTTGTGTTGAAAGTTTAGTCATGTGTACGGGGCTCCCAAAAGGGAAATTACTTTTACGTGGATTTTGCCAGTGTACATGACTTGTATGCAAGGGGCATATTATCCAATCAGATCGCGAGAAATTTGTTTGCAGTATAATAATATTTGTTGTACGGTCAGGTAGCACGGGACTTGGAAATTTGTTCACGGCTGTGGCGAATCATGTCACTACCTGACCGTACATCGATTATTATACCCCCGCAAAACGAATGTTTTCGGGGGTATACTGGAATCAGCCTGTCTGTCCGTCCGTGTGTCCGTCCGTCCGTGTGTCCGTCTGTGTACAAAATACTAGTAATTCTGTGTCGCAAACTCCTCCTACAGTTTTCCTTCAATTGTATTGAAACTTTGCACATATATTGATCATATATTGAAGGTTTGCAAGACGCAATTTTCAAGTGTCAACTCCTCCTGGTTGAGGAATTATCTCCCCTTGAACATCACACTTTTTTCTGTCAAAGCGCTGGCAGGGGTATTAAGTCACATTCAGTGACAGCTCTAGTTATTTTACTGCAAAGTTTTAACATTCCAACGTGTATTTAGCGAAGTTTTATGGTCTCACAAATTAAATACGCTGACGAAATCGAATTCCCTCCGAGTGCCCCAATTCGAAGAAACCTGACGTCACTGAGAATTGAGGTCACTTAAACCTTGGTAAAACATGCAGACTGGTGAACAAACTTGATGATGTCACTGCGATAGACAGTCGACGTATATTTATTCAGACATGGATTTAAACAAGTTCAAGGTAAATAAAGTATGCATTTTAATGATTTGTTGGCAAAGGTAAACGACCATAAGTTGACTCAAACGACGCTTAGGTAATCGTTTAAACGTTAGAATGTAGGAGTTTCGACACTTAACATTTTAATTACCTGACGAAGGGGTGGCTCGTTTTAACCCAGTGTATTTGTTAAAGAATGACAATGTCAAACTATGATATAACTATATTCATTTAAGAAAAAATCCATTATTTCCGCTTTAATGACAACCATCAAGGAAAACTAGTGAAAATACGGTGCAGGCTACTGTTTGTATGTTTGTCTTGTGGGCGGCTCGTATTGATCGACGCCGCCATTGAATGGGTGTTGAAAGTGTAGTTATGTATACAGGGCTCCCGAAAGGGAAACTGCTTTTACGTGGATTTTACCAGTGTAAAGGAATATATGTTTGGGGCATATTATCCAATCAGGTCGCGAGAAATTTCCTTGCAGTATAATAATATTTTACCGACCCTGTGGAGAATATTTCCCGCAAAGTTTTTTTTCCGGGCGAAGACAAATTTTATTTATAGTCACATTTACTTTGCCGTCTAAAATTGCTTTCATTATGGATCAGTCAAAGGCATTGTCATCCGGTAAAGAGTTAACATAGCTGAATTGGGTAACAGCATCAAAGCAGGTTGAACTGGAAAAGCAATGGTTAGATTAAAAAGCGACTAATATACGAGTTCAAAGTGAAAATCTGCTCTGATGGTATAACGACCTCTTAAAAATTGAAACCTGCATGGTACAAAATTTCGTCTCCGCAAGTTTTAAAAAGAATCAGTTAAAAAATTTGTAATTCACTTTCACTTGTATAACGTCGCAACAATGCACAAAATTTATGAGACAGGCCAGACAAATACGGTGCATGCGCCTAGTTGCGGCACTCTATGTTGACAAACAGATTGAGGCATCCGACATTTGCTTAGCACTGCTTCAGTCTCAACCTACCTACACAAGCGCCCCAACGCTGCTTGTCCTAGCCAGTCGTTCCCTCCCTGTGATTAACCTTTCAACGACGGCCCACTTCCCACTAATGTAGGTCTTTCAGTCCGTTGCTTTTAAGTAGGAGGTAAAAGCTGTTCTCTATCATGTGACCAAGTTGAGCTCCTGCACGCGCATAAACGACTGAGAACACTTTTCTGATCTTTTTGAGGTACGAGATTTACGAGTTCGACCCCTACCTTGTCTACTCAAAGACTGTTATTGGTTTGTTTTGATATTTCTGTGAGTCTTTGATATTTTAATTTACATAGAATTAAGAAAAATTACCCTCAAAATATGAAAAATGGATTAATATGAAAAATTACATGAATCAACCGATAAGTGTTTGATATACTAGAGGTAGCACTCTGATAGTTTGAAAGTTGGGTCTCATTGTTATGCAAATCTGACCCTAAAGTTTATGGATTAGATTTTGACAAAGGTATCGATTACTTTTCAACTGAATTTAATTCATATCGTTTACTTGGTAGTGGGATATTTACGTGGTTTTGTTGTACATTCATTATCTTCCGCTAGATGGCATTTTTCAAATACAGACCTATCTAATGTGGGCATTCTTGGTACAGGACCGGACTACTTTTCAAGACGGCAATCAATGCAGCGAATTTCCCCATGTCTATATTTACAAACTGTATACAAAGATTTCCAGGAAACAATAGTATTTTTTGAAATTATTTTTCCTGATTGAAATTATTATACTTTGCTGCCAAAAACAGGCTTGATTTTGATATAGACATATTATTCTAGCCATTGTTTCGCTTGCTACTTTTTGGTAGCAGAGTACGCACCGCGTAGGCCTATTGATATTTATCCTGTACAGGATTGTGATGCGTGATATAAGACAGGTCATTCTTCGTAGCATATGACATGCACAGACATTGGTGGACATGGTTCAAGACCTTCACGGATTCATCAAAACATCGACCAACACTGGATAACGTGCTTTCACACTTGGGAAAAAACTTTGTTACCTTGTTGCACCTTATGTGTTTAAACCGGATCATTTTGAATCAGATCTACAGTGTTGAAATAAAATGAATCATCAGTCAAAAGGGGTATAGTTATATCCTCATCCTCCAGTGTAATTGTATAGTTAGCGGCGCTCTGAGAATGGGCTTCAATGCATCCTCGAAAACATTATACCAAGCAAGTCGTCGCATTAAATAGATACATTTTGTCTGAAAACCGACAGAATCAATAGGTAAAATGGTCCTTTGACATTCAGAAAAATTACTCGTATCGAAAGAAAACGACCTGAGTAAGCCTGCGTGGACTGCCAAAGCTACTTGTAACTTGGGTCGATTAGTTTTGCAGATGAATTAGACTATCTTTTGACAGAGCTTGACTAAAATGTTTAGTCTAAACATACGAGGGTTGTTCGATATGTAATGTGTATTGTACGATATCTCAAAAGCATTCGACTCAAATAGTGAAATGAACATTACATCCCTTCAAAATATTCTCCGCGGTTTGAAATACATAATTTCAATCTCTGAATCCATTTCTGAAATGCGTCACGGTACGCTGATTTAGGCAGACCTCTGAGGCACTGACTGTTGACTGAGCCAAGGGCTTGTCGGGACTTGTAACGACGACCAGATAAGAACTTTTTAAGTTTTGGAAAAAGGAAAAAGTCGCATGGGGCTAGATCTGGAGAGTATGGTGGGTGTGGCAAGACAGTAACCTTCTCCGACTTCAAAAATTGCTTCACAAGCTCAGATGTATGTGATGGAGCATTATAATGAAGTAGACGAACATGCCTAAATCCTGACACAGGGCGTCGTTTAAGATAATATTTCTTGACCTGTTTTAGTATAACATCTAGGTAATACCGACCTGTAACAATTTTGCCCTTCGGCACCGGAATTTGTACGGCTATACCATCACATGAGAAGAATATGCAATAAAGGACATTCTTTGTGCTTATGCTTCTTTTGGCAAATACAGGCCTTCTAACGTGTTTAGTTAGCCATATTTTGTTTCCAATTTTTCTTATTGGTTCGAAATAGTGAACCCATGTTTCGTCACCAGTAACAATGTTTGCAAATTGTCTTTGATTGAATTTGGGAAACATTTTGAGCAATTGTTTAGCGGTTTGTACTCGTACCCGTTTTTGGTCATCTGTCAATATATGCGGTATCCATCTGGCAGAAATCTTTCGTACTTTCAAAATACGCTTCAAAATGAAATGCACCCGCGATAGCGATATGCCAACAGCGTTGGCAATATCACGAATCGTGTATCTGCCATCACTTGCAATTATTTCCCTAACTTTTGAGACATTTGCCTTGCCTGTTACAGTCACAGGTCGGCCAGATTTTGCTGCATCTTTGACGGACTCTGTGCCAGTCAGAAATTTCTTTCTCCACCTACGAACTGTCTCATAAGATACCTTATCAGACCCATAAACTTCCCCCAATTCAGTAAAAATCTGCATTACCGAATGACCGAGTTTTGTGCGAACTTTTATATAAGCTCTAATTTCTTCGATATTCTTAATCCGTTTCCCAACCATTTTTACAACAGTGGTCAATGACTAGCTCTAATGAAATGACTATAAGTTTAAAACTAAGTGGAGCTAAAGGCTCGTGTTTATACCGTTGGAAAGGTATTGAATAGAGCTATTCAAGCGTATCATCATCCACGAAATCGTTGAAAGCGTTATCGCGCTGTGGTACAATACACATTACATATAGAACAGGCCTCGTATTTTATTGCCATAATTTACATATATGTACAATACATATTAACAAACAAGCAAAAAAAAAAAAAAAACCGACAAATGGTTTGAGCCACAAGTTCAAAAACTTTGTTACGGCTCTCCATATAGATCATTGAAATAACATACTTTACTATATGGAAGAGAACTATTTTTGGCAATATATCTTAGTTGTAAAGAAATGATAATGATAATTATATAAGAATATTTTTTAGTCAAAGGTAAGACAGAGTGAAAAAATACATAGATAAAGGGTCAAACTTACGGCATAATATATGGAGAGAGAGAGACAGAGACAGAGGCAGAGAGATGTGGGAATGGGTGACTCAGATCAGTTTCTACTCATTTCAGACAATTTAGAGTCAATTAACCATCCTGAAGCGCCCTGTTGCAGCTTGTACTTATGTACAGTCTCAAAAATTAGAATATTTGCTTCTAAAGGTAATTCATTGTTACCATGTAATAGAAGATGACAATTCAAGGGATGAAGATGTCTTAAAGCATTAAATAGCTGAAGACGTTCAATATGAACTAATATGTTTCTGCAGGTGGGAAATAGGTTTACACGATGGTTTTATTCCCCTTGAGCGGTTGTTGGGTGTAAAAAAGACTGCAAATGATGCCAAATTTTCGGCACTTTTCGAACCAATAGCATTACAATCGATCAGATTGTCTTCGGTGTCTGTACTAAAGCTTTAATCATGTTATAAGAATCGTTGTAGCGTGATATTAAACATTAGGCACAATTTATGAAGGCAATGCTATTTTACAACTAGAATTTATTGAGCAATTCTGTTAAAAAGGAGATATCCAATGTTTATATTGGTTCTGATGGTGGTGGTGTTGTTTTCTTTTAGAAATACCATTTTCCGGTGTTTCACTGTTCTAGGCTAGCTATTTAGTGTTTAACTCTTTAACAAACAACAAACTTTCATAATTTTAGACTAATCAATATTAAAAGCATGCGCAGACGACGACCTAGATGTCACGCTGATCAAGGATAGAAGTTATTGCTGATAAAGGAGAAAATGTTTACCACATTACTTTTAACAGGCGTCTTCCTCAGGGTTCTAAAACTACGAAACCGTCATTTTCTCCATTTCCTTAATAAATGTTTTCTACTCTTACAAAGTTAAACCTCGTCGATTGAGCAAGATGGAATAAGTCACTTGCATATGCCATCAATTTCTATTGAGTCACATTTAATATGCTTCTTTCAAATGCCATAAATTTTGGTGGATCTTAATTTTATCATATGGTAAAGGGCTAAATGTGTAATACGCAAGGTTGTGAGTGATAAATTATTCGCCCAAAATACCATAATTTTTTACATTCGAACCTTCTCTTTTTCCAAGATAAAAGAGAGTAACATTAATATTAATAGCTGAATAATAATTTGCAGCATTATATAAAGAAAACAGCATGTTCCCAGACTTGAAAACCTTTTCGGTCTTACCACAATATGGACATTCTTTTCATATTGTAAAACATCAGCCTAAGAGGTAAGCTCTTGTCTAAGAGTAACTTGATATCACTTAATGGACTGCCACCTCATCTCCCTTAAGTTCTTTCTTCTGGTTATTTATAAATATGTGTGTGTGATTTTTACAGTTTATGTGTAACACCCACATAGCTCCTGATGTGAATTTAAAGGTAGCATGAATTAGATTACAATTTAACACATCGACCTTTCTACATTTAAAAAGGCACCCTCAGCCCCTATACACCAAACATTTTCAGCCACATTCTCAGTCTGAATCTACACAATTTTATAAATTTCAAGGTAACGGAATTTCTGATTGGGTAAATCAAAATGACTCGTGCAACGAATCAAAAGTTGCGTTACTTTCTTTATCAAAACTGGAGTGAGAATGCCGCTCAGATGGGTTGGTGAATACGGACCAAGATGTTGATAATGGTTAAAAAGTTTTGATCTTTCTTCAAACATTGCCTTCGTACACAAATTTGCGGCGGATAACTTCGAAAATATTCCTGGAACATTGAGTCGATCCTTACGATTACTTCCCTGTATGGCCACAATGTCTTCAAAAGTGGTCTTCTGATGCAGAAGGACTTTAGAGATGGTACTGTGTCTAAATTGCATGAAGCTTGTAAAAATTGCTCCTTCTCCCATAACGGTTCCATACAATTCAAACATGTGCCAGTTGTAGTGCATTAAATAAGGCTAAGATATTCTTTTGTAGTAACTAGTCGAAGACTAAACTTTTTTTTTTCTCCCTTTTTTCTCTTTTACCTCGCTTTCTTTATCAAAAAGCTTTATTGCCACATTTATAGTACTCTTGAAGTCTTGGTTATAAAGGATGTTCTTGTGTTGATCCAATACTTCTATTAATTTCAAATTGTAAAATATGATAAAGGATGGCCACGACCCTCAAAAACCAATTGTCGTGACAAAGCTTATTTTAAAAACAAAAAAGACATGCATATGCCTCACTGAAAAAAGAATCCAGAACAGCACGTAAAGTAAATGACTTTTTACGCCAAAACGCACCAACCAGAGCAATCAAAAGTATGGACGGATAAAGTATGAGCAACAATGTACACCATCTATGCTTGTCAGTCCCAAATTATCGTCTGATGAGAAATATACAATATCTCAGGTCTGACGTGAAAACCCAGTCTGGGCTAATTTGATGAATATATTTATGTCTTTTCCATTATAAGATTCTCTGTCATGTTACGTCCATTGAGATTTCACATCATTTTTGCTTTCGAAAGATTATCAATGAAATATTGATAAGACGAGGAGAGAAAACTTGAATAAGTAGATTACCACAGTAAAATCTCCATAATTGACCAAGATTTTTTGTCCTTACATGCTATTGTGTATATAGAAGAAATATAAGACCCTAAATACCCTTTTTTTTCTTCAAGTTTTAGAACGTTGAAAAAGAATAAAGCTGACGATGGATATTGTTTATTTAAGCTTAGAGCAGTTCAAACAAATAAACTTCCTTTCTTTACTCGAAAGAAATTTGCACATTTTTACATTTATCCTTTTTTCAACGAAGACAATTTATACATATCATATCTGTCATAAATGTAAGACTCGTAACCTGGAGGCCCCGGGTTCAAGCCTCGTTGGAAGCCCAGGGTATTTCGTTGGGGTGTCCTTGTGTAAGACTATTCAGAGCCATAGCCTAGTACTGGTGACACTAAGGACATACATGAATACATGTCAGCAGTCGCCCTATTATGGCTAAAATGATGCTGAAAGCGGCGTGAAACATCATTCAATCAACCAATCAATCTGTCGATTCTTTATATTCTGAGAGTAATTTGATTTGATTTCATAAGCGTCATTTCTGTAAATGCTGTGAACAATTTACACATTTCACTTTTGCCCTGTCTGTAAACTAGGAGAGTTTACATATTTCACAGTTCTACTATTTTCAAAGGATGACGATAATTTTATACAATGCCAGTTTGTCATATCTTTATATGCTAATGACGTTTTACACATCTTACTTGTGTCTTGTCTTTACAAGAAAACTATTGATGTTTTTATGCTTAGGACATTTCACATATTTCACGTTGTATCTGTCTTACACGGCGGTGATTTATATATTTGCAGTTTTGCTCTATTTTTGCATGCTAAGGACATTTTAAACATTTTCTTTTGTCCTAGCTCTTCATTAGGTCAAATATCCTATTTCAATTTTGTCCTATCTATACACCATGGCAACTTTTTATACGTTTCATATTGGTTATATCTTTTAATGCTGAGGAAATATAACGAATTTAGTATTTTTTCATATCTTTATGTGCCGAGGTCAAATTATACATGTTACATTTGCCCGATCATTATACGAGAATACGGGAACAATTAACACACGTTACTTTTGTCTTATATACAGATCTGTATATTTCGGTTGTCCTGTCTTTACTAGAAGACAATTTACACGCTTCAAATTTTGCCATGTCTTCATTTGCTAAGGACAGAATACATTTACCTATTTTTTTTTTTTCTTTACTCGAAAACACTGAAACATTTCACATACAGTGTTCCACGTGGGTTCAACAGTTTTTAGTTCCATTGGCCAAGGCCAGCGAGCTTGTGTCATGACCCGTGCGTCCGTCCGTCTGTATGTTTGTGCGTTAAATTTTATTTCAAACATCTTCTCTGACACTGTCCATCCAATTTTGACGAAACTTCAAATAAATGATCCAACTTGAATTTTGGAATTTTGAACAGTCATAGATTGGAAAAGATATCATCTATAAGGTACACAATATTTGCTGACATGTAAATTAAGTTAGTAATCTATGCAAATTAGGCTCATCTTTACTTATCCCAACCTAACCTTTATCATTCTCGTGTTTTCTGCGGGTGTTGTAGGTCTCATCTAGATTGGATTTTTTTTTTTCACTAACTATAGTACATCAGGGCCCTGCAGATATTACAACGTGAATTGTTGCCATATGACTGAAATCTTCTTGAAAAGGTCGTTAAGTTTCATTTAAACAAGCACACTTTGGTAATTTCTACATAAACACTGGAGTGGCGTATTCAAGCCCCAATAGCGGCAAAAAATAAACAAAGCGGTTTAAAGATGCATTTGAATATATATCATACCTTTTAAAAGTATGCAAGTTATTATGAAGATGACAATCTGTTATTGTGCAGTCGGTCAAAGTGTTACATGCACATGTACATGCTGGCAGAAAAATGATTTTGAAAACCAGGTAGAAAGTAAACAAAAGATAGAGCAAACTGGTAAGTTTTGACAAACTTTTGAAATCCATTTGTCTACCAGCGACTAATTCATAGACCGACCGTAGAATAGCAGGTGAACTTTACAATAATTTCCGCCAAAAAAGAGTTTCATGGATCCCTACTTATGTAATGACTTGCTTTGTATAATGCATTACCAAGATGCGTTAAACCCCCTATCGCAAGAGCATTGCTTAAATATTATTCAAGTTTTATGGAAGAATAATGTCCCAAAGTAAAAGGACAGTATGGGTCAAAGATCAGACTGTACGTTCTTTGCAGTCTAAATTTGATCTCAAATGTTTGGCAAAGAACATGAAAATAGTGTTATGTGGGTCAAATGAAATGTTTAAAAGTGAAGAATTTTGTGTCGTAGAACATACAAAGTCTGTTTTCGGTATCCCTCAGAACAAAGGACTGTGATATCGAAAGATAAAGCCTACTTTATAGGGCATTCAAGATTATATCTCTACGGCGCAACCAATGTACAAGCAATTTGCATTTATTCATTTCTGTACAAGCTAATCTCTAATCAAAGACATGCAAACACTAGTTCAAGTGACTACGTGAAGACTTACGTGCAGCTAAATGGATTTTATTTTTATATTTCGGAAAGCATTAAGCGATAAAAGGGCATTTCTTAAGGATAAAGCAGTGGTTGCTGCTACAACGTTAAAAAAAAAAGAACATATGAGAAAATTTTGTATTTTATTTATTTAGCATCCTGATGATAATTGAACCGTTTTTTTTTCGGCGTAGCTGATTGATCTCACTTTTGACGTACTTAAAGTTTTTTCTTGGAAATTCAAAGTAAAATTTATCGAAAAATAAAACATATTCTAAAATGACACGTGAATTCGGCTCCATAAACCCATTGCAACGGAAGAGTGGTAAAACCGAGGTCTTTCTATATAAAGTAGGTCGTGTGTGGCTCTTCATGTCTCTGCCCTCTGATATTTTATGATTACGTGTTGAACATGACGTTTACCCGCGGAAAAAAAGTTGTATCGAATTAGACAAAACATTCTCTGTTTTTGAACTTGTTTCCCTTTGATCAAGTGTTGGTCATGTTAGAATCGAAATAATATGAGGCTATCGACCTCGTAGTTTATTGATTGTACCTCATAACTGACAACCATAGTTTATTGAACGACCGACCACGATAGAAAAAATATTATTTCTTAAATATACAATGATTCAGCTTTAGTAATAAGATCGAGGCGAAACGACCAAAAATTCTGTCACATGACTTTAAAGCTGCATTGAACTAGATTTTGACTATGCTTTGAATGAAAATTAAAAGGCTTTGGGAGTATAAGGATGATTTTTTTTTTTGTATATTTGTAAAATTTTCGTCCCAAAATCTGAAGGGCCACCTTTAAAGCTGCATTGAACTAGATTTTGACTATGCTTTTTCAATGAAGTCTGGTATTTGGTAAGGAAAATTCTTTAGGGCCTAGCTGTTTACCATTTGTGGTGGCAAACCGCAAAAAACGCCTATGCAATATATGCTGTGACTGGATCTTGAACCTGTGACCATCTTACAGTAGTCTAGCAACTTTACTGACTGAACTATCTAAGCAACTGCCAAACGAAGAGGACTAAAATGTATATATAACTTCAAACTAGTTAACGGCTTACCCAGTGATAAAGAGCGTTAAAAAGATAAGGAGAAATATTAAGAAAAAACAATAGGACATTCATTGTTTTTTTTTTTTTGTACACGTATTTCCAATCAATATCTGGGTTAAAGTCATCTTGGCAAGCTATAATATCCAGTTTTTTCAAAGATTTATCTTTAACCCATTACCACACAATCCCTACTTTTGACGACCCTGAGAAAGAAGCCTTTAGAAAACATTGTGGGAAAAGGAGAAAATGCTGGTAACCAGCATTTTCTCCTTTTCCCACAATGTTTTCTACTGTTCACAAAACAAATTTCAAATTTTCAGTCACTTTTATTTCGTCGTCTGCAAATGCTTTTGATTTGGACAAGCCTAAAATATTGTCGTTTGGTAATGAGTTAAATGAAATCTTGTTGCATGCCTCTTTAACCCGTAAAGTTTAATGGTAAAAGTTCATACTCAAATCAGTGGAAATAAAAATGTTACAAAATGAATAGGCTTTAGATAGATGATTAAGTATCATTCAGCGTTTTTTTTGGCGTAGCTGAATTTGCTAGCTTTTGATCTACTGATAACAAATTAATAAATACAAATTGGTGATAAGTAAAAAATGTAGATATATTTATTCTAAGGGCCCCTGCCTATTGACTGGCAAATTTTCGCCGTCTATCTTTTTTAAAGAAATTTCTTGTTGAACCTTCTGCCGAGACCGTTGGCAACATCATTTCACCATTGAAAACCGTCAAATCAAACCATCTTATCTGAAAACATGTCTGGAAAGTTGTACGAGAAATAATTCTTAACTACACGTTACTCTGTTATCCACTAGCAAAATGTATGCAGGTTGCCTCTTTTTTCTTTGCTTTGTCTTTCTCATAATCACTTTCTAATATACATAATTTATCGTTATTTTTTTTATTTACTGTGTTCCGTTTTTATGATTTCTTTATATCCATATGACTATGTTTCAAAGTATCGGTAAACTATATGAGCAATGCTCTATAAAAAAGGGTGCTTATTGCATCTGCAAAAGGTATCGAGTCCGTGCAGGCTGACATCAGCCGAAGCTTTTTGCTACCTTTATATTTTTGTGTGTCAAAGGACCATTCTAGGATGCATAATTATGTTGATGCATTTGGTTGGTATGATGCATCACGAAGATGCTTTTTCCAAAGCATGGCTTATATGTAAATTGATAAGGTGATAAAGTGAAAAAAAAACACATCAATTCACCTTCTGCACTAAAAGGTTGAACGCAGCTAAAGTTCCCCTTTAATTTACTACAAATTCAAAAACATCTTTTAATAGCTTGTTAAACGAAAATCACTAGGCCCTCAGCTTCTACAATAAATAGAAAAAGACAAATGCAGTTGTAATCAATCAAACGCGGAAAAAAGGTTCTACTTGTACTAGAGCATTTTCAGGATTTAACATTATGTTTCTACTTATGCCTTTGTCTAAAAGAACTGATCTTTTTATAAATGATAGAATGTCCTAAGATATTGCCCTCCGAAATTTCTTTCGATCAGACTATTTTATTGAAAATAAATTTTATCATAATTAGACTGCACGTCTTGTGCAATCTTTCGTTGACCAGCACTGTCAGCAAAAAGACCTTATGTTGCAGGTAACTCTTTCAGTTTCAAAAACATTATAACTTAACCTCTTTGGATGCTAAGCGCGATTCACTGACCTTTTGCGGACACTGTAGATCAAGATCAGACTGCACAGAACGTGCAGTCTGATCTTGGATCTACACTGTCCGATAAGGAGATGTTATTCCCCAAAACATAACTTTGAAAGAGCAGCATTTGGATTTTTACAATCGAAATGAAAATTTCATTTTAGTTATTTAGAAGGATAAGGGATAACCTCTTTGAATGACTGAAAATGCACTCCACTGAAACTGAGGAGGATTTTTATTTTTTAGGCTTGACTAATCAAACGTACGGTCTAGATCTAAGATTACACGTTCTGTGAAGCATAATCTTGATCTATACCGTTCACTAAAGCCCATAGTTTCGCTTATGATTAAACCCTTTACGGTACAATCCCGAGTTTTAAGGACCCTGAAAAGAAGCATTTTGAAAGCATTGGGGGAAATGAGAACATATTGCGAACCTTCTCCTTTTCCCACAATATTTTCTACCCTATCAAAGCCAAATTTCATCATATAAGCCGCATTTGAATTGCCGTCTGTAAATAGTTTCAATTTGGATAAGTCTACAATTTTGATGTTTAGATAAGAGTTAGGGTTAATTGACAATGTTTCACTCGACCAGATAGAACGGTGCTAAATTGGAATGAGAGAGGTTATTTAAAGTTGTTGTCGCTGAATACATGGGTTGTATAAAGCTTCAACTCTGTCAGCGCCAAATAAATAAACTCAACCTCTTTCGACGGCTCTAGATACAATCCATTGAAACTTACAAAGATTTTGATTGTATAGGCTTGACTACACAAGCGGACGGTATAGATCAAAGATCAGACTGCACGTTCTGTGCAGTCTGATCTTGATCTGTACGTCCGCAAAAGTCATTGTTTTCGCCTTTGGCGCCGAAAGTGTTGAATGTTGTCATCAAAACCAGATACCTCAGTAGAAGATTTGAACTTTCTTTAGTTTCTATTACAGTAAACCTGCGATGGTCCCGCGATCATTACAAACTGAAATAACTTGCTTCGTGTTCTATAGTATGATAACTAATCGGTTAGAGATATTTTTCTGTGAATGGTAATCGTAGAGCTTAATGGGCAAATCTAAAGAATGAATATATGTCAAAGATTTAAAAAAAAAAAGAAAAACTTGACTAAGGTTAAACAGAAATGCAATCGCATTAAGCTTCCTAAATGATAACATTCATCAAAATAAGTTACCTTCCTAGTGCATGTGAAAGATTAAACAAAAATCTATCCACCATACGTAAATGTGTCATTTGGAAATGTTGCAGAATTTTTTTCTTCAAATCCTACTTCACTTGTTTTTCTAAAAACTATTGAAAAACTACAGCATTTTAAATCAAATTTAGACTTCCATTCTCTGTTCAGCATTTTCTAGGAACAAAAAAGTCGACAAACAGAGAAAGGCCTCCCGTCCTTTTTTCTTGGCCTGTTTCCTGCTTTATGCAACTGTTGCATGTTTTTCTTTTTTTTTTATGGAGGCAAAACTGTTTTTTGTTAAATACCATTTTGTCTGTAATTCTAACTAATAGGTTTTTACTCCCTTTCCCACCCATTTGTCGATCTTTCTTCATGTGCTAACTGCTTGATAAAACAAGTTATCTTTTATGGATGCATTAGAGAAAATAAAGTTTTGCATAAACTGAAAAAATATCTCGGTGATTTCAGTAAAGTCCTTGATTGCAAATTAGTATTGATCCCCCCCTCCCGGTAATGGGTGATAGCTTTAAAATTAAGGGAGAGAAAGAGGTATGGAAAGTGTCTTACAGAACGTTCGTTACCTTTGTAGCCAGTGTATATCAAGATCAGACTGCACAGGACGTACAATGTGATCTTTTACTCTGTTCGCTTTGCGTTGTCAATCTGAACAGAAGCAATCTTGAAATTTCAAGTATTTAGCGCTTTTATTCTAGGCTGAAAATATGTAAAGTTTCTTGGGCACTCCAATGTTCTGCTAAGTTCTACTATTCGTCTCTTATCCACATTTGAAAGGTCATGAACTAGCTACACTTGAAAAGTACTTTAAGTCCGGACAGGTAATAACGACGCTAAATCCATTGCTGGTATCACCATTGCTGATATCACCGTTGCAGGTATCTACGTTGCTGGTATCACCATTGCTGGTATCACCAATGTTGGTATCACCATTGCTGGTATTACCAATGCTGATACCACTTATGCTGGTATCACCAATGCTGGTATCACCAAAGCTAGGCCGCCTATGATAAAGAAAGAGTACACTTGAAAAGTACTTTTAGTCCGGACAGGTAATAACGACGCTATCTTCATTGCTGGTATCACCAATGCTAGTATCACCAATGCTGATATCACGAAAGTTAGGCCGCCGATGATGAAGAAAGAGTGACCGGAGTCCGTATTTACCAAGCATTCTCAACAGTATTCATAGTCATATTCTCTAAGATTTTTCTAATTTGAAAGTAACACAACCTCTGACTGGCTAAACCATTTGGTTTAGCCAATCAGAGGTCGTGTAACATTCAAATTTAGAAAATTCTAGAGAATAAGAATCAGAACCTTCTCAAGAATGGTTGGTGAATACGTACTCTGATCTCGCTACTCTACAAACTGTCGGAAAGAAAACATCGTGTGTGCAAAAAAAGTAGCTCCAACAGCTATGCCATTTACTCTCTACCTTAGACGGAATATCAGACTTGTCTAAATTGAAAGCATTTGCAGTCGACAGTTAAAATACGACCCAAATCGCGGGATTTGTCATTGAAGGATTAAAAACATTGGGGAAAAAAGGAGAAAATGCTGGTTAGTAACCAGCATTTTCTCCTTTCTTCCACAATGTTTTCAAAAGCCGCCTTCTTTAGGGTCGTTTAAAACCGGGATTCTTTGGTAAGGAGTTTAATTACAATCGGAATTTTCAGCATTTCAAAATTTAAAGCATCTGTAGAAGTCAAAATAAATGTGGATCAAATCATGGGATGTGTCCTTAAAAAAGTAAAAACATTATGTAAAAAAGGAAAATGCTGGTTACCAGCATTTTTTCACCTTTTCCCCAAACAATATTTTTAAAAGCCGTCTCCTTTATCGTCGTTGGGGAAAGATTTAAAGTACAATCGTTTAAGCATAGCCATTCGTCAGACTTAAAAATCTTAGCTTCCAAAACCAGTAATTTATTATGCATTAGAGTGGTTTCAAAATTACACGAAATTGAACCCCTCATTTGTCTTCTATTTTTGTAAACACATGCTAGACGTTTTTTTGAAACCCTTTCGGTGTCCTGTGTGAATTTTGGTTTTTTTTGTCGATAGTGTAGATGAACACTAGACTCTGTGTTCCATGCAGTCTGATTGGGTATCTACAGTATACAACATTGTCTGACAAACAAGAAACTTCCGACAGTGTAATATCGCTCAACCAGGACTGTATTCGGCAACCATTCTAAATCATAGTCTTAGTATTGTATAAAATTTAGAAAGCAACGCAAATTCTGATCGGCTAAACAGTCGATTCTAAGTTGCGCTACTTTCAATGAAGACTACGAATTATCGTTAAGGATGGTCGGTGAATGCGGGCCCTGGGTTTGGCATAAAAATCCAACTCACGGCCAATTTATATAAGCATGGATTGATTCTGAACAGATTTGCTCAGCAGTCCAATGCTGACGCAACATAGACAAGTGCTGTGCTTAGTTGACGCCCGTCCCCTCTCTCAGGTTGGAGGCTCACATGTAGTTTTAAAACATATTTTTTTTATACCAACATTAGCAGGGTCATTTTGTATCCAGGGGACTTCATTTGGATCACCTTTAAAAAGGGACGTTCCATATATTGCAGCGTATCAATATCCACTGTCAAGGCGTAATGTCGACAGATAATATGTTTTTCTTCTACATTTCCATGTATGTCACATGTTTTTTTTTTTTCAGATGTCTTCATGCATTTACCCTCTAGGCCTACCTAATGACCCTGAGTTTTATCGAGACTTCTAATTGTGACAAAAGGAGAAGAAAAAATGCTGGTAACTAATATTTCCTCCATTTTCCACAAGGTTTTCTACCCTTTTAAAGTTATGCTTTGGGGACTACTATCTCCTTATCAGACAGTGTAGATCCAAGATCAGACTGCACGTTCTGTGCAGTCTGATCTTGATCTACACTGTCCGCAAAAGGTTAGTGAGTCGCGCTTAGCAGCCCAAGGGCTGACTCTCTCTCTCTCACCGTGTTTCTTTCCATAAATTTAGCCTGGGCAAACTATAGTCTGATATTTTATCACTGATCTCAAATCAACATTACATGGCAGAGAACAGACGTGCTTATCTTTACAAAATACATCAAGGTTTATTGACATTTCCGATGATACTAAAACTGAAAAACGTTTAGACGATAATAAAACGGACATTACGTGCTAGATATAGATCTGTAAACATTTGAGGGATCTTGCTTTGTGACTTGTTTGTTTGCTTGTTTGTTTGATTGGTGATTCGCAAAGTTTTGAACTGTAATTCTGCAATATCGAGTAGTGTACGTATCGATGTGTTCCCGGAGTTTGTTTGACCAGTACTACGCCCAACGATCTTTCCATGATATCGGACGATTTTCCACAAATACAACGTTGAAACTGCGTCCAGTACACTCGTCACAACTCGGCCGATTCCATAATTACATCTACCTCGTTCGTATAATGAAGGCTTCCATTTTGAACTACCAATCACATAATCTTTAAAATGGCGGCGCCCATGTAAATTAATTAGCAACGATATAAACAACCACGGTGCAGTTATTCACATTTGGCAATCTGTCGGTGAAAACTCTCAACGAAACTGATTTCAAGAATTGAATGTACAAACTGTTTTTCAACGGAAATGTATTTCGAAAGTGTTCGATAGATAATTGTGACTCATGTTTTCTTTTCTAAGAGGAGCCCTACAATTTTAAGAACGGTAAAGCAGCTTGCTTCCAGCGAGTAAATGTACCGTGTTGATGCATATGAATACATGATACAGCCGATGGACTTGATCAACGGATCACCCAAGGGTTGTCAAATGCAAACAGCAGTGAAAGAGGAATTCAACCTGTCGTAATAGTTTTCATCGGTTCTATCCTTAAAGAGACGAACGCCATCATTTGTGTCAAAAAGGTCGTCTGAAAATGCTTTCAGCCTAGAAAGGTCTAAGAACGTGTCTTCCGTTCAAGAATTAACCCATTCCCACACGATTCAGAGTTTTAATAACTTTGAGTATGAAGACTTTTGAGGACATTTTGGGAAAAGGAGAAAATGCTGGTAACAAGCATTTACTCCTTTTCAGCTTAGAAAGGTCAAAGAATGTGTTGTCCATTCACGAGTTAACCCATTCCCACACGATCCAGAGTTTTAATAACTTTGAGTAAGAAGGCTTTTGAAAACATTTTAGGAAAAGGAGAAAATGCTGGTAACAAAAATTTACTCCTTTTCCCAAAATATTTTCTACTCTTTCAAAGATCTTTTTACCGTTTTAGTCATATTTAATTTGTCGTCCTCTAGTACTTTAGGCTTAGAAAAGAACAAAATTTTGCAGTTTGGTAAAAAGTAAAGAATACTATAACTTAAAACCTTGCTCTAAGTGAAGTTTCTCTGGTAACGTCATATGTATTTTCAGTTTTGTAATGGGTCAAAATATGACTCACATAACTTTGAAATAAGTTTGAAAGTAAGCGAACAAACAACCATGCAAATCTGACATTTTATTTCGCGAAAATGATTTCTATCACTAAAATTTCAGGGCTGTTTTCGTGTAATATCTGATGAATAGATTGATTGAATGAATGATGTCTTACTCCGCTTTCAACATTGTTTCAGCCATATCACGACGATACCTCACATATTGATGTAAGTCCGTGGTTTCAGAAGTACACGGCTAGAGCTTTGAAATTTCTTGCCTAAGGCCAACCCACCAAAATTCCTGTTCTTCCAGTGTGGTTCGGACCCGGGACCACCAAGTTACGATCCCTACACTTTATTACTGAGCCACGCGGGACCCCTCTCATGATGAAACAATGGGGCAAAATAACTTAAACTTGGAACAATTTCAAAGCAATGTATATTTAGGACCTCACTGACAGCACGGATTGTGCTTTAAATTAGATCTGTGTCTTTTTTTCTATCTACAGAAGTTCACTGAACACGTGCTTATCATTTAAAGGGGCCAAATAAATTCTGCCTTAATAACAAATGAACATTTGCCTAAAATATTGCGTGACGCACAAAGCTGGCAAAAAATAGCAAATGTGTCACAAATACTCTGGTATTGAAAGATATATACGACTATTTTCTCACGAGATTTGTAATAGAGGTTGAGTGAGAGGGAGGTATCACGAGAGTATAGTAACTCAATCAAAAGGTTTCTTTTTTTTCTTTAAACATTCAAGCAGCGTACAATTAGATTTCGAAAAACGATATATGAAAATTAATTTTCAAACCTGACAGTATTAGTTGTACGGTCAGGTGGCAGGGGACTTGGAAACTTGTTCACGGCTGTGGTGAATCATGTCGCCCCGAGCCGAAGGCGAGGTGGTGACATGATTCACCACAGCCGTGAATAAGTTTCCAAGTCCCCTGCCACCTGACCGTACAACGAATTTATTATACTGCAAATTTTTACCATTCCAACGTGTGTTAAGCGAAATTTACCCGTTTTTTGGTTTCAAAAATTGAGTACGCTGACGAAGTAGAATTTCCCTTCTGAGTGCACCAATTCAATGAAAACTGACGTCACTGGGAACTGACGTCACTGAAACCTTGGTAAAACGTGCAGTTTGGTGCATATTCTTGATGTTAATCTTGGTCGACGCAGCTATTTTGGATGTTGTGTTGAAAGTGTAGTCATGTATACTGGGCCCCCGAAAGGGAAACTGCTCTTACGTTGGTTTTGCCAGTGTACATGATATATATGTTCGGGGCATATTATCCAATCAGATCACGAGAAATTTCTTTGCAGTATAATAATACTATTTCAGACATGCTCTGGCAAATGGGGGTTTAATTGATCTCCGTAATGCATTACACCAAACAAATCATCACATAACTATGGATCCATAAAATCACTTTGCATAACAACCGACTGAATCATAATGTACTCTAATCCTTTGACATGCAGAAAATTTACCAACTGCAAAAAAATTCAACCTATGTCAGCTTGCACGGACAGCGCAGGCTGAACTGGACCGACTATTTTTGCAGATGCATTAACCCTTTACCACACGGCAAAATTTAAGACCTATCCAAATTGAAAGCATTTGCACACGACAATTTCATAGTGGCTCAAATGACGCAACTTTTCTTTGATAGGGTAGAAAACTTTGTGGGAAAAGGAGAAAATGCTGGTTACCAGCATTTTCACCTTTTCCCACAATGTTTTTAAAAGGCCTCTGCTTCAGGGTCGTTAAAAGGCGTCATTGTGTGGTAAAGGGTTAAGCCCCCTTCCCACAGTGCATAGCTCATTTATTTGTCTTTAATGATGGCATAATGTTAGACTGCGTCGGCTCACTTATGCATGAGTGTTTAGGTTTACCAGTACTTGGTAAAGGCTTTGAAGTGTCTTGCCCAAAGGCACTCTCGGGAAAAATCCAGCACCTTCCGCAAGGATTTAATTCTTTACCAAAAGACAAAATTTCTGACTCGTCCTGAATCAAAGCTGTTGTAGACGATAAAATTAAATTGAATGTGACTCACTTGATGAAATTTCGCAGAAAACATTGAGGAAAAATGAGGAAATGCTGATTTCAAGTATTCTCTCCTTTTCCAACAATGTTTTCAAAAGCTTCTCTCTCAGGGTCGTTAGAACTCAGGCTTGTGTGATAAAAAGTTAAGCTGGACCCTCAAAGCTGTAAATTCTTAACTCCTAAGCTTCTAACATGCATTCTGATCTTGGATCTACACTGTCCGATGATATTTTTTTCTCCAAAAGTACTTTTGAAAAAGCAAAAGTTGGGTTTTACTATCAGTTTGAAAGTTTAATTACATTTATTTAGCAGGGACTGGGTTAACTTTCCTCACATTGCTTAGCAGGACCCATACACATTTTTAAGCGTAGCATACTAGTATATAGCATAGTATAGTGTGGTTACTCGTTATCAACCGGAGAATAAAAAGACTCGTCAATTTTGAAAGTATACTGACGTCCATTAAAAACGCCTCATCTCCCTCTGTCGCGTCATATTTCATGAATTTAATATCGAATGCATGGTTTTGTATTTTAGAAATGGACTTTGTCAATATTTCTACACATATTACATGACACAAACGTTTACCTAAACATTACACAAATTTAACAGCCATTTCAACAAACTCACCCCCTAAAATTCATCAATACCGTGTATGGCCTCCTTGACTTGCTATCAGTGCCGGCAGTCGCCGTCCCATGGACCCACACAGATTACGCAGGAGATAGCGTGGAATGCGAGCCCACACTTCACATAGAGCATTTGTCAATTCTTGGACGTTTTGCGGCTGTGGGTTACGTCGACGTAAACGACGTCCGAGGATGTGCCACATGTGTTCGATCAGGTTACAATCTGGAGAGTTAGCAGGCCATGGCAGCACGGCAATATTATTGGCCATGAGAAAGTTTCTGGTAAATCTGGTCGTGTGGGGGCGCGCATTGTCATGTTGAAATGTAAGGCTACGGCGTTGCTGAAACATGGGAAAGACCATAGGACGCAGAACTTGGTTTACATACCGTCTGGCATTTAAATTAACATTAATAGCCGCTAGGTCAGTTCTAAATGTGTTGTTTATTGCTGCCTAAACCATTATACCACCACCACCAAAACGGTTGTGTTCCAGAACAAAACTTTGGGTGTACCGTTCATTACGTCGACGGTAAACGCGGACTCGTCCGTCGGCACAATAGAGGTTAAAACAGGATTCGTCACTGAAGACCACATCACGCCAACGTCTTCCGATGTTGTTTTGAGCCCACTGCCGACGATCCCGACGGTGGTGGTCAGTTAGCACATCACCGCGGTATGGCCGCCTGCACAATATTCCACGCTCCCGAAGACGTCGCCTTACTGTATTCCGACTTACATGTCTTCCGCGATTCCCTATAACCATCGACGTTGTGGATTGCGCTTTGACAAAATGGTTTCGCAAGTGACGTTGACGGATGAAATTGTCTTGTCGTACAGACATCAAACGCGGAGCACCAGGTCGGGGCCTATCAGACAAGCTCTCTGTTTCGTTTACCCGTCGAACAAGACACACTATTGTTGATCTTGCAACGTTAAAGCGTCTTGCAACGTCACTTTGAGAAAGACCGCTTTCAATCATGCCCAAAATGCGTGCTGTTTATTCATTATTTTGTCTTGACATTTTCGAAATTGATGTTTTCAAAATATTGCTTGGACTACTTAATTGTAAATCAACTACTGTTTACACATGCGTAATTTTGACCGACATAACCACGTGGGGAAAATGCATGGGGCGTAGGGCAAAACGGTGCCATGAGTCATGGTTGAAGCAAACATAATAGACTGGCACGAAATTTCATGCTTCAGTAGATTAGAGAAGTGAAAATTCTATGGTAGGCAAAAAGAGACATATACTATATTCTAGGTATGTACAAAGCTATCGCACTTTTTCGATGAGGCGTTTTTAATGGACGTCAGTATATTTAAAGTCGAGAAATGAACTGCGTTTCGAGTGATGGTAGATTTCTTAGAAAGAGTACACGGCATTTTTTTTTCCTTTTCACGACACCTTTTAAAAAAGCCTTCTTCTTCATGGTCGTAAAAAGATGATATCATTTGTACAGGAGTAAAGGTGTGGTTACAGGTCATTTTTTTTCCTCCTTGGAACATAAACAGGAAATTCATCTTTGTCTTTCAAAAACCCTGCTATTCGATAAGTAAACATTACATGTTTTCAATCTCTAGGGTTTCTTGTATAACCAAATCCTGCATAGAACGCCTTCTGACTCCTTTGGCAGTAAATAGGTCATGATGAGCATGTGCGGTCCAGTCGCATCTTGATGTGTAGGCCTGGACACCCAATGATTTTGTTAATGAATATATTTCTACCCGACGAAATTTCCACCAAATTGTCCAAACCTAAAGCATTTTCAGACGACAAATTACATGTAATAATGATTTAGGCCTTGAAAGAGCAGAAAATATTGTGGGAAAAGGAGAAAATTAATGCTGGTTGCCAGTGTTTTTTACCAGTGTTTTCTCCGTTTTTCCTACATCCTTTCAAAACGCTGTCTTCTAGAAATCATTGAAACCCGGAAATGTTTGGTAAAAAGTTATTCTTTTTTAATCATTTTCACTCTGTATACATGTACTTTAAACTGAAGAGGAGGCCTATGAACCGTAGTTGATTCCACCGATATTTTTTTCACATTTAGCAGGGGGAAAAAACAAGAAATACGAAAATGGAATACGTGCGTTAATTACAAACCAAAAAAAAAAAAACGTGTGACTTTAGTTTTGTTTAAAATCACGTGCCTTTGGGATCAATGTCTTACTCGTTCTTGACATGTTTATTACATGTGTCCTAGATGTATCCTTTACCAGTCGACATAAGTCTTAACTCGCCAAAATTCAAAGCATTTGCAGATAAATTTAAAAGTGGCTCAAATAAAGGGATTTTGCTTTGAAATGGTACAAAAAAAAAAAACATAGAGAGAAAAAGAGAAAATGTTTACCAGCATTTTTTCCTCCTCCCTAAATGTTTCCAGAAGCAATCTTCTACAGGGTCGTTAAAACACCTTATTTTTTTGTAAAGATTTAATCCTTTTCACGATAAATTGAAACAGCCAACAATTTTATTGTATAACTTTTTTGTCTTCGATTTCATAAAGGTCTTTAAAAAAGCCTAGTGTCTATTGAAAAAGTCGGCCAATGATCGGACTGCACTAAAATCATGCTGATCCATGTCTTCTTTTGGTAGAGCATATCCGAATGCTGTAAGAAATTTCTTTACCTTTGATAAAGTGTTACGAAAAGACGATCTAAAACCTTAGCGTCTAAACCTCATAGTAAACCATATCATGTTATACGCGATTAAATTCGTATTTTGCAAAATGTATAGACAAAGATTAGACTATACATATGTGCAGCCTCATCCTTTTCTGCACTTTCTGCCTCTCTTTTAATGGTTTCAAAACATATACAACCCCATTACATGACAATGAACAACGAATGGATAACGACGGTATTTTTTTTTTTTTCGTCTGTCAACGACTAAGATCTACAACCGATATGATAAGGGTTATAAAAATCCCACGAGCAGTTTCATGAATATAAAACAAAGTTCCAAAAGTACATGACAGCATTTTTGATTAAAAAAGAAACATCTTAGAAAATAACGTGAATAGTTTTTCGGTATGGCGGTATCAGCTGGCTTTTGACCTTCTTCTTAGTAATGGTCTCCGATATATAAACAGTAATTCAGGATTGGCCAAAAATGTAGACATGTTTTTTTTTGTGTGTGTGGGGGGGGGGGGGGGGGGCGAGGGGGGGGCCTGTGGGCCATTTTGTCGGCCTATTCGCGCGCCTACTTACGACACTACTGTACAGGGATCATACCGTTAATCGCTTCCTCGCTGCGCTTATACCTACCTCAACAATGGCTATGATTGGGTGAACCCTTTCCATGTACTAATATGTAGTTTAATATTTTTACAAGCATTTAACCCTTAGGCTAATAGGCGCGACTCAAATCCATTGCGGACAGCGTACATCAAGATCAGACTGCGAAGAATGTGCAGTCTGATCTTGGATCTACAATGCAAAAAACTACACTTTTAGTCCCCAGCGCTCCAAGGGTTGGGATTGTACTTTGCTGTAACGAAATATGGCACTAATATGTAATAAAAAAGTAATCTAATCGGATTTGAAATTTCGAAATTATCCCTCTCCGCTAATTTTATTCTATATTCGTTCTTATACCAATAATTAACCTATTTTCAAAGCATCTCTTTGATCTTACAATGACCCTGAAAGATTAGATACAATGAATTACTGAAAGAAAAAAGAAATAAAGAATGAAACGTGACTCTTCCTTCTGTCATCGTTTCCAAAAATTCAGTTCTTATTGTATTCTGTTCTTTTCTCTTAATGTACATCATCATGCACTTTCTAAGAGCGACTCAAGGCGCTTTCCACAGATGGTGTAAATCAAGATCAGACAATACAGATCTTCGATCGACTGTATTCAACTCAATGACCCGTATTTAAGCGAAATGCTGACCGTAAAGGGTACACATAAATTCCAAGATGACCTTCGCTTAAGAAAGGTTCCATTTAACTCTTTACCAAACGACAAAATTTTAGACTGGTCCTAATTGAGAGCATTTGCAGACGACATATTAAATGTAGATGAATTGATGCTAATTGTCAGTGAAAGAGTAGAAAACCTTGTGGGAAAAGGAGAAAATGCTGGTTACCAGCATTTTCTCCTTTTCCCACAAGGTTTTAAGAAGGCTCCTACTTCAGGGTCGTTAAAAAAAGGGATTGTTTGGCTACTAAATATATTAAACGAAAACTCCCACGCAATAGAAAAAACCGAAATATTGTGATTTAAAAGTTGATTTCACCGGTAAAAAAAACCGTATCAGACAGTGTAGATTCAAGATCAGATTGCACGTTCTGTTCAGTCTGATCTTGATCTACACTGTCCGAAAAAGCGCCGCGAGTTGCGCTTAGCAGCCTAGGAGTTAAGTTCATAGCATTTTGAAACGCTCAAACAGAAAAAGAAATGGGCTTGAAAAAGACAGCGACATAAGAGACCCAAGTCTTCTCAGTTATCATACCAGTTTTGATTGTAGTATCTCACAAAAGAAGGGACAGCACGGATCATATATCAGACTGCACGGATCACGCAGTCTGGTCATGATCTACACCGTCCCCAAAAGCAAGCAAAAGTGTGATTGAGAGTCTAGGGTTTTTTTTCAGATTTTGTGAAATAAATCACTCAAGTGAAGATTTTGAGAGAAGTGTTTCTGAATAGTTCTTAGTTCTTTTCAAAGCGTTTTAACCACTGTCCTACCATGTTTTACCCATGGATACATTTTTAGGAGAGTGTAGACTAGGATCATCCTGCACATACGTGTAGTCTATTCTTGGCTTATACATCCCGTTTCTTCTGATAATGATTTCCGTCATTGCAATTAAATTTGCCTAAAAACTTAACGAAATCTAAATCTGTGATAGTCTTACTGGCAAAACTGCGGCAGAATAGAGTCAAAGCATGTCTTCAAGGAAATGAAATGTGTGTAAGAAATCGGTAAAAACTAAAAAGGCCAAACTAGCCGAATTTCAGAAATGCTCGACAGTGTAGATTCAAGATCAGAATTCGCGTTCCGTGCAGTCTTTGTATTTTATTATACCCTAACAATAACACAATTTCTGATAAAAACATTGTGCGAAGTTTGCCACAGGGTCATAAACGTTGGATTGTTCGGAAAACGGTTTATCCTTCAGGCCTTTAGATCCTGGCCAGTGAACTTTTCTCAGAGAACAAAAAAGAAGATTTTTTTTTATAACGTTGTAAAGTACTTTGTATTTAATGATCTATTTTAGTTACATGGTAGATAAAGGGAGACATATAGAACAACCTGTCCGTTTATTTAATGAGTAGCACCCCTTTCAACATCATTATAGTTATTACACGGCCACAATTACACCTATTAGTGTGTTCTTAGATTTTAGTGCACAAATCTGTCTAAGCTACCGGTTGCTTTCACATTTAAAAAAGTCAACAATATGTTTTCCTGTAATAGAGATATGAATCCTGTCGCAACAGATTTTATTAATCTTTGGAAATTATTTTGGCTAAGCCAACTTTGATTCCCAGGGCCCGTAATCAAGAACCTTGCAACCCAATAACATTCTCATTTTTCTTCTAGATTTGAAAAAGTAAAACAATTTCTATGTAATTTAGCCAATCAGGAATTGTGTTACTTTCATAGTGAACAAAAACTTACTGAGAATTGGACCAAGAATATTACCTGGAATCGGCGGTAAGTATTGTCCTTGGGTTATCTTCTCTTTGCTTTAATATCAATATAAAACCGATTAAAAAAAAATGTCACTACGGTTTTAAACTGTGTCCAACGTTTCTTACGTTCCAGCACTAAAAGCAAAACCAACCTTAACCACAAGATAACAGTCTTAAAGGCTACGCCTCCCCTGGGTTGTGATTTCGAATCTGGGTACGGCCGAACTGTTTTCGATAATTAATGATTGTCATTTCATCAGGGTCTGTAAACATTGTCGGGAAAGGAGTGGTTGCTTTTTCAAGCAATTGTTCCTTCTCCCACATTGGTCTCCTTGTCGTATGCTTTTTTTTAACCCTTAGGCTGTTAGCCCGACTCACTGACCTTTTGCGGGCAGTGTAGATCAAGATCAGACTGCACAGAACGTGCAGTCTGATCTTGGATCTACACTGTCCGATAATGAGATTTTTTCCCCCAAAAAAAACATTTGAAATAGCAAAGTTTGAGTTTTTACTATCGGCTTGAAAGTTTCATTCCACTTATTTAACAGGATGAGGGTTAAATGTTCCCACCAGTGTGTGACCTGCACTGTTTGTTGTATCCCTAACTCTTCCAGCGTCAAATAGATATACTTAACCTCATTCGACGGCTGTAAATGCACTCAAGTGAAAATCAGAAAAATTGTCTGTCTTTCAGACTTGACTAAACAAGCGGACGGTATAGATTCAAGATCAGACTGCACGTTCTGTGCAGTCTGATCTTGGATCTACGCCGTCCGCAAAAGCTCACGTCTTCGTTTATGGCTCTAAAAGGGTTAGATAAGCCTGTATCGTAATGGTTTATAGGCTAAATCACCAAAGTAAATACCTTTCATCCCCGAAGCCTTACTTAGGCCATAAAGCCCCATAAGGAAATAAAACACCTTAATGAATTGTTGGGAATCCTCGGACAGTTAGGTCAAGTTCTCCTGTTGCGCGTAATTAACCCTTTACCAAACGATCCCGTAATTTTTACGAGTCTTACGAAGAAATCTTTTGATAATAGTATGGAAAACACTTTGTGGAAAAAAAAGGAAACACGATAATTTCATGCTTTTTTGGTAATTTATCGAGAAATAATGGTGGATTATAAGGTTTGATAATTCATGGTAACAAACAGTGAAATTTACCATAAATATTTCCGCAACTCTGCAACTGAATAACAGTGGTTCCCGTGCACTAGTTACATAGGTAAACAGTGCGTGCCATTCAACCAGACAGAAATATGACATAATTTTTACATGCATTTACCCTACATTTCTCGCGGTTTACGTAATATTGTAATGCTTTGTTATGTGGGGGAGGTACGCCATAAGAAATTGCCGAAAACAACTGTACTGGATTTTTATGAAAGCCCAAACAAAAAAGGTGTGATAGGCATAAAATAAAAAGAATATTTGGGTGTTTTTTCAGTGATAGATTTCATCGCGTGAACATCAACGGTAATATTTCTACGAGTGGTTGCGCCACTCGTGCAAATATTACGAGTGGTTGCACGAGTGGCGCAACCACTCGTACAAATATTACGAGATGAACTAAATTGCGCCACTCGTGAAAACATTACCGATGATGTTCACGAAATAAAATAAATTTCGATCTTTTACCCAAAAATCAAATAGCCTATATGACTTGCAACACGCGAAAAGGGGCATTCGGACATTTGCGTAAAGTGTCGTCTCGGATCAGCCTGCGCAGACGGCACTTTACGACTACATTAGATTTTGTGCTACACTAGACTTGTGCAAAACAGAAAATTACATAAAAACGGAAAGTGTCGTTTCGGATTAGCTTGCGTGGACTGCGCAGGCTGATCCGAGACGACACTTTACGCAAATGTCCGAATGCCCCTTTTCGTGTGTTGCAGGCCATATGTAACCAATTTAACCAGAATACTATTTACTGCCCATGCAAAGACATATCCCACCATTAGAGCTACGTTCCATTCGTCGTCTACAAATAGTTTAGATTTTGAACAAGTCTAAGAATTGTGTGGTCTGTCACAAAGTTAACTGTTGGAGCCTGTTGTCAATCGTGTTTTATTTCTCTAACTCTTGACGATAAGCCCCGGTAACGCAGTCGGTAGTGTACGGGATTTGAGACCAGGGGTCACGGGTTCGAATCCCCAGCTCTGCAAATTTCTTTCTGGGGATTTATGATAGCCATTGCCACAGGATTCATTCTTATTTCGTCGCTGGTCAATGTTTCGAAGATGATTATGCGTGAAAACAGACAGCAACTTGGAAAGAATATTATGAGGGGTACTGGTAACAGGAAACTACAATAACACATAGCCATATAGGTGCACTGGCCGTCGAGCTTGGGATTCGTACAAGCGACCTATTTCCCCCCCACCCCCGGCTTCAAGCCCGGTACGCTACCGACTACGCTACTACGCTACTACGCTACGGGACTCGGCAGTATGAAAAAGAAGAGCGGGAGTAAAATTGATGTGATACTCGTTTTGTTTACTTCGATACTTTCTATGATAGAACACTGTGGCAGTTTCAGTCAGTACAATCCGATAATGATATATATCATCATCAGTCATCATCATTAGAAGAATCGTAAGGGACATTATTAAAAATTGTGAAAATACAAAATGCATGTATTGCACATTTCAGCCATTGTCCAAATATGCAGTCACGCAAATGATATCAATAACCATAAGAACAACAACAATAATATCAACAAACAAATAAGTTGAATAAAAAAAAACTTACGTCTCGAACAAAAAACGTCAAGAAGTACATACAAACAAATTTAAACAAGTAAATAGCCACAGTAAATCAATTTTATAGCTCAAAGTTAATCAATTTAAATCTAAAATCACCATTCTAAGATAAAAGAGAAGGTCTTCAACCTTTACAGATCCGTCGACAAAAATCAGGGGCTTTTGCAAACTAAATAGATCAAGATTAGACTGCATGGAACGTCTACTCTGATCTTGGATCTATAATGTCCATTCTTGTTTCATGAAGCCAATAAAATGGAGATTTGTCTAAATTTATGTATTGTAAGTTGAGATGTCAAAAAAATTCAGAGTTTATATATTTTGCGGATAAAGAGTCAACTCTTCCACTCAAAAAAAAGAAATCTCGAATTTCTTTTGTCTTAATTCATAAATATCGGCTAATTATGGAGAGACATGCCTTTCAAAGCTCAAAATCAGTAAGCGGACGGTGTAGATCAATGATCAGACTGCACGTTTTGTGCAGTCTGATCTTGATCTATACCGCCCGCTAAAGCTTCTTAGAATCGCTAAAAACAATGAAAGAGTTAACGAAAAAGTTAATGGCGATGATCTAATTTGTTTGAGAGCATTTCCTGATAGTTGGGATGCAAGAAAACAGTTTGACCTTGTATACAAGTTTATTGATCAACTTGGATAGACATACTGACCACCCTTGGTTTCAAAACGAATGTTGATGGATTACTGATTGGTTGATTGGCCGGTCGGTCGGTTGGTTGGTTTGTTGCTTTGTTGGTTTGGTGGGTGGGTAGTTTGTTGGTTGCTTGGTTGGTTTGTTTGTTGGTTGTTTGGTTTGTTGTTTGGTTGATTGTTTAATTGATTGATTGATTGATTATTTCAGTCATTGTAGGACAACAGGTCACTTATATTTTTCCAAGGTTTGACAAGTGCCCAATGAGGCTTTGAAGTGACTTGCCCACAGACACTTGCACCTAAAAATGTCAAACAAATGAAACTGATAACTATATTTTGTCTTTAAAAAATGTTTAAATTGTCCGTCAATGTGTCTGTTGGGGCAATGTTTCTAAAGTATTGCACATTGTAAAGAAAACTGTCGTCGTTGAAGCCAAACTTTATATTTCATATGCAAATCCTTTCAAGTTGTCCTTTTGAGAAAGATTTAAAGCCCTTTCCATTATGATACATATGAGCCATGCTCTGTCAAAAAGGGGCTTAATGAAGCTGAAACAGTACCGACCCAGGTCAGCCTGCGCAGTCCGCACAGGCTGACATGAGTCGAAACTTTTTGGTATTTGTAAATTGTCCACATGTCAAAGTACCATTCTACCCCACGGTGCAGTCAGTTGTTAGTCAAAACGGATTTTATGGATTCATGATTATGTGATGACTTGCTTGGTATAATGCACCACGGAGATGCATTAAGCCCCCTTTTGCCAGAGCGTGACACATATACATACACACAATAATTGTGCCGAAGTATAAGAGCGTTTCTAGAGCAATTTCCAGATATTTTCGAACTCCTGAGATATTCAAGTGGACTAAAAACCGTCTCGAAAAACCCCATTTATTTCCATGAAATGAAAACAAAGCGCCGTTTCTGTCAAGTATGTCATAATTGATAAGGCCGATTATACCGCGAACTGTCATAGAAAAGTTGAACAGTCGCTTATGTCATCGATCATTTTTTATTCTGTCTATAATACTGGTACTTCTCAGAAATACCTACTTGATATTCCTTTTCACCTGTTTCTTCTCATATATCTTATTGGTGAATCTAAGTTCGTCAACATTGTTTTGAGGATCAAAAATTAAAACATAAAGAATGATCTAACTTGCAGTGGCTCAAGTTAAAACTATTTTTTCCCTTTGAATCCATCTTGCTCGGTTCCCTTTGTTTTATGTTTGAGAGAGACAGAGGTAAATATAGGGATGGGAGTAAAGAAAGTGAGAGAGAGACAGAGAACCTCTAGAATCCATCTTGCTTGGTTCCTTTTTTTTTTGAGAAGGACAGAGGTAGAGAGAGCGGGATAGGAATAAGAGAATGAGAGAGCGACAGAAAATCTCTAGAATCCATCTTGTTTGGTTCTCTTTGTTTTATATTTGAGAGAGACAAAGATAGAGAGAGGGGTGGGAAGTGAGAGAGGGAGAGAGAAACACACACACAGGAAAAGGCACAGAGACTGAGAGACAGAGAGAGTGAGAAAGAGAGAGAGGGGGGACGGACGGACGGACGGACTGAGAGGCAGGTAAAATGAGGGCTGCAAAAAAAAAGAGAATTTTCTGCATATATAATTTCGTTTGTTTTTTTTCCCTTTTTTTTCTCTCGCTCTCTCTATCTTTCTTGCTTCGCCTGCTAGTTCGTCCGCCCATTACAATCTTTTTTTTACATTATTTTGCATTTTCTTGTATATTTTGGAATTTATGTCCTGCAGTAGACATCTTTGATACAATGAATTTTTGTAAAAATGCTGCAACCCATTTGTAGCGATAAAAATGAAGTTCTAGTAGTCTGTCTTGTTAAATGCACAGGTGTATTATTTTTGATATACAGTCCACGGTAACACGTACAAGTTTACTTTTCAAATCTTAAATCTATGTCATTTGGCATGCCCTGCTTTTGGTAGGGCAGGACATTTGAGACTTACAACACAATGACAAGTTTTACGACTCTAAGAAAGAAGGCTTTTAACAACATGGTGGTAAAAGGAGAAAATGCTTATAAACACTGAAGATGTTGAAACAATAACGCAACAACAACGGGAAAAGGGTCAGGAATCCTCCCTTGATCTCTTCTTATCTTCGTAAATCAATTTTCTGGGATCCTTCAGCACCAAAGAGCGAAAGTGGAGCATTTGAAGACTACATAGATTAAGATCATACAGCACAGGTTGTGCTGTCCGATCTTGGATTTATACCATTCGCTTGTTTAGCGACGCCTGTTGGATAAAAAAACTTTTAATTTCAAGGATTGTATTTTTCAGCCGTCCAAAGAAGTCTTGTGTATATACGTGGCGCAGATAGACAATTGACCCTTAGACTGCTAAATAAATGAAATGGAACTTTAAAGCCGATAGTAAAACCCCAAATTTGCCTATTTCAAAGATAGTTTTTGTGGGAAAAGATCTCCTTATCGGACAGTGTAGATCAAAGATCAGACTGCACGTTCTGTGCAGTCTGATCTTGATCTACACTGTCCGCAAAAGGTCAGTGATTCTCCCTTTGCAGCGTAAGGGTTAACTCTAACCAGACATCCTTATTGTCAAAGTGATGACCGTGAAATACTTATATGACTTTAGGTCAATAATTAGCCTTCGTTATCCTGTTTCCAAACAATCCTGTGCTTTTAACGACCATGTGGAAGCGGCCTTTTGAAAACATTGTGGTAACCACCGTTTTCTCCTTTTTCTCACAATGCTTTGTAATTTTTCAAAGACAAATCCTACCGATTCAGTCATACTTCGTTTGTCGTATGCACATGCTTTCCATTTAGACAAGTATGCATTCTTCTTGTTATAATGCATTACGAAGATATCCTAAATCCCCTTGCCTTAAGGTCTACGGCCCCTAACTCATCGGTAAACATCGACGTTTTCGTAAAGGCTATTCGGCCAATCTCGGCAACTTTCGTCTTCTAATATGAGAGTTAGCTGCTGTAGACTCACTAAATCATCGGTAAATATCGTGTAACATCGACGTTTTCGTAAAGGCTATTCGGCCAATCTCGGCAGCTTCCGTCTTTTAATGTGAGAGTTAGGGCCGTGGAGCTTAAGTGAAACTTGTATTTATTATTGTATTACTAACTTTGACTAAATACAAACTTGTGAGCAATCGGTATCCATTGGGATTTAGCCCTTGTACTTCTAGATAACTTAAATGAAACTTTAAAGCAGATGGTGAAAACCCGACTGTTTTTATTTCAAACTTAGTTTTTAAAGAAAAAAGTCTCCTCACCGGACAGTGTAGATCAAAGATCAGACTGCACATTCTGTGCAATATGACCTTGATTTTTACAGTATCCGCAAAAGGTCAATGGGTCGCGCTTAGCAGCCTAAGTGGTAAAGCAATCAAACCAGTCTGTCTTCTTTAAAAAAAAAATAGAAGGATCACAGCAGATATTCTGAGAGAAGTACACGTATACTAATTTTTTTCCGGCCATTCCAGGACGTAAATGTTATTAATTAGATCTCGTAGAACCATGATTCTCTCACGTCGAACTCTGCCCCTGATTGTGTTTATACACAATGTCGAGTAATTTGTGTGACAGGCCGAGTGCCATGTCATTCATGAAGACCTTTTTTTTCCCTCTCCGTGAACTACTTACAGATGTGTGTCGATTTATCATCAATGTATCTCCGGAATTAATTTTTGTATCTTTACTCCTTCTCAACTGTATTTTCTAACCTAGAGATATGCCTAGGACAGAACGTGAGGTCTGATCTTGGATCTATACCGTCCGCGTGGTTAGTAAAGCCTGTAAAACAAGTACTTCAGAAACTGTGTTTCAATGCATAGTACTTGTAGCTGTCGAACAAGGCCGAGCTTGTATTGTTGGCGCTGAAAGATGTTTATCAGGCTGAATGGAAGATAAGGATATTTATAGTCTTCAGAAAAGGCAATCCATACGATAATAGAATTCTTAACTCAGAAAAAATACCCCACAAAATATCGGACTGTGTATGATACAAGATCAGACTGCACGTTTTGTGCAGTCTGATCTTGATCTACACTATCCGAAACACTATTTCTGTTATTCAGGCCTGTCTCTCATTTTCTCTCTCTGTCTGTCTGTCTATTCGCTGTCTGTCTGTCTGTCTGTCTGTCTGTCTGTCTCTCTCTCTCCCCCTCTTTCTCTCGCGCGCTCTCTGTCCCATTTTTCTCTCTGTCTGTCTCTGTCTCTGTCTCTCTCTCTCTCTCTCTCTCTCTCTCTCTCTCTCTCTCATATTTTGGTTAAGGTAAAACACTTTTCAAAATTATCATAAACCCAAACTTTAGTTTAACTTATTTATTTAACGCACAAGCATAACAAAATATTTTTTATCAAAGTTCGAGTAACAAACAATACATAGTTGTAAATGGTGACAGTACAAAATTATGAAATGAAAGTACATGTACATTTTTGTGTGTACCTGTGTTTTAGATACGAAACTGCAGTTTTTGTGTATGACATTATGCAAACTTTGTTACAGACATACAATTGTGTTAACAAGTTTCTTTGCAAAATTATATCACATAGTTAAATGTGTTTACAAGTTTCTTTGCAAAATTATATCACATAGTTAAAGGCAAAATACATGTATGCAGTGAAACTTTACTTATTTAAACAAGAGGTAATTCGAGTATATCTCATCAGTTCTCTCTCTCTCTCTCTCTGTCTCTCTCTCTGTCTCTCTCTGTCTCTTTTCTCTCTTTCTTTCTCCCTCTCTGTCTCTGTCTGTCTCTCTCTCTGTCTGTCTGTCTGTCTCTCTCTCTCTCTGTCTCTCTCTCTCTCTCTCTCTGTCTATCTCTCTGTCTGTCTATCTCTCTCTCCTTCTCTCTGTCTGTGCATAAAAATAAGTGCAATCATCTTCTCAAAGAAGGTATACATTGAAAATTACAGTGATTTTTGATCATCTATTTCAACCAAAAAATCGACTTAATTTTCTGCAGACGGATCTTGATTTAAACTCTCTGCAAATTGCACACACGATCACATGCAGCAGTATAAGGTTATAATTGCAATTTTTGAAAAGAAAAATGACAAGTGGAAAATAAGCATCCAATACGAGCATAGCTCCGGATTTCCTAACAAAAATAAAGATCACTTATTATTCACCGGAATGGAAAATATCAAAATAAGTGGAAATGATACAAGTTACAAAAAAATCTTACAAGCCATAAAATCATTGCGATGTATATTTTCAGTAAGAAAAAAGAAAAGTATCTGAGTATGTATCACCATTGCTGTTTGCCAGAGTATTCAACACACTATCAATCAAACAGTGTAAATCCAAGATCAGAAAAACTTTTTTTGCAGTCTGGACTTGATCTAAATTGTTCGAAAAAGCAACTGGAATTCTGCCTCCAATACTTTTCTTAAACATTTTATGAATATTTCCTTTAAATCAACAAACATCGTTTCTATGATAAAACCATCAGTATACCACATTATTCAGACCAAGCAACACCAAAACTTGTATTCACCAACCATTCTATATGAAGTCTTGTTCTAGATTTAAAAAGTAACACAATTTCTGATTGGCTAAACCATTTGGTTGAGCCAATTAGAAATGGCGTTGCTTTGAAATGTAGAAAAAGACTTCCAGTGCAATTTAGAATGGTTGGAAAATACAACCATTCACCAACCGTTCTAAATTGCTCTTGAAGTTTTGTTATAGATTTAAAAAGTAACACAATTTCTGTTTGGCTAAACCATTTGGTTTAGCCAATCAGAAAATGCGTTACTTTGAAATTTAGAAAAATTCTTGAGAATCGGACAAAGAATATCATTAAGATTGCTTGGGGAATACGAGCTCATATTGGCATCAGTTCGCCAGCATTTTCTTCTTTTCAAACAATATTTTCAGAATTCCTCTTCCTTAAAGTTGAAAAAAAAGGATGTAACAAGTCAAGTGTAAATTACTCTGTTGCACTCGAAGTACCGGGAAGGCTTCCAGAAACAAAAGATCAATCTCTGTTGCTTTAAACAACGAATGACATATCTTCTTTCATTCCTGATATGTAATTAAAGTCTATCACAGTTAATAAATGGCTATCTATGTATATAGGTATGAGCCATGCTCTGTGAAAAGGGGGCTTAATGCATCTGCGAAAGGAACCACTCAGGTCAGCCTGCGCAATCCGCGCAGGCTGACCTGGGCCGAAACTTTTCGCTATTGGTCAATTTTCTCTATGTTCAAGGAACAGTCTACCTCATGATTAAGTCGGTTGCTAAAAAAAAAGGCTATCATCGATCCATAACTATGTAATGGTTTGACTGGTAAAATGGATCACGGAGTTAAATTAAGCCCCCTTTTGCCAGAACAAGACTCATACTGAAGGCACTGTTTTGCAGGCTGTTTAACCCTTTACCAAACATTTCTGAGTATCAACCCTTATCCTGTTAAATAAGTTAAACAAAACTTACAAGCCGATAGTTATAACCCGAATAATGCCTTTTTTTTTCAAACTCATTTGTTGGAGAAAAATATCTCCTTATCGGACAGTGTAGATACAAGATCAGACTGCACGCTCTGTGCAGTCTGATCTTGATCTACATTGTCCGCAAAAGGTCAGTGAGTTGCCCCTAGAAGCTTAAGAATTAACGACCCTTAACGAAATTAAGCTTTTGAAAACATTTTGGACTAAGGAGAAAATGCTGGTAACCAGCATTTTCTCTTTTTCCCGCGATGTTTTCTGCATTACTTCCGGACACACATCACATTATTTAAGCCACATTTAATTTGATGTCTACTAGATCTTCAAATTTTGGCGAGTCTAAAACTGTGTTATCTGGTAAAGAGTTAAGGTATTTTGATTAATTAATCACATTTTAAAAAAAAAAAACTACACACACTTTTAATTTTTTTTTACTAACACACTGTCTGTCGGCAATTCATCATTTTTATGCGAATACGAATGTAACGCTACAGTGCTAACAGGTACGACGTAACAAAATGTTATACAATTAAATCTTGATATTTCGTAAAAAAAAAAAGGTACGGTCTTAGATTAGACTTAATATGTATTCCCTATCGTTTCTATGATCTGCATAAAAAAGGTAATTTCTTAAATTCTCACAACGTTTTCTATCCTATCAAAGAGCTGTTGCTCATTTGTACCAACCTGCTCTGGCCAGAATTTCCCCTAAACGTACAGACGGATTAGATCCAGTAAGAGCTGAATAGCAATCAAGATCAAGTGCTAATAAAATATTGCCGACAGAACAGTTATAACTGAAAGACTTGCCCGACCTTTTTTCTAAAAAATAAATCACTCGTCTCACTGTTTAATTAGGCATGCGTGCGTATATCTGATTACTCCCCCGTTTCCTGGCTCCAACACAAAACCCAAGAAGACAGGACCTGATGGTCGAATATTAGCCATGTACAGAGGAATGCTGCCACTTTTAAAGCGTGCCACACCCTTCTTTACTCTCTAGTCTGGCCGCGGATATAATCTGGATACCTCGGAAGTGTACCAATGCTGCCAGGATCACAAATACGTGGAATATCTGGTGACTTTGGCACTGAAAAAAACAATTACACCAATATAAGGTGAGTACAAATGAGGGCAAGAAAAAGAAGTTTGAACGCAGGGTCACAAACATTTAAATTATCTCATGAAAGTCATTGTAAGTGAATACAAAAAGATTCTAAGATATCAAGTCTAATCTAGGATCGCAAATATGCAGAATAACTGGTGAATTGGCACTATTTTTGTGTGTGTGAAAAGGATACAAAAAAAAAACCACATAGTAACATGAGTTCGAGAACGTTCAAGATGCCAGGTCAAATCCAAAATCACAAACACGTGGAATATGTGTTGGAATTTAGCACCAAATTAAGAATAACAACAGCGATTTATACAGATTCGTGAATATACTTCCCTAGGTTCACAATTACGTGGGGTATTTAGTGGCCATGATATCATGAAGCCATATTATATCGTTACCTCGGACGAGAAGGAACAGGGGCGAAATTACCAAACCCTTCTAAATACTGTTCTTATTCAAAATTACAAGGCTATCCATCGGATTGGCAAGTCTTGGAATTTAGAATTACAGTTGACTTGAAAACGACCAAAAGGAATTGTGTGTGATCGAGAACCCAAATAAAAACACGCACTTTAAATCTCAATCGATAAATACGGTAAGACAGTGATAACGGAATTGCGAGAAAAATCAAGAAAGTAGTTCTAATCCGGAATCAAGAAGCATGTAAAATACCTTCAAGTATTTCGAAATGTTCGTTAGGCATAAACACACACTCACCCAAAGATCAAATTTACCGGGGTATATACTCTCGGGTATGCGAAATCCATATAACAGTGCCCCACTGATATATAATATCGCCATAATAACCAGGTGCCCAAGGCCGTACTCGATGGCTGGAAATAGTCCTTCTAGTAACACAAAATGTAGAGCTGGAATTACACCGGTAAGCCCAAGACTTATAAATAACCCTGAAATAGAAATACTAAATAATTTTTATATACCTAAACAGTTCGCTGCTCAAGTCAAATATGTTTCCAAATAAATCTATGATGACGCAATCCGTGTGCGGACTACTTCCACATTAGTTTTCGTTTTGATTAGTTAGAATCTTATGTAATAATATCCATCCGCAATTCACAAAAAGAAATTATTACTCACAAAATCATAATTCGTTTCAAATTCCTATCGTTTCGAATAGCATTGTCAACAAAAGCAATATTCAGTGTTCAAACTGGTAGGTATGCAATAAAAGGAATGTCACGCACTACAAAAATTCCTGGGACCTGTATCTGCTTCTCGCTGACACCTGGCATCCCGAAAGTCACACAGAAATCAAATATGCTCACGTAGCTTGAAGCAAATACAAGCCTGAAAAAAGGTATTATAATATAATATTCCGTAAGTATATTCCTGAGAAAAAAAGAATTTGAAAAGGTTTACTGGAATCAGTGCGTTCGTCTGTCCACTCGTCTGTTGACATGCGCATGAATATATTTGTGTCGCATCGGCATACACATGAATACATTTGTGTCGCATTGGTATACGCATGAATACATTTGTGTCGCATTGGCATACGCATGAATATATTTGTGTCGCAAAACCCTTCCTCGGCTCTACTGTTACTTCCATTTTCTAGATATATGTTTTGAAATTCGAAACGTCATTACAGTATGGAAAATGCATAGGAATTACCATTTCTACTCTCAACAAAAATATACCAAACGCTTCATAACTGAATACTACGGCTTCCTTCCGTTGCAGGGTAAGCTTTATGCTAGGCAAATGTCTACTTAAACCTTAGCCACACAATCGCCGCATAGACAGGCTTTGAAAACATTGTAGGAAAGGAGAAGATGCAGGTTACTAGCATTTTCTCCTTTTTCCCACAATGTTTTCTAACGCACCAAAGAGAATTCTCATCATTTGAGCCATATAAAGTATTTCGTTTGCAATCTTCTACTTTGGAGAAGCCTAAAATTTTGAACTGTCGGAAAGAGTCAGAGCAAATCATACTACTTATAATCCGTGATACCCTGACAAAGTCTACGGCATATGAGCCACGCCTGGTAAATATGGGTTTAATGTATCTTCGTCGTCCATTCTACCAAGCAAGTAAGTGATCTCATATTATTTCATGCTTTCCGGTAGGTTATCGAGAAATATCGGTGAAATATTTTTCGATATTTCATGGTTACGACCAGTGAAAATACCGATTTTTATATTCTAACTCTTCAATTGTTCCCGCGCACTAGTTACCTAAGTAAAATGCGCGTGCCTCACAACCAGATGGAAATATGACGCGCTTGACGTAATATTGTAATGCGTTGCTATGCGGAGGGGGTACGCCACGGGGAATAACCGAAAAGAACTGTACTGGATTTTGATTAAATTCGCCCCAGAAAGGGTTAAAAGCATGAAATAAATAGAATATTTGTTTTTTTCGGTGAAAGATCGAAATTTTTTTCATCTCGTGAATATCATCGGTAATATTTTCACGAGTGGCTGAGCGCCACTCGTGAAAATATTACCGATGATATTCACGAGATGAAATAAATTTCGATCTTTCACCGTACAAAAAACAAATGTCTTCTATATCATGGATCCATAAAAACCACTTTGACTCACAACCGACTAAATCATGAGGCACAGTGGTCCTTTGATGTGAAATGTTACCAATAGCAAGAATTTCCGAGCCAGGTCAACCTGCGCAGTCCGTGCAGGCTAACCCGGTCGATACTTCTTGCAGATGCATGAATTCCCCTTTTCACAGCGCATGATTCATATACGCATATGGGCTTACTGTCATGGCTTCACCCTAAAATCGTGCAATATGTGACAATCGATGTACTTTGCTGAGGTTTAAAGTCAAAATCAGCCTGCACATATTACTCTCAGACGATAGCAGTGTCTTTTTACGGTGGGCCAATTTCATAACAATAGGGGAAACCAGTAGTGTTTTCTTCTAAAATGCCTGTTGTACTGTTTATCGCAATGTGTTTTACCTGACTTACCTTTACTGTGTTTGTTTTGTTATATTGTGTATGTCAATAAAGGCTAAAATTATCATCTGAGAGTAATACGTGTTCAGCTGCTTTTGTTTCTGGCCTTGCAGTATGTTCGATAATGGCTTTAGTCCTTTGAACGCATCAACCAACATTCGCTTTTCAGACAATCCAGATGAAGATGATTTTGCACATTAGGCGTTTCGCAAATTGTTCTCACCATAAATCCCCAAATTGTAATAAACATTTTTTTTTCCTACATTTTTTTTCAATGTACTGTTTTCATCTTCAGTATGGCAGTTATTGTGATGCCTGCCAAATTAGGTTAAAAACAACAAGAGCAAACATCGGAGGAATAGGAAAACAGTTTTTAAACAGGATTGAAAATATGAGGGTTGTCCCAGAAATACGTGTATGTAGACTTTTACCATAACTCGACTAATTTTTGATAATTTCATACCAAAATTTTCCGTCAATTAAAAAATCATCTTGGTTTAGGAGTAGTAAGGTCACATGACAAACTACGTCTTTACTTCGATTTTCTTTACACATTGTGCCTATGGCCAGTTTGTACCTTGCGTGAGTAGCATTTACAGCGGAAGGACTATTTTGTCTACAGTTAAAGTGTAGATCGCAATTAACCCATTTACCAAATATGGAGTATACCTACGTACAAGATATAGCGCAAGTGACGCCAGGAAAATGATTGAAATAAAAATGCATACTTAGTATAAAAAAACCAGTTTTCTTGAATAACATGCACGGAAAAACAACTGTGGAAAACAGAAGACCATTGCCTAAAGCAAGAAATTGATCCGTTTTCCGTCAATGTTTTCAGAAAAGCTTTCCTGTGCAAGTACACCATGTTTGTCCAGTAATGGACTAATTTTGATTTATTGTCCCTATACACGACATATAGCATGTCTAAGGTGATTCTGTATTTGTAACACGGTTCTGTTTATCTTTGTACGGCGGTAAATTTTATCAGTCGTGATACACTCGTATATATTCATGATTATCGAATCTCTACCAATTTAAGGTTTACGGCCCCAAACTCTCACATTAAAAGGCGGAAGCTGCCTAGATTGGCCGAATAGCCCTTTACGAAAACGTCGATGTTACACGATATTACCGATGAGTTAGGGGTCGTAATCCTTAACTTAAATCTTACCACAAAAATACGACTTAAATATTTACCAAACATACCCGATTTTTAGCGACCCTGAGAAAGAAGACTTTTGAAATAATTATAGGAAAAGCTTTTCCCATATTGTTTTTCTACGCTTTTCATAAGACAAATCTCATCAGTCGTATCATTCTTAATTTGTCGTCCGCAAATGCTTTCATTTTGTACAGGTCTAAAGTTTTATCGTCTGGTAACGATTTAAAAAGCTTTTGCGGATGGCGTAGATCAAGATCAGACTGCACGAAATAATGTAACTTGATGAGCCTGTAAAATCTGACTAACATTAAGTAAATCTGTTTGATTACTTACCCACTCTAAGTGCCCTATAAGCTGGGGATGAAAACTCGTCCCTGAGAGTAACAAATACACAGGAAGTGCCCAATATTATAATGGATATCAGATATACAATATGGGCCAACGGCCTGCAGTAAAACCCGTAGTAGAGCCAGGGCACAAACGAGCCCACGATTAGGAATGCTATCCCACAGTAATCTAACCTGGAAAGAAAAAGATTGGGTTTGAAGCTTCGTAATTTGTAATAAAAAAGAACCAAAGATTTAGCCATACAGTGCTACACACAACTTTTATTAACAATATAGAATAAGATCTGAATTCCTTTAGTGGACAGTGTAGATCAAGATCAGACTACAGGGAACGTGCTGCCTGATCTTTGACTTATACTGTCCGCTATTTTGTGAAATATTATGGCAAAATAATTTTGAAATTAAAGTTTAACTGTTCTTCCTGGACAGGAATACACATTTGATTTGTCTAGCGTTCGAATGGGTTAATATAAAATAATTGGCACTGTAAGACCCATCATAAATGTTATGGCTAACTTGAATATGAGCCATGCTCTGTGAAAAAGGGGTTTAATGCAGCTGCAAAAAGTATCGGCTCAGGTCAGCCTGCGCAATCCGCGCAGGCTGACCTGAGTCGAAACTGTTTTGCTATTTGTCAATTTTCTGTATATTACAGGAACATTCTTTCTCAAGATTTAGTCGGTTGTTAGACAAAGTGGCTGTTACGGATCTATAATCATGTAAAAGCTTCCTTGGTATCACGCATAACGGAGATCCATTAAACAACTCTTTGGCCATAGCGCTCTGCTCATATATACGTAAGTATCAAAACGATAATTCTACTTGTATTCAGTTAGAATATCTTTCTATGAAATCTTTCTTCATAGAAAGATATGAACGAGAAAAAGCAGCGGCAATTCGGATCTCACGCATGCGCAGCTCGCTCTGTAACCCTTTATCACACAGTCCTGTGCTGCTTACCAGCATTTTCACCTTTTTCCACATTGTTTTTTACCATTTCCAAGACCAATCTCAACATAATGTCATATTTAATTCATCGTCTGAAAATGCCTTCAAGTTGGAGAAGTCTAAACTTTTGTCATCTGTTAAACCGTTGAATAAGGTATGGGTTATGGACAACAGCAGTAAGGCATCCTAAAGAATTTGATAAACTCTTAAGAACCTCCATGGTACTCTTAAAATTTGAAACAATTACATCGTCTTAACCGAGCCACATTGCTGAGTTACTGAGTTACTTTCCTCTTATTATCGCCGAGCCCCGGTAGCTCAGTCGGGAGAGTATAGGACTTGAGAACAGGACGTCGCTGGTTCGATCCCCGGCTCGGCCAATTTCTTTCCGAGGACTGATGAAAGGATAATCATTGCGACAGGACTCATTCCTCTCTCACTGCTGACCATTGTTTCGACGATGGTTATGTAGGAAATCAGCTAGTAGCTTGGAAAGAATATTGTGCAGAGTACTGGTAAAAGAAATTCCAGATAAGGGTGGATAGGTGCACTGGCGGCCGCGATATAACTGAAATGATGTTGAAACACTATACAATCAATCATCTTATTGTCGTTTACAAGTAAAATAACCACGTTGTTTGCATTACAAAGGTAGTAAGTAGTTATCTCCCTTCACAAAAAGATAAAACACACACACACACACACTTGTCATGCTGTACAAATTACATGAATTAAGGCATTATTTGGATGTTCATCGGTTGAAAATAAGCCAAAAATTACTTGCTCTAGTTCTAGTAGTGTAATCATTTTTTTTTACAGAACTGTGTAGAACATAATAAAATTTGCCTATACGGCCGGTGTAGATCAAGATCAGACTCATGAGACAGTGCAATTGCACTGTCTGATCTTTTATTTACGCTCTCCACTTTGCTTGGACATTTTGGATAAAAGCAATTTTGGAATTACAATTATCTGATTTTTTTTTTTAGCCTGAAATTGTCAGTTTGGTTTATGCAGCACTCTAACAGTTAATTTGAAATACTTTTACAAACAATGGAGATCACGACCGGACTGGACAGATAGTGCAGGCTTATCTTGATACATGTATACTGTTTGTTGACATACTTTTGCCAAAATTTGTCATGAAATTACAACAGTTGGTGTCTTTAACGTCATATTGTTTTCTTTGAGCAAGATTTGGTTGATAAGCTCAAAGTTTCATAGTCTATATGTTGTTAACTTTTATCCTGCTAAATAAATTAAATGGAACTTTCAAGCCGATAGCAAAAACCCAATTGGTGATACTTCAAATTTATTTTTTTGGGGAAAGATATCTTCTTATCGGACAGTGTAGATCCAAGGTCAGACTGCACGTTCTGTGCAGTCTGATCTTGATCCACGCTGTCCGCAAAATGTCAGTGAGTCGGGCTTAGCAGCTTATGGGTTAAGAGGAAAGAGAGATACACTAATATTATATTACCAAACTACTAAACACCATAAATAATTTATAGAACATTTTCGTAATTTCTGGAAAGAAAAAAAAAGGTATACAAAGAAAAGACAACAGCAGATCGCCTTGGTAGATACTTACTTTCCAAACAATATCAAAACAGACTCGGAGTGACAAAAGACTGTATGGTAGACCCATGATAACGTAAAACATGTAATGGCCCCGGCGAAGAAAACCGAATGCACTGTTACATCCTGCCACATCCAGTCTATATATCGGCTACCCAGGGTGTATGCGGCGATAAAGATGAATGCAATCATAGCTGAAAAGACAAAACGGATACCCAGGTTATGTATCGGTAACAGAGGATCTAATGGCACCAAAGAAGAACGCAATCATTATTGAAATGATGAAAAGAGTACACATGCTATGCGGCAATAGGATTTCAAATACAATCACAGCTAAAGGCACATGTAAACAGTTTATTTGGAATTGGCCAAGTCAAAATTAGAAATAATTGAGAAAGGTAGGTTTTCAATGCACTTATTACACAAATGAATTGTGTTAGATTAAGGAAAAGAAGCAGTAAGTTTGTCTATGAGACCGGAGGTCATGGCCTTTCCTTCTTTGTTCTATATGGTGACCCCAAATGCGAAACTGAGGGGTCATGGAGCTAGTGGCTGTTTTTAGCCGCCAAAATAAGGCTGGGGTAAAGGCATGAAAGCCTATGATTGCGAAAAAACGGCATGGCAACGTGCTATTTTGGATTTTATCTCTAGATTATGTGTTGTTTTGAGCTTCAATTTAGCTTGGCATTTTCAGGCTAGCTTCCTGGTTTTGCATTTTTTGAATTTTGGAATATAGGCTAAAATGGCATATTTTGTCAGTGCTTTTTCCCGACCATGCCACTTGCCTGTATTGATCAGTAATTTCACTATTTCAATAGTTGAACTTGATTTATTGATAAAATTTTAAGAATTAGGATTGTGCTGTTGAATTTAAGCGCTCTTTATAATTTCAGGCTGATTACATAGACTTTTGTTTCAGGAAGTTCTGTTTGGCGTGTTGTCGACAGAGACCAGTTCAGCTGAATACCGTGTTCTGCTGCCAAACGTTAAAACGGATACACAGGCTATGTATCGGTCGTCGAGGATGAATAACTAATCATGGCAATATAAATGGGTGAAATCATTGTTAGATTGATGTAATGCATATATAGGTTATATTTGATTTGTCCTCTATACATGCTTTGAATTATAATCAATCAGATTTTTATCGTCTAGTAAAAAGTTCAGGTATATATCCATTTTATTTTTCGCACAGGGTTTGAAGGTAAATTCAATCCAAACATGATCATTTTGTTCAGTGCCTATCGCAAGACCAATGTATATAATTATTTATTATCAATCTAAACTCCGTATAGTTGTATCTAATTGCAATTTTTCATCCAACAACTGCTGACAACTTGATGTTGAGAAAATATAACACCAATAATCTAGATCTGAGAGTATAGTAGGGTATACGTTTAGATATGCACAGTCCAAATTTTCGTTCATCAATGTGGCCAAAAAAAGGAAATAAAAAATCCAAAATCTACAGCCCTTCAATTTGAGGAAAACTGTATTGCGGAAAAAGTGTTTGCAATAAAACCTTGGGTTGCTAAGCACAACTTAAAGAACGTGCAGTCTGATCTTGGATCTACCCTGTCCGATAAGGAGATATCTTTCCCAAAAAATACCTCTGAAAAAGCAAAACTTGGTGTTTGATTTTCGGCTTGAAAGTATAATTGAAACTATTTAGTAGGATGACGATTAAAAGGAGAGTCAGATATAGAAAAGATCGGTGATTTAAAACTTCAAGAACGAGTTAAATTATTTCATATTACCTAATAAATGAGTCCAAATATTTCCCGTCTCGGTATGAATTCGAAACACAGACCGGAAGCAGGAACGGAAAGAGTTCAAAGGTTGTCTGTGACCAAATACGATGTACTCGTTGTCCTGAAGCCAAACCGGAAGTTTGTGGTGGGTGACCAGTTCCCATCCAGCGGCAACAACTTTCTTCATTAAATCCTCGGCTTCTTCAACGAGATGTCTGGAACCGGAAATGATTCCCGCGATTCTACTGTGACTCTCGTCTGTTGTTAGGGTCAAGTTTTCCATTAACTGTAAATGTATATAAATATATAGGTATAAATATACTCTGTGAAAAGGGGGTTTATGCAAAATCAAAAACGTTTCTACCCTAGGAAAGATTGCTTTTGACGACCATTGAAAACAGTGTGAGAAATGGAGAAAATGCTGGTAACCAGCATTTTCTCCATTTCCCACAATGTTTTCTACTCTCTCCAGGACAAGTCCAATCATTACGGCCACATTCAAATTGTCTGCTATAAATGATCTCAGTTTGGACGAATCTAAATCTTTCGCGTTTGGTAAAGGGTGAAGGACTTGATACAAACATGTTTCTTCGCTGTTTCCGTTCTTCCTTCCTGACTATTCTATCTCCAATCAAAGTTATAAGGTTCAAGTGGCATTCACATAGCTTGGCATGTACTTGTATCTTGCTGAACTTAAACTTGCAGCGTTGACAAAGCACAATACACACTTTATCACGCGAAAAAACTTTACACTCATCCAAATAGAGAAGACTTGCAGACGAAAAACAAAAGTCGGCAAGAATTACGGGATTGTCAGTTGAAAAAAAAAAAAGTATAAAAGATAATGGGAAAAGGTGAAAATGCTGATTACCACCATTTTCTCCTCTTTCCATATATTTTTAAAGGTTTAAGTGCTTTTCCATTTGGGTTGTTAAAACTCGGGATTTTTTGACAAAGGTTAAAAAACTAGAGGCGCTTGAGCGCCTGTATCGCTCCACAGGCCTGGTATTTCTATAATGGCGAAAGGAAGTTTTTAACAATTATCATTCAATCCTGCATTTTAGCTCACTGAAGAAACAATTTGGTAGACAACCACCATAGGAACTTACCTGCAAAACAACAATGAAATCCAATGAATAGTTTTAGAGAAGAAATTTTTCAAAGATTTTACTTTATACCATAAAAGGAAAATGAGTCTCCCATAAAAGCCATGTTTTTTGACAGATCTTTTTTTTTTTTAAGGAATTCTGTAAACCTGTATCTAAGGAACATTCCTGCAAAATAGTAATGCTATCCAAATAGCGGTTTGGGAGGAGAAGATTTTTAAAGGTTTTTTACTTTGGTTGCCATGGCAACCAGAATTCTTCATGGAACACAATTATTTGAAGGAATTTGAAAGAGGACCACCAAAGGAACATTCCTGTGAAATTTGGTAAAAATCCAGTCAATAGTTTCTGAGGAGAAGTTTTTTACAGAAAAAGTTTACGGACGCACGCACGGACGAACGGACGGACGGACGGACGGACGAACGGACGGACGCACGACGGACACAACGCCATGACAATAGCTCTCTGGCCTTCGGCCAGTGGAGCTAAAAAACGAGAATATAATAAGAATAGATACACGATCCAAATATTGTACTACTAGAATTATTTAAATTCCCAATATTGTCACTCATCAAAAATCTTCTGTGGATCAAGATAAAACTGCACAACAAAACATGCAGTCTGATCTTTGGTCTACACCGTCCGCTACCTAGTGATAATCTTTGACGAGAGTCAGCTCCAAACGCAACGCAGGCGACAATATTTTAGACTCAGCCACATTGTAATCATTAGCAGACGACAATTTATATTTGGCACCTATGATGGGATTCGTCTTTGTAAGACTTTGCGAGGATAGAAAAACATAGTGTAACCAGCATTTTTACTTTTCTCAACAAAATTATCAAAGGCATTCTAACTCGTGGTCCTAAAAATACGGAATCGTTTGGTAAATGGAAAGACAATGGACTGAAAAGATTGGACTACATGCATATCCTGGCGTATACAAGGACGAACGTCCTTTCGGCTATCCGCTATAAATGTAATAGAACAACATTTTTTAACTCTTTACCAGCCGACAAAAGATTAAACGTATCCAAGTTTCAAGCATGTGAAGATGACAAATTAACTGTCGTTCGAATGATGACATTCTGTCGAGATATACTCGGTCCTTTTTATCGCCGCTATAAAACAGTAAACTTACAATTTTACATTGTTTCTAAACTTGTATCAACTATTGAATCTTAAGGTGGTTTAAAGGCCCTATAACTGCCACGTGTAAACAATGAGGGTATTTAAATGCATTTAAACTTTAATCATACCATTTAAAAGTATGTTAATCATTGTAAAGATGACAATCTTGTTACTGCGACATGGACGGTCCTTGTGTTACTCGCTCACAGAAAAATTAAATCTAAAACTAGATTAAAAGTTGGCAGATCGCCCTGCCTTTTTTTACGTTTCACCTGATTTAAAAAATTATTTTTTTGCAAGCGACTGACACTTGGACCGACCGTACAATAACAGGTTGTCATCTTCACAATAATTTCCATACTTTTAAATGGTGTGATAATATGCAATCGATATTCCTCAAAGTTTACGGAAATTGTGTCTTTGGTGTACAGTGTAAAAGATAGAGAAAGACAAAAACACAGCAGACAGTGAGAGACAGACAGAAAAAAGAGACGGATAGATATTCAGACAGACAAAGAGACACAGACGGAGAGACAGGCAGAAAAAGGAGAGGGATAGAAATTCAGACAGACAGACATACAGAGAGACAGAGACAGACAGACAGACAGACAGACAGACAGAGCATGGCAATCGGGATTGTCAGTGCTTTGAATATTAGTTAGTAAAATTGCATCGACTGACCATAGCTTATATCTTTTTCCGGGCATACAGTAACACCTCTCCCAATTGTCACATCTATATTGAGCAAGACATGTATTAACCTTTAGGCTGCTAAGCGCGACTCACTGACCTTTTGCGGACAGCGCGGATCATGATCAGACTGCACAGAACGTACAGTCTGATATTGGATCTACACTGTCCAATATGGAAATATTTTCACCAAAAAATAAGTTTGAAATAGCATCGATCGGGTTTGTAATATCAGGTAGAAAATTCAATTTAATTTATTCTTCAGGATAAGGGTTAAGCAAGCATATATGGCCTGTAACATGCGCAAGAGGGATATTCGGACATTTACGTAGTGTCGTCTCGGATCAGCCTGCCCACTCCGATACTCGCGCAGGCTAAACCGAGACTACACTTTTCGTTCTTATGTAATTTTCTGTTTCGCAAAAGTCTATTATTGGACATAATCGATTGTAGTCGGAAAGTATCGTCTCGGATCAGCCTGCGCGGATTGCGCAGGCTGATCCAAGACGGCACTTTACGCAAATGTCCGAATGTCCCTTTTTGTGTGTTGCAGGACACCGAGCGGGCAACTGTGTTGAACTGTAACTATGTTAAGCAAGCAACTGTCTGATGCAAGCACGTTCTTTGTTCCTGAGGTGCTTGCTTAAAAGCCCAGTAAAGGCCAAAATATCAAGCAGGTGTCATAATACATTTAAATTTAAATCATACCATTTAAAAGTATGGAAAATACTGTGGAGATGACAGTCTGTTATCGTGTGGTCGGGCCATACGTTAGTCGCTGGCAGAATAAAAAAAAAAAAATTAAAATCAGGCAAAAAGTAAACAAAAGACACAGCTACCTGGCAGGTTTTAACCTAGTTTTGAAATTAATTTCTCTGTCAGCGACTAACACTTGGACCGTCCGTACAATGACAGATTGTCATCTTCATAATAATTTCCATACTTTTAAATGGTATTATATATATTCAAATGCATTTAAACACCCGGTTTGCTTACATTTGGCCTTTATTGTTACTTTAATATAGGTAGGGTGGTATGCTTCAATTGTTAATACGAGGCAAGGAACAGAAAAAAACACGATCATTTTTGGGTCTGTTCACATGTTCAGCATGAATTATTAATAGAAACGTTACCATTAGTATATTATAGAACCTTTACCAAAAGATGTGTAGAGTTTGAGGCAAACATCTCTTGAAAACAATGAGGAAATAGGAGAAAAGTGCTGGTGACCAGCATTTCCTTCATGTCGCACGATGCTTTCTTCGTTTTTAAGTACAAAGTCCCTTATTTGATGCACATAAAATATAAAGTTTACAAATGCTTTCAATATGGGAAGAGTCTCACTGTTCGTAGTATGCCAAGTAAGGATTTAAGTAAATGAGCCGAGTTCTGAGAAAAGGGAGCTTAATGCATTACCGTGGTGCATGATACCAAGCAGCCCATCACAGTATTATACATCCCTAAAATCCGTTTGGTATAGCAACCTACTGAATAATGAGGTACATTGGTCCTTTGGTATGCAGAAAATTGACAAAAAACAAAAAGTTTCGGCCCAGGTCAGCCTGCGCAGACTGCGCAGGCTGACCTGGGTCGATACTTTTTGCAGATGCATTAAGCCCCCTTTTTACAAAGTACGGCTCAAATATAACTTCATGGATCGTAATCCTTTTTCCTCAACTGTAGCGAGCTTTAACGGCCATGAAGAAAGAACCTTTTCAAGGACATTGTAAGAAAAGGAGAAAATGTTGGTTAACATCATTTTCTCCTTTTCTCATAATGTTTTCTTCCCTTATAAAGCCAGAAATTTTCTTTATAGCTATATTTCATTTGTCGTCTGCTGGTTGCTTTCGAATTTGGTCGAGTCTAAAATCTCGTCGTTGTCACCGTGATTGGTTTTGGTATAATCAATATGTTTTGGGCTGACAGGTAGACCTGAATGACCTTGTTTAACAACCTTTTGACTCTTCAAAGTTGAGGACATTTCGGTGAACCAGTATGACAGTCAAAAGTATAAAGGTACAGTTGTGACAAAAAAGAAAACCTTGAACAAAATTTATCCCTACATTAAGCATTCACCTATGACCCTCATCTGTGCCCATACTTAGGTCACCATAGCAGGTTCCTATTCCGATAGAATTACCACAGAACTATAGAGCTTAAAAGCTCATTCAAAATATGAATGTATAATATACAATGTATCTAAAGGTATCGATTGAAAAAAAATGAAATCTGGAAACAGAAAAGGGGGGAAATCCAGATTTATACAAGGCGGAAATATCTGCGACCTTTTCAGGCAGTGTAGATCCAAGAACAGACAACATCAAAATAATGTTCTATGCAGTCTGATCTTGAATCTACTCTGCAATAGTCGCGCTTTGCATCGTAACTCTCTACCGGACGACACGGACAGAATATTATCCTGGTCCGAATAGAAAACCTCCGCAGACGACAACATAAATGTTATCCATAATATGAAACATGTAATTGAGCCATGCTCCGGCAAAAGGGGGCTTAATGCATCTCCGCGATCCATGGCACAAAGCTAGCCATCAAATACTTATGGATCCGTGATATTCACTTTTTTCAACAACCAACTTTATCATGAGGTAGACTGGTACTTGGACATACAGAAAATTGACCAATAGCGAAAAGTTTCGGCCCAGGTCAGCCTGCGCGGACTGCGCAGGCTGACCTGGGTCGATACTTTTCGCATATGCATTAAGCCCCTTTTTTACAGAGCATGGTTCAATTTATTTTTGAAAAGATAGAAAACATTGAGGAAAAGGAAAATGTCGTATTTTCTCCTCTTCCCTATGATTTCAAAAGCTTTCTTTCTAAGGGTTGTTTAAATCGTGATTGTTCGGTAAATGGGTCAAGATAATTTATGTTATATGTACATGTTGCGTGTTTAATAAGTGTAACTCTATCAAAGCACATAGCTATCATCGTTATGTAGAATGTAACCTTAGTTTCTTATCAAAGTCAATGTATAAGGGTCTTTGGTACCAAAGGGGGTCATTTTCTGTTGTTTATACGGTATATAACGCTAATTCAGTTACATCGATTATTCGCAGCGGCCAGTGAACCTATCAATGCTTTCCTGGTTTTCTGATACCAGTGCTTTGCATAATATTCTACCCTTGTCACTGGCTGCTTTCCTTTCCCACATAACAAACGTCGAAATATTGATCAGTGGCGAGAGCAAGTATTTAGCGGTGGCCTTTTCCAAGGATACTCCGGCAAAAGCAAGTATTGCCTATATATATAGGGATCAAACACAGAACCCACCGCCTTAACTCCTCACCAAACAACAAAATTTTCGACAGGTCCAAATTAAGAGCAAATTCAGATATCAAATTAAGTGTGGCCCAAATGACCAGATTTGTTGTTGAAAGGGTAGACAACACCGTGGGAAAAGGAGAACATGCTGGTCACCAGCATTTTCTCCTTTTTCCACTGTTTTCAAAAGCTTCTTTTCCTCAGCGTTGTTAAAAGTCGGGATTTGAGATAAAGGGTTATTAAGAAAGCCAATTAAGGCCCTTTCCATAGATGAAAGTGCAATGGATGAAAATGACATGTGTTGACTAAAGACAAAGATCTACATACATGTGACCCATGCTCTTGCAAAAGGGGGCTTAATGCATCTCCGTGATTCATGATACCAAGCAAGTCATTACATACTTATGGATCCATAATGTCCACTTTTTGTAAAAAACGACTTAATCATGAGGTAGACTGGTCCTTGGATATACCGAAAATTGACCAATAGCGAAAAGTTTCGGCCCAGGTCAGCCTGCGCGGACTGCGCAGGCTGACCTGGGTCGATACTTTTCGCAGATGCATTAAGCCCCCTTTTCACAGAGCATGGCTCATGTATATTATCAACAACAATGAAATGAAAGGAACGAAGAGAAATGTTTCCATTCTTTAAACGCTATTTTATCTATGATAGATCTTAAAATGTTTGTCGACCCAATCCCGTATTCGAACGGCACTGAAGAAGACCGATTTTGAAAACATTGTGGAAAAATGAGAAAATGTTTGTTACAAGCATTTTTCCATTTCGCACGATGTTTAAACCCCATTCGAAGACAAATTCCAACATTTGAGCCACATTTAATTTGGCATCTGCAAGCGTTGTCAAATTGGATAAGCTTTTAAATATTTTCCATCTGTAAAAGAGTAAACTAAAATACATGATTCATTCTTTCTCCAGATAAGTACTACAGAATAAGTTCGACTTATGTTCGGATCTGAAAGTAGATTATGGATAATTAACACGGCAATTCAAGATCATGGTTTTGGGTCATGAATAGATTACCATCTGGTAGCGGTAGTAGTTCTTAGATCAGACTGCACGTTGTGTGCAGTCCGATCTAGATCTACACCGTCATCAAATGCTACCGATTAGTTGCGATGGCAGTGTTAAACGCGCATCTCGTGGAGGAAACATATGGATTTTACTATTCTACGAAACTTTACAACATCCTGTTCTAATTTATGTCACATGAGGTGAAACAGCGAAGCGTGTTAACACTTTCCATCATAAATTAACCAAAATACCACACAAAATATACGCCCACCTGCGACAAATGTGTGCAATTCATGGACATTTCTGTAAGAAAGTGAGCATATGCTTGTTACAGGCAGTTGCTCCTTTTCTTACAATGTTTTCCGTACTACAATTAGTTTCTATTCCTTCATAATTTTTATGCATCATTTTTTGGTCGCTTTTGCTAGTAGACCTAGAGGGTTGGTCCTAGTATACTTGTAGCATGTACAGTAAATTAGCCAAGATGGATTTTAAGGCCAAAGCATCCTATCACTTCTGTAAACATATTGTTAACTCTTGTCCTGCTAAATAAGTGAAATGAATTTTTCAAACCAATGTTAAAAACCTGAATAATACTATTTCAGGCTTACTTTTTGGGGGAAATTAAAATCTCCCTATCGGACAGTGTAGATCCAAGATCAGACTGCACGTTCCGTGCAGTCTGATCTTGATCTACACTGTCCGCTAAAGGTCAGTGAGTCGCGCTTAGCAGCCTAAGGGTTAATTGGAGACTTTACTCGTCAAGAGAAATCCCTCCATTTGCCACAATGTTTTTTTTATACTCATGGAGCCTTATTTTAATCTAACATAATCTGTATCACTCTAAATAGAAATGATTCGAAAGTTTATATTTAGCTATGAACGTATTATTCGTATTTTTTTGTAGCAATCCAGTATCTCAAGTGTCGATTATCTCAAAGCTTGTGAGAAAAGAATGGATCAAGATTAGACTGTCTGATCATCATGGACCCACTTCGATCGGCACCCCTAATACCATATGAGACCAATAGGATCGGTCGAAAACCAGGGTTGGTTACCTTTTATTTACTCTATACCAGAAAATATAAATTAAGACTGGTCCAAATTGAAAGCGTTTGCAGACGACAATTGACTCAAATAATTTGTGTTATTAATCTTTGAAAAGTCAGCAGCATTTTCTCCTTTTCCAACGTTGTTTTCAAAAAACCCTCCTTTTCAGGATCGTCAGACACGAAATAGTTTCCAACGGGATTAATCTTTTACTACCTATCCCGAGTTATCATCATCTTGATGTAAAAGGCTTTGGAAAACATTGTGGGAAAAGGAGACAATGCTGGTAACCAGCATTGTCTCCTTTTCCCACGATGTTTTCTACCCTGTCTAATACACGTTCTATCATTTGAGTCGCATTTAATTTGTCGTCTGCAAATGCTTTAGATATGGACGAGTCTATGATTTTGTCATTTGCTATGCCGGGAAATCCTTTTCCTGCCTTATCCTGCTAAATAAGTAAAATAAAAATTTCAAGCACCCAAATTTTGCTATTTCATAGTCAATTTTGTGTGAAAAAGATATCCTTAAAAGACTGTGCAGATCAAAGATCATAATGCACGTTCTGTGCAGTCTGATCTTGATCTACGCTGTCTGCAAAATGTCTTTAAGACGCGCTTAGGAGTTAACATTAACATAGCTGGAACGGAATGAAACGTAGTCTTTACCCATTTCGGCCGTTCGTCCGTGAGAGAGGACGACCTCCGTAACCTTGAGGGTTTAGGCGATCCCGACACGCCATTCGTCTGCTTCGACCCTTCGTCCTTTCCCTCTTTCTCCGATCCTACGATCTCTTCATTCTCCACTCTGTTTACGTATCGATTCCTGACAGCACTCATTAGTACTTTATTTTATTCCCTCTCACAGCAGAATATTGAATATCGATCGGTCGATTAACTTTGTGTTTCAATATTGTTCTGAAAAGTAAAGTAGATACAGTGCGTTCCTAAATCCAATATACACATACAAACAAAGTAAATATGTACCAACAAAATACACTACAGGTTCACTTTTGTTTCTATATACATGTAGGTTCGTCACAACGTCCGCTTTATCCACACACCACGCATTTCACAGTAATACAATGTCACACGCGACACTCTTTATATTTATAATAACTTTGTAAACGTTGACTTTGCTCCCTGTTGCATAGGATATTCATTGTAACACGTCGAACCACCGCTTATCTGAAGTGGGTTAACCCGCGATCTAAAAATAGAACGGTTGTCATAATACCCAAGTTCATTTTTGCAACCGATATACTTCGATACATGGGAACTGTCTTAAAAGCACTTGTATGTAGATCTAGATCGAACTGTATTGAACCTGCAACCTGATCTTTGATCCACTCTGTCCGTTGCTTCATATTATATATATATATTCTGGAAAAAAATAAATACGTATCCTTAAAATGGCATTGTTTAGACCTTCTTTTTCTGTCATGAAGAATAATTGTTTTCATTTACTAAGTGTTTACGAACTTCGAGAGACGGGTCAAATATCCGCTCGCGTCACGTAAAAAGCTGTAGCCTAACAAACAAGTGTGTTAGTATCTAACTACCTATGTGGGACTGTGCAGATCAGGATCAAACTGCATTTTCTTTCAGTCTGATCTTTAATCAATGCTGAAATTCTAATCTCCCGTGAGATAGACTTGCAGAAGGGTAGCATCTTTGAATTAGGCGCAACGCTGCTATTTCCTTGACTAGAATCGGGAGAGTTGACCGCCGGAATTTTGGCGTAAAGGGGCGGATTTTAGGCCTGTTTTAGATCAAAAGCCTCCACTGACTGGTTGATTGACTTGTTTGATTTGACAGAGGCGATCGGCCGAGTCGAAGACAATACGAAATTTTTAGTATGTCTAAATCGATTGAAATCTCTAACACAAGCAAAAAACCAGGCAGATCTAGGCAGTCATACTGAAATAAACTTGCGAAAGAGACCACAGAGCTGCAAGGTTTAAGAGGAAGGGTATGTGGGCAGGTAAACTGACTGCTATGCTAAGTTCAGATAAGTGTTTTTGGGTACGCTTTAATTTACCAATAGAATTAGATCTACATAAATCTGAACAGCGATTTTAATCTTGTTTGCCGGAGAACAATTAGCGGTGACGCTCAAGGGTTTTCCCTGATATTAAACATGGTATGATATGGCGTGATGTCTAAAGATAAGAAAACCGCCCCTTCACATTTTACATAATGAGCCATGCTCTGGCAAAGAGGGGGGGGGTTTGGCGGCGTTATGTATCTCCGTGATCCACGATAATAACGTGATCCACGATAATAAGCAAGTCATCACATAATTATGGATCCATAAAATCTATTTTTGTAACGACCGACAATGATGAGGTACAATGGTCCTTTGACATGCAGAAAAATGACCAAAAGCAAACAGTTTCGGCCCAGGTCAGCCTGCGCGGACTGCGCAGGCTGACTTGGGTCGATACTTTTTGCAGATGCATTAAGCCCCCTTTTCACAAAGCATAACTTGTATATTTTCGGTCAAATTCGCTTAGTACTCGTCTATCCATACATCAAGGGAGTCATCATTTAAGTATCAAATTCCATCAAACAACTTAAAAAGGAGGTTATAAATTAACTCTTTACGAAACGAAATTCCAAAACGGTAGCATTTGCAGACGACAAATTAAAAGCGACTAATCTAAGATATGGCGTCCGTAGTCGTGAGGTAGAGCGTCGACCTCGTAACCATAAGGTCCCGAGTTCGATACCCCGGAGTGGGTGTCAACTTTTGGACTGTTCAATGGCCCACACACTCGGTGCGAGTACTGGTGTAGTTTCCAGGAAGCAGAATCGAGAAAGATTAGTAGTTGCAAGAACTTGTTTTTCAATCGATGTAAAAATGAACATGTTCATTATCTTCCGCTAGATGCCATTCTACAAATACACATCTATCTAATTTGGGCATCCTGGATACAGGAGCGGACTAATTTTTCAAAACGACAACCGTTACTTTGAATTTCAAAATAAAATAAACGTTTACTCAATAAAACGCTACCTGGTGCGATTCATTCAGTTATGATCAGCTAGCAGGTAACCTATTCACCGGCCACTAATTAAAACAGTCCCTACAGGCTTGGGTATATAGCTTCGGTATAAGCCCTACTTTTCCCAAGTAACCGGGATGGGTGATGCGTCATAGCAGACAGGTCGAATCTTCGAAGAATATGACATGCGCAGACAACGGAACATGTTAACTAAATACATAATACTGACGTCCATAAAAAACGCCTCATCGAAAAAGTGCGATAGCTTTGTACATACCTAGAATATATATGTCACTTTTTGCCTACCATAGAATTTTCACTTCTCTAATCTACTGAAGCATAAAATTTTGTGCCAGTCTATTATGTTTGCTTCAACCATGACTCATGGCACCGTTTTGCCCTACACCCCATGCATTTTGCGCACGTGGTTATGTCGGTCAAAATTACGCATGTGTAAACAGTAATTGATTTACAATTAAGTAGTCCAAGCAATATTTTGAAAACATCAATTTCGAAAATGTCAAGACAAAATAATGAATAAACAGCACGCATTTTGGGCATGCTTGAAAGCGGTCTATCTCAAAGTGACGTTGCAAGACGCTTTAACGTTGCAAGATCAACAATAGTGTGTCTTGTTCGACGGGTAAACGAAACAGAGAGCTTGTCTGATAGACCCCGACCTGGTGCTCCGCGTGTGACGTCTGTACGACAAGACAATTTCATCCGTCAACGTCACTTGCGAAACCATTTTGTCACAGCGCAATCCACAACGTCGGTGGTTATAGGGAATCGCGGAAGACATGTAAGTCGGAATACAGTAAGGCGACGTCTTCGGGAGCGTGGAATATTGTGTAGGCGGCCGTACCGCGGTGATGTGCTAACTGACCACCACCGTCGGGAACGTCGGCAGTGGGCTCAAAATAACATCAGAAGACGTTGGCGTGATGTGGTCTTCAGTGAAGAATCCCGTTTTAACCTCTCTTGTGCCGACGGACGAGTCCGCGTTTACCGTCGACGTAATGAACGGTACACCCAAAGTTTTGTTCTGGAACACAACCGTTTTGGTGGTGGTAGTATAATGGTTTAGGCAGCAATAAACCACACATTTAGAACTGACCTAGCGATTATTAATGGTAATTTAAATGCCAGACGGTATGTAAACCAAGTTCTGCGTCCTGTGATCGTTCCCATGTTTCAGCAACGCCGTAGCCTTACATTTCAACATGACAATGCGCGCCCCCACAAGGCCAGATTTACCAGAAACTTTCTCATGGCCAATAATATTGCCGTGCTGCAATGGCCTGCTTACTCTCCCGATTGTAACCTGATCGAACACATGTGGCACATCCTCGGACGTCGTTTATGTCGACGTAACCCACAGCCGCAAAACGTCCAAGAGTTAACAAAGGCTCTTCGTGAAGAGTGGGCTCGCAGTCCACGCTATCTCCTGCGTAATCTGTGTGGGTCCATGGGACGGCGACTGCCGGCACTGATAGCAAGTCAAGGAGGCCATACACGGTATTGATGAATTTTAGGGGGTGAGTTTGTTGAAATGGCTGTTAAATTTATGTAATGTTTAGGTAAACGTTTGTGTCATGTAATATGTGTAGAAATATTGACAAAGTCCATTTCTAAAATACAAAACCATGCATTCGATATTAAATTCATGAAATATGACGCGAAAGAGGGAGATGAGGCGTTTCTAATGGACGTCAGTATATGTTTTTACTAACTAAGAGATGCAATTTAAACTCTGAAAGGTAGGAGATAGGATTAGATTTCTCAAAGGTAGAAACATTACAGTAAAATGAGAAAAATGCAAGTTACCGTAATTTTCTCTTTCCCCTACGATGTTTTCAAATGTCTCTTTCCTCAGTGTGGTTAAAACATGGGATTATGTGGTAAAGTGTTACGGGAAAAAAAGGGTCTGACATTTCACTCAAAGTAGATCTATCGAGATCAGATCGAAGTAGAATCTATCTACTGTACCTTGTGAATCCTTATCCTGCTAAATAAGTGACATGAAACTCTTAAACCGATAGTAAAAAACCCAAATTTCAAAGGTATTTTTAGGGAAAGATATCTCCTTATTCGAAAGTGTAGATTCAAGATCAGACTGCACGTTCTATGCAGTCTTATCTTAATCCGCATTGCCCGCCAAAGGTCAGTGAGTCGCGCTTAGCAGCGTAAGGTTGAACTCTTTACCATACAATCGCAAATTTTAACGACCCTGAGAAAGAAGCCTTTTGAAAACATTGTGGAAAAAGAAGAAAATGCTGGTAATCAGCATTTTCTTCTTTTCCCACAATGTTTTACAAATAACTACCCTTCCGAAAACAGATTTAAAATTTGAGTTACATTTATTGTGTACAGTAGTCTGCAAATGATTACAATTTGGACCAGTGTAAAACCAGTGGACCAGTGTAAAAATTTGTCATTAAGTAAAGAGTTCGAACGAAAAATTCTGTCTTTGATGGGCTAGAAAACATTCCTTTTTCTACAATGTTTTCAAAAGTTTTCTTCATCAAGGTCTTTAAGAAACTATGGATTGTGTAGTAAAGGGTGAACTTTTTTTTTTACAAATACAGACTTCATGTACTCTGTTGGCTGTAGTCGGAAACTTCATAGTGCTGTATCTTTGAACCAGGACAAGAATACTAGACCTAGTACTTTGACACACTTTTCTTCCGTTTTCGTGAAGAATCTTTTCATTTTGTTTTACCAGCTTTGATTGACTGATTGAAATGGAGTTTAACGCCGTTTTCACGGCTTAAGTCATATCACGGCGGTCAGTGCACCTACGCCTGGCTGTCTCACACAAGAACTGACACAACTTTCTTTCCAAGTTACTGACTACTTTTCTCACGCATCAGAGGTGAGAGGCGAACGATCGCCGGGAAGAAAGTATGCCTCAACCGTGTTTCGAGCACACAACCACTAGTTCACGATTTTTTACTAGCGTCATATAGAACATCGTAACAACAGCTGTAGTAAAACAGTCAGTTCGGAAGACGAGCCTTACCGAAGTAGGGTTCACGGAAAATGTAGATGTATGTCCTTTAAACAAAAAAAAAAAAATATTCCTCTTTTTCCCTCGATATTTTCAAAAGCCTTGTTTGGCGGCAAAAAGAATGTATGGTATTGAGTGTAGTAATAGGTTTCACACGAGTGAAAGAAATGACCTACATACGTGTTATGTCTGCTCATCACATAGTAAAACATTCATTTTGTACTACTTAAAATACTCACTATTCCATATAAATGAGCCATGCTTTGTGAAAAGGGGGCTTTATGCATCTGCGAAAAGTATCGACCCAGGTCAGCCTGCGCGGACTGCGCAGGCTGACCTGGGCCAAAACTTTTCGATATTGGTCAATTTTGTGTATGTCAAAGGACCAGTCTATCATAATTAAGTTGGTTGTTAAAAAAAAAGGCGGATATTATGGATCCATAAGTATGTGATGGCTTGTTTGGTACCAAGAATCATGGAGATGCATTAAGCCCCCTTTTGCTGGAGCAAGGCTCAAATGTACTTTGCCTTGCTTTATTTCGTTATTAAATGACAATGGCCGAGCCCGTAGCTAAGTGGGTTACGGGTATGGCTCGAAATCAGGTGATACCAAGTCCAAGTCCCCAGCTCAGCGAATTTCTTTACCAGGATTGACGATGGTCTTTGGGACAGGATTCATTCCTCTCACAACGCTGATCATTGTTTCGATGATGGGTATGTGTGAAAGCAGCTTGTGAAGAATATTGTACGAAGTAGATCGAGATATCTCCTGGAAAGTGAAACTCAAGGAAAGCATGGAGAGGTGCACGATATGACTAACATTATGTTGAAAATGGCATTAAAAATCATAAAAAAAACAGTTTGGATTGTTTGTGTATCGGTGGTATCCCTTTGATCATTCAGGAGGAGTCAGGACGGTAGGATGCATGATGGGTAGAGAGAGAACCCATGTAAGTATATCTAATTAAATAAGTTTGTACCTGAAAACTATGATACTGCAGGCCTCGATACTGAGATTTTTTTCCCGTCAAGATCTAATTCCCAACATTACAATAAATTGTTTCGATCTGCAAATATAAATGCACAATCAAATGGAGTAGCGTGCAATAATTGTACGAACAAGCCCAGGGACGAACTAGTTTTGGAACGAACAAGCTCGGAACCAAGCGGTCAGTAGACAAATTTTGTGTATATTATTGCGCCAATAGAAGGCTATGAGCGTGTGAAGCTATTTTCAATCAAAAAGAAGTATTTCCATGAACGATGGCCTAATCCAGTTTATTTTAATACGCCATTTCCATTTACATATCTGAGTGCTATCGAAAAACTCATTTGTCTGAGAAAAATTGAGTTTAATTGGTTTTATTTCCTTCGGCTTTGCACAAAATACGATACATGGTCTTCGAAATTCAACATTGAACTCATAGTGGCATTGTCTTCGACAAATGCCACAAAAACTAGCTTTGCAAGCCAAGGTGAGGATCACTACGTAGTAGGTAAGATCTACGTAGTGATCGTCACCTTGGTTTGCGAAGATGGTAAAAAACCAAATGTTGCTATTTTAGAGTTACCGGGGGCGGGGGAAAATATCTCTTTATTGGACAGTGTATATTCAAGATCAGACTGCACGTTCTGTGCAGTTTGATTTTGATCTAGCATACACTGTTCGCGAAAGGTCCTTGAAATGCGCCTAGCTGCATCAGGATGAAACATATGGGTGCAATGGTTCCTCTGTCCTCAAACTGTGCTCTCTCTCCAAGTACGGTAGGGGTAAACTATCTACCAAACAACAAAATTTTAGAATCATGTCTGTCGAAAGAACTTGAAGACGGTATGTTTAATCTGGCTCAACATATTGGAATAGTTTGTGAAAGGGAAGAAAACGTTGTGGAAAAACGAGAAAATGCTTGGGACTCCTTTTTTCCCACAACGTTTTCAAAAACATTCTCCATCAGGTTCGTTAAAATGCGAGATTGTGTGGAGAAGGTTTAATACATTACAAGTAGGCCTACAAGCTAAAGACTAGGTTTAAACATATCAACACCATGGACGTAACCATGGACGTAACCTATGGCTATGTAACAGGATCTTCCTCAAGTAAATGATAAAATTATTCAATCACCATCTTAAAGATTATTTTGGATACAAAACAGGGTTTTGGCGAAGGCATATGGCTCAATGTAACATTGGAATGCATGTGATAAAAAGAATCTGACATTCGCTGGCTTTTGAGATAGAATTTTATCAATCTCGTCTACAATGTAACAAAATTTTATCAAACTCGCCATAGGCTCGCATTTCCCTGGACTTGTTTAATAAAACCTTACATCAAATGCCAACATATGTCAGAGCCTATAGATAGATCTACTTCAAACACAATGAAATAGACATTCGTTAGGCCTATTAATTCAGTCAGTATAAGGCCTATATTGCAGTTTAAAGCTGCCTTTGTCAGATAGTCTGACAAAGAAGTGGACTGTAAAGAGTTAACCCCAAGGCTGCTAAAGGCGAACCAAGGACAATTGTGGACAGTGCAGATCAAGATCAGACTGCACAGAACGTGCAGTTTGATCTTGGATCTACACTGTCCGATAAGTAGATATTTCCTTTGAAATAATAAAATTAGGGTTTTTACGATTGGCTTGAAAGTTTCTTTTTACTTACTTAGCAGGTTCGGGCCTAAGTGTTAAGTACTAGATCTAATAAATGCAGATACCTTTGTATGTCTGTTTGCCCCGTGTAGCTCAGATCTTGGAACAGGAACGCTTAAAATCACTTTCAAGACAAATACAATATGGAAGAAAATCTAGATCAATATAGGTCTTGGAAGAAAATAAATCTTTCATTTCAACTAACTTTGAAAGGAGCAACTCAATCAAAGCACTACTACATATTTCAGGATTCAATATTTCGGCTGACGGTCTTCAAAAATCTAATTTAGAATATTATAGATCTACATTATATGCAGGATGTGACGTCATTGTAATGTACGTAACATCTATGTTCCCGCAGTGTTTTTTTTTTTATAATAAACTTTGTTAGTAGCGAGGATCTTCAAAATTCCTTCTTGAAGAATCAGGCTTACCGTCATTCTTTTTATTCAACCGCCTCTTTGTAGACATCTATCTACCAATACTGTATTTACCCTCATCCTGCTAAATAACTTAAATGAAATTTTCAATTCGATGTAAAAACCCAAATATTGCTATTTCAAAGTTATGTTTTGGGGAATAATATCTCCTTATCGGACAGTGTAGATCCAAGATCAGACTGCACGTTCTGTGCAGTCTGATCTTGATCTACACTGTCCGCAAAAGGTCATTGAGTCGCGCTTAGCAACCTAAGGGTTAATGAATCGCAGATTTTACATGTTATTGTAAAGACCACTCTTTGCTTGCTTGAAGAACTTTTCAGTGGAAGTTTTCAGCCAATTTTTACATTTCCTGTCCATATTCATTTGAGCCGTGCTCTGGCAAAAGAGGGCTTAATGAATCCCCGTGATACATGATACCAAGCAAGTCACGACAGTATTATGGATCCATAAAATCCATTTTGTATAACAACCGAATGGTTTATGGTTACTGTCCTTTGAGCTGCAGAAAATTGACCAATAGCAAAAAAGTTTCGGCCCAGGTCAGCCTGCGCGGACTGTGCAGGCTGACATGGGTCGATACTTTTTGCAGATGCATTAAACCCCCTTTTCACAGAGGATGGATTATTTGCTTTCAGGACGTGTTAGTTTTATGCACTTTTTTTTTTACTTCCGGTATTACTTTGAACTAATAGATACCTGAGATGTCTGTCTCTTTCTTTAAAACCCTTTAGGCCTATTTCCATCTCCGACGTTGTATTGAAAAAATATGCAAAATTCATGTAGTCCCTACTTGTTTCATTCATTTTTTTCCCCCACTAAATAGTCTTACAATCAATACGTTTTTCTTTTGTCAAATAATGACTAGCTGAAGAAATATAACTCTATTCGGAGTTACAGATAAATAGTAAAGGCAAAGCATGTTTAACCGAGTCTTTCAGCGCTAAAGGCGGGCGGGTTTTGCGGACGGCAAAGATCAAAATCAGACTGCACAGAACGTGCAGTCTGATCTTGGATCTATACCGTTTCCTTGCTCAATTAAGCATATAAATTAAATCCTGTCTGAGTTTCAGAGGGTTGGTTTTTCAGGAGTCGGAAGAGGTCTGGTTTACATATTTGGCGCCGAAAGAGTAAATTACTGCCTTCACCTGACATACGTCCTAAACCATTTGGCCTCTAGACGCAAGTCAATTTAGTTTTGCGGATAGTGTAGATCAAGATCAGACTGGAAGTTCTGTTCTGTCTGATTTTTATTGTAAAACCACTCGATTTGATGAAGACTTTTTTGGCGAAATGGACTTTGAAATCGCAAAGTTTTAGATATCTCACTGCTGGCTACAACTGCCTGTAAAGCTCTATATTAAATTGGCTTGCAACACGCAAAAAGGGGCATTCGGACTTTTGCGTAAAGTGTCGTCCCGGATCAGCCTGCGCAGTCCGCTCAGGCTAATCCGAGACGGCACTTTACGACTACATTAGATTTTGTGCTACAGTAGACTAGCGCGAAACAGAAAATTAAATAAAAACGGAAAGTGCCGTCTCGGATTAGCCTGCGCGGATTGCGCAGGCTGGTCCGAGACGACACTTTACGCAAATGTCCGAATGCCCCTTTTCGCGTATTGTAGGCCATTAATTTTAATATAGAAGTCTATGTGTTACCCATATCTTGTAATATTTATAAGCCATGCTCTGTGAAAAGGGTGTTTAATGCATCTGCAAAAAGCATTGACGCAGTCCGCGCAGGCTGACCTGGGCCGAAACCTTTTGCTATCGGTCAACTTTCTGCGTGTCAAGGGACCAGTCTTTCTCATGATTTAGTCGGTTGCGCATGTCCAGAATGCTTTGAGAAAAACAAAATGGCGCCATAAATGTCGATGAAAACAGTAAACAAAAAACAGCGAAAAAATGGATTTAAGGCTGATATGCAGTCCTTGGCAAACTGGCATGCATTAATCATCCACACATGCCAGAATACGCTAACAATGGGCGAAAATTTAAGAAATCTGGGTGGCAGAAGACCTTGTTTTTGTGTTTTCCAGCACCTGCCAGGGGTCACTCCCCTTGATTCGATTTGCTTCTCTTGTTCAGGCCAGCTTCCATACTGCACATTGATACTTTGAATATGCTAAGATGATCAATGGACAGTGTAAAAACCCCGGAAAATAGTGTCACAAGTAAATAAAAACTAGACTGACATCTCTGTCAGTGGCAAGCGCTTCCTAGTGCATAAATCAAAGCGAACTAACTTTTTGTATTTATCTCTTCATGCGGTGACAAGAAACCCAGTTAGGAAGACTACCGACTCATACGTTACATACCCGCAAAAACACGAAAAATCGACTTACGGCACATTCAAAAGCAACTGATAGCTGTTCGAAAGTAAAATATAGGGAACCATTTCTTTCCTTTTCTCTTACTAGGGCCATTGAACTGGTTTCGGTGACTACCCCGCACATACGTGACTGTTACCTGCTGTTAGGAAACAAAACATCCACTCACGACTCTTTCGGAGGCAACTGATACCTGTTGCACAATTCAAAGAAAGGGAACCAAAATTTTCTCTTTTCTCTCACTTGGGCCACGAAAGCACAGAATTGATTTTGGTGACCGCGTAAGTCGTTAGTCGATTTTATGTTTTTGGACGTACATCACCATTAAGCGCTGCGCGAAAACATAAAAAGGACTTACGACACTTTCTGAAGCAGACGATACCTGTTGCATAAGTCAAAAAAAAGAGAACTAAATTTTTGCTTTTCTCTTACTCGTGTCTCAGAAATATGGAATAGGTTTCTATTACTACCCCACACATACGTGACCATCAACTGCTGCGCAAAATCATGAAGTCGACTGACGAAACTTCAGAAGCCACGGTTCCTGTTGCATGAACTTGTAAGAAAAATGGAGACTGACTTTTGCCCTGACCTTTTCAATTAAAAACAAGAAACATGAATTGGTTTTGACAACTACCCACTCATACCTGGCTACGCCGTCAAATGGTCAAATTGATTCAAGTTTTTATTTGTTTTACCTTGACTTTTTTGTATTAGTTTCGAGCTGATCAATGGTTATTTGCGATTGGTTGACATTTTTTTTTTTCTGGGGGAACCTATGGCTTTTTATGGAAATATTTGGGAGCCCATTTACGACGCCTTTTAATAAGGCTTGCTGTCATAAATGGATACCCCTTGGCTCCTATCACACTGTAGTAAATGGATATGATATATGAGATAATTCTTTTCTCGTACAAAGTAGTAACGTTTGTCTTGATTCAGACTTCACAGACAAGATTCAACACAATACAACCTTGTTTTGAGACACATTTTGGCCGAAAATCTTAAGTTAAAACTTGAGCCCTCTTGCCACGCTATCTTCATCGAAAAAAAAGCCAATTTGTATATGGTTGACGAGTTTGACGCAAGGCTGTTTATAATACGTACATGTAACCTGCAGTCTGATCTTTAAAGTGAATTATCTGCAACTTGATTCCAAAACAATAATACCAAGTCCATCTTTTTGCCTTTTTTTTCTGCAAAAGATATAGAACTTTCTTCTGTAATTCTATGTATGTTATGAAATGTTTACAAAACGGATAAAGCAACAATCACAGGAAATACACAACCTTCTGCAGAGTGTCTACTTCGCATTAACCCTTAGGCTGATAAGCGCGAATCACTGACCTATTGCGGACACTGTAGATCAAGATCAGACTGCACAGAACGTACAGTCTAATCTTTGATATACACTGTCCGATTAAGAGATATTTTTTCTGCAAAAAAAAAAAAATAATAATACCTTTGAAAAAGCAAAATGTTGGTTTTTACTATCGGCTTGAAAGTTTCGTTTAATTAATTTAGCAGGATAAGAATTAAGTTTTTGAAGGAAATGTTAGAATCCTTCACTAGACGACAAAATTTTAGTCTCCTTTAAAATGACAGCATTACAGACTACAACCTAGGCTCAAATAATGGAATTTGTCGCAGTAAGGCTAGAAACATTATGGCAAAAGGAGAAAATGCTGGTTACCAGAATTTTCTCCTTGTCCCATAATCTTCTCAAAGGCGCTTCTTTCTCAAGGTCGTTAAACTAGACTCGGGATTGTTTGGTAAAGAGTTAAGGTATCATTTAAAATCCTTTTTTCACACAAGCCCGACTTTCAACGACCCGGTGAAGCGGATGGCTATTGAAAAAGATGAGGGAAAAGGAGAAATTGCCGGTAACCATAAATTTCTCCTTTTGCCATAATATTTTCTTCCCTTTTATAGATAAAGTCTACAATTTGAGCAACACTAAATTTGTCTTCTACAAATGCCTTGGATTGGTCTAAAATTTTGCTGTCTGGAAATGAGATGCCTCTTTCGCTACAAGCTACATGTACCTAAATATCACTTCTTTTGAAGCCACCAAGTAGATTACTACTGCAACTGAATATGATGCTGGCTTATCATTTGGCTTGCAACACGCGAAAAGGGACATTCGGACATTTGCGTAAAGTTTCGTCTCGGATCAGCCTGCGCAGTCCGCGCAGGCTAATCCGAGACGGCACTTTACGACTACATTAGATTTTGTGCTACAGTAGACTTGCACAAAACACAAAATTACATAAAAACGGAAAGTGTCGTTTCGGATTAGCCTGCACGGACTGCGCAGGCTGATCCGAGACGACACTTTACGCAAACGTTCGAATGTCCCTTTTCGCGTGATGCAGGCCATTTGATATCTGGTAGTGCACTTTGTAGATCCAAGATCAATCTTCACGTTCAGTGGAGTCGAAGCCCGTATTTATAAAAAGCCATTCTTAGTTTCATTTTTAGTCTTACTATTGTTTTAGAAAGCAACGCAATTTCTGATTAGGTGAAGCATTTGGTTTAGCCCATCAAAAGTTGTGTTACGTTCCAATTTGAAAATTCTTTAGAATAAGATTTAGATTGTTCTCAAAAAATGGACCATGATCTAGATTTAACCCTTAGACTCTTAAGCACGACTCACTGAACTTTTGCAGACAGTGTAGATCAAGATCAGACTGCACAGAACGTGCAGTCTGATCTTTGATCTATACTGTCCGACAAAAAGAGTCTTTTTTTTTCCTCAAAAATGCGTTTGAAAAAACAACATTAAGTTTTTCAATATCTGCTTGATAGTTTCATTTATTTTTTCTAGCAGGGTAAGGGTTGAGCCGTCTGCAAGAGGCATGTAAGTCCTCGTTGGTAGGAAAAAGAGTTACGATATTGTGCATTACGCGATACATACAAATGATGGTTTCTGGTTGCGGACGGTGTAGATCAAGGACCAGGCTGCTTGTTCTGTGCGTTCTGATCTTTATCTATGTCCTCTGCAAAAGGTATTTAAGCTGCCATTGACAGTAGAAAGATTCAAAGAAGCTAAGGGGGGATGCATTACGCAATAAATACAAATGATTTTCATAGCTCTGGATCTTTTCTTGAGGTTTGAACAGATCAAGCATATATTTCAATGTATCTCAAGGACAGTCTAGATGTTCGGTCCATGGGTCTATTCTGGCTGACAGTAACTGTTGTATTAAAGTTATGGAATTCTGACTGCTACATAAGCTTTGCTGTGTGGCATGTACGCAAGAGCTCGCCGACTCGTAAGACCTGAAAATATGTTACAAGAAATACATCCAATACTATCTATTATACTGCTAAACAATTATTTATCATGTCTTTTTTACTGATCACTTTTCTTTCCAATCTAAAAACAGTGTATCTTTTTTGAGACAGAGAGACCAAGATGTTTGTTAACTGATGAAAAGATACCCCAGTCTGGTGTTATATCTCAGCTGAAAGGATTTTTTTTTCGCAGATTTTAACACGGTCCATGTCAACAGGTATTTCAATGATATTTATGTCTGCATCTAATATACATTAATGTTAGAACTTGGAAGTCTGTTGTATTTCGAGCTTAAATACTTGCTCAGAGGAAATTCAATATAGAGAAAGGATCAGCTTTTTACATCATTGCCATAAACTGCAAATGCTTTAATGGAATTTGGGAAAAGAGCAGTTGTTTGTAACAAGCAACTGCTCCTTTCTCACATTTCTCCATTTCATTGATGTTTTTCTAGAGGAGCTACTTAGATTCAAATAATCAAACAAAAATTTCATATTTTTATCAACTTTGGTTCGAGTAAGGCAATAGCTAGCAAACCGTCAATAAATTAGAACGAAAATGGCAATATAAAATATTCTCGTTCTATTTCATTAATAGGCTACGTAGCCTTTAAAGGTATTTTGGATATCTCGCCAGTATTTCGCAGAGGGCTGTGGGAATACCATATGATCAACTGCAAGCATGGATTATGTAAGATCGTATACAGTTAAATGTGATAACGTCACAGAATGACGGTTTCCGCTTGTAACACGGCCATTCCGTTATTTACAGGCCAAATGTTCACATTTTCACTAGATTTAACTAGTATCATACTACAGTCTATGAAATGACCGTATCATAGTTGTAAAAAAAAATCTTACAAATCTAACACGCTCAAAAAGCTTAAGAATAAGTATAACTTTATCATATGAAAGGTTTTGATTGAAATCTCATCGACAGGAATCAGCAAACAGTCACGCCCTTCTATGCATACTGCTTTTAAAGTATGCTAATAAAATATAAACTAGACGTATGTGAACTTATTGATTGCATTAACGTCTCTGTTAAAACATTACTAAAAAGATTGTTGTAAGACTTACCAAAACCTAGTACAGATCTCAAAAAAGGAGACACATTTATGAAAGAAAGGTTGGTTTTATCAAATGAAATTGAAACATTGTGAAAGAATTAGAAATTGATTGGAATAAGCTTCGGCCGTTATTATCAAAAACTGCTCAAACAGTGTATACTGTAAAAACGTAAAAAGCTGTACATTTGTGATAATGTATTAAACTTAATAGCAAGGGAAGTAAAAAAATAATTTATACTCATACCTGCAAATTTGATATCTATGTTCTACTTGGTTTAGGTACTGAATGTTCCTCTGGAGTGCACCGAAACATGGAGCAAATTCATATCCAACAGGTATAGAATGCAAACATGTAGCCGCGGGGTCGATTCCTTTGAAAAAAAGATAAACTGCCCCATTATGTGATGCATGGAATTTATGAACTGAAACTTATCACAACACATAATATATATAGACCAGCCCGCATAGCTCAATAGGTAGAGCGCAGGACTCGTTAACGCGATGTTTCGAGTCACTTGAGGGTGTGGGTTCGATCCCCACGGCTGGCCATCTAAAATTACTAATAGTCTTTCGGATGAGACGTTAAACCGAGGTCCCGTGTGACGGTGCTATCCACCGAGCACGTAAAAGAACCAGGCGTAACTTTAGATGGGTTTCGTCCTGTATCTGCACTATCCCCCGTAACAATACTAACAGCCTTCAGCGGGCGTCGCCCATATGGGCAACCGGTGGCGACGATAAATAAACGCAAATTCAAACACATGATATCCATTCCCGAGAATCATTCATTTTGCCCTACGTAAAACGACATCTGAATGCCGTGCAGTCAGGTCTTGGTCTGCACTATATATGTGATTGCTTAAGCTTTGTGATACCAAATCCCACTCTGTCGACCGATCGCTAGAATAAAGCAACCAGACCCACCAGGTGATGAATTTCCAACAATGGATTGTCGAAAGTGTACGAGAAAATGGTGGATAACACATTGAAATATTTACTGACTGAGCACAGTGATAGTGAAGATTTGTCATTTACTGTTAATCCCTGACTAGGCATCGTGACTTTTGATGATCATGCAATTTGATCTGGTTATGCATTCTTCAGTGAAATTCTGTAACTACGCAACACCTTATTTTATTCGATTGACTGAAATAGAACGAATTAACCAAACCCATTACACACTATCCTTTGTGTATTTGAGAGTGTAGAAGAAAAAGGTTGTGCAATTATAATTAAATAATATTTTTATCATATCAAATTCAACGACACATTTGCTATGGATGGAAATTTTATTTTCATATGACATCCTAACTACAAGAAGCGGAAAAATAGGGTATTTGAAAAAAGAAAATATAGATAAAAGAAAGGGGGGGGGAGTCATATCTTGTAGGAAGGTTACTGTACTTTTTCCAACTATGGTTTTCAAGGTAGATTATTGTAGGGTGTAAAAAGTTTTATGATTTACCTATAAATGGTCCGGCATGCAGATAAAATCAGACACGAGTGGAAAAATTTCATGTATTTAGACAGTGTCAAATACAGTCCAGAATGTGACATGATGACGTTGCCCGCGTGCGGTTCCGATTTGATTCTGCAGAATTTTACGCTATAATAGTCGTCCGCCGTTCAGAAATATAACATTGTCAATAATAACAACAATATTCTGTTTTTAAAATGTGTCGGTATTTTCCGGATTTTCAAATTGCCTTATTGGCACAGGTGCGTTTAAATCCGACACACCTAATCTTGCAACTTAAATTCGCAATTTTTCATTTGGAGTTGCTAAATATGTACTGTACTTATTGTTGAGGATAGAGAACTTGTCTGATAAGTTTCACTGAGAGTTCATTTTTAGTTTACTGAGTGTGCTTTGATTTATTGTACTGCCTGGGTATCACCAGGACAGCAGCGGAGTATTCCATGGTGAGTCGCGCTGCCTGTGAAATAACTCCAGGGCTCCTATATTCACCTATCATTTTTAATAACATTTCCATTCTAACTCTCAAAAAATTTCTAAATTCAAAACTAGCAATTTCTGATTGGCTAATCCAAATAGTTTAGCCAGCTAGAAATTATATTACATTTTACATATGGAATTAGACTAAGACCGCAATTTAGAATGGTCAGTAAATACGGGCACAAAACTCTTGGATCACGAGCCGGAAGCCCATAGCACCATAACGCGGAGGACACCACTACAAACTTTAAGATCCGTATATAAGAATATGACGTTAAAGTGTTCAAGTATATAAGGCAACATCTATTAATTCTTAAGAAGTATTCTTCTGTGAAAGGTCTGTCTGCGGTGAAGCTTTTAGTTCTTCATAGTGAAATTGTCTACCTTTTTTTTTTTATTTAACCTATATGGTAAAGGTTTAACAGCGCTAGCGGCAAGTAATGAATGAAAGGATTAACAATAATAGAAAAAAGTCATACCTGAATGACAAACAACTTCTGCCGTGCGAATAAGCATGTCATACGGAGCTGTATCCTCTACCTTACAACTGTGTAGAGAGTCTAACAGCGCCTTACAACTGAAATGAGAGAGCATTTGTAGGGGGGGCATAATAAGATCTATTGTGGATGAAATCAGACGAACGAGTCTATCCTCTCCCTGTCGCTATTTCAAGTTTCCGGTACAATATCTTTGTTGGATTTTTGACGACAAAACGTCTAATTAAATCGAAAATCCAAAATAAGATAAGAGGTCAATATAGGAAGACGCAAGAAGAGGAGAAATACAACTTACTGGTTCAAAGAGGCATCCATGCAGTACTTCGTTTTAATTTCATTCAACAGGATAAGATGAAACGGGTTTTCTTTTAATCGTTGAATCGTACATTTTGGGTACTGAAGACATCTTTTGACTTCATCGAGATTACAGTTCTGGCAAAAACACCCTTGGAAAATAAAAACGAAAGCGTCTTCAACTTTATAGCTAAGGAAAGTCTGAGTATGTTTTGTTGAGGCTAATTACTAAACGTACTTACACTGTCAGCGTCAAATGATATGTCGACTTTACTGCTTCATGCAAAATGCATGCTGTCAAAGAAGCGAACAGGCTTCGTGTAAACTTCAGTACAAATGTTCGTGTAAGGCTTTGTTGCAATACATCATGAACTATAATTCTTGAACTAGCCTACAGTCATTTGATAAAAATTGGAAGTCGTTGGCTTTTGAGGTAAATATTATTGCACTCGTCGACAAAACTATGTTATAAAGCTTGCTAAAGGCTCCTTTATTAACATTTTCTAGACTTGTTTAATACATAGAAGATCTTACATGAGTCTTTATGTTTTATCATTTTTATCAAACGAGTTGACTAAAATTGTATGACGCGAGCCTTGGCGAGCGTCAAATACATTTTAGTCAACAAGCATGATAAAAATGATTTTACTTAAACACAAATGTGAGATTCTATTTATCGCATAAAAACAATGACAAACAAAAAATATCCTGCATCATCATCTTCTGCCTATATACTCTTCACGGGTCCATGTTCACAGTTGTAGTTCGGTTTCAAATGTGTACATACAGAGTAGATAGCTCTTTGATATTTACACCGAAAGTAGAATGAAACAGTCGAGGGGGGGGGGGGACTCCACCTTTTTAAGCAATTTTGTTGATTTTAAAACACTTTCGCTGTATTTTTCGGTCTTTATTAAACATGAAAATCAAAAACTGTCCACGCGTATACGTCTTAGCAACAATGGCGTCATTTTTCCGCGAAACGGCGGAGTAGTACAAATTCCTGTACGTGCTGTGGTTGGTTTCTCAAGCTTCACACGTTCATGCCTAAAACCTGATCAAAAACCGGGACCCAAAAAACGATAATACACTGGTGTATTATCAAAAATAAGTCCTTCGGACTCGTTTTTTCAACCTCATCACACCCCATTCTAGTGACAGATTTTTCATATCACACACAACCTGTTGATTATCCTCTATTTATTTCATGCTTTTCAGTAGTTTATCGAGAAATAATGGTGACATATATAGAAGATATTTGTTTTGTTTTGTTCGGTGAAAGAGCGAAATTTATTTCATCTCGTGAACATCATCGGTAATATTTTCACGAGTGGCGCACACCGAAAAAAAATATTGTATTTATTTCATACTTCTTAGCCTTTTTGGGGGACTTGAATCAAAAGCCAGTACAGTTCTTTTCGGCAATTTGCCGTGGCGTACCCTGCATTACAACGCATTACACTATTAAGTAAAGCGCGAGAAATTTAGGGTAGATTACGTCATATTTCAATCTGGTTGAGTGGCACGCGCATTTTACCTGGGTAACTAGTGCGCGGGAACTACTGTTTCCGCGATGATTTAGAAAATAAAATCGGTATTTTTCACTGGTCGTAACCATGAATATCGAAAAATATTTCACCATTATTTCTCGATAAACTACCGGAAAGCATGAAATAAGGTTTGATATTTCATGGTTACGACCAGTCAAAAATACCAATTTGATATTTTCTAACTCTTCTATTGAAGGAGGAAACAGTAGTTCCCGCGCACTGGTTACATGTACCGAGGTAAACAGTGCATGCCATTCAACAAGACGGAAATATGACGTAATTCACGCGCATTTACCCTATATGTCTCGCCCTTTACGTAATATTGTAATGTGTTGCTATATGGGGGGGGGGGGGTACGCCACAGGGAATTACCGAAAACACCTGTGCTAGATTTTGATGAAAATCCCAACAAAAAAGGGGTCAGAAGCATGAAATAAATAGAGTATTTGTTGTTGTTTTTTTCAGTGAAAAATCGAAATTTAGTTCATCTCGTGAATATTACAGGTAATATTTTCACTCGTGGCTGCGCAACTCGTGAAAATATTACCGATGATGTACACTCGATCAAATAAATTTCGATCGTTCACTGAAATAGCTTGCCAACTTATGTCAGAACCTAAATATCAGATACGTCCCTTTATTCTACTTTAATGTTGTAGTTCCCGATAGTACTGTGTCTTTGTTTATGAGAGCTAACATTTAGTCTTATATTATTTTGAAATGTAATTCACAGACGAGTATGTGAATTCACCTGTTTAATGATTTCTGAATTCACATCTGATTGATTACATATTCTTTTGCAGTTTGTAGCGTTTGTCTACGTCTGTCAGCCTTAAATTTGCAAATAAGCACTATATACCGACTTACTTGAGGTTAAATTGTGAATACCGGCACGTTGTTACATCTATTTATCCAGTAAATTTCATATTTGTTCTCTTGAAGCCACGCGCTTTGGTAACTTTAGACTCTGACCTCGAGACCTTGGTTGCTAGTACACAATATCTGAGTGTGTACATCCGTTAATCAATCATCTTTCATCTTGTACGCAAATTATTTTTGCGTGCTGTTTTACCCAACAAAAATTTTCTGTGGGTACACAAATGTTTGTTATGCGCATGCAAATAGTATGAATACCCATCATTTGGTCAGTCTTGGTCTCCAACTTCTATCATTTTAAGAGAGCAATCATATCTTTCTCATCCTATTTCAAAAGGTCAGACTTCGACAAATTTATTACCAGGATTCGTCGTGCAATATTATTTATACTAAAAAGCATTTTCTTAGATTGATTTCTTAATTGTCGTATTCATAAAGCTGATAGATTCACTTTTTAAGCATCTTAAAAGGCCGATCGACTTTGAAAATGAGAATAGTCATTTCAACACATGAAAAAGTCTATTAAAATTTAGATAACTCGCTGATTATTATTACATGTATTATTATTTCAATTTTAAACAGGTTTTATCTGTACCATATAAAGGGAAGAAACTGAAAAAGCCAGCTTATGCCTATTGCTTCCAACATTTGCTCTCAGGAGACCAGCTTCGGTTTTTCTTTTAGTTTTATTTATCGACTCGACCAGCCTTCTGCATTGTTGCTAGCGCATCAATATCCTTATCATGGTTTATAATGTCATGGTTTTTAACATGAGTTCCATCTGGGTTTTATATATTGACTCTTTTTAGATCAGCCCACATTGAAAGTCCAGCAGACAGATGTTGTACTAATAATTTGATTTGTCTTTGGTTAGATAGCAAATATTGTAAGAAAAGGAGAAAACGCTGCTTACCAGCATTTTCTACTTTTCTAACAAGGTTTTCCACAACCTTTCCTCTCTGGGTCGTTAAAGCACGGGATAGTTGGTTAAAGGGTCATCAATAGCAGATGTACTATAAGAGCCATTCAATACTTCCCAATTTGTAATCATCTAAACATAAGAAACGAAATAAAGGTATCCTATTATAAAAGCATTAAATGCGATATTTTCTGGATTTTCCGCGTTAAGAAACATAAACTTCCGTTGAATTTCACATTGACGACGACAAGTTTGTAACCGGCAATTTTATATCTTCTGGGTATGATAGGCTAAAAAAGCATGCAGGCGATGACACATTGACATTAAAGTTATTTGACGAAACACTGTCGTGTACCGGTTACCATGAAATGAAACATGTTCAATGTGGAGGTTCTTCTGAATAGTTCTTAGCATGTCGGATAACATTGTGGACAGTGTATAACAAAATCTGACTATCGAGAAACGGCAGTGTGATCGTGAATCTGGACTGTCCTATTTCATTTGAGCCATGTAAAAAAAGGGACTTAACCCATCTGTAAAAGGTGTCGACCCGTGTCAGCCTGCGCAGTCCGCGCTGGCTGACACAGGTTGAAATTTTTTGCTATTTGTTAACTTTCTGCATGTCAAAGGACCCTTTTATCTCCAGATCCAGGCGATTGTCAGGATAAAGGGATTTTATGTGTCCATAATTATGTGATGACTTGCATAGTATATTGCATCACGGAGATGCATTAAATCTCCCTTTGCCAAAACATAGCTCATTTATCTCTTTATTTATTTATTTATTTATTTATTTATTTTTATTTACCTATTTACTCATTTATTTATTTATGCGGTTCCAGAATACTTTGATTTCTTGTATAAGGGTCTTTTTACTTACTCTCCATTTCGTTTATTTGGCATTGCAAGGCTTATCGCGTTGATTTAAAAAAAAAAACAGACTTTATCTGTCTATAACGATGCCAAAATGTTGTATTTTATTCCTGTAAATTTTTCGGCTTAAATAGCTGCATTGCACCCTAATGAAACCACACACGACTGGCGAAAAGTCCGTGTAGTCCACACAGTTTCAAATATGGTCAGAAATTTGGTATGCTGGCGTAAGGTCATCGTGTGCGGACTGCTCAAGCTCTGTTTTCAATTTGATTGGTCAAAGTGCAAGGTTAAAATATACATCCGCCATATTCAGAAAAAAGTTATTACCAAACAAAGCAGTATTTGTTTTAAATTCTTACCGTTTTAGAATTACATAATTACAATATATTGTTCAAGTTTGTACGTATATAATTCAAGGAATATCATGTTAGTAACTTTCTTGGTGCTTGTATTAGCTTCTTGCTGTGAAAAAAAAAATGACCTTTTGCTAGACGTCAATCTCGCGAGAAATCAAACTTTGTCATGCAGCTCAGGGCAGAACAAATACTTGGAAAGTTACTGCAGCATAATATTACGTATCTACTTACCGCTGAATATAGCGAGGAGTGTCACGAACAGCTTTGAGATTTTCAAACAGTTCATCTTGTCGACTCTTGATAGGAGAAAAAAATACTGTTTACCTAGTCTCGCGCAGGATTTTTACCCTCGCAACACCAAATAAATGAGCCATGCTCTGGAAAAAGGGAGGTTAATGCATCTCCATGATGCATGATACCAAGCAGGTCATCACATGGTGATGGATCTGTAAATTCCATTTTGTACTAACAACCGACTGGGTCATGAGGTAAACTGATTCTTGGACATACAGAAAGTTGACCAATAGCGAAAAGTTTCGGCCCAGGTCAGCCTGCGCGGACTGCGCAGGCTGACCTGGGCCAAAACTTTTCGCAGATGCATTAAGCCCCCTTTTCACAGAGCACGAGTCAAATGTTGTTGGCATTGCCACATCATAAAAATGGATCTGGATATTGCAATTTCTGTTTTTTTCATGAAATCTCACATGTTAATTAAAATTTAGACTGTACATCCTGTTCAGTCTCACCCCTACTATGTCAACATCAACGTCTACAGCTGTGTCTAGCGTTGTGCGTAAAACAATAAGCAGCCCAATAAACACAGAGGAAAAGTTCTTCAACAAAAACAAAGTGTTATGGAACAAATCGTGTGAGGAGAGGTGATCTGGTCAAAATGAATGAAAAATAGTAATGAAAATCCATGTCGGTGTATATTTTGGATTCCATTGTTTGATGTTGACCTTTTTTAATATAGAGCTATTGATACATGCGACATTTGAATACTTATCTTTTTATTGGTAGCTCTCGCAAAAATAAACAAAATGGACATCTTAAGCCCAAAAAGCCTAAATTGTAGAACTGCAAGTTCTCTATAATTATCTACGTCATGATATCTCAAGTTAGCGAACATTGTAGGTTTAAGAAAAAAAAAACTAATTATATTCTTTATACACACAGTCTTGTTGACATAAAATATAAAGCAGAACGTTTAAGGTCTTGTACAGATAATGTATAATCGACGAGTTTTAGATTTTAACCAGCGTTTTCACCTTTACCAAATTGTTTTCTGTTCTTTCAAAGACATAAATTTATGGTTTATGTTATATTTAATTTGTCGTCTAAAAATGCTTTAGATTTAGCCAAATCCAAAATTTTATCATTTGGTAATGAGTTAAGTGATTTCCAGCAAAACATCATCAGAGTTGGGCACATAGCTTCTCTCTGTCTCATTAAAACAAGATAAAAATCTTTACAGCTAAAATCATCAACGTCCTGTATACGTAATTCAATGCTAACTTACAATGAGACATTGAAGGAAAAAAAAACATAAAAGTACGAAGGCTTACCTTTTTCATGTGAGATTTTTTTTCTTCGCTCACAAAGTATGGGATTCTTTTAGATTTACGTTGTTTCGGTTATCAACAGAAAAATTCTGACATTTAAGAAAAATTCGAAACCTATATTTATACCGCTAGGGATTCATTAAATTTTATAGACGCAGATGTTCATGCTTTTAGTCATTAGAGCCAGACATTACACAGTCATACCCATTATCTGTACCTCCGGCTTAGAATGTAGTGTTCAGTTTGTTAATATTCGGGGCCATACAGGAAGAAATGTGATGGCTAGAATTGCGATTTTCACCCATGAGGAAATACCCAGGAAGGGGATGAAAAATCTTTTTTTTTTTTACATTTTTTACAATACAAAATTTCTTTCTTGTGTCGTCTGCTGCTGATACGTATTTCAAAACTTCCATTTTGGGAAAATTTTACACCATAGTATTAATGTCATTAAAGTCGTTATGATAAGGTATTTATATTAGTTTGACACCACCATAACGGATGGTGATCGCTATCGCTGTTAGCTTTTATTTAGCTGGTCTATTAAAGTTTGATGGCAGATGGATTGTAAAATTCAACTTGTGTTTCAATTCTTTCATCGCTAAAGGCGAAAACAGCACATTTAGCAAATGTCGTGTATCAAGATCAGACTCCACAGAACGTGTAGTTTGATCTTGGATCTATACTTTCAACTTAAAGTCAAACCTGTAAGATAGAAACGTTTATTTGTTTTAGGGGATCGTATTTTCAGCCGTCGAAAAAGGCCGAGTTATGTTTTTGGCACAGACAGAGCTCTTCTGAGTACGTAGTCCCGAAGGTGAACGAGTGTGATGGCGCGCTGCCTGTTTTCTATCCGTCCGTCAACAATTTCAATGGTTTTTAACAAAGAAAGTACATGATCAATCTTCCTTATAAATCACATGCAACCTAACAAGATTGGAGCAAAATACACATGTAGTGTTCAAAGACCTCCAGTGCGTTAAATAGGGAGAAAAAAGCAGTAACAAAATCACAAACTTGGCATGAATAATCAATATCAAGTACGAAAGCATTTTGGCATATGAAACACTAAGAAGAGATAGGAATAACTTCAAGCCGTTCAGTTTTGTTCATTAAAGGCTCACTAGATGCCGAATGTAAACAACAGGGGTCAAATTGCAGACCAATATCAATAATGCCATTTAACAGTATGGGTATCAGTCTGATAATGAGTTACATTGCAATTTGTCAAATTTCCAGTTGCTGACAGGAAAAATGTATTGTAAAACTAGAACAAAATGGCCAACTTTTGTTCTAGTTTTACAATGCGTTTTTCTGCCAGTGAGTGGAACTTTGACATATTGCACTGAAACACTAAAAACTTAGTATTTCCACGATAGATGGCCTCACCCAGTGTATTTTAAGATGCAATTTCCAATTACATATCTGAGGGCTACCGAAAAATTCATTTCCCTAGGAAAAATTGGGTCTAATGGGGTTTATTTCCTTCGGCTTTGCACAAAATACGATACTTGGTTTTCAAAATTCAATACTGAACTCACAGTGGTATTGTCTTCGACAAATACCACAAAAATGGTTGTCTTGTCCGCAACTACATGTACACCGCCTTGGGCTTTGATAAGTTACCTCTTGTAATGAATCTATCCTTTATCAAAGCTTGTCTTATTGCGTCCCCGTGGATACCGTTTTACAAAGAAATACGTATTTCTTTTCAAAGAATCTAGTTGTACTAAACCATAAAACATAGACCGATTAATATAAGTACGTTGTATGCAGTATCATCTTTATGAACGATGCCCAAAATACACGGCCGCTGGAGTCGTTGATCATAACTCCTAGGAGATCTACCATTATGTTGCTCTCAAAATTTCAGTTTGTGTACGGGTTACGGACGGGCTGTCCAAAGGAGTCACATGTTATACTCATATAGAGTATTATAGGGAAATTTCGAACAGAGACCATGTTATCTGAAACAATTAGGCCCAGCTAGTAACTGTTGATATTTCGTACATTTTAGCATACAATGGTTTTTTGTTAGGGATGTCTTAATTGTCCCCCCAGGTGTCAGAAATAGCCCTGTATCAGGGTTCACTTGTTTTATTAAGTTCCGAATCAAATAGATCTTTGTGTCTGTAAACACAAGACAGATGGTACGTTACACAAGTGAAAATCTCGTTTGAGTCAAGCACGCGCTCGCCTTGAGTTTTGTATGTTTCACATTGATTTTCTTTCCTGGAAATTTTGCCACTAGCGTCAAAGATAGCCGCGATCATGGTAGTCAAATGTATTTGCCCCTTATTTGGGAGGGGCTCAGCTAGAGCCTTAAAATTTTGTGTACGAATAATCGATTGTTTCCGGAAGGTTTATAATATAATGCCCCCATTCCACTAGGCCGCGATCTACGGCGCTCTCAAAGAGCGCCGTAGATCGCCATGCAGAGCGCCAAGAACGCCAAGAACGCTAACAGATCTTTAACGGATAGCCAAGATCGCCATCAGTCTACTCCCTTGCACAAAGATCCGTGGCGATCTGTTCAGAACGCCGTCACATCGCTACTTAATCGCTTAAATCACTATCGAAACGCAACTTGAACGTAAACATTGTAACTGGAGCGCTATCGGATCGCTCAAGAGCGAAAATGTTTACCAGTATGCCGGTCATCGCGCTCCGATGTGATCCGATAGCGACCATTAGAGATGCAGTAGCACTCGGTCATCTGGTTGTTATCTGAGCAGGAGTGTTTTCATAATCACCAATCCGGCAGCGATCTGAGGCGATCTACGGCGCTCTGTATGAGCGCACAGAGCGCCGTAGATCACGGCCTAGTGGAATGGGGGTATAAGCCATGCTCTGGGAAAAGGGGTTTTAATGCAGCTACGTGATCCATCATTCCAGTCAAGTCATCACATGATTACAGATCCATAAAATTCATATTGTCCAACGACCGGCTTAATCTTGAGGTAGAATAGTCTCTGGACATGTAGAAAATGTACCAAATGCAAAAACTTTCCATTCAGATCAGCCTGCACTGACTACACAGGCTGACCTGGGTGGATACTTTATGCAGATGCACTTAGCTCCCTCTTACACATGTGGTATCATCTGTGAAAAAGATGTTCAAAATACACGGCCCCTTCTAGCACCGTACGTCGCTGTTACATATATATGTTAATCAAATTAAGCCCTTTGTTTCGAAAATTGGCATTATTTTCGAATTTGATTTTTATTTACTTAAGGTAAACAGCAAAGGATCACCTTAGTGTTCTTGTTTAGAGATAACTGTGTAGTTTACTTATAAAGTGATGTCTAGATTAAATAAAATTATACGCAAATCTTTGAAAAGTATTTGTTCGAAAAAACATGCTTTGCCACAGTAACGAATACAGTAACCAGGTTTGGCTTCAGACGGTATCAAACTCCGGGCAGCTGTGTTTCAAAACTCATTCCTTATCAAGTTACAAAGAGTTCTCTAGAGTTTTTTTTAGACGCTGAAGACAGTGGTTGAAAAAATATAGAAAGGGAGACCAAGCATTTTGTTCTCCTTTTCCCACAACCCCTTCTACCCTTTTAAAGAAAAACCCAGTCATTTGAATCACATTCTTGTCTTCCGTAATTGCTTTCAGTACAGACAGGTCTAAAATTCTGTTGTCTGCTAAAGAGTTAACCATAAGTGTCACAGTACGTATACCCATCTGATTGTGCTATTGCGTCTGTGGTTTCGTACGTTTGTCTGTGTGCGTACGGGGGTGTGTGTGAGAGACAGAGAGACAGAGAGACACAGGGAGAGAGAAATTGCAGCATCATCGACAGTCGTTTTACTTGCTGCAGTAATATTGTTCACTTTAATGTCAGTATGTATCTGATCTTTTCCATTAACTCTTTACGATACACAAAATTTAAGACTTGTCAAAACTGAAAGCGTAAATTTTGCAGACGGCACACGAAATATGGCTAAAATGATTGGATTTGTCTTTGACAGAGTAGAAAACATTGTAGCAAAAGGAGAAAGTGCCGGTTACCAGCATTTTCTCATTTGGTCCCTCAATTTTTTGAATAGCCTTCTTTTTCAGGGTCATTAAAACATGGCATCGTTTGATAAAGAGTAAAGCAATAAAACACATGGCCTAAGCTGAATTGCTTTTACGTATACACCGAAATTTCATCGTTTTCTGCTGATCTTTGAAAGTGGATATTGCTACATTTATAGATATACACCATGGTCCTAAAGGCCCAATAGCTGCCAAAAGTAAATTTTGGGAAGTGGTTAAATGCATTTAAATTTAAAGCATACCATTAAAACATATGGAAACTGTAGTGAAGGTAACGATCTGTACGTTCGGTCCAAGTGTTGGGTTTTTTTTAAAACTTTTCCTGGGGTCTGTAATTTTACAATTAAATTTTTTTTGCAGAATCCGTTGTATGTTTTTTTTCGAGCGCTTCGGCTTCTGAAAATCCCCAGACCTCAACCCAGTAATAAAGTAAAGGAGTATAAGCTTATCAAATAATACCAAAGTATGGCTTACGGTAATGTCTTTAAAAACAGTCAAATACTGCTTTAGCGCAAAAATAGTGCAAAAACGCGGATGCGGATTATATTCCCTTGAATAAACCACGCCTGTTCCACTTACTTACCAAAACAAAACCCCACTGCCCAGTCGGTAAATATGAAAAGAATTAAAATTTCAATAAAACCTTAGGCATCAAACACAATAAAAAAAAGCGCACCGTGTTACTATTATATTTTCTCCCTTTCATATGACAAAGAAGAATGAATGTATTGTCAAGCATTAGAGTCGCCGTTGCTTCGCATGTTCTGAATATTACTCCGACCGTTCCCAACCCCATTTCCAATGCAACGCCGGTCAATTTTGAACTAACCTTGAACTTGAAAAGACACCTGATTTACATATGTTTACTAATTACGTTTCAAATAGTTCCATCGTTGTCAATTTTTATCAAAAAAAAAGGTTAATATCGGTAGATTCTTGAAGAGCTTCCTTCCTCTTTTGTCAAGGAGCGTAAAATGACGATTTGTTTACGTCCAGTGACTTTCATTGATAAAATAGCGGAGGGCGAAGACACTGAACAGCCACAGGCGACCGTTTTTATACAGAATGACGTTACTCTCTATGGAATGACGTAGATTTTACCACGCTTTCTTTGCACAGTGTTTTAGAGCCTAATTCACGTGTCATGTTAGAATTGTTTGTTTTGTATAGATCATATCAGAAACACTTTTGTGCTCTGTGAGCCGTCCTTAGAGCAATGGGGATGCCTTGATCATTTGACTGTGCTAAAAAAACTGGATATGAATATTTTATAATAACTATCAAAATAAATGAGAAAGCACCAACTTGACTTATCGTGTGAACACAATTTTTAACAACCAAGTGACAGATTGTCACTGTGCAGAATCCTAAGTCACATACAATGCCTACTTCCGGTCCTACAATGTTTAACAACAGATACCGTTTAAACATTTCTAGATCAATGTCATGTATTTTTCTAAATCATTTACGTATATAGCAAAAACGAATGGTAACAAACAGCCCCCTTCAAGCGCCCCTAAATAACAGCTGAAGCTGTCGCTTAAGTCGTGTCCTATTTTAACCCGTGATTTCATATTCAAATATATCGACTTAATCAGTTCGAGAACAAAGGAGATACTAAGGGATGGATAACTGAATATGCACTTCTTAGTTAAGGAGAAAAAGACAACAATTATCGCAAATAAATACACACACAAAAATAACTTAGTTTTCAACCTTTCACACACACTGACTGACAAGTTGACGCAAGTTTGCTAAAAATATGTACAAAAAATGAGTAGTCTGATCTTTAAAATGCGCAGTCTGATCTTTAAAATGCATTGTATGCAACTTGATTCCAAACAAATATTATCAATTCACTGTTTTTGTCGAGAATGAAGTGGTGTTTTTTTTTCCGAAAAAAAATTATCTTCTTTTATTACATAAATGTGATGACATATGATGACATATTTACGAAGAGAGGAAAGTAACAATCAAAGTATATACACAACCGACGGCAGTTTCTCTACTTATATGTTTGAACTCCTCCAACTTTTAAAAGTTTTACAAACGACATATCAAATGGGCTCAAATGATGGAATTTGTCTCTGAAAGGGTAGAAACATTGTGGCTAAATAAAAAAATTGTTGTTTACCAGCATTTTCTCCTTTTCCCACAATCTTTTCAAAAACCTTCTTTCTCAGGGTCTTAAAACTCTGGATTGTCTGGTAAGGGGTTAAGATATCATTTAAACCGCTCCTTTACACAATCCCGACTTTAAATGACCCTCAGAAAGAAGACTTTTGAAAAGAAATGTGGGAAAAGGAGAAATTGCTGGTAACTAGAAATTTCTCCCTTTGCCATAATATTTTCTTCCCTTTTACAGAAAAAGTCTGCAATTTGAGCCACTTGTCTTCTACACATACTTTGGATGGGTTTAAAATTTTGCTGTCTGATAATGAGTTAACTCTTTCGCTACAAGCTACATAAATTTCACTTCTTTTGAAGCCACCAAGTAGATTACTACTCCATTGAAGATGATGCTGGTCCATCGTTTGATATCTCGGTTCGTATTCACCAACCGTTCTTAAGAACATTCTCAGTCGTATTCTCCTACATTTCTACGTCTGAAAGTAATGCAACTTCCGATTGACTAAGCCAAATGGTTTAGCCAGTGCTAAACCAAATGGTTTAGCCAGTCAGAAGTAGTGTTACTTTCAAATGTAGAAATATTGCAAAAAAAAGAAACAAACATTTCTTAAGAATAGTTTGTGTATACGGACCCGGGTAGAGAACTATGCAGATCCAACATCAGTCTGCGCGTTCAGTGGAGTCAGAGTCCGTATTTACAAACCATTCTTTGTTTCATTTTTAGTCTTATTCTTGTTTTAGAAATTAATGCAACATCTGATTGGCTGGAGCATTTGGTTTAGCCAATCAAAAGTTGCATTAATTTCCAATTTAGAAAGTTCTTTAGAATAAGACTCAGGTTGTTCTTAAAAATGGACCATGATTTAGATTTAACCCTTAGGCTGCTAAGCAAGACTAACTGACCTTTTGCGGACAGTGTAGATCAAGAGCAGACTGCGCAGAACGTGCAGTCTGATCTTTGATCCACACTGTCCGACAAAACGATTTTTTTCCAAAAACAAAAAAAAAAAGGTTTGAAATAGCAACATTCAGGTTTTTAATATCTGCTTGATAGTTTCGATATTTTAAGCAGGGCCGAGCCCCGGTAGCTCAGTCGGTAGCGTGCAGGACCCGAGAACAGGCAGCCGTGGGCTCAAACCCTGGCTGCGACCCCTGGCTCGGCAAATTTTTTTTCCGAGGATTGAGGATAGTCACTGCGACAGGATTCATTCCTCTCCCACCGCTGACCGTTGTTTCGACAGTCATTTTTAGCAGGATACGGGTAAACCGTCCGCAAGAGGCATGTAACTCGTCGTTGGTAGTAAAAAAAGGTCAGAGGTATTACTGAACGATATTGTGCATTTCGCAATACACACAAATGATGGTATCTGGTAACGGACGGTGCAGATCCAAGACCAGACTGTTTGTTCTGTGCTTTCTGATCTTGATCTATGCCCTCTGCAAAAGGTATGTAAGCTGCCACTGACAGTACAAAGGGTCATAGAAGCTAAGGGAGGGTAGTGTGCATTACACAATAAATACAAATGATTTTCATTGCTTTGGATCTTTTATTGAGGTTTGAACAGATCAAGCATATATTTACATGTATTTTGGACATCCTAGAGGTTCGGTCCATGGGTCTAGTGTGGCTGACAGTATTTTTTGTATTAAAGTTATAGAATCCGGACTGCTACAAAAGCTTTGCTGTGTGGCATGTACACAAGTGTCCGTAGACTCGTAAGAACTGAAAATATATTACAAGTAGTACATCTTACACTAATTATTATAGCACTGAACGATCCTGACAATTTCATATCAAATAGTATTGTATTAGGTTCTTGCTAGCTATATCATGACAAAATTTGTTAATGGTTTCTCTGATAGCATACAACCCAGGCAGGTATGTTACTCGCTACGTAAAGGGTGTTATTTATATGTTTATAATCAAACAAAACTTTTATTTTTTTTTCTTATCACCTTTGGTTGGAGTACGGCAATAGCTAGCAAACCATCATTAAATTAGAATGAAAAGGACAAGATAAAATCTTTTCCTCAATGGGCAACCTAGCCTTTTAACGTATTTAAGATATCTCGCCAGTTTTTCGTAGAGGGCAAAGCCGCTGTAGCTCAGTCGGTAGCGTATAGGACCTGAGAATAGAGGGTCGCTGGATCGATCCTTTACTCGGTCAATTTCTTTCCGAGGAGTGATGATAATCATTGCGATAGGATTCATTCCTCTCTCACCGCTGACCATTGTTTCGACTATGGATTTGTGGGGAGGCAAGGAAAGAATGTTTTGCGGAGTACTGGTAGAAACAGGTGGACTGGCCGCCGCGATATAAATACAATAATGTAGAGAAGGCGTTAAACACAATACAATCAATTAATCGATCGATCAATCAATCAATTTTGCGGAGGTTTGGGGGAATGTCACATGATAACTCCAAGCGTCGATTATGTAAAATCGTAGTCAACGTCATATCTGTTCTCATGAAAAAAGACTGAGTTTCCGTTTGTAATCTCAGAATATCTCCTTATCGGCGAGTATAGGTCCAAGCTCAGTTTGCATGTTCTTTGCAGTCTGATCTTGATCTGCACTGTCCGCAAAAAGTCCTCGAAATCGCTTAGTAGCCTAAGGATTAAAAAGATCTATACTACAAGAACTTATTGACTACATAAACGTCTCGATTGAAACACTACCGTGAAACTGTTGTTAGAGCTACTAAAAACTAGTAGAGATCTGAAAAATCATATACATTAATGATAAATAACTCTGGTTTGATCAAATGAATTTGAAAACATTGTGGAAAAAATAGAAATTGGTTGGAACAAACATTTGCCGTTACTCTCAAAAAGTTTTCAAAAGGTTTATACCGTAAAGACATTAAAAGTTGTACTTGGATAACTTAGTAATGTTTAAAACTAAATGGCAAGTAAAGTAGGAAAAAATTATATACTCATACCTGCAGATTCGATCACTATTTTTTACTAGGTCTAAGTACTGAATGTTCCTCTGGAGTACATAGAAGCATGGAGCAAACTCAGCTTGTATATGAAAAGACTTCAAACATGTAGCTGCGGGATCGATTCCTTTGAAAATAAGACAAAATGCTCCATTACATGATTCGTGAAGTTTGTAAACTGAAACTTGTCGCACCACTTTATTTCCATGCCCGAGAATCATTTACTTTGTCCTACGTGTGTTTTTAATGACATTTGAATGCCGTGCAGTCAGATCTTGGTCTGCACTATACAATTGATTGCTTAAGCTTTGCGATACCAAATCCAACTAAGTTGACCGATCGCTAAAATAAAGCAATCACGCCCATATTAATCAGGCGATGCTACTGTAAACAGTTGATTGGCGAGGGTGACGGAGAAAATGGTGGATAAAACTGTGGATATCACATTGAAATGTTTACTGACTGAGCGGAGTTACTGTGGCGAATGGTCAGTTTCTGTTAATCCTTGACAAGATATCATGACTTATGATGATCACGCAATTTGATCATCGAGTGAATTCTCCAATGAAATTCTGTACCTACGGAACACCTTGATTCATTCGATTGACTTAACTGTAGAGGGAATTAACCAAACCCATTAGTCGCTATCCTTTGTATCTTTGGGGTGTCGAAGAAAAAAACTGGATAATTCAGATCAAATGATATTCAAATTATTTTCAACAATTCAACAAGTTTACTATGAGAATTGAATTTTCACTTATCGCATCTTACTATATATTAACTCAACTATAAATTTGCTATGGCTGGAAATGTTATTTTACATATGATATACTAAGTACAAAGAGGGGAAAAGACAGTTTCAGAAAAAAGCAAAAATGTCCTTTCTAAAGAAAGAAAATGGTGAGACATATCTTCTAGGAACGTTACTGTTCTTTTTCTCAAATATGGTTTTAAAGGTAGATTATGGTAAGGTGTAAAAAGTTTTATGATTTACCTATAAATCTTTCGATTCAATTACATGCATTGCATGCAGATAAAATCAGACACGAGTGGAAAAATTTCCTGTATCTAGAGTGTCAAATATAGTCCAAATTATGGCATGATGACGTAGCCCGCGTGCGGTTCCGGTTTGATTCTGTAAAATGTTACGCTATAATATTCATCCGCCGTTTAGCAAAATAGTTAAGAAAAATATCATTGTTAAAAATAACAGTATTTTGATTTTAAAACTTGTCATTTTCCGGATTTTCAAATCGCCAAATTAGCACAAGTTCTTTTAAATCCGAACAACCAATCTTGCAACTTAAATTTGCAATTCTTCACGTGGAGTTGCTAGATACGTACTATACTTACTCGTCTGTTTCTGAATTACGTCGAGGAAAAAGAGCTGGTCGGATTAGTTTTACTGATTGTGTATTATTAGTTTTACTGAGTGTGCATTGATTTGTTGTACTGCCCGGGTATCACAAGGACAGGAGCAGAGTATTCCTGGGTGACTCGTGCTGCCAGTGAAATAACTCCAGGGTTTTTATTCAATTATCAGCTTTAATAACATTCCTAGTTGAACTCTCAAGAAATTTCTAAATTCGAAACTAACGCAATTGCAATTAAGAAGCCCAAAGCACCACAAGACGGATTTTAAAATCTGTAAAAAAAATATGACGTTAAAGGCGTTTCAGCGAGTTATTTCTAGCCCAGAGAATTTCGTGAAATTTGACACAGAAACACTTCAAAGTATGTTCTTTCAATATGCGAAGAGATAATCAGACGTTGCCTGATGAACCAAAAAGTTCTGAGCCCACGAAGAACATAACCCTTTTTTCAAATTACACAAAAACCCAATTATTGCAGCATACGTCAGAATTTTGTGATTAAAATCTGTAATTTCAGTCAAATCATGATCTCTGTGTTTTAAATTCATAGTGAAACAATGGATCCTCTGACTTTGATGAAAAATTAACAGAAATTTCAAATTAATGATACGCTGTCTATGTTCGAATAAAACCCTTAGCCCACAAAATTGCTTATTTTATTACAGAAAATCAGGACATTATTTGACCCTCAAAAAATTCTAACTCAAAGATTTTTCTCATTTTTCTCAGAAATATACATGATTATATCCTTTATCAAAAAATGCAAAAAAAAAGATAGGTTGCCAGGCTACTTTTCCCAATATTCAAACTCAATTACCTCCCTTGGAACAAAGAAAGTGACACAATGCACCCAAGATTTCAAATTACTTAGTAAGATGTATTATTTCCAGCACTAAATCATGTTTTTTTCACAATAAAGATTGTACTCTGTCAACACTTTCCTTGATATAGTCTCGATTTAACATTAGTATGGGACGGCTTGGAAAACATTTTGGTAAAAGGGGTAATTGTTCATTACAAGCAATTGTTCCTTTCCCCACAGCCTTTTCTGCACAAACGGTTCTTTTAATCTCATTTAAACCTTGTTTAATTTGTCGTCTGCAGCTTCTTTCAATTTTGAAGTTCCAATTTAATTCATTTAGGAAAGGGTTAATACATATGGTGTATTTTAATAGATGGGAGAATGGAAGAACAATACAAGTAGAACTGTCCAGAATTACTCAAAGGCACAGATTACTTACGAACCTTATAGCAAAAGGAATCAAACGATCCTGATTTCTATCAATACCCAGGAAAGAGGGTAAGAAACGTTGAAAAGGAGAAAATACTTGTAATTTTCTCTTTTTACCACACTAAACTTACTATCCGGATAAGTAATGTCCGACAAATGTACATGTTCCGTTTTCGCTGTTTAGGAATGATTTACACCTTTATAAAAAAAAAATGTATCTACCACTACTTTCTCCACGTCTTGCAGCAAAAATCATTAGTCCAATAATAGTACTACAATCAGACAAAGTTACGCGCTAGAAAACAGAGAAGCGAAGAGACATGCGCAAAAATGTTGCGCACTGACAACCCGATCAAACGTCGTTAAAGTATTCAAGTATGCGTGGCAATATCTGATAAATCTTGAGAATTATTCTTCTGTGAAAGGCCTGCCTGAGGTAAAGCTTTTAGTTCTTCATACTGAAAATGTCCACGGTTTCTTATTTAACCTATATGGTAAAAATTTAACAGCGCTAGTGCACGGTTTCTGTTGCTTAAAAAAACCCTACAAGAGTCCATGAAAAGTTAAAGCTAAATGAGTTAAAGCCAGAGTGATTTAACTTGAGCACAGATTTTTAAGATACATTGAAAACATCTTATATCCGGGAATGTAAAACTCTACTATTTCGATAGCATGCATCAATAATGTTGTTGAAAAAAAAAAGGAGCCATGCTCTGGCAAAAGGAGCTTTAATGCAACTCTGCGATGCATTATACCAAACAGATGGCAATAATGACAAAGATGGGATCTATTGTAGATGAAATGAGACGAACGAGGCAATCTATCCCTATCGCTATTTCAAGTTTCCGGTACAATATCTAGGTTGGCTTTTTTGGCGGCAAATTGTCTAATTAAATCTAAAATCTAAAATAAGATAAGAGAGCAATATAGGAAGACGCAAGGAGAGGAGAAACATCAGTTACCTTTTTAAAGAGTCATCCACGCTGTACTTCCTTTTAATTTCATTCAACAGGTCAAGTTGATATGGATTTTCTTCTAACCGCTGGATCGTATCATCCGGGTACTTAAGACATATTTTGACTTCATCTAGATTACAGTTCTGGCAAAAACACCCTTGGAAAATAAAATCAAAAGCGTCTTTACCTTCATAGTTAGGGAAATTCTTAGGCTGTTTTGTTGAGGCTAAATACTAAACGTACTTACACTGTCAGCGCCAAATGTACAAGTCGACTCCAGTGCTTCATGCAAAATACATGCTGTCAAAGAAGCGAACAAACTTCGCGTTAATTTCAGTACATATGTTCATGTAAGCCTTTGTTGCAATACATCACCAATTATGGTTCTTGACTTACAGTCATTTAACAAACATTGGAAGTTCTTGGCTTTTGAGGTTAAAATCTATTGCACTCGTCGACAAAACTGTTATAAAGCTTGCCAAATGCTTTTCTATAAACATTTTTTCTTAACTTGTTTTATACAGTGTTATCTAAATTGCGAACTCTTGTCAGATCCTAAATATCAGTTCATAATTATATGGCCTGCAACACGCGAAAAGGGGCATTCGGACATTTGCGTCAAGTGTCGTCTCGGATCAGCCTGCGCAGTCCGCGCACGCTAATCCGAAACGACACTTTCCGTTTTTATGCAATTTTCTGTTTTGCGCAAGTCTACAGTAGCACAAAATGTAATGTAGTCGTAAAATGCCGTCTTGGATGAAACTTTTTGCAGATGCATTAAGCACCCTTTTCACAGAGCACGACTCAAATGTTGTTGGCATTGCCACATTATAAAAACGGATCTGGATATTGCAATTTCTGTTTTTTTCATGAAATCTCACATGTTAATTAAAATTTAGACTGTACATCCTGTTCAGTCTCACCCCTACTATGTCAACATCAACGTCTACAGCTGTGTCTAGCGTTGTGCGTAAAACAATAAGCAGCCCAATAAACACAGAGGAAAAGTTCTTCAACAAAAACAAAGTGTTATGGAACAAATCGTGTGAGGAGAGGTGATCTGGTCAAAATGAATGAAAAATAGTAATGAAAATCCATGTCGGTGTATATTTTGGATTCCATTGTTTGATGTTGACCTTTTTTAATATAGAGCTATTGATACATGCGACATTTGAATACTTATCTTTTTATTGGTAGCTCTCGCAAAAATAAACAAAATGGACATCTTAAGCCCAAAAAGCCTAAATTGTAGAACTGCAAGTTCTCTGTAATTATCTACGTCATGATATCTCAAGTTAGCGAACATTGTAGGTTTAAGAAAAAAAAAACTAATTATATTCTTTATACACACAGTCTTGTTGACATAAAATATAAAGCAGAAAGTTTAAGGTCTTGTACAGATAATGTATAATCGACGAGTTTTAGATTTTAACCAGCGTTTTCACCTTTACCAAATTGTTTTCTGTTCTTTCAAAGACATAAATTTATGGTTTAACTTATATTTAATTTGTCGTCTAAAAATGCTTTAGATCTGGCCAAATCCAAAATTTTATCATTTGGTAATGAGTTAAGTGATTTCCAGCAAAACATCATCAGAGTTGGGCACATAGCTTCTCTCTGTCTCATTAAAACAAGATAAAAATCTTTACAGCTAAAATCATCAACGTCCTGTATACGTAATTCAATGCTAACTTACAATGAGACATTGAAGGAAAAAAAACCATAAAAGTACGAAGGCTTACCTTTTTCATGTGAGATTTTTTTTTCTTCGCTCACAAAGTATGGGATTCTTTTAGATTTACGTTGTTTCGGTTATCAACAGAAAAATTCTGACATTTAAGAAAAATTCGAAACCTATATTTATACCGCTAGGGACTCATTAAATTTTATAGACGCAGATGTTCATGCTTTTAGTCATTAGAGCCAGACATTACACAATCATACCCATTATCTGTACCTCCGGCTTAGAATGTAGTGTTCAGTTTGTTAATATTCGGGGCCATACAGGAAGAAATGTGATGGCTAGAATTGCGATTTTCACCCATGAGGAAATACCCAGGAAGGGGATGAAAAATCTTTTTTTTTTTACATTTTTTACAATACAAAATTTCTTTCTTGTGTCGTCTGTTGCTGATACGTATTTCAAAACTTCCATTTTGGGAAAATTTTACACCATAGTATTAATGTCATTAAAGTCGTTATGATAAGGTATTTATATTAGTTTGACACCACCATAACGGATGGTGATCGCTATCGCTGTTAGCTTTTATTTAGCTGGTCTATTAAAGTTTGATGGCAGATGGATCGTAAAATTCAACTTGTGTTTCAATTCTTTCATCGCTAAAGGCGAAAACAGCACATTTAGCAAATGTCGTGTATCAAGATCAGACTCCACAGAACGTGTAGTTTGATCTTGGATCTATACTTTCAACTTAAAGTCAAACCTGTAAGATAGAAACGTTTATTTGTTTCAGGGGATCGTATTTTCAGCCGTCGAAAAAGGCCGAGGTTATGTTTTTGGCACAGACAGAGCTCTTCTGAGTACGTAGTCCCGAAGGTGAACGATTGTGACGGCGCACTGTCTGTTTTCTATCCGTCCGTCAACAATTTCAATGGTTTTTAACAAAGAAAGTAGATGATCAATCTTCCTTATAAATCACATGCAACCTAACAAGATTGGAGCAAAATACACATGTAGTGTTCAAAGACCTCCAGTGTGTTAAATAGGGAGAAAAAAGCAGTAACAAAATCACAAACTTGGCATGAATAATCAATATCAAGTACGAAAGCATTTTGGCATATGAAACACCAAGAAGAGATAGGAATAACTTCAAGCCGTTCAGTTTTGTTCATTAAAGGCTCACTAGATGCCGAATGTAAACAACAGGGGTCAAATTGCAGACCAATATCAATAATGCCATTTAACAGTATGGGTATCAGTCTGATAATGAGTTACATTGCAATTTGTCAAATTTCCAGTTGCTGACAGGAAAAATGTATTGTAAAACTAGAACAAAATGGCCAACTTTTGTTCTAGTTTTACAATGCGTTTTTCTGCCAGTGAGTGGAACTTTGACATATTGCACTGAAACACTAAAAACTTAGTATTTCAACGATAGATGGCCTCACCCAGTGTATTTTAAGATGCAATTTCCAATTACATATCCGAGTGCTACCGAAAAATTCATTTCCCTGGGAAAAATTGGGTTTAATGGGGTTTACAAAATACAATACTTGGTCTTCAAAATTCAATACTGAACTCACAGTGGTATTGTCTTCGACAAATACCAGAAGAATGGTTGTCTTGTCCGCAACTACATGTACACTGCCTTGGGCTTTGATAAGTTACCTCTTGTAATGAATCTATCCTTTATCAAAGCTTGTCTTATTGCGTCCCTGTGGATACCGTTTTACAAAGAAATACGTATTTCTTTTCAAAGAATCTAGTTGTACTAAACCATAAAACATAGACCGATTGATATAAGTACGTTGTATGCAGTATCATCTTTATGAACGATGCCCAAAATACACGGCCGCTGGAGTCGTTGATCATAACTCCTAGGAGATCTACCATTATGTTGCTCTCAAAATTTCAGTTTGTGTACGGGTTACGGACGGGCTGTCCAAAGGAGTCACATGTTATACTCATATAGAGTATTATAGGGAAATTTCGAACAGAGACCATGTTGTCTGAAACAATTAGGCCCAGCTAGTAACTGTTGATATTTCGTACATATTATCATACAATGGTTTTTTGTTAGGGATGTCTTAATTGTCCCCCCAGGTGTCAGAAATAGCCCTGTATCAGGGTTCACTTGTTTTATTAAGTTCCGAATCAAATAGATCTTTGTGTCTGTAAACACAAGACAGATGGTACGTTACACAAGTGAAAATCTCGTTTGAGTCAAGCACGCGCTCGCCTTGAGTTTTGTATGTTACACATTGATTTTTTTTCCTGGAAATTTTGCCACTAGCGTCAAAGATAGCCGCGATCATGGTAGTCAAATGTATTTGCCCCTTATTTGGGAGGGGCTCAGCTAGAGCCTTAAAATTTTGTGTACGAATAATCGATTGTTTCCGGAAGGTTTATAATATAATACCCCCATTCCACTAGGCCGTAGATCGCCATGCATAGCGCCAAGAACGCCAAGAACGCTAACAGATCTTAACGGATCGCCAAGATCGCCAAGATCGCCATCAGTCTACTCCCTTGCACAAAGATCCGTGGCGATCTGTTCAGAACACTGTCACATTGCTATTTAATCGCTTAAATCGCTATCGAAACGCAACTTGAACGTAAACATCGTAACTGGAGCGCAATCGGAAGGCTCAAGAGCGAAAATGTTCGCCAGTATGCTGGTCATCGCGCTCCGATGTGATCCGATAGCGACCATTAGAGATGCAGTAGCACTCGGTCATCTGGTTGTTATCTGAGCGGGAGTGTCCTCATAATCACCAATCCGGCAGCGATCTGAGGCGATCTACGGCGCTCTGTATGAGCGCACAGAGCGCCGTAGATCGCGGCTTAGTGGAATGGGGGTATAAGCCATGCTCTGGGAAAAGGGGTTTTAATGCAGCTACGTGATCCATCATTCCAGGCAAGTCATCATATGATTACAGATCCATAAAATCCATATTGTCCAACGACCGGCTTAATCTTGAGGTAGAATAGTCTCTGGACATGTAGAAAATTTACCAAATGCAAAAACTTTCCATTCAGATCAGCCTGCACTGACTACACAGGCTGACCTGAGTGGATATTTTTTGCAGATGCACTAAGCTCCCTCTTACACATGTGGTATCATCTGTGAAAAAGATGTTCAAAATACACGGCCCCTTCTAGCACCGTATGTCGCTGTTACATATATATGTTAATCAAATTAAGCCCTTTGTTTCGAAAATTGGCATTATTTTCGAATTTGATTTTTATTTACTTAGGTAAACAGCAAAGGATCACCTTGGTGTTCTTGTTTAGAGATACCTGTGTAGTTTACTTATACAGTGATGTCTAGATTAAATAAAATTATACGCAAATCTTTGAAAAGTATTTGTTCGAAAAAACATGCTTTGCCACAGTAACGAATACAGTAACCAGGTTTGGCTTCAGACGGTATCAAACTCCGGGCAGCTGTGTTTCAAAACTCATTCCTTATCAAGTTACAAAGAGTTCTCTAGAGTTTTTTTTAGACGCTGAAGACAGTGGTTGAAAAAATATAGAAAAGGGAGACCAAGCATTTTGTTCTCCTTTTCCCACAACCCCTTCTACCCTTTTAAAGAAAAACCCAGTCATTTGAACCACATTCTTGTCTTCCGTAATTGCTTTCAGTACAGACGAGTCTAAAATTCTATTGTCTGCTAAAGAGTTAAACATAAGTGTCACAGTACGTATACCCATCTGATTGTGCTATTGCGTCTGTGGTTTCGTACGTCTGTTTGTGTGCGTACGGGGGTGTGTGTGAGAGACAGAGAGACAGAGAGACACAGGGAGAGAGAAATTGCAGCATCATCGACAGTCGTTTTACTTGCTGCAGTAATATTTTTCACTTTAATGTCAGTATGTATCTGATCTTTTCCATTAACTCTTTACGATACACAAAATTTAAGACTTGTCAAAACTGAAAGCGTAAATTTTGCAGACGGCACACGAAATATGGCTAAAATGATTGGATTTGTCTTTGACAGAGTAGAAAACATTGTAGCAAAAGGAGAAAGTGCCGGTTACCAGCATTTTCTCATTTGGTCCCTCAATTTTTTGAATAGCCTTCTTTTTCAGGGTCATTAAAACATGGCATCGTTTGATAAAGAGTAAAGCAATAAAACACATGGCCTAAGCCGAATTGCTTTTACGTATACACCGAAATTTCATCGTTTTCTGCTGATCTTTGAAAGTGGATATTGCTACATTTATAGATATACACCATGGTCCTAAAGGCCCAATAGCTGCCAAAAGTAAATTTTGGGAAGTGGTTAAATGCATTTAAATTTAAAGCATACCATTAAAACATATGGAAACTGTAGTGAAGGTAACGATCTGTACGCTCGGTCCAAGTGTTGGTTTTTTTTTAAACTTTTCCTGGGGTCTGTAATTTTACAATTAATTTTTTTTTTTTTTGCAGAATCCGTTGTATGTATTTTTTCGAGCGCTTCGGCTTCCGCTTTCGGAAATCCCCAGACCTCACCCCAGTAATAAAGTAAAGGAGTATAAGCTTATCAAATAATACCAAAGTATGGCTTACGGTAATGTCTTTAAAAACAGTGAAATACTGCTTTAGCGCAAAAATAGTGTAAAAACGCGGATGCGGATTATATTCCCTTGAATAAACCACGCCTGTTCCACTTACTTACCAAAACAAAACCCCACTGCCCAGTCGGTAAATATGAAAAGAATTAAAATTTCAATAAAACCTTAGGCATCAAACACAGTATAAAAAAGCGCACCGTTTTACTATTATATTTTCTCCCTTTCATATGACAAAGAAGAATGAATGTATTGTCAAGCATTAGAGTCGCCGTTGCTTCGCATGTTCTGAATATTACTCCGATCATTCCCAACCCCATTTCCAATGCAACGCCGGTCAATTTTGAACTAACCTTCAACTTGAAAAGACACTTGATTTACATATGTTTACTAATTACGTTTCAAATAGTTCCATCGTTGTCAATTTTTATCAAAAAAAGAGGTTAATATCGGTAGATTCTTGAAGAACTTCCTTCCTCCTTTGTCAAGGAGCGTAAAATGACGATTTGTTTACGTCCAGTGACTTTCATTGATAAAATAGCGGAGGGCGAAGACACTGAACAGCCACAGGCGACCGTTTTTATACAGAATGACGTTACTCTCTATGGAACGACGTAGATTTTACCACGCTTTCGTTGCACAGTGTTTTAGAGCCTAATTCACGTGTCATGTTAGAATTGTTTGTTTTGTATAGACCATATCAGAAACACTTTTGTGCTCTGTGAGCCGTCCTTAGAGCAATGGGGATGCCTTGATCATTTGACTGTGCTAAAAAAACTGGATATGAATATTTTATAATAACTATCCAAATAAATGAGAAAGCACCAACTTGGTTTATCGTGTGAACACAATTTTTAACAACCAAGTGACAGACAGTCACTGTACAGAATCCTAAGTCACATACAATGCCTACTTCCGGTCCTACAATGTTTAACAACAGATACCGTTTAAACATTTCTAGATCAGTCATGTATTTTTCTAAATCATTTACGTATATAGCAAAAACGAATGGTAACAAACAGCCCCCTTCAGGCGCCCCTAAATAACAGCTGAAGCTGTCGCTTAAGTCGTGTCCTATTTTAACCCGTGATTTCATATTCAAATATATCGACTTAATCGGTTCGAGAACAAAGGAGATACTAAGGGATGGATAACTGAATATGCATTTCTTAGTTAAGGAGAAAAAGACAACAATTATCGCAAATAAACACACACACAAAAATAACTTAGTTTTCAACCTTTCACACACACTGACTGACAAGTTGACGCAAGTTTGCTAAAAATACGTACAAAAAATGAGTAGTCTGATCTTTAAAATGCGCAGTCTGATCTTTAAAATGCATTGTCTGCAACTTGATTCCAAACAAATATTATCAATTCACTGTTTTTGTCGAGAATGAAGTGGGTTTTTTTCTTTTTCGAAAAAAAGATTGTCTTCTTTTATTACATAAATGTGATGACATATTTACGAAGAGAGGAAATTAACAATCAAAGTATATACACAACCGACGGCAGTTTCTCTACTTGTATGTTTGAACTCCTCCAACTTTTAAAAGTTTTACAAACGACATATCAAATGGGCTCAAATGATGGAATTTGTCTCTGAAAGGGTAGAAACATTGTGGCTAAATAAAAAAAAAAATTGTTTACCAGCATTTTCTCCTTTTCCCACAATCTTTTCAAAAACCTTCTTTCTCAGGGTCGTTAAAACTCTGGATTGTCTGGTAAGGGGTTAAGATACCATTTAAACCGCTCCTTTTTTTTCTTTTTTTTTACACAATCCCGACTTTAAACGACCCTCAGAAAGAAGACTTTTGAAAAGAAATGTGGGAAAAGGAGAAATTGCTGGTAACTAGAAATTTCTCCCTTTGCCATAATATTTTCTTCCCTTTTACAGAAAAAGTCTGCAATTTGAGCCACTTGTCTTCTACACATACTTTGGATGGGTCTAAAATTTTGCTGTCTGGTAATGAGTTAACTCTTTCGCTACAAGCTACATAAATTTCACTTCTTTTGAAGCCACCAAGTAGATTACTACTCCATTGAAGATGATGCTGGTCCATCGTTTGATATCTCGGTTCGTATCCACCAACCGTTCTTAAGAACATTCTCAGTCTTATTCTCCAACATTTTCTACGTCTGAAAGTAATGCAACTTCCGATTGACTAAGCCAAATAGTTTAGCCAGTGCTAAACCAAATGGTTTAGGCAGTCAGAAGTAGTGTTACTTTCAAATGTAGAAATATTGCAAAAAAAAGAAACAAAAATTTCTTAAGAATAGTTTGTGTATACGGACCCGGGTAGAGAACTATGCAGATCCAACATCAGTCTGCGCGTTCCTTGGAGTCAGAGTCCGTATTTACAAACCATTCTTTGTTTCATTTTTAGTCTTATTCTTGTTTTAGAAACTAATGCAACATCTGATTGGCTGGAGCATTTGGTTTAGCCAATCAAGAGTTGCATTAATTTCCAATTTAGAAAGTTTTTTAGAATAAGACTCAGGTTGTTCTTAAAAATGGACCATGATTTAGATTTAACCCTTAGGCTGCTAAGCAAGACTAACTGACCTTTTGCGGACAGTGTAGATCAAGAGCAGACTGCACAGAACGTGCAGTCTGATCTTTGATCCACACTGTCCGACAAAACGATTTTTTTTTCCAAAAAAAAAAAAGGTTTGAAATAGCAACATTCAGGTTTTTAATATCTGCTTGATAGTTTCAATATTTTAAGCAGGGCCGAGCCACGGTAGCTCAGTCGGTAGCGTGCAGGACCCGAGAACAGGCAGCCGTGGGCTCAAACCCTGGCTGCGACCGCTGGCTCGGCAAATTTTTTTTCCGAGGATTGAGGATAGTCACTGCGACAGGATTCATTCCTCTCCCACCGCTGACTATTGTTTCGACAGTCATTTTTAGCAGGATACGGGTAAACCGTCCGCAAGAGGCATGTAACTCGTCGTTGGTAGTAAAAAAAGGTCAGAGGTATTACTGAACGATATTGTGCATTACGCAATACACACAAATGATGGTATCTGGTAACGGACGGTGCAGATCCAAGACCAGACTGTTTGTTCTGTGCTTTCTGATCTTGATCTATGCCCTCTGCAAAAGGTATGTAAGCTGCCACTGACACTACAAAGGTTCATAGAAGCTAAGGGAGGGTAGTGTGCATTACACAATAAATACAAATGATTTTCATTGCTTTGGATCTTTTATTGAGGTTTGAACAGATCAAGCATATATTTACACGTATTTTGGACATCCTAGAGGTTCGGTCCATGGGTCTAGTGTGGCTGACAGTATTTTTTGTATTAAAGTTATAGAATCCCGACTGCTACAAAAGCTTTGCTGTGTGGCATGTACACAAGTGTCCGTAGACTCGTAAGAACTGAAAATATATTACAAGTAGTACATCTTACACTAATTATTATAGCACTGAACGATCCTGACAATTTCATATCAAATAGTATTGTATTAGGTTCTTGCTAGCTATATCATGACAAAATTTGTTAATGGTTTCTCTGATAGCATACAACCCAGGCAGGTATGTTACTCGCTACGTAAACGGTGTTATTTATATGTTTATAATCAAACAAAACTTTTAATTTTTTTCTTATCACCTTTGGTTGGAGTACGGCAATAGCTAGCAAACCATCATTAAATTAGAATGAAAAGGACAAGATAAAATCTTTTCCTCAATGGGCAACCTAGCCTTTTAACGTATTTAAGATATCTCGCCAGTTTTTCGTAGAGGGCAAAGCCGCTGTAGCTCAGTCGGTAGCGTATAGGACCTGAGAATAGAGGGCCGCTGGATCGATCCTTTACTCGGCCAATTTCTTTCCGAGGAGTGATGATAATCATTGCGATAGGATTCATTCCTCTCTCACCGCTGACCATTGTTTCGACTATGGATTTGTGGGGAGGCAAGGAAAGAATGTTTTGCGGAGTACTGGTAGAAACAGGTGGACTGGCCGCCGCGATATAAATACAATAATGTAGAGAAGGCGTTAAACACAATACAATCAATTAATCGATCGATCAATCAATCAATTTTGCGGAGGTTTGGGGGAATGTCACATGATAACTCCAAGCGTCGATTATGTAAAATCGTAGTCAACGTCATATCTGTTCTCATGAAAAAAGACTGAGTTTCCGTTTGTAATCTCAGAATATCTCCTTATCGGCGAGTATAGGTCCAAGCTCAGACTGCATGTTCTTTGCAGTCTGATCTTGATCTGCACTGTCCGCAAAAAGTCCTCGAAATCGCTTAGTAGCCTAAGGATTAAAAAGATCTATACTACAAGAACTTATTGACTACATAAACGTCTCGATTGAAACACTACCGTGAAACTGTTGTTAGAGCTACTAAAAACTAGTAGAGATCTGAAAAATCATATACATTAATGATAAATAACTCTGGTTTGATCAAATGAATTTGAAAACATTGTGGAAAAAATAGAAATTGGTTGGAACAAACATTTGCCGTTACTCTCAAAAAGTTTTCAAAAGGTTTATACCGTAAAGACATTAAAAGTTGTACTTGGATAACTTAGTAATGTTTAAAACTAAATGGCAAGTAAAGTAGGAAAAAATTATATACTCATACCTGCAGATTCGATCACTATTTTTTACTAGGTCTAAGTACTGAATGTTCCTCTGGAGTACATAGAAGCATGGAGCAAACTCAGCTTGTATATGAAAAGACTTTAAACATGTAGCTGCGGGATCGATTCCTTTGAAAATAAGACAAAATGCTCCATTACATGATTCGTGAAGTTTGTAAACTGAAACTTGTCGCACCACTTTATTTCCATGCCCGAGAATCATTTACTTTGTCCTACGTGTGTTTTTAATGACATTTGAATGCCGTGCAGTCAGATCTTGGTCTGCACTATACAATTGATTGCTTAAGCTTTGCGATACCAAATTCAACTAAGTTGACCGATCGCTAAAATAAAGCAATCACGCCCATATTAATCAGGCGATGCTACTGTAAACAGTTGATTGGCGAGGGTGACGGAGAAAATGGTGGATAAAACTGTGGATATCACATTGAAATGTTTACTGACTGAGCGGAGTTACTGTGGCGAATGGTCAGTTTCTGTTAATCCTTGACAAGATATCATGACTTATGATGATCACGCAATTTGATCATCGAGTGAATTCTCCAATGAAATTCTGTACCTACGGAACACCTTGATTCATTCGATTGACTTAACTGTAGAGGGAATTAACCAAACCCATTAGTCGCTATCCTTTGTATCTTTGGGGTGTCGAAGAAAAAGACTGGATAATTCAGATCAAATGATATTCAAATTATTTTCAACAATTCAACAAGTTTACTATGAGAATTGAATTTTCACTTATCGCATCTTACTATATATTAACTCAACTATAAATTTGCTATGGCTGGAAATGTTATTTTACATATGATATACTAAGTACAAGGAGGGGAAAAGACAGTTTCAGAAAAAAGCAAAAATGTCCTTTCTAAAGAAAGAAAATGGTGAGACATATCTTCTAGGAACGTTACTGTTCTTTTTCTCAAATATGGTTTTAAAGGTAGATTATGGTAAGGTGTAAAAAGTTTTATGATTTACCTATAAATCTTTCGATTCAATTACATGCATTGCATGCAGATAAAATCAGACACGAGTGGAAACATTTCCTGTATCTAGAGTGTCAAATATAGTCCAAATTATGGCATGATGACGTAGCCCGCGTGCGGTTCCGGTTTGATTCTGTAAAATGTTACGCTATAATATTCATCCGCCGTTTAGCAAAATAGTTAAGAAAAATATCATTGTTAAAAATAACAGTATTTTGATTTTAAAACTTGTCATTTTCCGGATTTTCAAATCGCCAAATTAGCACAAGTTCTTTTAAATCCGAACAACCAATCTTGCAACTTAAATTTGCAATTCTTCACGTGGAGTTGCTAGATACGTACTATACTTACTCGTCTGTTTCTGAATTACGTCGAGGAAAAAGAGCTGGTCGGATTAGTTTTACTGATTGTGTATTATTAGTTTTACTGAGTGTGCATTGATTTGTTGTACTGCCCGGGTATCACAAGGACAGGAGCAGAGTATTCCTGGGTGACTCGTGCTGCCAGTGAAATAACTCCAGGGTTTTTATTCAATTATCAGCTTTAATAACATTCCTAGTTGAACTCTCAAGAAATTTCTAAATTCGAAATTAACGCAATTGCAATTAAGAAGCCCAATGCACCACAAGACGGATTTTAAAATCTGTAAAAAAGAATATGACGTTAAAGGCGTTTCAGCGAGTTATTTCTAGCCCAGAGAATTTCGTTGAATTTGACACAGAAACACTTCAAAGTATGTTCTTTCAATATGCGAAGAGATAATCAGACGTTGCCTGATGAACCAAAAAGTTCTGAGCCCACGAAGAACATAACCCTTTTTTCAAATTACACAAAAACCCAATTATTGCAGCATACGTCAGAATTTTGTGATTAAAATCTGTAATTTCAGTCAAATCATGATCTCTGTGTTTTAACTTCATAGTGAAACAATGGATCCTCTGACTTTGATGAAAAATTAACAGAAATTTCAAATTAATGATACGCTGTCTATGTTCGAATAAAACCCTTAGCCCACAAAATTGCTTATTTTATTACAGAAAATCAGGACATTATTTGACCCTCAAAAAATTCTAACTCAAAGATTTTTCTCATTTTTCTCAGAAATATACATGATTATATCCTTTATCAAAAAATGCAAAAAAAAAAGATAGGTTGCCAGGCTACTTTTCCCAATATTCAAACTCAATTACCTCCCTTGGAACAAAGAAAGTGACACAATGCACCCAAGATTTCAAATTACTTAGTAAGATGTATTATTTCCAGCACTAAATCATGTTTTTTTCACAATAAAGATTGTACTCTGTCAACACTTTCCTTGATATAGTCTCGATTTAACATTGGTATGGGACGGCTTGGAAAACATTTTGGTAAAAGGGGTAATTGTTCATTACAAGCAATTGTTCCTTTCCCCACAGCTTTTTCTGCACAAACGGTTCTTTTAATCTCATTTAAACCTTGTTTAATTTGTCGTCTGCAGCTTCTTTCAATTTTGAAGTTCCAATTTAATTCATTTAGGAAAGGGTTAATACATATGGTGTATTTTAATAGATGGGAGAATGGAAGAACAATACAAGTAGAACTGTCCAGAATTACTCAAAGGCACAGATTACTTACGAACCTTATAGCAAAAGGAATCAAACGATCCTGATTTCTATCAATACCCAGGAAAGAGGGTTAGAAACGTTGAAAAGGAGAAAATACTTGTAATTTTCTCTTTTTACCACACTAAACTTACTATCCGGATAAGTAATGTCCGACAAATGTACATGTTCCGTTTTCGCTGTTTAGGAATGATTTACACCTTTATAAAAAAAAAATATATCTACCACTACTTTCTCCACGTCTTGCAGCAAAAATCATTAGTCCAATAATAGTACTACAATCAGACAAAGTTACGCGCTAGAAAACAGAGAAGCGAAGAGACATGCGCAAAAATGTTGCGCACTGACAACCCGATCAAACGTCGTTAAAGTATTCAAGTATGCGTGGCAATATCTGATAAATCTTGAGAATTATTCTTCTGTGAAAGGCCTGCCTGAGGTAAAGCTTTTAGTTCTTCATACTGAAAATGTCCACGGTTTCTTATTTAACCTATATGGTAAAAATTTAACAGCGCTAGCGGAAATAACGAATGAAGGGATGTAATAATAATATACTCAGTTCCATAAATAAGTGTGCACTTAATTTTCTTTTATTTCTCGTCGCATGTTTTACTGAAGACCAACAAATTTGGTATCTTACTTTAGTTCAGAATTGTAGAAAATGCCAGGCTAATCAGATTTTGAGAAACAGAAAATTTAAGTTAGGTTTTTGCAGTTTAGATGAAGGTGGTACTAAAATCAAAGTTGCAAAAGTACTCAAAGACTAAGGTAACATTAAAGTTAGGTTTTGGCCACCGCTCTCGTTCAGGAATGGAAAAACATTCCTGATGCAATGATATTACGTTATGTAAGGTCTATGCGACGTCGAATAATTGCCTGTATCGACAGCAGAGGTGGCCATACAAGATATTGATTGAAAAATTACAAGAACTTTAAGAAAAACCTAACTTTAATGTTACCTTAGTCTTTGAGTACTTTTGCAACTTTGGTTTTAGTACCACCTTCATTTAAACTGCAAAAACCTATCTTAAACTTTCTGTTAGTCAAAATCTGATTAGCCTGGCATTTTCTACAATTCTGAACTAAAGTATGATACCAAATTTGTTGGTCTTCAGTAAAACATGCGACGAGAAATAAAAGAAAATTAAGTGCACACTTATTTATGGAACTGAGTATAGAAAAAGTCATACCTGAATGACAAACCACTTCTGCCGTACGAATTAGCATATCATACGGAGCTTTATCCTCTGCCACACAACTGTGTAGAGAGTCTAGCAGCGCCTTACATCTGAAATGAGAGAGCATTCGTACATTTTTGGAAAACTTCAGAAAAGGACAAACACACTCATAGTTGATAGGGTCTTTTTCTCCAGAAAGCCGTAACTTTAAATGTGTTATTGCAAAACAGCAAAAAAAATTATGCTATTGAAACCAGTGCACGGTTTCTGTTGCTTAAAAAAACCCTACAAGAGTCCATGAAAAGTTAAAGCTAAATGAGTTAAAGCCAGAGTGATTTAACTTGAGCACAGATTTTTAAGATACATTGAAAACATCTTATATCCGGGAATGTAAAACTCTACTATTTCGATAGCATGCATCAATAATGTTGTTGAAAAAAAAAAGGAGCCATGCTCTGGCAAAAGGAGCTTTAATGCAACTCTGCGATGCATTATACCAAACAGATGGCAATAATGACAAAGATGGGATCTATTGTAGATGAAATGAGACGAACGAGGCAATCTATCCCTATCGCTATTTCAAGTTTCCGGTACAATATCTAGGTTGGCTTTTTTGGCGGCAAATTGTCTAATTAAATCTAAAATCTAAAATAAGATAAGAGAGCAATATAGGAAGACGCAAGGAGAGGAGAAACATCAGTTACCTTTTTAAAGAGTCATCCACGCTGTACTTCCTTTTAATTTCATTCAACAGGTCAAGTTGATATGGATTTTCTTCTAACCGCTGGATCGTATCATCCGGGTACTTAAGACATATTTTGACTTCATCTAGATTACAGTTCTGGCAAAAACACCCTTGGAAAATAAAATCAAAAGCGTCTTTACCTTCATAGTTAGGGAAATTCTTAGGCTGTTTTGTTGAGGCTAAATACTAAATGTACTTACACTGTCAACGCCAAATGTACAAGTCGACTCCAGTGCTTCATGCAAAATGCATGCTGTTAAAGAAGCGAACAGACTTCGCGTTAATTTCAGTACATTTGTTCATGTAAGCCTTTGTTGCAATACATCACCAATTATGGTTCTTGACAGTCATTTAATAAACATTGGAAGTCCTTGGCTTTTGAGGTTAAAATCTATTGCACTCGTCGACAAAACTGTTATAAAGCTTGCCAAATGCTTTTCTATAAACATTTTTTCTTAACTTGTTTTATACAGTGTTATCTAAATTGCGAACTCTTGTCAGATCCTGAATATCAGTTCATAATTATATGGCCTGCAACACGCGAAAAGGGGCATTCGGACATTTGCGTCAAGTGTCGTCTCGGATCAGCCTGCGCAGTTCGCGCACGCTAATCCGAAACGACACTTTCCGCTTTTATGCAATTTTCTGTTTTGCGCAAGTCTACAGTAGCACAAAATGTAATGTAGTCGTAAATTGCCGTCTTGGATGAGCCTGCGCGGAGTGCGCAGGCTGATCCGAGACGACACTTTACGCAAATGTCCGAATGCCCCTTTCGCGTGTTGCAAGCCAATTATTATCATGGTTTATAATGTCACGGTATTTAGCATGGCCTCAATCCTTTACTAAATAACATAATTATCAGATCAGCCCAAATTGAAAGTCTAGAAGACAGACGTTGCACTAATGGTTTGATTTGTCTTTGTTTAGATAGCAAATAACGTAAGAAAAGGAGAAACCGCTGCCTTCCAGCATTTTCTCCCTGTCTAACCAGGTTTTCCGCGACCTTCCCTTTCTGGGTTGTTAACACACGGGATAGCTGGTCAAAGGGTCGTCAATAATAGATTTTGTATAAGGGCAATTCAATACTTCTCAATTTGCAATTATCTAAACGTTAGAAACGAAATACTTATTACAAAAACATTGAATGCGATATTTTCTGGATTTTCCTCGTTAAGGAACATAAACTTTCGTTGAATTTCCAATTAACGACGACAAGTTTGTAACCGGCAATTTTATCCTCTGAGTATTAGAGGCTAAAACAGCAGGCGATGACACATCGGCATTTAAGATATTTATTATATTCCTATCAGTGAATTACTGAGATTTCACAGTGAATAACATCACTAGTGATGATAATTATGATATCATCACTAGTGAAAATATAGTTTTAGAATGTTTGCTAGAACTACCTTTTTCCCATAATGCTTATATTGTACCATTCTTGATAATTATTAAAAAAAAAAAAAGGTGACATAGGTTGAAACTTTTTTGCTATTTGTTAATTTTCTACATGTCAAAGAACCCTTTTATCTCCAGATCCAGTCGATTGTCAGGCTGAATGGATTTTATGGATCCATGATTATGTGATGATTTGCTTAGTATATTGCAGCACAGAGATGCATTAAATCCACTTTTGCAAAAGCATAGCTCATTTATTTATTTATTTATTTATTTATTTATTTATTTATTTATTCATTCATTTTTACCTATTGACTCATTTGTTTATTTAAGCAGTCCCAAAATACTTTGATTTCTTATACATGTATAAGGGATCTTTTTATTAAGTTACTTTCCATTTCGTCTATTTGGCATTTCAAGGGTAATCCCATTGATTCAAAAAACGTCTATAACGATGCCAAAATGTTTTATTTTATTCCTGTAAATTTTCCGGCTTAACCCTTATCCTGCTAAATAACTAAAATGAAATGTTCAATTCGATAGTAAAAACCCAAATAATTGCTATTTCAAAGTTATGTTTTGGGGAATAGTATCTCCTTATCGGACAGTGTAGATTCAAGATCAGACTGCACGTTCTGTGCAGTCTGATTTTGATCTACAATGTCCGCAATAGGTCTGTGAGTCGCGCTTAGCGGCATAGAGGTTAAATATATGCATCGCACCCTGATGAAACCACACACGACTGGGGAAAGGTCATCGTGTGCAGTCTGCTCAAGCTCTGTTTTCAATTTGATTGGTCAAAATGCAAGGTTAATATATACATCCGCCATATTCAGAAAAAAATTATTACCAAACGGAGCAGTAATTGTTTTAAATTCTTACCGTTTTGGAATTACATAATTACAATATATTGTTCAAGTTTGTACGTATATAGTTCAAGGAATATCATGTTAGTAACTTTCTTGGTGCTTGTATTAGCTTCTCGCTGCAAAAAAAAAAGACATTTTGCTCGAGCTCAATCTCGGGTGATATCAAATTTTGTCATGCAGCTCAGGGCAAACAAAGACTTGGAAAGTTACGTATCTACTTACCGCTGAATATAGCGAGGAGTGTCACGAACAGCTTTGAGGTTTTCACACAGTTCATCTTGTCGAATCTTTGTAGGAATAAAAAAAGGTATATTCTTTACTTGGTATCTTGCAGGTCTTCTACCCTTGCGACACCAAATAAATTTAGTTGGCCTTGCCACATCATATAAACGGATCTGAATATTGCAATTTCCGTTTTTTCATGAAACCTCACATGTTAATTAAAATTTAGACTGTACATCCTGTTCAGTCTCAGACCTACTGTGTCAACTTCTACAGCTGTGTCTAGCGTTGTGCGTAAAACAAATAGCCAGCGAAGTTAACACAGAGGAAAAGTTCTTAAACAAGAACAAAGTGGGATGGTAAAACTTGTGTGAGGAAAGGAGATCTGATCGAAAAAATGAAAATAGTAATAAAAGTCTATTTCGGTGCATATTTGGGATTCCGCTGTTTGATGTGAACCTTCCTTTTAAATCTAGACCTATAGATTATATGTGACTTTCTAATGCTTATTTTTATTTGTAGCTCTCGTAGAAATAAAAAAAATGGATATCCTAAGCGCAAAAAGCCTAAATTTTAGAACTTCAAGTTCTCCATAGTAATAAATCATGTTATATCAAGTTAGCGGACAGTGTGAAAAAAGAAAACTAATTATATTCCTTACACACATAGTCGTGTTGACTGCTGAATACATCTCAAAGATACTTGCATTGATTAATCAAAATGCTGTAGATACATATTCTTAAAGTCCTGTGTTAAAGTATGAAGGTGAAAGGTTAAGGTTTTGTGTATATAATTTATTGTACAGTCGAAATCGAATTTTTTATCTGAATTTCAAGTAAAAAGAAAAAAGAAAAGATAAAAGAGAAAAAAATCTGAAAACGGTAGAATAACTTAAAGAATGCAGACCAAATCGATGACACAAAATGTAGAATATAACAAACAACTCAGGGTCACTAGTCCCTCTGTTTAATACGAAAAACATTCTCCTATCCGCAAAAAATTGAATCAACTGCCTTTTTTTAGGTTTCAGATGTTTTAGCTACAATTTTAACTTTTCGGCGCCGAATATATAAAATTTAACTTTTTCGATGGCTGGAAATAGGATCCACTGAATATATTTGCGATTATTAACGAGCTTTAAATTCTAACCAGCATTTTCTCCTTTTCCAAAAATATTTTCTACCCTTTCAAAGACAATATTCGTTGTTTGAGCCATATTAAATTTGTCGTCTAAAAATGCTTTAGATTGGACAAGTCAAAAATGTTGTCATTTGGTAATGAGTTACGTGACTTTCAAGAAAAAGTCGTCAGACTTATGGCACAAAGCGTCTCTCTGTTTCTTTAAAAGAAGATAAAAATCATTTGTACTGCCAAAATCATCAACATACTGTATACGTATTGCGATGCTAACTTAAAACGAGACATTGATGAAAAAAATAAATAAATAAAATAAAAGTACGAAGGCTTACCTTTTCCAAGTGAGAAAATTTTTCTTCGCTCACAAAGTATGGGATTCTTTTAGAGTATCGTTGTTTCGTTTTTCAACAGAAAAATTCTGACATTTAAGAAATATTCGAAACCTATATTTATACCGCTAGAGACTCCATCAAATTTTATAGACGCAGATGTTCATGCTTTTAGTCATTAGAACCAGACATTACACAATCATAAGCATTATCTATTCCTCTGGTTTATAATGAAGTGTTCAGTTTGTTAAATATTCGGGACCATACAGGAAGAAATGTGATAGCTAGACTTGGGTTTTTTTCACCCATTAGGAAGTACCCAGGAAGGAGATGAAAAATTATTTATTTTGGACTGTTTTTACTGTACAAAATTTCTTTCTCGTGTTGTCTGCTGCTGATATTTATTTCAAAACTTCTATTTTGGGAATGTTTTACACTATAGTATTAATGCTTTTAAATATCGGTTTGATAAAGTATTTATATTAGTTTGACACCACCAAAACGGAAAGTGATCGCTACCGCTTTTATCGCTTTTATTTAGCTGGTCTATTAAAGTTTGATGGCAGATGGATCGTAAAATTCAACCTATGTTTTTAATTCTTTCATGGCCACAGGCGAAAACAGCGGATTTGGCAAATGTCAAATATCAAAATCAGACTCCACAGAACGTGTAGTTTGATCATGGATCTATACTTTCAACTTAAAGTCAAACCTGTAAGATAGGAACGTGTTTCAGAGGATTATATTTTCAGCCGTCGAAAAAGGCCGAGTTTCTCTATTTGGCACAGAAAAAGCAGTTCTGAGTATGTAGTGCCAAAGGTGAACGATTGTGACGGCGCACTGTCTGTTTTCTATCCGTTCGTCAACAATTTCAATGATCTTTTAACTTAGAAAGTACATGGTCAATCATCCTTAAAAATCACAAGCAACCTTACAAGATTGGAGCAAAATACATCGATTACAGTAGTCAAATGTGTTTGGCCCTTATTTGGGAGAGGTTCAGCTAGAGCTTTGAAATTTTGTATACGAATAATCGAAACGTTTATTATGTAAGCCATGCTCTGAGAAAGGAGGTTTTAATGCATCTAAGTGATGCATCATACCAAGAAAGTCATTACATGATTACAGATCCATAAAATCCATATGGCCTGCAACACGCGAAAAGGTACATTCGGACATTGGCGTAAAGTGTCGTCTCGGATCAGCCTGCGCACTCCGCGCAGGCTAATCCGAAATGACACTTTCCGTATTTATGGAATTTTCTGTTTTGTGCATTATGTAGCACAAAATCTAATGTAGTCGTAAAGTGCCGTCTCGGATTAGCCTGCGCGGACTGCGCAGGCTGATCCGAGACGACACTTTACGCAAATGTCCGAATGCCCCTTTTCACGTGTTGCAAGCCATATTATCCAACAACCGGCTGAATCTTGAGGTATTACTCTCAGATGATAATTTTAGCCTTTGTTGACATACACAATATATCAAAACAAACACATAAAAGGTAAGACAGGTAAAACGCATTGCTTTTACTACATAAACAGTACAACAGGCATTTGAGAAAAAAGGAATACAGGTTTCCCCTATTATTATGAAATCGGCCGACTGTAAAAAGACATTGTTATTGTCTGAGAGTAATACAAGAAGTAGTCCATGGACATACAGAAAATTTACCAAAAGCAAAAACAAATCCATTCAGGTCAGCTTGCACTGACTACGCAGGCTGACCTGGTGGATACTTTTTGCGGATGCATTAAGCCCCCTTTTACACAGAGCACGTTGTATGTGGTATCATCTGTGAAAAAGATGTTCGAAATACATGGCCTCTAGGGTCGTCGAAAACCCCCTTCTTGCACTGTATGTTGCTTTTACTTATATATTTTAATCAAATTAAGCCATTGTTTTGAAATTCAGCATTATTTTTCGAATTTTTTATCTTTATTTACTCAGGTGAACAGCATATGATCACCTTTGTCTTCTTGTTTAGAGATATATGTATAATACCTATACAGTGATATCTAGATTGAATAAAAATAATGTGTAAAATCTTTGAAAAGTATTTGTTCGAAAAAACATGCTTTGCCACGGTAACGAATACAATAACCAGATGATATCAAACTCCGGACATCCGTGTTTCAAAACCCAATTCTTATCCATTTACAAAAATTTCTCTAGAGCTTTTAGACGCTGAAGACAGTGAAGAAAAAAATATATATATAGAAAAGGGAGATCAGGCATTCAGTTCTCCTTTTCCCACAATCCCTTTCATCCTTTTAACTCTTTCAGTGCCAAATAAATGAACTCTACCTCTTTCGATGGCTCTAAATACAATCCATTGAAACTTACAAAGATTTTGATTATATAGGCTTGACTACACAAGCGGACGGTATAGATCAAAGATCAGACTGCACGTTCTGTGCAGTCTGATCTTGATCTATGCCGTCCGCAAAAGTCACTGTTTTCGCCTATGGTGCCGAAACGGTTAAAGAAAAACCCAGCCATTTGAACCACATTTTTTGTCTTCTGTAATTACTTTCAATACAGACGAGTCCAATGCTGTGTTGTCTGGTAAAGAGCTGACCATTAGTGTCACAGTGTACTCTACTGGTTGTGCGAGTGTGTCTGTGTTTTCATGTGTCTGTCTGTGTATGCCTGTGCCTTTGTGTGGGAGATACAGATTTAAGTCTCATCATTATTCGTTCGATCGTTTCAGTAACATTGTACACTTAATTTAAGTACCCTCTTGATCTGTTCCATTAACCCTTTACAAGAGAACTGTCTTTTAGCGACCCAGAAGGAGACTTTTAAAAAGGAGCAGATAAAGAAGAAAATGCTGTTAACTAGCATTTTTCTCCTTTTCTCGCAATGTGTTCCTCCCTCTCAAAAAAAAGTTCTAGCAGAGAAACCGAACTTCGTTTGTCGTTTGCAAATGCTTTCAATTTCGGATGAGTCTGAATTTTTATCGCCTTATAAAAACGATAGCAAAAGTTGCCTAGAATATTCGGCTTGAACCAAATTTCTTCTTAAAAGTATAGCAGCAAAAAAACATCATTTTTATGCTATTTGTGGAGAGTGGGTTGTGTATTTAGTCATAATATTGCGAGCGTTATTTATTCACACTGGATCATGGCTTAGAAATGCTTCGTAAAATCTAAACCACGCTACCCGGTACTATTCTTCCAACTATGGTTAATCAGCATATAACCTATGCCTCAATCAATTTTAAACACAGCCCCTATAAGCTAGGGAAATATCCCCGGTATAAGCCCAGAGTGGTTGGGACAAAGTTTTCTGGACAAAGTCACTCTGCACAAATCTCGGTTTTCCCCATGTCTATATTTAGAAACTGTATACAAAGATTTCCAGTAAACAAAGAGATTTTATTTAAATCACTTTTCTCAAAATTAATATAATTTTTAGAAATTTGGAGAAAAAACAAGCTTGATTTTTTTCCCATAGACGTATCATTTATAGCCATATTTCCGCTTTCTCTTTTTGGTGCCAGGGCTTATTTGATAACGTACCGCGTATTAATATTTATCCTGTGCAGGATAGTGATGTGTCATAGCAGACAGATTAACCTTCGAAGATTATGACATGCGCAGATAACGATCTGACCGAAACCAAATATTGCCATACACGCTTGCGCTCTAGTCATTGTTCTTTCAGTTTTGGCTAGTACACCCCAACCTCGTTTTTGTTACTACTGTATACACAGTCCTAAACATACAGTCCTTATACCAGCAGAAAACCGCCCTAGATTGATATTACTACGCCTTCATAAGAAATAAAATAACTGTAACTGCGCGACTTGCTTGGCTGCACAACCTAGACTTTCCTTGGCCTTGCTAAATCCACTGATTATCGGTAATTACATATAATTGTATGCATTCCATGTGTTGGAAATTTTCTTTTTAGCTCCACTGGCCAAAGTCCAGCAAGCATATGTCATGGCCCGGTGTCCATCGTGCGTGCGTCCGTCCACCTGTCCGTCCGTCCGTGCATTTGTGCGTTAACTTTTATTTCAAAGTTTCAAGTTTTACATCTGCTTTTAAACTGAAAACTGAAAAACTGAAAGAATCCTCTGGTTCCTAACCGTAAGGTCTGGGTTTTCCAAATTTTGCATGTAGTTTAATCTAGTGGACCTGTAGCAAGATTCTTAAAATTATAGCCCTGGAGATAATACATTTTACAAAGGCTTAAATAATGAAATCTTTAAAAAAAAACTTCTTGTGGAACATGAAGTCACTATGACTTAACCTTATGTAATGATTAATGGAAATAACTCCTGTCATAGCAGATATATATAGTTTGTTACCGTTTCCCCCATTGCTTATCAAAATTCACTAGATCTATTACGTGACTGGTGTTGGGTATTCAAGATTTTTACAAAGAAAATGTTCTGTTTTAAGTGAGAATGAGTTATTTCAATGGTAATAGTAATGTTCAGATGATTAAGTTTAATATTTAGTATAACATGAGATTTCTATCATTCAGGTTTTTGTTCCAGGACTTTACCATTCATGCCATTGAAAAAAATGTTTCCGCTTCTAAGATTTGGGAATCTTCTTGTCAAAGCAGTAAATGTTAGAGTTCATTGATACTAGAATTTGGTATGAATGACTCTTGATTAGACACGCTTGTATTCACTGACATAATTTTTGCATTTGAAAAAGATATGACTTTTTTTGGGGGGGTGGGGGGCGGGGGGAGGTAGGCTTCTTTTATTATGAAAGTTTACTGCCATACAGACTTCCTATGATTTATGTCTCTGTCAGTGCCACTTAAGTGCATGATACATCTTTTTAAAAGGCAGTGGAGCAATGCAGTGCCATCATGGCCATAATTATGATAGTTTAATACTGTTCCACAAATCGGCATTTTAGGACCTTGAATCCTATGATCAATAAGTTTTTAAGTCTAATCCTCAAGAATTTCCCGAACTTAAAAGTACTGCAATTTCTAATTGGGTAAAACTGAACGGTTCAGCTTATCAGAAATTGAGTTATACCTTCTTTACAAATCTAGAATAAGACGAAGAGTTCAGATTTAGAATGGTTAATGAAAAAAGAACCAGATATAATCTGTATAACATGTAGCGAAGATGTACCAAGTCTAGCACAGAAATATTCTAAGACAATTTACGGAATGAAGAAATACAGTTTTTACGACCAACGGTCTAAACAAATCCATAGCTGAAGAAACAAACCAGACATACACGTCCTTATTGGTTAGCTGAAGCACTGATTTGGACAGGGGTCCGTGGCACTCGATAGTACATAGAATTTCTTTTCATCGTGTTACATGGTGAAATCTCCCACTTCGATCAACCGCGAATTCAAAATGGTTTTGTTTTTCCTTGATCTTCTTCTTTTCTTGTCTTTCTCTCTCGCCGTGTAACAGGATAACTGGCATTATAGGATTCAAGTTTTTCGGGCAAGGCGTAGGAATTTTTTGGCCTTTGGCTTAACTAATAAATTCCTACGCCTTGCCCGAAAAGCTTGATTCATTTCAAACACTAACTATTACTCTCTCTATTCATAGCCTATATCTTGATCTAAACAAAGCAATATTTTCGAACAGTTGATCTCATTTGAATACCTTGATATAGGCCTAATACTTACACAATAGGCAGAAAAGATAGCCGTAACAGTCCCCATTTTCTAACGAGACATAATGTTTGAGACAATTCAAGCTAAAGTAATTTCAGAAAAAAGTTAGGTTAAAGTAGTTTGTTTTAATGAGTTTAAATCTTTACCAAACAAATCCGATTTTTAACTATACTGATGAAAAATGCTTTTGATTTCAAACACTGTTGAAAAAGAAGAAAATACAAGTAACGAGCATTTTCTCGTTTTCTCACAGAATTTCTTATCATAAAAAACAGAACCCATTATTTAGTGCACATTTGATTTGTCGTCTGCAATGCCTTTAATGTGGACGAGTCTAAAATTTGGTCTAGTAAAGGGTCGTCTAGTAAAGTAAAGCCTCATACTGTTTTCAATCTATTCATTTTTCACAAAGCTATACATGCAATGCTTGAAACCACAATGTTATCTATCCTTTAAAAGTCGAATTTGATTTTTGAGCTTTATCTTAATTGTCATCTTCAAATAATTTCAACATGGGCCAGTCTGAAATTTTGTCGACTGGTACTGAGTTAACTCTTTACAACAAAATCCCTACTTTTAACGACCCTGAAGAAGAAGGCTTTTGAAAACATTGAGGGAAAAGGGGAAAATGCTGGTAACCAGCATTTTCTCCTTTTCCAAAAGCGTTTTCTATCCTATCATAGACAAAAATCATTATTTGAGGTACAATTGATTTGTCGTCTGCAAATGCTTTCAATTTCGTCAAGTCCTATATTTTGTCGTTTGGTAAAGAGTTAAAACAAATGACTAGCACGTAAAGAGGGACACTTTAACCTCTGCGTTTTTTTTTCTCTCATAAAATTCTTTATCAGCCTCTATTTTAGTGTTTGACATACTGATGGAAGTTATAGCAGTATATACACACTCTTTCGCTAACAAATGACTGAATCCTGAGGTAGGATGGTCCTTTGACATGCAGAAAAATTACCAAAAGCAAAAGGTTTCGGCCCAGGTCAGCCTGTGCGGACTGCGTGAAGTCCATTTTGTATAACAACAGACTTTATGATGAGGTACACAGATCATTTGACCTGCAGAAAATATAACTAAAGCAAAACGATTTCGCCACAGATCAGCCTGCGCGGGCTAATCTGGGTCGATACTTTTTGCAAATGCATTTGGCCACCTTTTCACAGAGCATGGCTTATATCTTTTAGGAATTTTGGGCCCGATTTCACGAAAAACTTAAGTCTCTTATTCTGCATTATAACAGTCAAACGGACTCATTTTCCAACTTGAGTTGCCTTCCTTATGTGAGAAGCATTTCACTAACATTAACAGACACATTCTGTGCATTATGATTTTGATCTACACTGTTCGCAAAAATGACATTGAGTCGCGCTCAGCAGCCTAAAGGGTAAGGGTCGCCTGTTACATAAAGTCCTGTGTGGAACAATACAGAAACTCTTCGTTTTCATGAACGCTAGACCTAAATCTAGATGTAAAGTTCTGAGCTCTGATATATTGTCCGTAAGAGTCCAATGGTGAATGATTCGCAATATTCATTCTACAAGTTGTTGCATAATTCGACAGATGACTAAAACATATAACTTGTACCAAAATGCTTTAAAGTATAATTGTATCAAACTGAATCATTTAATGTTAATGTTTCAAAGTGGATATAACCATAATAGTTTTCATTTAATTGATATACATTAATGGTTCATGGCCTATATACATTTCGTTAATGTTGTCTATCAAAATTTGAATGGAAACACATTTTCTATGATATACGAGCCACGATCTTACAAAAAGGGGACGCTTATGCGTTTGCAAAAAGCCATGTCAGCCTGGGCAGGCAAACTTTTTGCTTTTGTTAAATTTTCTGCATGTCAAAGGACCTGTGTACCTCATGATTCAGTCTATTATTATACAAATTGGACTTCATGGATCTCAAATGATATGGCTTGCAACACGCGAAAAGGGGCATTCGGACATTTGCGTAAAGTGTCGTCTCGGATCAGCCTGCGCAGTCCGCCCAGGCTAATCCGAGACGGCACTTTACGACTACATTAGATTTTGTGCTACAGTAGACTTGTGCAAAACAGAAAATTACATAAAAACGGAAAGTGCCGTCTCGGATTAGCCTGCGCAGACTGCGCAGACTGATCCGAGACGACACTTTACGCAAATGTCCAAATGCCCCTTTTCGCGTGTTGCAAGCCATATGATGACTTGCTTGGTTTCATGCATCACAGGGATAAATTGAAACCCCCCCCCCCCTTTTACCAGAGCATAGCTCATAAAGGAATTGCCCCGATAAGTAGTTCTGCTATTCAGTTCTCCTTTTAAGAGTATTTACTTTACCAATGGATAAAATTTTAGACTTGTCTAAATTCAAAGCATTTGCAAAGGGTCAAATAAATATGGCTCAGAAATTGAAGTTCGTTCTTGGATAGGTAGAAAACCTCGTGGTAGGAAGAGAAAATGCTGGTTACCAGTAATTTCTACGTTTCCCACAATGTTTTCAAAGCATTCATCTTCAGGATCGTTAAATCATTGGAGTTTTTGGTAAAGGTTGGAATTGGATTTTAGTGAATGCAAATTTTCGAGATCGTGAAATAAAAATTTCCTTTCTTTGACTTTGCAACACTCATTATTAGTTCCAGGTTTGTTCAGACAAGAAATATCTTTTAAAAAAGACAGACGGCGTAAGAGGCACTGGGATATGAATATTTAAATTCGTTTGTAGTATAATATGAAGAGAAATGATGAAAACAGTTCTGAAAGTAGCCTGTTTTAAATTGGTTTGCATATGGTTGAAAGCAGAATTTTCAATAAGATTTAAGAATGAGGAAGCTCTCGTAATGAGCGTTATTGAGCAAGACATTAATTCTCATGTTTAACGTAAAATGAGAGTCGACATTCTGCCTTGTTTCGGAATATATCGTTTGTTCTGTTTTTTATTAATGAATCATGTTTAAATAAAGGTCTGTTTAGACCATACGATGAAATCTTTAAAAAGAAAACATAGTAGATTTGCATGTTTTTGTACAAAATGAAGCACCTTTCAAACATCGACTATTTGTCTTTATCAGAAGGCGGGGTTTTATCACCCCTCTCAATGCTTGACCACACCCACCTACTTTTATTAAGAGTAATTTAGTAGAAACCCAGTTTCTTCGCTAACAACGCAATAAAATCGATTGTTCCCCAGGTAGGCATAGTTATTTACGTTTCGAATTAAATTACCAAATTCAAGACATAACATCTTTTTTCATTGTGACAAAAAACGAAATCAGTTGTTTCACAACCTGTTTTCGTGTAAGACAATAGAGCGGTAGCCTGCCGTCGCAATTCGTATTCGGTTTTACGCGAGGAAGAACGGGTACCAAATCTCTTACACTAACCAAAATAGAAAACTCGCCAATACTCATTGCTATTAGTTTATCCATATGCTTTAGATTATGGATGTTTAGCTAAAGTTTAACATCTGCATGGCCAAAAAGTACATTGTTACACAGGTAGATGTGATCATTACGTGATTTTCTAGTCATAAACCCTTTTATCCAATGTCGGTAAATTTCTACTGTGACCTTTACTTTTTTGCGTAGATTACCTATATTTGGCCAATCACAAAATGTGTAACCATTCATTTCCTCCTAGTAATGAAAGTAGGTCAAAAGTGAGATCATACAGCTACGCCGAAAAAATCCTTTATTGTATACTTTGATTATTGTTCATATTACTCTACATAGGACGAAAGTATGTATATTTTTTTTCATATTGCATACTTTCACATTACATACTTTAGAGCTTTTTCACATGACGCTAGGTATAGACCTAGTTTCGCATTTGACTTTAACTTTTTTTTTAAATCCACTTTTAACAGTATCTGCAGCCTATTTTATCGACCATAAGTAGTTTCTCTTTTTTCCACAATGCTTTCGCCACTCTTTCTCAAAGTTATACTTCCAATTTAGCAAAATCTCTACATTCATCCTTAGAAGTTCCAAAACAAGAAGTAACGTTAGTCCGGTCAAAATAGAATCAAAGGTCAAACAAACTTTTTCGTCATTTATTTCAAGTTTATTGTATGCTGATTAACATATAAAAAGTCTTCAAAAAATCCGGTCAAATTATTATGAAACGGATTTCAAAATTGAATATTTTGCAAAAATTTTATGACCCGCTCGTCTCATACTATTACTAACATTCGCAATTAGTGTAATGACGACGTCACTACGTAACGATGCAATGACGTAAGGATACTTGCAAATACTGACGAGGAAATAAATAAACAAAATATGGAAGTTGTTTCAGCTGCATCAGACAAGGTAAACGTGTTTTATGATTCTGCTTTGCCACAAACTTACCATTTATCAATCTTATCAAGATAGTGAAAAGTTTCCTGATAAAAGTATCACGATAAACTAATATTTTATCGCAAAATTTCTCAACCGTGCTCGAAGCTGACATGCGAGATAAAACTATTGTGATATTTCTAACCGTTTCTCGATATCTATAAATAGAAAATGCATCATTTGGATGAACTCGGTAGTTTTGACTTAAAGGGCAACTGCTTCTGCTTCGCCACAAACTTACCATTTATCAATCTTATCAAGATAGTGAAAAGTTTCCTGATAAAAGTATCACGATAAACTAATATTTTATCGCAAAATTTCTCAACCGTGCTCGAAACTGACATGCGAGATAAAACTATTGTGATAGTTCTACCCGTTTCTCGATATCTATAAATAGGAAATGCATCATTTGGATGAACTCGGTAGTTTTGACTTAAAGGGCAACTACAGCCAAAATCTCATTTTGGATATATGAATCCTTAAATGAAAACAATCTTAAAATTGAAAACCGTATTTCAATGTCTATCGTAAGAAAAGAGTTATAAGCGAAAATGTGGTTTGCACACCTGTGCGAGTTTGTGAAATCTGCGATAAACCGGATGTAACGCCACACTTATTTTGGCTTCTGTGTACTATTAATTTGCTCTGATACTGACTTTTTTTCTCACAGCCTTATCTTCCCTCATGTCGGGAGACGACTTTTTTCGTCACAAAAATCCCTATCGTATGCCGGGTGCCGTGTTTAAGCACTATTTCGAGCCAGGAGATGACTATTTATTCGTCAGTCTGCTGTCTGTCTGTCTGAACCGAATGACGTGGCTTAATATCAGATTTACCATTAATCCTCGACAGGTTAAATAAACCTTCATGTCGATTGCAAAATTTCGAATAGTGCTAGTTTTTGGAGATACAAAAATAGATATCTCCGTATTGGACACTGTACATAAGATCAGATTGCACGTTTTGTGCAGTCTGATCTTAATATACACTGTTCGGAAAAGGTCATTGAGTCGAGCTCAGCAGCCTTGGGGCCCCACAGAAATTTAAATAAGGCAAGAAATCAATGATAAATTCACTGTTGATTATCCATCTCTTTCATATGAGAGCGAGCGAGAGAGAGTTGGAGGGTAGTTAGAATAGAAATTCGACAAGCAGATTATGGGATTCTTTTTTTTTTTTTTTTTTATTTAAGACCGTATGAATGAGGAAAATACAAAAGTTATGACGTTCGACTTACTCATTTAACCTGTGTAAAATTCCAAATTCCATTCACATTTTATAAGAAAAAGGGCTCAATATGGTCGTGAAAACAAAAGAGTAACTTTGTACATGACATGTTTATGACAAGTGCTTGTTAATCTCCAGCTGCAAGCCGGGTAAAAAAAATATGTGAGACCACAACGGTGCGATACCAACATCAAAGAGGCGCCGAATTAACCCTTTGCCCCTTTGCATTGATGGAACACACAATTCTTTTCGCAAAATAAAAAGTTGGCACACTAAAATTTTGTGTAAAGTTTGTATGCAGTTATAAATTTTTAATTTACGCTGCATTTTTATGGTCAGCAATCTGCATCTGTTATCTCGTACATGATTACAGCGAGAAATACGGAAGAAAAAAGTTAAATAATTTTTGTCCACGTTGGTATTTCCACTTAAATTTTGCACCTTACATGTCTCAGTATGTAGGAAATGGACTGACCCTGTATTTTGCAGACGATCAAAAACGTTTACCGCATGATATGGAGGGCAGGAAGGCAGGAAGGCAGGAGGCAATTCAGACAATCTTTTAAAGTTGTTGTTGATGAAAGAAGCATTTGAAATTGTGAAAAAAAAAAAAAAAAAAACACGTAGGAAAATAAATGAAGATCAAGTGAAAAAATAGAAAATAGATTTAACAGCAAATTCAGGATGTGTGCTGGATTTGATATTGTTCGTGAATGTTAAAGAGAGGATACGATTTCTGAGATAGATCAAGGCTTTTAATTCTTCCCAAGCTGAAGGAGACATGTAAAATGCTGACACTGATGGTGTAGATCAAGATCAAACTGCGCAGGATTTGTAGACCGTTCAATGATAGACGGTGTCCTATATTTGGTAAAAACAGCCTTAGAACTGTACTCGAATGACTTACTTTACACATTGCAACGTTCCTTCTTCCTTCTACCACCTAGTAGAAGAGACTTTTGGCATGTTTCAACTATCTTGAGTTATTATTTCGTTTTTATTTTTATCTATTAAAATTCGTTGATTAGGCAGTGGTATAATTGAAATAACTTCAAGAAATAAATCTCAAAATAGTTTTGTTTCCCACCAGCAGAATAACTTTTCCTTTTCATAAGTACTATCTCCACTAGGCTAATTCATTCAAAATTTCTTTCCTGTGATTGTAGTAAGATGTAAGAGCGATAGAGGTAAAAATTCTACAGTACACAAGTGATTGAAACGTGATAAAGCGATTTATATCTTTACAAATTTCATGCAGTTTTCTCAGTTTTCTGCGTTAGTTCATATATAGCGACCATATCTTCTCACACTTGTAACGTCACGGCAAACTGCCGGAAGTCACGATTTTTTCAATTAGCGACTGTCAGACAAGTGAAAATCCGAAGGTTAAACCTCTATATCTCGTGAAGTAAGCATCACAGAACGTTAAAACAAAATTTTGTTAACATACTCTAGTATAGTTTTATCCGATTTGGAAATGAAAATTGTGGTCTGTAGTTACCCTTTAATAAGATTGCAGTAAGTAAAATTTCGAATCATTAACAATTTTTTTTGTACCTTAATTGGTAGATTTTGACAATACTCGAAATGAATAGAGATCTGTAAAATCACAAAGACGACTCGAAATGCCTCCTACGAACAACTTTAAAACCATCCAGGGAAAAGGAGAATTCATAAGGTTGTAGACGAAGGTGTTCCGAAACCGTATCTAATTATAGGTACCATGAATGTCAGTTGTGGGCACGAAAGCAGAAAAAATCATGATAACAGTTAGAATTATCGCGATATTTTTATCATGAAAATTTTTGTTTTATCACGATACTTCTCTTAAATTATCATGATAGCTATCTCGTATCTCGCGGCAGAAATATGCCACCATAAAAACCACCTTGATCACATTCTATTTCTGGAGGTACCATCCTTGAATCGTGCCCCGGCCGGATAAATGTCATATGTAAATACACACTTTCTTTACAGGCCACTCTTTCTCAACAATTTTACTTCCAATTTATCAAAATCCACATTTTCATCCTTAGAATTCCCAAAGAAAGATAGTCTTAATATGTTATGGGAAGGGTTAGCATGCATAGCTATACCGTTTCGACAGAAAAACGTTTTAAGAAAATGTTCGTCAACGGGGAAACAAAATTATATTCTTGATAGTTTGTTGAGTTTTGCGTGAAACATCTCCCTTCCCAATGCCCGCAGGCTCTCTCTCTCTCTCTCTCTCTCTCTCTCTCTCTCTCTCTCTCTCTCTCTCTCTCTCTCTCTCTCTCTCTCTCTCTCTCTCTCTTCTACACTGAAAATAACCGATATGAAAACATTTCAAACGGAAGAATGATACAGACAACAAGACTAAGTGATTTTAGTTTCACATTTTATTCTGTTAACCTTCATTGAAGCTGTATTACATTGATTTACTGAAGATTTCGATTTCTATCGAGGAATATTGAATTAGCGATATTTGAGTTTTTAAAGTAAGCTTAGAATTTTCATTTATATAATTATTTTGCTGTTTGAGGACTAAAATACGAATGAGCCGTGCTCTGTTAAAAAGAGGTTTTATACATCTGCAAAAAGTATAGACTCATGTCAGCCTGTGCATTCCTTGCGGGCTGACATGGGTCCAAACATATCGCTTTCAGTGAATTTTCTGCTTGTCGAAGGACATTCTACCAAAGAATTTAGCTAGTTGTTAGACGAACTAGATTTTATGGATCGAAAATTAAATGATGACTTGCGTGATATAATACATCGCGGAGATACATGCAAGGCTCTTTTGCCTGATAATTCGAACTAATTGCATGACCTCTCTCGAATTCGGAATATTTCATAATGGTGAAGGTGCTGAAAAAAAAATTAATTGATTAATTAATTAATTAATGTCGTTTTATCTTTATAAGCACAAATTTTTTTTATAATTGGTCGGGTATTCCCTTCCTTCTCAACAGTCTATGCTATTTAGTAAGGGAGGGGGGGAGGGAGAAATAAGATTATAAGTATGTATACTATTAAGAAATCAGAACGCTTTGATGATTTTGGCTTATATTGAAATAGAATGGAGCCTGCAATGGGATCAAAACACTTCCGTTTATCCTTTATGTGGTTCTGATGCCATTGTGAGACCTCCTATGGCATTATCATTGCTTCGTCATTTTGCGTGGCTGTCGATTTTTGGTCGAAACAACCTCGTGGGAAACTGAAAATTCCATATCTATATTGGTTAAACAGCCCTGTGAACTACTTCTTGGTCGTAGTAGGATAAAACAGCTCTATAAACTGTTTTAGGGTCAAAGCTGGAAAATGTAGTTCCATTTGAAATTTAGACATCAAGCACCTCTACCACATTATATTATCAGAGATAATGGAAGGAAAGATCACAAATTAGCTGTGTGTTGATTTGATAATGTCCTAGAGACTGAGTGCAAATTTGTTCACCGAGATTTTTCAAAGTGTTACGGGAGGTCACTCCTTCCTTACTGCATAGCTTTGTAGGAGCACATTTGTCTTACGTAAGACTGATGCGGTCGCATTTGTCTCACATGAGACAAATGGGACCTCAAATGTCTAACAAAAAAAAAAACACATTTGTGTGACAAATGTGCTCCGATCGAGTTTTTTAAGGGACAGGTAAGCACATTTGTCTCATCCCGTATAAAATCAATACCTAACAACTACGTTAGGGATAATTATCTTTAACTCAGTGGTTATGGTGTTGGTCTTTTAAACCTCGATAAACGAAGATCTCGTCCGCACCGGTTCAAACCCCGCAAGTGCGGTTTGTATTTCAGATATGCATTTGTTGCGAACTTTCATGTTCGTAAGAACAGGAACGGTTGTGTTTTGGGTTGAAGAACAAAAAGACGCATTCAGTTGAGGTGCAACTGCAAGCCACTGGACATTTTTTTCTTTTTTTTTTTAATTGAATGAAACAGCAGAGCTCAGGATTTGCCTTTCAAAGTATAAAAAAAAAAAAAATGTCAAAGATTGTGATTTTCACTCTTTTTGCAATGTGGCAAAAAAGCAGCAGTGTGACACCTTTTTCAATCTTGTATCAATTTTGGAACGGTGTGATCACACCATAGAATCAATGTAGTTTAACGGACGCTGTAGATAAAGATGAGGCTGCAAAAGACTTGCAGTATGATCCTGGATCAACACTGTCCTTTTCTGGGATGTCATTTGCCTGAAAAGAAACCTTTGAAATGATAATATTTGGGTGTTTACCATTGGTTTGAAATTTTTTTTCAGCCTATTGGCAGTTTTAAAGATAAGAGCATTTGATATTGAGACAGAGAAAACTCTTTACTAGACGGCGCGATGTTGAACTTTTCGAAATCAAAAGCAATTTGAGACGGCAAATTAAGTGTGTGTCATATGCTGGCATGTAGAAAGCATTGTGGAGAAAGGACAAAATGCTGGTAACTAGCATTTTCCCCTTCCTCCACAGTGTTATCTGTAGAGTTTCTCCTCAAGTCATTCGAAACAAACACACTGGATTGTTTGGCAAAGGGTAAAGAATTGATGAATTGATTGATTGATTGATTGATTGATTGATTGATTTATGATTAACGCCGTTTTCAACATTATTTCATTTATATAGCGGCGGCCAGTGCCCCTATCCTTGCTTTCCTGGAATTTCTTTTACCAGTACTCCACGCAGTATTCTTTCCAAGCCACTGTCTGCTTTGCAACATACCTATCGTCGAAACAGTAGTCAGCGGTAAGAGGTGAACGAATCCTGTCGCAAAGACTCTCATCAATCCTCGGAAAGAAATTGACCGAGCCGGCGATCGAACCAGCGACCCCCTGTTCTCAAGTCCTGTACGCTACCGACTGAGCTACCGGAGCTCGGCAAAAAAGGGCAAAGGAAACTTTGTAACTGTTCGAGTCTCGAACCATTTCTCGTTCTCTACTTTTAAACACCTCTTCCAAACTCTTGAAGCTTTATAGTTTATTAACCCTTAGACTTCTAAGCACGACTCACTGACCTTTTGCGGACAGTGTAGATCAAGATCAGACTGCACAGAACGTGCAGTCTGATCTTGGAATTACACTGTCCGGTGAGGAGATATTTTTCTATAAAACATGAATTTGAAATAACATCATTCGGGTTTTTACTATCGGCTTGAAAGTTTCAGTTAGTTTATTTAGCAGGATAAGGGTTACGGTAAGACATGGCTAACGGCGAACTGCTATGCTTGCATAACGGCATCTTCAAGATTTGGAAATACAATTTGAAATAATTTGCATGAACTTAAACGAGACATATATTTTAGATTATTATTATTATTATTATTATTATTATTATTATTATTATTTTCTTCTTCTTCTTCTTCTCTTTTCATTATCGTTTATAATAGATAATTACTATACATTCCGTTTGAAATACATGTAAGTAAGAAATTAACTCCCTTCGGTGAAAATTTACGAGAAATACATTAGAATAATTAGTTTGAAAGATTTTGAACGACAACAGCTGCTGAGGACAAGCCCAAAAGGCTCAGTTGGTAGAGCGTATAACACTTGTAAACGTCGAGTCTGGGGCCGCTTGAGGGTGTGGGTTCGATTCATATGGCTGACCAACTAAAATTACTGTTAGTCTTCCAGATAAGACGTAAAACCTAGATCCAGTATGACCGTGCTATACACCAAGCACATTGAAGAACCAGGCGTAATTTAGGATATGTTTCGTCCTGTATCTTGCACAATACCTTGTAACTATCTACTGACAGCCTTCTGACGGCCTCGCCCACATGGGCAACCGATGACGACTATAAATAATAGGAAAAATCAATCAATCAATCAGCGGTTGAAAATAAGCGAGTCTAAATTACTCTAGCTCTGTTTATTAATTCATTTGTTTTTATTGTCACAATGGTGCAAGTTGCATTGCCATCGCCTTACATTAACTTAACCACACAATCCCGAGGATTAACGACCCCGAACATTAAGACTTTTGAAAACATTTTGGGGAAAAGAAGGAATGCTGGTAACCAGCATCTCATTTTCCCACACAGTTTTCTCCTTCCTCATATACAAATACCACCATTTGAACCACATTTAAATACTTTCAGTTTGGACCGGTCTAAATTGTATCGTTTTATAAAGAGTAAGACAGAATATAAATTAGACGATTTTTAACTCGAAATAAGAAAACAAATGTCTGTGAGCTGGATGTGTTCTTCGAGTAGTACAGCATGGTCACTTATATTGCGAACAATGTAGTGCTTTGGTAACGCAGCTTGTTCTGGCATGTAGTATGTTTGGGACACAAGCAACACATCCGCTATTAGCACGTACAAAACGATTGGCACAAATATCTATTCCACTGTAGGCGCTGAAAACAAAATTAAAAAATGGCCGCTGATACAGTTTAACGGTGTTATAATGTCAACACTGGGTGAGGGTCAAACTATGTTGAAAATAGGTTTAGCAGGTATTTAGAAAAAAACTTTAGTTATGCCTAAATCCCACTAGCGTATTTTTCTCCTGTATTTTCAATTTTTTTTCCTGGCGTATCTTCGGTATAGGCTATGGTTGGAAAAAATGAAAATACGCGATGAATAAGTGGGCTGGTTATCAAATTCTTAAGCCTGTACTTAGCGCACCTATACAGATACCTGCGGATACGCATTACTGGCATATCTTCCACGTAAATGTCCTCTTAGCTTTAGGCATCGCCGAAATAAAATGTGCGTAGTTAAGTTTAAAAATACTTTATTCGTCAATTAATTCCAAGCATTGAAATTCAAATCAATAAATAACAAAAATAAATGACGAAATGGATTAGAACGAAAGCAAGCAAAGTTCTTCTCCAATTTCCAGATACGCCGATAATGGTTAATTATAATGTATAACGTAAGATAGTATTGGTAATTTGATAGACACTGAAGGAAAACCGTGACAAAAATTGGTACAGAAAAACAAGCATATTTGTGAGGAGTGTTTATTTGGAGGACTAAAATTCTTTTTTTTTTTCACGAGCCACTGTCTTCTTCCTTGACCATCACAGATCAGAAGATATTAGATGCTATCAATAAAAGAATGTGTAGTAACATATTGCGATATAAGCAGCTCTGTTATATAGACCGAGTTTTGGAAGCCAGGAGTTCACAATCAATGAAAGAAAACGGCATAGTTACAATAAGTAAATCTTCTGCCTTGACTGATATAAGTGTGAACTGCTGCGAATATTCTTTCGTTATCAGGTAGATTATAATCTTCATCACCAAATAACATGACTTGAACTCTTGTAACTCTCAAGTAGCTCTTGTAATTGTACTATTGTCTAAACCAACTCTTAGTCTCGGTAAAATGGGCGTTTAAAGAAGGAATGCTTAATTAATTCAAGAGAGCCATATCTACAAAGGGGCGACTGGACTACATTTTTCAAATACAAATGCACATTAAGACAACTACACTTATTTCGTATGATCTGCATTTTCTATCTCGGATAAAAAAGATCATTTAGGCTAGGTTTATCCATGCAAACGTAATCCATATTTAAAAGCAGACAAAGATTCGACATTCTGCGTTTCAGCTGATAAAGAGATCCATTCACTGATTACTGATGGCAATAATGAGTTTTTGTACAAGCTGGTTCTGCAAGCGATAGTTTACAGGTTATTCAGTCTTCGAAGATTGTAAGATGATGATTCCTCTACTGTTTGAGGAACAAAAACATTAAGATAGACATTAAAACGGAGACAGTCCGTTGAACATTTTATAAAAAAGAAACAGTATCTGTTTTCGCCTCCTTTGGCTTAGACCCCCGCAGAGACACACAGATTCTTTCAGATCGGTGCTAGACTTGTAGTCTCATAGATTCCCGTTGGTCCACGTAGACTACTACGTATCTGTGGTAGACCCGAATTTCGGCTTACATCCACGCAGGCCATGCGACCAATCATTGAGAAGAACTTGGTAGCGTTAGCTTGGGTCGCGTGACGGGACGTATCTCTGGCGTAGTATAAATACATGGACGTTGTACTTGCGTATCAGATTTCGAAAAAAATATTTGCACCATCAGCACTGATCAGGCCAAGACAGAGGACCTGAAAGTAGCTATGTACATCGACTGGTTATCTTCCAATGGTACCACCCGTGGAGGGGGGTGCAGAGGGAGGTGTGTTGTCAGTGATATGTTCATCCAGTGGCTAGAGGTCAAGAGGGCCAAAAGGAGGAAGAGGATTAAGTGGCTGACAACTTGTGAAGATGAGATACAAATTCAGACTTGAAATAAGAGCAAATGTTGTTGGGTGGTGAAAAACCCATCCCATCCTCTGTAACAAAACTAGCCCACAAGAACGTTAATGTCAAGAAGGATGTAAAGAAGCCCAATGCCAGTAACATCAAGGTATAATTGGAGCGTCTCAGGTCAACGTTAAAAGCTGTCGAGATCCTGACTGCATTACAAAAACAAACGGTGTAGCGCAAGTCTGGGACAGGCTATTACTTTTGCACGCTTCAAAAACGACCATTAAGATTGTGTTATGAGCCACTTTAAACAGCACACTGAGGTTAGTCTCGTCAGCTCCTCCATCTACGTATCTGTCGAGGGTGTGAAATTTAAGAGAAACCTTCCTAGGATTTCAGATAATTTTGACGTTGATCGCTGCCCACGTTCTCTCTTCAACCCTGACTGGGTCGAAAGGGATGTGCTCTTTGTAAAAGTGAAGATCGGTGTTGACCAATACAGTGAGCTTGTATGCTTCGGATATGGGACGCTGTAATATCGGTGCCACGCGTGGGCAGATATGGCGGGGCAACGGGCTGATATCTGATATCCTGCCCGTTGACAAGATATTTGTTCTAAATCTATAGCAGCAGAACACTCGCTCGTAAAATAACTTTCTCAAAAGATCCAGTATGAAAAAAATGGCTGAATCATTCCGTCAACCGCTTGTCAACAAATCTTCAGAACTACAGATTTATTGTTTAACAATGTTCCAATTCAGTTTGTTACGAATCATAAACACCTTGGATTAACTCTAAGTAGTAATGGTAAATGGCGTGAACATATTGATAATGTAACTCAGTCTGCAAACAAGATCCTGGGAATTATGAGATCTTTGAAATTTAGGCTAAAGAGAGATTCTCTCAACCAAATATATGTATCTTTTTTGCGACCACTTCTTGAATACTCCTCCGTAGTCTGGGATAATTGTACTATGACGGAAAAGAATCGTCTGGATCGTAGACTATAGCTTGTCGGGCTTGAAACCCAGGTGTCGCTGTTCCGACAACATTTCTGAGGACTAACGATAGTAATTGCAACAGGATTCATGACCTTCTCGTCGTTGTATATCGTTCCGGCAATGTTAATGTGAGAAAGTAGTCAGCGACATGGCAAGAATGCAAACCAGAACAAATTGTTAAGCAATAACAACGGTGTGTTGAACTTTATCAATCCATAACCGTTACTTGTTTAAAATTTTGTTCTTCGATAAAGAGTTGAACTAACATACCAACAATTTGAATAGACTAAAACCTACCTGCAAACTTTCATGTCATATGTATGCTGGTCCACATGTTCCGTCGATATGATGGAGATATCGGTCTTCAGACGATTAAAACAACTGTCTAGCCCAATCCGAGCGTAGATATTTCCCATACATAAATGCATGGAGGATGTTCCTTTGAAAAAAGATAAACGAGTTTCAAGAGTGAATATGGAATCCATTTTCTAAACGCTCATTGCCATATTTCGAAACGAAACAACGAAACGAAACAAATTCAAGCAGATTTAAAACCTACATTTTTTTTTTCTTTTGAACTACATTCAATTTGATTGACATCATTGGAAAAAAGAAGTCAACATCACAATTTTGATTGCGGCTGTGCGCACGACGAACGTGCTATTACAGTGAATCTGGATAATGAAGACATATTATTTTCTTGTTCTTTAATATGAACTTACATTATTTACGTTGTTATTAAATTAAATCATCATTAAAATGTTTTATCAGTTATACGGCAGCCATCACTCCCGCTAATACGCCGCCAACTAGTTGATGCTTTTACCATTGTTTTAACGAGCACTGTGACTCTCTATTCATGTTTAACCCTTATCCTGCCAAATGAATTAAATCAAACTTTCAAGCCGGCAGTAAAAACCCGAATGATGCTACTTCAAACCTATATTTTGGAGAAAAACATCTCCTAATCGGACAGTGTAGATCCAAGATCAGACTGCACGTTCTGTGCAGTCTGATCTTGGATCTACACTGTCCGCAAAAGGTCAATGAGTCGCGCTTAGCAGCCTAAGGGTTAAATAAAGCAAAATATTGTGCCTATTATGTTTTGATAACACCTCCCCCCTCCTCAACTCGTGGTGTTAAATCCAGTTTGGATGCTTATAAGATGGGTAACATTAATCGATTTTCTGTCCTACTGATACTGATGCTTGTTCGTACTACAGTGATCCGACTTTTATTTACCATTTGTAGTTGCGACTGGATTAATTAATTTTTGGACATTTTTATGTGTGTGTGTGGGGAGAGGGGCGTGCGTGCGTGTGTATGTGTAAAAGGTCATTATTATTATTTTGTACAGTTATCTTTCTTTTGACTACTTTGGTTTCATTTTTCTCTTTTTCCTCAAAATTAAAAGCCTCGAGGACCTTATGTCACGGGTTATGGTCATTACATTCGACCTCTTTTTCTTTTCGTTTGAAACTTTTTAAATGACCACAACCGTTTCAACCGAAATGCATAGTGTGCTTATGTACATCTACATTGGAAATGGTTTTAGTTTATATGGACCCCCACGTATGGGTCCAGGGGTGTCATTTCTTATGTTGATAGAGTGCCCGAGTCCAGGGCGAGTAGTACAGCTTTGATATTCGAGTACCGAATGCTGAATACATGGAATTACTTTACTGAAACACTCCTGTTACCTTAACATGACCATGCGATAACACCTATTATTGTATACCCATAATAGATCTGAGTACAGGCTTTGTCTAATTCATAAATACAGCTGACCAGAATTTTTCTCCGTATCAGTCATGTACCCTGTGTAGAAAACAATCGGACTACTTTTGTGTTTTAACGTTCGGGTCTTTTAGCATAAAGAAGCACGAAAAAGGCCCATATTAGTGTACATGTATTTGTAGATACGTTGTCAGTTACATGTAGGTATATTTGTTGTCTACTTTTTTTTAAAAAAAAATCTTTTTTGTGCAGAACTTGGCAAAACAAAATGTTAGGGCATACAGCCAAAGGTCCGATATCAATACCCATTACACTTCGGTTTCGAAAGGGTATTCCTTAATGCTACACTCACAAACTGCTGGATCGCAGTTAATAATCTTAAGCTTAACTCGCCTCCCGCGTTAAAACGAAAAACAATTCGTACTATTCTTTACAGTGACAGTGAATAACAAGTAAACAATAATCTGAATTTTTTTTTAATTCATAAATCATTTTGTGATTTTTCTTTACAGTTACAATGGGGAGGTATTCGGTCTCATCCGATACGCACCTCTTTTCACACGCAACTCGACATGATCCGACCACGTGGAAATATAGACGGTTATATTATTTCATATATATGTCCTACATAAAGCGTGGGATAATATCTTAAGAAACTGTACAAAATAGAAATAATGAATTGAAAAAAAAAAAAGTATTAGAATTAATCACTCGGCTAGATTCCGTTTATTTTCGTCGCGTTTCGTTGCGTTCCGTTTCGATTCCGTTTCTAGTTTTATAGGTACACGTTTGATTAAGCTTATACAGATATGTGAGTTTTGTCAAAATACACGGGTGAAATTCCTTTGTTTCTTTTTGTCTTTTATTTGTTTTAATAAGCTTCCAGAGTTATAAACCAAAGTTTAAATTGCTAAATAGTAATCAAAGGTGCTTACTTAGAGTTCTTTGGTATAAATCGAGACATTTTGTATTATTTATTAATCCTTAGGCTGATAAGCGCGACTCACTGACCTGTTGCGGACAGTGTAGATCAAGATCAGACTGCACAGAACGTGCAGTCTGATCTTGGATCTACACTGTCCGATAAGGAGATACCTTTAAAAAAAAAACTTTGAAAAAGTAAAACTTGGATTTTCACTGTCGGCTTGAAAGTTTCATTTGAATGTATTTAGCAGTATAAGGATTACTACACTGATGTTACTTTCAAAGGAAATTTCTTACCTGTATTGCACATTGCTAATATAGTTGAAACGACCATGTCGTAATGGACTACTTGTAACTCTGTACAACCGCCTCTCTTCGCATCAGTCACGCACTGTCTACAGATGTAATAAATGGCTATTAATAAAAGAAATATACAATGAAGAAATAAATAGTTGACATTGTAAACAGGGAATGTGCGATTAAATCATTTGCTGCCAGGGAAATTTTTGATAGCATGTGAAAAAAAAAAACTTTTTAAGCACCTATGCGGGTCTCATACCATCGTCAGGATAGTCCTGGGAATCGACCGTATTTTGAAAAACCCAATATGTGATTAGAAAGACATCAGTGATAAAACGTTAGATATCAACCAAGTAGTGGCTTAAACTGCCCATGCAAATATGAAAATATTATAAAAAAAAAAGCCACCTACCGAAGTTTATTGGTTTCGTAAGCCGCGCAGTAGTGTCCTCTAATAGAATTAAACAGGTTATAGTCAAATGGGTTTTTCTCGATAGAAGGCAACAATAATCCCGCCTGTCCCAGGCAACTGTGAAGAAGATTGAAATCACAGCTCCAACAAACTGAAAGACATAAACAAACAATAACGGGTTTTTTTACAGCATGGGAAATTCTGTGTGATTCTTTGTGATTTTAAAAACAAATGAAAAATGTAGATCTAGATATAGTGTGACATTAAACTGAAACAGACTGTAATTCGACACAATCTTCGTCCGTTTCCGTGAAGTTTTGAAGTTTGTTTTTTCACTGGTGAGATATGATGTTGTCACCCGTCACAACTCGGCAGATTCCGTAACTACATCGAACATCGTCTGTACCTAGGTTTCTTTTTTGAAGAACTCTGTCATACGACCTTAAACATGGGCGCGTCCCTGTAAATCGATTAGTAACAAAATCAATATAACGATAGAAGGTACAGTTATTCACAACTTTCGTTGAAAACTGCCAACGGCATTGATAGATAACGTTAAATTTTGAATGTACAAACTGTTTGTCAACGGAAATGTATTTAGAAAGATTTCTTTTAAGTAGGAAATTGTGACTCGTGTTTTTTTTTTTTATGCTTTACAATTATAAGCACGGTAAAACGGTCTATTTCCGACTGAAAAATGTTCCGTGTCGGAGCATATCACCCGTGCCGGATCAACGGATCACCCACGGTTTGCCCAATGATGATATGGCTTGTAACACACGAGAAGGGACATTCGGACATTTGCGTAAAGTATCGTCTCGGATCAGCCTGCGCCGTCCGCGCAGGCTAATCCGAGATGACACTTTATGACTACATTAGATTTTGTGCTACAGTAGACTTGCGCAAAACAGAAAATTACATTAAAACGGAAAGTGTTGTTTCGGATTAGCCTGCGCGGACTGCGCAGGCTGATCCGAGACGACACTTTACGCAAATGTCCGAGTGCCCCTTTTCGCGTGTTGCAGGCCAATTACTGTAACAGTAGTAAACTAGTCATGTCGCCAAGACCGAGCGTTACTGAAGCAGGACTCGCGGGCTAATCCTTTAACCAACAATCCTGTGTTTTAACAACCCAGAAGAAAAAGGCTTTTGAAAACATTGTGGGAAAAGGAGAAAATGCTTTTAACCAGCATTTCTTCTTTTTCCATGATGTTTTCTAGCCTCCCGAAGACAAACTCCAAATTCTATAAATGTAAAATTTTGTCATCTGTATGAATGAAATCTTGCCAACCAATATATAGCCAATGACTAAAATCCTGCAAAGTCAATCCTTCATCCCAGCATGAGCTATCTAGTTGACTGAGACATTTTGCTCGTCACTGAACCTAAAAAAAAAAAGAACGATGCAATAGATCTATTGACGAATACCGTCCAAAGATAGGTAATGACTTGTGTATTAGTCTCGATAGGTATCCACATTGCATTGGCATGTGCACAGCGTCTGGAACAGAACAGATTTTCATTGCTGCGAATTAAAATTTCTTAGAGCATGGCTCAATAATTTTTACTTACCGCCGACTACAACATGCAACGTCAAGAATGACAGTGCAACTTTTGGAGAGTTCATCCTGTCGGGGCTAAACAGAAAACAAAAATATCGACGTTATAAATTTCGTTTGCGTAATTTGACTCATTACCAAATGATAAAAAAATCTAGCCTCAAGCAAATTGAAGGCATTTGCAGACGACAAATTAAATGATAGCGTGAAAGAATTATGGGAAGATGAGAAAGTGCTGGGTACCAGGATTTTCTCGTTTTACCACAATACTTTAGAAATCTTTCTTCGTCAGGGACATTGAAACACGGGATTGTCTACAAAGTGTTAAAGCATTAACCCTTTAAGTAGAGTTTTACTAGATTTAAGAAAAATGATACTAAATTCCGCCACGTACTCTGGCCCTTGATAGACACATTACATTATTTGTCTGCAGATGTTTTGAATTTGGACAAGTCAAAAAATGTTTTGGTATAGCAAAGAGTAATTTTATTTATTTTAAACGTAGATTAAAAAACCGAAAAAACTTTTTTTTTTAAACAAAAAGATCAATTTCATCGATACAGTAACGATTTTTCTTTTTATATAATGCAGATTAAGCCGACTTACTTATTCTGGGTGAGAAAATTTTTCTTCTCTAAATAGTTTTGTTCTGTAAGTTCAGCTTTTCACCGTACACCACAAGTCGATCTGACGGAGAGTCAGTTAACGAAAAGTTAATACATTTCAAGCCAGTTAGACTACCCAAATGGAGTGTCGTATTGGCAGATGTTCGTGCCATTACGCTAGAATGACAAACATTACTGTAAGTGCAGGTTTTTAACTTTTTACCATACAATGCGATTTTAGCATTGATCGGATTTTTCTTTTTATATAATGCAGATTAAGCCGACTTACTTATTCTGGGTGAGAAAATTTTTCTTCTCTAAATAGGTTTGTTCTGTAAGTTCAGCTTTTCACCGTACACCACAAGTCGATCTGACGGAGAGTCAGTTAACGAAAAGTTAATACATTTCAAGCCAGTTAGACTACCCAAATGGAGTGTCGTAACGGCAGATGTTCGTGCCATTACGCTAGAATGACAAACATTACTGTAAGTGCAGGTTTTTAACTTTTTACCACACAATGCGATTTTAGCATTGATCGTATTTAAAGCACTTATAGACGATAAATTATACGTTACTGAAAATATGAAATTTGTCTTTCAAAATGAATTAAAACATTGCTGGAAAAGTAGAAAATGTTGATCACCGGCATTTCCTCCTTTTCCAACAATGTTTTCAAAAGCCTCCTTCCTCAGGGTTGATAAAAGTCGTGATTGTTTAGTGAAGGGCTACATGTTGAAATAGAGTTCCATAAGAAGAGATAATTAGCATTTTATCAAAACACATTTTGATATGAAATAAAAGCATACTCTGAAGATTTCCGTAAATGGGCATGCTCTTATTCTTAAAAAAAAAAAAAGAAATCTACCTTCAAATCTCCGCCTGTAAGTGTAGGTGGTGCGAGCAGCCAAGTGCAACATAGTACACAATTGCGGACAGTGTAGAACAAGATCTGGATGCACAGAATCTTGAATCCATACTGTCCGATATGACAGGATTCATTACATCATAGGAAAGAACTTTAGAATCTCATTTTGCTGGGGGCGGGAGCGGGTGTTTATTTACTTTCAGCCACAAATTTTCATTCATAACTTTACCAAACCATCGCATGTTTTCACTAACTTTTCTGAGAAAGAGGACGTTTAAAACCATCGTCGGAAAAGTAAAAAGCGGTGATTTCCAGCATTTTTTTCTTTTACATAACGTTTTCAACTATTTCATTGACGAATCCCGTTTTTCTTTTTAGTCACATTTATTTGTCTGTATGGAAGTGCTTTCAATTTTCTTTATGAAAAAAAAGTTGTCATTTGGTCAAGAGTCCATTTACATAGCAAACTGAATGTTAAGTGGATCATTTTGATTCAAAGTGCTATATTATCATCATAATGGATAGTGGTCAATATCCCCACCAATCTAGCTGGTCCATGAGAGCTATACATCGTAAAATAATAGCGAAAAAGCAATTCTTTGTATCTCATTTTGACAGGAGAATTCTCCCTTGCGAGAGTGTTTTCAGGTGCAGTCATTATTTGCGTTCATTATTTCCATATTTACAATGAACTCATTTTGACGGGAAAATTCTCTTGCCAGAGTCTGAACAAGTAATAATTCAGAGGATTGACTTCAAACATAGCATTTAAAAGGTGACTTGCATTCCATTGTTTCTTTGTGTTAAAGTGCTCAACTGACCCTCCTTTATATTTCAATAAAATGGTGATTCGTCGATATTTGCATCTGCATGCAGAAAAGTGTCAACAGACATTTAAATAGAACAAAGTTTGCCTTGGGAGTCTGAAAGAGTATAACGGGTGTAATTGGACTGATTGATATTGGAAAGGTTACTAAGTGTTTGTAACTACAGCTTTGTACTTGAAAACGAAGAAAATTATATCTATTCGTTTATCAGTCATTCAGCTTCAATTCTTTTGCCGGTATGTATCCATTAATAGGTATAGCGGTCTGATATAACATTGACAATAATATTCACAAGCTATATGAACCATTGTTGAAGACCTATAAAGTTGCAGTCTCAATGGCTAATACTCGTTTTAAAAACATTAGAATAAAGTGGGGCAATTACGATATTTACAATATCATTTTTATATCTAAAAGCTTTTTGGTATATTACATGAGTTTCAAACACTATTTTGGTATATACCTGAAAGAAAAAAAAAAAAAAAAAAAAATGATATATATACTATGTAAGTTATAACTTATTTTATGTCTGCGTTTCATGAAAAAGATATTGAAAATAAAAAGGCCCAATGCCACACTAAGTAAACTTTGATGCTTCAGCAGTCGGGCTACGTTAAGAAGGCTTAGAGCCGTTGTTTGAATGACATGTTTTGAAACAGTTTCATAACCCATGGCTCGATAACATTTTATTCCAATATTTTTCGAACACGTACGGGCCCTGATGAATCGTCCTGGTACAGCAAAACAAATTAATTCCACAAGCTTGGACCAAAACAAAGGATACAGTTGAACGTTTCGGCTCTCGCCGAGTCCCTAGATATGTCATTATTTCCTTTCCAGAGTACCCTTGTAATTATTTTCTTTTGACTTGGCACCCAATCTTGAAAAGTTCGGCCCCCTGCAGAGTGGAGGGTGACACAAACGTCTAGCATGGAAAATCTCCGTCTGGATCTTCTCATTTAAAATTTACATCTAGGCACTGCGTTTCTGTCAGCGCTACAAGAAAAGCCTTAACACTTGGGAGGAGTTTTGTGAACAAGTAAAGATTTCCTTACATAAAACCGCTTTTTAGCTTTACTGTCTGAATATCGACCAAACTTCGTAAAAATTATCCTGCCAATTGTTCTCTTTGGAATTCCTAAAAATGAATTAATTTTGTCAAAAATAACGTTGCAATCAAAGCAAAACTGAAAAATAATGACATTCTTTTAAATTAATTTTTGGGAAATCCAGGTGTCAAAAAAATATTATTTGACAGATTTCATTGACGTTTGGTAGGAATGATCCTTTGTATTTTTTGACATCATAAAAACATCTATATATTTAAATCTTGTCTTCTTTTCTCTTTAGTCCATTTTGTCTATTAATTTTAACGCAATACAGATTTCCTATGGATAATTGTCCCTGTTTTTGCTAATTATGGCTCCTTTATATACATGTAAGTTCAAGCAACTTTTAAAAGAAAAACCTAAGGTGGAGAAGCTGTTTTAATAGGTTTCAGCATTTAGAAGCATCCTGTTGAGCAAAGCAGTTTCGGTATTCAGAGGTTGACCAAGGGAGTATACTGTCTGTGAGATATTTCAATATGCTCGAACTTGTTTGGAAGGACACTGAGTCAATTACAGGTTTTTCTATTATTACGTCTGGTGACAATCTTCTTCAACTAACAGCGGATCAGAACCATAGGGGTCCGTAGTTTGATTCCTGGCACCCATAGACTATGTTTTATAAACAAGGGATTTAACTGTATGCAGCCCGTTACTCGCCCCCGGTTACAAAAAAACAACGTATCCTTTCTACCCCATTGTTATTCTCCTATTTTTTTCTACAGCTGAGAGCTAAAACATTTTTCTACCAGAAAAACACAACTGTTTGTCAGTGGCTAATGCAGTTTGGCTGATACATTCGCTCGAACTTGTAAACTCGCTCAAAAATCTGCGCCATTGACACGGGTTCGTACATCCGTTTTCAAGATATAAAATGCACTTTAGATCCAATGAAACGCAGCATTAGCGGCACCCACCCTTTAAACATGTTTAAAAATACTACTGACCTATAGTCTTTATCTTCAATAACGACGAAACGCCTCAGAATTCGTTGAATTTGTGATCCACGTTCTTATTTCGAACAGCTGCAGCCATCTTCTGTCATGTGACATTGTTTGGAACGAGAAATTTCATCGGTTGATATGTACTAACAGTCATGCATTCAACCAATGAAATTTCGTACAGCTGCTCACACCTTTTTGTCACGTGACAGTACGGTGACACTGTTTGGAACGAGAAATTTCATTGGTTTATATGCGCGAACGTCAGTATCTAATGTACGAACCCGTGTCAATGGCAAAGATTTTTGAGCGAGTTTACAAGTTCGAGCGAATGTATCAGCCAGACTGCATTAGCCACTGACAAACAGTTGTGTTTTTCTGGTAGAAAAATGTTTTGGCTCTCAGCTGTAGAAAAAATTAGGAGAATAACTGATGGGGTAGAAAAGATACGTTGTTTTTTTGTAACCGGGGGCGAGTAACGGGCTGCATACAGTTAAATCCCTTGTTTTGGTCTATGAGTGATAGGAGTCAAACTACGGACCCCTATGATCAGAACCGTCTGAACAATTTCTGTAGGGAGGTCTGGAAAAAATGGTGTTTAATTCTTAACTTAACCATAAAGTGGCATGTTTTAACGACGCGTTTGAAATCATTGTGGGAAAAGGAGAAAACGCTCGTCACCAGCGTTTTCTCCTTTTCCCACAAGGATTTTTTACCTTTTCAAAGACAAACTTTATCGTTTGATTTACATGTTTTTTTAGGGTATGCAATTCTTTCAAAATTTGGATCAGTTCTTACATTTTTTTTTTTTTTAGTGCGGTATTTAAGGGATAAAAGTAAAAGTTGTTTTTAGTGCGGTATTTAAGGGATAAAAGTAAAAGTTTTTTTTAGTGCGGTATTTAAGGGATAAAAGTAAAAGTTTTTTTTTTAGTGCGGTATTTAAGGGATAAAAGTAAAAGTTTTTTTTTTAGTGCGGTATTTAAGGGATAAAAGTAAAATTTTTTTTTTAGTGCGGTATTTAAGGGATAAAAGTAAAAGTTTTTTTTTTAGTGCGGTATTTAAGGGATAAAAGTAAAAGTTTTTTTTAGTGCGGTATTTAAGGGATAAAAGTAAAAGTTATCAACTGACGTACAGGTGACAAAGTCTGATCACAACAGGTCACCTATGAGCACTCTGTCTTTAGGTGAGCAAAAAATAAACTAGAGTGAAATTCCAAAAGAACCATAGGTGCAGATTTTTTTACTGGTATTTTTCATTCCCCATCCACACACTTTATATATTTGTTTTGCTGTTTGTCGACTTTAGGCTGCTGTAGAAATCAAAGGTTGTTTTATCTAATAAAGGTTTCTAGAACATTTTGTTACATTTACAGAACATAGTAATTACTTGTGTAAGTTTACACTTATTTTTTGAAAAAAAGTACGTCCATTGCAGTGCTAAAGAAATAGCTTTAATAGCTTGATACTCTTGGTCAGAATGTTTGTCTAAATGAAATCTTGGACAATTTTGAAATTGGGTTACATTGGGTCGAAAATCAGGTCATTGAGCCAAATCTAAGTAAAACTTTGTGTGCACGGTCGAGGCCACTTTCTCAGCCTATACTCATGAACATCCGTCAGAATGATTGTTTCGATGATATATCAGACAAATTTGAAATAGGGTCAAGTCGGGTCATAAAGTAGGTCACAGGGCAAATCCTAGAAAAACCTTGTGTGCACGGTAGAGGCACTGTCTGATACTCATGAAACTTCGTCAGAGTATTTTTCTTGCTGATATCTCGGAAAAATTTGTAATTGTGTCACGTTGGGTCAAAATGTAGGTCACTGGGCCAAATCTTAGAAAAAACGTTGCGTGCTCCGCACAGGCTACATTTTGAGCCTGATATTCATGAAATATTGTTAGAATGTATGTATTGATGATATCTCTGAAAAATTTGAAATTGGTCACATTAGGTCGAAAAGTATGTCACTAACAAAAATCCCGGGGAAAAATTGTGTGCACTCTAGAGGCCACATTTTCAGTCTGATATTCATGAGACATCGTCAGAATGTTATACTCGATGATATTTCTAACAATTTAAACAAGAGTGCCGTCGTCACAATATACGCCGCCACATGGCTGCTATTTCAAGCAGCTAGCTATAGAGACTAAAGTGTTGGAATTTCTAGCACCTGCCTGGGTAGCTCAATGGATATATTGTGTTACTTGTGATCTAAAAGGTTTACGCACAGACTTATGGATAGACAGACGGACGCACGACGGACTCATTGGTCATTGGCTTTGATTAGCCAATAAAAATATGAAGTTTCATGAAATTATGTCCATTAGTTGGAGATACATCGATGAAAAATTAAATTTGACATGAAGCCCCCCTTTTTCCATGACACAGCAATAAATTCCAAAACCCTGACAATATGCGCTAGGTCACATGATCTGTGAAAATCTCATCCAAATCTGTTGAGATATGTCCAGTAATTAAAGAAATATTGGTGAAATATGAAATATAACATGAAGCCCCCTTTTTCCATGACGCCGCTATGAATCGCAAAACCTTGACAATATGCGCTAGGTCACATGATGAGAAACATTCTGTGAAAATTTTATCTAAATCCGTCAAGAAATGTGGGAGGAGTTGCGTTCACAAGAAATGGAATGAAATATAACATGAAGCCCCGTTTTTCCATGACGCCGCTACAAATCGCAAAACCCTGACAATATGAGATAGGTCACATGATGAGAAACATTCTGTGAAAATTTTATCCAAATCCGTCAAGAAATGTGGGAGGAGTTGCGTTCACAAGAAATGGACGTACGTACGGACGGACGAAGGGACGGACGGACGGACAGACGGAGAAGATGACGCCAATATACGTCGCCTCCGGCGGCGTGTAAAAACTAGGTCGAGTCGGTCAAAAGGTGGATCACTTTCACTTATGTGTTTACATCATCACAACAAGGATCTCTTCAGCTTTGTCAATCTTAGATTACTGTACCCGGGCGAGCGCTTTAGGGTCAATGGTCCTCTTTTTTTGTGTGTGTACTGGTACTGTACTCCTGTTAAATGTAACCAGTTTTTTTTAATATCAGCTCTCTTTACAACCTGTATGGACTTTTTTCAATAAGGCTACTATGAAAAAAAGCTTGCCCGGAAAGGCCCTCGCTGTTCGATTTCATCAAATATTCTTAACCACTTCACACAAGTTATAGAAATCTAGTGGTCAATTATAGACAATGCTGTCCTACCTAGATCACCACAATTTGCCAAATTTGCAGTTCTTTTCTACACACAAAGAGTATATTCTTTTTATCTCTAATTTCTCACAATCAATATTCGAATAACCAATCTCTTGAAAATTTAATGTCCCTGTCTTTCTTACAGCGTTGAGGAGAAAAATGTTCCTGCCAATTTAGTATATTTGTGGTCAACTTTTTTTCTCCCCTTGAGGTGCTTTGATTTTGTAGGAAGGGAAATAACTGCGTAAAACTAGCATACAGTCGAACAGAATCAAGAAAGGCTGGTGGGCTATGATATTTTCTGTATTTTTTCCATTTGATTAACTACAGGAGACAAAAGAAGGTTATTATACATTTTATTTTGTGTTTCTTGTTTGTTTGGAAGTCTTAGTATAAAAATTAAGACATAACTCTTCCTGAAGAAGCGAGAAAACATGAGCATGATGACGTATTCGGCCCCCTGCCTGTTCGCCCTTCTGATCATTATCATATTGATTGAAAATATTTAGATCGAATCTCTCATCCAGACGATAAAATTTTAGAATTACCCATACTTTAGGCATTTGCATGTGCAAATTACATGGATTTGCCAGGTTAGATAAGGTTGTAGAGAAATGAGAAAATTGTGGTTTCCACCATTTTCTTTTTTTTCACCATGTTTTCAGAAGCCTTGTTCTGTAAGAGCTGTTGAAAGACTGCGGTTTTGTGGTACAGATTAGCCATTGTCTTTCCATTTCAGAAATATGACATCATCCTTACCACTCCTTCAGAGACTTCTGCCGTCAAGAGTTTATGAAAATGCTGCCAAGTACACCTACTGCTGTGCACGAAGATTCGTAATTATCAAAAGTTTTGTACATTCCATAAGCTTAGCAATGTAAAATGTAGGACTAAGTGTACCACTTCCCTAGCATATGAGGACCAAGGGTAGCATGGCACAAGACTTAACTCACCACAAATGAAATATTAAGCTATTTATTATATTCAAAGTAATCTCAAACACTAATAGGGTAGAAAACATATTTTGAAAAGGAATATTAATTTCATATTTAGCTTGGTCCTTGGCTTTGGACACATGATGATAAACACCTCCTTTGATCCAGTAAAAAATGTTTGAATTTGTCCTATGTATTTTTCTGATAATTATATCACAATGACATGTGTACTGTTACGGGAGACCACTCCTTCATGCATGGCTTCGTCCCGATTTAAATACAATACCTGACAACTGCGTTAGGGAGATATCTCTTTGGCTCAGTGGTTATGGTATTGGTCTTTTAAACCTCAAAAAACGAGGTTATTTGTCCGCCATGGGTTCGAATCCAGCTAGAAGCGGTTTGTACTGCCATGCATTTGTTCATTTGTTTCTTTGTTGCGGACTTTGTTCGTGGGATGGGGGCTCGTCCGGGATTGGCCATTGAGCCATTAATCCCATTTGTTGTCCAGAAATGGACATTTGTTGTCTAAATAATAGACTTACTGCCTAATAAGGCTTTGAGTCATCAATAAATGATGACTTTAAGAGGGGGTGTGTTACGGGAGACCACTCCTTCATGCATGGCTTCGTCCCGATTTAAATACAACACCTGACATCTGCATTAGGGAGATATCTCTTTAGCTCAGTGGTTATGGTATTGGTCTTTTAAACCTCGAAAAATGAGGATCTTGTCCGCCGTGGGTTCGATTCCCGACAGATGCGGTTTGTATTTCAGCCATGCATTTCTTCATTTGTTTCTTTGTTACGGACTTTGTTCGTAAGAGTACGCTAAATAAAAAAGGTGGTATATTTTGGCAGTGAATATCTTGATATACTTAGGCAGTGATAGACTTCATTAATCACCCCTTTACGACGCAATCCCTAGTTTTAATCCCTCCAAGGAAGAAAGCCTTTTGAAAACATTGTGGGAAAAGGAGAAAATGCTGGTAACTGGCATTTTCTCCATTTCCCACAGTGTTTTTACCATTTCTGAGACAATTTTCTTCATTTTTAATGACTTTGAAATTATCATCTGCTAATGCTTTAGATTTTGGACAAATGTAAAATTTTGATATTTGGTAAAGGGTTAAAGATTCATGTATCTATAACCCTACTTGCCATCTCTGTGACCTGTAAATATTCTGTCAAATACTTTAAGATCAACATCAGTCATATTAGATAAGCTAAAACAAAAGTTAAATTGTCATAAAACAGAAAAAAATGAACTGTCCAAAAGAGCTTGCAAACTTGTAACTAAGTGATATCACATGACTGAAAAGTACAATTTTGTGGCATATTAAAAAGTTCAAATGTATTTAATTCTCAAAGTGCCTTTCACAACTATAGTTGCCTTTGCAGTCAGTGTAGTTTAAGATCAGACTGCACAAAATGTGTCTGATCTTTGATCTACACTACTTTTCTGAGACATTCTGGATAAGAGGAGCCTTGAAATTCCAACTGTTTAGGTCTTACTTCTGGACTGGAAATTTTGGTCGGGTTTATTTGGTGCTTTAAGGGTTTAAAGTCCAGAAGTTCCTAAAACTAATTTTCAGTTCGTTTCAGCAACAACACATCAGTGTTTACCTGCACATTGTAATTTTAGAGCATGATGGTACCGGGTTAGTATTTTGTACATGTACATGGTGGGTATTACTGAAATTCAGAGCTAGCTTGATGGTAGATGTTAATTTTTACACATCAGAATAGAATACAGCTGTTTTTGAATAATTAGTGTATTGTAAACAGGTCTTTATTGCTTAAGCCTGGCAATGCAGAAAACACTTCCATCCTTCTTGTTGTGTTTGCTAATCTCAAAATGGAGACTAAAGCTCAAATCAGATCTGAATTGCAGTGCAATATAAATATCAACAAACAGTCCTATGGAAAGAAGGGAGAGAGTGTATGCTTTTTTTTAAATCCTTTACCAAAAAGTCCAATGTTTTAATGCCTCTAGTCCGCCCCTAGAGAAGAAAGCTTTTGGAGACTCATTTTCTGCTTTTTTTTCATTATGTTTTCTACCATATCAAAGACAATTCCTATTATTCAAGCCACATTTAACTTTTCATCTGCAATTGCTTACAGTTTGGACCAATCTTATTACTGAAGTAAAATTTTATTGTCCATTTAAGTGTTTCACATGTTTTTGCAAAAGTATGGATGAATGCTTTTTGAAAGATGTTTTATAAAGCATCACTATGTTTATTTGAACTGTTCTGTAAGAATATATTTTCTTCCCAAAAACTTTCAGGAGCAGGCCCCCAAAAAAAACAAATTTAGCTGATAAGGAAGGGGAAATACCTGATCTTGAAGAGAAAATAAGATGCAATACTGTAACGGAGTTACCATTTCCTTTGTTACTAAATGTTGATTAACTATCTGACAGAAAAAGTTCATGGCATCTATTGCAGTACCAAAATCCAAAAACCCATGTGTTTGAAAGAATGCATCAAATTCAGCTGGTAGGGAAGGGGAAATACCCATTACTGAAGAGAAAATCATACGTTTTAAAGAAGCTTCCACCAAACCTCGAACTCTACAGTAAAACCATGTTATGCATTCTGACAAAAGAAATACTAGGTATGTTTTTCACTTATAAACACACAACAAGCCAGAAGTTAACTTTTGATATTGGTAAATCATTTATCCTTTTACCAAACAATCTCATGGTATTTTGACCATGCAGAAGAAGGTTCTTAAAAATGTTGCTGGGAAAGGAAAAAAGGCTGGTAACCTTTTCTCACAGTGTTTTCTATCCTCTCAGGAACAAATCTCATCATATGAGCATCATTTCCTTAAAGTTTTGTTGTTTTGCAGATGCTTTGGAAAAGTCTAAAATTTGGTTGTGTATTACTGAATAATATTGTTTGTTGTTGTCCACTATCATTTATTTAGTTGAGCCTGGTTGGTCAGTCAGTAACATTAAGGCCTTGAAACCATGGGATGGCTGGTTTGAATGATCAGCTTGTCCAATTTCTTCCTTAGGATTGATGATAGTCATTGCTACAAGATTTGTTCCTCTCATACCTTTGAACATTTTTTCAGTGATGGTTGTGTTGGAAAGCAGCTAGTGGCTTTAGAAGAATAGTGTACAAATTACTGTTAGAAGAAACGCCAGGAAAGTATGGGGTGGTTTACTGGCCACCCCAAGTAATTTGAATAATGTCGAAAGTGGCGTTAACGCCATACAAAAAAACAGACATATCTGTACTCATTTAGTGGATATTATTGTATTAGGACAATAACCGAATGTGTTTAAGAAGTAGACCTGAATAAACTTTCTGTTCTGTTTTGACACAGTTTTTTTTTTGGTAGCTGTATGGCTGACGGCCAGCAAGCTCATGTGTCTGGTGTGCATCTGTCAGTGCACCCATCTGTCTGTCTGTGTGTTATCTTTTATTCAAACATCCTCTTCTCTGAAACTACCCATCCAGTTTTAATAAAACTTCACAGAAATGATCCTACCATAGTCCTCCTAGAATTTCTTGAAAAAGTCTGATTGCTGTAGACAGTGTACTTGCCATGGCAACCAAACTGAAAACTGTCGAACAGTTTTGAAAATCTTCTTGTCTGAATTCATAAGGCATAGGGCTACCAAATTTGGCATGTTGCTTTATCAAGTGGGCCTCTACCAACGCATTTTAAATTATAGCCATAGGGTCAAAACTTGCCCTGCCCCACTAGTCACAAGTTTTACATAAGCTTATATTGTAAAAACATTAAAGATCTTCTTATTCCTGACCATGAGGTACAGCTGTAATATTTTGTGTTAGCTTCTAGTAGGCCTTTTCCAAAATTGTTCAAATTATAACCCTGGTGTCAAAATTAGACCCATGCAATATGGTTCATAAATTTATCCTGTGCTTATAATAAATTTATCCTGTGCTTATAGACTGAAAATTCTAAAAATTTATCTTGATCCTAACTGTAAATCATCGGGCTACCAAATTTGGCACATAGCTTCCTCTTGTGGATCACTTCTGAGTTTGTTTAAAATTGAGCCGTGGGGTCAAAATTAGCCCTACCTCAGCACTTTTGTAATGGGCTTTATACTGAGCAAACTTTGAAAATGTTCTTATTTATAACCAAATGGCTTAGACCTGTATTATTTGGTAAGTGGCTTTTTCTTGTGAACCTTTACCGAGATTCAAGTCATTATAGCTCTGTCGTCAAAAATGGCCCCGCCCTGGGTTCACAACTTGCACATGGGCTTTTATAGAGAAAACTTGTAAGTCTTCTTGCTCAAAACCATTTACCCTAGTATTGTTATGCTTGTTGTGTATGGTTTGTATGGTTTGAACTTATTACCCGGTGAAGTGATACAGGGTAATCATGGTCCTCTTGTTTACAATTTGTAGGTATTGGACTGAAAGGCCAAGTTGTGGAAGTGACCAAGTCAGAGTTTAGGAATCATTTATATCCTAAATGTTTAGCTATATATGCCTCACCAGAGAATATTGAAAAATATGACGAAATCAGAAAGGTAAGTTAGGATAATCTTCTACCAGAACTTTAACCATATATCAGACAATTCAGTGTTTTAATTACCCTGAGATAGAAGACCTATTAAAACGTTGTGGGAAGGATAAAATTGCTGGTAACCAGCTTTTTATTCTTTTTCCACTGTTTTCTACCCTTCCAAAGACAAAACCTCATTGTATGGGACATATCTAATCTAACATCTGTTCAATTGGATGTATTTACAGACAAAAATTATATTGGAGAATAATGATGAGATTTGTCTTTGAAAAGTGGGAAAACATTGTTGGAAAAGCATAAAACGCTGGTAACCAGCATTTTATCCTTTTCCCACTGTTTTCTACCTTTCCAAAGAAAAACCTTACTGAATAGGACACATCTAATCTAACATCTGCTAGTGCTTTTGATTTGGACAAGTCATAAATTTTGCTCTCTGTTTAAGAATTAAGATTCGCAAAAAAATACAGGGTAAAAAATCACAACTGTTTACCACACGGCAATATTTCAGACTAGTCCAAATTTAAAGCATTTGCAGACGACAAATTTAATTTGGCTCAGATGATATGATTTGTTTGTGAAAGGTTGGAAAACATTGTTGGAGAAGGAGAAAATGCTGGAAACCAGCATTTTCTCCTTTTTCCCACAATGTTTTCAAATGTCCAATTTCCTGGGGTCTATACTACTCGGCATTGTGTGGTAAAGTGTTTATTAATGGGAAAATGAGAAAATATTGATAGCCAGCCTTATTGCATGTTGGTTATCATTATTATCCAAATTTTACAAGGATATATTATTTAAGTAGTCTAACTAAATTTTGTCTCAAGAGATAATGAGTTAACCCTTTACAACATGACCCTAAGTTATAATGACCTGTGGGAGGAGCTCTTTTAAGAATGTTGTGGAAAAAGAAGAAAATGCCATAATCAACATTTTCTCCTTTTTCTGCAATGTATTCTGCCTTTCCAAAAACAAAATCCCACCATGTGAGCCACATTTGAATTGTTGTGCGCTATTCCTTTCAATTTGGACAGCCCTAAAATTTTGTTGTTCGGTAAAGAATTAAAACAGAACTGTAGATATTCTTTGTTTTGTTGAGCCTGATAGTGCAAGACATAGTTGTCACAACTTTGGTTCAACTTCAGTGTGTGACTGTGTGTATATTGTATTTACATGCCTGTGTTAATTCGTGCGTGAGTGTGTCCAAAACATAACTTCCTTTCTGCTCGATGGATTTGAAAATATGTAAAATTTTGAGTAACTGTTCTCCAGTATATGTAGATATATGATGTGAAACATTTTGTAGATAATGTTGATGTTCAAGGTCATCCTTGATAGTCAGACAATAAAATTAAGATTGCTGGCAACGTTACTTGGTCTTTCATTGATCAGTTTCAAAATAAATTGGCACAGATATTCTCCTTCAGAATGAGATTGTACAAAGTCTGTTGTTTTAAATTTACTGAACTTTATACAAAATATTTCTCTCTGTTTTATTTTAGAGCTCAAGAGATTATGGGATTGATTATGAAATGAAAATGGTAGGTGTGTTCACCCTTTCCTGAATTTCATGATTTAGACTTTCACATTCAAAGTACCTGCAATTACCGTACCTGCAATATGATACATTTTCAAAATAAGTTTTTAAAGGGTTTTTCCTATATAGGAACAGTAAAATATATGTTGGACTCTTTTATGCCCCTACAGAAGGAATTTTTTGTGAACATCATTGAACAAGCACTTGCCTTATTTCTGGCAGTGTTAGATGTATCTTAAAACATCAATTTTAGCTCAAAAACACAAGGTATTGTCATAGTCCTATTGTTTCATTTGTCATGGTTGTGCTAAAACTTTGATATTTCTCATACCTCTGTCATTATTGAAGATCTTTACTGTAACAGCCTATAATGTACCGGTTTAAGAACCCATATCGGTGAGCGATTTGTGTAGGCAGCCTGGTAGCTCGGTCGGTAGAGCACTCGCCCTGTATGCAAGGGGTCCCGGGTTCGAGCCCTGGTCTGGCTGCATAAATTTTCTCACCTGGTTACATTTGGCGCCCAACGTGGAGCCATGTATAACTACCCTTGGGTTTGTCAAGAACATAGCAATTTGTTCTTTGTCCTGTGAATTCGGGGACGAATTCCAAATTGGCAGGGGAGTATGTAACAGCCTATAATGTACCGGTTTAAGAACCCATATCGGTGAGCGATTTGTGTAGGCGGCCTGGTAGCTCGGTGGGTAGAGCACTCGACCTGTATGCGAGGGGTCCCAGGTTTGAGCCCCGGTCTGGCTGCATAAATTTTCTCACCTGGTTACATTACTTTAAACTTTGGCTAACTGTCATCCATACAACAAGGGCAGGTAACCTTGAAATATTTTTGACATAGTTATGTCTTTTTTATTACTTGGAATTTTCACTGAAATAGGAACTGCTGCAAAGCATTTAATTAGATTAAAGACAGGTCTAAGTCTATAACTAAACAGTGCAATAATGGGTGGGGTGGGGGTCCTCACTGTATGAAGTGAGATCAGTTCTTAATGGAGACATTGGTTGTATGAGACGGTCCATGGACAAGGCACAGCAGAACCCGGGCCGAAGACGGGTGAAACAGGAAAGAGATGAATGCATGAACTGTTGTCCAGATATGACTGAAATATTGTTGAAAGCAGCTATTCAAAGAAAAAGAAGAGTAAAGGATTGCAAAAATTGCAAGGAATCCACTATGGTTAAATGTAAGGTTTTGTGAAGCAGAACTGGTTTAAAATCCAATCAACATCCTTTCTGTTTGCAGGTGCTATTTAGTAGTACATTTCTCTCTTTGTCACAATATGTAAAATTGGGGATTCTCAAAATCAGCTGTTAGTGGGAGATAATTTCATCTGCAATGTTGAGATGCCCTGGTTAATTAAAGAACTTTATCCTTTGTGAAAGATGGCTCATTAAAAGCTTCTTGACACTTTACCAAAGTACTAAAAGTTAAACTTCTCAAAATCAATAGTGTGTTTCGACAGTCAATTAAATTAAAGGGGTTGAAAACAATATGGGGAAAGAGGCAAATGCTGATCACCAGCACCGGCTCCTTATCCCACAGTGATTTCAAACTCACTCTTCCTCAGGTTATTAAACCAGGGAATTGTGATTTCAAATGCACTCTTCCTCAGGTTATTAAACCATGGAATTGTGTGGTGAAAGGTTAATAACTTAAAGATACATAAAGAAGATTGCACTTTGTGAAAGACAGCTCATTAACCTTTTACCTAAAGGCATAATGTAACTCCTTCAAATTCAAAGGATCTGTAGTCGACAAATTCGAAAGTAGTACAAACTAAAGCTCTATGACAGAGCAGAAAGCATTGTGGGAAAAGGAGAAAATGCTGGTAACCATCTTTCAGGATCGTTAAAACTGGGGATAGTGTGGTAAAGACTTAAATGCTGCTTAACTTTTTACCAGACTACAGAAATGTAGATTGCATATATTGAAAGAGTTTTTCAACAACAATTTTAATGAAAGAGTTGTTAGCATTGCAGGAAAAGGAGCAAATGCTTGTCACCAGCATTTGCTTCTGTTCCCAGAATGATTTCAAAATCCTTCTTTCTCAGGTTGTTGAAACACAGGATTGTTTGGCAAATACACATGTACATGTATTTAGATTTTATCATTGAAGTATACTGAAAAAAAAAACAGTTTCTGTGAAAGAAGGCTCATTAATATTTCTTCACAAAGTACAAAATTTGAAGTCTTCCTTGTTTACCTTGCAGTCCTTACTAAAGTTGTCCAAAACCCATATAGATGTCTACATGAACATGGATTTAGACTGGATTCTAGATGAGAACCACATACGAATAGCACTTAGGAAAGCGGTGAGTCAGTTATACTTGTGATGATGTGAGATTGATTCCAGCCCTTTTTAAAATATCTTTAGAATCTACCAAAAACTACACAAATGACCAAAAAAAAAAAATACCTCTAAAGAAAGGGAAGATACATGTACTTCTGCATGAAATGAAACATTTTTGGCACAGGAAAAATTTCTCCTATTGAAAGAATGATGTAGTTTCGAAACTGGTTTGCTGTCAGGCAAAAGAATCAATTGACAAGGATTAAAGGGCACAAATGGGCAACACAACATAATTATAATGTATTGCAAGAACTACTAGAATACCGTAAGAAGCTGGGACAGGGTTGCATCTAGAGTGCGGGATTGCCGAAATCCCGCATCAAAATCAAAAATCCCGCAAAAACGGAATTTGTTTGTGCACCTAATCCCGCACTAAAACGAACTAGCCCGCAAAAATTGCATGATGGTGCGCACCATAATCGGGAAAAAAGAGAGAAAAAACAACATTGGAGGAATAAAATGTAACAAAATTTGCATGGTCACCCAAATAATCATTCAAAACTTAAAACTTTAAACTTAAATCATAGACTGTCAGGTTATTTTGATCATATCAATAGACGTGTGTCATCTGTGTTATGCAGACGAAAAGCCTAACTGCAGGGCCCGTGCTGTCATTCACGGAATGCGACAATTTAGGAAAAATGTGTCCAAAAATGACGCACTGGCGAATCTGCTGGCAACAAGTGATGTCTTAAGGCTACAAAATTCTGGCAACAAGTGATGTCTTAAGGCTACGAAATTCTTGAAAGAAAATAACTCCGTCATAAACATTGAGTATTAAGTATGACGAACCACACATCACCGTTTATCACAACCTAACAAGCTGGCATGTAAGGAAAAGCAAGATGATGCCAATCCACTGATCTAGGGTAAAATGACATGTTTTGAAGTGACCTGCAATCCTTATTGACAAATTCTGCAATATCGTGTGAAAATACTTTAAAAAAAAAATTAATTGACATGAAAAAAGATCGATGCAAAAAACCGCAAAAACCCATGACACAACAAAATGTCTATTTGACATCGTCTGATCAGAGGCACTTCAGACTGTCTTTTCAGCTTTGCTAGTGAATTTAAGCAGTAAATTTACATAAATATCTGTATGAAATAATAGATGGAAGCTAAAATCTCAGTCTAACACTGAGGTAAAATTTTCGTTGAATTTATGAAATGAAAATGTTGAACAACGTAGGATAGATAGGGTAGGATGGGAGTTAGTCTACTTGTCTTACAGTGAATATACTGTAACAAGTAAAGAAGACTAGAATATAATAACCCTTTAATGGATGTAATCATTATTATTTTTTCCAAAGACAAAAACAAATAGTACATTAACCCTTTACCACATTATGGGAACCGCCATGAAATTTGTCCCCCCTCTTTACACTTGAAAAGGGGGGACGTGCCCCTCTTTTTTTGAAGATGATGGGGGCCAGCCCCCCTATTTTAAAATTTCTAGATGCAACCCTGCTGGGATGAAAAATTAAACCCTCTGCCAAGTGACAAAATTTTAGACTTATTGAATTGGATGCATTTACAGACGAAAATTACATCAGGGAAGAATGATGAGATTTGTCTTTGGAAGGAAGGAAAACACTGTTTGAAAAGGAGAAAATACCAGTGGCCTTCCTCTTTTTCCCACAATGTTTTATATGCTATCAAAGATGGGTCTCTCATAAGATCCACATTTAGTCTATCGTCTGCAAAAGATTTTAAAAAGAAAATGGTAAAGATGTTAAAGCAATGACAAGATTTTCTACGAAATTTAGCTTTACTGTTTTCAAAATAAATATTGGGGTATTGTCATAGCCAAGTTAGTGTGTCATGTTTGTGCAAAATTTTTGACATTTTTTCACAAATCTGCTATTACTGAAGGTACTCGCTCAACCCTTTACCATGCAGTCCCAAGTTTTAATGACCTTTAGGCTGAAGACTTCTGAAAACATAGTTGGAAAAAGAGAAAAATGCAGCTAACCAGCATTTTCTCCTTTTTCCACAATATTTACCTTCTTTCAAAGACGAAGTACATAGTTTTTAGACACATTCAATTTGTCATCTGATAGTACTTTTGATTTAGACAAGTCTGTTTTTTTTTTCTGTAGTATAAGAATTAAAACCTGGGCTAGCTTTTTACTTTTAAAAGGTGAATCCTTATCAAAGGTGAAAGTAACTCTTGACACGTTTTTGACACAGTTATGCCCCTTTTGTACTTGGAATTTTCACTGCAAAAGTACCCACTGCTGAGCCATGGTACCCACATGACATGTTCTTATTTACAGATCATTTCAAAAAGACTTTGCCTACCCCTTCAGATGTTTCACATTCAGTCTTGTCAAAAAATAACCACTTTGGTTACAAGTTTCAAAGATCTCTTTTTCAACCAACAATGTAGAATTTTCCGAATTGAAAGCATCTGCAGACGGCAATTTAAATGTGGCTCAAACCATTGAATTTGTCTTTGATATAGTTGTAAACATTGTGGAAAAAGGAGAAAATGATGGTTACCAGCATTTTCTCCTTTTTCTAGAATGTTTTCTGAAGGCTTCTCACTCAGAGTTGTTAAAACTCAGGATTGTATGGTAAAGGGTTAAGATGTTCTGAGTTTTAAGCCTTTAACCACTCTAAAGAAAAAAGCTTTTGGAAACACTTTAGGAAAAGAAGAAAATGTCAGTTGCGAGCATGTTCTCTCTTCTTCCTGCAATGTTTCCTACCATTCAAAAGATAAATTTCATTATTTGTTAAAGTAAAAATTAATTTTTCATCTGAGAACTCTTTCAACATGAACAAATCTTTTGAAAGAAATGTTTGTATTTTTGGTATTTGGCAAAGACTCTATGTATATTCCATTATTTTTACAGGGAGTGTATGCGGCGAATGAGAATATTGTTCTGGACAAAGAGCCAATTTCTAATAAGTTGGGTGGTTTCAGCTTTTGGATCCAGGTAAGTGCAGTAACCCTACACCAGTTAATGCCATGTTTTCATAGTTCTGAGGAGGAAGGGTATAAATAAGTTTGTTCATTTATGAAAGAATGAATAAATAGCAGTACTATTGTTTTAACTGATTTGTATGTAAATGATAGACCCTTGTTTAAACCCTACACAGTATAAAATAAAATAGACATAGCTTACTTCAAGCAAAATTACATTTTATGTTGAAAGCAAAATACAATAGGAAAAATTGGAATGCAAAGAAATAGTTTTTTCAGTTAACCAATTTACCGATGACCTAATCGATTAGTTACTGTTAAAAATGTTAAAGCTGCACTCTTGAAAAGGGGATTTAATGCATTTTCTCAATGTACTATACCAAGGAATTGGATCAATTTTGTGTGTAAACTGGCTGAATCATGTTGTAGAATGGTCTTTTGACATGGAGATAATTTAAAAAGTTTCATCCCAGATCAACCTGCATGGACCACATAGGCTGACATTGGTTGATACTTTTGCAGATGCATTGAACCACATTTTCATAGAATGACTTGCTAGTATCTGCTGAAAGGGAAAATATTAGATTGGTTGTTCAAGGGTGAAACTACAGGTTCTACAACATTTTACTCTTGTAGCACACTACATTTAACAAGAGGGCCAAGATGGCCCTGGATCACTCACCTTAATTTTTGAGAGGACCATAGCCAATTTTTTTTGAGGTATTGAAACTTTGGAAACAAAATCATTATTTTGCCAACCAATTTTGAAAAGGTCACCTGTGAAAGTCATTTCAAAATCTGTCACCACCCCTACAATCATTACCACAGCAATGATTTTGATGAATCAGAATTCTGCAAATAAATTTTTGGATAGATCACCCAAGGACAATTTCTTGAAGAAGAGCACATGCTCGATAGTGACTAAAAACATATGTCGAACAAGAGCACCACATGCAGGTGCCAACAATTGGCTGTTGTTTTTCGACGGATAAAAATTTCCCTAACAATTTTTGAAAAGGGTCACCCTAGGAACATTTCTGTGAAATTATTTCAAAATCTGAACAGCCGTTCCAGAGAAGAAGAATTAAGAAATTCCTCTTCATGTCCCTGTAGTGCAAATAGCCCCCACCATCAGAGCCATGTTTCTTGAAAGATCACAATTTTGTGAACAATTTTTGAAAAGAGTCACCCAAGGAACATTGCTGTGAAATTATTTCAAAATCTGACCAGCCGTTTCAGAGAAGAAGAATTTTTAAGAATTTCTTCATGTCCGTATGGTGTAAATAGCCCACAGCCATCAGAGCCATGTTTCTTGATGGATCAAAATTTCTCAAACAATTTGCATAAAGGGTCACCCAAGAAACATTTCTGTGAAATTATTTCAAAATCTGACCAGCCATTTCAGAGAAGAAGAATTTTTAAGAATTTCTTCATGTCCATATAGTGCAAGTGCCCCCCCCCCCCCCCCCCCCCAATCAGAGCCATGTTTCTTGATGAATCAGCATTTTGTGAACAATTTTTGAAAAGGGTCACCAAAGGAACATTTCTGTGAAATTATTTCAAAATCTGACCAGCGGTTTTAGAGAAGAAGAATTTTTAAGAATTTCTTCATTTCTGTATAGTGCAAGTAGCCCCCATTCACCAGAGCCATGTTTCTTGACGGATCAAAATTTCACAAACAAGTTTTGAAAAGGGTCACCCAAGGAACATCTCTGTGAAATTATTTCAAAATCTGAAAAGTGGTTTCAGAGAAGAAGAATTTTTAAGAATTTCTTCATTTCTGTATAGTGCAAGTAGCCCCCATTCACCAGAGTCATGTTTCTTGACGGATCAAAATTTCACAAACAGTTTTTGAAAAGGGTCACCCAAGGAACATCTCTGTGAAATTATTTCAAAATCATAAAAGTGGTTTCAGAGAAGAAGAATTTTAAAGAATTTCTTCATTTCTGTATAGTGCAAGTAGCCCCCATTCACCAGAGTCATGTTTCTTGACGGATCAAAATTTCACGAAAAAGTTTTTGAAAAGGGTCACCCAAGGAACATCTCTGTGAAATTATTTCAAAATCTGAAAAGTGATTTCAGAGAAGAAGAATTTTTAAGAATTTCTTCATTTCTGTATAGTGAAAGTAGCCCCCATTCACCAGAGCCATGTTTCTTGACGGATCAAAATTTCACGAACAAGTTTTGAAAAGGGTCACCAAAGGAACATCTCTGTGAAATTATTTCAAAATCTGACAAGCGGTTTCAGAGGAGAAGATTTTTAAAGAATTTCTTAGAAAATTCCATTTGGTTGCCATGGCAACTAGAGTTTTTGATAGAATCAAATTCTGTGAACAGTTTTTAAAGAGGACCTCCCAAGGAACATTCCAGCCAAGTTTGGTCCAAATTGGCCCAGTGGTTTAGGAGGAGTTGATGTTTAAAGAACTGTTGACGACGCACAGACTTGAGCTTGTTGTGCTCAGGTGAGCTAAAAACATCATGGTATGAGAAGAAACTGCTCACCATGAGCAATCTTCTCTCATTTGAAGAAATAAAAACATTTAACCCTTTACCAAACAATTCTTTAAGGATCCTGATATTGAGGGCATTTGAAAACAGTAGAAGAAAAAATGCAAAGGTTACAAGGAGGGCTTTTGAAAATATTGTGAGAAAAGGAGAAAATGCTGGTAACCAAAGGCTTGTAACCAGCAAAGGTTACAACGATGGCTTTAGAAAACATCGTGAGAAAAGGAAAAAATGCTGGTAACCAAATGCTTGTAACCAGCAAAGGTTACAAGTAGGGCTTTTGAAAACATTGTGAATAAAGGAGAAAATCCTGGTAACCAGCATTTTCTTCTTTTCCCACTATGCTTTGTACCCTATCAAGGGCAAATTTGGTCATTTTAGCCGCCTTTAATTTGTGGACTGTAAAAGTGGGGGGGGGGGGGGGGAATGGGGTTTTGGGCAATTTCCTACCGTCATATTCATCAGTTACACCTCTGAAAAACTGCTCCTTGAAAATGTCCACTCCCTTTTGTAGGCACCCTGTGATATTAACTTTAACTTTTCAAAGAATTATTTTATCACCTCATTTTAGCTGAAAGAAATATTGTGTGTACAAGTAAAGGGAACAGTACATCCATTTGGTGGAACCTTTGAGGAACCAGAATCTACTGATAAGGACAGTTCTGCTGTAACTGAAGATCCTGAAAAAATGGAACTTTTAATTGAGGATGAAAATCCAGTTAAATATTACGAAGATATTTTTGGAGCTAAAAAGGCATCATCTGATAATGTTTCAAATGTACTTGATCAAAATACTACTACTGCTCCTGATAAATAAAATATGAATAATGTTTTGAACAAAAAATTGTGAAAAGTTGTTTCTTAAGCCATTACAACACAGTCCTGAGTTTTAACAACCCTGAGAAATTAGACTATTAAAACATTGTGGAAAAAGGAGAAAATGCTGTAACCAGCATTTTCTCCATTTTCCACAATGTTTTCTTACCTTTAAGAACAAATCCAATTATTTGACTCACATTTTATTTGTTGTCCAGTCATTTGACTCGCATTGAATTTATGCTGGCATTCGCTGGGTCAATTTATCTTAGTGTGTAGGTGCCTATAGGAGGGTTTTCTCCCAATTGGGGCGGTATTCCCCAAAGATTTTGGATGATAAGTCTCATTCAAAAGACAAAGGCTGAGAACTTCTGGCTTGTCTTGGAATTTAGAATTGAATGTAACTTTTAACCAGTTACCATGCAATCCTGCTTTTTAGCCCTTTGCCAAAGAATCACATGTTTGAACAACCCTGAGAAAGAAAGCTTTTGAAAACATGGTGGGAAAAGGAGAAAATGCTGGGAAGCAGCATTTTCTCCTTTTCCAACAATGTTTTCTAATCTTACACAGATGATTCGCATCATTTCTGCCACATTTATTTTGTTGTATGCAAAATGCTTTTAATTTGAAATTTTATGATATGGTAAAGAGTTAACGACCCTGGGAAAATGACTTGTGAAAACTCTGTGTTAAGGAGAAGATGCTGGTTACCTGCATTTTCTCCTTTTCCTTGAATGTTTTCCACCCATTCAAAGACATCCAATCATTTCAGTCACATTCAATTTGTAATCTGCAAATGCTCTCAATAGGCAGAATTATGTCTCCCCCCATCAGGGTCGGGAGACATATTGTTCTTCCCTGTGCGTCCATCTGTCTGTCTGTCTGTCTGTCCGTCACAAATCATGTCTGCTCTATAACTCGAAAACCTTTTAAGATATTTTGATAAAACTTCACACATTTGTAAAGCACCATGAGATGAAGTGCCATGCACAAGAACCATAACTCTGGCTTGTATATTTTTCGAGGTATTTCCCTTTGATTATTTTCCTTATTCATTCTACATACAATTTCGTGTCCAGTCTATAACTCGAAAACTGTTAGAGATATCTTGATAAAGCTTCATACATTTGTAAAGCACAATGAGATGACGTGTCATGCACAAGAACCATAACTCTGGCTAGTATATTTTTTGAGTTATTTCCCTTTGATCATTTTCCATACAATTAAGTGGCCGCTCTATAACTTGAAACCCGTTTGAGATATTTTGATGAAACTTCATACATGTACAGAACCACAATGAGACGATGCATCATGCACAAGAAAAATAACTCTGGTTTGTATATTTTTTTGAGTTATTTCCCATGATTATTTTCCTTACTCATTTTACGTACAATTTCATGTCCGCTTTATAACTTAAAAACCATTAATTTGATATTTTGATGAAACTTCATACAATGAGATGCACAGAACCATAACTCTGGTTTGAATATTATTTCAGTTATTTCCCTTCGATTATTTTACTTTATATCAGATACTCATTTAGTTCAACTGACTAACTAACATTAACTTTCACCGCTTTCACTGTGTGTTTCCATTGTTTTTCCTCAACTTCATATTGTTTGTTCTCGCTTGTGCTCACAAACTTTATATTGTTTGTCCTTGCTAGTGCTTTTACCTATATGCTGAAATTATTTATTTTCATGAGCCATTTATTTTGCCGTTTTTTGGCAAGAAAGAGGAACTTCCTAAAATAAATTGCTGATAATTTGTTTGTATATACTAATATTGTCAATGCCTTGCCTAGTTCTATAGTCTGCAATGCCATGAAAATATTTACTTTCACTTTGTGTTTGCTACCAATGCACAACTTGGGCTTAGCCTGTGCTAGTGCTCTTATCTATACTGTCAACCTATTTCTTTTCATGAGTGCTTTATTTTCCTGATTTTTGTGTGAAAGAGGAACTTGTGAAAATAAATCCATACTGTACATTGTCATTGCTTTGCCTAGTTCTGTAATCACCCAAAAACATGAAAATAAATGGCCACAGAGAAAAGGTTGGTTAACAATATTATTTGCTTGTCTTTTATGAACAGTTTATCATTTATCCATCATTGATTGATATCGGCTCGATTAAAGCGCGCACATGTAAGAAAATTTTATGCGGCTAACAGTGCTGACATGACCTCGGATGTATAGGTGGACATTATGCAAGAAAATCGAAATCAGATCCTCATGAGAAAACCTGTTTTCAGGGTTTCTTCCAAGACAAAAACTACCAAGAAAGTTGAAATTTTGAGTAGACAAAATAGTTGTCCTACTCTCAAAGCAACAACCAACAAATATGTACATCAAAAATTGGCACATCTCCATGCTGAGCTGCAGATTTATTGTTCACATATGCTAAAAACAGAATATCTCATGATAAGGCTCACCTATTATTAACCTTGATAGCTTTTTCCTTCAAGATCATTTTAATCGAATTATGAAGTCAAATTGTATTCCCAGTACATCTTGTCAACATATGTCTAAGCACAGCAACTGCCACAAACCATTGAAACACAGTTCACAGCAGAAAATCTGCTTTTTCGCATATGCAAAAACAAACATTGAGATCAGCAACGCTGTACCCGTCTAGCACGATGAGTGCCTTTGTTTTCCCTTTTTATAGAGTACAATCCCACTACTTCTGATATTTGGAATTTCAAGCCTCTTCTGTGGCTGTACAGCCTTTTGTGTCAACTAGATTGTTTGCTCTAAAAATGACCATTATTTCAGTTAGAAATTGCCTTGGTGACATATCAATCCTTCTGACACCAAAAAGTGGGGAGACATCTGTTTTTTTTTGTAGAAAAACAAGTTCTAGTTCTTAATTTTTATTGTTTGGTAAAGAGTTAAAGGACCTTTCATAACTGTAGTTGCCATTATGGCCAACAAAGATCAAGATCATTCTGCACAGAATCTCTTTTTGATATAGACTGTCAGCTTTACAAAGACATTCATGACAAGAGCAATCATGAATCTGCATTTATTTGAGCCCTATTGGTAGAAAGGAGAATGTCTGTTGCTTTCATATGGCAATCTAAGGGATTAAAATGGTTTGTGGATATGTTCAAAAGCTGATGTTTATTGTGAGTTTAGCTTGACTATACACCCAATGAGTGCTATATTGGTCAGTCAATATCCATAGGCCTGTGCCATGTGCCAGTGTATCAATATTAGTCAACAATATTTCTTTAACCCTTTACCAGATGACAAGATTTGAGCCTTGTCCAAACAGACAACTAAGTAGATGTTACTTAAAATGTGAAATTAGTCTTTTAAGGGTAGAAACATTGTGGAAAATGGAGAAAATGCAGGTTTCCAGCATTTACTTCTTTTTCCCATAATGTTTCCTAAAGGCTAATCCCTCGGGTTTCATTAAAAGTCGGGATTGTGTGGTAAAGAGTTAAACATCTTCATCTCCAAAATTACTACCAAACTTCACAGAAATGTTCCTTTTGCCAAGCTTTTTCAAAGATGTGAAAAGAATTCAATTCCATGCAGAACTATGGTTGCCACAGCAACAAAAAGGGGAAAATTAGCACAGCTTTGAAAATGTCAGAAATGATTTGGTATGTGGCTGTCAAATTTGACATATAGCTTCGTCTGGTGGACCTCTATCAAGATTGTTCAACTAATTTTACAGGCTTCTTTCTGAAAATATTATGCCTTGAGCTGTAATGACTGATATGTAGTATTAATAAGGGGCAGCCTCTACCGAGAATATTCAATTATAAGTTACATAGTGCTTGGCTCAAAATTCAAAGATTGTAAAAAAATTGTGTTGGGTCCAACTCTGTGGACAATCAAATATAGTGAGGTGTCTAGCCACAGGGCATACAGATGCCAATGTTCGGCTGCAAGTGCTTGATTTTCAAATTCCAAGTCAAAAAGGGGCATTACTTTGTAAAAAATACTTTGACAGTTACCTGCCCCAGTTTTACGAGTTCCCCGTTTGATAGTTAAAAACTTGTCGAAGTTTGAACTAAGAAACTTTAGTAATAACAAATATTACAAAATGTTAAAGTTTCTGCATGATGACACAGATGATGACGACGCAGACGTCAGGGCCATGTCAATGACTTGTTTTCTTCAATAACAGCTAAGCTAAAAAGGACCATGTTCTGAGGTGAGTGATTAGAGGTCATTTTGGCTCTCCTGGTTTCTGTCCTAAGATAGGACAAAGGGAAAACAAAGCAAATCCTGTCTATCCCCTGTCTGGAAAACATCATGCAAAGAGAAGAAAATGCCGATAACCAGCGTTTTCTCCTTTTCTAACAATATTTTCTCCTTTTCCGATAATGTTTTCAAAAGGCTTCTATTTCGGGGTCGTAAAAACCAGGGATTGTTTGGTAAAGGGTTAATGAAGACTACTTTTAAGCACAAGTTTGTATTCACCTTGAATTTTTTCCCCCAAAGTTTTTTTGACTGTTGTCCTGGCAACCACACTTTGATAGAATGTCTGAAAGCTCATTCCCTAAAAATGCTCCAATCGTTCAATTGAAAGCAATTGTTCCAAAACCTCACAAATTTTTAGACTTGCTGATACTTAGAGCATTTGCAGACAAATAATTATATACGACTCCACTGGTGGAATGGGAGGCAGAAAACATCATTGGAAAGGAGAATGCTTTGTTACCATAATTTTCTCCCTTTGCCGTATCTTCTTTCCCTCTGGTTGTGCCTGGGCTGCTTGGTTATAGCTTAAGGAAAGTTGTTTAACCCTTTACCAAACAATCCTGACTTTTAACAACCCCAAAAAAGAAGGCATTTTAAAACATTGTGGTAAAAGAAGAACATGCTATTAACCAGCATGTTCTCCTTTTTGAATGTTTTCTACCTTTCCAAACACAAAATTCGGTATTTAAGTCACAATTATTTTGTCATCTGCAAAATGTTTTCAATTGGACAGGTCTAGAATTTTGCTGTTTGGTAAAGGGTTAAACAAGTAATTGCGTAATGGCAAGTTGTGTGTGGCCTGCAGTATCAGCTCGAGGCCGAAGGCCTTCAGCCTAGTGGTAAATTCCGCAAACCTCAAACCTGCAGCTTGGAATGTATGAAATAACTTGATTAATGATAATTTTATTACCGAAGGCTGGGATTTTTTGTCCATTTTAGATTTGATATTTACCAAGTTTTTCTCATGATGACCAAGTATTTCTTGTGTTAAACGAGTTTTTCTGATATTGCCCAAGTTTCCTGATACGATAGAGTTTGTCATTTGGTACTGGAACTGACCCTTTTCTTCATATATGAGGGTTGTTCAGAAATTATTGAAACAATGTATATTTTGAGAGAAAAACTTAACGTATGTATATAAAATTTTCCATAAATGTGAATTTATCTTTATTACATTGAAAGACTTAAATGAAATCTGTTTTTGTTAAACGTTGTAATTGTATATCATTTAAAATCAACAAGAGGGGTGAGTAACCAGAGCATGCCATAAAAATAATTAAGTTCAAATAAATGCGATAACACTGTTTATTAGTTCATAAATTAAGATATTTCATCTGCTTATTAACTCTGACATAAACTAAGTTTGCAGAAGATGACTTTATAAATACTTTAAAATAGAGATCTATTACTGATGGTGAATATGCCTAAAGATAAAACACATGAAATATGTCATTTGAAAATATTGTGGGACAAGGTGAAACTGTTCTATGGATTTAACGATTGTCATAGAGACAACTGAGTTTGTGGGGACATACCGGTAGCTTGAATTAATTTCTTTACAAGCCGGAAAAATTTTAGACTCGTCCATCTTGAAGCATGTGAAAAAGATTCAACAAAATTGTAGGTTAAATGATGGGATTTCTTTTCTTTTATATATATATGTGTGTGTGTGAGGGGGTGTGTGTATGCGTGTGTGTGTGTGCGTGTGTGTGTGTGTGTGTTTGGTAGAAATATTGCAGGAAACAGAGAAAAGGAAAAAAAGATTGATTCTCCTCTAACAATTTTATTTTAAAAAGCACTTGTCATTAAAAACCTAAAACCACAGGATACTTTGCCATTTAAAGAAAGCCATAAATCAATGCATCAAACTGAATCGGATTACCTGTATTATGTGAAATTGTTCCTCGGACTCATACAAAATGTACTCATCAGCCCCATCCCAAGTTTGGATGACATGGGAGCACAAGGCTTGCAAAAACATTGTGGGAAAAAGAGAAAATGCTGGTAACCGGCATTTTCTCCTTTTTCCACAATGGTTCCTACCCTTGCAAAGGTAATTTATGCCATTGAGCCACATATAATAATGGTTTGTTGTCTGCAAATGCTTTGTATTTGGACTTGCCCAAAATATTGTAGTGTAGTAGGTATGTACAGGGTGTCCAAAAAGTCGTGCACCATCCTGAAAACACATTCATTGTTACAGATGCTCAAATTGAGCACCATTTTCAGTAATACAACGCTGTACTCTCCGCAAAAAGCTGTTTTGAACATTCCGTAGGGTATCCGGTTGGATGTTGTGACACTCAGTTACTGACCATTACTGAAAATGGTACTCAATTTGAGCATCTGTAACAATGAATGTGTTTTCAGGATGGTGCACGACTTTTTGGACACCCTGTAAAGAGTTTAAACATCAAGCACAAGGTTAGTTGCTTTTGTGTAGTGACAGAAAGGATAGAACTGTACAGAACATGCCATCTGATCTTGATTCTAGTCTAACTTAACAGCCTTGTTGTGTAGATCAAAGATCAGACAATAAGCTCTATGCAGTCAGGCTCTTTCAGATTTTCTAATTCTGTTAATGGAAAAGAGGATCCATACATACAATGTTTGACATCCTGAAGTCTTCGACATAAGCAGTTCTTCCTATTTCCACAATATTTTCCATGCAATTCAAGGATGGAGCTTAATATATTCTAAAGTGTCTTTCACTATTAATTACCTTTGGGGCCAGTGTAGATCAAGATCACACTGGACAAAACATAAAGTCTGGTATTTGATTACTACAATGTCCACTTTGCTAAGACATTCATTAAAAGAACAATCTTAAAATTTCTCTTCTTAGGTTCTTATTCTAGAATGAAAATGCCTTTTGGGTTTTTTCAGCACAATAGTTTTGATGTTTCCCTTTCATTTCAGCTGTACAAGGGTTTTAGATTATTTGGAATGATAGTTAAAATTCAGACAACTGTTTTTAGCTCACCTGAGCACAACATGCTCAAGGGGAGCTTTTAGAATCACATTGTGTCCGTCGTGCGTTGTCCGTCGTGCGGCGTCAACAATTCTTTAAACATCTTCTCCTCCTAAACCACTGGGCCAATTTGGACCAAACTTGGCTGGAATGTTCCTTGGGAGGTCCTCTTTAAAATTTGTTCACAGAATTTGATTCCATCAAAAACTCTGGTTGCCATGGCAACCAAATGGAATTTTCTAAGAAATTCTTTAAAAATCTTCTCCTCTGAAACCGTTGGTCAGATTTTGAAATAATTTCACAGAAATGTTCCTTGTGTGACCCTTTTCAAAAGTTGTTTGCAAAATTTTGATCCGTCGAAAAACATGGCCGTGGTGGTGGTGGAGGGGGGGCTCTTTGCGTCGCGCGGTGTCAACAATTCTTTAAACATCTTCTCCTAAACCACTGGGCTAATTTGGACCAAACTTGGCTGGAATGTTCCTTGGGAGGTCCTCTTTAAAATTTGTTCACAGAATTTGATTCCATCAAAAACTCTGGTTGCCATGGCAACCAAATGGAATTTTCTAAGAAATTCTTTAAAAATCTTCTCCTCTGAAACCGCTTGTCAGATTTTGAAATAATTTCACAGAAATGTTCCTTGGGTGACCCTTTTCAAAAATTGTTTGCAAAATTTTGATCCGTCGAAAAACGTGGCCTGGGGGGGAGGGGAACTCTTTGCACTGTATGGACTTAAAGAAATTCTTTGAAATTCTTCTTCTCTTAAACCGCATGTCAGATTTTGAAATAATTTCACAGAAATGTTCCTTGGGTGACCCTTTTCAAAAACTGTTCGCGAAATTTTGATCCGTTGAAAAACATGGCCGGGGGGGCCTATTTGCACTATACGGACATATAGAAATTCTTAAAAATTCTTCTTGTCTGAAACCACTGGTCAGATTTTGAAATAATTTCACAGAAATGATCCCTATATTATGCCCCTTTTTTTAGCTTGGCTGTTTTCGAAGAAAATATTGAGGTATTGTCATAGCCCTGTTGTTGTCGTCTGCGTCGTTGTCGTTGTCATTGTGCAAAAACTTTGACATTTTGTTATATCTCGGCTTCCAGTCAACACATGTACTTGAAACTTGGAATAATTGTTCACTAGTAAAAAAGCAACCCAACAAGGGCAGATAACTCTTAAATCATTTTGTCCAAATTATGCCCCTTTTTCGACTTAAAATTTTAACTTACTATCCAGCACCCAACAGCCAATCGTTGGCACCCCCATGCGGTGCTCTTGTTCAGCTTAATATTTTCAGCCACTATCGGGCATCTGCTCTTGTTCAAGAAATGGTCCTTGGGTGACCTATCCCAAAATTTATTTGCAGAATTCTGATTAGTCAAAAACATTGCTATGGTGATGATTGTAGGGGTGGTGACAGATTTTGAAATTATTTTTACAGGTGACCTTTTCAACATTGCTTGGCAAAATAATGATTTTGTTTCCAAAATTTCAATACTTCAAAAAAAAAAAAAAAAATGGCTATGGTCCTCTCAAAAATTCAAGTGAGCGATCCAGGGCCATCTTGGCCTTCTTGCTTTTGTAAACCTCCCAAATAGTTGTCATTACAAGCAGCTTTTTGCTGGCCTAGTATTCTAAAATTATTCTACACAGAACGTTTGGTCCAATATTGAATGTACATTGATACTACATAAACATAGCCCTATTTCTATGTTATGGTGAAGGGTTAAGCAGAAGTGACTTCACTGAGACAGACAAATGATGGACACAGACCAATCACAATAGCTTATGTTGCAGATGAGGCAAACAGAATGATAAATACAATGCAAGCATAACTTAATCATTCTTGCAAAGGCCTTTTTTTAACAATGTAGTGCAAGTGACAGCCGGAAAAAATATGTGAAGCAAAAGAAACATTTTTTTCCCCAATGATATGGTAAACATTGTGAGAAAAGAAAAGTTGCTTGCAATAAATAATTTCTTTTTCCAATATGTTTTCGAAAACCGGCTTCAGCAAAGATGTTAAAAATGTATCTTTCCTAGGGTGGGAAATACCAATTCAAAGAGGAATGCAGAGTTAAAAATTGACAACAAACTTAAAAATATATATATTTATACATTCTGTTTGTATGAGCACAAATAAAAGAGTTAAAAAATTCTCTGAATAAAATTCAACATCAAACTTCATCAGAAAAAAAATATTTAGGACACTCGGTGATTCAACTTTTGATACTGTAAATTCTAAAATATCACTTTTTTACTGCTGTTTTTTGCCACAAACTACCTTGAGAGATCAGTGTAGATAAAAGATTAGACCACACATTCTGTGTATTCTGATCTTGATCTTCACTGTCATCAAAACAAATCAAGGCTTTCCAGGCTAAAAATGTTTCTACATAAAAACTTTTGGCACCCGGTTTCTGTACAGGTATCTTATTTTTCACATTGTGACTAAGTTTAAAATTCTTAAAAGTCAGTCAGAAAGCAGGGGTTGTAAATATATATACAAAGGGATAGGTTAATAAATAGACATCTCGCCAATTTTGCATCTTCCAAGATCATCCCCATCAGATATCAAGAAATTAAAAAATGAGGACATCTTCATTTTAAACAAAAGGCTGGTTTTGGAATTAAAGCTTGTTTATCCTTTTAACAAACTAAAAACTTCTGCACTTGAACAAATTGGAAGTACTTGTAAAGGACAAAATAAATAAAGCTCAAATGATGACTTCTGTCTTTCATAGGTAAGAAAACATTGTGAGAAAAGGAGAAAATCCTGGTAACCAGCATTTCCTTCTTTTCCCACAATGTTTTTTAAAAGGCCTCTTTCTTATGGTTGTTAAAACTCTGGATTGTGTGGTAAAAAGTTAAAGTATTTTTCTGATAGTTTCTTAACAAAAGGTGATTAGAGATATATTTTTCAGTTTTGAATATAATCTAAATTAGTTACTTTAGAAATTTGATCTTTGACTTTACTTTTTTTCTTCGTACTCTTAACTTTTCATCTCTGCTAATGCTTTCCTTTTTGACAAATCAAAAAATTTTGTCAATTGATAAAGCTTTAAATACAAAAATGATCGTAAAGTATTTGCAACAAAAACAATTTTTTTTGTGTTTTTAAGTTATTTCCCTATCGAATTCAATTTGTAGATAAAGCTCAGCAAACTTCAATTGCAGATTATTTTCACAACAGACTGCTATTTCAATGCCAGATCCCTATGGTAGCTGCCAATATTTAAGTTACATTCCCAAAAGAAACAAGTAAATTATCAAATTTTCACACAAAAAAAAATTGCATTTAATTCAACAATGTTCTGATTCTTAAACCAATATAACTTAATCCCAGTTCAAAGGCTTGTTATTTTTAGACAAAATGGCAGCAAAGTCTATTCAACACGGTCTAACCGATGCAATTCAGCTAAGTTGGTGAAAAGTCAATGATCAGTCATACTGCAGTCATATGGCCTATACCTGTATATATATACGATCCCTGCATTAATCAATCATCGCTGGCAACGACTTGTTCTCTGATTATATTAACATATTGGTCTTTAGTCTTACACCCAAAATAGTTCACAGTGCATGATAAAAGATCAGACTACATGTTTAGTGCATTCTGATCTTTTATATGCACTGCCTTTAAAAAATATCCAATGATAAAAGGAAACCTAATTAAAAAATTACTACACATAAAAAATAACATCAACTTTCCCCAGAAACATCCTGTTTAGCACCCTTCAACTCGGCTGCAAGTTCTTGAAAGTCTGTCACAAACCAATCCGCATTGGCCTTCACTTTTTCTCTAACTACATTTCCTCCATAACCGATAAAACAATCCTGAAAATAAACATGTATATAGGAATAATGGTTTACAATTTTGGTGTTTTTTAACCCTTATCCTTCTGACTAACTAAAATAAAATTTTCAATTTGATAGTAAAAAACAAAATATTGCTATTTCAAAGTTATGTTTTGGGGAATGATATCTCCTTATTGGACAGTGTAGATCAAAGATCAGACTGCACATTCTGTGCAGTCTGATCTTGATCTACACTGCCCGCAAAAGGTCAGTGAGTCACGCTTAGTAGCCAAAGGGTTAAAGACCTTTTCAAAACATCTGAGTGATTAAGCTGCAACAGTTCACATTGTTTTTTTTCCTACACGTAGTTTGATGTAGTTCTCGACCATGGTCCAAACCAACTGATCAAGCCAATCAGAAACTGCATTACTTTCTAATTTTTTGTTTGTTTGTATCATGTTCAAAGCTGTTTCAATACACGTCAAGTCTCAGTCAACTTGCAGATGCGGGTTCAAGCCCCACAGCTTGCCATCTAAAATTACTGATAGTCTTTTGGATGAGGCATTAAACCGAGGTCCCCTGTAATGGTGCTATGCACCAAGAATGTTAAAGAACCAGGAGTAACTTTTGATTGGTTTGGTCCTGTATCTTGCACTATCCTACCATAACATATAACAGCCTTCAGGGGGCATTGCCCATATGGGCAACCAGTGGCGACGACAAATAAACGTAAATATTAATCCTATGCTAAAATTTCACATTGTATCAAAGAATATATGTTCATATCGATGCTGTCAACAGAGGACTTGTTTTTCTGAATTTTTTGACTCGTTTTTATTGACCCAAACTGGCAAAACAATTTCTATCATGAAGATCAATACATGACTAACTCTTTTAGACATGACAAAATTTTAGACTGGTCCAAATTGGAAGCATTTGCAGACGACAAATAAAATGATACTCAAATGATCAGATTTGTACCAAAAAAGGTAGAAAACATATTGGGGGAAAAGGAGAAAATGCTGGATACCAGCATTTTCTCCTTTTCCCAATATGTTTTCCAAAGGGTTCTTCCTCAGGGTCATAAAAACTCGGGATTGTGTGGTAATGGGTTAATTGGAAGATACAGTATGTGTAACGTCCCAGCCTAGATACAATACAGAGTCATAATTTCCTATTAACTTACAGCTGGTGGGCGAGCTTCCAGATCTGTGACACCATCACCAATAAATACAAGTGTATTCTTGTCCGTCTTCAGTTTCTGTGCCACCAGAGTTTTACCTCCAGAGTCACTTGTGGGCTGTTCTGTATCAAAGCCTGAATACTCACCTGGGAATTATGGGTAAAAAATAAACCTGTACAGACCTAACAAAGTTAAATCAGTGGGCCTTATTTTATCCAAAAGGCAAGTTTCAGCAAGTAAATTTGCATGAAATTTACTCTGTTACTAATATTACTTTGCCGTCCAGAAAAAAAAAATCAATAAACCTTTACCAAAGAATCCTGTGTTTTAACCCTTTACCACACAATGCCGACCTTTAACGACCCTGAGAAAGATGCCTTTTATAAACATTGTGGGAAAAGGAGAAAATGCTGGTAAACAGCATTTTCTCCTTTTCCCACAACGTTTTCTACCCTATCAAAGAAAAATTGTACCATTTGAGCCACATTGAAATTGTCGTCTGCAAATGCTTTCAATTTGGACAAGGCTAAAATTTTGTCGTCTGGTAAAGGGTTAATGACTATGAGGAAACAGGCCTTAGAAAACATTTGGAAATGCACTATTGGGTAATTTTTCTGACTGTCTCTTCCATACATTGTAAAGTGTGAGAGTTATCATGTTTAACAAACATGGAATCAAAAGTAAGTTTTCAGCACAAAAGTGATATTAACTCCTTACTAAATGACAAAACTTTAGACTAGTCTGAATCAAAATCATTTGCAGACGATAAATTAAAGGCGACTCAAAAACTGAAATTTGCTTTTGGAAGGTTAGAAAACTTGAGAAAAGGAGAAAATGCTGGTTACCATAATGTTCTCCTTTTTCAACAATGTTTTCACAGGCCTTTTTCCTTAAGGTCACTAAGCTCGGGATTGTGTGGTAAAAGGTTGAATCAACATTGTCAATAATTTTTCAAAATCTAGATTGAAACTCTCTTACCTCCTTACCAAAAGACAAAACTCTAGACCAGTCCAAGTTAAAAGAATTTGGAGATGATTAATCAAATGTACCCCAAATAATATGAGATATGTCTTTGAAAGGGTAAGAAAACCATCATGGAAAAAGGAGAAAGTGCTGTTTACCAGCATTTTCTCCTTTTCACACAATTCACACGATATTTTAAAAGCCTTTTAATTGAGAATCATTAGAACACAGGATTGTTTGGTAAAGAGTTAGCTTTTTAAAGTTTGACCTTTTTATTCCGGGAGGAACCAATCTGAGTCTGCATCTAAACTATGAGCTGTAAGAAAACCAAGGTACATACCAGTCAATCTCATACATGGCTTGAAGCCAGAAAGTCACTGGTTGAAATCCCCAGCTCAGCCAATTTCTTTCTGAGGGCTGATGATAGTCAGTGTAACAGAATTTGAAATCGTTCCTTTCTGACCACTTAACGTTGTTTTGACATTTTTTTGGTGAGAAAGCAGCCAGTAGCTTTTGAAGAATATTGTGCTAAATACTGGTAAAGGGAACTCCAGGAAAGCATACATTGGCACATTGGCAATGTAACTGAAATAGTGTTGAAAATGGCTTTAACACAAACACACAAAGAAAACAAGGTATTTACCATCTGAGTTAAATAAAAGTTTATTGCAGAACACATTTTCCATTCGTATGCCTAACTGTGCAGCAGCAGGTTTGATAAGCTGTTCAAATCCCCCTGATACTAAATAGACCTTACATTCTCTGGTATGCAGCAACTTTATCAGGTCTCTGTAAAATAACAAGGATATCGAATTTTGCAATCCATTTGATTACTAAGTGTCTCATTACCTTCATCAAATGACTCCTTATCATGCATCCAACCAACTTTGAAAATATTTTAGCAAACACAGAAATTGGCTGTAACCAAAAGTTTCTCCATTTAGCACAATGTTTTTGTGTGTATTTGTGTATAAAAAATTGATTGGTGTCGACTATCCATACTTAACATGTATCTTTTCTTTAGCAATAAGAAAGCAACCTACAAGGGATGATTCATTTTCACCTTTTCCCACCATGTTTTCTCCCACTTAAAAGGCAGAATTCATCTTATAAGCAATATTGTATCAGTCATCTGCAAATGCTTTAAATTTTGTCAAGTCTAAAATTTTGTTGTGTGGTAAAGGGTTAAAATCAAAGGATTAATTGTGTATTCCATGTAAGGACAACATACTTGATACCGTCTGAAAAATTGACTCCATGCTGTTCTCTGAATTTCTCTATCTGTGCTAGCGATGGTTTAATTATATTTAATCTTGTTGTCAACGAGTCTCGGAATCTCATGGAACCACCCATGGCTTTCATTGTACTGAAAAATTGAAAAGCACACACATAAGGTCTTGCACGATAGGCAATATATTTGAGCCATGCTCTGTGAAAAGGGGTCTTAATGTATCTGCGAAAAGTATCGACCCAGGTCAGCCTGCGCAGTCCGTGCAGGCTGACCTGGGCCGACACTTTTCGCTACTGGTCAATTTTCTGTATGCCGAAGGACCAGTCTATCTCATGATTAAGTTGGTTGTTAAAAAAAAAGTGGATATTGTGGATCCAAAAGTATTTGCTTGGTACCATGAATCACGGAGATGCATCAAGCCCCCTTTTGTCATAGCATGGCTCGTTTAGTTTTAGCAAATTTGTCTGTGAAGGATTTTGTTTGTTTTTTTATTTATAGAGTGTGTAAAGGCAATTCTAACATTATTTCAGTTACACTGCAGTGACTCTTGTACCTATCCATTTTTTTTCTAGAGCTTCTGTCTCCAGTACTTCACACTTCCCAAGCCAGTAACTGCTCTCCCACATAACCACTGTCAAAACAATGATCAGCGGTGATGGAGGAATACATTAATGGTGAGAGAGAAAATGATTACTGTAACCCTTTACCGCACAACAAAATTTTAGATTTGTCCAAGCACTTGCAGACAACAAATCAAACATAGCTCAAATGGTGAGATTGGTTTGTGATAGGACAGAAAAAATTGTGGGAAAATGCTAGCATTTTCTCCTTTTCCAACAGTGTTTTCAAAGAGCTTCTTCCTCAGGGTCTTAAAAACACGGGATTGTCTGATAAAGGGTTAAGGCACAATAACTCTCATCAATTCTCAAAAAGAAATTGGCTAAGCTGGGGATTCAAACTAGTGATGCCTCTGCTTTTTAAGCCCTGTATGCTACAGAGCTACTGGACCATGTGTTGTCCATAGGAGAGACATAAAAATTTAAGGGTGAAATAACGCTACAGCTGATTTCTTGGAACTTGACCTGTCCATACATGCCAAGGAGCAATATGGACAACATAGATAGTTGATTGGCTCCCCAGTCCTTTCATCTCTTCTGACCAGAGGTAAGATCACTAATTTTGTTTGCCTAAGTGCTATGATATTGTTTCCTGTATGAGCCATTAAAAATTAACCCTTAACAACAAAGTCCCAAGATTTAATAACCCATAGGGTGAGAGCTTTTGAAAACAATGTGAAACAAGAGCTTCGCAGAGCGGCGCATATACGCCTGAAGGGGCTTGTCAGTGAAATGGGTTAAACTAAAGGATGTGCTGTGAAAGAACAAGACACTGGACAGTTAGGGATCACATATGAGGCCATGGAGTTATTTGTTCTTGTGCACTGCACTTCTCCTCAATGTGATCTAGGCACCTGTGAAGTATCATTTTTACACCGCTAATAGTTTTTGAGCTGTACTCCTGACAAAATTTAAGAAAGAAAAAAATCAAAGGGCAAACTCCTAAACCATAGGGCCAAAAGTTATAGCTCTAATACACTGCACTTCTCCTCAATGTCATCTATCAACCTGTGAAGTTTCAGGTTTATATCTCATGTGGTTTTTAAGTTATGCACTAGACAAAATTTAAGTAAGAAAAAAAAAAACAAAGAGCAATAACTCCTACATTATGCAATCAAGAGTTATGTTTCCTGTGCACTGCACTTCTCCTTGATAAGACCTATCCACCTATGAAGTATCATGTTTACACCTCTAATACTTTTTGAGTTATACTCCTGACAAAATTTAAGTATAAAAAATAACAAAGGGCAATAACTCTAGAATGGCTAAAGCGATCCAAATGTAAAGAGTCGCATGCACAACTACACATCATAGAGATTCATTGTGGTAAGTTTGAACTTATTCCAATGGAAACTGTAGGAGGAGTTGCGCACACAAGAAAGTGCTAACGGACGGACGAACAGAAGGAAGGACGACCAAGGCCATAACATAATACAACCCTTCGGGTGTATAAAATGTTACCAGCATTTTCTCCTTTTGTCATGATGCTTTCTACCCTGTGAGACAAATGTATCTAGTTCTCTGTAGACTTTTAGGAATTCAAAAAGGCTAACATATGTTGTTTGGGACAGGGTTCACCCTTAAAACTTTACCACACAGTGCCGACTTTTAACGATCCCAAGGAATTATCCTTTTGAAAACATTGTGCGAAAAGGAGAAAATGCTGGTAACCAGCATTTTCTCCTTTTCCCACAATGTTTTCTACCCATTGATTGACAAATTTCCTAATTTGAGTAACATTTAATATGTCGTCTGCAAATGCTTTCAATTTGGAAAAGGCTAAAATTTTGTAGTGTGGTAAAGAGTTAAAGGCCTAGTAAAGGCCAAAATATCAAAGCAGGTGTCATAATACATTTAAATTTAAATCATACCACTTAAAAGTATGGAAAATATTGTGGAGATGACAGTCTGTTATCGTGTGCTTGGGCCATATGTTAGTCGCTGGCAGAAAAAAGAATTTTAAAATTAGGCAAGAAGTAAACAAAAGACACAGCTACCTGGCAGGTTTTAACCTAGTTTTGAAATTAATTTCTCTGTCGGCGACTAACACTTGGACCAACTGTACAATGACACATTGTCATCTTCACAATAATTTCCATACTTTTAAATGGTATGATATAAATTCAGATGTATTTAAACACCCGCTTTGTTTACATTTGGCCTTTATTGTTACTTCAATCTTTACCACATGTCAAAATTTTAGACCTGTCCAAATTGAAATAATTTGCAGACAATGAATTAGATGCAGCTTAAATGATAGGACTTGTCCAATAAAGGGTAGAATACATTGTGGGTATAGAAGAAAAGGCTAGCTGCCAGCGTTCTCTCCTTTTCTTTCAATGTTTTCAAAAGCTGTCTGTCTAGGGGAGGGGGGTTAAAGAGCCTTTCACAACCTTAATTGCCATTGCCACCCAGGTAAATTAATATCAGACAGCAAAAAACATGTAGTCTGATCCTTAATCTACACTGTCTGCTTTACAAAGATACTCTGGACAAGAAAGTGTTGTTTGAAAAATGATGATCATTAGTATTTTCTGCCTTCTACAAAAATATTTTCAATTGCACTATAGGAATTCCTAAGGGAATAAATGAAACCCTATGAGTGAAACAATATAGAGTACTGTTTTTCATAGTATTTTCTAAAGCTTTCTAAACTTCCTCAGCACAGAATTATTTGGTACACTGATGAGATAATAAATGACAATTTACAACTGCAAAAACACCTGAAAAGAAATTTATGCACAGCAGAAGACCAGTTTTGAAACAGAGTGACAACCTGGAGAAATTTCTTGGAACACATATAATAGTCAAAAAACTTTTACCATTCTTTCACTTGCTGGCCCACACCACAGAATTTTGCTAGCTCATCAATTCCTTCATCTTGTAAAACTGTAGAGTCCACATCAAAACAAACCGTATCTGCCATCTGCCAAATTTGTTTGGCCTTATCTTTAGTCGCCATTGTGGATAGGATCCTCAATAATGATCCTTCGAAGCTACCGGGATAAATTGAAACTGAAAGAACAATTGAATAACAAACTTGTAACTTAAAAATATGCGAGGTTTTTGAATGCTTAATGAGTTTAACTCATTACCTCCTCATGTCTTGTTGTTTTATTCGGTGTTTTACAGTTTTCAATATTATTTCAGTTATATTACAGAAGCAAGTGAACCCATAAATGCTGTCCTGGAGTTTCTTTTACTACTACCCACTAACACTAACCACTACCACTAACTAGAGGCGCTTGAGCGCCTGTATCGCTCCACAGGCCTGATATTTCTATAATGGCGAAAGGAAGTTTTTAACAATTATCATTCAATCCTGCATTTTAGCTCACTGAAGAAACAATTTGGTAGACAACCACCATGGGAACTTACCTGCAAAACAACAATGAAATCCAATGAATAGTTTTAGAGAAGAAATTTTTCAAAGATTTTACTTTATACCATAAAAGGAAAATGAGTCTCCCATAAAAGCCATGTTTTTTGACAGATTTTTTTTTTTTTTAAGGAATTCTGTAAACCTGTATCTAAGGAACATTCCTGCAAAATAATAATGCTATCCAAATAGCGGTTTGGGAGGAGAAGATTTTTAAAGGTTTTTTACTTTGGTTGCCATGGCAACCAGAATTCTTCATGGAACACAACTATTTGAAGGAATTAGAAAGAGGACCACCAAAGGAACATTCCTGTGAAATTTGGTAAAAATCCAGTCAATAGTTTCTGAGGAGAAGTTTTTTAAAGAAAAAGTTTACGGACGCACGCACGGACGAACGGACGGACGGACGCACGACGGACACAACGCCATGACAATAGCTCGCTGGCCTTCGGTCAGTGGAGCTAACAACTCATTAGAATATTGGCTTTTGAACACATTCTCGGGGTAAGGAGAAAAAAAGCTGGTGACCAGTATTTTTTCCTTTTTCCAAAATGTTTTCTTTCCAATCAGAGAACTTCGGCTGATTTGGATCAATCCACATGTTACTGGCTGTAGATGCCTTCGGTTCAAAGGATCTAAAATTTGTCATTTGAGAAAAGGTTACATGAATTAACATAAATCAAAGCTTAACACTTTACCAAACAATACCATGTTATAACAAGCCAGATGAAAAGGGGTTTCTGCAAACATGTTGTAAAATGGAGAATGTGCTTAGCCATGTAATACTGTGATTTTTCTTTATAAACAGAATCTGCAACAATGTTGCACTTGCGAAATGATTTATTCAGTCACTAATTTAACAAACAAACTGGTTACCAGAATGTTTTCAAAAACCTTCTCCGTTATGGTCGTTAAAACTTCGGATTGTGTGGTAAAGGGTTACAGTAACAGGAATAAGAATGTGTTAAGGTAACTCTTTACAGAAACACAAAATTTTGGACTTGAATAAGGATTTCGAGATGACATATGAAATGTGATTTGATTGGTGGGATTTGTATTTGATGGAGTGAAAAAGATTTTGGGTTACCAGCATTTTCTCCTTTTCCCGCAATGTTTTCAAATGTTTTCTTTGTCAGGGCCGTTACAACATGAGATGGTTTTGTTAAGGGATAAACACTTCTTTAAATACACTTATTTGTAAATGTTCATAGAATTTTGCCATGAAGTGAGGACCAATATATAAAGCATAGCTTAATTTCAATTTTCATCTGTCATCCTATCCGTATGTTACATTTTCTCAGAGAATACTTCGGCAACCTTTTTTCCCCATTAATCTTATCAGTTCAAGATCTTTGCTATCTAAAAAAATCCCTGAAATCTATCATCATCCCGGAAAATACACAAAAAGTATTACGGTAATTGGGATAGTGTCTTCTAAACTGACCTCATGCAGAGTGACAGAAGAGCGAACGAAGCCAGGACGAAAATAAATATGTAGCAAACGAACTGTGGGCAAACACTGAGGCATAATTAAAAGGATTTCCACAATTCAAACCACCGATCTGCCTATGAAAACTTGTTTTATGTACAAAAGATATTATTTAAGTGATAGACTTCGTGGTTGTCAGTGGCTTAAAAAAATAAGCAAGTTTTACAGTAGAAACCTTCGTTGTAAGTTTCCCTATAACGCCTCCACAACGGGAACCAGGAAGGAACAAGAAAGCAAAGAACCAGCAATATTAATTTTGACTTGGAAAAGTTTTCTATAGATTCTGTATTATCAATCGTTAAAAATATATAGTATATGTCAAAGTATATCTATTTTGATTGCATTTTATAATATAAAAATATAGCGAATCTTATCAAGATGTGTGGATAACGATTTTTGGTTTAAAAGTGAAAAATAATTGCTGATACCCGTCATGTGGTTGTCGACCCCGAAGCCGGAAACCAGCATACTACGGAAGAAAGCCTAGAGAAGAAAAACTCATGAGTGAAGAAAATACGTTTTATTTCAATTGAACTGTAAGTGGAAAAAGTAGCAGTTCAAACATCTTGAAGTTCTTGTAAGCATGTATGAGGTTGTTTGCTAAAGATTTCGCTAAAACACCAAGTGTAGAAATTAGAATAAATCTAGAAATTAGGATAAATCGGTCAAGGAGAATCATCAGATTTTGCTTTCGCTAAATTAAAATCGACCCTGATGAAGACATGAACTTGAAGAGAAAGATCTTTTCGATATTTAGTGATTACTCCAGATATAAGTACTTTTGTTTTACAAACTTTCTATGCTTAGTTACCAGAGTGGTTTTTCCCCTTGAAAGACAAATCACTTGAGTCTTAGTTACATTTGATTTTTGGTCTTCAAATTCTTTCAGTTTGGACAAGTCTTCAATTTTGTTGTCGGGGAAACATTCCCATGTTTTAACGGGTTACAACCCTATGGCAGAAGCCTTTTAAACACATTAACCCATTACCACACGGACAAATCTCAGAGTCTTCCATATTGAAGGAATTTAGAGATGAGAACAGTTTTCTTTTTTCAGATGATAGTATTTGTCCTTGAATAGGTAGAAAAAATTGTGGAAAAAGGAGAAAATGCTGGTTACCAGCATTTTCTCCTTTTCCCAAAATGTTTTGAAAAGGTCTGCTCTTTTGGGTCGTTAAAGCTTGGGATTGTGTGGTAAAGGGGTTAAGTAACCAGCATTTTTTTCTTTTCCCACAATATTTTTCGAACTTTTGAAAAGCCAACTTCTGACATCATTTTTACCACATGTAACTCTTTTCCAAATGGCATAGTTTTCGACTTGTCCAGTTTGAAACCATTTGTAGGCATGGATCATAATATGTAATTTGTTTTAGAAAGGATGGTTATTATTGGTTATATTGTAGTTAAATTTGTAATTAAGTTCAGTTAACCTGTCTATAGTATGGCAGTCCATCACTCAGATCAGGCTGTTTCTGTTTAAACTCAAGAATTATATATGCTTGCGCTGTATATATATTTTTATTTTTTTACTATCTTAATTTACTTAACATATAATTTTTCTTAATTCATATCTGTTGATAACATTTCGGAGAAAACTTATTTTCAACTTTCCACTGTTTATTTAATCTACTTTTAAAAGTATCAACAGTGGGAGAGATGACTATATCATTAGGGAGTTTATTCCAGATGTCAACAACACGATTGCTGTAACAGTTTTTTTTGACATTGGTTTTAAACCTTGTTTTAAAGAGTTAATGAAAATGTCCCCTTGTTCCTTTATCTTCCATTTTTTTCAGAATGGGCTTTGAAGTTATATTAATTCCCTGTAGTAGTTTATAAGTCTGTATAAGATCAGATCTTTCTCCTCTATACTCTAAGCTTGGTAGACAAAGTTTCTTTAGCCTTTCTGGATACGTCAGATGAGATATAGGTTGTATAATTTTTGTTGCCCTTCTCTGGACATTTTCAATAGCAACTGCATCTTTTTTAAACTTTTTTCCTTGAACAAATTTATTTATTTATTTTTTTTAATACAGATGCAAGGTAATGACCATTTCTTCAACCATTTAAATCTATCTCATAAGCGTAAGGATACTATCTTATCAAATTTCATGACATGAACTGAATCTCACTCTTGAGATGTAGCGTTTTGTTTTCTTACAACATAGTAAATCGTACGCACACGGGCAATGGCTTGGTAGAGTGAAGAACAAAATAAAATACCCTTAAGATAATCAAAATTTATGGCAGCTGGGATAGAATTCGAATTAAATCAACCATAATCATATTTTTTAATGTACATATTGTTTATAAAAATCTGCTAAACACTTGTAGACGCTTGTAGACACTTGTAGACGCTTGTGGACGCTTGTACATGCTGTTTACGGAGACCCGTAATCTACTGTTAATCTGTCAATGATACATCAATGATCACCTCATTGGATAAAGTGTAAAATGTATTCCATTGAAACCTCACAACTTGCGGTCAGCACTGTAGTTATTTGTGTTTTCCCTGTTAATTAAAATGAACACTGGAACATTCACCTGTACAAATTGAATATGTCACATTTCAGCATTATAGTTCAAAATCAAGAAAAGAAATTCATGAGTTAAGAACTCGTTAAAAATGGGCTCTTGAGAAACTCAGAATCTTATCACTGATGAAAAAATTTAAGGTGTGAAAACATTTTGCTGCAGACGACAAACATAGTGGAGCTCAAGTGATTAAGAATTTTGTCTCTTCTAATTTGGAAAATATTGCAGAAAAAGAAGAAAATGCTGTTTTCTGGCATTTTCTCCTTTTCCAAACTTGTTTTCAAAGGCCCTTTACCTGAGCTTCCCATCATAATCTGTTTTTATATTATGACCTTTCTTTTCAGATAATACATTTTACTTTCGGGGCTAAGAGACTTGTATATTTATCCCAGGCTAAGCAGCCTGTCCATTACATCCAAAGGTAATCATGGCAAGCGGTTCTACAGAATATGAAAGATACAATCAGGTTCCACCAATCGTAGTTCAGCCCAAATGCTCTATTATTGGGGTGCAAGGAAAATCAAAAAGTATTCGCACATACTGTGATTCTTCTGAAGGAGAAGATGATCTGAATCTTCCTGACAATGGACGAAAATCTGCAAGTGGGCGTCTGCTACGTTCAAGTGAAGTGAGTAACCAGGGCCCGTATTCACCAAATATTCTTTGTCTAATTCTCAAGACTTTTCAAAATTTCAAAGAAAGGCAATATCTGATTGGCTGAAGCAAATGGTTTGGCCAATCAGAAATGAGATACTTTCTTAAAGTAGAATAAGACTAGGAATGCAATTGAAGATGGTAAATTTTTAGCTCTGCTGTTTTCGAAGAAAACAACAGGTAAGTGTCGTAGCCCACGCGTCGCCATCGTCATGGTGCAAAAACTTTGACATTTTGTAATATCTCTGTTATTACTAAATATATTTACTTCCAACTTCGACAAGTTGTTAAATATCAAAAAGGGAACTCGTACAACAAGGGCAGATAACATCAAAGTATTTTTAAACAGTTATGTATCTTTTTCAACTTGGAATTTCATTGAAAATCAAGCACTAGCAGCTGAGCGTTGGCACCTGCATGAGGTGCTTTTTTTATAATTTCCTGATCTCTAGCCTGAGTTCCAGTGTGCAGACTTCCCAAAACACGTCGGTCCGACGGACATGACCGACGAATCTTGACAAGGACCGACCATTTTTCAGGCGGGATCGGTCTGACCACAGGAATTTGACATTCTATAATGAAAAAATATGATTAAATAAGAAAAAAATATTTCCCTATATATAAAGAAACACAAGGAATGCAACGCCTCGATTACTGGCGACAACACAAAAATGCCCTACCCACCCAAAATCACCAACGAAACGAAGAGTGATCACAATTTCCTTTACCCTAGTAACAGATAACACCAAAATGTACCTATGACATCCAGCGATCCTTAAGTAGACACCTTTTCACCAGAGATATCCGTCATTTTTTACAGGAAAGAGGTTAACAAGTTATTGCCAAAGATGCATAGTGACAGCGATGAAAGGAGGTAGCCATAAAGACTGTGATTAGAAAATTATTGGCACCTGGTCCCAAGCTTATGATTTCCCCAGTGCATTGTAAAACTCTTGCTGGAGCTACATATAAAATAACTGAATGAATAACTATGAAACATAAAAAATTTGCTGTTAAAAAATCAGAGGTTCATATGCACATTAAATGTGACTCAAATGATGAGATCTGCCTTTTTGAAAGTGAAAAAGACAGTGTGAGAAAGGAAGAAAATGCTGGTAGAAGAAGATGCTGGTTACCCGCATTTTCTTTTTTTCTTACTACGCTTTCACAAACCATCTTCGACAGGGTTGTAAAAACACCTGTAAGCCTGTTTGGTAAAGGGTTAATTTCCAATATGTTTTGATAAATTTAAAAGATCCATTTACATCATGATTTTTTTTTTCATTGATTTGTGATACAATGTATTTAATTTCAGACAAATAACTCCGATATCAACACATCAATGATTGAAGAAGAAGAGGTAGAGGATGATGATGATGACGATAATTCAGAAGTTCATTCTCGTCTTGGAGACTTTTTCACAGCTCCGTGTAGAGCAGCTGAACAGGCAGAGGAATTTGTAAAGAAAGTCTGGGAAGCTGGATGGCGAGTGGTTCACCATAACTCCTTGCCTAACTGGTTAAAAGACAATGACTTTCTGCACAAAGGACATAGGCTACCGACAAATTCCTTTCTAGCCTGCTTCAAGTCTATTTTTCGTATACATACAGAGACTGGGAATATATGGACACATTTATTAGGTATTAAGTTTTATTATAAATTCTCTTCTTTAGTTATATAACAGGTGCAGTACACTTTAATGACTTAAAATTGTAGGTTCAATTACTGGGGCTTGTTTAGCCTTTCACTACACAAGCCCACATTTTAAACAACCCTAAGAAAACAAACCTTTGAAAACATTGTAGGAAAAGGAGAAATATGCTGGTTAGTGGATATGAGTTACCAGAGTGGTTTTTCCCCTTGAAAGACAAATCACTTGAGTCTTAGTTACGTTTGATTTTTGGTCTTCAAATTCTTTGAGTTTGGACAAGTCTTCAATTTTGTTGTACGGGAAACATTTCCATGTTTTAACGGGTTACAACCCTGTGGGAGAAGCCTTTTAAACACATTAACCCATTACCACACAGACAAATCTTAGAGTCTTCCATATTGAAGGAATTTAGAGATGAGAATAGTTTTCTTTTTTCAGATGATAGTATTTGTCCTTGAATAGGTAGAAAACATTGTGGAAAAAGGAGAAAATGCTGGTTACCAGCATTTTCTCCTTTTTCCAAAATGTTTTTAAAAGGTCTGCTCTTTTGGGTCGTTAAAGCTTGGGATTGTGTGGTAAAGGGTTAAGTAACCAGCATTTTTTTCTTTTCCCACAATATTTTTCGAACTTTTCAAAAGCCAACTTCATCATTTTTACCACATGTAACTCTTTTCCAAATGGCATAGTTTTAGACTTATCCAGTTTGAAACTATTTGCAGGCATGGATCATAATATGTAATTTGTTTTAGAAAGGATGGAAACCACTATGAGAGAAGGTGAAAAATTGCTGGCTAAAAGCTTTTTCTCCATTTTTATAAGCCCGTAGAACTTAAGACAGGATGTATTATGGGATCACCCATGGCGTACAGGCGGGCGGGCGGCGTCCAGTTCTTTGTCCGGAGCATAACTTTGTCATCTCCAGTCTGATTGACTTGAAACTTCGCATTTGTGTTTGTTGTAATAATACGGAGTGCAGTGCGAAAGAACCATAACTCTACCTTGTGCTGTCTTTGAGTTATTTCCCTTTGATCATCATTTTTACAGCATTTTCTGCTTGTCCGGAATATAACTTTGTCATCTCTAGTCTGAACATCTTCAAATTTGGTATGCATGATTGTAGAAAAATTACGGAGTGCAGTGCACAAGAACCATAACTCTTCCTAGCACGGATTTTGAGTTATTCCCCCTTTCATCTTCATTTTTATAGCATTTCTTTCTTGTTGATTGATTGATTGTATGGTGTTTAACGCCGTTTTCAACATTATTTCAGTTATATCGCGGCGGCCAGTGCACCTATCCATGCTTTCCTGGAGTCTCTTTTACCAGTACTCTGCACAATTTTCTTTCCAAACCACTGGCTGCTTTCCCACATAATCATCGTTGAAACAATGGTTAGCGGTGGAAGGGGAATGAATCATGTCGCAGTGACTATCATCAATCCTCGGAAAGAAATTGGCTGAGCCAGGGGTCGTAGCCAGGGATCGAACCCTGGACCCCGTGTTCTCAAGTCCTGCACGCTACCGACTGAGCTACCGGGGCTCGGTATTTTCCTTGCTTGTCCGGAGCAAAACTTTGTCATCTTAAGTAGGAATGACTTGAAATATGGTATGCTTATTTGTTGCAATATTTGGAAGTGCAGTGCACAAGAATTGTAACTCTACCTCGTGCTGTCTTTGAGTTATTTCCCTTTGATCGTCATTTTTACAGCATTTAGTGCTTGTCCGGAATATAACTTTGTCATCTCAAGTCAAAACGACTTCAAACTTGGTATGCATGTTTGTTGCAATATTACGGAGTACGGTGCACAAGAACAATAACTCTACCTAGCGCGGATTTTGAGTAATTCCCCTTTAATCTTCATTTTTACAGTATTTCTTGCTTGTCCAGAACGGAACTTTGAATTATCAAGTCAAGTTGACTTGAGACTTCGTAAACATGTTTGTTGCATTACCTGCCCTTTACAATTATTATTATACCCCCTCGACAACTGGCGGTGGGACGGGCGTATCATGGCGACAATTTGCTGCTCTTGTTTACAATGTTTTCAAAAGCCCTCTATGCACGGGAAACTAGGGATTTATGGCAAAAGCTTACCAAATGTGTCATCTGCAAATGCTTGGAATTTGGAAGAGCATAAAATTTTGTTGTCTGGTAAAGAGTTAAGTCTGCAGCTTTAAAACCTTTACCGTACAACAAAATTTAAGACTTGTGCCAATTGAAAGCAAGCTGCATACGACAAAATAAATGCTATTCAAAAATTGAAATTTCTGTTTGATATGGTTGAAAACATTGTGTGAGAAGGAGAAAATGTTGCCTACCAGCATTTTCTCCTTTTCCCACAATGTTTTCAAAAGCCTTCTGTTTCAGGGTCGCTAAAACTAGGGGTTGCGTCATAAAGGGTAAATGCTACATGAAATGTCTTTCTCCTGTTTCAGGCATGATTGCATTTATTGGTATTACTGCCTATTTCTTATCCCGACCCTCAATTGAAATACAGTGGCAAGAGAAAGCGGTGTTCTCAGCTTTCTTTATGGGGGCCATCCTATGTCTGGGGTTTTCCTGGGTTTTCCACACAGTGTTTAATCACTCACAGAGAATTGGGAAACTTTTCAATAAGTAAGTACAAGTACCATAACCATATGTCAGAGATACTTACTTAACTCTTTACCAAACGACAAAATTTTAGACTTGTCCAAATTCAAAGCTTTTTTAAACTACAAATTACTGATGGTTCATATGACAGAATGTGTCCTTCATAGAGTAGAAAATAATGTGGGAAACGTTTTCAAAAGGCTTCTTTCCTAGAGTCGTTAAAACCCCCGGATTGTTTGGCAAGGGGTTAAAGTAGGAAATGAAAAATAAGTAAAAGAAAACTTGTAGAACATATTCCAGGATAAGATGTTTTGAGTAATAAATTATTATCAATCTTACCTCTTGTTCAAATATAGCCATTTCAGATAAGTTTAGACTCTACATGTTTAACATTAAAAAAAAAATCATACTGTTTTTATTTTTGTATTTTAGGTTGGACTATTGCGGCATAGCCTTCTTAACCATGGGTTCTTTTGTTCCTTGGTTATATTACAGTTTTTACTGCCGTCTTGGTGCAAAAATCACATATCTTGTACTCATATTTGTGCTTGGGACAGCGTGTATTATAGTTTCACTTTGGGACAAGTTCAGTGAACCAAGATTTAGATCTGTTAGAGCAGGTGAGTTGTGGATACTTTTTAAGTCTTAAATTTTTCTCCTTTTCCAACAGTGTTTAGTAGCTTTTCAAAGAAAAATTCCATCATTTGAGCCACATTTAAATTGTCATCTGCAAATGCTTTGAATTTGGACAAGTCTACATTTAAGACTTAACCCTTTACCCTGGTTTTTACAACCCAGAGGAAGAAGCCTTCTGAAAACATTGTGGGAAAAGGGGAAAATGCTGGTAACCAACATTTTCTCCTTTTCCCACAGTGTTTTCTACTCTTCTAAAGTCAAGTTTCAATTTTTGAGTCATGTTTATTTTGTCGTCTGCAAATGCTTTCAGTTTGGACAAGTCTAAAATTTTGTCATTTTGTAAAGAGTTAAGCCCTTTTCACAACTTTAATTGCCTCTAGGGTCAGTGTAGATCAAGAACAGTGCTTGATATATGTAGTCTGATCTTTGATCAGCACTGTTGGCTTCACTGAGACCTTCTGGACAAAAGCAACCTTGAAATTCAATTATTTCAGTCATACGGTTACATGTATTTCTGTATTGAAAAAGTCTATTAAAGTTATTCAGCGCCCTATAGATCAAAAATATTGCAGACAGACATACAGACAGGAAAATATCGTTCAAATGATGGAATTTCAATTACAAAAAGTATGAAAAAAGCAGAAGTTTGTTGTGACCCTTTCATCTTTTTTTAGCATTGCTTATAATAGCCTCCTCGTAAAAACACAGGCTGATTTCGTCAAGAGCTTAAAGGCCCACCAGCTGCCAAACATAAACAACTTGGGGCTCAAATTGCAGACATGTTCATTCCAAACCATTTGAGAGTCTGATAATAAGTTACAGTGGCATCTTTGAAACTTACAGTTGCTGGCAGAAAAATGTATTGTAAAGCCAGAACAAAAGTTGCTATAATAATATCCATACGTTTAAATGGTATGAATTAAAGTTATATGCATTTTGATTACGACTAGTACCACATTGTATACTTTTGACCATTAGTATGCCTTAAAGACCCTGAAGAAGATGGCTTTTGAAAACATTGTGGGAAAAAGGAGAAAATGCTGGTAACCAGCATTTTCTATTTTTCCCACAATGCTTTCATTTTGTTACAGACAAATTCCATAGTTGGAGTCAAATTTAAATTGTCATCTGTCAAGGGGTTTAAATTGGACAAGTCTAAAATTTTGTCGTTTGATAAAGAGTTAAGAATATAAATTTTAACTCTATACCACACAGTCCTGAGTTTAAATGACCCTGAGGAAGAAACCTTTTGAAAACATTGTTGGAAAAGGAGTATATGCTGGTAACCAGCATTTTCTCCTTTTCCCACAATGTTTTCTACCAATCGAAGACAAATTTTATCATTTGAGCCATACTTAAATTGTTGTCCGCTAGAGCTTTGAATTTAAACAAGTCTCAATTTTTGGTGTGTGGTAAAGAGTTAATATTCATATATTTTGTAGGAGTTTTCATTGGCCTGGGACTGAGTGGGGTCATTCCAGCCCTCCATTTTGTGATTACTGATGGGTTTTGGCATGCTGTAAACAAAGCATCACTGGGCTGGCTGGCTTTAATGGCCGTCTTGTACATTGTCGGAGCTGTGATATATGCTGTGAGAATCCCAGAGAGATTCTTCCCCGGAAAGTTTGATATCTGGGTACGTTATCTTTGCATATAAACTGGTGAAAATAATTTTATAATCTGAATCTGATACATTAACTCTTTAACAAAAAAAAAACCTGTTTTGAAACCTTGAAGATGAAGGGCTTTGAAAACACAATTTGAAAAGGAAAATGCTGTTAAACAGCATTTTCCCCATTTCCCACTGTATTTTCTTCCTTGACAAAGATAAATCACATCATTTGAGACACAGACAATTTATCATCTGCAAATGCTTTCGATTTGGAGAGGTCAATAATTTCCTTGTCTGGTAATTAATCCTTTCTCCACACTATTCCAAGTTATGATAACCCTGAAGATAAAGCCTTCAGAAAACATTGTGGGTAAAGGAGAAATTGCTGGTAAACAGCATTTTCTCCTGTTCCCACTATGTTTTCTACCCTGTCAAAGACATTCTGTCATTTGAGCCACAATTAAATTGTCATCTGCAAATGCTTTCAGACTGGAAAGGTCTACGTTTTTGTTGTTTGGTAAAGTCAATAAGACAGTGCAAAGACCTTATAGTATGTTGAAACTTCTTTTTCATCTATTTTATTCCCAAAACAAAAGCTAAAATCCACATACTTCTAAGGATAAAAGTTACATGCTCCCAAAGCCTTTTTGAATCATATTTAGTTTATAAGGAGCCTCTACCCTACATTAAACAAACCTGAATTTTAATGGTCCTGATAAAGAATTCAGCATGCATTTTCTCCTTTTTCCATAATTTTTTCTACCTTTACAAAGACAATTCCTTTCTTTGCTTTAGATATACATGCATTTAATTCTTTTGTCTGTAAATGCTTTATGCTTGTAAGATTGTTCAGCCATTGCTTTATCTCAGCCCTTTAACTGAATGACTGTGTTTATTTGGGCTTCTTAGGATTTTAGGAATGAAGTATGAAATTGTCAAACAGAATAGTATAGATATATTGTTTTGTACATTTTTAGCTCACCTGAGCATGAAGTGTTTAGGATGAGCTATTGTGATCACTCACCGTCCGTCGGCGTCCGTCCGTCGGCGTCCGTCCGTCGTCCGTCTGTCTGTTCACATTTTTTTGTTTACACTCTAGCACCTACAATTTTTTAGCCAATCAACACCAAACTTGGTCAAAATATATTTGACCATAAGATCTTGGATGAGTTCAATTATGGGTCTAATTGGACCCGAACAACTGGAGTTATTTGCCCTTGAATTAGAAAAATTGCTATATTTGACTTTGTTTACACTCTAGCATCTACAAATATCAACCAATCAGCACCAAACTTGTTCAAAACATATATGACCATAAGATCTCGGATGAGTTCGATTATGGGTCTAATCGGACCAGAACAACTGGCGTTACTTGCCCTTGAATTAGAACAATTGCTATATTTGACTTCGTTTACACTCTAGCATCTACAATTTTTAACCAATCAGCACCAAACTTGGTCAAAATATATATGACCATAAGATCTCGGATGAGTTCGGATAATGGGTCTAATTGGACGAGAATAACTGGAGTTATTTGCCCTTGAATTAGAAAAATTGCTATATTTGACTTTGTTTACACTCTAGCATCTACAATTATTCACCAATCATCACCAAACTTGTTCAAAATATATATGACCATAAGATCTTGGATGAGTTCGATAATGGGTCTAATCGGACGAGAATAACTGGAGTTTTTTGCCCTTGAATTAGAAAAATTGCTATATTTGACTTTGTTTACACTCCAGCATCTACAAATATCAACCAATCAGCAACAGACTTGGTCAAAATATATATGACCATAAGATCTCGGATGAGTTCGGATAATTGGACCAGAATGACCGGAGTTATTTGCCCTTGAAGTAGAAAGTTCTATAGAATAGTTCTTTGTCCGGAGCATAACTTTGTCATCTCCAGTCCGATTGACTTGAAACTTGGCATTTGTGTTTGTTGCAATAATACGGAGTGCAGTGTGAAAGAACCACAACTCTACCTCGTACTGTCTATGAGTTTTTTCCCTTTGATCGTCATTTTTACAGCATTTTCTGCTTGTCTGGAATATAACTTTGTCATCTCTAGCCTGAACATCTTCAAATTTGGTATGCATGATTGTAGAAAAATTACAGAGTGCAGTGCACAAGAACCATAACTCTTCCTAGCACAAATTTTGAGTTATTCCCCATTTGACCTTCATTTTTAGAGCATTTCTTGCTTGTCTGGAGCAAAACTTTGTCATCTTAAGTAGAAATGACTTGAAATATGGTATGCTTATTTGTTGCAATATTTGGAAGTGCACTGCGCAAGAATTGTAACTCTACATCATGCTGTCTTTGAGTTATTTCCCTTTGATCGTCATTTTTACAGCATTTAGTGCTTGTCCTGAATATACATGTAACTTTGTCATCTCAAGTCAGAACAACTTCAAACTTGGTATGCATGTTTGTTGCAATATTACCGAGTACTGTGCGCAAGAACAATAACTACCTAGCGTGGATTTTGAGTAATTCCACTTTGATCTTCATTTTTACAGTATTTCTTGCTTGTCCGGAACAGAACTTTGAATTATCAAGTCAAATTGACTTGAGACTTGGTAAACATGTTTGTTGCATTACCTGCCCTTTGCAATTATTATACTTCCTTGACAACTGGCAGTGGGACGGGCATATCTTGCGACAATCTGCCACTCTTGTTTCATTATCATTTGGCCTTGAACCTCAATATTTGGTATTTATCTTCATTGTAGACCTTTACTGCTTAGTACTCGGGTGAGCGGTATAGGACCATCATGGTCCTCTTGTTCTTTTCTTTTACAGTTTCAGAGCCATCAAATATTTCATGTGTTTGTGTTGGCTGCAGCTTTTGTGCATTACCATGGTATTACAGAAATAGCCAACTATCGTCTGACCTTCGGGGATTGTTTGACAACAGAATTCTTTTAAAGATGTACAAGTTTTCTTGAAAAACATTGATTCTGTAATCACGTTTAAAATGTTCAATTATTTAATTTAGGTGATTTTTCTCTCTTCAATCCATAAACTTTTTCCAAAACAGTCAAATGTTTTAATGTCTAGTTACTTGCATTTTCTTCTTTTTATTCTATCTGAGCAAAGACAATTCCTTCCTTTGACCTAAGCCAGCTGGAGTTTTAATAAACCATGGAGGAAGGCTTTTGAAAACCTTCTAGAAAAAGAAGAAAATACTGGGAACCAGCATTTTCTCCTCTTCCCACTATGTTTTCTACCCTTTCAAATAATTTGACAAATCATGTCATTTGAAGAATATTACGGTATGTTAACTGCAAATACTTGTAATTTGGACTAAGTCTATAATAATTTGGACTAAGTCTATAATACTGTCAATTGGTAATGAGTAATCTGGACAGGTCTTAAATTTTTTCGCCCAGTAGAGTTTAGTTACAAGCTAATTTAACTCTTTACCAAACGACAAAATATTAGACTGGTCCAAATTGAAAGCACTTGCAGACGACAAAATAAACGTTACTGAAAAATTGAAATTTGTTTCCAGCAGGGTAGAAAACACTGTGGGAAGAGGAGAAAATGCTGGTTACCAGCATTTTCTCCTTTTCCCACAATGTTTTCAAAAGGCTTCTATCTCAGGGTCGTAAAAACCAGGGATTGTTTGGTAAAGGGTTAAGACATCCAACAAATACATTTAGTAAAATGAAATGAAGAAAATTGAATGAAGGAAAGAAAAGGTTGTCTTTCTATTGACAACAAACCATTTTTAAAAAGTAGCAATTTGTTTATTAATAAGCATTAATACCTTTTTGCACAATATTTTCAATAGCTGTCTACTGGTAAAAAATCTTACTATTCCTAAGGAAGAATTATTGCAAACAAGTCTTCTTGAACAGTTCCTGCCAGTCATAAGCAATTGAATTAATCCTGATAAAATACAAGTATTATTTTTATTTGTTAAGTTTGAAGAATAGTGACCATTTATCATGTTCATTACTTACTGAAATACACATTATTGTTTTAGCGTGTTCTTGAATGCTCATTTACCTTTCTTTATGTAATGCTTTTAACCTTTATAGAGCCTTTGAGAATTATAGCTGCCTTGGTGGCCAGTGTAGATCAAGATCAGACTGCACAAAATGTGCAGTCTGATCTTGATCTACACTGTCCCCTTTGATTTATAAAGCACTGAAAATAAAGCAACCATGAAATTGCAAGTATTTGGGTCCTATTTTTGGACTGAAATTATCTGTTGGGTGTATTCTGCGCTCTTAGGGTTAATAATCTTCTTTAAACGTCTCTTGGGGGGAAAAAACAGTGAAACTGTCGGAATTTACAGTCATTGAGCATTTGTTATTTGGTATCATGGAAACCTGCATACAAAATCTTGAATCACCCTTTTCATTTGGTTTGTAAGTGTTGTCTGTCCATCTTATGAACTTTAAGCTCAGCTATTTCAAAGAAAAAATTAACTGTGCCATTGTTGGCGTGCAAAAACTTGGACATTTAATTCGAACTTGAAAATGTTATTAATTATTAAAAAGAAAATCCATGCAACGAGGGCAAATAACCATCAAAGTATTTTTGACAGAGTTACGGCCGTTTTTCAACTTAGAATTTTCACTGAAAATCAAGCAACTGCAGCCACGCATAGTCATCTACAAGCAGTGATCTTGTTTTTTGCATCTTGTCAAAAAAACTGTTGTTTCAGATTTTTTTTTGAGAATTTCAGGAAGCAATGGTAGTAGTGAAATGCATGTATTTGGCTTACAAATCATAAAGCAGAAGTATATTACCCATTTATTTTGGATGTCAGTTTTGAACTACTGTCTTCTCCATACGCAAGGTTATATGGAGTCACCTTTGACAACTTTGTTTTTCTCTGTGAAAGACAATTACAAAATTAGTTGTGGAAATACGTTCCTCTGCATTTGTTTGTAATACAAATATATAAAGCATTTGGTACTGCTAGACGTCTTATGCTCTAGTCATTTAAAAAAACAAGGATTGTTACGATCACCGACAGTTTTCATTCAATTTCTTTTCTTCACACTGTGAAATCTCAAGTAATTCATTCACAAATAAGGACCTTACTGAAGGTTTTACAATATGTACATATTATCATTTTCATTGAACTGAATTATTTGATACAAGGTTTAGCTAGGCTAGGCATTACCATTCTTTTTTTCTGAGAAAATGAGTCTGTGAATTGACTAGAGTCATTTGAATAACATTTTTTCCTAACTACGAAAATTAGTATTTATTATGTTGAATGAAATTATTTTGATGCTTTACCAAGAGTTACAAACTATACAGGCTCTTAATACTTTTCACATGGTGTTTTCTACATTATTCAAAGAAGACATTTTGCTTTGCTTCAAATATTTCCCCTGTAGTGTGGATTGCTTAAGTTGGTCTGAGGTAAAAAAAAAAAAATAATTATATGTATGGTAGTAGGTAAATGTAATCATCATTGTCTCTATGGCATAGTTTCTATGGCATCAGGATATCAAGCAAGAGGTCAAAGGTGTGAATTTAAGTGCCAGAGGGAGTATTTCTAATATGGCTGGTTTGTCAGCAGCTAATTTGTTAAATAAGAATTATGATTGCTGACTTTTCCATGTCATACTATAAATGTTAGACTGTTGAACTAAATGTGTCAGAAAAAAATAAATGTGTCGGTAAAAAGTATCTCATACATCAGATTTTGGCTTGCCCTTTCAAAAAGTATGATACCATACTAAACTGATAGTTCAATTTATTTTACCAATCTGCCTAAAATTATGCAGAGATCAATTTTTGGTCTATCTTAAGGAACTGACCTGTAACTATACAGAGTAATTACAGTAGAAAAGTATCTGAAGCAAAAGAAATTAAATAGGGTTTTGAAGTGAATGGAAAACTCTGTTGATAAGAAAATAATTTTGGGTATGCAGTAATTCAGCTTTAACTGCAATGTCTCCAGAAGCTGTCTTCTAAACCTTTTACCAAAAAATCCTGAGTTTTGATGACTGAGGAAGATGGCTTTTGAAAATATTTTGAGAAGAGGGGAGAATGCTGGTAACTAGCATTATCTAATTTTCCCACAGTGTGTTCTAACCTTTGAATGACAAGTATGTTCCGAGTGACATTCAGTTTGTCACCTGCAAATCCTTTCCACTTTGACAACACTAAAATTTTGTTGTTTGTTAAAGAGTTTACTCTTTATAATACATTTTCTGGACAGACAAAATTTTAGACTAGTCCAAATTAAAAGTATTTGCAGACAATGACTTAAATGGGGCTCAAACGACAGAATTGGTCTTAGAAAAGGTAGAAAACATTGTTTCAAAAGTAGAAATGGCTAGTTACTATCATTTTCTCCTGTTCCCACAATGTTGTCAAGAAATTGTTACCTTGAGTGTTTAATTTTTGGATTGTTCAGTAAAGTATCAAGGTTTTGGGCTGGAGTTGATAATGAGTATTCTTGTTGAACTGTCCTTTTTGTTTTGATTGAAAATACTTGTAAATAGACCACCCACTACAGAATGGAAGATTGTTTGTTGTTGTTATTCCTAAAAAGTTTCCTACTGAAAGGATTTGTGGCAGGCAACTTTGAAAACATCCTTGTACAATGTGAATAATGAGAATATTTTATTGTTTCAAATACTTATAAAAACATTGAAACAAAAGAGAGAAGTCAATTGAAATGAGCCTTTCTCCTTTTGCCACAGTGTTTTCAAAATTGGTTTAAGGAGCCAGAAATTCATCAGTAGGAGGTTATGTGTCAACTTGTACAGCATTTGAAAATAAAAAATCTGTTACAGTGTCATGATTGCAAGTACTTTATTATCGATCATCTACATAGTCCACAAATGCTGTAACTCTTTACTGGATGCCAAAAGTTTAGAATTGTCTATTTTGAAAGCATTTGCTAATTAAAAACTAAATGATGAGATTTGTCTTGAAAGACTAGAAAGCATTGTAGTTAACCCTTTGACAAACAGTAACACTTTTTAATGACCCTGACAAAATAAGACTTATTTAATGACCCTGAAAAAGTAGACTTTCGAAAACTATGTGGGAAAAGGAAAAAAATGCTGGTAACTGGCATTTTCTCCCTTTCCCACAATGTTTTCTACTTTTTCAAAGACAAATCTCATCATTTGAGCCAATTTAATTTGTTGCATGCATATGCTTGCAATTTGGATGCCTTTAATGTTGTTGTGTGGTGGAGGGTTAAACCAACAATGTTTTCAAAACGCTGTCCCCTGAGGTCATGAAAATGTGGGATTGTGTAGTAAAGGGTTCAAGGGCTAGTGTAAATTAATCCTGTACCTCTCAATCCTAACTCCTTTTAATACTGAAAGAGATGGCTTTTGAAAACATTGTGGAAAAAGAAAAAAATGCTGGTAACCAGCATTTTCTCCTTTTCCTGCAATGTTTTCTACCCAGTCATGGACAAAAATCACCAATTTAGCAACATTTTTCATCTACAAATGCTCTCAATTTGGTCTAGTCCCAAATTTTGTTGTTTGGTAAAGAGTTAAGTGAAAAAAGTCCCAAGTTTTTTGAAGACTGCTTTAGCTACACATCTCTCAACTCACTGTAGATCAAAGATAATACTGCATTTTTTATGGTACCTGGTTTTGATCTATATTAGTTGTCCAGTGACAGGGCACTTTGAAACTTGTTTGTGCCTGTAGCAAGTCATGTCGCCCCGAGCTGAAGGTATGGCCCATTTTAACCCTGTATATTTGTTGTAGAATGACAACAAATCATAATATATCTGATGTTATTCATTTATTTTAAGGATAACGACCTCTAACTCATCTGTAAATATCATGTAACATTGACGTTTCCGTAAAGGCTATTCGGCCAATCTCGGCAGCTTCCGTCTTTTAATATGAGAGTTAGGAGCCATAGACTCACTAACTCATCAGTAAATATCGTGTAATATCGACGTTTTTGTGATGGCTATTCGCCAATCTTGGCAGCTTCCATCTTTTAATACAAGAGTTAGGGGCCTTAGACCTTAAATAGTAATCCATTTTTTTCGGCTTTAATGACAACAATTACAGACTTTGCATTGAAGTGAGTCAAGTCTACAGGGCTCCCGACAAGGATACTGCTTTTTCCTGGCACTTGCCAGTGCAAAGCAATATATGCTTTTAGCATAGTATCAAATCAGGTCGAGATAAATTTCTTCGCTGTATAGTAATATAACATGTATCCATAAGAGCCTGGAGATGTGCTGTGGCTAAGTTTCTTACTGTTGATAAACTTCTCTCCTTTTCCTGCAATATAATATTACAGAACACTGAATAACAACCAATCATTTCACAATTTGCTTTACAAGCCAATTTTTTACATTGTATCGCCCACTGCCTTGTAGGTAAATAATAAGTAACTGGCATAGAGACATTTTAACTGTGAGAAGCTGTATTGCAATAATATTTCATTGCAAAAACAACCAAACCAAAAAAAAAGCCATGTTTACAGCATGCCATGATGAAGTTAACTTTTTTTCTGAAAAAAATTTAAATGGGGCTTAAATTATGGAATTTGTCTTTGATGGGTATAAAACATTGTGGAAAAGGAGAAATTGCTGGAACCAGCATTTTCTCCTTTTCTCACAATGTTTTCAAAAGCTTTCTTTTTCAGGGCCATAAAAAGTGGGGATTGTGTGATAAAGGGCTAATAAATTCAAAGCCTCCTTAGGGATCATTCATACTAAATGTCAATGAACTCTGGCTAACGGCGTTTTGACAAAACTACTGTGGCAGAAAATGAGTTTTTTATTTTTTCTGGCATGGATGGTTAAGTTTTGGAGCAGAAGGCTTAGCCATCGACGCCCTTATTTCCTCTATAATTACTATAGCTGTCCATGTAGATAAGATCAGACTACACAAAACATGCATTCCAATCTTGTATATACATTGCCCGATTTTCCATGACATTCTTGTTATTAGAATCAGTGAAACAAAGTTTCCTTTGAGATTCTTGACATGCTACAAATTTCTGTTTTGGTAATATGGCGCTCTCTGGGTTAATTTATGCAGTACACATGACGTTAAAAGCAATTTCTCCATTTGCCACAGATGTCTTCTGCAAGATAGAAAGAACAACTGCTTGTAGGAAGTAAACCGTTACATTTTGAACCTGGCTGACAAGCGAGACAACAATCCAACTATTAGAGTAATAAGAGCAATCAGACTTGACGCCATATTCAGTATTATTCATTCATGACCATTCTATATACAGTTTTCATTCTAAATTCAAAGGCTAGTCACCTGACTGGCTATGAATTCAGTTTTTTTGCAACTGATAAATATGCCCAACTTTCCCTAATCAATGCTCTGGATCAGGATTGAAAGTAAATTTGATTGCATTGCAGTGAATACAACCCGCTCCTCATTTCGCCATAGGCATTGACTAAAAGAAATAATATTATTGTGGTCCTCTGCATCATTTCAAATCTGATTAGCCCCTGTCCCTAACATCTTAAAATGTAGCACCCTCAAAGCGTTAAAAAGAGAAACTGATGGGCATTCATCCTGATGAAGCACTTAAAGGAAAGCTTTTGAAGGCTTTAGATTAATCAAAACAAAGTCATAACTTGAGCTAATTATGGAACTTGGTGTCTCCTGCACAAGTATTTGACACATTGAAATTGTATTGTGAATTTTTGGATGGATGTAAAAAGTAAAAACAAATTCACATGGAAAAAATATAATTGTATTCTAAAGAGAAAAGTACATCTAACAGAAGGACTAACATTTACTACCAACAATATTAATCTGCTTACCTGCGTCATCTGTTTTTTTGTTAAAAAAGAAAAATCATTCCCTCTATTTTTTTGTACTTATGAAGGAGAAATTTTGAATGACCAGGAGTGAACATTAACCCTTTACCTGATTACAAAATTTTATTTCCGTCCAATTGACAGCATTTGCAGACAACAATTTCAATGTAACTCAAATGGAGCAATTTTTCTTTGATAGGGTAGAAAACATAGTGGGAAAAGGAGAAAATGCTGGTTACCAGCATTTTCTCCTTTTCCCACAATGTTTTTCAATATGCTTCTTTCCCAGGGTTGTTAAAAGTTGGCATTGTGGGGTAAAAGGTTATCTATTCTAATTAAGTCTGCTTCATTGACATGATAATACAATTTCACTCCCTTGATAAAACTTACAAAAGGGTCACAAGGGCTCTAGATCGCTCACCTGAGCCATTATACATTTGAGAGAATAATAAGTTCATGGAAAAACCAGATTTTTATCAAGACTAAAATTCTGATAAAGTGTCATGAACAGTCGTAAGAAAATGTACCCTTTACCACATAATCCCGACTTTTAACGACCCTGAGAAAGAAGCCTTTTGAAAACATTGTGGGAAAAGGAGAAAATGCTGGTAACCAGCATTTTCTCCATTTCCCACAATGTTTTCTACCCTTCCCAAAACAAATTCCAATACTTCAGTTGCATTTATTTTGTCGTCTGCAAATGCTTTCAATTAGGACAAGTCCAAAATTTTGCCATTTGGTAAAGAGTTAAAGCATGTATTATATTATCCCTTGATTTTACCCAGTCACCTATCTTTTGATCTTTCAAAGTCATCCTACGTATATATCATGACTAACATTGAGACCAAGCTTCATGAACAATTCAATAAAAATGTAGTCTTCAGAACACAAGTTTTTCCTACAATTTGACCAAGTGACCAAGTTTTTTTAGAGACATCAAGACAAACATTTTGATCAAGTTTTTTAAAAACATTGAAATAAAAATGTGGCCTCAAGAGGGCACACAAGGTAAAATATGACAGAGGACACATCAGGGTCACAAAAGCCCACCAATTAGCACTTCATGCTCAGGTGAGCTAACATCTGAATTCAGAGTTGAAACTTCAATTCCATATCACTTCCTCTTAAAATATACTGATTAATTCGTATTCTTCATCGCAAGGAAACACAAAAGGCCTTAAAAAGTATATGAAAAAATTAGATGCACAGTCACTAACAATGACAGCCAGAAAATTAACCAAACAATCCCAAGTTTTAACGACCCTGAGGTAAAGAGCATTTAAAAACATTGTAAGAAAAGTAGAAGATACTGGCATACGAAAATCTCACCATTTGAGTCTCGGTTATTTAGTCATCTGCAAAAGCCTTCAATTCTGACAGGTCCAAAATATTGTTGTTTGGTAAAGGGTGATGGCCAGTAAATCCTACACTGACTAGTTTTTGGTGACCATGGGCACACATTCTTACACATGAACACTGTGATGGGAAAAAAGTTAAAGCCTTACCTTGTAATACTTTTCTACCATATAATCCTAGTCACATCCATTTACAAACAAAAGGAATACTATATAGGATCTGACAGAAGTTGGCATTTCAGTTAAAATTTCATTGAACGTGTCAAGAAAAATGTTAATAAGCAAGCCTATGAAATTTCATCTCAAATGGCCAGATATGTCAGATTTTTTTAATCACATAGCAATATATCACACATTATTGGTCAAGATATGAAACACTGTACATGTACATGTGAAACTTCCATGAATAAAACCTAACTCAATTCTCTGAAGGTTATATAAACTTATGTCACATACGATATCACATAATGCTAATCTTAGAGACATGTCCAAATTGAAAGCATTTGCAGACAACAAATTAAAGGTGGCTCAAATGATGAAAGTAGTCTTTTGATAGGGTTGAAAAAATTGTGGGAAAAGGAGAAAATGCTGGTTTACCAGCATTTTCTCCATTTTCAACAATGTTTTCAAAAACCTTCCACAGGGTTGTCGTAATTGTTTGGTAAGGGGTTAAAACAGTTAGTTCTGTGATCAAAAGAAAAAAGAATGTACAGTATCATGTTGAACAGGAACTTCTTACAGAGCTGGTGGCTTGAAAAGACTATTACGCACAGTGCAGATAATGGAAACAGCAGGATCGTACAGATAGGTGCATTGTAGGTAATGATCAGAATGAAATCAGAAGAAATATAATTGAAAATGGCATTTAATATCAAACAAACGAAACAAAAAAGAAATTATTGTCTTTTTAAAAGAAAGGGTTGCTGATACATGTAAATGTTACTGAAATGTTACATAGGGATATCAAATAAATAATTACTGGTACCTACAAAAGAATGACCAAAATATTTGGGGGACAGGGTTAGTGTGCATAAATTTTGGCAATGTTTGAAAATGATACATATTGATGTTTCAACACACGTTTCATCAGAGAATTTCAAGGCAAATATTGCCTAATTGTTAAGATGTACACACTATCTGCATCTAATGCTGTCACGCAGAGTCACCACAATAGGTCAGTCACCCATACTGGACTATAGTCGTACAACTAAACTTGTACAAAGTGTCCTTTAACAAATCCTATTGAGACAGTCTAACTTCTTCGAAGTTATCGTGAATTGGTTTTGTTAAGTCAGTATTGTCTATGTTTGTATTTTAGCCTGTCAAAAGATTCATCAGTTCAGATCTGCTGTTACATTATAGTTACTTTGACAAATTCTGCATAAATACAACCTCATAACTCTTTACCAAATGACAAGATTTTAGACTTGTCAAATTTGAAAGCATTGGCAGATGACAAATGAAATAATGTTCAAATGACCAAGTTTTTCTACAGAAGGAAGAAAACATCATAGGAAAAAGGAGAAGCTGCTGCTTACTAGCATTTTCTCTTTTCCCACAACATTCTAGAAGGCCCCCTTTCTCCTGGTTGTCTGAATGGTAACAAGTAAAGTCACTGTAATCCCCAGTATACTAACCCATATCCACTACAGCTGCATTATGATAAAATTATCATTCAAAAACTTCTTAGGACAAGTATAAATGCTTTGTTTTAACCAGATGCTCCTTTTTCCATAATATTACCACATAAGTCAAGAAAAGGATATTTTTTTTTTCTTCAATTGCTTTAGAAGATGACATGTTATTCATAAAAACAACCCCCCTCACACACACACTTTTCTTTTATCAATCCTTTAACTTCATGGCTCTACTTTTAGAGGGATGTATATCTCTTTTAAATTTAACTTTAGATTTATTCAATGCAACTTGATTTCACTTAAGGAATGAAGAGAATTTTTTTTTGTTTTCATGGAGGTATGAAAAAAAAAAAGCTAATCACACTGTATGAAACCGCTTCGCGGTTTCATACAAAAGTGTGATTAGATTTTTTTTTCATACCTCCATGAAAACAAAAAAAATTCTCTTCATTCCTTGTAATTCAATATCACAGACAACAAATATGCACTTAAATTTTACTCTAACTGCTTTTTTTTTGTAAATCCAACATTGGGTATTTATTCAATGTCCACTTCATTGATATTTCATAGCGTGGTAAATCTGCTCGTTTATGACGTAGTGATGACTTACATTCATGACGTCATTATAGTATTAAACATTGGCAAATTTAGTAGATTTATTATTAGAAGTTCAATACGCTAGAAGTAAGCTGAAAGTAAGTTTAATAGGACCCAGCAAAGTGACCATGAGTTTAAGCTCTCTCTTTGAATTTACTGATGGATATTTTTTTCAATGTTCAGAGATAATAAATTTAGCTAGCAATTTGAAATTCGGACTGGATATAAAATCAGACGGAAAAACATTATGTTTGTTTACATTAGTTTGACTGCAAAAGTAGTTCCAGCACTGCTTATTTTTTTTTTCATGGAGCTATGAAAAAATTTTTTCAGCCAATCAGAACTCGCCAATGTTCATAAAAAAAACTAATACTGAACTATAAAGTAATGAGTGAAACTAGTCACAAGTTACCACATATTTTGTAAGGAAGCACACTATTTTGCATAGTGTTAGACATCTACCAAACCAGAGGATCACTTACTACTTACCAGAAGACAAAATCTAAGACATCCAAATTGGCAGCATTAGCAGACAACAAATTAAATGTGTATAAAATGATCAGATTTGGTTTTGATATGGTAGAAACATCATGGCAAAAGTCATCTCCCTAATAGTCCTACAACATGGGATCTTCTAGTATAGAGATGAGCTAGAGATAAATATTGACTATTTGTACAACAACACTATTTTTGTCCAGTAATTTAGATGTCTTTCTTCAACTTTTCCACTTTTGTCGCTGTTATTCCATGCATAGTGTCCTTGTTTGCAATGAAATTGTCTACAGCCCTTTGTCTCGATTTTTCCCAGCCAAATAGAGCCCTAAAACAGACAAAATGCTGATCAATTTATGATACTCTGTCTGATTGGTTCAATGTGTAACCAATCAACATACAGGATGTTTTTATACATAAAAGGAACTATTCCAAATGATATGGAAGGGAAAATATCTATTTTGAAAGATATAAAAAATTCTGCTGAAAAAATAGAGAACTCTTCCCTCATGTTGTTTTACACCCCCTTCCTTCCCAGAACCAAAGCAATATGGAAGGTATTTGTACCATAATGTTTTAAGCCATAACCATACTGGCTGCTTTTAAACTCTGTTAACTAAAACAAGTGTACACTAGAAGCGATTTTGTTTAGTATTTAATCCCATTTTCCAAATTATTTCAGTTACCGGCATATCACTTCATCCAGTGCACCCCTCTAATGCCTTACTCAAGTTTCTTTTACCTTTTACCATAGAGCAAAATTTTAGACTAGTCCATGCTGAAAAAAACTTACAGATGACGGTTCAAATATTTTTCAAATGGAAGTATTTGTTCTTAAACAAGGAGAAAACATTGTGAAAAAGGAGAAAAATGCTAGTTACAAACATTTTCTCCATTTCCCACAATTACAAATCTGCGTAAGGCTTTAATAAACAATCCTTTGTTTTCATGACCCTGAGAAAAAAGCTTTTAAAAGTAAAGCAGAGGAAGAACAAAAATCCAGATACCTGACATTTTCTCCCTTTTCCATAACAAAGACAAATCCCATATAGCTACATTTAATTTGTCATTTGTAAGTACTTTCAATTTGGGCAAGTCTAAAATTTTATCAACAAGTTTTAGCGAAGTTAACTTCAGCTGTAATAAATTTCAAGACTTTTAACTTTGTAACTGTATTTACTGCTGCAGCAAAAAAAAAATAATAATCACACAAACCTATAGACTGGTATCACAAACTTCATACGTCCTTGTTCTGTCACAAACTGAAGAGCTGACGATATGATCTCATCATACTGAGCCTTGATGCAAACTTCTATCCATCTGTAACAAAAACATTTGTAGACAAAGGGCATCTACAGTGAGCCATTCTGTGGAAAAGGGGGCTTATCTCTTTACCAAACGACAAAAATTTATACTGGTCCAAATTGAAAGGATTTGCAGACGACAAAATAAATGTAACTGAAATGATGATTTTTGTTTTTGATGGGGAAGAAAACATTGTGGGAAAAGGAGAAAATGCTGGTTACCAGCATTTTCTCCTTTTCCCACAATGTTTTCAAAAGCCTTCTCCTTCAGGGTTGTTAAAACTTGGGATTGTTTGGTAAAGGGTTAACAAATCTCTGTGATGAATTACACAAAGAAAGTCATCACATAATCATGGATCCATAAAGTCCATTTTGTCTAACAACCAACTAAAGTATGAGGTAGAATGGTCCTTGGACATGCAGAAAATTAAACAAAAGCTAAAGGTTTCAACACAAGTCAGTCCAAGCAAACTGTGCAGGCTGACCTGGGTTAATCATTTTTGCAGGTGCATTACACCCCCTTTTCACAGATGATGGCTCATATCTAAATTGACTGAATAGTGTTTTATTCTACTTTCAACATTAATTCAGTTATATCAAAAGAACAGGTATATACAATATCAAATCTACATTTTGAACTGATTGAGTAGTTTTCTATGTTGCTTTCAACCTTATTTCAGTCATATCACAACGACCCATACATACACATTCAAATCTACATCTTCAGTGTTAGACTCTGCTTTCAACATTAGTTCATTCATATCAGTGCAACATGTAGACAATCAAATCCAAAAACTTAACTGTTTACCTTACAATCCAAACTTTTTAAGACCCTGAGACAGAAGCCTTTGAAAATGAATCTTTTCTACCATTCCAAAAAGAAATTTCAATTATTGAGTCACGTTTATTTGGTTGTCTGCAACTGCTTTCAATTTGGACAAGTCTACAATTTTGTCATTTGGTGAAGAGTTAAATTGATTGAATTGTGTTCTACACTATTTTCAACACTGTTTCAGTCCTATCACAACATCAGCTGATTTATTCATGTATTTCCTGGATTTCACCACTAGACAGGGTTTCTGAAGTGCCTTGGCTAAGGATACTCCAATAAAAAATCTGGTGGCTATGCTGAGCTGAAGATCTGAACCAGCACACACATATTCAAAAGCACAAAGAACTTGAATCTATTGATCAGTTACACAGGCTGACCTGGGATGAAACTTTTTCTTATTGGTCAGTTTCCTGTATGTCTAAGGACTGTTCTACCTCATGGCTCTGTCGGTTGTTCAACAAAATGGATTAGATGAATCCATAATTATGTAATGACTTGCTCGGTATACTGCATAACAAAGATGCATTAAACCCCCTTTTACCACAATGCCATTCAAATGTAAGTATTGACAAACACATACATGCCCTTTGAAAATATTCTAGAAGAAATTCCAAATGCTCAGGAAAGCAGGTAGATTGCATGCTTTATCCAGTCTGATCATGATCTACACTAGCCACAAAAGCATTGGAGTGTCGGCCTTGTAACCTATAGGCTCTCGAGTTTGATTCTCGGGAGTGGGTGTCAACTTTGGGACTGTTCATTAGCCAACACATTCAGCACAAGTACTGGTGTAGTTTCCAGGAAGCACAGTCAATAGAGATTACTATGATTTGCAAGAGCTTGTTTCTCAATTAATGTAAAATAAATATATTGAAACAAAAGCATTTATAGTTGTGAAAGGCAGTTTTAGGTTTAGAAAAAATCAGTGTACCTCTTTCTGATTTCCGTGTTATGAACATCTTTGAACTTGTACACATCACCCATCTTGATGATTTTGGCATGAGACAGAGGTTCCTGTACATAACAATACAAATATCTATAATGCATGTCTTGACTGCTACAGGAAAAACTAGATAAAATGGTGGTCAGCTTCAATCCCCTGTTTTAATTAATTAATGTACTGAATGGTGTTTGACATCACTTTTAACATTACATGAGTCATATCACGGTGACATGTAACAAATTCATGTATATCCTGGGTTTCACCATTACTATGCTAGGGATGTGAAGTTTCTTGCCCAAGGATATTCCCATGGAAAACCCAACGCTTCTAGTGAGGCTTGAACTCTGGGCCTCCAGGTTATGCATCCTACACCTTACCACTGAGCCGCATCTGACCCCTACCCAGATTTTAAGGGATCTAAGGAAGAAGGCTTTTGAAACATTGTGGGATGAGGAAAAAATGTTGGTAACCAGCATTTTCTCCTTTTCCCACAATACTTTCTATCCTTTCAAGACTAATCTCATCATCTCACCCACAAATTTACTTGCCATCTGCAAATGCTTTCAATTTGGACAAGTGTAAAATTTTGTTGTTTGGTCATGAGGGAAGGGTGATGTGACCAGAATATCTCTCACAATAGCTGACAGTATAGATCCAAGATCAGACAGCAAGTTTTGTGCAGTCTGGTGCCCTATTCACCAAACATTCTAATTACTGATCTAATTCTAAATTCCAAAATAGCCATTGCATCTCCCAAGACCCTTTGAAACTTAGAAAAGAACTATGCTCTATGAAAATGGAGTTCAACCCTTTACCAAACAATCCCTGGTTTTAACGACCCCAAGGAAGAAGCCTTCTGAAAACACTGTGGGAAAAGGAGAAAATGCTGGTAACCAGCATTTTCTCCTTTTCCCCCAATGTTTTCTACTCTTCCAAAGTCAAGTTTCAATTTTTGAGTCATGTTTATTTCGTCGTCTGCAAATGTTTTCAATTTGGACCAGTCTAAGATTTTGTCGTTTGGTAAAGAGTTAATACATCTCCAAAAAGTATTAATCCAAATAAGCCTGCATAGACTGTGCAGGCTGATCTGGGTTGATACTTTTGCAGATGTATTGAACAAAACTTTTTGATAATGGTCGACATGTCACAGGACAGTCTATGTACCTCATGATTCAGTCGGTTGTAAGCCAAAATGGATTTTATGGATCAATAATTATGTGACAATTTGCTTGGTATGATGGATCATGGCAATGCATCAAATGGCCTTTTGCCTGAGCACGGCTCGATGAAAATTAAATTTGGAATATGGAATTTTGAATACGGACCCTCATCTTCATCTATACTATCTGCAAAAGCAGATAGGCCTGCTAAAAGTTCTTCAGTATGAAATACATGTAAATGAAGTAAAACATTTTTAGTCCATAAATAGACAAGGACCTATGATGCAGTCTCAAGGTTATTTTGGTCAGCATATCTCACAAAATTTGACAGTTTAAATCCAACGAAAGTCTTCCTTATTGTATCCTAGAACAGCTCAAGTTGTAACTATCATCCTGTAAATGAACTTTCAGAACACAACAGGAAATATTGGTGTAATGCAGTTTTTTTCCTGTCCCACAATACTTCAAACAGTTGTTCTGCAGTTAGATGAAATACATCATCTGCAGAAGAAGGCTTTTGACAATATTGTGGGAAATGGACGAAATGCTGATAACCAGCATTTTCTCCTTTTCCCACAATGTTTTCTAACCTTTCAAAAAACCAAATCACTCAAGTGATGCTCAATTTGTCGTCTGCATATGCTTTCAATTTGGATAAGTTTGAAATTTTGTTGTCTGATAAAGAGTTAAAACTGAGCTACAACAACCAAATGATAAAACCGACAAACCCTATCATGGATAAAATGTAAAAACTGTTCTGTTTGTTTGGTAACAAAGTTTTCAACATCACTGTATACAAACTGGTCCAGCTTATCATCTGTGGCAGACATCCATCTCTCTACTAGGTTTCGTACATTGGCTACCAAACTTTCATCAAACCTAAAACAATATATTAATCCTTTACAAAAAAATCTTTTAACAACTCTGACAAAAGAGGCTTTTAACATCTTACTTCACAACAAAATTTTTGACTTGTCCATACTGAAAGTATTAGCAGATGTTATGACAAATTCAATGTCGTTCAAAAAATGATTTCTGTCTTTCAAATAGTGGAAAATATTGTGGGAAGAGGTGAAAATTCTTGTACCAGGATTTTCTCCTTTTACCACAGTGTTTGAAAAGGCCCTTTCTATCTGGGCCATTAAAACATGGGATTGTTGCATAAATGGTTAAAATCAGAGTGTAAAAAGAGAAAACACTGGTAACCAGTATTTTAACCTGTTCCCACACTGTTTTCTACTCTTTCAAAGACAAATCACATTATCTGTTTCACATTTCATAAGTTTTTGTCTGCAAATGCTTTCCAAATTGACAAGTTAAACCCTATACCACACAATCTTGACTTTTAATGACTCTGATGAAGAGAGTCTTCAAAAATATTGTGAGAAAACAAAAAAAAATGTTGGTCATCAGCTTTTTCTTTTTTTCCCACAATGTTTTCAAAACCTTTTTCTTCAGGGTTACTAAAACACAGCTTGTTTAGTAAAGATCCCAATTATGCTTGTATGATATATATTGAATAGAAGCATACAGTTACCTGGGTTTCATGGGGGGCATACCTTCGCCTTCTAACCATCTAGGCCAGTCAACTTTATCTAGAACTTCTTTTTTATCCTGTAAGAGACATCAATAATTCAACTCTATACCAAACAATCTCAAGTTTTAATGACCCTGAAAGAAGGCTTTTATGGGCAAAGAAAAAAATGCTGGTAACCAGCATTTTCACCTTGTCCCAATATGTTTACTATCTTACTTTACACAAACCCTTACATTTGAACCACAGTGTATTTAATCAGTAGTTTGCTTGTGCTTTCAAATTTGACTAGTCCGAAATGTTATCGTTTGGTAAACAGTTAATCTACGAGTTAGTTTCTTTTCTGTCAGGGCTTGTTTTTAGTCAGGACACAGACAAAAAGATCCATGCTAAATAATCCAGTGTTTTCTCTTCTTCTGTGTTTTCCTCCCTTTACAAAACCAATCTTATCTTTTGAGCCGATTGTAATTCAGCATCTACAAATACTTTTAACCTTTTGCCAAACAGTCTAGATTTCTAATAACCCTGACATAGAAGACCTCTTAAAAGATGCTGGTAACCAGCATTTTCTAATTTTCCCAGAATGTTTTCTATCCTTTGAAACCAGATGTTATGTTGTGAATAACATTTAATTTGTCGTCTGCAAATTTTATTTCAATTTGGACTGGTCTTAAATTTTGTTGTTTGGTACAGTGTCTGAAAAAGTTTAAATTTTTGTTGTTTGATAAAGAAATAACTAAATATATGCATTAGATCACTTGTGTAAACTCTGTGATAAATTGGTCATTCTTTCTAAGTTAGCTTGGGATATCTGTTACGAACTGAATTGGATCTACATCTCACAATCAATAAAACCAATTTCACAAGGAAAGTGAAAGGAGTCATGTTCTGTGAAAAGCGGATTTAATACATCTGCGAAAAGTATCAATTCATGTCAGCCTGTGCAGTCCAAAAACCATTCTACCTCATTATTCAGCAGTTTTAAGACAAAAAGTATTTCATGGATCTAAAATTGTGTGATTACTTGCTTGCTTGGTATACTGCATCATGGAGATGTGTTAACTCTTTACCACACAATCCCAACTTTTAACGACCCTGAAAGAAAAGCCTTTTGAATATAACCAGCATTTTCTCCTTTTCCCACAATGTTTTCTACCCTGTCAAGGATAGAAATCACTAATTAAGCAACATTTAATTTGTCGTCTGCAAATGCTTTCAATTTTGTCCCGTCAAAAATTTTGTTGTTTGGTAAAGAGTTAAACCCCCTTTTGCCACAGCATAGCTGAAAGGTTTTGTTGGATTGTGGGAAGAACATAGCCTGGGTTTCAGTCCGTTCAATTTTTTCCTTTTCTGTCATTCGGTCGTTACTTTGTCAAAAATGATGGCTTGGGGACATTTGAAAACCAATCGCAGCGACATCTAGTTTACCCCATCTCACAGTGGGGTAAAGTAGATGTCGCTGCAATTGTTTTCGAATGTCAGTGACTAAAAATAGATATAGAAATTCCAATAGCCTCAATTTGGTCACTTCCTGTCTGTGGACTGTCTTTGAAAATACTGAAAACAAAATTTCAAACAGGTATTGACAATGACTTTGGAGGATAGTTTAACAATAGCTGCTAATCGTTTAATCTGTTTGACTCTGAAAGCTTTTCAAAAGGATGTTTTTCCTAGTTTTATTGCAGGTCGCAATGATTTTTGATAAAACAACGTGTTCGTGAAAATCACTTGTCCCCACTGTACTTGAATTAGTCGAAAAATGCACCAATTCATCGTTATCAACATTGTGACATCACGCAATAAAAAAATCTATAATTAGATTATCAGCACAATTCATAATCATGGGGAGACCCTCGAATGTCCCCGGGCAGTAATAATCACGGATAGCTGCCAAAGATCGACAGCAGACCGAGATTACAAGTCTGATACGAAGTTATTAATAAATTATTACCACCTGGACCAAGGCTAGGAAGAAAATGTCTTCAAATACCTTCAAAATTCTCTCCTTTCTCAAGCTATTACACAAACTAACTTTTCTCTCTTTACCGAACAACAAAAGTTTGGATTCATCCATATTCAAAGCATTTGCAGACAACGTTCAATAAGTCAAGGTATTTATCTCTGATAGAAATCATTACATTAAAACATAGTACAAAAATGAAGAAAATTATGTTGTTTGGCAAAGACTCAAACAATTACCTGGAAGTACTCATATAGGAAGTTTTTCCAGTCTTCTGTTGTGACTGACTGGTGCTGATATCTTTGTATATAGGCTTTCAGGAATGGGTTGAAAACATCTGAAAATACAGTAATAGGTGATGACAGAATCATTAATACATGGCTCTTTATGGAATGTTCAACTTTGATCATTCAGTCATGACAATAGGTCTAAGTATTGCAAATCTTTTAACTCTTTACCAGACCACAAAATTTTAGTCTTGTCCAAATTGAAAGCATTTGCAGACGACTTAAATGGTGCAATTCTTCTTTGATAGGGTAGAAAACATTGTGGGAAAAGGAGAAAATGCTGGTTACCAGCATTTTCTTCTTTTCCCGTGATGTTTTCAAAAGGCTTCTTTCCCTGGGTCGTTAAAAGTAGTCATTGTGCGGTATAGGGTTAAGTCTCTATGGCAAAATTACAAGACAAAATAGAGTACGGTATAAATCTTTAAAGACCTTGCATGTTCTATGCCATCCTATCTTCAACAATCCTGACTGCAAAAGTGACTAAAATTGTCTTATCCATTGTGAGACAAGTTCTTCAATTTACATTAATCACTCTTCATGATTGCTTTTTTTGAAACCTTAACCAGTTCTCTTGCCATTATTTGGGTATAGCCAATGCTTGACTCCACTCATCCCAAGAGCCAAACCCAGAACCTCTAATGAGGAAGGCCAACACTCCATCCCTACACCATCCACTCCCGCAGGTTCAGTGCTCCAAGGCAAAGGTAAATAACAGACTAAATTAGAGAACTTAGTGAATTCTAAAGCATGATTTCTTTAATAAAACCTTTGTTGTGGGTACTCAACAGATCTGTCTCAATGACAGAATACATGTGAGTATGAATAACGTAAGTGCTTATCCATATAGCTAAGTTCAGAGTTAATTCTGGTGTTTTACCTGGACCACCCAAAATGGACTCCAAATAGAAGAGAAAAGCACACCCTTTCTCATATGGTACTTTGGAGAAGGAATCATCTGGGTCTATACCGTCCATTCTGATCACAAGTCGAGTGTATTGCGGAGTTGACTTCATCAAAGTATTGACCTGTCAAATGTTTTATTAAATCTTTACCAGATTACAAAATTTTTGACCGAACATTCCACGACAATAACTGAAACAATGGCTGAGATGATGATAGTTTGTCTTGGAACAGGGTGGAAAACATTGTGGGAAATGCAGAAAATGCTGGTAACCAGCATTTTATCCATTTTCCACAATGTTTTCAAAAGGTTTTTTCCCCACATCGTTAAAGCACAGGATTGCTTGGTAATTACATGACAGATTTTACAAGTTTTAGTATATTACCTGGACCGCCTAAAATGGACTCTAGATAGAAGAGAAAAGTACATCCTTTCTCATAGGGCACTGTGGAGAAGGAATCATCCGGGTCTATACCGTCCATTTTGATTACAAGTCTGGTGTATTGTGGAGTTGACTCCATCAAAGTATTGACCTATCAAATGTTTTATTCAAATAAATAAGGGAATCCTCCGGTCCTGAATCACTCACCTAAGATCTACTGTGTCAAGCTAATAATCCAAGTTTGGAATTTTTATTGTAAAAAGCAAACCATGGTCTGGAGTTTTGTTAATGAATTTAGAACAGTTACTACAGTGTTTCATGTGATCCTAAGTGACTAATATTCATACATGGCTGATATTTAGATAAGACTAATATTCCATATTCCAACTAATTCTCTTAAAATCAGAAAAAAAATGTAGCCCCAAGAATGAACACAAGGGGTTCTTTCATTTGATCCAGTGACATATTTTCACCCAATACCTAAAGACAAAGTTTCATCAAAATCGAAAAAGCATATTACTTTTAGAGTTAATTCCTGTTGTTGTTGTTGTTTTCACATACTTCTGTAACCTAGTTTCAAGCCCCTATTAAAACTTCTCTGAGATACCTTTTAACAAACAATCTGAGCAAGTTCTGTTTAGACTGGGAGAAGAAAAAGTGAATTAATTATTTCTTCAAGATTTGACTTAGTGACCCAGTCTTTGACCTTGGTAACCCTTTCTCAAGTTCATAAATGAAATCAGCAAGAAAAGCATTTTGGCCAAGTTCCACGCCTGGCGCAAAATATGATATATACGACTCATGCTCTGGCAAAACAGGGTTTATTGCATCTCCGTAATACAGTCTATACCAAGCAAGTCATCACATGACCTGCAACACGTGAAAAGGGGCATTTGGACATTTGCGTAAAATGTTGTCTCGGATTAGCCTGCGCATTCCGCGCAGGCTAATCCGAAATGACACTTTCCTTTTTTTATGTAATTTTCTGTTTTGCGCAAGTCTACTGTAGCACAAAATCTAATGTAGTCTTAAAGTGTCGTCTCGGATTAGCCTGCGCAGACTGTGCAGGCTGATCCGAGACGACACTTTACGCAAATGTCCGAATGCCCCTTTTCGAGTGTTGCAGGCCACATAAGAATGGATCCATAAAACCCATCTAGTCTAACAATTGACTGAACCAGGATGTACAATAGTCTTTCGACATGCACACAACTTACAAGTAACAAAAAGTTTCAGTGCATGTCAACCTGTGTGGAGTGCGCAGGTTGATATGGGTCAATACTTTTTGCAGATGCATTAAGCCCCCTTTTCACAGATCATGGCTCATATATATGGTGTACCAAGTAAGTTTTAGACCTGGATAGCCTATAGCAAATCCTCACCTTATCTCTTTACCAAACGAAAAAATTTTAGACTTGTTCAAATTGAAAGCATTTGCAGACGACAAAATAAACGTGACTCAAAAATTGAAACTTGACTTTAGAAGAGTAGAAAACATTGTGGGAAAAGGAGAAAATGCTGGTTACTAGCATTTCCTCCTTTTTCCACGATGTTTTCAGAGGGCTTCTTCCTCTGGTCGTAAAAACCAGGGATTGTTTGGTAAAGGGTTATACAGTAATTCTGACTAAGTGAAAGTAGGATTGCAACAAAGCCGTTTCCTGTACAGTATCCACATTGTTCATAGACAAAGCTTGACTAAGTCATCTTTATGTAGATTTTTTTAACTTGACTGACCCACACTCCAAGTTATTTGGAGAAAACCAACGCCACTATGTTGTACCCAAAAATCCAAAAATTCTCCCTATTGACCTGGTGTAAGCTCCTACAATGTTTTCAATGGACTTCTTCCTAATGATTGTCAAAATATGTAAGCCATGCTCTGTGAAAAGGGGGCTTAATGCATTTGCAAGAAGTAGCGAACCAGGTCAGCCTGCGCAGTCCGCACAGGCTGACCTGGGCCAAAACTTTTCTGCTTTTGGTCAATTTTCTGCATGTCAAAGGATCAGTGTATCTCATGATTCAGTAGGTAATTGTACAAAACAGATTTTAGGGATATACAGTATAATACTATGATGATTTGCTTGGTATCATGTATCACAGAGATGCATTAAGCCCCGTTTGCCAGAGCATGCTTCATGTGTTTATAAGAGAGTTGGAGATAACATGCCAAACTTTCCAGCATATACCTCATTACCTCCGGAAAAAAATATACAGTAGACTATACCACAAGCAAGTTCTCCTTTGGTCACAGTGTTTTCAAAAGTTGTCTTGCGAAGAATGTAAAAAGATGTCTACAGAAAAAACTTGTTAGTTAACTTACACACTCCTGTAACTCCTCCCAACCATAGAAGCCAAGGTACTGCCTGTAAACTTCACCGCCTTTCAATCCACTAACAATCTTTCGCTCGACAAACACTGTATTTCCCTCGTTCAGCCTGTAAGGTGAAAGATGAGATATGCAAGGACGTTTTAGATTATTTTAATTTTAAACCTTTACCAAACAACAAAATTCAAGACATGTACTAATTGGAAGCATTTGCAGATGACAAATTTAACATGGCTCAAAAACTGAAATTTGCCTTCAGATGTGTAGAAAAATTGTTGGAAAAGGAGAAAATGCTCATACATGTACTTACTTTAACTCTTTACCAAACGACAAAATTTTAGACTGGTCGAAATTGAAAGCATTGCAGACGACAAAATTAACATGACTCAAAAATTGAAATTTGTTCTGGGAGGGTAGAAAACATAGTGGGAAAAGGAGAAAATGCTGGTTACCAGCATTTTCTCCTTTTCCCACGATGTTTTCAAAAGGCTTCTTATTCGGGGTCGTGAAAACCAGGGATTATTTGGGAAAGGAATAACCCTTCACCAAATGACAAAATTTAAGACAAGTATGAATTGGAAGTATTTGCATACGACAAATTACACATGGCTCAAAAACTGAAATTTGCCTTTAGAAGGATAGTATAAATTATGGGAAAAAGAGAAAATGGTGGTAACCAGCTTTTTCTGGAATTTTCTCCTTTCCCACAATGTTTTCTAAAGCCTCCTTTGTCAAGGTTATTAAAACTTGGGATTGTGTGGTAAATGGTTAAACAGTACTAACTAGGCTACGTGGCCCAGAATAGATCCAAGATCGAAATGCATATTATAGTTATATTCAATTCTTTCCATAATTGTGTCAAACAGCTGGCTCTTTTACTGCCCTCACAGGTCATGCATGGTTCACAGGTGAGGGTGGATTCCCAACCTGGAGGCCCTGAGCTTCACCCTTTCTCAAAGTCCTGGTTTTTATTGTGGGATTGTCCTTGAGCAAGACACTTCAGAGCCCTTGCCTAGTGCTGTAGCAGCCTGGGGCACAAGTGAACAAATAAGCCGTTGCTTTATGACTGACATGACTGATTTACAGTTTTAAGTCTTTCATTACCAACGACGACTGTACATGTAGTAGCTTTTGCAATGGCATGGATCAAGATCAGAGTACACAGACCATGCAGTCTGATCTTTTATCTACACCATCACAGGCCACTATGTGATACTAATCTATGACATTAATCATCTTTAAAAGCAGTGGAAAGCTACTTTTACAACCATGAAAAAAGTGGAAAAGACAGTTTAACATACCAAAAGTGTTCAAAGGTTTTATTTGTCACCAGGTTTCCTGTCCATGAATGAGCAATTTCATGAGCCACAACGTCAGCAAGGGATCTGTCACCAGCCTTTAACATGAAATATGACCATTAACTCTTTACCACACAAAATTTTAGCCTGATCCAAACTGACGGCACTTGCAGACCACATTAAATGTTATTCAAAACAGAAAATCTGTCTTTCAAAGGGTAGAAAACATTGTGGGAAAAGAAGAAAATGCTGGTTACCAGCATAACCAGCATTTTCTTCTTTTCCCACAATGTTTTCAAAAGCCTTGATTCTCAGGGTTGTTAAAAGTTGGGATTGTGTGATAAAGGGTTAAACCTAAAATGCACTGGACATTTTGCAGAAGAAGATTTTTAAAGATTTAAATACTTTTCCGTTTTGTTACCATAGCAACCAGAGTTTCTGTGAAGTTCGGTCAAAATTGGACAGGGAGTTTCAGAGAAGATGTTTGCAATAATAAAGATAGCACAGTGGACACACACTCCCATGAGGGACAAAAGGCCATAACATAAGCTTACTTGCCTTTGACCAGTGCACCTAAAAAATAATAAACAACCAATTCAAACTCTTTGTTGTTCTCTCTCTTACCCTCAACAAAATAATTTTATGTATTTTATGACCCTTTGGAAAGCAGTTTTTGGAAACATTGATAAACAGAATTTTCTCCTTTTCCCACAATTTTTTCTACCATGTAATGGACAAATCCTATCATTTTAACCACATTTATTCTGTCTAGTAAAGTGGTAAGTCAAGAAGCTTTCATCTATATAGGAGGTAATTCAGTTTTAAAGACATTTAAATAGTTTGTTTTCTATCTTACCAAGAGTGTTGGGGTAACAAAAGTAAGGCAGGGGTTTTCCATTCCTCCATACGGGAAAGACGGTGGCAATACTAACAAGTCATAATGGCCCCAAACATATGGTCCAAGTAGCTTCTCTGCTGTCTGTAACATGGCTTCAGTCTATGGTAAAAATGGATTTCATGTGAACTCTTTACCAAACTTTACAATTTTACAAGCCTGAGTAAAAAGGCCTTTGAACACATTGTGGAAAAAGAAGGTAATCAGTTTTTCTTCCTGTACAACCAATGTCTTCACTAAGCTAGTGCTTCTTCAAAACCCTTGGAAACCTCATAAATTTGTTCAGCAAAAGGTTAACCTGTTACAGGTTATGAAATATTTAGACTACTCAAACTTTAACCCTTTACCACACAGCAAAATTTTAGACCTATCCAAACTGAAAGCATTTGCAGATGACAATTTCAAAGTGGCTCAAATGGTGCAATTTTGCTTTGATTGAGTAGAAAACTTTGTGGGAAAAGGAGAAAATGCTGGTTACCAGCATTTTCTCCTTTTCCCACAATGTTTTCAAAAGGCTTCTTCCTCAGGGGTGTTAAAAGTCGTCATTGTGTGGTAAAGGGTTAAAACTTTGCCATTTACGAGCTTTATGAAGAAGCCCTTTTGAATCTTAAGGTAAAAAAAAGAAAAGCTTAACCTTTCACCACACTGTCCCGACTTTTAACGAACCTGACAAAGGAGGCTTATGAAAACATTCTGGGAAAAGGAGAAAATACTGGTCACAAGCATTTTCTCCCCTTTTTTCACTCTGTTTTCTATCCTTTCAAAGTCATAAATCATATTTTTGGCAACATTTTGATGTGTCATCTGCAAATGCTTTCAATTTGAACCGGTCAAAAATTTCGTCATTTGGTAAAGAGTTAAATTTTCTCCTTTTCAAACAATATTTTCTACTCTTGAACCCTTTCAGCACCAGCAAACAGGGGCTTTTACTGACCCCACAGATCGAGGTCAGACAGCACAGAACATGAAGTCTGATCGTGCATCTATACCATCCGTCTGTTTAGTCATGCCTATATGATAAATACCTGTGTTTCAGTGGATTGTGTTTTAAGCCTTATAAACAAAATATGTTTATAGATTTGGCAATGAAAGAGTACTGCACAATGCCGACTTTTAACGACCCTGAAAAGAAGCCTTTTGAAAACATTGTGTGAAAAGGAGAAAATGCTGGTAACCAGCATTTTCCCCTTTTCCCACAATGTTTTCTACCCTATTAAGGAAAAATTTCATCTTCTGAACCATATTGAAATTGTTGTCTGCAAATGCTTTCAATTTGGACAAGGCTAAAATTTTGTCGTCTGGTAAAGAGTAAGTAGACAACTCCCATTCAATTTGCTGTCAGTATATTTCAAATCAACCAAACAAAAGAATTTTGGAATCAACCAAATTGAAAGCATTTGCAGATGAAAAAATAAAAGTAGTTCAAATGATAACTGCTGTCTTTGATAGGGTAGAAAACATTAATGGAAAGGAGGACATGCTGGTTACCAGCATTTTCTCCTTCCCCCATAATGGCAATTATTTGGATGTTTTTTCTTGGTTGAAACATCAGTGGCTTTTGCAGCCTGTGCACATCAAGATCAGACTGCAGAGAATGCGTAGTCTGATCTTGGATCTACACTGTCCTCTATGCCCAATCATTCTGCCACTAGCAGACTTGAAATGGTAATTATTGGATACATTTTTTTTTGGCTTTTATCAATACATCCCAGACACCCCAGAAAAAGATGTTTGATTGATTTAATGGTGTTTTATGCCACTCTCAACATTATTTCAGTCATACTGAAATGACAATTTACTCACAGATGTGTTTTACCAGCACATTACTGGGGCTCTGAAGCGACTTGCCAAAGGACACTCCATCTTAAAACCCAGTGTCGCGTCTGAAGATCAGGCTGAGAACCTTTACAACATCTTTACTACCAGGCCACACAGGACCCCAGAGAAATAGAACACATGATAATTGACAAAAGCACCAGGTAGATGATTACCTCTGCAAATTCATGAACACATGCCTCCAGGTATTCTGGCTCTGTCCACACCTTACTTCTTGGTCCAATTTTCCTAAAAATATCATTTAGAAATATAAGTAGGTCATCAACATATGTACATCTATTTCAAAATCATAATCTTTCACCAAAAGACAAAATTTTAGACTTGTACAAATTGAAAGCTTTTTCAGGGGACAAATTAGATGGGGCTAAATCGATGGAATTTGTTTTTGAGAGAAGAAAACATTATGAGAAAAGAAGAAAATGCTAGCTATTAGACTTTCTCCTTTTTCCATAAATTTTTAGAAATTTTTGATAACAAGTATTTTTTCTGTTTTCTCACAATGTTTTCTACCCTTTCAAAAACAAGTTCCATAATTTCAGACACATTAAACATGTCATCTGCAAACAATTTCATTTAGACAATTCTAAAATTTTGCTCTTTGGTAAAGAGTTAAAATATTTGAGCCATGCTCTGTGAAAAGGGGGCTTAATGCTTCTCCGTGATGCATGATAGCAAGCAAGTGATCTTACATTCATGGCTCCATAAAATCCATTTTATCTAACAACCGACTGAGTTATGAGGTAAATTGGACCTTGGACATGCAGAAAAATGACCGATAACAAGAAGTTTTGACCCAGGTCAGCCAGCGCGGACTGCGCAGGCTGACCTGGGTCAAAACTTTTTGCAGATGCATTAACCCTTTCCCAAACAATCCCTGGTATTTACTGGTCAGGAATAGAAGCCTTTTGAAAACATTGTGGGAAAAGGAGAAAATGCTGGTAACCAGCATTTTCTCCTTTTCCCACAATGTTTTCTACCCTATCATATAGAAAAATCATCTTTTTAGCAACTGCTAATTTGTCATCTGCAAAATGTTTTCAATTTGGTCTGGTCCAAAATTTGCCGTTTGGGAAAGGGTTAAGCCCCCTTTTCACAGAGCATGGCTCATTTACATATCTGTCACTTCTAACTGTATCAACGAAAGTAATGAAGGTTTATTACATTAGAGCCATGCCCTGGCAAGATGGAGCTTAATGCATCTGTGTAATGCATTGTATTAATCAAGCCATCTCATAACTATGGATCCATAATAGCCACTTTTTTAATAACCAACTGAATCATAAGGTAAACTGGTCCTTGGACACACAGAAAATTGACCAATAGCGAAAAGTTTCAGCCCAGGTCAGCTTGCGCAGACTGTGTGGGCTGACCTGGGTTGATACTTTTTCGCAGATGCATTAAGCCCCCTTTTCACAAGGCATGCTTCATTTCCCTTTTAGTTACTTTGCCCAGTAAACTTGAGATATGAATATATAAAATGCAATATAAAACAACACATAACAAATCACTATCAGACATGTCAAACGAATGAAAGAGAGCTGCATTTCAAACAGAATGTCTTACTCTACCCACTGGTTTGATTCCCCTGTTCAGCTAATTTCTTTTCAGAGGACTGATGACAGACATTGCAAAATGGTACATTCCTGTCTCACTCCTGAACATTAACGATCATGTTTATGTGGAAAAGCAGCCAGTTGCTCAGGAGAGAAGGCTGTGTGAAATACTGGTAAAATGAACTCCAGGAAAGCTTGGATATAAGCACTGGCTTCTATAATAAAATGATGCTGAAAATGGCTTTTAACTCTAAACAAGCAAATCATTGTGCTACCAAAGCCCAACCTTTTGATGTCCATTAATAAAATCTGTATCTTTCTGAGAAGCACTTACTTTGAGACAATGTTTCCTCCAGCTATAGCTATCAGGTAGCTGGGTATAGGGATCTTCTGGCTGAACTTGTGTACTGTCTTAGTACTGTCTTCTTTACGGGTTTCAGAACTCTCGTTCAAGGCACTCATTAACATTTGTATGTTTGCTGGGGCTGTAATCTATAGTACTCAAACTGTCAACAATGGGTAACCAGAATGTCCCAGTAGGGATGGCAGAGGATTGTCGAATGTATTACAAAGTAAAGTTCAACTGTCTGTTGCAAATTTTTTTCAAGAGTATTGAGTGTGGAAGTCGCAACATTATAAATATGGTGACAAGTACTCATGCATTTCTCTAATTGACTCTTTACTAAACAAATAAAAATAGGACTTGTCGAAACTGAAAGCAATTTCAGACAACAAATTAAATGTGGCACGTAATTAATGATGATTTTTTTTAGTGGAAGAAAATTTTGGGAAAAGAAGAAAAAATGCTGCTAACTAGCATTTTCTCCTACTCCCAAAATGTTTTCAAAAGCTTTCTTTCTTAAATTCATTAAAACTAGGAATTAGTGGTGAAGCGTAAACCCTTTGTAAACAGTCCTGTGTATCAATAATCATCAAGTAGAAAGCTTTTGTGAACACTTTGGGAAAAGGAGAAAATTCTAATAAATATCATTTTTCCCTTTTCCAAAAATCTTAATTGTGTTATTTAAGCCTCATTCAATTTGTTGTCTGCAATTGCTATCTATTTGGAAGAGTCTAAACTTTTGTAGGCTGGTCAAGAATTAATTCTATACCAAATGACATTTTTTTTTGCCAAAAATTCAAGCTTTGGCAGAGGACAAATTTAATGCTGTCTATTTGATGACATTTGCATTTACAAGGGTAAAAAGAATTGCCGGAAAAAGAGAAAATGCTGGTTACCAGCATTTTCTCCATTTCCAACGTTTTCAAGAGCTTTTTTCCTCATTCTTTGGTAAAGGGGTTATACTGAATTAATCTTGATAATCTATGAGTACTTATCTATGTAAAAATCCAAATGTTACTATTTCAGAGTTTTTTTTTTTTTTTTTTTTTTGGGGGGGGGGGGGAATCGTCCATATTGGACAGTTAGACAGTGTAGATCCAAGATCAGACTGCACAGAATGTGCAGTCTGATCTTGATCTACACTGTCTGCAAAAGGTCAGTGCAATGCTCTTAGCAGCTTAAGGGTTAACAAGTCACTGGGTTTCAGATGAAATGACAAAAATCTCCTTCTTTGTCCTAGACTACTTACCTGAGCTGTATAGGTAAACTTGACAGAGGGCGTGTCCTGAATGGGAATAATGCTTCGACAGTGGATAGCCTAATTAAAAAAGAAATGCAGGAGAATTTATACATTTATCAGTATTTGTGTCTTAAGATTACATTGCCTTGACTAAGAAGGTATCTATCCATTGAATAAAATATGTTTAATGCAAAATAAGCTCTTTCATAGCAAAGAAGGAATTCACACTTGAAAAAGTCCAACAGTTCTTGAAGCAAGTAAGTCCGAATACAGGGTGTGTGATAGTTGCGTAACACTTTTGGATATTTATAATATGGCATTCAATTTCAGATGTAAAGATAAAAATATATATACATGCATATAAAATATGGAAGTTTATTTTGTGTGATAATGTCATTCAATTTCTACAACATTAAACACTTCATACAGATTTCAAATCAGAAGTATGATTTTACCATTTGCATCATTTAAGTATTTAAAGACACTTTCAATGTTCTTTCCATGGCAATCACTTATAGAAACATTCCAATATCAATCTTCTTGATTTCACGCTTAATGTACTTTAACAACAAGTCTGTGCTGTCTGGCAGAGGATTGCATACCTTTCACCGCAAAAAACCCCAAAGGAAGAAGTTGCACAGGTTGAGGTTGGAACAGTGCACAGGCCATGATATTCCTCAATCTTACACCTCCGAATATCATCTTGGTATTACCCAATCACCAAACATATCACATAAATAATCTATCACAGCATCAGATGTGTGTGCCATCCTGCATAAATCATGTGTTTTGCAATGTAGGGTACTTCTTTGCAAGCACTGGAACAAGCTTGTTTTTCAAACGTCTTCCTTTGGGGTTATTTGGAGTCAAAGGTCTACAATCCCAAGCCAGATAACACAGGCATGTTGTTAAAGAACATTAAACATGAAATCAAGAAGACTGATCCTGGAATGTTTCTATAAGTGACTGACAATTTTATCGTGCCTGTTTGCTATGGAAAGAGCATATGAGGCCGTCACATTAAAAATGTCATTAAATACTGAAAAAAACACCGATGAAAAAAAAGGTACTTCTGATTTGAAATCTGTAGGAAAGTATGTATTGTAATGGAAAATGAAAGAAATTATCACATAAAAAAACTTTCATATTTTATATGTACATGTTTATACAGCTTTATCTCTTCATCTGAAATTTAAAGCTGTATCATAAAATGTACAAAAATGTTATCTTACTTTCTGGACACCCTGTATGACCTTTATTGTCCCTCAACAGCTTTAGGAAACATTATGGAAAAAGGAGCTACTGCTTATAACATAGAGAATCTTACATGAGCATTTATGTATAATTATCATCTTACATAAACTTAATGACGAAAATGTACACAACACTCTTTGCAAGCCTCTGGCTTCACTTTCATATTGACATAAATGAAACATGTGTTGTTCCAAGACAAGATTATCATCAAACCTTGCAAATAAAAGAAACAAGAAGTATCTAACTCACCTCACACTGACTAAACAAGTAAGGATGTTTTTTGCCTGCAGTCTGGCTAGGGCTCAGCCACTGTAGGGCTTCAATGTCTGGGCTTGTTTCATACTGCACGGATATAACAAACCTGAAAAAGGAGAGAAGAACGATGGTAAACATGTTCCCTGACACCTACAGAAAAGATCGGATACTAGTATTCAGTACAAAGACCAAAATATAGCAGGCCATTTTGGAAACATTATGTGGCTAATACAGACATCAATCATAATGGGTGACTTTTCATGTACTTAACCTTCATTTATGTCAATCAATTTTATACTACAAGAATGGATTCAAAAAGCTGCAATGGCATTTATTTCAGGAGGTAATGATTTAACCCATAACCAAACAGGGGAAACAATCCCATGATTTCACAAACCTGTGCATTAAGGCTTTTGAAAAAATTTCAGGAAAAGGAGAAAATGCTGGTAACCAGCTGGTAACCAGAATTTTCTCCTTTTCTCACAATGTTTTCTACCCTAACAAAGACTGATTTCAGTTTTTCAGTAACATTTGAGCCATGCTATGACAAAAGGGGGCTCAATACATCTCCGTAATCCATGGTACCAAGCAAGCCATCACATACTTATGGATCCATAATATCCACTTTTATTAACAACCAACTTAATCATGAGATAGACTGGTACTTCAGCATACAGAAAATTGACTGATAGTGAAAAGTTTCTGACCTGGGTTGATACTTTTCGCAGCTACATTAAGCCCCCTTTTCACAGAGCATGGCTCATTTATTTAGTTATCTGCAAATCCTTTCAGTTTACGCAAGTCTTAAATCTTTCATTGGTTAAGAGTTAACTCTTGAATAAAGATAGAAATACATGTAGAAAACACATGAGATTACCAAGTATTTTTACAGTTAAATTTACCATTCTGTCAGTAAGGGTATTGCCATTATTACCTAAAAAGGGATAAATACAATTTTAACATTGTCAAATGCCAGGTGGCTCCATAGCTCATTGGTAAAGTTGCCAACAATGGTTTTGAAGGTCATGGAATTCAATCCCAAGTTGGCAATTTTTTTCAGCTTTTTGTTTTGTTTACAAAATAATAAATTTCTTCCTTCCAAAAAGTCTCAGGCCAAAAACTGGTTTTCATGTCCCTTTAACCCTTTTCCACACAATCTTGAGTTTTAACAACCCTTTGTGAGAAGGATTTTGAAAATATTGTGGAAAGGGAGAAATGCTAGTGAGCAGAATTTTCTCCTTTTACCACAATGTTTTCCAACAAATTTTACTGTTTGAGCCCCAAAAAGTATATAAGTATATATACTTAACTCTTTACCAAACAACAAAGTTTTAGACTTGACCAAATTGAAAGCACTTGCAGACAACAAAATAAACATGACTCAAAAATTGAAACTTGACTTTAGAAGAGTAGAAAACATTGTGGGAAATGGAGAAAATGCTGGTCACCAGCATTTTCTCCTTTTCCAACAATGTTTTCAGAAGGCTTCTTCCTCTGGGTCGTAAAAACCAGGGATTGTTTGGTAAAGGGTTAACCTTTTATCAAATAATCCTAAAATGTTAAAACCCAGAGAAAGAAGGCTTTTATAAACATTGTGATGGAAATGAGAAAACGCTGAATACTAGCATTTTCTGCTTTCACCATGATATTTTCTACCCTTTCAAAGACAAATCCCATTACCTGAAGCTTATGTAATATGTCATCAGCAAAATGCTTTCAATCTGAGCAAGTCAAAACTTTTGTTGCTAGGGGAACAGTTCATGAAAAACGTACGGCTATACACAGAAAGGAATTACATCAAGGAAATCCACTTTCAAGTTTTAGCACACAAAAAAAATCTTACTCTTTGTCTGCAGATTTCGGTAGACTTATATCCAGCTTGGCGCCAAATGGTCCCACATTATCACCAAGGTTAAAGTCAAGCTCATTCCCAGTCTTTCTGTCTTTAACTGATAATATTTTCATTTGTCTCGTATCCAGCACCTATAGTAAAAATGACTCTTAAGAAAATCACATTAGTAATAAGTACATATACACGTAACTTGTCATTGCTTTCGAAAAATTTGATTGAATTGGGAGTTAACCCTTTACCTCACAATCCCCAGTTTTGATGATACAGAAGTAAAAGGGTTTTGCAAACATTGTGGGAAAAGGAGAAAATGCTGGTAACCAGCATTTTCTCCTTTTCCCACAATGTTTTCTACCCTTTGCAAAACAAAATTTGATTTCAATTTTTGAGTCATATCTATTTTGTCCTCTGCAAATGATTTCAATTTAGACCAGTTTATAATTTTGTCATTTAGTAAAGAGCTATACAACAGGCAAGCTTGTAAATACTTGTAATCTAAACTTGACCTTAAATGGAAGTCCATGATCTACAAGCCCACAAAGAGGAATTACTGTGAAGATTTCTATGGGTCAATTCAGTCAAAACTGTCTGCTCCTGCAGCCTCTGTCTTCCAACTGAAATTCTGTCAAAAGTGTCATAAAAAACCCTTTTGAACAAATATCAGTATCTTATTTCAAGTATTTAGGCCTCTGGCCCATATCCAATTACATAATATAGAATTCTTTGTACAATGAGTAACAAATAAAATTGGAGTTTAATTTAATTTTTGTTGTTGTTGTTGTTTATCGTCCAATGTAATTTGAGTTCATGATTAACGTTTAGAATAGATCTAGACCAAAACACAGTCTTATCCAGGTCTATTCAAACCCTCAATAAACAAATCACCACTCTTCATATCAACCCCTAGAGCACAGAACGAACCAATCAAATCTTTTAACTCTTTACCACAAGACAATATTTTACACAGGTCCAATTTGAAAGCACTTGCAGACGACAAAATGTATTGCACAAATGATGGGATTTGAATCAGATAGTCATGAAAATATTATGGGAAAAGGAGAAAATGCTGGTTACCAGCATTTCCTCCTTTTCTCATAACGTTTTCAAAAGGCCTACTTCTCAGGGTCGTTAAAACTCGGGATTGTGTGGTAAAGAGTTAAGAAATTAGACCCAAATAAATGCAATTTCAAGCTCAGTTTTCAGTCCAAATGTCTCAGCAAAACGTATAATGTAAATCAAAGATCAGACTGCATGTTTTGTGATGTCTGATCTTTGATCCACACTGGCTGCAAAAAAACAAGCAAATACACCTATGAAAGGCACTATAAGGTTAAATAGCTATTTACCAATTTAGAGGCTCCATCTTTAACAACTACCACATTCAAATGGACTGTTCCACTAAGAGTCTTCTTATCAAAGTCCACGTCCAAGTCTAAATCAATGGACTTCACAACTACTTCCTCAGGATTGGAAAATGAGGTGGGATCGTTACCACTTAGTGCCATCCCTGTAACAGAAATAAACAATTAAAAAATTAAATGATATAAAATGAAAGACTTATCCTTACTAAAAATTCCCGAATTCTAACCCTTTACCAAACAATGCTGAATTTTAACAACCCCGCGGGAGAGTACTTTGAAAATATTGTGGGAAAAGGAGAAAATCCTGGTATCCAGCATGTTCTCCATTTCCAACAATGTTTTCTACCCTTTCAAAGAAAAATGCTATCATATCAGCCACTTTCAAACTGTTGTCAGCAATGCTTTCAATTTTTAACTTTTTTATTTGGTTAACCAAAAGAAAACACTTTCTTCAAATTTGACAGTCTTCGCAGACAACAAATTAACCCTTTACCAAACAATCCCTGGTTTTTACGACCCTGAGACAGAAGCCTTTTGAAAACTTTGTGGAAAAAGGAGAAAATGCTGGTAACCAGCATTTTCTCCTTTTCCCACAATGTTTTCTACCCTGCTGGAAACAAATTTCAATTTATGATTTACATTTATTTTGTCGTCTGCAAGTGCTTTCAATTTGGACCAGTCTAAAATTTTGTCGTTTGGTAAAGAGTTAAATATGTCCCCAATGATAAGATCATCTGTCTCTATAACAGTACCAAACTTTGGGAAATATGGGAAATTGTTGGCTACCAGAAAAAACTGTAAAATCTTTAAAAAAATATTTTGGGAAAAGGATAAAATGCTTGTATCCAGCATTTTTTCTTTATCCCACAATTTTTTTCAAAGTCTTGACTGTTTGATAAAGGGTTAACTCTCTACTAAATGGTAAAATTTTAGACTTGTCCAAATTGAAAGCATTTGCAGATGACAAAGTAAATGAAAACTGAAATTTCTTTTTGGGAAGGGAAGGAAACATTGTGAAAAAAGAAGAAAATGCTGGATATCAGCATTTTCTCCTTTTCCAAAACTGTTTTCCATAGGCTTCATCCTTAGGGCCGTTAAAACTCAGGATTGTGTGGTAAAAGGTTGATCCATGAACTTGTACAAAGCAGAAGAACCAACAAAATTATCATAACTGAACTAGTAACACTTGTCCAAAACAAAAACTTTGGCACACATCAGTGTAAATGTAGCAAAAATCATGTGGTATTTCTCTGAAAAGGGCTTTTCTTTGAAACATTGTACCCCACATTTTCTCCTTTTTCACAATATTTTAATAAGACAACTTCCCTAGGGCCTGGAGACTACAGATTGTATGGAAAATGGTTAAGACTTTACCAAGAAAAAGAAATTCAGATTTGTACATTTTGAAAACATTTCCAGCGAATAAACATAGTATTGCTCCAATGATGAGTTTTGCCTCTGAAAATATTAGAAAACATTCTGAGAAAAGACTAGTTACCAGCCTTTTCTCCTTTTCCCACAATATTTTCAAAAGCTTTCTTTCCCATGGTTGTTAAAACCTGGGATTGTCTGGTAAAGGGTTAACTCTTTACCAAACGACAAAATTTTAGACTGGTACAAATTCAAAGCATTTGTAGACAAAAATTTAAATGCAGTTCAATTGAAGGAATTTGTTTTTAATGGGGTAAAAAAACATGGTGGGAATAGGAGAAAATGCTTGTTACCAGCATTTTCTCCTTTTCCCAATATGTTTTCAAAAACCTCCTTTGTTAAGGTTGTTAAAACTCAGGTTTGTGTGGTAAAGAGTTAAAGTGAAGTGAAGGTTGATAATAGCATTGGTCTCTGAAATTCCATTGGTCTATCAAGGGGTAATGAAATTTTCATTATCGGACACTGTTACTATAAATAGCACAATGGGGATTCCCTCTGTATCGTATATAGTAAGACCTTGCCTTACTATAATATACGATATAGTGGGAGTCACCAATGTGCTATTTATAAAAACAGTGTTGATGAAAATTTGAATATATATTCTGTGATATACAGGCGATGCACCGATGTGCTATAAGTGTTCGATGATCGACCAAAGACAATTTTAGTGTTCCGTGATAAGACCAATAGAGCTTCAAAGGCCTGTGATAATAGCTACAAGTAAATGAAGATCTACTCTAGCAACTGCCATGTAGTTAACCCTTTATCAAACAATCCTGAGTTTTAACGATCCTGACATTGAAAACTTCTGAATGCACTGTGGGAAAAAGAGAAAATGCTGACAATCAGCATCTTCTCCTTTTCCCACAATGTTTTCTAAGCTTCAAAGACGGACTTTCAGTTTCTTAGTCACACTTAATCTGTCGTCTGAAGACATTTTCAATCAAGACCAATCTAAGAAGTTTTTTTGTGATGGGCTAACAAAAGAAAAAAATCCAAACCTTATTGAACTGTGCCTTCAGATTGTCTCCTCCAGATTGACTGCAAAAAATTTTACAAGTAGAGAAAAGATAAATTGTGAAACTGAAACTAAAATCTTATGCAATACCTTTTTTCATAGAAAATATACAGGCAAATCTTAATTGAAGTATGAGCATTCCAAAGCCATATAAATCTTATAAAGCTTGCCTTTGTTTGTAGGGTGTTTAAAAACATTTTTAACATCATTTCAGTTACATCGCGCAAGCCTGTACACTAATACCGCTTTCCATAAATTTCTACTACCAGTACTTTGCACAATATCCCAAGCCACTGGCTGCTTTCCCACATAACCATGGTTGAAACAATAATCAGTGGTGAAAGAGGAATGAATGCTACTGCAATGACTATATATATCCTACAAAAGAAACCGGCTGGGCTGGGGATTCCAACCAGTGACCCCTTGGTTTCAGGTACCAGGCTAGGCATACAAAATTGACTCGCTACAATATTTTAGAAATGTGCATATTGAAAGCATTTGCATAAGTCAAACCAAATGTGGCTCAAATTATGGGCTTTGCCTTTGAAACTTTGCTGGAAAAATAGAAAAAGCTGGGTAACCCTTTATCACACATTGCTGTGTTTTAATGACCCTGATGGAAAGGGCTTTTGAAAACATTGTGGGAAATGGACAAAATGCTGTTAACCAGCACTTTACCTTTTTACAATAATGTTTTTCACCCTCTGAAAGAAACACCACACCACACCACAATACATTTGTCGTCTGTAAATGCTTTCAATTTGGATGAGTCTAAATTAACCCTTTACCACACGATAAATTTTAGCCGTTTCCAAATTGAAAGCATTTGCAGACGACAATTTCAGTGTGGCTCAAATGGTGCAATTGTTTATTGACAGGGTAGAAAACATTGTGGGAAAAGGAGAAAATGCTGGTTACCAGCATTTTCTCCTTTTCCCACAATGTTTTCAAAAGGCTTCTTTCCAAGGGTCGTCAAAAGTTGTCATTGTGTGGTAATGGGTTAATGCCATATGGTAAACAGTACAAAGGTAAGAATGCACATAATAGCCATATCCCTATCAACACTGCATCAAAGTACCTAATATGATCACAAGCTTGCTTTAATTTTTTTCCAGACAACAAAGTTTTTAGACTTGTCCAAATTGAAAACATTAACAGACGACAAATTCTATGTAGCTAAAATTATTGGGTTTGCGTTTGAATGGGTAAAAAAAATTGTAGGATATGGAGATAATATTATTACATACAGTTTTATTTTACCATAATTTTTCAAAAGCCTTCTTCCATAGGGTTGTAAAAACAGAAATTTGTTTGGTAAAAGATTAACCCATTTACAGATTCTTAGCAAATCAAAGCACAAAAAAAAAGTTAGCAAATGTGGAAAAGTGACAGAATATGAATTTACAGACTGATTTGCAAAAAAAAGGGAGACAATCATAAAGCTTTTTGGATTATTGTGCAATTGAAAGAACAAAATACCTGTACTAAACCTTCAACTCTTTACCCCACGATAAAATAGTAGACTTGGCCAAATTGAAAACATTTGCAGACGACAAATCAAAAGCGGCTAAAATGGCGGAATTTGTCCTTGATAGACTGGAAAACATTGTTGGAAAAGGAGAAAATGCTGGTTACAAGCATTTTCTCCTTTTCGTACAATGTTTTCAAAAGGCTCCTTTCCAAGGGTCGTTAAAACCAGGGCTTGTCTGGTATAGAGTTAATTCACACACCTGCATGCATACCATCCGTCTATTGTTTACAAGTTTTCTTAACTCTTTCACCACTGAATAAATAAATTGCATTTTCTCAAAGGCTAAAAGTACATTAATTTTCCTCTGCAAGATCAAGAGACAGTTTAGTCACAATCTAGAATATAGCAGTGGACATTGTAGATAAGATCAGACTGCACCTTCCGTGCAATCTGATCTTGATCTACACTGTCCACAAAAGCTTCTGGTGTTGCCTATGGTATGGAAAGAGTAAACGTTATCTCAGTCCTTGTAATTTGATACTGGCTGTATAAACTGAATGTGATAAATGTGACATTCACCTGGATCAGCTGATATTCAAAGATGGGTGGTACACGTGATTTATACAATAATTATCAATTAGCTCTCCACCTGCAAAGTTGATAGCAACATTTTCACTACTTATGACCTCTTTTACAAGGAATGATCCAGTATCGGTAATTAAATACTATAATTAACATGTTCATATTATAGTTTAACTCTACCAGACGATAAAACTTTGTTAAGCATTGTCCAAATCAAAAGCATTTACAGTCAACAAATTAAATCTGACCAGATTGTGATGAGATCTGTCTAGGACAGATGTTGAAATTTGTCTCTATGAAGAAAAAACATTGTGGGAAAAGGAGAAAATGCTGGTTAACAGTACTTTCTCCTTTTTCCACAATGTTTTCAAATAACTTTTATAATCCTCTGCCGAAAAGGTGGCGGGGGATATGGTAACAGTAGCAGTCCATCCTTCCGTCTGTACATCCTTCCATCCCACATTTCTGTCCAAAGCATAACTCAAAAACTATTACAGGTGTAAACATGATACTTCACAGGTGAATAGATCTCATCAAGGAGAAGTGCAGTGCACAAAAATCATAGCTCTTAATTGCATAATTTAGAAGTTACATGTATTGCCCTTTCTTAATTTTCTTACTTAACTTTTGTCCAGCACATAACTTGAAGACTACATGAGATATAAATATGAAACTTCACAGGTTGTTAGATGACAATGAGGAGAAGCTCAATGTACAAGAACCATAACTTTCAGTGCCATAATTTAGATGTTATTTTTCATACTTAAAATTAGTCTGGAGCATAACTCAAAAACATTTAGAGGTGTAAACATGATAATTCACAGGTGGATAGATCTCATCAAGGAGAAGTGCAATGCACAAAAAACATAACTCTTGATTCATAATTTAGGAGTTAATTGTCCTTTGTTATTTTTCTAACTTAAATTTTGTACAGAGCGTAACTTTTACAGCTGTAAACATGATACTTCACAGGTGGATAGATCTCATCAAAAGAAGTTCAGTGCACAAGAACCATAACTCTTAATTGCATAATTTATCAGTTATTGCCCTTTGTTATTTTTCATACTTAAATTCTGTCTGGAATTGAACTCGAAAAATTATAAAAGGTAGCAATGTGAGACTTCAGAGGTAGGCAGATTTTATTGAGGAGAAGTGCAGTACCATGGTTTTTGAGTTTTTCTCTTTGTTAATTTTTCAGTCTCAAGGTTTCTTTGGAGCATTACTGGAGCTGTATGTGTTACCTTAACAAATACAATGGGATTCTGCCTGTTTATGCAAGAAAAAGCATAAATCACAAGTAAAAGTTTGTTTCAGTCTATACTCTACCGCAGTATTTCAGGCAAGATTCTTTCTTGTAAACTGGTAATCATTGTATCCCGTAACCACTCAATAGAATACGAAGATTGATAACAGGCTACCAGTTTAATGCTGAAGGGAAGTTACTTTTGTGTCAGGTCAGGAAAGAAGTCTGAGCTCCCCGCTTCTCTGTGTTTAGTTTTAGAAATGGAAAACCCACGCTATTGCATTTGACAATTTTTATGTTTTCGAGTTCAATTCTCAGGTACACCCTACCTATTCATATTTGTATGGGCATAGGTAGGGTCACCCGATACAGAACATTTTTTTCCTAGGCCTTATCCATAAAATCCTTCATCAGCCATTTTTACCCATAATAATTGTCGTTTGACATTGAACAAAAGTGTCGGGGAACTGTCTTTAAAAGTGTCTAAAAACTGTCTCCAAATCTATCGGGGAACTGTCTCAAAAACTTGTGTTGGGGGACTGTGTTGTCGGGAAACTGTCTTGTTCCCGAAAATTAAATGATGAGTTTCAGTTTTTAAAATCCGCGAAAACACATGATTGTGAACAATTTTCTGAGATAGATAGAAATAATTAATTATCACTTGCTTGTCTTCAATTTATTATAAAAATTGTAATGCTAACCTAATACTTAAGAAGAAATGACACTCTTTAGAGCTGAAAAACGATCCTTATCTAAGTACTTGTACGAACATAAGAAGGGACGAAAAATTTTTTAACCCTGGACTGAGGCCGGTAACCAAATTAGGTATGCAATCACTTCGTACCATAACCATTTCGTACCATAGGTTTACCACTTCGTACCATAAATTTACCATTTCGTACCACAGCGTTACGACTTCGTACCACGATCATTCGAACTTTTTTTCAATGATTAAACATGTCGATAAATGTGACAAGAAGTAGTTTTTATATTTACTTAGTATAAACCAATCCATTGGCAACTTAATTTAAGGGATGTAAATCAATTAGGTAATTGGTCTATTTGTCCGTAATGTTTGTTGCAGGTCAGGTACTCAGAATTGGGAACAAACTGATTACATTCAATTAAACATTTAATCAAAGAATCATAATCGTTTGATAACCTTCGATTGTAAATAGAACAGAACAGAATTTAAATAGAGTGAATCGTAATAATTTATTCCATAGTACATAAGTAGCATGTGCACTCATCGTCACAACTTAAGAAACCGTCATGTCTACGTTTATCAAGTGTTCCAGATATATTGATTCTCGTCCCCAGAACATCATTTTCCACAATATTCATTTGCTTAAATTACACACCTTACAAAAGCAATTCGTTTTTAACGACCCTCAGAGAAACTGCTCAGGAAACAGAATGGGAAAAGAAGGTAATTGAAAAGTGTTATTGTGCATAATTTCTTAAATAAATATTAAACTTGAATAAATAGCGCTTTTGTTTTTTGTTTAGTTCTTTTAATACCGTCATAACAAAAGCTTTTCTTAGTCAAAACTTTGTCATAGGTCCCAAATAAAACATGATACGAAATGGTATGACTACTGTACGAAGTGGTAAAATTATGGTACAAAATGATAGAAATTATGGTACGAAAGAGTAAAGTTATGGTACGAAGTGACTGGTAAGAAATGGTTGTGGAACGAAACGTCCGTAATTCATCAAATTATAGCGCACGAAATGATCTCCGGATCTGTGAAACCGGAGTGTGATATTCTTAGCTTAAATTCTAAGAATTATGCAGTTTTGGCCGAGATAAATAAAGAACACAACAAAATGCCTTTTCCCCTAAAAAAAAAACCCTTTTGAAAAAAAAAGGGGGAGCGAAATTGCACTGAATTTCGCTGAAATAGATCTAGATCTATCAGATATTTTTTTTTTTTTTGTACAGATTCGCATCTCCGCAAAAGCCCATGATCAACCTCTATCAAATAATACAAATGGTATGCTATGCATAAATAAATGTAAATAAAACTGTTACTTACTATTTTAAAATCTGAACATGTTGTACATGAATGACTAGATGATACCATCATCTTCCGCTAGGTAGAATATGACATGCGCGAACAACGTAGACGATACTAGATCTATACCACCGTGTTGGCCGATCACATTTTGTATCAGATTGGTTCCTCGTGATGTGGATTTTATAGGGTCGTTTGTCAGATATTCTCAAGGAATAGCGAAAAGATAGCTGCAATGCTTCTAATGTTGTTAGTCACAGAAATGTTTCTGTAACTTCATACAAAAATTTTTGGCATTTACACCAGTCCCGAGATTGTTAAGAGCAAGAGTGGTAAATGGTTCATGATATTTTGAAGGCAGTGTGGTTAATGTAGTATATGGCGGGGGAGTATGTAGTATACTGGTCGATCCCTCAGATAGATGTAAAGGTATAGCTTGTGTTGGTATAAGGGGACACTTATACTGCCTTGCTATAGAGCTAGCTCTTGTAGCGACGTGGTAGAGCGTTCGCCTTCGGACCAGGAGGTCCAGTGTCCAAATCCCGCCTGGGGAGGCTATGTGTCAGAACTAACATTAATATTCAAGTTTTCTTATCTATGCATTTTTTTGCATCACTCTGAGCCAAACACGCCCCTTTCTCTAGGGTGTTTTTTTTTTTTTAATTAGATTGGTTGGTTGTATTGGGGTTTAACGCCACTTTAACAGCTAAGGTCATATCATGGCGGTCGGTGACGCACATGTGTTTCCTGGCTTTCTCACACCAGTACTAACACAACTTTCTTTCCAAAGCCACCGACTACTTTTCTCACATGCTTCAGCAGAGGTGAGAGGCGAAAATACGCCGGAAAGAAAGTTCGCCTCAACCGGGTATCGAACTCACAACCACCAGGTCATGAGTCCGACACGCTCACCACTGAGCCACCCGGGCTGGGCTTTTTTAATTAGAGGGTATGTTTAAATTTCGACCGCAAGTTTTCATGGTGTTTCACAGCACTTTCAATATAGGCAATATTTCAGTCAGCTTATTGGCAATAATACACATATTCATGTATTTCCACAGGCTATGCTGTGCTTCACCCAATGACATCCTTATGTGACTTGGGCCATCATTAATGATAAAACTGGGGTTTATAAAGTACTATTCCAAGCTAAAAGACCGATCTAGGAAAACTTGGTAGTTAATAAAACAAGAACCAGCTGGTATTATTCATGGTATTTTATTCATTTTTTTTTTTAAGTTTGACCCATTACCGTACAGATGCAACTTTTTATACCCCTGTACTGGCCAACTTATTAAACTCTTTCTGGCAAAGGAGCATCAAGTAATTTCGAGTGATTGTTCTTTTTTTTTGACGAAGTATTTCCATATTCAGACAGACTAATTTCATTTCCTTAAAAAAACTTCTCATTTCTATAATTCGTACCAGCCACAAAGTGTCTAAAGATACATGTATTGTGTATAGTAATGGCTCAATTTGTATAAATAATGTTATATAAATAATCATCTGTACAAACATGGAGATTCTAGAACTAACAACATAAAATGAATCTACAAATCTTTACAAGATTCTTTCACAAAAACAGTATAGCAAGGTCTGTTTCCAACAACAATGCTATCAATTGTATTCATAGTATATTTCTAAACTTAGAAAGTAACAGAATTTCTGATTGGCTGAACCAAATGGAATAGTGAATCACAAACCACATTACTTTGAGATTTAAAACATTCTTGAGATTAACCCTTTATCACACAATGCCAATATTTAACACCCCTGAGAAAGAAGCCTTTTGAAAACATGTGAGAAAAGAAGAAAATGCTGGTAACCAGCATTTTCTCCTATTCCCACAATGTTTTCTACCCTGTCAAAGACAAATTGCACCATTTGAGCCACATTGACATTGTCATGTGCAAATGCTTTCAATTTGGATAAAGCTAAAATTTTGTCATCTAGTAAAGGCTTAAGAGTGCATTTTAGAATGATTGGTGAGTACAGACTCAGTGAGTACATATCAATAGTACTTACTATCAAATGGCCTGCAATACGCGAAAAGGGGCATTCGGACATTTGCATAAAGTGTCGTCCCGCAGGCTGAGCGGAGACAACACTTTCTGATCGTGTGTGATTTTCCATTTCGTGCAAGTCTACTGTAGGACAAAATGTAATACTGACATAAAGTGTCAAGGATCAGCCTGCGCAGCATGTGCAGACTGTGCAGGCTGATCAAAGACAACACTTTACACAAATGTCCGAAAGCCCCTTTTCGCATATTGCAGACCAAATAGAGACATCTCTTGAGAAACGTGCTAAGATTAATTTCAAAGACCTGGCAACAGATGGAAATATTCTAGCTTATAATGACTCAACTTTTTACCAGATGGCAAAATTTTGGACAAGTCTACGTTGAAAACTTATGCAGATGTGGCTTGAACGATGGTATGTCTTAGAAAGGATGTGTGTTCCATATTCTTGCTGCTTGTAAAACTCATCTTTAATTCCACCATTTTTGTGGCTGTACTTAAAAAAATCTAGGGAACCACCTGAACATATGTGTAAGCAGCAGATGACTTTTTTCTTGTTTTTTTATGCAGTAGACCACTTTTGCAAAAGATTACAACGAAAGAAAAAATTCTCATAATTCCTACCTTCTCCTTTGACTACAATCCTTTCACATCTATTCATGTGTTAAAACTTAAAACATGATAATTATCCATGTTTCACGAAGTTATTTTCAAATTTTTCTGCAGCAAATTTGTTTCAGGAATTGATGAGGTACACTGTCACCACAAGATAACTGAAGAATGATGACCCTTACATTTCTACAGAGTTTGTAAGTCTTTACCAGACAACAAAATTTTACACTCATCTATAATGAAAGCCTTTGTATATGACATATTAATTGTGGTAATTATGGGACTTGCCTTAATACTGTAGAAGAGATACTTGGACAAGAAGAAGCTACCAGTTACCAAAAATATATCTCCCAAAAATATTTTCAGAGGCGTCCTGTAGGGTAATAATAATGCCACATTGTTTTGTGAGAGGTTAATATATTCATTTATCTACTAAACCGCATTCTTTTAATTTATTGTTAAAAAATCTCTCCATTGTATTGGCACATTTGTAATACTCTGTCTCTGGTTTGTTATAGGCTCGACAGTTTGTGAAAATTCTGTTCATGTCCGCCATAAACAACTTCTTGTGGCCATAGTAACGATTCTTCAATCTGTCAGACATAGTTCTTAAATCTGGAGCATATAAAAATAACATTATTGAAAGTAAATAAAATTTCTTGAGGTAGACTTTTGAGCCTTTACCAAATTATCTAGTGTTTTAATGACCCTTATACAGAGGGTTTCGAAAGCATTTCCGGAGTCGGAGAAAACATTGGTAACCAGCATTTTCTCTATTTCCAAGTATAATTTCTTTCCTTTTAAAGAGAAATTCAACAATTTAAGCCACATTTAATTTGTTGTCTCGCTTTCTATTCGAACAAGTCAACAATTTCTTTATCTAGTTATGACTCAAAAAGGTAAAAGCAACTACCTTGTACAATCCAGAGTAAGTAATAAATGTAAAACATTTGATATCACATAATACTTCTTGCAAAAGGTAGGAATGTTTTAATCACTGGTTCACACTAACCTATTATTGTACAGATAATACTTATTAAACAGTTTTTGACAACACTGTGGGAAAAGGAACCACTTCTTTTAACACGCAACTGCTCTGTATCGCATGATGTTTTCAACACTGTCAAGAAAATGACATTCTCCTTTCCTTCCAGAGGTAGAAAGCTTTCAAAACATTTTGGGAAAATGACAATATACTGGCAACCAGGATTTTCTCCTTTTCTCCACAATGTTTCCTACCTTTTTCAATAAAAGCAGTCCTTAATTTGAGCCACAGTTAGACTGTCTTCTGCAAATGCTATCAATATAATTAAGTCTAAAATAATGTTGTCTAGTAAAGTGTTAAATATGTCTTGTGCATAATCTGAAGTACTTTTGGACAAGTCCAAAATAGCCTGCATCATAAATTAATCTGTATACTGATAAAGTCCAATACATACCCATTGGATATTTTATGTGGTCATAATAATCTGGTGCTTCAGCTTTCTCAACAGGCTTTAGGAACGGCCAAGCACTAGCATGGGACTGCAAAAAGTGGGAAAACAAGCTAGTTTGTAAATAGACAATATATCCTGTAAAACACTGAAAAAAATCAAAATAAGCCATTCCCTGTGAAAAAGGGGTTTAATGCATCTGCAAAAAGTTTGGTCAGTCTGAGCAGTTTGCACAGCCAAGTTAATCAAAATGTTTTGCTCTTTGTCAATTTTCATGCAGGGTGATTCTTTGAACCCCCCTTTTCCCAAAGCATGGCTCAAATCAAGGTAAGATACACCAATGTTCGTGAAAACAATATGGGTGAAGGAAAAGCAGTTTCTCCTTCAGCAAAAATCTTTTCAAATGTAAGATATAAAAATGTTGTTTAAAGAAGAGAGTAATTTGAACAGTCATACCACTTTGCAGAAAATAAAAGAACAATGTATACCTTACACTGCTGGATCAAAGTCTTCATAATGTTGTATAACTGCTCTGGATCAAACTCAGGTTCCTTTCTGCAAGGAAAAAAGGATAAAACTAAAACTGTCCCAAACCAATGAAAACACTCTACCAGTTGCTTTGCCACTGGATCAGGACTAACTTCAGAAGACTATAACTCTTGTAATAGTCAACCTATCATACTAAAAAGTGCACTTACATAAATTCCCATGCTAGGAAGGCTTCAATACCAGTTGCTTTGCCACTGGTTCAGGACTAACTTCAAAAGACTATAACTCCTGTAACAGTGAACCTATCATACTAAAAAGTGCATTTACATAAATTCCCATGCTAGGAAGGCTTCAATTAAAATTTCAGCAAAATTAATGGAAACCTGTAGAAGGTGATTTGGATATAAAGTTGCATTTACAGATGGATGAATGGTCAACTGGATTCCTGTATACGTCCCTCAATTAACTTCATTACCTTAGATATACCTGTAATCCTTTTTCACGCAATCCCTCGGTTAAAAGACCCTAAAAAAAGAAGGCTTTTGAAAACATCGAGGGAAAAGGAGAAAATCCTGGTAACCAGCATTTTCTCCACTTCCCACAATGTTTTCTACCCAATCAGAGACAGCAATCGTCATTTGAAATACATACAATGTGTTGTCTGCAAACACTCTAAATTTGGTAGAGTCCATAATTTTATCCTTTGGTAAAGAGTTAAAGACAAAAACCTTTCACTGCTATTTTTCAAAGAGGTCAGTTCATTAATTCTGTGATGGAGATCATGTAAACGTATATTGGACATAAAGTTGCATCTACAGATGGATGGATGGATGGATGACAACCTGGGCTCGTATTCACCAACAGTTCCTTAGAACTTTCTTTGTCTAATTCTCTAAATTTGAATGTAACACAACTTCTGATTGGCTAAAACAAATGGTTTAACCAATCAGAAGTTGTGTTACTATCAAATTTAGAAAATTTTGGAGTATAAGACTGACAACATTCTTAAGAATGGTTGTGATTACGTACCCTGATTCCAGTATCCGCCCCCCCCCCCCCCAAAAAAAAAAAAAAAAAAAAACAAGAGGGCAACAATGGCCCTGGAGTCCCTCACCTGAGCCTTTTGATCAAACATGACCCATTTCCAATTTCTTCAGAGATATTAAGACAAACATTCTGACAAACACTCACTAGTAATGGACTTACAAATATGGCCTCTGGAGTGCACACAAGCTTTTTCTCGAATTTGTCTCAGTGGCCTACTTGACATGTAGAAATTATCCACACAAACATTCTGACAAAACTTTTATGAGTATTTGAAAGAAAATGTGGCCTGTAGGGTGTACAAAAGGTTTTTCTGAGATTTGACCTAGTAACCTACTTTTTTATCCAACATGACCAATATCCATACTAGTCTAAGATATTATCAAGGCAAACATTCTAAGCAAATTTCAAGATTAATGGACTGAAAATGTGGCCTCTAGAGCGTACACAAGGTTTTTCAAGGATTAAACCTGGTGACATAGTTTTTGATTCCATGTGATCCATTTTCAAACTCATGCAAGATATCATCAAGACAAACATTCTAACCAAGTTTAGAGAATATTGGAATGAAAATGTAACTTCTAGTGTGTACAAAGGGTTTTTCCGAGATTTGACCTAGTGACCTAGTTTTTTATCCAACGTGACCCATTTTCATACTAGTCTAAGATATTATCAAGACAAACATTCTGACCAAATTTCAAGATATTGGACTGAAAATGTGGCCTCTAGAGCATACACAAGGTTTTTCTAAGATTTGACCTAGTGACCTAGTTTTTGACCCGACCTAACCCATTTTCAAACTTGTCTTTTATATCATCAATACAAACATTCTGACCAACTTTCAAGAGCACTGGACTGAAAATGTGGCCTCTGGAGTGTACACAAGGTTTTTCTACGATTTGACCTAGTGACCTAGTTTTTGACCTGACATGGCCCATTTTCAAACTCATCTGAGATATTATCAAGACAAACATTCTTACCAAATTTCACGAGTATTGGACAGAAAATGTGGCTTGTGGAGCCTATACAAGGTTTTTCTAAGATTTGACCTAGTGACCTAGTTTTTTGACCCAACATGGCCCATTTTCAAACTCGTCTGAGACCAACTTTAGAGAGTATTAGACTGAAAATGTGGTCTCTGGAGCGTACACAAGGTTTTCCTAAGATTTGACCTGGTGACCTAGTTTTTGACCCAACATGGCCCATTTTCAAACTCTTCCGAGATATCATCAAGACAAACATTCTGACCAACTCTTTGACCAAGTTTCATGAGTATTGGACAGAAAATTATGGCCTCCAGAGCATAAACAAAGTCAAATATAGCAATTTGTCTAATTCAAGGGCAGATAACTACGGTTGTTCTGGTCCGATTCGACCCATAATCGAACTCATGCGAAATCTTATGGTCATATATATACGTGGGGTGATCAGAAAGAACGCGAACCACCCGATTATTTCAAAAACTACTTTACTTAAGATAACAAAAATTTGCACAGATGAACATTAATTACCTGGTTACTTACTCAAGCGTTTAAATGACGTCATAGGCAAATAAGAAAAGAGTGACGTCATTTCAATGACATCACATACTGCGTTAGCGGTTCACAATGTCAGATGACGTTTTATTTGAGCAGAGAGTAATTATAAAGTTTTACGTTAAACTTGGCAAGTCTTCATCGGAAATTAAGGCCGATTTAGATAAAGTTTATGGGGACTCAGCACTTAAGAAAACCAGTATTTGTAAATGGATTGGACGATTTAGAGAAGGACGCGAAACCGTTGAAAATGACCCTAAATCTGGCCGTCCATCAACATCAGTAACGGACAAAACTATCGCAGATGTGCAGCAGCATGTAAAGCAAGATCGTCGAGTTACTGTCAGGGAAATAGCTGACACATTTAGCATTTCCTATGGAAGTGCACAGGAGATTTTAACTGACAAACTTGGAATGTCGCGTGTTTGTGCAAGGTGGGTGCCTCGGCTACTGATGCCCGAGCAAATGGGGGTTAGGGTCGAAATTTGTTCTGAAATTTTAGAACGCATTAGGAAAGAAGGATCAAACTTTACTGATCGTATTGTGACATGCGATGAAACATGGGTACACTTTTACGAGCCCGAATCTAAACAACAAAGCAGTGTATGGAAACATCCAACATCGCCGTCCCCTGTTAAAGCCAAACTTTCTAAGTCTGTTGGTAAAGTTATGTGCATCATGTTTTTCTCTTCTCAACGTTTTCTTCTAAATCATGTTGTACCTATACATACTACAATCAATGCTGAGTATTATGCCAGCATTATTCGAATGAATTTAATACAGGCCATCCGAAAAAAACAGCCGGAACTTCTATGGAGAGGCGTCATTTTACATCAAGATAATGCTCCCGCTCACAAAGCCAAACTTGTACAGGAAGTTTTGAAAAAACTAAACATAGAAACATTAGACCATCCTGCCTATAGTCCAGACCTGGCCCCATGTGACTTTTGGCTATTTCCTGTTTTGAAAGATTCTCTACGTGGCACGCGCTACGAGAGCAGAGAGGAGCTAACCCATGCCATGACCGGGTCGTTGAGAGTGATGTCACGTGACGGGCTCACGCATGTGTTTCGCGCATGGGAATCAAGAATGAATAAGTGCATAGAACACAAAGGAGGTTACCTTGAAAAACAGTAAACATTCCAAGTTGATTTTTATAACAATATTCCGATAAAGGCACTGGTCCGCGTTCTTTCTGATCACCCCTCGTATTTTGACCAAGTTTAGTGCTGAATGGTTAATATTTGTAGATGCTAGAGTGTAAACAAAGTCAAATATAGCAATTTTTCTAATTAAGGGCAGATTACTCCAGTCTTTCTGGTCCGATTAGACCCATAATCGAACTCATCCGAGATCTTATTGTCATATACATTTTGACCAAGTTTGGTGCTGATTGGTTTATACTTATAGATGCTAGGCTGTAAACAAAAAAAAATGTGAACGGACGGACAACGACAGACTGTGAGTGATCACAATAGCTCATCCTGAGCACTTCGGAAGTGAGCTAAAAATCTTTCATTGCTATTTTCAAAGGTAAGTTCAGCATTTTCTGGGGGATAGAGATGATGTGCATGTTTGTGATCTCTATATTATTAACCCTGTACCAAACAACAAAAATTCAGACTTGACCTTACTGGTAGTATTTGTAGACAACAAATCAAATTTTGCTCAACAAAGATTTCTGTTCTTGAAATGGAAGGAAACATTCTAGGAAAAGGCTAAAGTGCTGGTTACCGACATTTTCTTCTCTTTCCACAATGTTTTCAGAAGCCATCTTCTTCAATGTTGTTAAAACACAGGATTGTTTGGTAAAGGGTAAAACAAAGTCTTAAAGAGGACTGTTGAATATGGCAGTAGCATTAAAAGTCTTACATTTTTTCCAAGGCAGGTCTCCAGCCACACTCCTGTAGCCCAGGTATACTCTCTATTGGAATCTGCCTCACCCCCTCCTTGAAACATGTCAACCCAGGGTATACTTTCTGAAACTTCTCTTGTTTCTGTTCTATAACAGTCTTTACAATCTGTTCAACATAGTAGAAATAGGAAAAAAAAAAAAATACACAAAAAAGTTTCTTTTTTCCATACAATTGGGAAAATTGCACAACTGTGTCAAAAATTCTTTAATGGTTACTTGCCTCTGTTGTATGAATTCCCCTTTTGATAGTTCATAACTTGTCCAAGTCTGAAGTAAATATCTTCAATGATAACAGAGATATTACAAAATGTCAGTTTATGCACAAAGACGATGTAGACAATGCTGGGGCTATGACATTAACTTGTCGTTTTCCTAGAACACAGCGGAGCTTAAAATGCCAAACAGTTGGCACCTTTAACTTACTCTAGTTGTATGATTCAAAAACAATGTGAACAAGCATTCTGATAGTATTGCATAGCAATACCCAGTCCCCTACCGGCCATATATATCACTGGCATGTATAGTTTGTGAAGATTATATTTTAATTTGTGACATATAGGAATATGAAATCTAAAATGATGCAACAGAAAACTAGAGGCGCTTGAGCGTCTGTATCGCTCCACAGGCCTGATATTTCTATAATGGCGAAAGGAAGTTTTTAACAATTATCATTCAATCCTGCATTTTAGCTCACTGAAGAAACAATTTGGTAGACAACCACCATAGGAACTTACCTGCAAAACAACAATGAAATCCAATGAATAGTTTTAGAGAAGAAATTTTTCAAAGATTTTACTTTATACCATAAAAGGAAAATGAGTCTCCCATAAAAGCCATGTTTTTTGACAGATCTTTTTTTTTTTAAGGAATTCTGTAAACCTGTATCTAAGGAACATTCCTGCAAAATAATAATGCTATCCAAATAGCGGTTTGGGAGGAGGAGATTTTTAAAGGTTTTTTACTTTGGTTGCCATGGCAACCAGAATTCTTCATGGAACACAATTATTTGAAGGAATTTGAAAGAGGACCACCAAAGGAACATTCCTGTGAAATTTGGTAAAAATCCAGTCAATAGTTTCTGAGGAGAAGTTTTTTAAAGAAAAAGTTTACGGACGCACGCACGCACGGACGAACGAACGGACGGACGCACGGCGGACACAACGCCATGACAATAGCTCGCTGGCCTTCGGCCAGTGGAGCTAAAAATGAATGATGGTGAGTATGACAGAAGGAATGGTATGCTACTATGAGTTACCTAGGACCCACATCGGGGAGGATCTATATATGGGTGTGCATGCAATGGTGGTAAATTCATATACCAAAACACAGCTCAATATCTGCCAGCGTTTGGAAAAAAAATCGGGAAAACTGTTTTTTCAGTGAAATTTTCTAAGTCCAAGGCCCGTAATTTCATCAAAAATCAGTGGACGGGAATGAAACTCAACCTTGATCTGTAACTCATGGTGGTTGACTTACACACTGAAAATCAGCTCAATATCTGCCAGCGTTTAGAAAAAAGGTCCGGAAAACTGTTTTTTCGATGAAATTTTCTAAGTCCAAGGCCCGTAATTTTGTCAAAAATCAGTGGACTGGAATGAAACTCGAACTTGATCTGTAACTCCTGGTGGTTGACTTACACACCAAAAGTCAGCTCAATATCTGCCAGCGTCTAGAAAAAAAGACTGGAAAACTGATTTGCCGGTGGACTGATGGACAAACTGACAGACAGACGGACAGACAGACGGACGGAATGCAGTCCTAAAGTCCCCTTTGGCTTTGCCGGTAGGGGACTAAAAACAACCAAACAAACACACAGGATATGGCATTAATTAGGGAACAATGAAAACAGACTACGAGTTATAATTACCTCTTTCTGCATTCTGATAATCTTTGAGAACTCTGTATAACAGATTCTTGCGTTTAGCTCACAACCCATCAATGTGGCCCCTTCATAGTCCTTGATGTAACCAAGGTAAGCTGACTTGGGCAGCTTTATCTCTTTGGAAAATCCCTACAACATGTTATGTGTGTATGTAAATATGTAAGAATAGTACTATTACTCTTTATCAGACCACAAGATTTTACAATTGTCCAGACCAGAAGCATCTGCAGACTATACACATTGAATGGGACTTAAAAGATCAGATTAGTCTTAAAAAGGGCAGAAAACATTGTGGAAAAATGAGAAAATGCTGGTTACCAGCATTTTCTCCTTTTTCCAAAATGTTTTCAAAAGCAATTTTTCTCAGGGTCATTCATGGGGCTGTTTTGTAAACAGTTGTCCCTTAGAGTGCCTGATAACTTAAAATTGAATCTTCAGTGGGTAAAATAAACCCAACGTAAAGTTAGGCCAGAAGTTTTAACTGACAGCAGATTAGCAAAGGAAATCAGTCCTTTACGAAACATTCCTGTGTTGCATCAGTCCACAGGAACTAGCGCTGTCCTTGTTATCCACAATGATTTCTACCCCTTTAAGACAAATCCCATGATTGGAGCCATGTTTCATTTGTTGTTCAAAGATGCTTTCAATTTGGACAAGTTCAACAATTTTTTTCATCTTGTAAAAAGTTCAGGCAAATAATGGTTTGTTCAATAAAACATCAGTATACTTACAATCAGCTATTCTATTATATCTGCACCAAGCTCTGTAAAAAATGGGGCTTAATGCATCTGCAAAAAGTTTCGACCCATGTCAGTCTGCGCATCCACGCAGGCTGACACAAGTCAAAACCTTTTGCCACTTGTAAGTTTTCTGCCTGTCAAAGGACCATTCTATCTCCAGATCCAGTCAACAGTTAGGCAAAATGGATTTCATGGATCTATAATTATTTAACAACTTGTCTGGTTTAATGCATCACAGAGATGCATTAACCCCCTCTTTTCTCAGAGCATGGCTCATCTGTTAAAATGACAAGAAATCAAACTCACCTGCTTTTTAAAATAACCAATGGCAAATTCATCAGCAAATGTCAGAAAATGTAGAACATTATGCTTGATGTGATAGTCTTTCAAGTGATTCATCATATGTGTTCCATAACCCTGAAACAGTACAGCATACAGTAAAATATTGATTATTTGACATCAAGTAAGACTGAAAAATATGACTGAGTTAGCAGTCTCATATTAAAAGATCTCTCATAAATAAGTATTTAAGAATACAAGAGGACCATGATGGTCCTATATTGCTCACCTGAGTACTAAGCAGTAAAGGTCTACAATGAAGATAAATACCAAATATCAAAGTTCAAGGCCAAATGATTCTGACAGGAAGTCTTGAATATCAACCTATGTTCGAACTTGTGACCCCCGGGGCTGGGCCAGTTTTGACCCCAGAGGCTTTCTTTGAACAAACTTGGTAAAGGTCCACTGGGAGATGCTACATACCAAATATCAAAGCTCTAGGCCTTCCAGTTTCAGAGGAGAAGAATTTTAAAGTTTTCCTTCTTTGTTCCTATGTTCCAACTTGTGACCCCCCAGGGCAGGGCCAGTTTTAACCCCATCGGCATCATTTGAACAAACTTGGTAGAGGTCCACTAAGAGATCCTACATACCAAATATCAAAGCTCTACACTTTCCAGTTTTAGAGAAGAAGAATCTTTAAGTTTTCCTTCTTTATTCCTATGTTCAAATTTGCGACCCCCGGGGCTGGGCCAGTTTTGACCGAAGGGGCATCATATGAACAAACTTGGTAGAGGTCCACTAAGAGATGCTACATACCAAATATCAAAGCTCTACGCCTTCCAGTTTTAGAGAAGAAGAATTTTAAAGTTTTCCTTCTTTGTTCCCATGTTCAAACTTGTGACCCCAAGGGCAGGGCCAGTTTGGACCCCAGGGGCATCGTATGATCAAACTTGGTAGAGGTCCACTAAGAGATGCTACATACCAAATATCAAAGCTCTACACCTTCCAGTTTTACAGAAGAGGAATTTTAAAGTTTTCCTTCTTTGTTCCTATGTTCGAACTTGTGACCCCCCAGGGCAGGGCCAGTTTTGACCCCAGGGGCATCATATGAACAAACTTGGTAGAGGTCCACTAGGAAATGCTACATACCAAATATCAAAGCTCTACGCCATCCAGTTTCAGAGAAGAAGAATTTTTAAGTTTTCCTTCTTTGTTCCTATGTTCGAACTTGTGACCTCTGGGGCTGGGCCATTTTTGACGCCAGGGGCATCGTATGAACAAACTTGGTAGAGGTCCACTAGGAGATGCTACATACCAAATATCAAAGCTCTTCGCCTTCTAGTTTCAGAGAAGAAGATTTTCAAAGATTTTGCTATTTTTTCCTTTTTGTTGCCATGGCAACCAGAGTTATGGATGGAATTCAATCTCTTGAACAACTTTGGTAGAGCTTCACCCAAGGAACATCCCTGACAAGTTTCATCAAGATTGGCCCAGTGGTTTAGGAGGAGAAGATGTTTAAAGAAATTGTGGACGACGGACGACGCACGACGGACATTATATTGTTGCAGTGGTAATCTTTATAGGTTATATTGTGTCAAGAAATATCAACTCAATGAATGGTATCAAAATCCATTGTCTCGCTAAAACCTACCTTTACTTGTTCATTGGATGTGACAGCACAGAAGACAATCTCCGTGAACCCTTGTGATGGAAACATTCTGAAGCAAATTCCTCCTATCACATTGTTATCTTTGATCAATGCAAGACACTTGTGCTTTCTGGAAAAAAACACAATAATGTTAACAATACTTCATTTACCTTTTTTGCCCAACTGTCTGGAAGCACAATTTATGCCATCATAGTAGATCCAACCAAAGTAAGATTAGTCTAAAGGAAACCGTTCTATGTCAATGCCATATCTTTTATGAGTTGTAGATGTGTTTGAAAGATACTACTTCATTAGAATGCTGTAATTTCTGCGATTACTAGACTTCTTAAAACAAGCATCATGTGTCCCAAAGAATAAATTATGAGTATACACACTGAAAATAAAGGTAAAACATCACAGTGTCACAAAAAGTGAAACAAAAAAATGTGTCGTAATGGCCCTCTAAGTGCTCTGATAGAGAAGTGTTGTACAAGGTTGCAACAAAATGACAGCAAAACTGACACAAGTATAGTTGCACTCCAACAGACAGCGAACAAACACTCAGATAGGCTGATCAATAGACTGATTCCATTATACTCTAAAGAACATTTACTTTGTAAAAGTATAAGAAACAAGCAATTTCCTTGAAATGATATCCCCTGCTGAAAAAGACCTTTTCAAAAATTTACCCGACCGTGTAGCTTAAAATCACTTCCAGTCGACACAGACTCATGGACGGAGAGAAGGGCGGACGGACAACACTTCGGCAGGGGATAATAATTGTCTGCACAAAATTTAACCCCTTAGAATGCCAACAGCAGCTTATGGCTCTTTAGTGGTCATTGTCCATCAAGATCATACAGCAGAAAATGTGAAGTCTGATTTTGAACTCAGTTTATGAATTGTCAAGATATTCTGGCTTAAAACATTGCAATATTTTACAGTATTTGTAATCCTAAGTTAATTCTTTACTTGACAGCAATTTTATGTTATTTCCTATAAGTGTTCAATAGCCTTTTTTCTCAGAATATTCAAAGCAAGGTATCATGAGATAAAGGGTTAAACCCCTATTCAAGATTATTATCGAATTTCAAGAGATGTTTTAAAATCATCTGCTTCATTTTTCTAGTAAGACTAAGAAACTGGTAAATCTTGATATCAATACATACGGATCAAAGACAAGCCTAGTAATATATTCCTTTGGCATTCTTGGCAGCTGGTGTGAAAATACATTCTGCATGCCTGAAAGTAAATATGATTTCATTTTGATATTGTATTAAACACTACTTATGTACCTTTGGCATTTTACTTCCTTCGGAGTCAGATGTGTCAGGCCTTTGTCATCTGGGTACAGCTTAATGAGCTGTTTTTGCATTTCTGGACAGTGTAAGTCAACATCAGACTCACTTCCCTGAACAAGCAATCTTGTATCTTGTGCACTGCCAAGGAAGAGAATCTAAACATTGCCCCACTAATTTATAAAAATATCCCATCATAATGCATATACAGGTGAGACTTAGTCCCTTTCAAATCACAATAACATTCCAAAAACAGCTCAATCATCTCCTCACTCCCTCTACAATAAAGAATACTTAGTTCATCACATAACCTCCTGTTTTCAGTGTAAAACAGCCATTGTGAATCGTCATATCTTACACATGTCTGAGATATGCATTTTGTGATGTCATTATGTGATGTCATTTTATACTACTTCCAGACATGTGAGTATGGTGTATGGTTTTGCATATTCTGGGTTATAATTGTGAGACATTATTATGCGACAAAAAGAATCACCGACATTCACTGACTATTTAGATACAACATAACTGTCAATCAAAATGATATTAAGCTTTAAAGAGGCAAGCTAAAGAACCTTTTTCTCGACTTGTTTATAATTTAATCTCAAAATCCAATTTATATCAGGTGCTACATGTCCAAAATGTTACACTGTCAAAACTGTATAGTCACCTATGAGCCAGATCAAAAGTTGTCTGGATGGTTTTCGACTCAGAGAATTCCCAATGACATGAAACTCAATCACTCCTTTTTTCTCCTCATTTCTGGCACTCTCATCTCTGGAGATGTGTGAGGGAAATAGTGCAGTCTAAAACAGAAAGAAATCAAAGAACTCGAAGTCCTGAAAAGCAGATTTGCGGAACAGCTTTCGGTAATTATAAGAAAGAGAGAAAAATAAGCAAATGCGTGGTACTTCTAGGATATGTCTATGAAATTACTTGCATGGGCAATAAAAATCAGAGTTAGTCAGCCCTGCAGGCTAACGGTGCTTTTATGGCTTAGGAGCCTGAGGGTGCTGTTCAGTTGTTAATTGATCCATAAGACTGAAAAGTGAGTGCAACAATCTGAGGCAGTTTTCCCCCTGGTATTAGATGTAAGACTGTATAGAATGGGTAAAGTATTTAGAGCACCAAATATAGCAAAGTTGAGGTGTATCAGCTAGAACTGAAAGTAGAATGCTTACAGCTCATGCATACCTGACAGTACTTGGTTTCGTACAGATCCATCACTGTAACTCTTTACAACTCTACAAAACTTCACACTGGTCTAAATTAAAAGCATTTACTACAAATAAAATATGGCTCAAATAATGCCACTGGTCTTGGACATGATAGAAAACATTGTAGGAAAAGGAGAAAATGCTGCTTTCCAGCATTTTCTCCTTTGCCAACCATGTTTTTAAAGTCCTTTTCATCAGAGTGGTTAAAACACCGGATTGTGTAGTTCATGAATGAAATGAGAGAAATGCTGACTTTTAGAAACTTACATCTGGTCCAATCATATCTTTTGGATCTGTTACAGTGGCAACAATTTCACTAATAATCTCCTCTGGTATATCACCTTCTAGTTTCATCTTTTTCACATCTTCTGTTTTCACTGGCTCTTCATGCTTTCTTTTCTCACCCACTTCAAAAATACAGAAACTAATGTTAAAATGTCTGAATCTTAAATTCATCCAAATACATTGAAATTGAGTCTAATGGAAAATGACTGTTCATTAGAGAGACTAGAACAAGATGAGGCTGCACAGATTTCTTGAGATATTCAGACCGCAACAGCCCTGAAATAGAAAAATTTTGGTGTTGTTGTTATAGATACACATCCTTTTCATATATGAATAGCAGTCTATGCTTCAACTTACATGTTATAGATAAGGTAACTTGGGCACTAGTAGGATGAAACAAATATTTTAGTCTATAGAAAAGATCCAAACATTACTTCAAGTTCCACAACATTTTTGTCAGAATATTTCATAAACTATGAGCCAGCTTAGATTTACAATAAGCTACAATTTCTGTGATATTTATTCTTGATCTACACTACATGAAGAAAAAAAAAAACTAAGGCTTAAATAAAATGTTTCCACACAACTAACTGTTTACTAAACTACAAACTTTTAATCAAGAAAATAACAGTTAGAGAAACAACGGAGAAAGGTAAAGAGCTGAATGGTAAGACAGCAAGAAAAAGAGAATCTGACCATTTCAATCGCAACACAAAAATTTTGGGAAAAGGAGAAAATGCTGGTTGCCAGCATTTTCTCCTTTTCCTAATGTTTTCACAGGCTTTAATCCTCAGGGCTATTAAAACTCAGGACTATGTGATAAAGGGTCAACTATTACCTAATCATACAATTTAAAACTAGCCTATATTGAAAGCTTTTCTAGACAACAAAACTTAATATGGCTGAAATAATGTTTTTAGTCTTCGAAAAGGTAGAAATCATAGCTGGAAACAGAGAAAATGCTGATTACCACTATTTTTCCAAAATGTTTTCAAAAGCATTCTTTCCAAGGGCCTTAAAAGACAGGTTTGTTTGGTAGAGGGATGTACAGCTACACTGTGCAGTCTGATCTCGGATCTATACTGCCTGATATTTTGTAAGATTCTCTGACCAAAACAACTTTGAAATAGAGACATCTTGATCTTAACTCTTGACTGAAATCCCTGCTTCTATTTTCTGGTAGAGTATGGGTTGTAAGTTTTTTACAAAATAGACAAAAGCTGTGAGGAGACATTAACAGTTACCAATTAACAAGTTGACTGTAACTAGGCATCCTTTATTTAGCCAAATAAATTGAATACACAGTATTTTTGTAAACTTATGCTTAGTAAACATGAGCTGAAATAGTTGAGCAAACAGGAGCCAGAATATTACAATTTCAATGTTGTTTGGGTCAAAATATCACACAAGATGTTGGCAAGCAAGTTTGTCATTTACAACAATGTTTTCTGGATAGCAGTCATTTTCATAAAAATTTCTCTTCTTCCCTCCATTTTCATCATTTTGAAAGTGTATGAGATGCACAGAGGGCTAGCCATTTGTGAACATCTTACATCCTTAAGAGAAATTTTACATCTAGCGGTAGACTACTTTTAGAAACACTATGGTAAATGGAGCTGCTTAGACTTAAGTGAGTGATTTCTTTTGTTTTTCCCCAAATGTTTCACATGCAATCATAGATCATATTTTAATTCACTATACATGTAGCCCTATTTTACAAGAATGCTGTCAACATTGTCAGCTGAAAGGTTGTCTCAGGGGGTAAAGATTTGAACCTGTTTGTAAGATATACCATGGCAATCTATCCATCCTTTGGCTTTCCTTATTAACTCTTTCCCAAACAATCCCTGGTTTTTACGGCCCTGGGAAAGAAGTCTTTTGAAAACATTCTGGGAAAAGGAGAAAATGCTGGTTACCAGCATTTTCTCCTTTTCCCAAAATGTTTTCTACTCTATCAAAGTCAAAAATCATCAATTGTGTTACATTTGCTTTGTTGCCTGCAAACGCTTTCAATTTGGTCGAGTCCAAAACTTTGTCGTTTGGGAAAGGGTTAACACGTCATTAACTCTTCACCACATTACCAAATTTTAGAGTATTCCAACTTAAAAGCATTTGCAGACAACAAAATAAACACGACTAGAAAAAATGAAATTTATTTTGGGAAGAGTAGAAAACGTTGTTGGAAAAGGAGAAAATGCTGATACCAACGTCTTTAAAACTGGGAACTATGTGGTAAAGATTTCAATGTGAAAATCAACCATGAAATCTGTATTTGAAAGGGTGGCAAACACTGTGGAAAAAGGGAGAAAATGCTGGTTAATACAATTTCTCATTTTTCCCACAACATATTCAAAATGCCTCGTTGACAGTCAGTAAATGCTAAGATCACAGCAGTGACCCAAATGCTTTCTTCGTCTGTAAATATCTATGTAATTAGCCAAAATGAATATCTATGTAATTAGCCAAAATGAAACTATATGTATAAAGCATCAATGACAAGAAGATTGAAAAACTCTCACCAGATGCAGTTTCATTCCTGGACGACCTCCTGACAGGTATGTTACCAGGGGAAGCAGTGCTGTCTGAGTTTCCTGCAGAAATCGACCCCGACATTGTAAATCGACTGAGTCCACTCACACCTGTGCCTACTGTAGACTCACCTGTAATTAGTACAGATGCTATACATAGTATTCAGGTGATTTCTAACTTATGGCATGAAACAAAAGGTGTATTACCCTGTTGAATGCCAAGGACAAACTAAGAAGCTTTTCTGGAAAGTGCAGATCAAGATCAGACTCAGATTAGGCCAGCATAGACTTGAGATTATAACAAATTTTAAGCCATTATGTAGGGGTTAACCCACAACAGGATTACTAGAGATCTGTCAGCTTCTCAGACCCCTCACCTGACATCCTGTTCAGTTCCCCCTGGCACTGACAATCAGATTTTTTTGTTCTTGTTTTGTATGGTGTTTAACGCCATCTTCTCAATCTTCTCAGACAGCTGTATGCTATGGAGTGGTGCACTGACAAAAAGCGGGTTTCCTGCATCTCAGTGATGCATTATGACATCACATAGTTATAGATCTATAAAATCCAGTTTTTCTAACAACCAAATGAATCAGAATGTAGAATTATCCTTGGACATGCAAAAAACCTACAGGCTGATATGGGTCGATACTTTTTGCAGATGCTCTAAATCTCCTCTTCACAGGGCATGACTCACAGGTAGGTGACAACACTTATAATCATAATATCTTACCTGTAGATGGACTACTAGGTACACTGGCCTGTGAGAATTCTACATCCCAAATGGGCGAGGTTTCACTGTACACTTCTTCTTCCAACATTGTAAGAAACCTAAAATCATATATACAGTAAAGCCTGTCTTCCGGCACACCTCTATTGAGCTAGCTATATGTATTGAGAAAGCCATTAGTGAGTTCCTAGAGGGGGCAAACCTTTTCAAATGTACTTACACTCAGCAAGCACCTGTCACAACTCTTTACCAAATGAGAAAAAATATAGACTTGTCCAAATTGACAGCATTTGCATACTACAATTCAAGCATGGCTCAAATGATGGAATTTGTCTTTGGTAGAGTAGAAAACACGTGGGAAAAGGAGAAAATGCTGGTAACCAGCATTTTCTCCTTTTCTCACGGTGTTTTCAAAGGGCTTCTTCCTCGAGGTCGTCAAGACTCATAATTGTGTGAAAAAGGGTTATACAAGTACATTTTGAGTATCTCTTGGTGATTGCTTAATAAAGGTTGCAATGCACTTCATTTATTTTTATTCTATTGCTTACAATAACATCAATCCAATGACTGGATTTTATATATTTCTTTGTCATCCACTAGTTGGTCATATATAGCAGTGCTCACCAGTGCTCACCAGTCCTGCCAACTAGGACTCCTTTTGAATTAGCACCTCAATCATTGAATGAAAGTATCATCAGCAAAAATTGTCCTTGTATGTTAAATATCTCTTAATAGCTTCAACATGCAAAGCTTACTTTTTTCTTTTCATACATGTTAGAACAATACAGAGAAATATTTGGCTTCCATCGACTCGATTTTTTTCCTTGGGTAAACTTCATTCAGGACATCATTTTTGCAGGAAGCATTACACAGTTCTTTATTTTTACCAAGTATACTGGTGAAACACATGTCGATATTTGTATTATTTCAAGCCAAGTATCAAATTTTGTTGGATACTGATTATAACTGAAAAACTGGATAAATGAAATAGATGGTTGATATCTTGGATTGAGAAAATTTATTGGGCTTGGCAACCAAATTTTATATGATTTGCTAAAATTCAGTCACCATACCCGATACACTTTCATGTTACAAGACACCAACCATCTGTTCTTTACATAAATCTACAAACATGTACATTGACATATGGGCGTCAGATAAAGTATTCAGATCTGTTCTTTCAGATTCAAAAGCAACAACATAAACATTCTATAAATCACAAGCAACTAGAGTATTGTGGAGATCAATCAGTTACATAACTTGAATTCTTCACTAAAACCTAGGTAGCGGATATTCAATAGAGTTGTCTCAATGAGACAAATTCTAATGAATATCCTCTACAAGGGTTTTGAAAAAAATAGTGTTTTGAGGATTTGGAACCACATTCACAAACCATTACCGGTAAATTTCATTATGATTCTTTCTCTAAAATTTTCTAAATTTCAAAATCACACAATCTCTGATTGGCTAACCTGTCTGGTTTGGCCAATCAAAAATTGATTTTCATTTAAATTTAAAATTAGACAAAGAATGCGGCTTAGAATGAGTGGTGAATGTGAGCTCCGAACTCCTCACTTTCCTGGGACTCTTTATCCTTAATTATATGAATACAAAAAGCCTCTACCTTCTGTGGAATAGAAAAAATGTTGAGTTGGATAAAGAGTACAGTTCTCACTCCAGTTTAAAGACTTTACACCAAAGATATAAGAACTAAAAAAGAAAATTCGTGCAATAATAAGCAGCTGGGGAAAATGTACAACAACAGTCACTACATACAGGCAACAAATAACTTGTTATGGGCTATGAATTCCTTTTAGAATACTTTTCTAAAATGCTCATTAATTTGTAAATGTTAAAAGTTAAAATTTCTGTTTATTCACACATTAAATCACTACCTCCCACTGACATTGTTTTGTCCTCACTCCTGCAGCATACCCTCTTAAAAACACTGTGGCAAATGGATAAATTACTCATAATGAGCTTTTTCTCCTTTTGTCCTGATGTCTTTACTTTATTAGTTGCATGGTTAGAAGGCAGGGGACTTGGGAACTTGTCCATGGCTGTGGCGAATCATGTTGCCCCAAGCCAAAGGCTCATAAATAAGAGAGATATATAAAATGACAAAGTTTTGGCACAACAAGTATGTATATGATCACACAAGAGCTATGACATTACCTCAATGTTTTCTTCGAAAACAGCCAAACTAACAAAACGATGTCATCATTATTATAAACTTTGCAATAAATATGAATAATATTCAACATGGTATTGTTTTATTGTCTAAATTTTTTCTAAACCCAATTTTTTTTTTCATGTTTATAATTGAGTCACTTGAAAATGTTTTCAAAACCCTTCTTCTTAAAGCCCAAGTAGTAGCAAAGTAAACAATAAGGGTGTTTAAATGCATTGGAACTCAAATTTGTTATTGTACAGTCCATTTAAGTGATAGTTGCTGGCAGAAAAATAGATTTTATAAATAAGTATTAAGTATACAAAAGATAGAGCAACCTGGCAACTTTTAACCTAATTTTAAAATTCATTTTTCTGCTAGGGACTAACACTTGGACAGACTGTACAAATTTTTATCTTCACAATAATTTCCATACTTTTTAACAGTATGATTCAAATTTAAATGCATTCTGACACCTTAAATTTTTACTTTGGCTGCTATACTGGCTCGCGACCAGTGGCGGCCATTTTTTCAGACCTTTTCTAATCTACAAGTTAATCCCCTTCAAGTTGACAATGCATATTTTACGTGGGCAAAGTAGGGTTCAATATTGTTAAATTCATGAGTGGAAATCTGAAATAGACTCGGAACGATGGGGATAATCAGGCCGGTCAATGGACGAACTTACATTACGAAGAGTACCAGTGGCGGCCACCCGAATTTTGTACACAGAATTACTGTAATATCACAATCGCCAGAAGATATCGAACGGAAAATCATTTTTTCTTGAAATTATGCAATATTCTAGCGAGTCTAAGGTCTCATACGATCCCTACAGATGATTAACAAGGAACAACCAACAACTAGGTCCATATTCTATCAACACTTTATACACGCATGCGCGAGCCAATAATAGATATGCACTGTGGCAGCTGAGGTTGCACAGGGGGTAGTGTAATTCTGGAAGTTTATCAATATTTAACTGCATATAATATTCTTCCTTAAAAAAAGGGAAAACGCGGAGGAAAAAAACAAAACTTGGGTGAGTATGAGCTCAGTTTCGATTTCTGATAGCATTTCATTTGTTGATGTACTTAGTTGCGATGGTAAAATACTGCAAAATTATTTCAGTAAGGATTTTAGAAAAAGCCAACTATTTCATTAATACGCAGATTATAAAAAATTTTGATCAATGTTGAAACTGATCCATTGAACAGATTAAAAGTATATTTTGTTATTTCATAATCACAAATTTTATTATTTCACAATCACAAAAGCCTTTTTTAGAGGAAAGGTGTAATGTGACCTGTTAGCTGCTGGCACCATGTGATTAGGTGCAGAAAATAAAAATGGTGCAAGATGATGAATTATCATATTGTAAAATAGATGTATCATATCATATTGTAAAATAGATGTATTTCTTTAACAGCAAAACTCTCTCACTGACAACAATTACTAGAGACAAAATATCTTTTATCCAAAACATGGATAACCCACACTCTTTTGGTGAAACTACTAGTTTCTATTCCAGTTCACTGCAAGCTGTTCACAGTCTGGAAACACAGAATTGTAAACACACTTATCAGACTACATCATCTAAAACAGTGTAAGACTGCTGTTTTTCTGTTTTTGATTTAGTAGCCTTTTAGTGCATTCAGATGTTACACATGTAATGCTTCTTTTCTTTTCTACCCTCCTACTTTCTTTCTGCTCTTATCTCTCCTCTTCAGCATTTCTCTTTTCTTCCAGCCACTTGTGAACTCATGTTATCACTGTTTCCTACAAATTCAGGAACCCCAAATAGATATAGTGTTAATTTGACATGTACACCTTTGTATGTACATGTTTCTTTTTTCCCTGGTATAATTTTTTATGGTCTGGTAATTTGAATTGAAACAGATATTATGAATATTTTAATATGTGAACATGTTTGAATATTGCTTAATACCTGTTTATTATTTCATATTTAGATGAGAGAAGTACAATAGTTTTATAATAAAAGCTTTAAAAATTGTAACAGAGAATTTCATCTTGTATTTTCAGATTTGGCTGGGAGCTGGTGAAAATACATGTGACAAGGATTCTGGAATCAGGCCCTTCTTTAAAAGAGGATTGACTGAAAAGTGCAAACTGGCCAACCAAATTGAACCTTTCTTTGCTGCAGTTGTATGTCTAAATATTTCTTCTGCAGCTGGTGCCCTCTGTTCTTCAGATCTGTCTCTACAATTGTATATCAGCCATGATGGAGTTACATGTGATATGTAAATGGAATCTCTGTTGACTAGAAGGATTTCACACTTCTTTAAAGAACCCCAGATGAGAGCCTTTGACCTTAATACACACATATCTATAAGTTTGCTTCTAACAATCAACTTTGGAAGCAAACAGTAATTATGTTCAAAACTGTTTGTAATTATTTGGTAATATGTTAATACTTTAAACAGAGTTTTGGTAAATAAATAAATTATCATCATGATAATCAGATTCTTACAGGTTGTGGCACTTGGTGATATTTAAGCTCACACTTTTTCCGATGGGTCCAAAAAGTGGAAAAAGTTACAGTCTCAGCCCTCAGGGTCTAACTGTTTATAGATGTACACCTTTATTGTCAGCACTGAGCTGTAGAACACAGATAGTCCATTGTGTGGTTTCAAACTGCAGGAAACTTGGCTTTGTTGATGATAGTATTTTTATCAATAAAACCCAGCCTTGCAGCCATCACTGAAAACTTCAGCTTGAGTATAGCTGAGTTTTGCTTTGAAAGAAAAAAAAAAAGTTTTGTTGCTTGAACTATTTTTTTCTTTTATTTTTTAATTCAGCTCATTAATTTGAAAAAGGTGAAAATTAAGAAAAAAAAAAAAAGCTTTCAGAAACGTTGTGAAAAAGAAGAAAATGTATGCTATCAGCGTTGTCATGTTTTCCTTCCATGTTTTCTTCACTTTAAACTTTTTTTTAATTGGAAACACATTGTAATGCCATCTGCAATTGCTTTTAATATGGACAAGACTAAAATTCAATTGTAGATCTAGCAAAGAATAAGATACAGCAACTGGTTTAAGATGAACTTGGCTTTCTATAAATTTTGATTGTGTGTACAACACAATCCAATGTGGCCTCAAGAGGATCTAAGTCGTTGTTCATTACACTAACCATCCTTGATCTTTATCTCTTAAGTTTCCAAAGAACATCCAAGAGCTGTGAGACATTTATGTTTTCAAAAAAAAAATCTTAACCATTTGTTGCATGGCCAACATAACATTATGAATAAGGTTACTGCTTCTTTGCATTAACCGTTTACTGCACAGATACTCATTTTGATGCATCAAGAACAGACAGCTTTTGAAAACATTGTGCAAAAAGGAGAAACTGCTCATAACAAGCAGTTTCTCCTTTTCCCACAATGTTTTCTACTCTATCAGATATCTGTATCTCCATTTGTCCACATTTTTGACATCATATCTTTATTTGCTGTTGAACTGGAAGAGTCAATATACACCCCCCCATTTCTGATTATTGCTCCTTCAAAAACCTCGTCTAGTCATGTATTCTAGGTAGATCTACTTAGCCGATGCAATTTGCAACTTCTTCACCATAAAGCATTCTGGCTGGGTCAAACTGATGTTACATTTATAACCGCACTCTCCGACATGCTGGGTCAAACTTGAGTGTCATTTATACACCCCCACCCATGTTGACTGTTATACTTGAAATAGAGTAGGCCTATAAAATTTCTTGTCAGTTTTCCAACAGTTATGGGCCAGATAAAGCCATTTAAAGTTTTGCCGTTAAATAGGATATTGCAGGCATCTGTTAAAAAATCGAAAAACTTCATTTTATACCTTTTTTCACCAGTCATTCAGGAATACAATTCATGTCGTAGATTTACATAGTAATTTTTTTATTGATAGTCTAGATCTAAATAAGAATATAAAAATAGAACAAACTAAAATTATATAATAATCTAGAATAGTACTCATTTATATTATTTTTGTCCCACCATCCAAGGGAACCTGGTAAGCAATATGGAGTTTATGAAAAAGAGTATAATTACTGGCTGAATTGGATAGCTATGCCTCTGCATAACGTCATTTAATGCTTGCCTTCTGCAAGCATAGCGTGATTTGTGTCTCTCGTGAATATGTAGGATTTAATACTTAAATACATAAATAATGGAACAATTAATGAGGTAAGTGAAAAATCACTGTATAAGTGACTTCTTTGATACTGAAACATTGTTCTGTTGGATTATTTAAGGCTTAAATTGGCGATAGAAATGATACAGGTCAATCCCCCTGAAGTGATTTTTTGATACATGGGGGGGGTGACAGGGGATACTTGTTTATATTTTTACTTACACTGCGTCAAATTTCAACTTTTATTGGTTATTTGATACACCATTTCTTCTTCTTTAACATGACCAAGAGCTTTGATATGCTAATGTACGCACAAACGCGGTATCATAGGAATGGCCGCCACTGGTACTTGGCCGCCACTGGTAGCGAACCAGTAGGGATTTTACGGGTCATTAAAATAAGGGATTGCATAGTAAAAGGTTGGTAATTCCCTTATATGAAGGTTCACCGTCTATTTTAAGGCATATGATTTACCTGCACCAGTGACACAATGGAGAAGCCAAGCCACGGACTTCTCTTGGTAATGTCTAGGGCTTGAAACCAGGAGGTCGCAAATTAAAATCCCCGTCTGAACAATTTCTTTCCGATTGATCAAAGTCATCGAGACAGGATTAATTCCTCTCTAATCTCTGACCATTGTTTCAATGACGGTTATGTGGGAAAGCAGCCTGTACTTTGGTTAGAATATAATGAGAAGTACTGGTACAAGAAACCCTAGGAAAGCAATATAACTGAAATATTGTTGAAAACAGAATGAAACAGCATACAATCATAGACACGAAGGAGAAATATCTGGTGAAAAGAAAAATGACTATGCTCAAAGATGTGAAAATTATTGTAAGAAAAAAAGCTATTGTTTGTTAATACGAAATTGCTTCTTAATTCCTTTACCTTTACTACACAATCCCTTTGTTTCACCACTTTGAGGAAGACTACTTTTCAGATACACACTTAGAAATGGACATATTGATGGTAACTATCATTATCTCCTTCTGTCACATTGTTGCCTATCCTTTGAAAGACAAATTCAATCCTGCATATTTTATTGGCCTCTGCCACTGTCTGTCTCTCTCTCTGCATCTGCCTGCCTGCCCTGCCTCTCTCTCTCTCTCTCTCTCTCTCTCTCTGAATTTTCCCCACTTTTCACTCGGTTTTCCCCCTTTTCACTCAGTTTTCCCACTTTTCACCATAAATGACCAGTTAATATGGTATGCTATGCTTCAACATTTCCGAGTAGAAAAAAATGACATGCAATGTGGTGTAAAATATTGAAGGTTGCATTGATATAATGTGACATTCTATATTGCAAACAGCCAGTCCAAATTTTTAGAGGACAGGATTTTAAGTTGGGTAAAGTCTTGTTACATAAGGAGGGATAGAAAAAAAACAGGGTTGGTGCCAAACTTGCTAACTGCCATCCCTAATTCCCACCCACCCATCCCCCAAAACATGGGGTTCAGTCAATCTCTGAGTATCTGGTATAAAGCAGGGTGAGTAACATGAGTAAATGTGACCCTATTTTACCTTGGTAATAAATTGCTCACACTGTCAAAATCAAAATTTTGTATAAAAATTGTGAGTTTACAGGGATGATAAACAATGTGTAAAAACAAATAAATTTCTTTGTATATCAATGTATCAAAGGGTTCATCATAACTTAAAGCTTTAAGTTTTGAAAAAGTTTCATCATTGAGAGCTGCAAGAACTGTATACTATGGGCCATCACAACATTATTCTATCACAACATATATATGCTAAATATTTAGGTCTTCCTGACAGCACAGTATTTTTGGGCTTTTCCTCTCACAAAGATAGGTTTAGGAAACATTTTATTTAAAAAATGAAGACAAAATGAAACATAGAAAATATCTATTTTTTTTAAAAGCTTACAAAAAAATCATTTTCTTGTATAAGATTAATTTTCTTCATGTTTCAATAAAAAAATGTAATCTTGGTGTAATTCTAAAGTGCTTGGAAAAAAAAATCTGAGTACTATTTTTGAGGTGTACCATTAAAATTATATCCTTACAATATACTAATTTTACTTTAAATTTATTATACGACTTCAAAAACGCTGCACAAACATAAACAACAGAGAAAAAAAAAATGCTCTGCAATTTATTCAACTAACAATATTAAAGTAATTATTTTATAGATCTCATCCCTTTGCCAGACCACAGAATTTTAGACTCATTCAAATTGAAAACATTTCGATAACAAAGTAAATGTGCATGAAATAATGTGAATCATCTTTGAAATAGTCAAATACATAGTAGCAAAGGGAGAAAATGCTGGGTACCAGTATTTTCTCCTCTTTCCATTATATTTTCATGTGGCTTTTTCTTCAGGGTCATTCAAACATAGGATTATTTAGTAAAGAGTTAAATCAGGCATAATAACAATACAAGCACAAATTAATGCTAAACCAGCTTTAACATGCACATAGATGTAGGTTACCTTGGAAAATGAGTCAAAACCAGAGTTCTTTTTTCGGCTGGCATCCTATCTTTCTCTGCCCTAAATTTGTCAAGTAGTTGTCGCCGCATGGTTTGAAAGACAGATTTTAACAATGTACGCCCAAATATCAATGTGGTCTCGTACCTTGGTAATGTATCACAGAATGCCGGAACATGGCAGTAACACAACCACCTGTACAAAAAAGTATGACCGATTATGCTCCTTAATAGACATCAAAATTCTGTACTCTCCAAAATTGAAAGCATTTGCAGACGAAAAATCAGAATGTGGCTCTAATGACGAGATTTGTCTTGGAAAGGATAGAAAGCATTATGAGAAAAGAAGAAAATACTGGCTTTTGTTTTCAAAAGGCTTAATTCCCTGGGTTGCTAAAAGTGAGAATTATTTAATTATTTGGCTCAGTGTTAAATGGTGCTTGAGCCTTTACAGGGCTTTCAACAGATTTTTAGTCATATCATGGTGAAAGTTCACATACTGATGTCATTCCTGGGCTTAAGTAAGGTATCTGCAGAGGCCTTGCTCAAGGACACACATCTGACTAAAATTTTCTGAACACAAATTCAATGGCTTAATCACTTAACATCCTGTATCTTTTTTATGTCAAGTAGTTTTCAGTCTACTATCAGAGTAAATTAGTTCTGTACCAAGAATCATGTATCCACAACAAGAAAAGCAGCATAGAAAAATTGTTTGCCAGAGACATTTCCAAATGTCTGATCACATGACAGTATAATTCATCAGGTTTCAGATGAAACTATTTTTAATTGATTTGTTGATCCAAAATATGACTGCAATATACATGTATATATTTACCTTGTGTAATTCACTTTGTAAGGAGCTATATCTTCTGAGCCTGCATGCTGTTGTCGACTTGTTGGAGTTTCTAATTTCCAGTGATTCAAACAGTGTAGAAACATCTTAGCTAAATCATACATAGTCTGCCATTCACGCTGGGCTAAATGTCCGAATTTGTACAGCACAAAATTTGTAACACCCTGAATAATGTATGTAAAAAGTTGGAATAAAATGTAAAAGTTATCTGATTAAAATCTGAATCATTTGAACATTTCCTTTTCTAATAAATAACTTATTTCTTAAACTATTTATTGGAACTGAGACGTCTTGAAAAGCAGGAATGCAATGGTTGCTTTTAAAATTACTCACCTGAAATCACAGCTTCTGACTCAGCCAATCAAATGGCAGGTTTTGGAATCTTTAGTTTTTATAACATAGTAATCAAATATGAGCCATGCTCTGGAAAAAAGGAGGCTTAATGCATCTTCGTGATGCATGATACCGAGCCATTTATTACATTATTATGGACCCATAGAAGTACATTTTCTCTGACAACTGACTGAATCATAGGGTAAACTGGTCCTTGGACATGCAGAAAATCGACCAACAGCAAAAAGTTTCAGCACAGGTCAGCCTGCACAGACCTGGGTCGAAACTTTTTGCTGATGCATTAAGCCCCCTTTTCACAGGGCATGGCTCATATAATTTCATTGTCCTTGTTGAGAGGTAAAACCATAAATCTCTCCTGTTGCACAGCTGCCGGATAATTAAAGACTTGTTTCTAAATGCCTACCTGCCTGATGCCTTTGCATAAAAGATTAAAAACTTGAGATTAAAGGTGTCAAACAAAGGTGTCTGATCAGTCAGTTGGAATTCAAAATATATTTTGAGTTTTGAACTCTTCAACAAATGCCAAAAATGTAAGATCTGTTCAAATCAAAAGCATCTGCTGTCAACAACATAAATGTGACTCAACGTGCCTGTGATAGGGTCCAAAAAACAATGAGAAAAGCAGAAAATGCTGGTTACCAGCATTTTCTCCTTTTCCCACGATGTTTCGCGGACAAGGCTTCTTTCCAAGGTCATTAAAACTTTGGATTGTGCGGCAGAGGGTTACTATGGTCCCGCAGGTATGGTATCATGGGAATGAACAGTATTCAGGTTAAAAACACAAACCATACCTTTGCTATGCTTGGTTTTTCAAATGGAGGACTGCCAAGTGGCCCTTCAATGGTGGGATTGCTCTGGTTTAAAATACATTTTCTGAGAAGCTGAAACACAAATTTCAAATTTTGTTTGTTTGTTTGGTATTCAATGCCATATACAACAATACTAAGCCTAATCACAGCAGTAAATGCACCTATCATTGCATTCCTGGAATTTCAATAGCCATGTACATTGGCCCATATCCTGCCAAACTGAAATTGTTGATTATTACAAAAATAGAATTTGTCAAGTCTGTGGCACTGGATTCGGTTTATATGTTGAAAAGTACTGATAGGACAATGGAGCATTTCAAGCTAGATCTGACTGTACATATTTGCAGGTTGATCTTGCTTTACATTCTCCAGAAAATGACACAATGGCCACAAACGGTAGGAGAAGAGTGAGCTAATGAGCCACCAGGCACTGTGAAACATACTGTATAAAACCTGACTCATGTACCTCCTGATATAGTGTTTTTCTAAATTAGTTAAAATATTAATCACTCAACCACATTTGTAGGGGATGACTTTGAAAACATCAATGAAAAATATGGACAACCAACATGAACCAGAATACAGGAAACTGATGGATACACCAAATATGTGAAATTTATTGGCAGAAACATAATCATGGACACATGGATGCATATGCCTTTATGATCTACACAAAATTATTTTTGGGAGCATTATAAAGGTTTAATACATATGTACATGTGGTAGAAAAAGCTACTAACCAGCACTTTCCACCTTCCTTACCATGTTACTTACTCTATCATAGACAAAGGCCATCAACTGACACACATTTGTCATTACCAAATGCGTTCAATTCAGACAAGCCTCAAATTTTGCCATGTGGTAAAGGGTTAATACATAGTGTATGTGAAGTCATTATGGCAAACCAAGAAATTTTCTTCTACAAATTATAAAGTAAATTTGAGTGTAACATTTTAAAGTCAACAACCTTGGTTACAACAATACATCAACATTTTCTTCCCAAGCAGCTGAGACAAAAAAAAAAAATAAATCCAATAGGACTTACTGTAAAAGTAGGACTTCAAAATAAAATCCCAGTTATAAAATTGTAACACAAAATCATTACTTTGAAAAGATAAAAGTAGACTTGTTTTGTTTCAGCATCTTCCTCTTTATGGACACACATGAACAAATTTTCTACATCCACCACTATCCGTAATAGACGGTTCAACTCTTCTTCAGCTGTTGTCTCCAAATGTGTGACATGTTGTTCTGAAAACAATTAAAAAGTTTAACAGATCACAAACTCTTGTTATTGTGTTGCTTGGGGTCCATTCCAAAGCCATAAGTGATATACTACAAATATTTCATTAAAGCAAAGGAGTTGAGATGCATACAAGCATTAACCCTTTAACACACACTCTGAAGTTTAAATGATTCTGTGAAAGAAAACTTTTGAAAACAACTTGGTAGCTTTCAATTTTAAAAAGTCTATGATGTTGTAGTTTCATACATAGTTAAGCTTCTTTCCTTTATTCATTGCTTTGTATAGATGACAAATTCCACCATTTGAGCTGACTTCAATTAAAAGTTTTGTCATCTGCATATGCCTTCAATTTGGACAAGTATAAAATTTTGACAAAGCAGACAAGAAATTTCAGACCCTTTGGTAAAAAACTAGTTTGCCCAAATTGAAAGCTTTTGCAGCTGAAAAAAAAAAAAATTAAAATGACTCAAACATTGATATGTCTTCGAAGAGTAGAAAACATTGTGGGAAAAGACAAAAATGTCAGTGATCAGCATTTTCTCCTTTTCCCACAATGTTTTCAAAAGACATCTTCTTTGGGATAGTTAAAACTAGAGATTATGTGGTAAAGGTTGAATGTTACTCAAATGGTGCAACTTTTCTTTAGAAGAGTTGAATTTTTTTTTTCTCCTTTTGAAACAATGTTTTCAAAGAATTGTAAAAACATGGAATGTTTAGCCAATGGTCACCAGTAATTCTTGCTGTATATGTTATACCTAGTGTATGTGAACAACTTCTACATGGATCTGTGAGATTTGCCAAAGGCTGAGAAACGTCGATACGAGGTGGTGTTGGCGGTGGGTTGGGATTCTTCCATCCATTACACTTACATCCGTCTGTCTGTAAGAAACAAATATAAAACACTTGTCTTGCCATACTTTGTAAGTTCATGTTGAGATTAGAAGGGGTTATTGAATTCTACACTTATTATTTACCCCATGCTGATGGCAGATGTCGTCGAATCCTAGGAAATTGTCTTTAACAGGGTGTTGAACGTTGGAAAAGGAGAAAATTATGGGTTACCAGCTCCGAAGTTATTTTTGGGATTGTGTCTTGGCTAACGCACAAAACAGGCCTTTTTATGCCCATACTGGTTTGACACATGCACATACGAGCAGTCGGGCATCATTTCAAAGGCCTATATGCATCGATTTTCATTGTCAGCTAACAATAACGTCCTTGATCAACAGCTTAATGATTGTCTCAAAATCACCAAAATAATAAATACATGTAACTATTACCTTCTTGCGATTCTATTTTTTTTAAATGTAAATATCCACTGACCTACTACCTAGGAAATTAAACCTAGGCTTGATATTTACATGAAATGCATTTTCTATCTGTCGTAATCTGTGCAATCTTGCAGCAGTCAGGGGCATCATTTGGCATGAAGGTACCAGACTGATTATAGTTTCATAAAATAAGGATGAAATGGGTAAAAACTGTCTGAAAACCAGCTGAGGATAGATGTATCTTTAAGAGTAGTCACATTTATCACATAAATTGCAGGTCAATCAGTACTTTTTAAATTGTCGTCTGCAAATGCAGTCTACTGAATAAATAATGAGTGCTTGTTTAAAAATTAACAAGATATGTTTCTGAAAGAAAAATACAAATTCATTCAGATCAATGAAAACCTCATACTAAACTTGGTGTTCATGTGAAGTTAAACTATCTATCAATCCTCAATGCCACATACATTTTCATAGCTGACAAGCAGATTAAAGACACATACAACCGGCAAAAAGATTACAAGTAAGACTTTGAAATATCCAGAAGCCTTTGAATTCATTAAAGGATAGTTGCTACACAGGGCTGTCGAGAACAAGTTGAGAAACAATAACAAAAACAGCACTGGAGCTATCCTTCAATTTCAAATCTAAGGTAAACCAAATCAACTTCTTGTGCCAGGTATAGGGTGTGAACTAACAAAAGGAATTGGTCTTTTTATCAGAACTTCCAATTTATTCAAAATATAGATTCGAAATGTCTGACTTGTTTTCCACCGAGAACCTGGTCTTGCTTTTGCTAGAATGTAATCAGTTGAGAGTTATTTTTTAATTTAATAAGGTAGCTTGCTTTTTCAGTATTTCATTTGCATTATGCAGCAGAGTTGCACCTTGAAATGTGGGAAAGGTAAATACTTCGCTTCTTTCATTGTCAAGGATATCGAAGAATATTTTTTTCATATAAGAAATACAAAATGAGTTATCTACCTTGCAAGATGAATACACCGCTAACTTTTCAAGCTTTTTCTCCCTCGAGTAATTCCGTACAAGTGCTTTCTTTTGTGCAATTCTTTGCAGATTATTTGGTCTACTCATTTCACCGGTAGTTCCTGCATTTGTTGGAGTTTGTTTCGGTGTAGCAGTGCCATTTTGGATTGAGTTTCCAGTCAACCCGTCCGTCTCCGCCATTTTGTTTAGGTTTTCCTGAAAATAATATGACGTACCACCAAGTTTTCGTTCCTTTGACATTTATTTCCCTTTCCGTGGTTCACTTGAAATACTGTTTTCTCCCGCAATTTAGCCATTACCAGACGACAAAATTCTATGCATTTTCACTTTGAAAGCATTTCTAGGCTATTGAAATGTATATCCAAAAAGAAATTGACTCTCAAAGGGTGGAAAACATTTTAGGAGAAGGACAAAATGCCGTTTACCAGCATTTTTTCCCTCATCCATTTATGTTTTCAAAAACCTTATCCCTGCCGGTAGTTACAATCGGGATTTAGAGGTAAAGAGTTAGGCTAAAAACCAAAAATTTCACAGTAATGATACATCTTATTTCCTCCTTACACCAAATATCTACATCGATCCTGGGAGCATATTTATCAAAAATTCTAAATATTGCTTGAATTCTAAATTTCAAGACTAACCATGTCATTGGCTGAGATTATTTGTCTCAGCGAATCAGATGGCCACCTGATTCGCTGAGAGTAAGACTTCAGCTGAGAAAATTAGATTTGGTGCTTTCGCCCCCTCCCCTAATAGCAATACTAATAAAATTCCCCGTGTTACATGTATAATGTACATGATTAGAGAAAAGATGGCATGTAAACATTTCAATTTTTTTTTTCCGAAAAACGATCCATTCCTTTATTCGAAACATACAGTTTCGATTAAAAGTCGCGTCTTTTGGTTAAACAGCAGCAGCACTAACAACAACAACCAAAACAACACTGGTACTTAGCAGCAGTCATGTAAAAAAGATAATAATAGTGTCCATTACCCTTTTTTGAATTCTCACATGTAGGCTACCTTTTATCGAATAGGTACGGCAAATTTTCGAGCTGGTTGTTGCTTGATCAGCTTGCCGATATGTTAGCGAAACCTTTGTTTGTGTTAAATGACGAGACAGACGAAGAAATAAAAGCGATGAAAGAAGAAATGGAGAATTTGAAAAGGGAAGAAGCGAGGATTCAGCGTTCATTAGAGGTAGAAGCTTTAAAAAAAGACTTGGTGGCTCAACGTCAAAAAGTGAAAGCCTTGAGAGGTAAACAAACTGAAACTTCGAATTACGACAGAGATATGAATCGGGATAATGTGACTATTGATGATCTCAGGAAAGATAATATGCTTCAAAAAGCTGTTCAAAGGGAATTAAAGAAGTTAGGGCTCAATCAGTTCTATTGCCAATATGATGATGATTCTTCATCAGTGGAGGAATCCAGTGATGAAGATGATTTATCAAGTGGGACTGATAAAAAGAAAAAATTAAAGTCAAAACTCAAACATAGTAAAACTAGATTAAAATCTGGTATCAATGCAAAGTCATCTGATAAAGTCAAATTCCCTCAGTTCTGGCCACATGCTCACTTGCAATTTGAATTTGTCAACAAAAAATTATTATTTGAAGACTTGGATTTTAAAATGTTTATAGCTGGTGAACTCGAAATTATCACAATGGAAGATTTGTCTAACTCAGAACGAAATGGTAGATTAGAATTTTTGAAAAAGATAGTATACTACAGTAATACTTATGAGTTCACAGGTCTAAAGGCATTTTATGCTGCATGGATAAGAGAGATTGAGTTAGGAAAAAAGAGTTGGCTAGATGATCCACAACAAATTGAGTCGGTAATACTTTCTAAGTATTTAATAAAAAATAATAGAAATTTCTCACACAACAAAGGTAATTTGAACAAAACATCAACTGATGAAAGAGTCTGGTTTTGTTCGGATTATCAACGAAACAAATGTCTTCACAAATCAAACCACCTAATGGTGGTCAAAGGTAAACAAAGATTAGCCATGCATATCTGTGCATCATGTTGGCTTAAAGACAAAAAGAAGTTAGATCACCCGGAAAGTTCTTCGTGCTGTCCGCACATGAACATGTGACTAAAAAATGGTTTAAATAAATGGATCATCACAGATCAGTCTGATACAGAAAATACATGTTTAGAAAATTTATTTTTACCTCAATTCATTTTGAGCAACTGCAACGAAAGTACTGGTCCTGTACAGCAGAGCAATCAAACCAATGAGAATGGTTCAATTCAAAAGGAAAAATCAACAGTCATATATTCCAATTCAAATGAGGTGTCAAATTCAGTGTCTTATTCAAATCACTTATCAAATCATTCAAAGAAGTGTGAAATTTGCAATGTTACAAAAAAGAATTTACCCGTTAAAGACATAAGCTTTTTGCTAGATGTTCATCATGAAGTAAAGAAATCAGGTAAGTTTAATTTCGAAGGTTGTAAAATACCAGTAAAAACAAGATTGAATATAAAGTATCTCAGAGAATTACTTGTAGATTATAGTGATATACAGATATGTGATCTTTTGGAATTTGGTTTTCCTATAGAATATAAAGGTAATTTAAAGCAAGATTACACAGGCAATTCATCAGAAATGCCAGTAGTTAAAAATCACAAAGGTGCTACAGAAAATGCTACCAGCATGTTACATTATTTAGAAAAAGAGAGTAATAATAGGGCAATAATTGGACCTTTCAAATCAAACCCTTTTGAAACAGGTATCAAAATATCCCCACTAAATTCATTACCTAAAAAGGATACAACTGAAAGACGTGTTATTCTTGATTTAAGTTTTCCAAAAGGTGACTCAGTGAATGATTTTATTTCCAAAGACTTCTATTTAGGGGAAAAGGTAAATTTAGTTTATCCCAAAGTAGATGATTTTATACAGATTATAAAACAAAAAGGACAAGGTTGCTTGTTGTTCAAAACTGATCTTAGAAGAGCATACAGACAACTTCACATTTGTCCATCCGCCTATAATTTAGTTGCCTTTAGGTGGAAAAAACATGTGTTTTGTGATACTGTTTTAAGTATGGGGAGCCGTTCATCAGCTTTATGCTGTCAGAGATTTTCAAACGCTCTTTCTTTCATCATGTTCAAGTTTGGAATTTCAGTACTGAATTACTTAGATGATTTAGCATCTGCTGAAAAGAAAACTAATGCTCAATTTGCTTTTCGATTAGTTCAAGTAGTTCTACAGAAATGTGGAATAGAAGAGGCCTTAAATAAAGCATGTCCGCCTTCCACTATAATGTCCTTTCTAGGAGTTCTATTTAATACTGAAAAAATGACTATTGAAGTGACACCGGAAAGGCTGGAAGAAATTAAAAGTGTTCTCGCTGTTTGGTTAGAAAAAGAAACTGCAACCTTAAAGCAACTACAATCGCTGGTTGGAAAATTAAATTTCGTTGCAGCATGTGTCAGACCAGGTAGAATATTTATATCTAGATTATTGAAATGGATGAAAGAGCTTTATAAATCAGATGCTAAGGAGCATAATATTCCAAACTATGTTAAAAAAGACATCTTATGGTGGCACTCTTTTCTTCCTATATATAATGGGATATCAATGATGATATACGAGGAATGGTCACGACCTGATGAAATTTTCTGTTCAGATGCATGTTTAGATGGTTGTGGAGGATTTTGGGATGGTAAATATTTCCACTGTCGTTTTCCTCCAAGTTTAGCTAATCACAACATCAACGTTTGTGAAATGCTAGCAATAATGGTATGCCTAAAATTATGGGGCAGATATTTCGCAGGGAAAAGAATTCAAATATTTTGTGACAATGAATCTGTTTGTCAAGTGGTAAACTCGGGGAAAACCAAAAATGATATGTTACAATCATGTTTACGTGAGTTAACCTTTATATCAGCTAAACAAGAATTTCAAATTAGGGCAATTCATTTGAGTGGGAAAACTAACCGAATTGCAGATTTCTTATCGAGATGGGATGATAATATTGGTCAAAGAGAAAGATTTTTTGAAATGACGAGGGGCTTTCATTTGAAAGAATGTACAGTGTCAGAAGATGAATTTTGCTTCTCTCATGACTGGTAATAGGTAAATTTACTTCTGTTTTACAGGGAAACAGTTGCATTATTTAAAAAGAGATCTGAACGAGTCAAGGAGGTCAGCCTATGCAGTGGGTACTTTGAGAAATCTTAGGACTCAGTGGGAATCTTATTTGTTATTCTGTATCTATTTTAATCTTAAAGCACTTCCTTCAAACTCAGAAACCCTTAGTTTGTATGCTCAGTTTTTAAGCCGAACCTTTAAATCAGTTCAATCAATTAAAAATTATATCAGTGCTGTCAAGTCTATGCACATTATTCTACAAATTTCAGTAGAGGATATTAATGAATTTTTGGTTAATTTAAGTATCACTGGAATTTCAAGAAAGAATCCTCATAGAGTAAAACAAGCACTTCCAATCACGCCTAATTTGCTATTTAAATTAGCTAACATTCTAAATCCAACAGACAAAAAGGATGTGGTATATTGGTGTTTATTTGTTTTTGCATTTTTCCTTTTTGCAAGAAAATCAAATTTAGTCCCAAGTTCGCAAGATGATATTTCAAAAGGAAAATGTTTATTACGGAAACATGTTTCCTTCCAAAATGGTATGCTAGTGGTGTCAATGGATTGGACGAAAACAATTCAATTTGGTGAAAGACAACTTTTGACACCTCTGCTACCCATTGAAGATTCCATTTTATGCCCCGTTAAAGCATACTTAAATATGTGCCATTTGATAAAAGCTAAACCTGAAGAGCCTTTGTTCACATTGGGAAAGAATAAATGGATTACATATAAAAGTTTCCAAAATTATTTAAGGAATTTGTTAGACAAGTTAGGTTTAGATTCTCAATTATTCTCTTCACACAGTTTTAGAAGAGGAGGAGCAACTTTTGCCTTCGAATCAGGTGTTCCTTCTGAGTTAATACAGTTACATGGAGACTGGAAATCGGACGCCTATAAAAAATACTTGAGTTTTTCCTTAAAAGATAAGGTTATAGTAGCAGAAATGATGATAAAACATATAAAAGCATAGTACAAAACAAGGGAGATAAATGAGTTAAGCTGAAAAATATTTAAAAAAGTTGTCTTTCTTGGCAGTGGCTCAGTTTCAGACTGTCAGTAGGCTAAAATATGTAAGTTTTCAGCAGAGTGGTTGATTTGTTGGACTTACCATTCTTTTTATAATGAAACATGTGCCATTGACTGGATAGACAAATGATTATTTAAAATTTTAATTGGTAAAATGTATTGTTTGTTTTGTAAATTTTTAATTATATTTTGTTTCAGAGATACAGATTATCTACTCTCCAGAGATGGCGTAGATACTAGTCTTCATTAAAGTGTTTGATTTAATGGACTAGCTGTTCGGTATCTCAGAGATGTCAAGGTATATCAATTTAATAGTCTGTTATTCATATTGCATTTTCACTTTTATACTTGCAGAAAAACGTAAAGTTACTATTGTGTCAGATTCAATTGCCAAGTATGTGACAGGAATTGATGGATGTCTAGTACAAGCCTTCCGAGGTGACACCATCTCGAAAATGACAAATCGTATACATTCAAATGCTGTGAATTTATCAGGCTTTTCATGTGTAATTTTGCATGTTGGTACTAATGATATTGGTAATAGGGCAAAAGTTAAACATATTCTATCTGATTACGCAAATTTAATAGCAGTTTGCAGGAAATCCAATCCAAACATTAGAATAATTGTTTCTGCCATCATTCCCAGACCCGTTGACCACGAGATAACAGAGTCAGTTATTAAGGAAGTAAATAGTTATATGCAAAGGTATATGAGCAAAGATTTAAATTTTCAATTTGTATGCACATATAAACCTTTTACACATAGAGGAAAAGTAAAACAAGAATTGTTTGCTAAAAAAGATGGAGGCTTGCACTTGAATCTAGAAGGATGTAATCGTCTCAAACAATTTTTCATTAATGTGATTACACACTTATAGGTAAATTATTTAAAGGAATAATTTCTATATGTTTTTGTTTTTTCAATTTCCTTTCTGTAGTAAGAAAACAAAGAATTAAAGTTTGCATAAGGTAAGAGATTGGTACACACAGTATATTGTCGTAATTGCTATGATGCTCATTACTCATGCTATGATGTGCTAGCTTTCTAACAATGTTATAAGTGTCTGTATATGCTTTTGTTTGCTTTGTTGTTTTGCTTCGTTTACTTTTATTTTGTTTGAATTTTTGATTTTTGGCCGATGGGTTGGCAGATAGAGGGAATATCAGGCTACCAGAGGGTAGTCTGATGATTACTTCTACCAAAGCTAATGTTTAATCCTTTACCAAGCAATCCCTGGTTTTGACTATCACAAAGAAGAAACCTTTTGAATACTTTGTGGAGAGAGGAAAAATGCTGGTGAACAGCCTTTTTGCCTTTTCCCACAATGTTTTCGATCCTATCTAATGCAAACATATGACTGACATTTAATTTGCCATATGTAAATGCTTTCAAATCAAAGGGGTCAAAGCTTTTGTTGTTTGGTATGGAAGTAATTACTATTTACATTGGTAATTTGTATAGATATACTTTATATTGTTTCATATTTGAATACATGACTTCCATGGTTAGTCGAAATAATGAACTTAAATTATAATATCATAATCCAGAAATTTGTTAGTTTTAATTTGATTCCCTAAAGTATAGAGAAATATAATTGGAAGATTTTTATTACATAAAAATATTTAATTAGATTTTGGTATACCTGTACCACCATACTTTTTTATCTATCATAGTCATTGGTTGTTTGGTCACTAGGCAACATCAATACACATTTGAGTGTTGCAATTTGATTGGTTATCTATTTGAGCAAAATTTTCGCAGATTATTTAACCACACAGTTTGAAAAGGTTTCGACGAGTAAGGAAGTCAAAATTCACTTGAAGTTGTTGAAAAACACCCGCCCACCCATCCCAAATAGTAAGAAACCATATTTATGTTTTCTTATATATTGTTTTCTTCCTAAATTTAGTTATAATTTCTTTTGTTGTTTTATAAGAATATTTAGTTAATAAATTGACAAAGTTTGTACAATTGTAAGAGATTGGAAATAGTTATGCAGAGGAGTGAAATCTGGTATTCAGAAAGAATGCAGTACTAGCTATTGTGTGTCGAGGATAGAGGGAATATCAGGCTACCAGAGGGTAGTCTGATGATTACTTCTACCAAAGCTAATGTTTAATCCTTTACCAAGCAATCCCTGGTTTTGACTATCACAAAGAAGAAACCTTTTGAATACTTTGTGGAGAGAGGAAAAATGCTGGTGAACAGCCTTTTTGCCTTTTCCCACAATGTTTTCGATCCTATCTAATGCAAACATATGACTGACATTTAATTTGCCATATGTAAATGCTTTCAAATCAAAGGGGTCAAAGCTTTTGTTGTTTGGTATGGAAGTAATTACTATTTACATTGGTAATTTGTATAGATATACTTTATATTGTTTCATATTTGAATACATGACTTCCATGGTTAGTCGAAATAATGAACTTAAATTATAATATCATAATCCAGAAATTTGTTAGTTTTAATTTGATTCCCTAAAGTATAGAGAAATATAATTTAAAAAAGATAATAATAGTGTCCATTACCCTTTTTTGAATTCTCACATGTAGGCTACCTTTTATCGAATAGGTACGGCAAATTTTCGAGCTGGTTGTTGCTTGATCAGCTTGCCGATATGTTAGCGAAACCTTTGTTTGTGTTTTGTTGTCGGACGGTTGTTGCAATATATCAGTACACCAATGCATGCAATGCAGTGTTTCTTTTTACTAGGACTGTGTTATGGGAACAAAATTCTTTCCAAGCTTTTAAAAAGCTGCACAGAGTCGGTAAAATGTTTAGACCTAAAGAATTCTGTCGGGAAGACTATCATCAATCCTCGTACATGGATTCTTCGAGGATCAGCAATTCAGACGCTAATTCGAAGTCAGGAATCCCCAGGTCGCTGACGGCGCTGGTCATGAGGGAGCTGTCCTTGGGCAAGGCGCTGCAGAGTCTCCTACTACTATGCAACCAAGATGTTGACTTGAGTAAATGAGTTGTATCCGTGATATTGCTGAAACAGCGGCGGAAAATACCATGAAATCAATCCTCAAAAAGAGCTTTTTAAATCTCTTTCAACAACCACTATAAAGTCGACCCCTTTCGACGGTCAACCACATGATCCGCTGAAACCCAGAAAAACCAAGTCTTGTTTTAGCCTATAGGCCCTGACTGAACGAACGGACGGTATGGATCCAATATCAGACTGCACGTTTGATGCAGTCTGATCTTGGATCTATGTCGTCCGCAAAAGCCCGTTTTCACCAGTGACACCAAAAGGCTTTTTAAAAACAGAGAGAATGTCAACGCTCCTATTTGTACGGTGATGGGGAAGCTGTCAGTTATTGTCAATTTCACGGAATATTCCCGTTGCTAGCAATCGTGTTGCAATCTAAAAAGCAATGTTATTGTAATTCATTATCTCTCACCAAGTCTATTAATATTCAGATCACTCTGTAGGAGATGTATTCAGAATTTCTGACTTTTTTCTCCATCAAAGCTTTGCTTGCCAGGTCCAATGGTGTTGGAGTGACGATCCCGTCAAATGGTGTCGATTAGTCGGTTAGAGAGTGTGTGATGGGGGTGGGGGGCGCCGAACCCTCTCATCACACCTTGCAAAAGATGCGATTTGTTTGTTTGTAAGAGTTTAACGCCGTTTTGAGACCTTAGGTCACACATCACGGCGGTCAGTGCACATACGCGTGTATTTCCTGGCTTTCTCACACCAGTACTGACACAATTTTCTTTCCAAGCCACTAACTACATTTCTCATACTCTCGAGAAGTGAGAGCCGAAAGATGGCCGGAAAAAAGGTTTGCCTCAGCCGGGTATCAAAGTTGCAACCACCAGGTCACGAGTCAGATACTCTAACCACTGAGCAACCCGGCCGGGCGCACATGATGTGACAATGACAATGAAGGTATAAGTTGTTAGAAACGAATATAGAAGGATACTATATGTAATCGGAGAAAAAAATGACAGCAAAATATTACAAGGATATCATTGAAATAAGGTTACAAATTTTCCTGTATAAACAGAAGTGTGATTACGAGCGTATTTCCTGTAATCAGTTTGTAGGCCGCTACGCGCTCTATACGAATATATTAAAATGACCTTTTTAAATAGGGAGGAAAAAAACAAAATTGCAATGTAAAGGTTTTTTCTGCTTGAATGTTTCAGAAAAATGATGGGCAGTGTTTGCCTATAGTTGTCTGGTTAGACTTTTCACGTCCCGTAAAGCCTGATATAGGCCTAGAGCTACACTGTCCGCCACAGGACTTGTTCACCCCCAGGCTGCTAAGCGCGACTCACTGACCTTTTGCGGACACTGTAGATCAAGATCAGACTGCACAGAACGTGCAGTCTGATCTTTGATCTACACTGTCCGATAGGGACACATTTTTTGCCCAAAAGTACCTATTAAATAGCAAAATTTGGGATTTTTACTATTGTCTTTAAAGTTTCATTTCACTCATATAGCAGGAGATAGGTAAGTTAAGACAGATGGGGAAATCCCGCAAGGCCAAAAAATTGCAATGTTCAGGGTGCTATTTCATAAAATCATAACATTTCACAAAATAACGGACAGTCTAGATCTAAGATCAGACTGCATGTTTTTTGTAGTCTGATCTTGATTTCCTCTCTCTCAAAAGTGTGTCTGATAATATTGACATTAATCGACTTAGTTCATGTGGGAGAGCAGCAAAAATTCCATCTGAGGACCAATGGTAGTCAATGCGAGAAACGACGTGGTTCACTACTATTTTACAGCTTAGCACTGACTAAAGTTAAAGTAACAATAAGGGCAAAAAGTAACCAAACCGATATTTAAATGCATTTGAATTTATATCATACCCTTTAAAAGTATGGAAATTATTGTGAAGATGACAGTCTGTCATTGTACGGTCGGTCCAAGTGTTAGTCGCTGACAGAGAAATTAATTTCATAACTAGGTTAAAACCTGCCAGGTAGCTGTGTCTTTTGTTTACTTTTTGCCTAATTTTTAAATTCTTTTTTCTGCCAGCGACTAACATATGGCCCGACTACACGATAAAAGACTGTCATCTCCACAATATTTTCCATAATTTTAAGTGGTATGAATTAAATTCAAATGTATTATGACACCTGCTTTGATATTTTGGCCTTTACTGGGCCTTTAATGTAGATTAGGAGTTCTGTTCTTAGAAAAGTTTTGTTTGTTTATTTGGTGTTTAACGCCGTTTCAATATTATTCCAGTTATATAAATGCCACAGCGGTTAGTACACCGATTCAAGCTTTCCTAGAATTTCTTTTACTAGCATTCTTATTTTATTGGTCATGTAAATGGTCACCATGATGACACGTAAGAACAGGTCGGAAGGCTCAAACAGAGAACAACGTGGAGAAAGGCCAATGAGAAAGAAAGAAATGAGCCATGCTCTGTGAAAAAAGGATTTAATGCATCTTTGACTTAGTAGACCCAGGCTTAGGCACGAGGTAGAATAATCCATCAACATGTAGAAAATTTACCTCTAGCAATGACTTTTGGCCCAAGTCAGCCTGCGAGGACTAGTCAGGCTGACATTGGTGGATACTTTTTGCAGACACAGATAAACCTTTTCACAGAGTATGACTTAAATCTTTACCAAACGACAAAATTTTGGACTTGTCCAAATTGAAATCATTTGCAGACGACAAAATAAACATGACTCAAAAATTGAAACTTGACTTTAGAAGAGTAGAAAACATTTTGGGAAAAGGAGAAAATGCTGGTTACCAGCATTTTCTCCTTTTCCCAAAGTGTTTTCAGAAGGCTTCTTCCTCTGCGTCGTAAACAACCAGGGATTGTTTGGTAAAGGGTTAGATGTATGCAATGATTGGAAAATGTTGGAAGATGCTTTAACCCCTAGGCTGCTAAGCACGACTCACTGACCTTTTACGGACAGTGTAGATCAAGATCAGACTGCACAGAACGTGCAGTCTGATCTTGGATCTACGCTGTCCGATAAGGAGATATTTTTCTCAAAAGAAAAAGTTTGAAACACCATTATTCCGATTTTTACTATCGGCTTAAAAGTTTCATTTAACTTATTTAGCGGGATAAGGGTTAAGTCTATGATGAAGAAAGGAGGACTGACTGAAAGAGTCGCATTGAGGCCATTCAGTGCCAAGCCCCCGAAGAGGAGAAGTTTAAATTTCTTAGAATGTACGAGTATAGATCTAGCTCGAAATAATAATTGCTTCAGATCTTTTCACAGTCACATTCTTGAAAAACGTAATCGTCAACAGCATATTGATGAGCCCGGCCTAAGCGAAATATCGCCGGATCATAGTGGATATACATATTCATGCATACATGCATGATCTTTGTAATAGTTGGTGTATCATCTGCAAACTTCCGCCGAAGACACGTTTTTTTTTTCTTTTGTTCAATCAGCGAAATAAACAATACATGCTAAACAGAAATAAAGTCTAATAATGAATAAACATAAAACCGTTACCAGGGGACCAATCAGCAATTCCAGATACTTCCCGTCGGAGCAATCACTATGTCAGTAAGATGTCTGTAACGTTGAGTGCATAGTTTTATGACATTTAACCCTTGCGCTGCTAAGCGTGACTCACTGACCTTTTGCGGACAGTGTCGATCAAGATCAGACTACACATAACGTGCAGTCTGGGTCCAAATTCACCAATCATTCTGAATAACGTTCTTAGTCTTATTTTCCAAGATTTTCTAAATTTGAATGTAACACAACTTCTCATTGGCTATACCATTTGGTTTTAGCCAATCACAAAATGTGTTACTTTCAAATGTAGAAAATGTTTGAGAATAAGTCTAAGAATGTTCTTAGGAATGGTTGGTGAATACGGGCCCTGATCTTGGACCTACACTGTCCAATAAGGAGGAATTTGCCCCCAAAAACAACCGTTGAAAAGGCGACATTTGGGTTTTTACTATCGGCCTGAAAGTTTTATTTAAATTACTTAGCAGGTTAAGGATTAACAGTGTAATATATACCGGTAACGGTCTCTACTGAAGTAAAGATTCTTGTGACTGATCCCCCAAAACACGTGGAATGCATTTACGAAAGAAAAAAAAAAAAACAGTTCGTAAGAGGAAGAGGAAAGGAATTGAGCATGCTCTGTTATAAGGGAACTTGATGCATTTGCGAAAAGTATCGACCCACGTCAGCCTGCGCAGTCCGCGCAGGCTGACAGGGGCCGAAACTTTTCGCTATCTTTAAATTTTCTGCATGTCAAAGGATAATTCTACCTCATGATTCAGTAGGTTGTTTGACAAAATGGATTTTAAGGATCTATGATTAGGTTATGTCTTGCTCGGTATAATGCATCACGGAGATGCATTAAGCCCTTTTTTGCCAGAGCATGTCTCATATGCATGTAATTTCATGTAACCATTTCATCACTAAAGGTGAGATCAGGGGCTTGCAGACGGAATATGCCCAAATCAGACTGCACAGAACGTGCGGTCTGATCTTGGATCTTTACCGTCAGCTTTTCTTGTCAATCCTGCACAATAAAAGTCCGAGTTTCAGGACACTGTACTTTAAGCCGTCGACTTTATATAAGCCATGCTCTATGAAAAGGTGTTTAATGCATCTGCAAAAAGTATCGACCAAGTCAGCCTGCGCAGTCCGCGCAGGCTGACCTGGGTCGAAACTTTTTGCTGTTGGTAAATTTTCTGCATGCCCAAGGATCATTCTACAAGGGCGTAGCGCCCATTACGCGCAATACGTATAAAAGAGGTTGAAACTATAATATTTTTTTAATCCGAAGATGAGTGACAAATTATTGCAAGAAAAATGCTTTCAAAAACATGCCAGAACCCACCATTTCACATCTAAATTCTCAACATTTTCGGTGGGAGAGCCTCCTATCCTCCCCCACCCCCATCTCCCGCTCCCACCCTCATCAACTCCTTCTGCCATCGGCACTTCGTACCTCAGTTTGCGTAAATATATTTCAATTCCGGCTACGGCTATGTTCTCCATCAGGAATCAGCCGGTTGTTACACAAAATTGATTTCACGGATCTATAATTATGAAATGAATTGGTTGGTATAATGGATCACGCAGATGTATTAAACCCCCGTTTGCCAGAGCGCACTCCATACATCTGGCGCAGAAAGAGTTCACAGAAAAATAACTGGGAATAAGATGTCTGTAACGTCAAATGAATCACTTTATCTCATTCTACTATGTAAATAACGGTCAGGTCTCCATTGCGAGACAGATCTAGTGACTGATCCATATAAAACAAGTGGAATCTATCTAAATAATGGAAGATTGCCCAGTGACAGCATGTCATATCTGCCATTTGAGAAATAGAACAGAACCTTATAATCCGCACTAGGCTAAGATATCAAACGGTATCTTAATGTAGTACATCTCTCATTCCGATTTTCTTTGCTTTTAACATCATGGGACCGAGCCCTGGTAGCTCAGTCGGTAGCGTACAGAACTTGAGAACAGGGGATCGCTGGTTCGATCCCGGCCCGGCCAATCTCCCTCCAAGGATTGATGATAGCCATTGCGACAGGATTCATTCCTCTCTTACCGCTGACCATTGTTTTTTAAACATATTTATTCTATATCGATTGAGAAACAAGTTCTTGCTACTTATACTTATATCTCTCGATTTTGCTTCTGGAAACTACACCAGTTCTCGCGCCGAATATGTGGGCCAATGAAAGGTCCCAAAGTTGACACCCGCTCCTGGGAATCGAACTTGGAACCTTATGATTACAAGGCCGACGCCCTACCTCACATACACGGACATCACACACCATTTTTATGTCAGGAGCACTGGTAAAAGAAACTCCAGGAAAGCGTGGATAGGTGCACTGGTCGCAGCAATATAACTGAAATAATGTTGAGAACGGCGTTAAACACTATACAATCAATCAATTTAACATCATGGGAAGGATGAATTGGCAAACAGACAGAAGGTCAGTTTATGACAATTTTATTAAATGACCTTCGAGAGTGACCCTATTCAACAACAAAAAACACAGTAATGCGCCTCTTTCATCAAGAAAAACAAAATGTACCAAACTATTCTGAATCATACATAATTATAGGCGTTATGGCTCGGACACACTGGTTTTTAAAAATTTCATCATTTGACATTTAAATGTAACATTGACTTAGTTTACGACCTCCCCATGGGAAAGATTAAAATTTACATTTTTACTTGAAAATGAGAGGAAAGGTGTTCAGTAGTTTTAAGACCAACACTAACCCTTGACCAAATGGTCCTGTGTGTGAACGACTCTGAGGAAGACTGCTTTTGAAGGCATTGTGAGAAAAGAAGAAAATGCTAGTAACCAGCATTTTCTTCTTTCCCAAATTTGCTTTCTATCCTACCAAAGCCATATTAAATCACCGGACTAGCATTTGATTTGTCAAATGCTTTCAATTAGGACCTGAGGAAGACGGGTTTTGAAAGCATTGTGGGAAAAGGAGAAAATGCTGGTAACCAGCATTTTCTCCTTTTTCCAAAAAAGCTTTCTACCCTATCAAAGCCATATCCAATCACCGGAGCAGCATTTGATTTGTCAAATAGTTTCGATTAGGATGTTTTTCATAATTTTGTCGTTTTGTAAGGAGTTACCTAGAAGTAATAACGGGATGGATAGGCTAAAATTGTGACAATTCTATCAATTGATACTGATGTTTGGCATTGACCATGGACAAATCTGACCATATGATTCTCTTGACACTTTCAATTTTCAAGCAGTACAATTCAGCCATATCATTTTAAACTCTCTAAATTTGAACAACTCTAAAAATATAATTGAGATAGGCTCAGGTGAAAAAGGGTTTAATGCTTCCCCGTAATGCATTGTACCAAGCAAGATATCACATTATTAGCAATTCATAAAATCCACTTTGTCCAACAACCGACAAAATTATGAGGTAGAGTGGTCCTTTGGCATACAGAAAATTGGCTGATAGCAAAAAGTTTCGGCCCAGGTCAGCCTGCGCAGACTGCGCAGGCTGACTTGGGTCGATACTTTTTGCAGATGCATTAAGCCCCCTTTTCACAGACCATGACTCAAATTATTATCCTTTGATAAAGAGTTAAAGTTATGATGGCACGATCGATAACACTTCCCGGAATGACAAACTAAATATTCTCTGTAGATTACCATATGATGCACGATTCTGGGAATTCAACGGTCTCAGTTTGACAATGACCACATGATAAAATAAATCACCTCATATCTTTTGTGCATCCTGTAGTATTGTGGTAAAACGCTTTTCATCTCTGTACAGGATCTGTCCGAGATGGTTTGATTTGATTTGATTTCATATTTATCCTGCTAAATAACGGGAATGAAACTTTCAAGCCGATAGTAAAAACCCACATTTTGCTATTTCAAAGGGTTTTTTTTCGGGGAAAGATATCTCCTTATCGGACAGTGTAGATCCAAGATCAGACTGTACGTTCTGTGCAGTCTGATCTTGATCTACACTGTCCGCAAAAGGTCGTTGAGCCGCGCTTAGCAGCCTAGGGGTTAATAGTGTTTTACTGCGCTTTCAACAATATTTCAGTCATATAAGGATGACAGCTCACATTTTCATGTATTTCCTGGATTCCATTAGTACTAGGCTAGGGCTCTGATGTTTCTTGCCAAAGGACATGCCCTAGATGAAGATAGATGTTCGATATGAAACAAACATGTACACACAGAGCATTCACTCACTTTATTCTTATCTACATTATGCTACAAATAAGTAATAAGCAAGAAGAAGTTCAACGCCTATTGTAACAGACTTTTCACCAAACGACAAAATTTCCTACCTTACCAAATTCAAAGAATTTGCAGACGATAATTCAAATGAAGCTCAGTTTCTGATTTCTGGCTTTGTTGGGGTAGAATACATTGTGGGAAAAGGAGAAAATGATAGAAAAAGCATTTTCTCCTTTTCCCACAATGTTTTTAAAAGCCCTCCTTTTCAGCGTCGTTAGAACTCGGGGTTGTATGGCAAAGGCTTAAAAATGTTACAGCCTTTTTTCGTCTATTTATCTTCATGGGTTAATTGTTTTCTTATGGTTGCATGACCGCGTGCAATATGGATGCTTCGTAATGCATTTCCAACTTTACCAATCCATTTTTACGTCACATGATCCTTGTCCATTATGTACTACATGTATTGGCAAAGCAAAGATTTCTTGAGGTTTCACGTTCACCTTTAACTCTGCAACAGGACTAAATCTTGGACCTGTTGATGATGCCCAGGGCGTCCAAATTCTTTCCCGAAGGATTGATGATAGTCATTGCAACAGGACCCATACCTCTATAACTGATGAACATTAATTCAACAAAGTGCTAATGTGGGAAAGTATCCAGTGTCTTGGAAAGAATGTAGTGCAAAGTACTTGTAAACGAAATTCCTGGAAAGCATGGAAAATGACATCTGGCGCCTTCATTTACCAGTAACAAATAATGTTAAAAACGGCTAAAAGCACTTAACAAGCAAACAAACGTATTTTTTAAACCCCTGTCACACTAAGGCGGCGATCCCACGGCGTCCAATGAAAATGCAGAACGCCTAGATACGCCCATTACGATGGCAAGCATCGCCAAAGCAACGCAGTGACATCTCCGATAGACGCGTCTAGAACGCAGGGCGACGGCGCAAACTTTGAGCATGCAGAAAATAAACGCCGTTGCTCGGCGTTCTGATAAGAATGCAGTGGAATAACAGCGAGGACGCCCTAGCAGCGCAGTAGTGTCTCCTACAACGCTACAGGAACTCCGCCGGCGCCCACAGAGGTCGCAGTGCGAACGCTGTGGTTCTTGGTGGCGCTTGTACGGAGATTGTACGGCGTTCTCTGAGATGTTACTGCGTCTCTTTTGCGCTAAGCCTATGTTGCGGGAATCAACTATATAAACCAAAAGAACGGTATTAGAGATTTAATGTCTAACGCATTGATATTTATAATTCGTAGACGGTAATGCAGCCCTCATTTCCGTTTAAGTAAGAATACAATAAACGGCTAAAGTTTGGGTAAAAAGGAAAGGAGAAAATCTCGTCTGCAAGACGGCATTTAAAGTCGTCTCTATTTACGTCGTTATTCTGTGCATATGTATATGTCTATGAACAGAGTGCGGTATGTATTCTTAAACGTCGATATCGTGTCGTGTATATACACAAACATTCACAAACAACAACACATAATGAAAAACAAGAATTTCAGAATTACTTTAAATGTATTTTAAGATTGTAGTTTGACGTTTGTAAAATTGATTTTACTTTTGATTTAGATATCTCTGCCGGAAAACCACTGGGTTTGATCCTTGCCAAGTGACACTCTGTCCCCGCTTTACTTACAGACAGCAATGGACCCTGCATCTACGGTTCAACAAGGTAAAAACAACATACGGTGTCGCACCATTGCTGGACTGCTTCCGGGTCGTAGTAGGTCAAAAGTAGTCCCATGTGAAATTTTGCAGAAGCACTTTTGTTGCGCTGTTTAATGGAGCTTAGAGGACCTGGGGGCCTATAACTTAGATTTGCTTCAAATTTAGGCAGTGGGGGACCACTTAGATATGTTTTTATTGTATATTGACTGGATTATTTTGTGTCAGTGGAGGAACAAAAATTTGGGTTCATGGCCGTGAACAGGTGTTTTGAGAGGACAAATTCTAGGGTGCCTGTGTTTATTGAGATTTAGCGAAAAACGAAATCGGCTGACATGCTGGTTTCAGTCCGATCATTTCTTCCTTTTATATATCTGGCGTCCCGAATTTCCGGACTAGAAAGGATAGAGAAATTTTTCCTCTGTCAAGTGGATTGCTAACAAACGATCCGCCGTTTTTTACGACCCATAGGCTTTTGAAAACATCATAGGAAAGGAGAATTTGCCATTTAGTAGCATTTCCTGTGTCCCTAAAAAAACAACAACAAATCCTGCGCATTTTGCCTCAATAAAATTTTGGTCTTCAAACACGTTCGATGTGGACGAGTCAAAAATATAGTCGTCTGGTAAGTTCAATCCTTTATCAGACGAAAAAATTTGAAAGGTGTCCTAGATTGAAAGGTTTGCAGACAACAAATTGAATTGGATCAAATGATAGGATATGCATTAGAAAGGGTAGAAAACATTTTGGGAAAAGGAGAAAATGCTGGTTACCAGCATTTTCTCCTTTTCCCAAAATGTTTTCAAAGGCCCTTTCATCAGGATCATTTAAACGCAGGATTGCGCAGTAAAAAAGCTTAACTACTCTGTATTTACGCTGTAATTCAGTGCAGATCTCTTATTTAGTCTGCTTCTTATCTGTCCCTGGAGAGATTTTTCTCCGGTAAGTGAACAGAAAATTGGATATATATAAAAAGGGCAAATAAAAGTTGGTATAATTGAATTTTCTAATCGGCCAATGTCGTCTTCTTTTCGATTTTGAAAACATGCGAGAAGTCGATTGTATCGCTATTACTAAGTTATATGTGTTGCATGGATGTTTAATGATAATGATAATAATCGATAATTGTTATGATAATGATGATGATGATGAAGAAGAAATGATAATGATAATAATCGATAATTATTATAATAATGATGATGATGATGATTAACATTATCATCATCATCCAATAGACAAGGCAGAAGAAGAAAACCAAAAAATACCATCCCTTAGGCCTAATCATTTTTGAATATTGTGGGAGAAGGACTTTTTTTTTTCCAGAAATCAGATGGAACCCCCCCCCCATACAATTTCCAAAGCTACTCCTTACACAAACGTAAAAAAGCTTGAATTCTGCATGGCAATGGGTTATCACAGCAAGGCATTCAATTAGCTGGGTTAGAATAGTGATTTTTATGCAGTCGATAAGCATAGATTTAGAAACAGGATTGATTTTTTTCTTTTCCTGAAACTCATTGCCTGCTGCAAACGCAACGCCTTTTTTTTCAGCTGACGACCTTTTAGAAATGTAATTGCAAAAGGTGAACTTGCTCGTAAGAAGCGGCAACTTTTTTATAACATTGTGACAAAAGAAAAAATGGGCCTCAGAAAGAAATTCTTCTTTTGTAACATCCGCATTTCTGTCTAAAATTGTCGTGTGGTAAAAGGTTAAACATTTATCTGTGATTATTATTACGTTTTCAAAAAGATGTTTTCAAAGACGCCATGTTGTCTCAGGACGAAATGAATGAAAAACACCGCAGAACATGCACAAAAATCACATGGGCGGGACAGAAAATATTGACTCTCAAGAAAATCAAACACGATTCTACAAGTTACTGTTTCTTCTGTCTTTTTTTCGCATATAAGTTTTTTTTTTTTTCAAATAAAACGCTTAAAATTAAAAAAAAAAAGAAACAGTTTAATTCATCTGTCATGTTTACGTTCCCCAAATGAGCCACAGAATGACCGCCAAATATGATCAATTTCGTTAGTTTTATTTAAGATTTATATGTCATAAACGACTTCTACAAGTGCTTTAGGTAAAGAAACGTTTATTAATTTGTCCCGAGTCATGTATCTCCCCCCAAAAAAACTTGCATTTCACTGCAATACAGATTAAACCGATGAAACTAAAAATCAGTACAGCACTGTAGCTTTGCTTCAGGAAATTTCACGATGGACTTGAGACGCTACGGTGCACAATAAATGTCCAAATATGAAAAGAAGCACCGTAAACGTTTATTATTGAGACTACTATTGATTCTTATAGGCAAGCGAGAAAGCGACACTGAGAGAAAGATGACGGGGGGAGGGGAGGGAGGAAGACTAGCCGAGATAAAAACCGTCTGTGTAAAAGAAGAAAAAAATCACAATAATGATTACCATGCGAAACATTTATGTCTGGGATTTCTCAGAGAGGACATGTCGTGTTTTCTGTTTCCGACCGAAAATAAAAGAAAACCCAACACGATGTAGTGGGAAGACATTTTGTTTTGGAAATTTTGTTAGAGTTTGTGTTGCTTTCCTGGCGTTTTGTTTCCGTAGTAATATTGGATTTTTGGTATTGGGAAAATGGAAATCACGACAAAATTGATGTTATAGGATGCCATTTTGAAAGATCGTTCTTGGGGCTGTTTGTTGAGGTGAGTGGGTTTAACTACAGTATACTGTTTTGGTACAATTTATTTATTTGTTTGTTTGGTGTTAAATCCCGTTTTCAGCACTATTTTAGCTATATAATGCTGTGAACCAATCCATGCTTTCCTGGAGATTCGTCTTAAGAGTACTTGGGACAACAGTATTTTAAAGCCACTGGCTGCTTTCCTTCATAAACATCGTCGAACTAATCGTTTACTTGATTCCTGTAGCAATGGCTATCTTCAATCTTCAGAAAGAAAACTGCCAAGCCCGGGAATTGAATTAGCGGCTCCCACGTTAACACTTAGGCTGCTAAGCGCGACTCACTGACCTTTTGCGGACAGTGTAGATCAAGATCACACAGCACAGATCGTGCAGTCTGTTCTTGGATCTTCACTGTCCGATCAGGTGGTATTTTTCTTCAACAAATAGGTTTGAAACAGTTATATCGAGGTGACCAGTATACCTATCCATGCTTTCCTGAAGTTTCTCCTTCAGAGTAATTAGCACATCAGTATACCCTATTTCCAAGCCACCGGCTGCTTTTCCTTCTTAAACATGTTGAACTAATCGTTTATCTGATTCCTGTCGCAATGGCAATCGTCAATGTTCAGGAAGAAAACTGCCAAGCCCGGGAATTGAATTAGCGGTCCCTACCTTAACAGTTAGGCTGCTAAGCGCGTCTCATTGGCCATTTGCGGACAGTGTAGATCAAGATCAGACTGCACGGAACATGCAGTCTGATCTTGGATCTACACTGTCCGATAAGAAGATGGTTTTCTCCTAAAATATAAGTTTGAAACAGCAACATGCAGGTTTTTACTATCGGCTTGAAGTTTCATTTAACATACTTAGCAGGTTAAGGATTAAATATTGAAATTGCAGCAGATGACAGCGAAATGCATTTCCATGATGCATTATACCATTATATTATGGATTCATAAAATCCATGTTGTCTTACAAATGACTGAATCATGAGGTAGAATTGTCCTTGGACATGCACAGGATTTACAAATAGCAAAAAGTTTCGCTTCATATCAGCCTGCGCAGACTGCGCATTCTGACACAGATCGATATAATTTGCAGATGCATTGAATCCCCTGTTTACAGTGCATAACTCAGGTATTTAGCTTAACCATTCACTAAACTATCCCGTGTTTTAACGACATTGAGAAAGAAGGCTTTCGTTGGAAAAAAAAAACTTGTATCCGGCATTTTCAGCCTTTCTTGCAACGTATTTAATCCTTTCATAGAAAATTGCAACACTGGTGCCACATTTAATTTGTCGTCTGCAAAATGCTTTCAGTTTAGAGGAACCTGAAATTTTGTTGTCTAGTAAATTGATAAGCGAATTTATCTAAAGAACTGCAGTTCTGATCGTTAATGACAGCAATCAGAACTGTGTACTTTTCTCCTAAATATTCTGCCAGTTTTATTTTATAGACAAATACGCATAATTCTTCACATAAACATCCGTGTTTTCAGCGACATTAAATCATTATTGATCATTAGATCGCTAGTCTATTGCCAACAAAAGTAATCCAGATTGAAATATTAGTCTTACATGAGACGTTTAGGGTGCTTCTTTTCATATTTGGACATTAACTCTGCACCAGAGGCGACCAGTCAAAAATCAATTCGTCTTTTGGTACAGTTATCTGTACTAATTCAAATATTAAAAAAAAAACAAAAACCAACAGTCGTCAAATACTGCCCTACAGAAAATAATTCTTTCTGTTAGAATTCGGAATTCTGTTGAATATGACAATGGTGGCATGAACTACAACATCCCTTCCACTTCCAATTTAAACGACGTCTACTTACCAAGTCATAGACTAGACAAGAAGTCATCGATGAAATACATGTTGTTTGCTTATATTTAAATTAAGTCTGTGATCTATGCAAATTAAGCTCATCTTTACCTATCCAAAAGCAACCTTTTTTCATATTCGTGTTTTTCGCGGGTGTAAAACGTCTCGTCTAGCCACGAGTTTGTCCAACCGATAAGAACATGAAAAAGCATGGAAATATAATCGCAGTGAGTTTTAGAAAGTATACAAAAACCAAATTATAAAATTGATACACGGATGTTCTTTATTTGCTCTTTTTGATATAGATCAAAAATTACTTTTTTATAGTACATTTTATTTCCTATTGTGACACGTAAATAGCTATGGGCGGAGGATAAAGTCGCTGGATCTAACCGAATCGGACTTATTAAGAGCCGAACCGGGTAGGACCAAGTAACCGGATAGGTACGGATTGAACCGGAACGGACTTTAAAAACCGGATTTGACAGCTTTTCTTCGGTCTTGTATCCATCGACCACTCATTCCACATTCGCTTGTCTGTCAGTACTTTCAGCACTTTTATCTGATCTTATATACATGTTTAAGATAAGCAAATGCTTCCGCCATTTGCAAAAACTCGGTTATCATACGCCTTATGCCTAAAACATGACTGACCTAGATTTTCGTCTTAACTCTTGGGCTGCTAAGTGCGACTCACTGACCTTTTGCGGACAGCGTAGATCAAGATCAGACTGCACAGAACGTGCAGTCTGATCTTGGATCTACTCCGTCCGATAAGGAGATATATTTCCTTCAAAAATACCTTTCAAACAGCAATATTTGGATTTTTACTATCGGCTTGAAAGTTTTATTTCTTTTATTTAGCAGGAAAAGGGTTAACTTAACTGTCAAAAGCGATGATTGCATCAGAGCTGCGAAATGTCTTGTCTTTTAACTGAAAATAAGGCCATTCTTATAAGTACTGGAACTATTTTTCGTCCTAAACGTCTGTTAACCCTTTACCAAACGACAAAATTTAAGCCTTGTCCAAATTGAAAGCATTTGCAGAGGACAATTTCAAGGTGGCTCAAAGGATGCAATGTTTCTTTGATAGGGTAGAAAACATCTGGGAAAAGGAGAAAATGCTGGTTTCCAGCATTTTCTCCTTTTCCCTCAATGTTTTCAAAAGGCTTCTTTCCTAAAGTTGTTGTGTGGTAAAGGGTTAAGGAATGAAACAGTCCGTATTCACCAACTGTTGATAAGAAGACTCTTGGTCTTATTCTCAAGAACTGTCTAAATTTGAAAATAATATAGATTCTGATTAATCTAAACCTAGTAGCTTAATAAAATGATTTAGCCAATCAGAAGTTGTGCCCTATTAATTCATTATAGGGAATTTTCCATGCCCATACGCGTGAATTCATTGGTCCCTTTCCTTTCTGAGTTAAAGGCTTTCGAAAACATTGGGCGAAAAAGATACAATACTGGTAACCACTATAATCGCCTTTTTTCCACAATGCATTCGCAAAAACGTGCGGTCTGATCTTTGATCTATACCGTCCACTTGTTTAGTCAAGCCTATACGATAAGAATCTTTCTGAGTTACAGTCGATTGTATTTACAGCTATAGAAAGACGCCGAGTACATTTATTTGGCGCCGAAGGGTAAGAGAATATCGTCTTACTCACTCTTAACTCTTGACCAAAGGACAAGTTTTAAAATGAAAGCATCTGCAGGAGATAAATTAGGAACTGTACATATTAGCTGCAGAGCTTTGATTTGGGTCAAACACTTTGTGGGAAAAGGAGAAAATTGTGGTTATTAGCATTTTTTCCTTTCCCGCAATGTTCTCGAAAGCTAAAACCTAGGGTTGTGTAGTAAAGGGTATATCCGCGTTTTAATAATGTATAGATATGAACAGAGTATAATTTTGAACGCAAAACTACAGCAGACAGTGGCCAGTTGTGCGAAGTGCTAATATAGGAAACTGTACAATAGGAGAAGTGGTCACTGCAGTATAACTCAAATATCGTTGAAAACTGTATTAGATTTCAAAGATTTCGATTCCACAAATCTTTATAGGAAAAATCTAGGTAGCTTTGATAAATCAAAATTTATCGATAAACGGTGACAGCATTCCCCACTGTATGTACTTCGATTATTTGTGTGTTATTTTCTAACGCTGTATCAGCAATTATATTTCCGTGATTTCATGGCGATAACTTTTTTACCCATTACAATTTTCACCTTTTATTCTACACCGATCATAATTATAATGCTGACGCTGCCAGACCATCATCTACGAGGAGAAATTTTGCTCCTTTTTCCACAATGTTTTCTATCCTATTACATGTATACTACTCAAAGTTTGCTAAGCACCATCAATATTGTTGTACATATCTTAGGTTGTAATTAAACTTTGAATATTTTTTGTTGTTTAACATGTACCCTGTGCTTTATTTATTATTCTACAGAAAGATTTTACACTTGTTATGCACTCTTTTGATTTTATTTTCATTTTTAACTGGATGGTCACTAAAACGGTTCTTTTTCAAAACGAGTAGATAACGTAATTTGCAAAAAAAGCTATAGCGATTAATTTAGTATGGGCATGATAACGAATATGTGACCCGTTGCTGTCAATATCAGCTTAGCATCGTCTTTGAATGCCTCCAATTAGGTTTTGGATAACCATTTGAGATATGGACTTCCATTCCTCGTCAAGGAATGCACCAAGTTGCTGAATGCTTTATGGCTGGACCTGACGGGCTGAAATGCGGATCTGTAACTCATTTCACATGTGTTCAATTGGATTTACTAGTTAGTCGGGGTAACCGGATGGCCAATCCATACGCTGGATACCCACTCTTTGCAAATACTCTTGGACAACAAGGGCTGTGTGAGGACGAGCATTATCGTCCATTGAAATGAACCCACCGCCAACAGCACCGGCATATAACCTTACCTGTGTGTCGAGAATTTCATCTCGATACCGCTGGGCAGTCAATGTGCCTCGATCGAGCACAACCAGGTCAGTTCGTCCTTCCCAAATTTTCCCAAATTTTCCAGCTCTATACCACGATAGAGCCCCCCCACCCCCCCCCCCCCATTTCGATCATGCTCAGCAATGTCTGCTGCATGAAACCTCTCTCCACACTCGAACACGCATATCCGTGTAGTCCAAGCAGTATCGGGACCCATCTGTAAAGAGGACAGGTCGCCAGTCCGTTCTCCTCCAACCAACATGGTTCATCGCCCATGCACACCAATCCTGACAGTGGATTAGAGATAGGGGATACGAATACATGATCTTCTCGATCGGAGGTCCCTTTCGTGCAACCGTGTGCGTACGGTTTGAGTCGAAACTCTGACCTCAGAAGCATTTTGAATGTCAGAACGCAGTTGAATTGCAGTGGCAAAAAATATCATAAAGTTTCAACCTAGGTCAGTCTGCGCCAACTGCACAAGCTGATCTGGGTCGATACTTTTTGCAGATGCATTAAAGTCCCTTTTCACAGAGAATGGCTCAGTATCTTTAGGTTATAATTCGAGGCGAGATTCAGATCTGAAACCTTAACATTCCCGATCAAAAGGAAACATTATTCTGCCTTGTCCAGGCTGTTAGGCAAACTAAAAAAAAAAACACCCTACCAAGTGAAGAGGGGACATCGCTGATCTTAGAATAACCGTTCCCTCAAATCTATCGTCGATCTTTACTTTTCGTAAAGGCATCTAAAGGTCTGTTCAGCGCTGTAACCCCTAAAGGCCCAGTAGCGGCCAAAAATCAATGCAGGTGTTAAAATTTATTTAAAGTTAATCATACCATTTATAAGTAGGGAAAATATTGTAAAGATGACAATATTTCAGTCAGTGGTCGGTCTAAGTGTTAATCGCAGGCAGAAAAATGAATTTTTAAAATCAGGTAAAAAATAAACAAAAGATACAGTGACCTAGCAACTTTTATCCTAGTATTTAAATTCTTTTCTCTGCCAGTGACTAATACTTGGCCCGACCGTACAATAACAGATTGTCATCTTCACAATAATTTCCATACTTTTCAGTGATATGATTTAAGTCTTAATACATTTTAACACCCCTTTTGGTTACTTTTAGCAGCTATTATTACTTTAACCACACAATCCTCAGTTTAAACGATCCTGAGGAAGACAGGATTTGACAGCATGCTAACCAGCATTTTTTTCTTTTTCTCACATTTTCTACCCGTTCAAAAACAAATTTCACCATTCAGACCAAATTCAATTTGTTGTCTGTAAACGCCTCCAACCTGGACGAGTCTTAGATTTTGGTATCTGCTAAAGAGGTTAGGCTTTAGATCTGAGAGTTTAACGCGATGTCTTGCAAATGCGAATAATAGAACGAAAACGTGGTGGAACGTCAGAGCTGGTCGCGTAGTATAGGAGACCTATTCCCCCCTCCCCCAAAAAAATAACTTTGAAAAAGCAATAGTAACCAGCATTTTCTCCATCTCCCACAATGTTTTCAACCCTTTCAAAGAGATAAATCGTAATATGAGTCTTATTCAATAGGTCATCTCCAACTGCTTCGAGTCAAAAATGTCGTTTGGTAAGGGTTAAACCAGAGCGACGCTCTATATTGCAATGCGAGACAGGAGCGGATGAGTAGCCTTTCTGTGTAGATAACTAATTGAGTTCTGTGGCTGAATTGAGGATTTTCTCATTTTTATTTCGTAAGCTGATTCCTGCCCCACAACATATCTGGATTGTTCTGTGGATCTGTTTAAATGTGTGTCTGTCTCTGAGTGTGTCTGTCGACATGGCCTTTCGTCTGTCTGGGTGTCTGTTGATCTATGTTTATAGGCCTACGTACAAGTCTGTTTGTCTTGTTTTTCCAGCTCTCGATCTGTTTGCCAGTTTGTCTTGTTTGAATGCGTTGTAATAAAGGGGGAAAATACTGGTAGCAAACTTTTTCTCCTTTTACCACATTCTTTTCTTTCTTTAAATTACAAGTCTAATCATTCGGGCCGCATTTAATTTTCCGTCTGCAAGTGCTTTCAATATGGACAATTCTGAATTTTTGAAGTAGGGAAAAGAGTAAACCCTTTTATTATGTACCAGTCGACAACATTGGCGCTCTACCAATTAAATGTGACTCAATTAAGGAGAAAATGCTGTAAGGGAGAGAGTAAAATATTTTGGGAAACGGAGAAAATGCTGGTTACCAGCATTTTCTCCTTTTCCCATAATGTTTTCAAAAGCCTTCTTTTTCAAGTTCTTTAAAAGTCGGGTATAGGAAAAGGCTAATCACCAAAATTCCTTGAAAGTAAGATTTATCATTTCTAAGCTTGTAAACTGTCGGCATTTCCTGCAAAGTAAGCCTCAAAATTCAATTACCATAAAAGGTTTCTTGGTTTTCTCCTGGCTTGGAGGAGAAAAATACTGATTTTTTTTCCAAGAAAAAAAAAAGATCTATGTAAAGAATTGCTTTCTTGTCTGGTTTGTTTTGGGAACCATAAATGATTCAACAGAAATTGTTGCAGGTTAACTTGTGAAACCGCGTTTCTGTTAATTTTGAACCATACTGTGCTGTTATTCAGGACTGTTATTATCGATGCTTGCTTCCCAGTATTTTTTTTTTCAAAGAAAATAAAGGTCACCACATGGTAGGTACAGTAAGATTTGACCATGTAAAGGCCTACATTCATGATAGTAGGAAAAATCTATTATTAAAGGTGCTGTCTGTCTGTCTGTCCGTCCGTCCGTCCGTCCGCCCGCCCGCCGGCCCGTCCGCCCGTCCGTCCGTCCGTCTGTCTGTCTGTCTGTCTGTCTGTCTGTCTGTCTGTCTGTCTTGTGCTTTGAATATTTTTCTTGTACAACTATACACTCCACAATTGTTCATCTCATGATGTGAAGGTCAAGGAAAGGATGAACACAACCTTGGGATACAATGTAGCTCGTCAACTAGTTTAGTTTTTTTCAGAGTTTCCAAAAAAGGATTTCTTAGTAAGCCTCGGCTTCTTTTTCATAGTCTTCACGCCTAACAACTTAAACGAAAGCACAAGTAGAAAAGTTTTAATTTTAACAAAGTAAACACTACAAATAATGATATGCCAAAAAATTCTTGAAAACAAGATGTATCATCTTGCTGGTGTATTATGACATATTCTGTAAAAGCAGCCTGATAATTCAATTATCTTAAAAGGTTTCTTGGCTTCGTCTGGTAGGGGAGAAAATTAAGCATGAATTAAGTGTTTCTCAGATTGAAACTAGTTTATGCTGCGTGTGAAGAATTATTTGAATGTGTCCCCGGAGTTGTATTTGATTTATTTGTAGGAACTTGTGTTTTGAAATCTATGAAAAAATATCATTTTTGCTAGATATCTAAAAATTTGCATATGGTGACATTTGTTTATTTGAGCCTGTAGCAATCCCGTGTTCTAACGAACTTTGGAAATGAGGCTTTTGAAATATCATGGTAAAGAGCATTTTCTCCTTTTCCCACAATATTTTCTAACCTTACTAAGACAAATCGCATCGTTTGGACCGCATTTGATTTGTTGTTTGCAGTGCCTTCAATATGGAGGGGAGTAAATTTTGCTGTTTGCAAGAACTCTGTATATCTCTCTCTCTCTCCCTTTGTATGTTTGTATTCATAAATTATAGTGTAACAACTTCACTGCTTCGCTGTCTTCTTCCTACTTACCATTTTCAAATCTACATGCCTATTCCGGAACCTCATAACAGGTTGAACTGATACACTTATGACTTTTTTTCTTCTTTGAAAGTGATATTATGAACAGTCTCCTTCGCATCCAAAAAGTCTGCAGATGGCAACGTGTTACATATGTTTATCATCAGCAATGTCATGAAGGAAAACAAAATCGAGATCGCTTTCTTTGAAGACAGAATACCGGCGACCTTCCCCGGAAGTCATTAGAGGGAACCAATCAATACAGCTTTATACCGGCTTGCATGGGCGGAATGCTGGTTTCCGCCTGTCTCATTCTTGTTTAACTCTTTACCAAACGACATAATTTTAGACTGGTCCAAACTGGAAGCATTTGCAGACGACAAAATTAATGCGACTCAAAAATTAAAATTTGCTTTGGGAAAGGAAGAAAACATTGTGGGAAAAGGAGAAAATGCTGGTTACCAGCATTTTCTCCTTTTCCCACAATGTTTTCAGAAGGCTTCTTTCTCAGGGTCGTGAAAACCAGGGATTGTTTGGGAAAGGGTTAAAAAATATTAACCCCAAGTAATCGAATCGCTTTGTAACGTGTTCATTAAGACCTTTAAAAAAATCACAAATACTTTAAGAAAAATATCGTGAGTAATAGAGAACTCGTATAAGAATTTTCCTTTTTTCCCCTGATCTTTTTTCAACATGTTCGAATAACTATCATATCATCTGAGGCTGATTTAATATGCCGTCTGATAAAAAAAAAGAAATTGGTATGTCTTAAATCAAGTTTATCGTCTAGTCATCTAATCTAAGGGTTATGAGTTAAGTGCTGGCTTTGCGAAAATGCTTTCTTAGCTTTTTATGATTTTCATCGCGACAGGAATCATTCACTATGATAATGCAAGTTTTTGTCGCATATTTGTTCAATAGACAGTCGACTTTTCAACCATGGGGTTTACCTAGAAAAGAGTGTCATTCAAAATATGCAAATAAGATGAATCGTTTCAAGGTATTGCAATTTTTGGTGGTACATATTATACATACGTAAATGCAGTGCGTTTTCTGCAACTTTCGGTTGCCTGAGTTATCCGGCCTCTAGGTACTCAGTGTTCACCAAGAGGCCAACGTGTTCAAAAATTTAAATGTACATTTAAATCCGTGAAAGCAGTGCATTTTCCGCCATTGTTGGATCCAATTGTCAATTGTCTCTATCCAGTAACGAAAAAAAAAAGATGCCATCTTGAAATGAAAATAAATTCTACTGCCTCAGTTGGTAAGTATACACAAACGTGTTTTTCTTCTTTTATTCTCCCGAAAATCACCGAGGGCCGAATAACATTTACATATCGACAGAACGTCCAATACGTGGCAATGTCAATGGTAGTGAACCTAGATTCTTGTTGTACAAATTAACTTTTAAACTGCTAAGCGCGACTCACTGACCTTCTGCGGACAGTGTAGATCAAGATCAGACTGCAGAGAACGTGCAGTCTGATCTTGGATCTGCACTGTCCGATAAGGAGATATTTTTTTCTCCAAAATATAAGTTTGAAACAATATTATTCGGGTTTTTACTATCGGTTTGAAAGATTTATATAAGTTATTTAGCGGGAGAAGGGTTAAGTCTTTTGTACAGAGAAAAGAAATCAATTTCTTCCTTTAATTTTGACATATCCGGGTCAATGAGCAGTTAAAACAAAGGCCCATGCGATATTAATTTACCCCTTACCAAAACATAGATCACTGTGTTTACAACCTTTAGAAAGAAGGCTTTTTGAAAACATTGTAGAAAAAGGAGAAAATGTTGGTCTACAGCCAAAGTATTTGTATGTATTTTCTAAATGTGCGAAGGATTTTTCACAGACTTTAACCACAAAAAGATGGCCTAGGTTTAAACCGAAGCTATTTCCCAAGCCTATAACGGCTGTGTTTATAAACTGAGACTGTTGCATAGGTTATATGCTAGCTAACCATCACTGAAAATATCGTACCAGGCGGCGTCGTTTTAAATAAACGTATATTTTAATTTCAATTTTGCTGCATCGATTGCCAACTTGAAAAGTAGTCCGGTTCTGTACTCAGATTGCCCGAATCAGACAGCACTCGTCACAACTCGGCCGATTCCGTACCTACGTCTAACCTCGTCCGTGTAAATTAGGTTTCAATTTTGAACTACCAATCACATGATCTTAAACAAAGCGGCGCCCATGTAAATCGAGTAGTAACCACATGAAAAACCATTTTGAGAGGAGCCTTATAATTTTAAAAATGGTAAAACGGTGTACTTCCGGCGAAGAAATTTACCGTGTAGGTGCATATCAAGCTATGTGAAACATATGAAACTATGTGATGAACGGATCACCCGAGATTTGCCGAATGATCAGATACTCTGTATTTGACAAATGCCACCTAGCGAAAGATAATGCAATATTCCCTCAAAAGCACTGAGTCTTTCAAGTATATTACGATCAAACAAAACTTAGTCTAGTGTTTGATTCTATAGCGCGCTGCTCCATGGTCGAAAACAAAACCAATTGATTAACGTCTTTCCCTGAAACCCCGTACCTCACCCACAAATGTGTTTTGATGTGTTTTCAAAGCCATTGCTAGCTACGAGCATTTCCCTTATCGTCCGTTATTTTTAAAGGCCTTTTCCCTTAGAGTCGTTTAAATAAGCTGTTGATAAATAGTCGAGTTATGGGAAAAATATTCATACTTTTCGGACAACCCTCGTACAGTACTGCTTGGTAAAATTTTAGAATCTTCAAATTGAAAGCATTAGCAGACGGCAAACAAAATGTGGCTTTAGGCATGTGAATTATTTTCTAGAGGATAGAAAACATTTTAGGAACATGATGAAAAATAATGTTGAGATTTCTCCTTTACCCGGAATATGTTCAAAATACTTCTCCTCAGGGTCATTAGAACACTAGATTGTCTAGCACAGGGTTATTTCATTTGATTCAAATTAACCCCTAGGCTGCTAAGCACAACTCAAGGACCTGTTGCGGACAGTGTAGATTAAGATCAGACTACACAGAACATGACCTTCCCCCCAAAAATGCTTTCGAAACAGCAAAATTGGGGTTTTTACTATCAACTTGAAAGTTTCATTTTGGTTATTTAGCAGGATAAGGGTTAAGGGAGACAATGACATGAAGTGAAGAGATGTACCGAGATCAGACTGCACGTATGTAGTCTGATCTTTCTCCAGACTCTCTGCAAAAATCTATCCAATGTGGCGTACAGCAGGATAAGAGCTGACCCCTATCCTGCTAAATAAATGAAATGAAACTTTAAAGCGGATTGTAAAAACCCAAATATTGCTATTTCAAAGGTATCTTCCGGGATACATATCTCCTTATCGGACAGTGTAGAACAAGATCAGACTGCACGTTCAGTGCAGTATGATCTTGATCTACACTGTCCGCAAAAGGTCAGCGAGTCGCGCTCAGCAGTCTAAGGGCTACATAGTAAAGAGCAAAGACAGATGATTCTGTATCGATTACACCACAATGAAAGCAGGCGGTAATTACAGGGATCAAGTATAAAGAGCTTAGAAACACTAAGCTTGGCTAATGGCTTCTCATGTTTTATCTTCGTTAACCAATTTTACCTCCTGTAAGAATTCGCAGCAGACGATTTTGCAGACATCAGATCATCAGACATAAGAAAGATATGAAGACTTTTTCTTCAGAATATGATTCTTTAGCCTTTTCTCTCCTCCTCCTTCTTTTTTAAGCGTGCTACTCATAATTCTGATACACAAATAGTTGAAAAATGCTAAAAAGTATTCAGCGTACATGTATATAGTTGCAGACTTAGGCATATATGCGATGAGGTTTTTTAATGGAAAATATTAGAAGGTTACTTAATCCGTTAAGCTTCCTTGTACACGTCATGAAGGTGCGAAGAAAGAAGATAAGCAGTGGATTTCATGCATAGTAAATAATAAAAATAAGCCAGAATATTGCAGTTCAACAATTCGGCCCCTTTTTTGCTAATAATTCGTAATTACTTAAACTTATTTTTGAATACTTCAGAGGCGTGGCGTCCGTAATTCGCAATACGCAAGGGCGTAATGTAGAAAAAGCAGAATATTGCAGTTCAAGGATTTTGCCCCCTTTTTTAGCTGACCTATATCATAATAAGTACTTAAACTTTATTTTCATATAATACATCAAAGGCGTAGCGCCCATTACGCGCAATAAGCAAGGGCGTAATGTAGAAAAATCGAAACAGGCAAAACATCCTTTTATCACTTTATAGAACTATATCTTCATAATTAAGCTTAAAACTTTTAAAAACTTACCGATAGTAAGAAAGTCAAACATTTGGATTTCGTCCTATTCCTTTTCGACGGAAAATCTCACTATATCGAACAGTGTAGATCAAGATCAGACTGCACGTTCTGTGCAGTCTGATTTTGATTTACACTGTCCGCAAAAGGCATACTGCGTCTCGCTTAGCAACCAAAGAGGAAAATAGTACTCGATTTAGGAGTACGTAATGATTCTGGAGCCCTGGTTACGCCCCTGTACTTTGTTTGAATTCACACGCGTCCATGTCTCCTGGGTCTCGTTTAAGTTAATGAGAGCAAAGATAGATCATTCTGTATCGATTACAGGACAATGAAAACAGGCGGTAATTACAAGGATCAAGCATAAAGAGCTTTAGAAACACTAAGCTTGGCTAATGGCTTCTCTTGTTTTCATATCTTCGTTTAAAGCTTTTTTTTTAATCGCCTAAAACGCTTTCGCAGTAGACGAGTTAGCAAAAATAAACTAAACTACGGACAATTACTCATTAGTTAAGGTTCAGTATAAGAGTTTACGTACAAAATATTGTGGCAAAAGAAGAAATTGCTCTATACGAGCAATTTCTTCTTATGTCACAATCTTTTTGATATAAATTATCTTGGAGAGGCGGAAACAGTCCTGAGTTTTAACGACCCTGACAGAGAAGGCTTTTGAAAGCATCGTGGGAAAAAGAGAAAACGCTGGCATACAACATTGTCTCCTTTTCCCACAATGTTTTCTGTCCTTCAAGGAGAAATTTAAGTTTCTATAGTCACATTTAATCTATCGTCTGCAGAAGCTTTTGATGTGGATTTTGTCGATTGGTAAAGGGGTGAATAATACTAGTATACAAACAGTTAAATTTATTATTCGACGCCATGTTGCATGCACCTTTGAATTGGGCGCTCTTGAACTGAGAGGCGGACTGTCCTCCCTTCACAAATGTCGCCCACAAAATAAGACCATCAAACACTTGTTCCAAGCCACTGGCTGTTTTCCAGTGAAGAAGCTAGAATGCGTAAAGGATTGAAATTTTGTACTTTGTTAACCCTTGGGCTGCTAAGCTCGACTCAAGAACCTTATGCGGACAGTTTCGGTCAAGATCAGACTGCAAAGAACGTGCAGTCTGATTTTGGATCTACACTGTCCGATGAGGTGATATTTTTTTTTCTCTCTCATCAAATAACTTCGAAATAGCAATTTCTGAATTTTTACTATCGGCTTGAAAGTGTCATCTTATTTATTTATTTAGCAGGTGAATGGTTGAGAATTCTGGTAGAGGAAGTCGTTTGGTTCCATAGGTAATTCACAAAGGACTGCTTCATAACGATAATGAGCCTTTTCACCTTTTCAGCACCATGGCTGATAACGTGGAAGTTCTTAGACCTTTGTGGGTCCTGCATGGCTCGGTAGTAAAGTGTGCGGCTCTTAACCTTGAGGCTCCGGGTTCGAGCCACGCTAGAAGTACGGCTTTTTCGTGGGATTGTCCTTGGACAAGATACTTCAGATCCCCAGCCTTGAACTGCAGAAACCCAGTACATGCATAAATATGTGAGATGTTGCCGTGGTATGACTGAAATAACGTTGAAAAAGGCATAAAGCACCATTCAATCAATCATTCAATAGGGGCTTATTTTTGAACGATAGAGACCAAGATCAGACTGCACAGAATCAGCATTCACTCCTTTTCCCACAATGTTTGCAAAAGCCGTCTTCCTCAAGGTCATTTAAACTCGAGATTGATTGTAATACAGCAAAAATAGCATAAGTCAAACGTATCTTTTGGGGAAGGATCTAGGTTAGGAACTTGACTTAGTCATTAAAGTCATAAAATTGTCTCACGTATCTCGACTTATATGCTCGGGAAATTGGTCGAGGATTACTCTTTCGCAACAAAATTGTGAAAAAAAAACCCCTTTTTCCCTATAGCTAATAAAGTAATAATACAATTTAACTATATGAATAAAAAAGGAGACTTTCTGATCACTATTTAGTATACGGTAGCGGATGGTGTATATCCAAGATCAGACTGCACGTTATGTGCAGTCTGATCTTGATCTAAATCATCCGCAAAAACCACTTTTTTGCCCAGTACGGTGAAGGGGCGAAATGTAGCAAACTCACACGACGAAACATACAATTAGAACGATAGAAGTCCTAATCATGACGCGATCCAGAAACTTTGAAATCAGCTTAACCCGTAACCTACTAAGTAACTTAAATGAAACTTTTAAGTCGATACTAAAATCCCATAATTTTGCTACTTCAAAACATATATTTTCCGGGAAAATATCTCCTTTTCGGACAGTGTAGATCCAAGATCAGACTGCACGTTCCGTGCAGTCTGATCTTGATCTGCACTGTCCGCAAAAGATCCTTTAGTCGCGCTTTGCAGCCCAAGGGTTAATACTTTCGCATCTGTTTTTTTAACATATTCGATCTTTGTTCGAGGTCTTAATGTAGACTATCATTGTAACTTGAGATAATTTTGGTCGTGGTTTAGCACAAGGTAGGGGATGGCGCAGGTACAAGATCAGACTGTGCGTTGTGTGCAGTCTGATCTTGATCTGTACTACCTGCAAAAGATACATAAGTCGTCATAGATGGTAAAACAGTCGAAGGTTTCTATTACGCAGTGTTGATGCACAGCGAATGTTGTCATTAAAACCCATTACATTTTCATGCGACTTTTCACGTAATCATGCTGGAGTCAGCTTTTGAAAAAAATAAAACAACAGAAGAAGAACAAATGGCTAATAATTCACTGAATGGTGTTTTACGCCGCTTATAACATTATCTTAGTCATATCACGACGACAGCTCGCTTATTCTTATATGTCCTGGGTTGCACCAATGCCAGGCTAGGGACTCTGAAGTGTCTTATCCAAGGACACCGCCACAAAAAACTCAGGGCTTCCAACGAGGCTCGAATCAGGGGCTTCAGGTTACGAGTCCTACACTTTACCACTGAGCCACGCAAGACCCTGAAAATGGCTAGAGTAGGCCTATTGTCGAGTCCAGGTAGTTCAGTCGGTAGCGTATAGGACTTGAGAACAGGAGGTCGCTGGTTCAGTCCTGGCTCGGCCAATTTCTTTCTTAAGATTGATGATAGATCTAGTCATTGCGACAGGGTTCATTCCTCTCTCACGGCTGACCATTGTTTAGACGATGGTGAAGTGGGAAAGCAGCCAGGAACTTAGAAAGAATATTGTGCGAAGTACTGGTAAAAGAACCTTCAGGAAAGCATGAATAGGTGCCCTGGCCGCCGCGAAATAACTGCAATAATGTTGAAAATGGCATTAAACACCATAGAATCGAATTAATCAGTCAAATTGCTACTTTTTTCCACTTTCTCCATCTTTTTCAAATGAGGCATTAGCCCATTCATTGAAAACATCGTGAAAACTTATTCCTTTTCTTTAAATAGATTATTCGTTCTGTTGATCCATTTTGGAACATAACTAAGATGACAGGTTCGAAAAAAAAGATATCTTAAATTATTTCTTAGGATTATAATTCGATAATTTCGCTGCCAAAAATTAAATTTCGCCATGAAAGTGCAGACGCTAAAGTGACTGCAAATGCCATTTTTGAACCGTTTTCCATGTAAAAAACTGTACATGTACTTTAGTGTGTTATTGGCTTTTGTACGATATACGAGTACGAGTACAGTAGAGATAACGTCAGAGGTAAGGGGACAAAACCATCGTTTTTGACAGATTTTTGCAGTTTAGAAATAGCAAAATAGTTTCCTCTAGTTTCAACAGTTACCCGTTATGTATTTTCTACTTCTAATAATTCCGCAGTCATTTCATAGCGCAATAGGAATAAGTGATTAAATCTACAGCCTGTTTTTCTAGTCAGTAGTGCTTTATCTGCATTTGGAATATATTAACTTTATCTGCATTCGGAATATATTAACAAACGAAATAACTTTCGGCTGATACGAATTGAAAGCGTTTGCAGACGACATACTCAATGTTGCTCAAATGACTGAACCTGTCCTAGAAAGGGTTGAAAACATTGTGGGAAAAAGAGAAAATGCTGGTTTCCAGCATTTTCTCTTTTTCCCATAATGTTTTCAAAAGCCTTTTTGTTCAAGGTCGTTAAAACACGGGATTGTAAGGTAAATGGTTAACGAACGTTCCTCGATTTAAATTTCCTTCCCAGACGAATCTCATTACCATAAAACACACTTTTTGTTTCTCAAATTTTAATGGAATCTGCGAAGTCTTCTTCCCTTCAATTGCATCTCAAATTACTACAGTAGGGTACATCCGATTGCAGGCCTTAAGGTTACACAATAGTTTTATAGATGCATAATACCGACTTTTTCCCCTCTTTAGAGCATTTTTCTCCCCCCCCTTTTTTTTCCTACAATATTTTCAAAAGCTATCTTCTTACGGCCCAAATGTCGGTCAGTAGTAAACAATGCGGGTGTTAAAATGCATTTATATCTAATTAAATCATACCATTTTAAAGTATGGAAATAACTGTAAAGCTGAAAATCTGTTATTGTACATTCGGTCCAAGTGTAAGTCGCTGGTAGTAAAATGAATTTTAAAAGTAGGTCAAAAGTTACCAGGTTGCTCGATTTTTTGTTTATTTTTTGCCTCATATTAAACTCAATTTTACTGCCAGCGACTAACTCTTGGACCGACTGTACAATAAAAGATTGTCATCCTCAAAATAATTTCCATACTTTTAAAAGTTATGAATTGAAATCAAACCCGCTTTGTTTGATTTTGACCGCTTTGGGGGTCTTTAAGGTTGGTTAATACACGAGGTAATTTGGAAAAGAGCTAAGTTCCGACGCGGTTTTATGTGATAAAAAATGCATAGACTGAGGGTACTAACAAGCTCCTCGAAAACCTCAACAGACACCAATTAAATTCTTTTAAGTATCTAAAACATGATAAGTCAGATAGCTGTCTTAAAATTTCAGTCTTAAAGTCAGAACTCTTGTTTCCGGATTATAGAAATGTATCTAATAGTTGTCTCAAAACATGTGTCTAATATCTCTAATAAGTACATCTGATATCTTGGAATTAAAAAAAAAAAAAGTGGATCACTGGCCAAATATATATACGAAAAGCCTTGTGCATTATCAAAAAGTCGTTTTTTTTGCACATCGCTCCTGAAATTTAGTCAGAATGTTGGTGTTGATATTATCTTTAATGTGAATTTACTATCGATCTCTATTAGAAAATAATGAGTCAGGCGAGCGATCCAGGGTCATTATTGCCCTCCTGTTTGGTCTTGCAAGAGGCCTCTTATAAAAACGTTGTGGTAGAAGTAAATGTTGCCCGTCACGAGCAATCTCTCCTCAACCGAAAGGTTTTAAGCGTATTCATGCTTGTAACAGCAATGTCAAAATTTATCTTTGAGTCATGCTCAGTGAAAAGGAGGCTTAATGCATCTGCAAAAAGTATCGACCCATGTCAGCCTGTGCAATCCGCACAGACTGACATAGGCCGAAACTGTTTGCTACTTGTAAATTTCATGCATACCAAAAGACTGTTCTACCTCCAGATTCGGCCAGTTCTTAGACTAAATGGTTTTTATGGACCCTTAATTATGTGATGACTTGCTTGGTATAATGCGCCACGGAGATGCAGTAAACCCCCCTTTGCCAGAGCGCCGTACTTATATTTTGCATCAAAAGTTTCAAAGTCGTCTGCTGCAAACTAGGAGGTGACGAGTTAACCCTTTACCACACAATCCCGAGTTTTAACAACCCTGAAAGAGAAAGCTTTTGAAAACATTGTGGGAAAAGGAGAAAATGCTGGTAACCAGCATTTTCTCCTTTTCCCACAATGTTTTCTACCCTTTCAAGGACACATTTCATCATTTGAGCTACCTCTAATTTGTCGTCAGCAAATGCTTTCAATTTGGACAAGTCGAAAATTTCATCGTTTGGTAAAGACTTAAAATGGCTCTGCAAGCATCTGAATATGTGGCGCCATTGAAAGCCATGGACAATAAACAAATCCCGTAACCTATAAGGTCATTGAAGATGTGTCCTACATTGCTTTGATTATGACATTGATTTCAGTTCGTTAATGGACAGATTTCAAAACAGAAAAAAACAAAAGCTTTATCTCCTTTTTATCTCCGATCACCGTACTTTGATTATTGCATCCTTATGAATATTCATTTACTGAGACTTATGTTATCCCTTTACGTTTGCCACTTAGTCCTTCACGAAACAATCTCGTCTCTGAACAATTGTGAGAAAAAAAAAAGCTTCCGAAAACATTATGGGAAAAGTAGAAAATGCTGTAAACCAAAATGCTGTCCTTTTCGAACAACGTGTCTACTCTTTGAGAGAAAAAATCCATCATTTAAGCCACATGTAAGATTTTGTCTGTAAATGTTTTCAATTTGGACCAGTCTGATATTTTGTCGCCTGGTTAAGATTTCCGGAATGAAAAGTGACGAAATTAACTCCTAGGCTACTATGCGCGGCTCACTGACCTTGCGGACACTGTCGATCCAAGATCAGACTGCACAGAACGTGCAGTCTGATCTTGGATCGCCACTGTCCTATAAGGAGACATCTTTCCCTAAAAATTATGTACCATTGAAATAGGAAAAGTTGGATTTTTACTATCAACATTAAAATTTTATTTCTTTTATTTAGCAGGATAAGGTGTAACCCCTAGACTGCTAAGCACGACCCACTGACCTTTTGCTGACATGGTAGATCAAGGTCAGACTGCACAGAACATGCAGTCTGATCTTGCATCTACACTGTCCGGTAAGGAGATATATTTCCTCTAAAAAATAACTTTCAAACAGCAATATTTTGGGTTTTTACTATCGGGCTGAAAGTTTCATTCCTTCTATTTAGCGGGATAAGGCATAAAAAATGAGACATTTATGCAGGTGTGTGCCGGGGATGTCCAGTCATGCCAAAAGGGACATAACTACTTGTAAATGATACTGTGCTGTATTCTGTGAAAGAAAGTAATAAGGATTGTCAGAATAAAGAGATCGTTATTCTCCGGAAATGTCAGAGACAATTTATACGCCATTTTGTTCCGCCATTATTGAAGACGTCTGGGAAACCTGTGGTGTTCATTTCCGGTTTGATAAATCGTGTCTATGGAACTTGATGTTATTTTTTCTATGCTTGATTAATTAATAAACACACTGAAACTTGAGAATCCTGCTTTGGAAGCAACAGACTGGTCGTTTGTAGACGTGCAGGGCTTGAAAGCGAATGATTGCGAGTATGACCATCACAGTGCATCCAATACATCATCACTTTGATTTGGTCGATGTTATTTGCGTATCATAGAGCTTTACATATACAGGAGATATGGCCTCTAATAGTTTATTAAGGTTTGATGCCACAGAATAAGTTATACAGGTATACATTTTTTTTGATTGACTAGCAAGCGACTGGTGGAAAATAAAAAGGGCGATTTTTATACAAGCGAGATTGTTATTCTATTGACATCGAGAGTGACCCACATCCAAATGTAATAAAAACAATACAAAAAAAAAACAAAAACTGTCGCCAAATGCTGCCCCAAAGAAACTAGTTACTTCTATTAGAAATCTTAATTATGTTAAATATGACAATGTTGACATAAACTACAAAATCCTAACCACCCGAATTTGAACAATGTCTGCTTACAAAGTCATAAACTGAACAAGATGTCATCGATAAGCTTGCTTATATGTAAATTAAGTGAGTGGCCTATGCAAATCTTGCTCATCTTTACTTATCCCAACGCAACCTTTTTTTTTATCCTCGTGTTTTTCGATAAAGTTCTATACCTTACTTTAGATATCGCTTCGTCATTTTCATATATTAAATCTTCAAAGTCTACAATGCTTTGTCCAATGGTCTGTCATATGATGCCTGTTCTCCAATATTTGGTCTCAATTTTATTTTCGGCATGGCTTCATGTTTTATACCACTTTTGTTGAGACATGTGTTCGAAACTACCTGACACTTAGACTTAAGTCTTTCGTGGTTTGTTTTGAATTGTTTTTCACTGCGATCTTTTCAGTTCGCCCAAAATTTCCACAACTGTATTTTGATCACACTCAAAGGGTGGTAGTCTTAAAGACACTGTGTCCGCTTGACCGTAAAAATTCATCTACAACAATACTTTGGAGCTTATTTATGGAACTTAACAACTTCATATAATTCACCCCACTTCATTTTATTATTGTACGCTATACCATATAATGTTCGCCAAAGTTTGACTGGGTTTTTGAAAAATACATCTATGGTTAGGCGTGGAAAAGAAAACAAAGTGTAAACAAGTGCGTGCAAGTACCAGATATTGAATAATTGAAATAAAACCCAAATAAAAAGATCGAGATCAGGGCCTCAAAAATTGAAGTTTTGCTATTCAAACAATAGACGACCATAGTTTACAGTGCTTGCATGAGAATTGTTTTCATAAACAGGTAAACCCTTTACTCGGAATAGCCTTCATACCTCCCACCGTTTTTAAGCTGTTTTGTTCATACTTTTTAACATTGCATTGAATGCAATAAAGTCAAACTAAGTTATCAAAAATTCTGAAAATTTCACACAGAGTTGGTAAAGGTAATATTATTAACTGTGCAAATTTTCAGTACAATAGCTAAAGCATTTTTTAAGATATTTCAAAACTCAGGGGGTCCCTATGAACCTCAAATTACCTATAAATTATTCATGGTATCTCCTAATTTGACAAGTGAATGACAATTAGCGGTGGGTAAAGTCGCCGGAACGAACCAGATCAGAATTAAAGTCTGGATCGAACTTAATAGAAACTAAAAGAAATCATGGATAGTGCACTTGCCACAACGATATAAAATAAATAAAGTTGAAAACCGCTTTAAACATGATACAAATAAAATCAAATGAACATCTAATTAACCCTTTACCAGACAATCCCGAGTTTTAACTACCCTGAGGAAAAAAAGCTTTTGAAAACATTGTTGGAAAAGGAGAAAATGCTGGTAACCAGCGTTTTCTCCTTTTCCAACAATGTTTTCTACCCTTTCACAGAGAAACCCCATCCTTTGAGTCACATTTGATTTGTCTTCTGCAAATGTTTTTAACGTGGATACGCCTGAAATTTTGTCGTGTGATAGAAAATTAAATGTCGAATACTTCATGTCTGTGTAGGTGTCTTCCCATTTGTCCCACATTTTGAAAAAACCATAAGGCACTTACCTGTATGGATTAGGGGTGATATAAGGGTAAGTGCGAATATAGTCTGTATCGGAGTAACTTGGTAAGCAAGAGTTTTGAACTGTTTAAAACGTAGAACAGGCAAGAGTTTTGAACATCTTGAAACGTAGAACAAATTAAAGAATATCTTTTTTGTTCCACTCGTAAAGGAATGAGCTTGGTATCCTTTAATAGCTATAGACATTAAACAAAATTTACAACATTTATGTTTTATAAATTAATAAAGAAATAGAATTAAAAATTGGCTTCTTTCATACAAATTTGCCTGTAACTACCAGTATTGATACAGACTATAGTTGTAAAATTACCCCAGGATCTGTACCCTTACCTGTACCAATACCCATTTGTCCCACATTTATATTTTGGTACAAAAATCAAAATGTTGGACAAATGGGATTAAACCTCTGTGTACGTAAGTAGTAAAGGACGGCAGAATACGGACACACCTGGGCCTGGGTGTGTCCGTATTCTCCCGTCCCTGAGTGCCCTACATCACCGTCCCTGACAAAAATGTGTCCCTAGTTTGCCCTCCCGAAAGATTTTTTTTTTTTTATTTTTTTTATTTTGTCCCTAGGCTCCCGTCCCTGAGCGGGATTTAGCATTCAAAATGGCGGCCTTGCGGAGGATACTCTGGGGATGTGTCCCTATTTGCTGTCCCCGAAAGATTTTTTTTATTTTGTCCCTAGGCTCTCTTCCCTGAGAGGGATTTAGCATTCAAAGTGCAGGCCTTATGACTGACAGACTGGGTAAAAATGGCCAGATCACTGAGTTGGACTTAGTTTTTTTCACCCTATGAATGATTTTTTTCTCTAAAAGGAATTTGTCCCTATATCAGTGAGTTGGACTTAGACTTTTTCTTATCTATAATTGATTTCTTCTCTCTAAATGTCTGAGCACTGAGTTGAACTTAGACTTTTTTTTACCCTATGTATGATTTCTAAATGTCTGACCATTGAGTTGGACTTAGTCTTTTTCACCTATGAATGAATTCTCTTTTCTAATTGCCTAATCATTGAGTTGGACTTAGACTTTTTTCTTCCCCTATGTATGATTTCTAAATGTCTGACCATTGAGTTGGACTTAGTCTTTTTACATCTCTATGAATGATTTTTTCTTTCTAAAAGACTGATCACTGGGTTGGATTTAGTCTTTTTCTGCATCTATGAATGATTCTTACTCTTTGGAGTGTAACTCTCTGGAGTATAACTCTTTTGGAACGTGTCTCTTCTAAAAGAAAGATAGAACTTTCGTGGTAGATGGTTAGTCCTGAAAAGGACTGTTGGGTTAGCTCTGAAAAGAGCTGTGACAATTTGAAGAAATGACAACTTGAAGATAGAACTTTCGTCTGTCAGCTTGAAGATAGAACTTTCGTCTGACATCTTGAAGATAGAACTTTTGTGGTAGATGGTTAGTCCTGAAAAGGACTGTTGGGTTAGCTCTGAAAAGAGCTGTGACAATTTGAAGAAATGACAACTTGAAGATAGAACTTTCGTCTGACAGCTTGAAGATAGAACTTTCGTCTGACATCTTGAAGATAGAACTTTCGTGGTAGATGGTTAGTCCTGAAAAGGACTGTTGGGTTAGCTCTGAAAAGAGCTGTGACAATTTGAAGAAATGACAACTTGAAGATAGAACTTTCGTCTAACAGCTTGAAGGTAGAACTTTCGTCTGACAATTTGAAGAAATGACAATTTGAAGAAAAGATAGAACTTACGTCTGACAATTTGAAGAAAGGTAGATCTTCCGTGGTAGATGGTTAGCCCTGAAAAGGGCTGTTGGGGTGCCCCTAAAAGGGAGCTGGTTTTGGAGGTTGTGTTTTTAAGCACAACCTCCAACCTTTCTGCAGGCTGGACAGCTACTTGCTGCCCGCCTCTTTAGCCTCTTCAACTCCCGTTCATCCAGTCCAAAGTCCAAAGAGAACGAAGGCTCAGCGTCTTCGTTCCAATCTTCGGTAGAAGCCACTACGAACTCCTTCTTCTTCTTGTCGTCCATCTTTTTTCTGGATGATAGCTGCGCAAGCTCGCTAAAGCTCATATCTCTTAAAGCACACTCCATATTGTCTACAAGTCGAAGAGAATGAACGATGTGCGGGAAATGACGCTGGGTTTTATAGGTTTTCAGACGGATTGAACTAGTTGACCCATGACGTCATTTTCTCCTATGTTTTTTCCCGCGTCGGCGTTTCATGCTGTTTTGGCTCCAAATTAATGTTATCCAATCAGAATCAGCGTTTTATTTCTAATACTAAATGTTTTATTGTTGACCAACCCGTGGCTTTGTTACATTTTCTTGTTCGGGTTAGAAAAACTAGAGTTTAATTAACCTATGACTTTTTTTGATTATGAGTCTTTTGATAAAATGAAAAGAAAGATGATTATTTAAGATAGCTAGCCCCTGAAAAGAGTTGCTTTTTTGTACAGAATGCACTTTTTTATACCCCTCTCTTTCTTTTGATTGATTCCATTTTATCTAGCATTTGCATCAGATGTTCAATTTCATGTCTGATATATCTGAAACGTTCTCTTTCTTCTAACCAGAAGAGCAATAAGAGAAAAAAATGTTAATCCATACATTGTACGATACTGGCTCAGGTTTTACAAAAAAGTTAATGGTGAATGAGAAAAAATAATCAAGAGTTTAGTTTTTATATGTGTAATGGATCACTTTTTAGTTTTTTTCATCCTATGAATGATTTTTCTCTCTAAAAGGAATTTGTCCCTATATCACTGAGTTGAACTTAGACTTTTTCTGCATCTATGAATGATTTCTTTTCTCTAAATGTCTGAGCACTGAGTTGAACTTAGACTTTTTTTACCCTATGTATGATTTCTAAATGTCTGACCATTGAGTTGGACTTAGTCTTTTTTTACATCTATGAATGATTTTTTCTCTTTCTAAATGTCTGACCATTGAGTTGGACTTAGACTTTTTTCTTCCCCTATGTATGATTTCTAAATGTCTGAGCACTGGGTTGGACTTAGCTTTTTTACATCTCTATGAATGATTTTTTCTTTCTAAAAGACTGAGCACTGAGTTGGACTTAGTCTTTTTTCTGCATCTATGAATGATTTTTACTCTTTGGAGTGTAACTCTCTGGAGTGTGAGTCTTTGGAGTGTAACTCTTCTAAAAGAAAGAAGTTTGACAATTTGAAGAAATGACAATTTGAAGAAAGATAGAACTTTCGTGGTAGATGGTTAGCCCTGAAAAGGGCTGTTTTGAGAAGAGCTGATTTTATGAAAATGTTTATTCAGTATCAGCATCAGTCGATTCGCTGTCTGACTCACTCCTTTCAGTGGCGATTTGCGCACGGAAAAGACGGGTCACCTGCTCAGTTTTTAAAATAACATACTGAAAATACATCTCAAGCATGCCCTCAATAATGAGTTCCTTCATCCGAAGGTTATAACAGAACAGCCTGTTATTAGCAAGCTCAGCCCTCTCGTATCGTCTTCTCACTCCAGCTAGGCGTTGTTTAAGTAAGACGATTTGTCTCCTTGCTCTTATTAACTTTCGCTCAGTATCCATCCAAGTGACGACTGGTGATTGTCTTGAAGCCATTGTGAAAAATGAAATGCATGGAAAATAAATCGCCGAGATTTATAGCTTTTCAGACGGATTGAACTAGTTGACCCATGACGTCATTTTCTCCTATGTTTTTTCCCGCGTCGGCGTTTCATGCTGTTTTGGCTCCAAATTAATGTTATCCAATCAGATTCACCGTTGTTTTTTCTAATACTAATTGTTTTATTGTTGACCAACCCGTGGGTTTGTTACATTTTCTTGTTCGGGGGATTTTATTGTTGCCCAATCCATGGGTTTGTTACATTTTCTTGTTCGGGTTAGGAAAAACTAGAGTTTGGCTAATCTATGACTTTTTTTGATTGTGAATCTTTTGAGTTTTTTTGACAATTTTGAGTTTTTTTGACAATTTGAGGAAAGATAGAACTTTCGTGGCAGATGGGTAGCCCTGAAAAGGGCTGTTTTTTTGGAGGCTGTGTTTTTTTCCACTTTTAATGGCAGCACCCGAAATTCGCTTGGCAAATGGGGCATGCTGTAATCTTCCTCCCGAACTCGATATCAACCAAAATGATATCCGGTGTTGTCTTTAATAATAGCTGAACTAATCTTTCGCCGAGATCTTTGTATGGCTGTGTTATACGTCGCAGTTGGTTTTGTTCCTCCTCTCCTACGAGGCGAGTGGTTAGTTGCAATAACTGTTGCCCTGCATTTAGATACTCTTGGAGAGCCTCACGTAGTTGATGATTTAGCTCTTCCATATTGATACTGTTCCCGAATATTGACACTACTTTCGAAGTGATCGTTAGCTGAGAATCAAGAAATGGTGAATGTATGAAAATAACGCAGGGGTTTATACGTTTAAGGAGGATTGAAATTTTTTACAGAGCTCGGCCAGGGTAGAAAACACATACATTTTTTCCATGCTACGTTTCATGCTGTTTTGGCTCCAAATTAATGTTATCCAATCAGATTCACCGTTGTTTTTTCTAATACTAATTGTTTTATTGTTGACCAACCCGTGGCTTTGTTACATTTTCTTGTTCGGGGGATTTTATTGTTGCCCAATCCATAGGTTTGTTACATTTTCTTTTTCGGGTAAGAAAAAACTAGAGTTTAACTAACAGTTATGAGACGTTGTATGGGAAAAATGTAACCAGAACAAGTCTTTTGGAGGAAAAAACAGAATGAAGAACTCTATTGTTTTTTGAACTTTTATTTATTGAACTTTTATTTACTGAACAGAACTAAACATTGAAACATTTTTTTTGCAATGCATCATAAAAAAATTTCTTGACAATGAAAAAATTTCTTGACAATGAAAAAAATCACAAGCAAACATTTTTTTTGCAATGCATCATAAAAAATTTCTTGACAATGAAAAAACATTTTCTTAACAATGAAAAAAATCACAAGCAAACATTTTTTTGCAATGCATCATAAAAAATTTCTTGACAATGAAAAAAATATTTTCTTACCAATGAAAAAATCGCACTGAAATATTTTTTCACAATGAATTATTCACAATGAATTAATCACGATGAAAAAAAAACACACTGAATTATTTTTCGCAATGATTTATTTACAATGAATTATTCGCAAAAACAGTATATAACAAATTTTTTATAATGCAAATTCGCAAACACCACGAGTTTCACATTTGTTTTCATATTCCGTAATGTCTTTATGCAATTGGTCATACCCCAAAAACATTGTATACTCACTGTCCATATCGTTGAAATCTCGTAGTCCTATGAATGGAGCAACATGTCTATAAGCGTCTTTTGTTGAAAGAGCTGAATTCACTACTTCTTCTGTAACATCTCTATCAAATAGAATATATCCTGACATGGTTTCCACTGTTTCTCCGTAGGAATCATGAACAGATCCTTTTTTGTAGCGTAAGTAAAAGTTAAATAGAACTGATTTCATTTTCACAACGTTAAGAAAACTTTCTTCTGTTGTTCCTATGATAAAAAATGTCCATCGGCTTGTGGATCTAAACAGTTTACTAATAACATTGTCTTTCATACAGCTATCTGCTAAATAAGTCTTGAGAACGAGATCCATCCCCGAATCGTCCACCATCATCGCAATAAAGTTGAATATAGCATACACTTTGTAGGAATTTTCTCCTTTTGCAACCCATTTAAACATTTTTTTGATCCAAATTTTCACACAGAAAAATTTAATGTTAAGCTGTGTTTGTTCATCAAGCGTATGCTGTCGAACAAATTCCCCATAAATTTTTTCACGTAGTTCTATTGGTAACGGCAACATGATTGTTTTTTTTTTTGATCAACTGCTAATATTTTTCCCAGACTTACTTTGAGTGATTGGTACACAACAATGTGATATGAAATTATTTTCTCAAGCTTTTATAACCATAGGGTACAGTATCAGTACCATTTACAATGACTCTCTTGGTGTATACAGAACGAAACGTTTTTGTTTGTGGTTCACTGGTAACCGTTCTATCTCTGTGTCTTTTAATTTTACAATCATACTGAATTTTGATTTCTACTGTACGATCCAAAGCACATTTCGAATATGTATCGAAATTTACCACCTGTTTTGTATTGTAATCCAGAGTAATCCCCTTTACTTTACATTTGCTTATCTCTTTTCCATCTTTTGTTTTCATTTTGTAAGCATAATTCTTAGGTCCAAGTCCTCTGAATTGAGTAATTTTACAAGCAGGCTCTTCATCAGTCCATTTTCCTAGCCGGCTGTTAATAATAGGGGGATTCCATAATTCGGGGTCGTGAATGTACATACAACTATCTGTATCGAAATACAGAACTCTATCTTTTAACTTTTCAAGAACGCTGTACAATTCCAACCTTGCATAAGCTGTTACGTAAGAACCTACTACCACATTGGCTGTAGCATGAGTGTCAATATGTTCCAACTTTGATTCATAGTTAACCAAGATGAATGAACAGTTCTCATCAAAGATTTCTACATGCTTTACAATGAAATTGGGATTGGTGACTAATTCAAAATATTTAGACGGATCACTGATGTATTCCGTCTGGGTCATTTTTTCACGCTGAGCTAATTTTCCCCAAAGACAGTTCAACATAATCTTAGCAAATGATCTTCTCCCAGGATTTCTTTGAATACAACTTGGATCAAGACGAACACCTTCTGCCTTCTCATATTCACAAACGAACTGATCTTTTTCTGAGTCTGATTGACAGCAATCTGGATAACCACTGGCTTCTTGCTTAATTTTCAAGAAATTGTCCACATAATGTTTAAAGAACTGATCTGACACAGAATTGAAATGCCAAATTTCATACACTTGCAATAATCGATAACCACAGTCAAGAGCCTTGAATAATTCAAAAGTAACCCAAGTTCCGACCAAAGCCCTCTCTTCTTTACCATGTCTACAAATGTTTGAGCTTTCTTCTGCACATTTCATACAGAGGGGAAACATCATTTTGTTGTTACAGTGAACTGGTAGAACGGGGTGAAACAAATCAGTTGGAGGTAAAACTTTGCATTTGATTAATCCCTCATATTGGCGAATATTGTTCATATCAATATTCTCAGCAGACAAAATTTTTGGCTGACCTACAGGATAGGATTTGTGTTTACAAACATAAGGGTATAGAGAACAGATATCGATGTACTTGATTTCCTTTTTGGTTTTTTCATCAACATCATATCCAATTTTTATTGCATTACATCTTCCCCCGGACAAACCATCCCTCGGGTCGATAGGGTCCCAATGTGGATATAACTTTTCAATGTGTTTTTTGTACTCTTTATCCTTCATCTTAGCATCAAATTCGTGTTCCCAAATGTACACTACATTATATCCCATGTCTTCGATATCTGCTATACGTTCAAAAGTACGTTCGTACAATTCAGACATGGGTTTTCCATTAATAGGATTGATCTGTTTTCGATCTGTATAGCATACAGGACAACCATGATACAAATCCCCAAGAAATTCATAAACAGTGTTTGATTGATGGTGAAAACCATCTACACTATATTTCCCGATTTGAGCTTCACCACCATTTTTTGCATGCTGAATATTAATACCTTTTTCCTGAGCAACGCTTTGAACCCATCGTATCGCTTTCATAGAAAAGCGACGTCTGGATGAGTCTTTACTTGAAATGATAGCTATTTGATTTTCTGGTAAATATTTGCTTCGCCACACCTTGTTACAGGCATCTGCGATGGTAATCGCCTCTAAAAATGGACAAATACCGCCCTGTTCGATAAACAGCTTTCTGAATTCAGCACATCCTCGTCTGAGGATATCAACGTCTGACCTACAGTACATTTCCATCTCCTTCTGAAAATTGAATTCCTCACCATTTCGAACTTTGTCATTATACCAAACTATAAATTTTGACCTAGCCTCTTCAGACATTGAGTCGGGTTTGTAATAAGACATATCCAAGTAGGGTCCGATGTAACTCCAAAATTCATCTGTATTCGCCCAGTGAGGAAAGTAACCTTTTTTCATTTCTTGAAGGCTAAAGGTGGATGGAAATTTTGCCAAACCAAAACTCATGAAATTGAAAGAATCGATCAGACGTACACCGTTCAGTTCTAACTTCATAATATTGTTTCCATTCATGATCAATTTTGGAAGTTTTAACCCAACTTTGACAATATAGTCAAGAATGAACTGCCCGTCATAGCCTTTGAAATTATGGGCAATAGCCGTAACCCCTTTATGATGTTTTGAAAAGAGCCAGTTGCAAAATTGACTCAAAGTTTTTTCACCTTGAAAAATAACTTCCCTACCCTCTTCAAATTCACTGCATGTAGAACAATGAAAATCAAGTGATTTATCGATACATTCATCACACGCTCTGTGTGCGATACAATAATTTGGGATGTGTACACCTGTGTCTTGTTTGCATTCAAAATCAAAGAAAATAAACTGTGGTTTTTTGACTACAGAAGAACTCGTCTCGTCATCGCTGTCATGGTTCAACTTACTTTGGTAATGCTGAATATAGCATTGATGAGAAAAGTTAACAATTCTCTTACAGATATGACATCTTTTCTTTCCATTGCAAACATGATTTTTCTTTCTGATATGATATTGTGCACCGCATTTTGAACAGAGTTTCACTAATTCACAAATGGATTTCTTTTCTTTACCTTGAACATTTCTGTGATTTTCAAAGCATTCAGCACTAAAAAATCGTCTACTGCAAACACTGCAAACATATTCTTTTGATTCTGATGGACATTTTCCTTTGCGGTAACAACCTTTACAGATATTTGAACAAGCATGACTTTCCCGGTGAGAGTAACCCGCATCACAGAACTCACAATAATATGCACAACTAAGAAAACCTTTGATAGATTTAATGTAGTCATAATGGTTTTGATGAAAGTACAAATGTATGATCTTACTATTGGCTTTCACTTTTGGATGTTTAAATATTTTTTCCACTTTTGAATGCTGTTGATGAACTTTAATGACATAGCCTTTTTCATACAAGATTGTTTGAATTTTTTTGTATTCATCAATTCCTACAGACTGTGTTGGTGAAACTCCAGCTTCATGTAACAATTTCTCAGCTTCAGTCTTTTGAAGAGGGCGGTTTGAACGACAAATACGATCCCATTTTCTATTCCATACTTCGGTGTTTTCACGTTCACTGTAGCAAATTCCCACAACAACAGCTCTTGCAAAACATAGTTGGTCATGATTGTCAATTTGAATAATAGATTTCTTCTTCTGGGCAAAAAACTTTGAATCTAATTCTGACGATCTATATTTTGATTTTCCGCTACCAGTTGGTGGTATTGTATGTGTAATGTCAAATGTCATGAATCCATCGTTCAAGACGAAATCTGTATTCGATTGTAAAACTCGTTCAATTTCATTCAGCATAGTTTCACCTTGTAACTGGTCTGCAGCTAAAAAAGGAATATGGATTCCCATTTCCAACGAAGGATGGTTGATGGTAATTCTAATCATATCCGTCGGGTTAGCATTTAACTTTCGAATGATTTCACGGGTAACATCGTCAAATAATCCAAGGAGTCTCTGAGGTGATAATTCTTCAAATTTCTTAAAACTCAGCATCAGCACATGTGATTCTGTTTTAAATTTTCTTGACTTCTTATTACCCTTTTCTGTTAAATCATATAGACTTTTCATGTCTAAGTTAGAGTTGGTACTTTCATCGTCGCTATCATTTTCTTCTTTCAACGGTTTAGTTTTTTTCTTTTTTGTTGGTGGAATCACCTCATCGTCACTTTCTTCTTTCAACGGTTTAGTTTTTTTCTTTTTTATTGGTGGAAACACCTCATCGTCACTTTCTTCTTTCAAAGGTCTAGTTTTTTTCTTTTTTGTTGGTGGAAACACCTCATCGTCACTTTCACTGTCTGAATAGGTTATTATTCTTTTTCTTTTACCCATCGTTTTAGCTCTGAGTGAAAAGACAATAATGCAGAAGTGAGAAAAAAACTAGCAATTTATATATCCTCTCCGTTGTAACAGTGTATAAATAAGCCGTTAGTTGTGAAAATCTATTCATTCTCCTACTCGATCTCAGTCAGTACAGCTGATAAAAAATATGAGTGAGTTAAAGCTACAAAATACATCACCACTTAGAAAGAGGGTGTATCTGTATGTTAATCCATACACCCACGATTATGAGATCAGCAATATACCATCAAAGTATAATGTTAAACATATCGGAAACTATGTGGGATCATTTTTTTCCCAGCAACATTTAGAAGAAAAAGATGTTTACCGTACTACCAGCTACAGAGTTTTGGATCAAGCGACGCTCGACAAACGATATGGTGCGAATGGTGTGAGAACAAATATTTGTTTCACTTGCAACGAAGCAGGACATTGGGCCAAAGAATGTCCAGAAAAAGAAAATCAGCTAGGAACAATTGTTTTTGTCTACGTGAATCCACACAGTCACGACATTGAGATTTCACCATCATTTTACAACGTTGGTGGTTTCAAAGATATGAAATTCATCGGGACACTAAATTCATTCTGCAGTGAAAATACATGGAAAAAAAGTTCACCACAAGCTACAGTCTCATCGGATGAACCTCAGACCGTAGACATGCAGAACGATACAGCGGCTAACAGCGATTCAGAAATCTGTAAAATAGCAGATGATTTAGAGACATTACGAAAAAATCTAAGAAATCAACAAACTTTGGATCTAAAAAACAACGAATTTTCTGCAGAACCGGGTTGTTCGTACGGAAAGGAAAAACAGCAAAACATCGAAAAGAAGAAAAAACGAGTAACAAAGAACTATTTCTTTTACAAATCAACAAAACATGAGGACAAAATCTGTCCAGATGTGGAATTAAAAAACAACGATAGGAAAAGAAAACGTAAAACCAAATGTGAATCTGACATCTCAAAGAAAAAACATACTGAGTGAAAAAAGATTTCAATACAATATTGATTATAAACAAAAAAAGACTGACTTGATTTTTTTCATTCATTTTTTGTCTTTTACAGTTCATTTATTTTTTGTCTTTACAGTTCATGATTTGATTTTTTCATTGTACATAAGTTCTTTTTGAAATAAAAAATATAAAAATAATTACTTCTTACTTTTGACTTTTTTCTAGTTATGACTGTAAGTCTTTTTACTTTTGACAATTTGAGAAGAAAGATCTTTCATACTAAATGGTTAGCCCTGAAAAGGGCTTTTTTGAAGGATCTCACATTGACATCCAGCTCTACGATTCTTCCGTCCGATCCACTGGGATGATTTCACATCCACAATGTTCGCAGTAAATCGTCGAACCTTCATCATCATCATAAAATCCTTCATCTGTATCTGGACAGTTATGCTTCTGACCAAGATACTCGAGTATGGAAAAACATTTTCCACACTCTATCAGACATCTGTTTGCACAGTGAGGGCATACAAGAATTCGATCCATTCTGGAACAAATATGATTTCATGTAAATTATCGCTGGGCTTTATAGCTTTACAGACGGATTGAACTAGATGACCCATGACGTCATTTTCTCCTATGTTTTTCCCGCGTCGGCGTTTCATTAACATTGTGCAATCAAATCGATGGTTATATCGGTGTTTTTTACCACTCCTAATTCAGTGTCACACAGTACAATACCGGTGTTTTCCGTCAGGTCCGCCCTCTTTAAAAATTTCAATCCTCTGTAAACGTATAAAGCTCGGTGTTATTTTCACACATTCACCATTTCTTTGATTCTCAGCTAACGATCACTTCGAAAGCAGTATCAATATTCAGAGTCAGTTACAGTATGAAGCACAACTTAGATGAAATCAGCTTGGACGATTTTCCATCAGTGGAAAACAATGGAGACGTTCTTTCATCAGTTATGAATTCGACAATTATCAATCCACCGCCGGAGTTAAATTCGACAACCATTATTCCAGCGACAGTGTTTGATAACATTTATGAAGAGGTAAAGCAGCTAAATTTGAAACAAGATAGCATGATGATCCGAATCATAGATCAGCTGGAGACTTTAAACAGACATTTGGAGGAAATTAAAACTTTAACCGCAAGTACTGATCAGCTCAGTAGAAATATCGAGGTACTACATCAACAGGATCAGCGCATTTCAACAACCCCTGTGAAGATTCCTGTGGAGTTCGAGTTTGATAAATCCAATCTTCACAACTTAGTGGACTCTATCGTAAGTGTTGTGAAGAAAAATCAACCAAAGAGAAATCAACCAAAGGAAAAACAACCAAGAAAAACAACAAAGCGGAAATCTGAGGAAGATGGTAACCCTCTCCACAAGAAGCAACGAGTTGATCAAAAACCAACTATACCAATATTGACAGGGCAGGGCAAATACGGGAAAAACATTGACAATCACGTTGATTTCAAGATCCCGAAAAAACCAAAGACAGAACGAAAACAACCAAGAAAAAACAACAAAACGGTAAGAATATGAAAACAAATATGAAACTTGTGGTGTTTGCGAATTTACATTGCATACAATTTGTTACATACTGTTTTTTGCGATTAATTCGTTGTGAATAATTCATTGTGAAAAAATATTTCAGTGCGATTTTTTCATTGTTAAGAAAATGTTTTTTTCATTGTCAAGAAAATTTTTATGATGCATTGCAAAAAAATGTTTGCTTGTGATTTTTTTCATTGTTAAGAAAATGTTTTTTCATTGTCAAGAAATTTTTTTATGATGCATTGCAAAAAAAATGTTTCATTGTGATTTTTTTCATTGTCAAGAAATTTTTTCATTGTCAAGAAATTTTTTTATGATGCATTGCAAAAAAAATGTTTCAATGTTTAGTTCTGTTCAGTAAATAAAAGTTCAATAAATAAAAGTTCAAAAAACAATAGAGTTCTTCATTCTGTTTTTTCCCCAAAAATGACTTGTTCTGGTTACATTTTTCCCATACAACGTCTCATAACTGTTAGTTAAACTCTAGTTTTTTCTTACCCGAAAAAGAAAATGTAACAAACCTATGGATTGGGCAACAATAAAATCCCCCGAACAAGAAAATGTAACAAAGCCACGGGTTGGTCAACAATAAAACAATTAGTATTAGAAAAAACAACGGTGAATCTGATTGGATAACATTAATTTGGAGCCAAAACAGCATGAAACGTAGCATGGAAAAAATGTATGTGTTTTCTACCCTGGCCGAGCTCTGTAAAAAATTTCAATCCTCCTTAAACGTATAAACCCCTGCGTTATTTTCATACATTCACCATTTCTTGATTCTCAGCTGACGATTACTTCGAAAGCAGTGTTAATATTCGGGAACAATATCAATATGGAAGAGCTAAATCATCAACTACGTGAGGCTCTCCAAGAGTATCTAAATGCAGGGCAACAGTTATTGCAACTAACCACTCGCCTCGTAGGAGAGGAGGAACAAAACCAACTGCGACGTATAACACAGCCATACAAAGATCTCGGCGAAAGATTAGTTCAGCTATTATTAAAGACAACACCGGATATCATTTTGGTTGATATCGAGTTCGGGAGGAAGATTACAGCATGCCCCATTTGCCAAGCGAATTTCGGGTGCTGCCCATTAAAAGTGGAAAAAAACACAGCCTCCAAAAAAACAGACCTTTTCAGGGGTACCCATCTGCCACGAAAGTTCTATCTTTCCTCAAATTGTCATTTCTTCAAATTGTCAAACTTCTTTCTTTTAGAAGAGTTACACTGCAAAGATTCACAATAAAAAAGTCATAGATTAGCCAAACTCTAGTTTTTCCTAACCCGAACAAGAAAATGTAACAAACCCATGGATTGGGCAACAATAAAATCCCCCGAACAAGAAAATGTAACAAACCCACGGATTGATCAACAATAAAATCCCCCGAACAAGAAAATGTAACAAAGCCAGGGGTTGGTCAACAATAAAACATTTAGTATTAGAAATAAAACGCTGATTCTGATTGGATAACATTAATTTGGAGTCAAAACAGCATGAAACGCCGACGCGGGAAAAAACATAGGAGAAAATGACGTCATGGGTCAACTAGTTCAATCCGTCTGAAAACCTATAAAACCCAGCGTCATTTCCCGCACATCGTTCATTCTCTTCGACTTGTAGACAATATGGAGTGTGCTTTAAGAGATATAAGCTTTAGCGAGCTTGCGCAGCTATCATCCAGAAAAAAGATGGACGACAAGAAGAAGAAGGAGTTCGTAGTGGCTTCTACCGAAGATTGGAACGAAGACGCTGAGCCTTCGTTCTCTTTGGACTTTGGACTGGATGAACGGGAGTTGAAGAGGCTAAAGAGGCGGGCAGCAAGTAGCTGTCCAGCCTGCAGAAAGGTTGGAGGTTGTGCTTAAAAACACAACCTCCAAAACCAGCTCCCTTTTAGGGGCACCCCAACAGCCCTTTTCAGGGCTAACCATCTACCACGGAAGATCTACCTTTCTTCAAATTGTCAGACGTAAGTTCTATCTTTTCTTCAAATTGTCATTTCTTCAAATTGTCAGACGAAAGTTCTACCTTCAAGCTGTTAGACGAAAGTTCTATCTTCAAGTTGTCATTTCTTCAAATTGTCACAGCTCTTTTCAGAGCTAACCCAACAGTCCTTTTCAGGACTAACCATCTACCACGAAAGTTCTATCTTCAAGATGTCAGACGAAAGTTCTATCTTCAAGCTGTCAGACGAAAGTTCTATCTTCAAGTTGTCATTTCTTCAAATTGTCACAGCTCTTTTCAGAGCTAACCCAACAGTCCTTTTCAGGACTAACCATCTACCACAAAAGTTCTATCTTCAAGATGTCAGACGAAAGTTCTATCTTCAAGCTGACAGACGAAAGTTCTATCTTCAAGTTGTCATTTCTTCAAATTGTCACAGCTCTTTTCAGAGCTAACCCAACAGTCCTTTTCAGGACTAACCATCTACCACGAAAGTTCTATCTTTCTTTTAGAAGAGACACGTTCCAAAAGAGTTATACTCCAGAGAGTTACACTCCAAAGAGTAAGAATCATTCATAGATGCAGAAAAAGACTAAATCCAACCCAGTGATCAGTCTTTTAGAAAGAAAAAATCATTCATAGAGATGTAAAAAGACTAAGTCCAACTCAATGGTCAGACATTTAGAAATCATACATAGGGGAAGAAAAAAGTCTAAGTCCAACTCAATGATTAGGCAATTAGAAAAGAGAATTCATTCATAGGTGAAAAAGACTAAGTCCAACTCAATGGTCAGACATTTAGAAATCATACATAGGGTAAAAAAAAGTCTAAGTTCAACTCAGTGCTCAGACATTTAGAGAGAAGAAATCAATTATAGATAAGAAAAAGTCTAAGCCCAACTCACTGATATAGGGACAAATTCCTTTTAGAGAAAAAAATCATTCATAGGGTGAAAAAAACTAAGTCCAACTCAGTGATCTGGCCATTTTTACCCAGTCTGTCAGTCATAAGGCCTGCACTTTGAATGCTAAATCCCTCTCAGGGAAGAGAGCCTAGGGACAAAATAAAAAAAATCTTTCGGGGACAGCAAATAGGGACACATCCCCAGAGTATCCTCCGCAAGGCCGCCATTTTGAATGCTAAATCCCGCTCAGGGACGGGAGCCTAGGGACAAAATAAAAAAAAAAAAATCTTTCGGGAGGGCAAACTAGGGACACATTTTTGTCAGGGACGGTGATGTAGGGCACTCAGGGACGGGAGAATACGGACACACCCAGGCCCAGGTGTGTCCGTATTCTGCCGTCCTTTACTACTTACGTAGTCCCTCGAAAAGCCCAGGACATCAAGTGAGGATTGAACCCGGGACCTCCAGGTCCCGAATCCTATACCTTCACCACTGAGACACGCAGGACCCCTACAGAAGGGAAAAGATTACGACAGAAAAAAAGTCTCTTTGAATAACGACGTGGTCCTTGATGATGCATTCCGGATATCCGGTTTTTTTTTGCATCCTGTACAACATAACATGGACAATTGAGGGTAATATGTTGAAGTACAAAAACGACTTTTTACCTCTCTGCCCCACATAACATGAAGGTAACTTTTGAAAACGTTGTGGAAAAAAGAGCAATAGGTGGTGACAGGCAAATGCTCTTTTTTCCAAAGATGTTCTAAAGTAAGACTGTAAAGGTCAGGGTTAATCCTGCTAAAGTGAAACTGATTGTTCAGTTGCGAGAAAGGGTAAAATTTGGACCCACCTGCGTCGAAAATATTTGCAGAGGACAAATATAATGTGGATAAAATGGTGGAATTTTTCTTTGAAAGGGTTGAAAACATTTTTGAAAAAGGAGAAAATGCTGGTTACCAGCATTTTCTCCTTTTCCTGTAATGTTTTCAAAAAGCGATCTACTTCCTGGTCGTTAAAACATGAGATTGTTTGGTAAAATGTTAAATTGTTTGACTAAATGGATTTAAAAGACTTGCTGGGTATAATGCATTACGAGATGCATTAGGACCCCTTTTGCCAATGGACGGCTCCATTAATTCTATGTATTCGGTGCATTGAAAACTCTGTAGTTTTAGTATATCTGAATTTCAAACAAGGATAATTTTCCGTATACAGGTAAATCTTTTCTTTTTCGCTTTTGACCCTTTCCCACACAATCCCTTATTGTCTTAGATTGAACAAAATAAAGCGGGTGGTATAGATCCAAGATCAGACTGCACGTTCTGTGCAGTCTGATCTTGGATCTATACCGTCCGCAAAAACCCATATTTTCATCTTTTGCTCTAAAAGTGTTAAGTTTAACAATTGCAACGTCCGCCTGCCTGGCCTCGTGATTATTTTTCCTTGTTACACAATAAAACCATCACGTGAATCTATAATGAGGAAAGTATTATATTTTTTATAGTGTCGATAAACGATTTAAGTGATATTCGCGCACGTACTCCATGAAGATCAGACTGCAAAGTAAACTGGTCCCCGTCGTATATGTACAGGGTGTTTCATAATATATGTCCTTATTCTAAACCTGAATATTATCTACACATGTACGTTTGAAATAAATGAAAAGCTACTACCTTTTTGCAGACATAATAAAACTTCATTTGTATATAATACACAGACATTACCTAAACATTCTTTGATACACTGCACTTTTTCTGACAAGTCCATTTCACAACAAGTGTCCTACATAACGTCGATTCTGGGACTTTAAATAACGTCAAGTCTTTTGTGTTAAGGTTATTCTAGAAGCGTACAGGTTAACAAGCAGTAAAATGGGTTTAGAGCAAAAGAGAAATTGGGCTTTCATGTTGAAAAACTGCTACACAATGAGACAATCACCTTATGGGCTATATAATGGACGGTATAGCGCTTCCCGTGTTTTTCGCAAATGGCGAGGAAAATTACGACACAGTAAATAAGTAGGGCTATATGAACATTTTGAGGAAGAATTCCATTCTGATGCCAAAAGAAAAAAGTATTAACATTGAAGACACAGGCACTAGTACATGCATTTGATTTTAGCAAGGAGGAGCCACACAACACATGAGCGAAAGCATAATTGAATGACTTTTAAAAGCGCCCAGGCAATAGTTAATTTCTTTCAGGAATGGCTACACACTCTGACCCTCCAGACATTTTCTTGTAAGGTGCATTATAAAAGGTGCACAGCCTAATGTCAGGAGATACTTAGTACTTTAGCTGCAACCAAGAAAAAAACAGCGGGGGGGGGGGGGCGAAAACATGTAAAATAAAACTCTCACAATAACCTCGACCTCGACGTCAGAATTGCTCAGAGAAGACGTCATTGTTGTAAAATAGACTTGTCAGAAAAAGTGTAGTGTATTAATTATTATAAGAATAATCTCTATGTACTACATATCAAATGAAATTTCATTATGTCTGCAAAAAGTTGGCAGCTTTCAATTCAGTTTGAATCGAAATTAGTAGAAAATATTGTTTCTTAGAATAAGGACAGATAATATGAAACATCCCTGTACATATTAACTGTTTCAGGGGAGGTAAACCATATAACTGCACAGAAGACGCAGTTTGAGAGACTTTTTGTGTTTATTTCTAATAAAAATACAGAGCTTTGCAATTGCAATTTATAGCTCTTTTCGAACTTTTGACACTTATCTTAGAATCTTAGAAATGAAAAAAAAAAAAAGCACTGCAATTGCATTTTTTTCGTTCTTTTTGTCTCAATGTCAATTTCGCCCATTTCACATTTGGACACTTATCTTAGAATTTCGATTTGTGTAGTGTTGGACGTGGTTTTCCATAGTGAATTAGTGATATCACGGCGCCCAGTGTACGTATCTGTATGCTTTCCTGGAGGTTTCTTGTACTAACACGTCGAACAAATACTCATTCTAAGCCTTTGGCTGCTTTCACACATAACCATCGTCGAAACCAATTTTAGCGATGAGAGAGGAATGAATCCTGTCGCTATGACAATCATCAATCCTCGAAAACAGTTTGGACGTGCTTGGTCTCGAATCGCGGCCTCTTCGATAATTGGCCCTGCTTTCAAATTATTACATTTGTACAAACTGAAAGCATTTGCAGACGACAAATATACCTATTTCCTCCAAAATTACCTTTGAAATTGGAAAATTTTGTGTTTTCCTATCAGCTTGAAAGTTTCATTTCTTTTACTCAGCAGGATAAGGTTTAAGACTTTTTAATTTTCTGAAAAGACAAAAAAAAAAGGGGGGGGGGGATTTACGCTAAGTCTAAATGAAACGTTGTTTCATAATGTCCACACTAAACACTGATAAATCTTCCTTGTTCTTTATCTTACTACAAAATTTTAGACTCGCCCATATTTAAAACAATTGCAGACGTCAAATTAAATGTACCAAAAATGATGGCATTTGTCTAAGAATGTGTAGAAAACATCGTGGGAAAAGGAGAAAATGCTGGTTTCCAGCATTTTCTCCTTTTCCAACGATGTTTTCAAAAGCCCTCTCTTTCCCAGAGACGTTGACACACGAGGTTTTTTTTGGTAGAGGGTAACTTAAAGGGGAGGGGGGAGTTAAAACACAATTTGCCCCTGATATGAAGAAACTGTCTAAGCCAGACACTGATAAAATATTCCTGGCTGTTTACCTGACGACAAAATTTTAAAGTCGTCCAAATTGGAAGTATTTCCAGACGTACAAATAAAATGTGTTTCAAATGATGGAATTTGTCTACGAAAGAGTAGAAAACATTGTGGGAAAAGGAGAAAATGCTGGTAACCAGCATTTTCTCCTTTTCCCACAATGTTTTCAAAAGCTATTTAAACACTGGTCTGCGTGATAAAAGGTCAAATGCATGCAGCATAATTTACGCATTCCGTGCATCTTTGATGTAATTAATAGGCTTTACAATCACGAAGACTGCGAAGAATGTCTATGGAAATTGAATCTATATTCACCAACCAATCTTAAGATCATTCTTGGTCTTATTCTCCAGAATTTTCTAAATTTGAGTGACACAACTTCTGATTGGCTTAACCATTTGGTTTGGCCAATCAGAAGTTGTGTTACTTTCAAATTTAGAAAATCTCAGGTATAAAGACTAAGGATGTTCTTAAGAATCTGTGCGATTTCTGACCAATCAGAATTTTTTTTATTTGAAGGTTTAAAGTGATGAAAACTAGCTTCTTACCAAATATCTCCGTGTCTTAACAACCCCTACAAAAATGAGTTTTGAAAACATTGTGGGGAAAAAAAAAGAAATTGCTGGTAACCAGCATTTTCTACCTTTCCTATAATGCTTTGTCATTTCCATAACCCTAAGCAAAAAGACTTTTCATAACATTGACATTTTCCAACATTTCAGCTATATTCAATTTGTCGTAAGCACGTCTTTTCAATTTAGGTCGAGTTTTATTTTTTTCTTTAGCTTTTAGCTAAGAGTTTATAGGGAAGTTTAAAACATCAGCAGTTGTTTTCAAGAACAAAGAAGTCTAATGAAGTGTCGTTTGACTCTTTCACTACTAAGTAAACAATTAACACGTTTTTATTGGCTATAGATTTAGTTCCACTGCAAGTTGAAGAAACTGTTTGTCCTTAATCTTAAATAAAGTAGTGGACAGTGTAGATCAGAGATCAGACTAAATGTTCTGTGCAGTCTGATCTTGATCTACATTGTCCACAAAAGCTTCTGGTGTCGTCAACACGGTAAGGTTTTATGAATAAAAATTAAAAGGCTTTGGGAGTATAAGGATGACTTTTTTGTATTTTTGTAAAATTTTCGTCCTAAAATCTGAAGGGCCACCTTTAACACCATTTTCTTCTTTTCCGTCGATATTTTCAAAAGCTATCTTTCTCAGGGTCGCTGAAAACTCGGGATTATGTGGCAAAGGGTTATTTGCATGTTACTCCTGTTACCTCATGGAGGAGTACTAAGGTAATAGAAATCGCTTATGTTTTTATATTAGCCATACTCTGTGAAAAGGGTGTTTCATGAATCTGCAAAAAGTATCGACCCAGGCACATTTTTACCAAGTGAACACTAGTGTCCTTTTATTCGATTTTATCAATAAGTCAAAAGCCAGCGCATTCAGCTATACGCGGAAGAAAAGACCAGAACATTTCAATTTTGAGGATGATTTTTTAAGGTTATCTCACAAAATGATCGGACCGTTTTGAACCAAGATCAGACAGCAGGTTCCTTACAGTCTGGTCATTATCTGCGCTGTCCCGAAAAAGTTGGTTGAACTGTGAAAAGAACCAGAGCTTAAGTGTGAATTCTTTGCCCTTTCCGAAACTGCCAATATACTCCTTCGAATTGAAAGCATCTGCAGATGACAAATTTGAGATTGGTATAAATGAGCTGAAGTTCTCTGATAGGGTAGTAAACATTGTGAGAAAAGGAGAAATTGCATGTTACAAGCAATTTCTCATTTTTCCACAGTCTTTTCAAAAGCTTTCTTCCTCATGATCATAAACACAAGGGGTTGTTTGAATAGACTTTAATCTTTATATCAAACGATAAAATTTCAGGTTAGACCAAATTCAAAGCATTTACAGACAACAAAGTAAATACACCTCAACTAATATAAGCTTCCCATGAAGCGTTAGAAAACATTGTGGGAAATGGAGAAAATGCCGGTAACCAGCATTTTCTCCTTTACCCACAATGTTTTCAAAGTCTTTCTACCACATAGTTGTTAAAACACGGATTGTTTGCTAAAAAGACTGAAAAGTAAAACATTTCATAGCAGGGCCATCTTTATAAAGCTAAACAATACGATGTCACACAAAACACACGCACGTTTTGGAAAAGCTTTGTTGTCGTCTGCAAAGATTAATGTGTAAATACTGTCTTATGCAGACGCAGTCTAATTTATCTGCACTATGTGACTTCCTCCCAAAAAAACTTTTATTCTGCTAAATAACTACAATAAAATTTTCAATTCGATAGTAAAAACCCAAATATTGCTATTTCAAAGTAATGTTTTGGGGAATGATATCTCCTTATCGGACAGTGTAGATCCAAGATCAGACTGCACGTTCTGTGCAGTCTGATCTTGATCTATACTGTCCGCAAATGGTCAGTGATTCGCGCTTAGCAGCCTAAGAGTTAATGAATTTGGAAATTGTACGTGTTTGGGCATTTTCCTCATCCTAACAATGTACTTTTGTTCATCAATAACACCGTTTCTTGTAGAGAGTTGATTGATCAGTGAATGGTGTTTAAAGCCGCTTTCAACATTATTTTAATTATATCAGTGCGACAACTTACATATTCATGTGTGTCCTGAGTTCTCCAGTATAAGGCTAGGGCTCTAACGTTGATACTCCCACGAATGGCTGAAAGGACCTCCCACAAATGGCCCAGTGCTTTCAGTGAGACTCGAACCTGGATTCAGTTACCACAGCCGCAGTGTCTACGGAAATCCTGAACGGATCCCTGCTAGCTGCACGTGTCACGTCTTAGCTTATTACAAGTCAGTGTCGACATAAACAGGAACACAGCATGCAGGTGATAACGCTTGGCTGTGGGTGCTTTTTCAGTGAAAATTCGTGGTTGAAAAGGGACATAAATGTGCCCAACACAAGTTGGTTTGTGGGTTACATGTCCTTTTGATGGGCAGCAAAGAGCTCAATATTGTTCGGTGTTTAACGCCGTTTTCAACATTATTTCAGTTATATCACGGTGGCCAGTGCACCTATCCATGCTTTCCTGGCGATTCTTTTACCAGTACTCCACACAATGTTCTTTCCAAGCCACTGGCTGCTTTCGCACATAACCAGCGTCAAAACAATGGTCAGCGGTGAGAGAGGAATGAATCCTGTCGCGATGACTATCATCAATCAAAGAGATTGGTCGAGCCGGGGATCGAACCATCGACCCCTTGTTTGAAATACAGAGATGTGAGAAAATGTCAAAGCTTACGGGCGACGCAGGGCTGTTACGAGAATACCTAGACGTTTTTTTTTCAAAAATACAGCAACTGAAAAATGAACTTTTGCCGCTTTATGACTAAAATCAGTGCGGTCTGCCTAAAGTAGCTTAACTTTTTACTATACGACAAAATTTCAGACTTGTCCGAATTCAAAGCATTTGTAGGCGACAAAATAAAAATGAACAAAAAATTGATATTTTTTTGAAGGTCAGAAAACATTGTGGGAAAAGGAGAAAATGCTGGTTACCAGCATTTTCTCCTTTTCCCACAATGTTTTCAAAAGCGTTCTTCCTCGGGATCGTTAAAATGTCGGGATAGTTTGGTAAAAAGGTAAAAACACCATTCAAGCAAGGAAACATTGTTTTAGTTTTAGATCTGTTCATTTATTTTCCATTTGAAGACAGTATTACGATGTTTTTTATGACCATCATCATGATCAATCTTTTTTAACTGTATTATTTATGAGGTAACTGTGTCCCGACAGGTCATTGGCATGGCACAGAGGTAGTGATCATACAGGGTTTGCTGATTCGAGTCTCGGCTGGGCCAAGGAAATACGACGTTTGATAGACATAAACATAGGCAAAGACAGTATTTTATTACACGTAAACTATTTAGTTTATTGTATCACAAAATTATGTTTCGTTATCAAAATGAATGAGCCATACGCTGTGAAAAGGGGGGTTAATGTATCTGAAAAAAAAGTATCAACCCTTGTCAGCCTGTGCAGTCGGCGCAGGCTGACCTGGGTCGAAACTTTTTGCTTTTGGTTAATTTCTTAATGTTATAGGACCTTTCTCACTCGTGATTCAGTCGATTTTAAGACAAAAATTTATTTCAAGGATCCATAATAATGTAATGACTTTCTTGGTATGATGAATTACGGAGATACATTAAACATCCTTTTGCCAGAGCATGGCTCGAGTGATAAGCGACAAGTATAATCAAGTAATCAGGCTAGAATAACCTAAAATAAATGAAAACCGAGGCTAATAATAACTACAGCAATAACGATAATATTATGAAACAGTATAGTAGTTATAGCAGTAAAAATGATACTAATGATGATAACAATATTAATTTGTAAGAAACAAAAGGCAACATGCCATTGAACTTACGATTTAATATTTGTAGCAACTGAAAATTCAATTGATGTCGGTCATTTTTACATAATACCGGTACTATACTAGGTAAGTATCATTACACAGAAATCATTCACAGATACGGATGTTTGGGATTTGTATGTCTTTGTAGAAAAGCAGCAAGTGAATTTAGGAAAAAAAATCATATACTACTGAAAAAGGATCCAATATGAAGGCGAGGATAAGTGAACTCGGCGTAGTGACATTATACATGTATTTACTAAAATTCAAGACTAATCATGTCTTCCCCTTCAAATATCTATCAATGCAAGCGTCTACTGAACTAGTTTTGAACCAGTCAAAAACTTAAACGATAACGTACGATAATGGGTAAGTCAAGTCTTTACCAAACGACAAAATTTTAGACATGTTCATATCGAAAACTTTTGCAGATGACAAATTAAATAGGACTCAAAAACTGAAAATTGTATTAGAAAGGGTAGATAACATTGTGGGGAAAAGATAGAATGCCTGTTACCAGTATTTTCTCCTTTTCCCGCGTTTTCAAAAGTCTTCTTCCCCAGGGTCGTTATAACGCTAGATTCTTTAACAAACAATCACGAGTTTAACGACCCTGGGGAAGAAGGGTTTTAAAAACCTTGTATGAAAAGGACTAAATTTAAATGGTGTTAACCTTTTTTTTCTGTGTCTTCCATAGTGTTTTCAGGCTTGCTTTTCTAGGAGACGAATTCCACCATCTGAGCCACACTGAATATGCCGTCCATAAATGCTTTCAATTTTAACCCTTATCCTGGTAAATAACTAAAACGAAATTTTCAATTCGATGGTAAAAACCCAAATATTGCTAGTAGATAGGAAAACACTCTATCTAGCTTATTTTTCTAAAAAAAAAATTTTTTTTTTTAATTTTTAAAATTCTAGCTTATTTTTAAAAAAAATTTTTCTAAAAAAATTTAAAAAAAAAAAAAAAAAAAAAAAAAAAAAAATTAAATTAAAAAAAAAAAAAAAAAAAAAAAAAAAAAAAAAAAAAAAAAAAAAAAAAAAATTCTAAAAAAATTTTTTAAAAAAATTTTGAAATTTTGAAAAAAGTTTAAAAAAAACAATGTAAGAATTCACAATGAATGAAAACACAAATGGAGAATCTATTCCTTTATATAACGTGGAAGTATTAAATGACTATGAAGAGTTAATATGTGAGATAGAAGAATTATTAGAGAAGAAATTTTATATGGAATTAAAATATAATTTACGTCCACAACCAGTTCATCAACCTTTATATTCATATCCACAACCAATTGTACAACCTATAGTACAACCAATAGAACAACAACCCCCCTTACTTCCAAATTTAGGACCACAAACTTTTACCTCATTATCAGGTCAGCAAGCAGTAGCACAACAACCATTTTACTAAATTTCAATCATAAAAATATAACTTATTATAAACAAAGTTATATTTTATAATGCCCCCGAGCTAATGTATCGATATTGTTTTCCAAAACAAACCTTTCATCATCACTTGATCCTAACGCTTTTTTGTTTAACTCTTCAGTATACATATTATGACCCCTACTTCTTAAAACAGTCATCTTTCTATACTGATCCTTTTCTGTAAGCAAACACTCTTTGTAATTATCAAAATTTATCTCTTTCTTGATAACCGCTTTTTTAACACCTTTACATCTTTTGTCTTCATTACCATCTAAGGTTTTATAAGCATACATTTTTGCTCCTAAACCAACAAACTCAGTCATAATCTTACCACCTAACTCATCTTTAAACTTTCCAACTACTCCAGCATTACAATTATTTTTTAAGAAATGATCTTTAGGATAATTGCTTGTATCAAACATTTCAAACACATCTTTCTCCATATCCTTATACAAATTTTTAGTTTCTATTTCAAGGATAAAACTATCTGTATCAGTATAACACATTCTAACCTTTTCACCATACTTAGCTTTAAGGTAGTTATAATAAGTTTTTTGCATATGCGTTTTACTAATGTCTAAGATGCTTAATCCTGAGTAAATAGGTTTAATATATTTTAAATTAGTGTTTTTCATGTGTACCGCTGTTAGGTTTTCATCGAATATTGTTGTGTGGTTATAGTTTGGTTTTGCTACCAATTTCTTATAATGCTCTTCACTAGAAACCAAGTGTATCGTTACTCTATTTCTCAGGTTTTCCATAGTCTTGCCAAAGACTGAATTATTCATCAACTTAAAAAAATCTTTCTCAAAATTATTTTTAGCTGCTTTTCTTAGTGTAATGTTTGTATCAATATATGATTTAAGCCATGGGCTTTCCTCAAACTTAATTCCTCGATGTATTTTAGTAATCTTTAAACCTAAATCAACGCATGTTTTTAAGGCTTCTTGATGAATAATATAATTCTTTTTGTTATTTAAGTTTGGAATAAGTTTTTTTACTTTTTCTATCTTTAAACGTTCAGGTGCTAAAAGAAAGTCATTGTGTAAATCATGCAACTCTTTAGGATATTCTAAATCTACTTCTAATATACATGGTATTTTTTTCCAGTTTTCTAATTCTTCATTTTCCATCCATTTAAGTAGGAAGAGGTTGACTCATTGCCCAAGGATAAAGACTGTTTGCATCTATATATAATAAATATTTTGATGGTTTACTAGAATCATATAATTCACCAATATCCTCATTATTTGCTTTTGCATATCTTTTACTACACATGCTAACACCTCCTCTGATACCCTTTTCAACCATTAAAAGCATATCAAGATCAGATAAAAGCTCTAGATTTACTCTCTTTATTTTTAATGCTGCATCCCAAGCTAAACCAGGAGCAGTATAATACCAACTAGGATCTAAGTCATAGTTTTCACGACAAACATCTCTAAAGTTTTCGAAAACATCTGCTAAAAGCAATACATCTATTTTATTGTAAAGTTCTAAGTAATCCTTAAACGTTTTCATATTAAAAGCTTTCCAAACCTTTTGTGCATGAGCATAATCTTCACCCGTAATTCCTTCTTTGTTTAAACTTGAGTAAAATGATTCTTTGGGTGGTAATTTCTCTTCTTTAAGTTTATCAAATGAATCTAGGTACTCATAAGGAAAAACTCCTTTTCTCCTAACCAAGGGCAGGAGATTCTTACTGAAATATTTTGATAAAATTTTTAATTGACTTTCCTCTAAGTTGCTTGAAAGTTTATCCAAACTAGAACTCATAAACTTAAAACTATCAAGAAATCTAATTTTATGGTTTATATTTTTTCCTACCCAAATGTCTTTACTAAAACTAATATATTTCTCTTCATTATTTGGAATACAATCAATCTTCCCTTCAGATTTGCCAAGACATTTAATAAAAAGATGAGCGTCATATCCACTAAGATTATGAAGGTATACAGGTGTGAAGTTAGGATTTCTAGCTTTTAGATTGCATTTACTGTGTGCGGCGCCTCTATATTTACCTGTAAAATGGCAATGATCTTTTACTCTAATATTATCTTTGGTAAACTTATTACCACAAATCCAACAGCGTGTTTGTTGTGTATGTTTTATTTCTTCCTCTCTCGTAATTTCAATAGGTTTTGGATTTTGGTGATACCGTTGATGAATTTCTTGTATATCAACTTTTAACTAGTTTATAAAAACTTCCTCAACATTTTCTCCAACATAACTTCTTTTTATAGGAGCACACACAGAATCATCAAAACATTTTATAATATAGTAAAAACTACAAGGTATATGCTTTTCACGTTGTATAATATAACTCTTTTCCGGGTTTGGTTGGCATGTGTGTATTGGTTTTAAAACACTTTCAAAATCAGCGTATACAACAAAGGGAACCTCAAGTTTTCTAGCATGGTTTTCAAAAGCTAACATGGTACCTGATTCTGGCATCTCTAAAGTAATAGGCTCGTGTTCATTACAGTATTGTTTATGTTTTTCCAAAAGTTCTTTACTACCAAAGTGATTCATACATCGTTTGCAATATTCTATACCACCATTGTTACTTACTTGTTTTCTCATTAAACTACTAAATTTTTTTATGAGAGCGTAATGCTCGTTTTCCTCATTTTTAATATAAAGAAGATCAACATGTTTACTTTTTTCACATTTTGTAAGCCTAAGAGGATAAATATATTCCTTTATTTCCTTATACCCATACACGTTTACACTAATTTCTGAATTTTGTTTTTCAAACTTATCGATATCTTTAAACGAAACAGGATACTCTATTCCCTCCATGTTTAAACTACTTTCCTTAGTTTGCAAAGCCTTGTCAACTATCTCTGCATTATGCTCTTTAGAGTTTAATGCTCTTAAAACGCACCATAAAAAGCATTTGTCATCTTTATTTTTCATATTGATAACTGCTTTTTTGTTAGCAATCCATTTTGGTAAAGGTAAGTGGCCATTAGCTCTTAAAGGATCATAAGCAGCTGTATGTATTTCTAATTGTACTATACTTTCAAATGTCCAACCACTACCTTCTCTTTGAAAATTAGTTAATTTTTCCATAACTTCATCTATCATTCTATTCAACAAATCCTCTATTTCTCCCTCGTTTAAATTTAAATGTTGTGTACTATGAAAGGCAAGTTCAACAGGAGCTCGATCAAGATCTGACATTAACCTTAATGTACACCTAAGTACAAGTTTTACCTTTGTTCGTAAATTATTTCTAAGAGTGTTTATAAGAGGCATCCACGTTTCTGCGAAAAATCTTTGTGGGCTATAATTTTCAATACCCTCTATAACATGTTGTGTAGCATACCCTCTAAATGCGGATTGAGAAGCTCTAATCTCAAACGGTTGTCTTGGAGGGTAATTTTCTCTAACGTGGTCAACAATTTCATCCAAAACTTGTGGCATTTGTGTTGTCTCCACATTACCAGTTATCCAGTTACCAAAATCAGTTATTCTTCTTTGTATGGATTCCGGAACAACAGCTGAGGCTAGTCGTCTTGCTCCCGAGTAAACATTAGACGCAGCTCGTCTTGCTGCACTCGTAAATCTATTAAATAAACTCATTTTTATATATATATAAAAAAAAAACTTAAGTTAAATTTTTTTTGTTTCAAAAAAATTTTATTATGACTTCGTCATTGCCATAATAAAATTATTGAATGTTAATCTTATATTTATTTTTCCAAATTCTCCCATTCCAGTTCTCAATCGTTTGTGGGCAGCGATCTATAAATTTACCCGCCTTATAAACTGATGGAAAGGTTTTTATTTCGCCAGTTTCAACATCCTCTAAACTAACTTTCTTAGGATTATGCATAATAGTCTTTAATCTATCAAACTTAGGGTCTTTACTTCTTTCTTTTTTAGGCGACTCCTCCTCTGGTAACAATCCATGTTCTTTCACCAACTCAACTAACCGCTTTTTATCCCAGTATGAGTAGAAATTTATATTATTTTCTTTAAGAATTTTTTTTAAATCTGTAACCTTTATCATTTTTATATAGGAAAAAATATCTTAATACACTACACTCATTTTATTTCCATCAGACTGGAAGTTAATTAACCTATCGCTAATAATAACAGCATATGCTTCGGTGCCTACAGGTACATTTCCACCAAAATTTGCCTTAATTTGTATATCGGTGACTGAGTACTTTAATCTTTCACTCTGTTTGGAAACGTCAAACAAAAACAAAGGATAAAGGGTTTTGTACTCTGAAGGGGTGAAGTTAGGATTTGATACCAACTCACCCATGTTATAAAACTTAGATCTAAATAACGCAGCATCACCATACGCTCTACTAAATTGCTGCTTAGCAAATGAAAGATTGTAGTCAACCGCAGGATACCTAGTGGAGTTTAACATAACATAAATATTATTAACATTTACATTGTCAAATACGGATGGATTTTGTCCTTGATTACCAATTTTATCAGTCTGAAAGCCTACAATGATAAAACGTGGCACCTCGGGAAATGATTTAACAGAAAGTCTCCAAGTAAATGTTGTTGACTGAGGAACTGAAATGGAGTCGCATTGTAGCATTCTGTATCCAACTGGTATTTTTTCTTTTTTCTCGATAATTTTATAAAGTTCCATCTACTCTTTATCCGCGGGTAGGACGTGCGGTATAAACCATGATATTTTATGCAACGTAATTCTACCAACATTTGGATCAGGATTAGGAGCAGGATCAGCAATATTTCTAAAAATCGCATCTTCATCATCATTCCTTGTCAAGGTGAGAGTTTGCTTCATTCCATACAATATCTTATTATAATCTTCACAAAAACCAAATATATGTTTTAATGGAACTCTAAAGCTAAATGTTCCCTTTGGATCAGAATTATTAACGATATATAATTTCCTTACATTCCAACCTACGTTTTGAGCAGCTGCTGCAGGTGTTGTATCCTTATACCAACATTGGTTTAGCCCTTGTGATTTAGAAAAATCATCCGATATTTTAGCAACCCAAGAATTGTAGTAGCTTGACCAGGATGTGTTAAGGATTCAATATCCATACCTGAAATTTGATACCTAATATTTTTAAACAGGTACATCATGGCGTTGTTTGTTAGAGAAACAGCATCAGCATTTGCGTAAGCTGCTCTATCGACCTTTGTTAGACGGCCTTCTATAAGTAAATAACTCTCACTAGGATGTGTAAAAATATCTTGGGTTTCAATGCTAATTCTAATATCTCCTCCTGAGTTGTTGAGATTAGCACCTGTGATCGGTTCATACTCATGGTGTTCATACTCATCAATGCTATCATCTTTTAAAATTGGTTCGGTGATTTTTAAAATGTCCATTTTATTATTACAATTATAATTTTAAATAAATAATAAATTATAATTGTGTTAAACTTCTAACCAAAGCTGGGGGAAGGACTTATTTTCATCATTAACAAACACACTTTCAAGTTTAATGCTTTTTGCGGTTTCTATTTTAGTTTTAGGATAAACTCTATTACCATATACAAGTGTTATTTGGGGTATACCCCACTCTTGTAAACGTTCATTCACCTTTTCCTCAATCTCTTTCATCTTAATTACTTTTTCAGGAGATAACTTCACAATAGCTTTTTTATAACCATATTTCGTGTTATTAATTTCAAAGATTTCACAATCTTTTAGGTTTAAAGATGCACCTACTATAATAATAGAACTAGTATTATATTTTTTATAAACTACACGATTAAATGTTAATTTTGACATTCTCTTTTTATATAATGAATATAATTTCTTAACTTATTATTTATTTTTTCTTCATACTACTTTAATGCCTGCTCCACTGTTTAATCTTTTAACTAAGTCTTGAATAGCAATGGCACTGCCATTTATTAATGTATTAATGTCTTGCGTTTTGACTCGCCCTGCTTCGTCAGGAATACGAGTCGTTGTTGGTGTTGGCATTGGCGCACTATATTTTTGTAAAATTTTCTTTGATTTTGGTGTCAAAGCTTTTGTAACTAATTTTTTTCCTACATCTACAGCTGCACTTTTTCCAACTTCTAAAGCTTTCTTTGCACCTTCCTTAGCTACACTCTTTCCTACATCAAGGGCAGAAGATGCAATTTGTTTAGCTGCGCTACTTGTAAAAAGCCTCGCTAAAAAGTTAGCAACGCTATCAAAGATTCCGGAACCACCGTATGAATACCTGTTTTTAAATCCGTGTTTTTTAGTGATGATCATTTTTTATAGTATAGACATTAAATTTTTATAAGCGTTTGAATTTAAAACACCTTGTCTTTTTAATTCATCACAAATGCTCACTATCTCGTTTCTTACACCTGTGTTACCTGCTTCTTTACTTGCCAATAACAGATCTAGTTTTTCTATTAATGCGTTAGGGTCAGATGGGATAACAACGATACCCTCTCCTTCATACTTTTCTACACTACCATGCCAAATAGGTCCAAGAATGTTTTTCCATTTATAGCTTCTAGAAGATTTAGGATATGGATTTTCCGGATCGTTATTTCGATGAAGAGAGCTGGTTTGTTTCATTAAATGTATATAATCTGCAAGATCCGAATCTGTATATATTTTTTTTGGTTCTTTAGCAACAATTAACTCCCATAAACCAGGTGTTCCTATATACGTATCTGTACCAAGAACAATATCATCCTCCTCAATTATGACCATTTTGCGACCAATATAAAATTTACCACCTTCATCACGTAATCCATATGTTCTATCAACATCATCTTTACCAAGAAATTTTGTTAGATACTCCCTTGCACGTGGCCCAATGAAAAATGTACCTTGATATTCCTCCAATTTCCTTTCCTCAATAGTTGGTTTTTCTTCAGAGGGATAAGCTTCTATTGTTGGAAAAGCTGGTAGATTAATAGCTTGTGGTAACTGTTCGATAGCTTCTTTAATAGGTCTAAGCCCCTCTGTAATCTCCTTTGCTGTAGTTTTTTGCGTTTCCGTTATAGGTTTAAAAAACTTTGAAAGATCGGTTTGTAATTCTTGTTTACCCGTTCTCTCTGCTAGTAGATTATCCCGAATCTTCTTTCTCGTTTCAAGATACTCTTTTACAATTAAGTCCCTTTTTGCAGGATCAGCGATTTTTAAAAAAGACAATTTTTTAATTACTAAAATAATTTTTTAACATACCTTTGTCGAGACAAAGGCGAGGCAGTTTTTATCATAGTTTTTATCATAGTTTTTAACACGTTTTAATATATAAGAGCATTATATATTCTCCTATATATTAGATGTCCGAGGTATCGCCTATTTCACAAATACACTTACACCTTATCTCAGGGAGATTACATCGTGGCCGAAGAATTCTTCTCAACCAACCTCCGAAAGGACTCACGCGCTTCTTGTCTTCCTTTTTCGATCAAGCTTTCTTCGTTTTCTGTGGAAATCTTCTTCTTGATCTTAGTACGTATCTCATCCTTCATGCTTTTATATTTCTCTAATTCTTCCATGATTAGTTTGAATTCATCATCAGAGATATAATTGTCAGTTAAAGCTTTCGATATATGTGAAGCAATTGTATCTAACTTAGCATCAGCTATCATTTTAATCTTTTGATGTTTTTCTGCCTTGGTTCTCGAATTTCTTACTACATATTTACCTACTATTGAAAGAAGCCCGGTTGCCGCAACTGTTGCTTCTAATGCTATGACTGCTGGAATAGCTACAATAGTAGATAGTAAACCGATTCCACCTACTCCTGAAGCCATGGTTACCGTGATCAAAACCGTGTCAACGTTGTCAACAATATTTGCGGCTCTAAAATATTTTTTAGCTAAGGCATCTCTTTTTTGAATTTCATTTTCGAGAAACTTTTGTACTTCAGATATTTTTTGTAAACGATAGGAATGACCTTTATCATCTCCCATTGCATGCATCTCAATAGGTGGGGCGCTTGCAGTATTTCTTTCTCGGGGTAACGGAGGATATATTTTTTTTATAGGGATGTTCTTGATCTGTATCTGCCATTTTATTAAAATAATAATTTTTTTATCTCAAGATTGTAAATATTTTAGATAACAGAATAACTCTCCCTCAGATATTTCAACCGGTTCTTGTGAGAAATTATAAATGTAGACTAAGATATCATTAGCCTCATTATCAAGATGTACCCCATTAAGAATGGTTAAACTATCTTTCCATTTATTACTAACAGATATCACTACAACTCCTCGTGTAGTTATATAACCAAATCCTAGCGAAACTCTCATGCCATCACGATGAGGAATCTTGATAGTTACTTGCGAGTATATTTTCCATTTTAGAGGATCTTGCTTTAAGGGAGGATATCTTACTCCTTGTAAATGAGGTTTCCAAAATATAGTTTTATGTTGAGTAGTAATATTAGGTTTTATACCAAATTTGTGTATATCCATTTTTTACTTGTTATAAATAATATTTAAATATTATTTATAGCATTACACATTAGGATGCTCTCAGCTTTCATCATACCCATCATCATATACAACGTAAAATAATGGTTCATTTTTTGCAATAGTAATCTTTTCATCAGAATTATTGTTTTTCATTAGTACTAATATATCTTCAGTCTCTGAATTGTTATAGTCACTCTTGTGTACTACACCGCGTAAAACTAAAGTACTATTAAGTAAAGCTGTAATATTACCACACCATCTTAAAATATACCCAAGCCCAAGCTGTACCCTTAAAGTTTCTTTAGGTTCTAGTACTATTTCATGTTGTGAATATACCTCCCATAAATTATCTGTAATTTGTATAGGTGGATGTTCTAAATTTTTAAAAGGAAACCATAGTAATTTCTTAAGATTTTCATTTTTTTTGTAATCAAATCTACTTTTACATAACATTTTAATTATGTATTATTTTTTTTATATTAAATTTTTTTTTTATAATATAGCTCCTAAAATAGGTATATTAGCGAATGGGCTATTAGGTCCAAGTAAAAGTCCATTTCCATCATACGTTTTTCCTCCTTGCTTTAAATACAACCCATCACCAACAAACTCTAATCCTTTACCTTTGTATGGCTTTAAGTATAATCCACATCCATCAGTTTCAACTTGACAAACACATCCTCCTTTTTTAAGATAAAGACCTGACCCCATTGCTTTTTGTACACCTGTTGAGGCTAATCCAGAAAGAGCACCAACACCTAAAGCTGGTAAAACGGTTTTTGCAAGCATCGGCAAAGCTCTAGCAGCTAACCCAGCCAACATTCCGAGAAAACCTCCCTCTATTTTCGTGTTATATTTAAGTTGTTTTGCAGACATTCTAATAGTTATACCCTTACCATCCTCATAGGCTTTAGCTATTTTTCTTGCTTGTGAATCGGTAATTGCTAAAACATCATTACCTTGTAAATCTTCATAACCTAAACGAATACTTACTGGACAACCAGCTTTAACAGCATATTGAAGCTTTTGCTTTTGTTCTTCAGATATATTTACTTTAACAGTAGTGTAACTCGTCATTTTATATATAACTATTTTTTTATTTATCTCGCTTCTCTAATATGAAACCTAATTGTTAAATTTTCGCCTCTAAGGTTTAGTAAATTGCCATCTTGATCCGTAATATTTACCTCTAGGTTATGTATTTCATCTAATGTTATTGGTAAGTATACTAAATTAACTGGTGACTCAATTATCTTATATCCAGGAGCAACATCTGGGAAAAAAGAGTAAATAGTGTTTTTTGTTGAACCATTAACATAACTTCCTGAAATAATATCTATGTTAACAAGCAAACTATTTATACTAAGAATGTTCACTACATTCTCTGACTCGTAAAATCCTTGTGTATATTTAGCGCTAGTAAATCCTAATACTTTGGCAATGGAGTTTGGTTGATTAAAATCTACTTGATAATCATCTTCTAGGGTAATAACAGACTTTAGGGTATTGGTGTTTGCAGAAATGTTAATAGGATACCCTTCATTAACTCTATCATAATGACCCTTTTTTCTCATTTCCTGGTGAATGGTGTCATTAATGTCAACAAGGTCATAACTTCCTTCAGGTATTCTTATTTTAATCCATGAATTACCATTGTCTGGAGAATAAACAAATACATTGTTTGTTTCATCAATGTTTGGAAAAGAGTAGTATGTTTCAAGGTTTACTAAAGCTATTTCATATACTTTATCCTTTTCCAGCTGAATTGGAGGATTAAACCTTGTTCTAAAACGTGTTTTGTTGGCGCTTACTATAATTTGAAATGATGTTTTGTGGTTTGTATTTTTTACAATTTGTTCTAAAAGATCTTCCATTTTTTAAAAAAGCGAAAATATTTTTTATACTGACTTTGGTATGTAAAAATTGTCAAAACCGTTTCTGTACTTCCCATCATGTTTTTTACTGGTTAAGTCAATGATAGCGAAACCATGTGGTCTTTCCCATGCCTTTTGACAAAATTTTCTAAACTCGTCCTTAGACATATCTTCACCTACATGATCGTTATAAATATGATTAATGTTTTTTAGGTCTTGTGGGAAAAGGCAAATAAAATTAGCGTTTTCTCTAATAGTTTGTCTCGGTAGTCTAAAATAATTCTGTGAGAGGTAAAAGCAGTCAACATTACTATGCCTTCCTCGAATATAGTAACACTCACATTTATTTTGCCTTTCTAAAAGTAAATCATCGAAAATTATTAAATTTTTATTTTCTGAGTTTAACTCTCTCGGATCAGGTACACCACTCGCATTTTCAAAGAAGTTGCAATTTATATCCGATTTGTTTTTAATCGTCTTAATCCATTCTTCAACTAAAGCTGTTGGTAAAATGTTTAGTTCTTGTATCTCATCACGCATGTTAAACAATCTTAAGATACATTCTTTTGGTAGTTTTTCTTCAAAAGCCTTTTTTAGTATTCGGTATTCCGCTTGAAAAAGGCTTTTTCCGAAAACACTCAAATCGTTGTAATCAAGCCAACCCAATAAAGTAGTTTTGCCACATCCTGATTTGCCTATAATTAAACCTCTAATACTTTTTGGTAAAAGGGAGTGATTAAATCTCTTTGATACTACTTCATTCCATGATAAGTTTATAATATCCATTTTATATAACTTTTTTAATTTTTATATATAAAAAATGTATTGTGTTAAATGTAAAAAAAACATACTGATACAAACAATATAGAATATACTGTTTCTAAAAATGGAAAAAATATGATGCGGGTGAAATGTGTGGTTTGTGGAATAACTAAAACACAATTTATAAAAGGAGAAAAAAAAAACAAAAAAAAAAACTGGCAGTAGCATCTTAAACAAATTTATAAACATCATGCCTTTTGAAATGCATCTCCCTGGTCACAATTTTACAGGACCAGGTACCAAGCTAGATGAGAGGTTAAATCCAGATCTAACCCCAAAGGAATGGAGTAAACCTATAAATAGAGTAGATCAAGCTGCTTATAATCATGATGTTTGCTATCTTAAGCATGATGATACAAAAACTAGGAATGAAATATGTGATAAAGATATGTTAACAGAATTAGAAGGTATTTACAATCCTAGTATTAGAGAAAAAATGGAAAAGGGTTTGGTAAGTAAACTCATTGGAACGAAGATGAAATTTGGAATGGGAGTCAAAAAAAAAAATTTCGACACGATAAAAATTTTAGCGGAAGAATTACATAAACCCATAAAAAGAAAATTTAAGAAAAGGAGAGTTAGAGTAAACGGTATAGATAGGATATGGGCTGTGGATTTAGTAGACATGCAAGCATTTTCTAAGTTTAATCGTGGTGTTAAATACCTTCTCGCTGTCATTGACATCTTTTCTAAATACGGATGGTTAGTGCCATTAAAAGACAAAACAGGGAAATCTGTTGCTATAACATTAAAAAGTATTTTTAAGAAGAGAAAACCTGAAAAAATGTGGGTGGATAAGGGTAAAGAGTTTTATAACAAAGATGTTAAAGACTTGGTTGAATTGTATTCTACTGAAAATGAGGAAAAATCTAGTGTGGTTGAGAGATGGATTAGAACAATGAAAGAAAAAATGTGGAAGTATTTTTCCGCTAACTCCACAAACGTTTACATCAATGTGCTACCGCATCTCGTTAAAAAAAATAATAACACGAGGCATTCATCTATTAAGATGACTCCGGTAGACGCTAGTAAAAAAGAAAATGAAACGAGAGTTTGGAAAAATCTTTACCCCGATCATCTCGAAATAAAAGATATAAATCCTAAGTTTTCCGTTGGAGACAAAGTAAGGATAAGTAAAAAGAAAAAGACTTTTGAGAAAGGTTATACAACAAGATGGACTGAGGAGGTTTTTACAGTTTCTGAAGTAAAACTTACATCACCTGTAACATATAAAATTAAAGATTTTAATGGAGAAGAAATACAAGGTACCTTTTATGAACCTGAACTGCAGAAAACCAGTCAAGAGCTGTATAGGATAGAAAAGGTTATTAAAAAAGGAAAAAAGAAATCTCTTGTAAAGTTGAAAGGTTATCCTAATGAATTTAATTCATGGGTTGACAATAAAGACATTAGAAATATTTAACTATAAAAAATGTCAAATATTTCGATTGAAAACGTAATTTTACCAAATAAACCGTTGAACGATTTCGAATTGGAAGATGCAGCTAAAAGATTAAAGATTCCTTATTTTAGAGGAGTTTTTTTACTAGATACATTACCGAAAAAAACCGAGTAAAAAAGAATGTGGTATAGTAAACTTTGATAAAAGTGGTGGACCTGGTACACACTGGGTTGCTTGGTATAAAAACGGTAAAACTAAAATTTATTTCGACAGTTATGGCATACAACCACCTGTTGAAATTCGAGAGTATTTGAAAAGCCCAATACAGTACACTACTGATCAATTACAACAAGCTGGGCAAGTATTTTGCGGTCATTTATGTTTGTATATTCTAAAAGAGTTAGGCTCCCCACCGATCGGTAGGGAGGTGTCAGAGAATAAATTCCAAAATGTTTTAAATAAACTTTTTTAGTAATATAAAAAATGCCTGTTAACAAATTTGGAAGAATGGAAGATGATAAAACAAGCGATGATGGTGTGTCACTCGCTTACATAAATAATAATTTTTTACGTAAAGATGGAACAACTGTTGTTACTGGTTCTATAAACATGAATGGTAATACATTAACGTGGGTTAGTAATCCGGCAAATCCTCATGACGTGGCACTTAAGGAATATGTTGACACCAACTCAGGGTTGTTAGATGAAAACGGTGGATACCATGTTAAAGGGGGGTATCTAAACATGGGTCATAATCCGATAAGAAACGTTAAGGACCCAACAGAACCGAGTGAAGCTGCTATTAAAAATTATGTGGATAGGAGTGGTAAAGCAATAGTTGAGGAACAAGACGGCACTTTTTCCGCTGTTGCAAATATAGATATGAAAAGGGTACAAATCTTATAGATCCCACATATCCACAAGACGCTGCAACTAAAACATACGTAGATGGTGCTAGACGAGCCTTTGTTTACACATTTGGAGGGTATCTAGCAGTTGCAGACATTTCTATGGGTGGGCGAAGAATTACCAACGTCGGAACGCCTTTAGAACATAATCAAGTTGCAAATAAGTTTTGCGTAGATACCATCGTTGAGGCGGCTGTCGCGGGTGAAAAAGCTTTGACAAAAAAACAAGATGGGTCTTTTTTAATGGCTGGCGAAATAGATATGGATGATTACTCGATTACTGGATTACCAAATCCTGTATCCCGTGACTCCGCTGTCAATAAAAATTATGTTGATAGCGGTGGAGCTATTATAAAAAATCCGGATGGAAGTTTCACGGTGGTGGCTAACGTAAATCTCCAAGGTTTTTCTTTTAAAAACGCGGCAACCCCGGTAGAAGAGAGAGATTTAGCAACAAAATCCTACGTGGATAAAAAAGTCTCCCTCCCTATTATAACCGTGTGGGCTGAAGAAAATGGGCCAATAGGAGATGGCAATTATGAGTTTTCATTTGGTAATGGTAATTCAGGCAAAGATCATGGTTTGGGTGGTTATTCTATGAGTGCTCGGGGTAGAATTATAAGAGGTAGTTTAATGGTTGTTAAAGATAACCCTAATGTACCAGAAGAGGTAAAAATTAATATTGTGGTAAATGGAGTAGAGCAGGTTGATTACTCTATTATTAAAAAGAAAGGTGTGGTTTGTAGCTGTGTAGTTTTTCCTAAACCACTCGAAATTAAACAATGTGACATCATAAACTTTATTTCAAGATCAGACAACCCTACTGTGCGTCACTCTTACATATCTATTTTGATAGAGTTAGACTTGTAAAGCGTTAGGATCAAGTGATGATAAAGGGTTTGTTTTGGAAAACAATATCGATACATTAGCTCGGGGGCATTATAAAATATAACTTTGTTTATAATAAGTTATATTTTTATGATTGAAATTTAGTAAAATGGTTGTTGTGCTACTGCTTGCTGACCTGATAATGAGGTAAAAGTTTGTGATCCTAAATTTGGAAGTAAGGGGGGTTGTTGTTCTATTGGTTGTACTATAGGTTGTACAATTGGTTGTGGATATGAATATAAAGGTTGATGAACTGGTTGTGGACGTAAATTATATTTTAATTCCATATAAAATTTCTTCTCTAATAATTCTTCTATCTCACATATTAACTCTTCATAGTCATTTAATACTTCCACGTTATATAAAGGAATAGATTCTCCATTTGTGTTTTCATTCATTGTGAATTCTTACATTGTTTTTCTTAAACTTTTTTTAAATTTCAAAATTTTTTTAAAAAATTTTTTTAAAAAAATTTTTTAGAAATTTTTTTTAGAAAATTTTTTTAGAAAAAAAAAAATAATAATAATAATTTTTTTTTTTTTAATTTTTTTTTAGAAATTTTTTTTAAAAAAATTTTTTTAGAAAAATTTTTTTTAGAAAAATAAGCTAGAATTTAAAAAATTTTTTTTAGAAAAATTTTTTTTAGAAATTTTTTTAGAAAAATAAGCTAGAATTTAAAAAAAAAGTTTTTTTTAATTTTTTTTTTTTTTAACTTTTTTAGAAAAATAAGCTAGATAGAGTGTTTTCCTATCTACTATTGCTATTTCAACGTAATGTATTGGGGAATACTATATCCTTATCGGACAGTGTAGATCCAAGATCAGACTGCACGTTCTGTGCAGTCTGATCTTGATCTATACTGTTCGCAAAAGGTCAGCGAGTCGCGCTTAGCAGCCTATGGATTAACAAGTCTGAAATGTTATCGTCAGGTAAATGGGTAAGATAACTCCTTAGCTTCCAGCTGATCACATTCCGACCTTTTTCAAGATCTGATAATGCAGTCATACAAGCAGAAAGTCTCAGACTGCACGTCCTGGGTAGTCTGATCTTGATCTACGCCGTACGAAAATCTATTTGAGTCTACCATTGACTATGAAAGTTAAACAATCAAATAACAAGGCATGGTTATGAGGTACCCCATTTCAACATTTTGGCGTCTTGTGTCAGTCCACATCTGAAAATATTGTGACGAACGGAAAAAAACTGCTCGTCTCCAGCAATTTTACTTTTTGCCACAACATTACCACATACATGTATATTTTTAATTGAAATCTTAATTTATATTGATTATTTACATTTTACACACAACGATATTTTCGTAGCTGTCTCATGAAAAGTTTGCTTCAGGAGGAAACAAATTAAGTAAAGAGTTTTCGAAGCTTGATAACAGAAGGTTTATCAGTATCACAGCGCTGTGCATAAAGTCCGTCGAGTGTACGCCCCTCTATTGTAAATATATGGCGAAAGAGTGATGACTTTGTAACACGTAAATCAACCTCTGATTTTGATGCATCGAGCTAATTAAGAAATATACATTACGCCGTGTTTATTTCATTATTTACAAGTATTCGCAACCTTTCGGATAGTGATAATTTGTAGAGTGTGACTGTCGGAGGATAACGGTAAGGGATTTTTTTCCTATTACATATTATGTTTGTTGCTTTGAAAGATTAGATTTTTTTTTTTCATTTCACATGAATCAAATGCATCTTTTGTTGTATATAACACCACTGAGGGTGGAAACCAGCCTTTTCTAATTTTCCCTCAGTGTTTTCTACCCTTCTACCCTTTCAAGAACAAATACAACCATTTAAGGCACATTTTATTTGTCGTTTAAAAGTCCCTTCAAATCTGACAAGTCTAAAATTATGTAGTTTTTCTTTATTAAGAGTTTAACACAATCATTTGCTACTGTACTATAAATGGGTTGGGACAAAAATGCACTTTTAACCCTTTCGACGCCATAGGCGAAAACTGTGACTTTTGCCGACGGCATAGATCAAGATCAGACTGCACAGAACGTGCAATCTCATCTTTGATCTATACCGTCCGCTTGTGTAGTCAAGCCTATACAATCAAAATCTTTGTGGCTTTCAATGTATTGTATTTAGACCCGTCGAAAGAGCTCGAGTTTATTTATTTGGTGCTGATAGAGTTAAGCTGAAGGAGTCCATGTCCTAAGTATAAATAGAACTTACAACACAGCGCAAAATACAATAATTAACTATTGTGCTTTTACGTGTGTAACTAATCACACGCACACATACGCTCACTGACACATATGCTTTTACATGAAACAAAGACAGACAGACAGAGGAAGTGAGAGAGACAGATAGATCGGACATAGATCGGAACGAGAGAGAGGGAAAGCAAGAGAGAAAGAGAGCATATTTCTCATATACATGTATATACTTTTAAGATTTAGACTTAGGGCCTTGTACCTGTCGTTTCTAGGTTTTATTTCCTTTCATTGAAAACGTATATTTCATTTACTTAACATTCAGTGGTTTACGCTGGTATTTTCTCCTTTATTGTTATTAATCTTATGAAGAACATAGAATTTTACCCCCTCAGCGCCACAGGCGAGAAAAAAAATACAAACTTTTGCGAACGGCATTAGATCAACATTAGACTGCACAGAACGTGCAGTCTGATGTTAGATCTATACCGTCCGCTAGTCTAATCAAGCCTATAAAATGCAAATCTGCCTGAGTTTCAGTGTATTGTATTGTATTGTAGTGTAGTGTATTGTATTTTCACCAGAACCAAACAGAACAATATTTTATTCGACGTGTACACAGTACATAGTCAAATTTACATCAAAACACAAAAATTCCAAGCTCTCTCTCTCTCTTTCTTTCTATCTCCCTCTCTCGTTCTTTCTCTCGTTCGCTCTCTCACTCTCTCTCCCCCTCTCCTTCCCTCCCTCCCTCTCGTTTCCTATCACTTTTGCTCAAGACATGTAAACTTTATTGAACCCGTCCAAAGATGTTGACTTCATTTTGCGCTGAAATAGTTAAAGATTCAAAGCAAATTCACGACTGTCGAGCCCATAGGTACTTTAACACTATGCCAAAAAATCCCTACTTGAAACGACTCTGAAAGAGAAGGCTTTTGAAAACATTATGGGAAAAGGAGAAAATGCTGGTCACCAGCATTTTCTCCTTTTACCATAATATTTTCTGCCTTATCAAAGACATAAATCACCATGTTAGCCATATTGTTTTGTCGTCTGCAAATGCTTTGAATTTGGTCCATTCTAAAAATTTGTCGTCAGTTGAAGACTTGAAGTCAAGCCGTCTTTCCGCTCAAAATATTTGTTCAGTGTATACTATGAAATGACAAGTATTTATTTCTGTCACTATATTTTACAATGTAATCAAAAGCAGGTGGTACACGTGATTAAAGTCGATCTTTAATTAAACGAAGGTTCCCTTTCGTGATGCGAGACAATGATACTTCCCTGTAATGGGCTTTCGGGAATTTTGTCCTTCTATTTTACCATAGTTTTTAACTTTTTTAACCAGCAATTCAATCCTTAGGACCGACCTCTGAAAACGCTGTAAGCAAAAGAGGGGAATTTCAACTTCCTTCAAAATTCTTTCTGGTCTTTCAAAGAAAAATGCCAACTTTTGGCCACATTTGACCCGTCGTCGGCAAATGCTCTTCAATTAAACCGTGTCCAAAATGTTGACTTCTGGTATACAGGTAAACAGGATTGAACCATGAGTGCCAAGCTTAACTTGAGCTGTTTCTACAGGCAGTGCAGTACAAGATAACTCATAATTTGTAAGGTCTGATCTTGTATTCACATTGTCTAATGATTTATGAAATATTATGAACGAAAAGAAAGGCTTTAAACTGTAATATCTATGCCGTTATCTCGCTCGTGGATGGATAAGCTCTTTTCAAAATTTTGCAGGAAAATGAGCCATTGTTTTTAACCAGCAATTGCTCTGTTATCCCACATTTTCGCCTTCCGTTCAAAGGTTTGCTTCCTCTGTGTTACATGCACTGACTTTCGGTGGATATGCACTTATGGTTTAGTCTTTCGGTAAAACTCGGGTAAGATTAAGTTACGGAATCGGCCTAGTTGTGACGATTGTTATCGCATTGTGATGTAGTTCACTAAACGATAGTTTAATGTGAATTCAAAGATATCGCCGCGCTGACCTTTATTGATAACATTATTAGTATAATGGCGTCCCTTCCTATTTATCTCTAATTTTACCTTTACATTTCATTACCATGTTTTATCGACCATGAGTAAGAAGAATTAAAAAATGAAGTGGGAAAAGGAAAATGGTGGTAAAACTCTCTAGTGGTCAAGACTTAGATATCTCAAAGCCATGAAATAACCATTCAGTCAAAATACAGACATCGCAAACTATGATATGTAAAAGGGGCTCACATAGAAGATATATAGGATCTGACATGAGTTGGTGTTTAAGATAAAAATTTTATCAAACGAGTCTTAAGGAAAATGTTATTAAGCGAGCGTTTGGCGAGCTTAATAACTTTTAGGGGGGGGGGGGGGGGGGGACGAATTTAAAATTTACCTCAAAAGCCAACGAATGTCAGATTATTTTTATCACATAACTGTATCTCAAGAATTAAAGTTTATGATTGTGTTAAAAGCATAGGCGTGTGTATCGAAATTTACATAAAGCCTATTTGTTTCTTTAAAAAGTTTGTACATCACAGACAAAAATAGTTCCAAATAAACTTGCATATAACGGTTTTATGTTACACCTATAGATACTAACATTTGTAGCTTTGTTACGATCATCAGTTTTGACAGTCAATTTCACACAGGAATCTTGGTTGGCAATTCTTCAGAAATGAGGTGTATAATTGGAAAATTAAACGAGACTTACCTGTAAGTTGAAGTTGGATTTCAATTCTCCGAAGCACAAGGTCACCGTGATGAGCTCATGTGAGAGATGCATGTTGTGTCCAGGAGGTCAATTTTCAACTTGTGATGTGAACACTTTTTCCAACGGAATTGATTCACATTTGCACTTAACTTTTTAACTTTTAATAACATCGAATAAATCTACCCAATTTGTATGTAACACTTTTTTTTTTTAATTTTGTAACCATGTATATATTTTTATATAGCCACTTTTCACAAAGGGCGGGTAAAACGGGTGGGCACATGAGCTCATCACGGTGACCTTGTGCTTCGGAGAATTGAAATCCAACTTCAACTTACAGGTAAGTTTCGTTTAATTTTCCAATTCTCCCTTCAGCACAAGGTCATGTGATGAGCCCCTGTGAGAGTTTTAAAGGTGTTCACGAACAACCGATTGCGAAGTACGCATGTTATCCACTAAATGCAATTGTATGAGTGTAATTTACGAGTCTTTTGTTTGAAAGCATTGTCACTTTCTACCCTGAATTGACTACTTTGAAGTCATACAGTTATGAAATACCTTTGTCATTTTTCAGTGTGGGTTGCTTTGAAAACCTTTACGAAGTCACCTAAGATGACCAGCTCTCAGCTGTTGTCGTATTATGTAATGGGATCCCTGTAATCTATTGACTCATTCCATGAACTCAGTAACAAGGATGTACTCCCTTGATAATGTGTTTTGCTCACGCATTTAACACGTTTTCATATCATTTTCAGAGTAATTGCCTCTCTAGTATGTGAATTACGGTATGACTGTAGGTTCATTTCATCTTTGTGAATACAGTGAGGGGTAATGAATTATAATGAATTTGACATAAATCTGATCATTATATCCCTAGTCTTATTATGCCAGTTTTCAAAAGAACTTGCTTGGAAACAGATTTTTCCCAGCTTATCTCATTTGGAAATGGTTAAATTGCTGTTCCGCTGTGGTTTGTCCGTATGGGATTTGTCATCTTCACCCCCCCTTTTTTTTTTCACATGAGTTCTACAGCCTGAAATGATTGCTGAATGCCCACCAGTGAAGTCTTCATTCTCTTCATGTTCACCTATTCAGGTTACCTATGGCTTTGGTAAGTGGCACTCAAAACATGTGCACTTTCTCAAAAGAAGTTTGAAAGTAGTCTCAGTAATTTCAAGTCTTTTTCCTGAGCCTCATATCGAAATAGCCACACTATTTCAACGCGAATTTTTTGTCTTCAAATTTTCTGGTATCTGGTTCTGTTCTCACGCAGACACTGTCTTACAGGAATGCAATTTAGATGACAAAAACATGAGAAAGCTTGCCATCTTCTTAAATGGCAGAGGCCCGTTATGCCCTGACAATGCAGACGAAGTTGCACATAAAACAATGCAATAGGGGGTAGTCTGGCCAGGTACTTAATTTTTCTGATGCTCATTACAGCAGTCCAAGTATTCTGACGAGGCTGGAAGTGGGTTTTGTTATTGACTGCCTTGCACTTGTATTATACGATACAAAATATATTTAATATAATTACGTACTCACAGTTTGTTCCACCAGCAGTTTAAGCTGAGATGAAAACATTGGTTTTTAAGATTTTTGTCTGTCCTCGGATAGATAACAAAATTTTAATTATGAATTCCTTCCTCTGAAGTTTCATTTGTAGGACTTTATGTCCTATTAGGGCTTCTTGTAGGGCTTAGTGCCTACTGGGGCTTTTCTTTCTTTTTTTTTTTTTTAGAAAATCACTTACCTGTTGGAATCAGAAACCTTAAGGCTTCGATAAGCATGAATTTTGGAGTCGTGACAGCTCTCCTTGCCCCTTGTGAGAGTCATGAAATTTGGAGGCGTAACAGCTCTCCTTGCCCCTTGTGAGAGTCATGAAATTTGGAGGCGTAACAGCTCTCCTTGCCCCTTGTGACAATCGTAATGCTCTCTGCTTCCTTCTCAGTCTGTACTCAATGCAAAGGGTTTAGTGCCTCTGGAAGCATGATTTGTGCAGTCCCATATGCGAGTCTTATTTAGTACTATCTGCTTTAAGAATTTTGGAGGCGTAACAGCTCTCCTTGCCACTTTTGAGAATCGTAATGTTCTCTGCTTCCTTTTCAGGCTGAACTAAATGCAGATGGCTTAGTGCCTCTAGAAGCAGGATTTGTGTAGTGCCCCATACAAGAATCTTATTGCTACTTGCTTCCTTTTCAGTCTGAACTAAATGCAGTTCTACGTCTTAGTGCTTCTATTAGCATGAATTGTGGAGGCTTACAGCTCTCCTGGTTCCTTTTGAGAGTCTTAGGGCTCTCTGTTTTCCTTCCAGTCTGAACTAAATGCAGAGGGCTTCGTGCCTCTGGAAGAATGATTTTTGTAGTGCTTCTTACAAGAGTCATAGTGCTCCCTGTAGCTTGAACTACAACTGTTCACTGAATTATCCAGCACTTCATTTCACTTTCTTAGATATTTTCAAGAGTCTGAATCACTTTTCAAATAATACTCATTAATAAGGAATATTATAAATTGAATTTAACTAAACACTAGTAATAATATCAAACACTAGTTTTCAATCCAACTGTGCATTAGACAGAAAGAACATTAAAGAAGAACTTTCCTTAATTATCACACGTATTCTCAATACGGGAAATGGTTACACGTCTTGACCATTCTGGAACTAACCTGCAATTGGCCTCCTGGACACAACATGCATCTCTCACAGGGGCTCATCACATGACCTTGTGCTGAAGGGAGAATTACAGGGCGCTGTCCAAATACGGCACTATTTTCTTATCTGACACGTGTGTAAGACAAGAAAATTCGTAATGGCTATCTTACATTGACAACCAGAGGAGTTATGTGATAATTTTTTTTCGGTGAATTTCGCCACTAGTGAAAATTATACCGATGATGTTCCCTCGATGGAATAAATTTCGATCTTTCACTAAAAAAAAAAAAGCAAATATTCTTTTCATTTGATGCTTCTAATCACTTTTTTGTTGGTACTTTCATCAAAATCCGGTACAGTTGTTTTCGGTAGTTGCCCGTGGTGTAACCCAACTCCCCCACAAAGGAACGTTTAACAATATTACGTAAAACGCGAGAAATGTAGGGTAAATGCGCGTAAATTACGTCATATTTCCGTCTGGTTTAATGGCACGCACTGTTTACATAGGTAATTAGTGCGGGGGAACTACTGTTTCTGCCTTCAATTGTAGACTTTCAGAAATATTTCCGGTTAATTTCACCGGTCGTAACCATGAATCATCGGATCTTAAAATCCACTATTCTTTTCCGATAAACTTACCGAAAAGTATGAAATAATGAGAATTTTTGCTGCGAATTGAAATTTGTTGTTTAACACTGGTGCTATAAATATACATTCCTCAGCAAACGTTAAGAAACTTGACGGTAATATGCGTTTCAAAAAGTGCAATTTCGGCGTTTTAGTTAGCGCTTGGTCGCGTCTATCTTTTATGTGATGACATCATCGTCCTTATATGAATACGATCCCAAATAATCCACGCGGGCTCGATCCCCACGGCTGGCCACCAAAAAGTACTAAAAAGTCTTTCGGATGAGACATTAAACCTAGGTCCCGTGTGACAATGCTACACACTGAGCATGTTAATGGCATAACTTAGGAAGGGTTTCGTCCTGTATCTTCCACTATCTTTCATAAAATAACTAACAATCTTCTTGGGGCGACTCCCATATGGGCAACTGCTGCCGACGATAAATAAACCAAAATCAGTCAATAAATCTACGCGTGTTATTGATCACGTCGCATTCCCCAAAACGTTTGCAAAATTCTGGCACGAAATCTAAAAATACTTTAAGAGGTCACGTAGCCAATTAAAGAAATACCACTTAAAGCTTTTTTTTTTCCTTCCTCTTACAGTTTATCTCTCTGTTTTACTGATGGTTTGATAGCCATGGCCTTTCCATACTTCAGTGGTTAATTGTTTTGAGGTTTAGAAAGATCACAAATATCTGATGAACCTGCCTTTTCTGATACTAATCCCATCACATAAATATGATTTTATTTTTGTCTACAAATGCTTTCAATTTGGTCCAGTCTAAAATTCTGTAATTTGGTAAAGAGTTAAACAATTTTCTACTGCGTATTTTAATTTACCTCATTTAGTAATCAACATCCTTGAGCCGGTGTTGTTTATATGGCACAAGTGTTCCTTTTTGACAAAAGCAAAACAGCAAAAAATATAATAGCAATTAGCCTGTAAATGTCACGACTTGTGACGCAATCTGTTTTTATCAACCCTTTACAAAACAGTCCAGTGTTTTAACGACTATGAGGAAGAAGGCCTTGGAAAACGTTGTGGGAAAAGGAGAAAATGCTGGTAACCAGCATTTTCTCCTTTTCCCACAATGTTTTGCTTCGGTTTCAAATTCGATCGTTTGAGTTGCATTGAGTTTGCCATGTCGTCTGAAAATGTTTTTAGAATGAACGAGTCGAAAATTTTGTGCTCCGGTATGGGGTGAAATGTTAAAGTGCCTTGTTTATGTCGTGTTCTATTTGTGTGTTTTGCGCGTGCTTCTATTCAACACAGGTTAAATTCTGTTTGTTAATCCTTTATGACCTCGTAAGGTTTGATAAAACGTAGACATTGTGACATTAATCACTTCTTCCTTAAAACTGAAGGTTGTTCTGACTGTGCTTATTTTGGACCGGACGGCGACGTGCTAGAAAATATATCCTTTGGCAACGAGATGGTAACTCATGAACACGATTTAATTATCTCGCTGCCAAAAATGAACGAACTCGTGGCTAGGACTAAACTCACATTCCACTGGGCGGCGATTCCACTGCACTCATGGCGATCATGGTTCTTCTCCAAAATCTTCCGAATGGCCGAAGAAGCGCCGACATATGCAACATTTTTTTCGGACTTTGGCGTTTTCAGTGCGCATAATAGTACGCTTCAGTCACGATCTCGCTGCAGTGGTCACGATCCTGTTATGTCGTTGTTGTGCTTCTACGGCGCTTCCATGACGCTTCTACTAAGCTTCCACGACTGCAAATGCTGCGACCTTGCTACGACCTATACGCAACAGCTGCGCTTCTGTTGCGCTTTTGAAACGTGTCTATATAGCAGCATTTGATCATCGAAAACGGATCGAATCGCTGCAGTAGCTGTGCTCCAACTTGCGGTTATGAACAACAGACTGAAAGCGTTGGGTATTTCTTTTCTTACGATGCACTGCACTTGACTAAGTTACTCGCGCTGCGTTCACGAATTTCTTGCTACGCATTTAATACGCATTTGTGGCGCTTCGATCCCACTGCAATCCCACTATGTAATTTAATTTTAATCAAGGTCAAAACAAGCGCCGTTATGTGGCGATCATGAAGCTTTCGATACGCTTCTACTACGATCAAAGCGTTTCTGCTGCGCTGTTGCCATTCCTGCTACCCTTCGCGGCGTTTTTGCTTAAATTTCGATGCGTAGCGGAATCTCCGTTCAGTGGAATGGAGGTTTAAAATGGCGATCATGAAGCTTCCGATACGCCTCTACTACGATCAAAGCATTTCTACTGCGCTGTTGCCGTTTTATCCTACGATTCACGGCGTTTGGCCAAAATTTCGAAGCGTAGCGGAATTGCCACCAAGTGGAATGGAGGTAATACATAACCATCTGTTCTGTTGGCCACGACTTAACTATCTTGATGCCACGATTTAATATTTCCATGCCACGATTTAATTATCTCGATGACACGATTTAACTGTCTCTATGCCACAACTCAAGCATCTCGTAAACACGACTTAACTATCTCGTGGCCAGGGATAAACAAACAATGAAAATAAATTTTATTGAGAGTCTGAGACTCGTTTTCATTGGATAATTCGATCTATCCTTTAGCCACGAAATAATATGTCGTGATCACGAGATTATTGAAAACCGTGACTACAAGATATTTTTTTTTATTTCTGATTTCGCATGTCGGCTCCCTTCCTAGCTGTCTTAGGAAAAAAGATCAGTGGCTTTGCGAAATTGCTCGGCGGAACACTGGGTTATATAAAGTTGTAGTTGGATGGCAATGTAAACCCCTCCCGACAATGTTTCCCCAGTCATATCAAAGTGACAACGTCTGTATTCATGTTATACATGTGTTCTACAAGTGTTACGATGATCACCTTAGCGGAGTGACTATACATGCTCCTGCTAAATGTAAGTGAAATGAAATAGTAAAAACTCAAATTTTACTCTTTCAAAGGTAATTTTTAATGAGAAAAACATCACCTTATCGGTCAGTGTAGATCAAAGATCAGACTGCACGTTTTGTGCAGTCTGATCTTGATCTACACTGTCCGTTAAAGGTCAGCGAGTCGCGCTTAGCAGCCTAAGGGTTAATCCCTAGACCTTAATCCCTAATTTTTACCAGGTGTTACTGTCCTAATCCTTTACGCATCTTACACAAACATGCATTTTGCGCATAAATATTATCATTTTACAGGACAGTTTGGGGTTCACTGCATTAAATCTCATATAATATCCTTTTTACACAATAGTTAACAATGATAATATTTCTTTGAATCACTGATAAACTATTTACCAAGCAATACCGTACTTTAACGACCTTTAAAAAAGGTGATTTTGAAATATTGTAAGAAAATAAAAAAGTGCTGGTAACCATAATTTTTCCCCCTTTTTTTCCACGATGTTATCTATTCGTTGAAAGACAAAGTCCATCATTTGAACCACGTTTAATTCTTCGTCTGTTGAAGGTTTCAGTTTGGCAGAATTCAAGACTTTGTAGTTTGGTAAAGATCAAAATCAATTTTGTGTTCTTTGCATTTTGTTTGTTTGTTTGGTGTTTAACAGCGTTTTTAACATTATTTAGTCACATAACGGCGGCCAGTGCACCTATCCATGCTTTCCTGGAGTTTCTGTTACCATTACTTTGCACTCTTTTCTACTTAAGCCACTTGCTGCTTTTTCACATAACCATTGTTGAAACAATGATCAGCGGTAAGAAAGCAATTAATCCCATGTAAATGACTATCATCAATCCTCGGATAGATATTGGCTGACCTGGGGATTCAAACCAGCTACCTCCTTATCTCAAACCCTGAAAGTTACCGACTGAGCTATGCAGCTCGGCTTTACCAATCTTAGGAGAAATGGAGAAAGGGCTTAATCTTTATTATTATTATTATTGTCATTATTATTATTATCTTTAAACTCTTTATCAAAGAATCCCAAGTTTTGACGATCATGGAAGAGAAAGCTTTTGAAAACATTGTGGGAAAAGGAGAAAATGCTGGTAACCAGCATTTTCTCCTTTTCCAGCAATGCTTTCTGTACTATTAGAGAACTTAGGCGTGTTGGCAGCAATTTTGAATAAGTCATCTTCCGATATTTTGACTTTGGACGAGTCCAAATTTTGTCCCCTGGAGAAACTTTTAAAGGCAGAAGACAGAATTATTTTTTGTGTTTGTAAACGACTTGTCTTTTATTGTTGTTTGCAGAGTACGAGTTACAAAGTTTTCATTATTATTTAAGTGGTATCTGCAACCTGTCTTTGGTCTTTTTGTTATTTACAAAGCACTTGGAATACCGTTTTGTGTCTTAATACTCGAATATGTAAAACCCGAGTGCATTTCTAACCCATACAGCCCGAAATTGAATGAAAGAAGCCCTTTTTTTTTAAATTAGAAAGTATTCAATTTTCGCAAATTTTTTAAAGCTTTTATTTTTCATTAGAATATAAGTAGTAGAAATCGTGCAGTGTAAATCACAAATCAGACTGCAACTTCTGTGCAGTCTGATCTTGACTTACAGTGTCCGCACTTTCACCTAAGATGACGCTAAACATTTGAGGCGTGTTAGAAAAGCCAGTGAATAATAAAATGCATGTTTCACAACGAGTTGTTGCTTATCAAAATTCACCTCTTTATTAGACAACAAAGTTGTAAACTTACCTAAATTGAAAGCATTTGCAGACGAAAAATTTGATATGGCTCAGCTAAAGCAAATTATTTTTGAAAGAGAAGAAACGACACTTTCCTTTTTTATGTAATTTTCTGTTTTGCGCAAGTCTACTGAAGAACAAAATCTAATGTAGTCGTAAAGGGCCGTCTCGGATCAGCCTGCGCGGACTGCGCAGGCTGATTCGAGACGACACTTTACGCAAATGTCCGAATGCCCCTTTTTGCGTGTTGCAAGCCAATTATAGTAGCCAGCATTTTCTCCTATACCCATAATGTTTTTAATAATCCCTTTCCTCAGGGTCGCTCAAACAGGATTGTTTCGTAAAGGGTTTGGTATACTCGACTACAATCACTGGTCCAAACGGAAGTAACACAATTACTTGTTTTAAAATTTTTCCCACTTTCAGTATTTACAAAACTTCCCTATCAAGCGGAAAAGACTTCAAAGTATAATTTTCCTTGAAATTAGGCTGAAAAGTCAGCCTTAGTGATATGAGCCATGCTCTGGCAATAGGGGGCTTAATACATCTCCGAGCAAGTCATCGCATACTGGTAATTCTTTATCTATAAAATCCTGTTTTGTCTCACAGCCAACTGAATCATGAGGTAGACTAGTCCTTTGACATGTAGGAAATTTACAAATAGCAAAAAGTTTCGACCCAGGTCAGCCTGCGCGGATTGCGCAGGCTGACCTGGGTCGATACTTTTTGCAGATGCATTAAGCCCCATTTTCACAGAGCACGGTACATATATTTATACGCTACAATTGTGTTTGAAAGTCATGACGGAAATTTATCATTCTTTACCGGACGAGAAAATTTTACACTCGTCCTAATTGAAAGCATTTTCAGACGACATACTAACAATTACTCAAGACATAATTACAGAGCTTTCACTAAATACGACACTATTTGCTTATCTTAAACGTGTGTAAGGTAAGAAAATTCGCAATGACTGCATTTAACCGAAAATCAACGTAGTTACGTAGATATCTAGGTATAGTTGATAAAAGCGTATTTTAAATTCCAATATTTCTATCCCTTTTCAATGAAATGAATCCTCATGTTTTCTGGATAAAAGTTTTTTGTTGCCAAATTGAATAAATTGAAGAAGGAACTTAAAGTCATACGCAGCCTATCAATTTTCAACCACGAAAGCCAATATATAAGATGTATATGTATATAAGATGTATGTGACAACGCACTGAATTTAAATACTGTTCATGGATCTAGTGTGTCATCATTTAACTGATACAAAATATGTCATATGAACTGGCTCACTCGTCGTCCATTTCTGTGAAAACCCGTTGTATGCGTTATTTTATGAGTTATGTGTTTTACCAAGGTCAGATAGGATATTGTAACAATGGTTAGAGTTAATTGGGTTTATTTTCACGAACCATTCTTAATTTCATTGGGAGTCTAATTCTAAATTTAGAAAGTAAAGCAACTTCTGATTGGCTAAACCAAATGGTTTAGCCAATCAGAAGTTGCCTTACTTTCAAATTTAGAAAATTCTTGAGAAAAGGACATAAACGTTCTTTAGAACAGTTGGCGAATACGGACTTTGATAAGTTTTGAAGACGAGCCCAAAGGAAGTAGGGTTCGCAGAATATGCATTAATTCTTGTCAAGCCATAAGTATACTATTTTTTTTACTGTATATGGTTTATACAGATTAAAAGTAACTTTGAAACGCTGAGAAACAGGAAATCTCTATTGTGACATAAATATTCACATTTTTCTATAAAGGAAAAGGTATTACATATAGGTAGCCATTTTTATACACGTGACAGGAAATACTTTATGTCATTGTAAGCGACATGAACATTCATTTAGAGGAATTCAGACGTGATGAGTGATAGATGTCATTGTTACAGCATGTTCAGCTGACTGAAAAAAATATTAAACTGCATAACTTTATGTATATCATGAAACGAGAAAATACTGAAGTAATGTAACTGGTCATGACTTGCTTGGTTTTATGCATCACGGAGATGCATTAAGCCCCCTGTTGTCAGAGCATGGTTCAATAACTCATGTTTTTTTTTTACTGTATTTCAGTCTATATTTTAGTTTTAAAGCCATCCTTGCACACGCGAATGAAAATTGCCTGTATTTGTTAAGATTTTCCAAAAAGAAAAAGACTCGCGAAGAGAAATTTGGTTGGGTACCACGTTAATGCAAAACAGTGTTTTCAAAGTCGTCTGCTTGCAAATTTGCTTCAGAAGGCGGTCAAGTAAGTCTTCCGTAATTCGGATTGTTAAATATTGACCAAAGACATTTGCCTGTAATAAATTTAATAATCAGGGCAATTAACTGGTCTCGGATAATGGTACTTACTAAACACTCCTCAAAATTTGAGTGGAAAGGTCGATTTATTGACAAGCAGTAAATCTTTGTAGAAACTTTTGTGTTGATGATATAAGTGGCTGAGCGGTCGTCGGTCGCTTAACTCTTTAGCAGACGTCAAAAATCTAGACTTGTCCAAATTCAAAGCATTTGCACACGACAAATTAAATGTAACTCAACTTGTGGACCTTTTTGTACAAATTACCATCGCAAGAGCGGGTCTAGAGCATCTGTGTGATGCATTGAATACCAAGCTAGTCATTATATAATTATGGATCCATAATGTTTAACAACAGACTGAATCTGGAGGTAGAATGATCCTTTGACATGCAGAAAATTGACCGTTTGCAGAAAGTCTCGACCAAGGTCAGCCTGCGCGGACTGCGCAAGCTGACCTTGATCGATATTTTTTGCAGATGCATTAGACCCTCTTTTCACAGATCGTGGCTTAAACTTTTTTAAAGAGGTGATAAGTAATGGTATGATGAATGTTATATAGAAAGTCAAAAGAGTGCTGTTTGACCCAACTTTACAGTGTCAAACATTGTTAATGGACACTTCAGGGTTTCCCCTGACCTCATTTATCTTTCAATTTAATACTTTCTTTCTTTGAATTTTGAAACTTTTTAAACGTTCCCCAAAATCTAAAAGGTTTCTTTTTCTTAATACATCTAAAGGGGGTCAAATTACCCCGAAATTCTCTAACTGTATCTCAAAGAATTAATTGTTCACCTTTTATCAAGTTGAAGGGGGTCACCTGACCAAAACTTTTCTAAATGAAACCGAAAGTTTAAAAGATTGTCTTCCTTTATTCATTTGAAGGGGTTCAAATGATCTGTCTTTCTTTTAAGGTCTACGGCCCCTTCCTCTCATAAGAAAAAACGGGTGCTGTCGAGATTGGCGGAATGGCCTTTACGAAAACGTCGATGTTACACGATATTTACCAATGAGTTAACGAGTCTACGGCCCCTTCCTCTCATATTAAAAGACAGAAGCTGCCGAGATTGGCCGAATAACCCTTACGAAAACGTCGATGTTACACGATATTTACCGATGAGTTAACGAGTCTACGGCCCCTTACTCTCATATTAAAAGACGGAAGCTGCCGAGATTGGCCGAATAGCCTTTACGAAAACGTCGATATTTACTGATGAGTCAGGGGCCGTAGACCTTAAAGCCCCGCTCACGCAAAAAAAGGCAAAACAAAGAAAAGGGAGAAAAAATGAACATTTGTCTTCTTTCTTTCTTTGAAGGGGGTCAAAATTTAAATATTTGCATTCTTTGATTTTTTTTTTCAAATTTGGATTGAAATGACCCAGCAAATATCTTAAATGCCCCCTCCCCCCCCCCTCCCCGTATCCCCATCCCCCGTCCCTACCACAAAGAAAATGTTAGTCATCCATTTTTATTCAGTTGATTTGACTCCCAACTATAATTCCAAAATTTTAATGTTTGCTTTATAAAAATCAAGTGTAGGGGATTAAATGATTCTCGTTTTAGAAAGTCCAGAGAAAAATCTAACTTTTTCAAAGCATATTAATACAGATTGAAGGTACCATCGATTTTCACTACTATACTGATGATTCGACTTTATTTCTCAGTCCTGATCGAATTCGATCCATCGAGTTTTTTTTTTTTTATCTCTTTCTTATCATGTCCATATCTGCAACAGCTGACACTGACATCTGAACAGTTTGATTTTCCCAAGTACCCAGATTTCGGTACTGAAAAATTTGTGACAGCTATCCGATATGGCTTGCAACACGCGAAAAGGGGCATTCGGACATTTGCGTAAAGTGTCGTCTCGGATCAGCCTGCGCAGTCCGCGCAGGCTAATCCGAGACTGCACTTTACGACTACAATAGATTTTTGTGCTACAGAAGACATGTGCAAAACAGAAAATTAAATAAAAACGGAAAGTGTCGTTTCGGATTAACCTGCGCGGATTGCGCAGGCTGATCCGAGACGACCCTTTTACGCAAATGTGTGAATGCCCCTTTTCGCGTGTTGCAAGCCATATGTAAACATAGCTTATCAGTTAGCAGTTGTTTCGACATGAATGGCGCCTTTGATTTTTGGAGAAATGTCATTATTTATACATGTAATTTATTTTTAAAATTCTAAAAACCTTTGATCCTGTCACCGTTTCGTGCGGCAAAAAGGTGCCTAGAACTACGGATGGCGTATACGAAGATCGGTCTGCAGAGACAGACTTCCTTTCACTGTCTTTGGCGATACGGTCGTGGGGTTCACGGACGGAAAAAAAAAACAAATCAGACCGGACAGAACGCGCAGTTTGATCTTGATTAATCCTTAACCAAACAATCTCGAATCTCGAGGTAGAAGGCTTTTAAAAACGATGGTGGAAAAGGAGAAAACGCAGGTAAAATGGCGCTTATTTTACCTCGTAGGGTAAAAAGCACAATCTGCAAATATCTCATCCGTCAACCCCCCCCCCCCCCCACAAAGATCTTTATACACGCACTGTCTTGATCCATTCATTTAAAAAAAAAAGATATTGCCTTTTTTTTTCGATTATTTCTTCTTTGGGTCACTTGAGGTACATTGTTGCACGTTTAAAGATGGCATAGATGGAAATGACTTTTACCAGAACAGCTCTGTAATAGTCTATTTTGTACGAAAATTGCAAAATTTAATAATTTTATTACAATGTGGCTTGCGAATATAAGAAAATTAATATAGCCTACATGTGGTAAGAGTTCCTACACAACGTACTTTGTAACATAGCTGCAAAATATTAAAAGCTTTTTCATCATGTTACAAATTCTTCATACGTATGAGTCTTGCTCTGTGAAAAGGGAGTTTTATGTATTTGTAATAATTATCGACCAAGGTCAGCGAGCGCAGTCCGCGCAGGCTGGTCTGACTCGAAACTCTTTGCTACTCGTCAATTTTGTACATGTCAAGGGACCGGTCTACCCTATGATTCAGCCGCTTGTTAGATTAGATCTTGATTTTATGGATCCATAATTATATGATGACTTGCTTGGTGCAATGCATTATGAAAATGCATTAAAGCTCCATTTGGCTCGTATGCTTTCAGGTACTACTCACTTTGTAATAAAAAAAAAGAAGCATTGCATTTAGCAGCCTAATTACAAAGTCGGTTGTATCATAGCATACTTAACTGTGTAGAGTTGCCAGATCAGAGTGCATGTTTTATACCACCTGATCTTGAAATAAACTTCCCCGAGGTATTCATAAATTTGGGTGTAGCATTTTAAGCCTTAAGGGAACGTTTCGAGATTTTTCCTCAAATAATAAACTTTCTGTGTTTTTTCAATGGTTTAAGTTAGATTCTGATCTTTAAAAACCACAGTAAAAATACTAAACAATACATGTACATGTATGTAACGTTGGTATGTACTCACAGAACCCATATAGAAAATGATCCCTTTGACTTTGAATCAATCCTTAACTATACAATACCGAGTTTTAAAGTCCCTTTTGAAAACATTGTGGGAAAAAGAAAACATGCTGGTAACGAGCATTTTCTCTTTTTCCCACAATGCTTTCTAACCTCTCAGAGAAAGATCTAATAATTTGAGAAACTTTTAATTTGTCGTCTGCTAATACTTTCAATTTTGATGCGTCTGAAAATTTGTCGTCTGCTGAGCATTTCTTTTTAATAATAAAGAACTTAAATATTGCAATCACACAGCTGAAAGAAATCTCACCAACGGACAGTGTTGTTCCAAGATCGGACTGCACTCTCTATTCAGATTGATCGAGATCTACACTGTCCGCAGTCAGATCTTGGATCTACATCTTTCGATACGGTAAGTTTTTTTTTTCCCGGGAAAAGAACTTCGAAATCGAAATATTTGCAGTTTTGGTATAAGCTGGAAACTTCTATTAAATCTATTTGACAGTTAAACCCTGTACCACATAATCCCGAGTTTTAACGAACTTGAAAGAAAAGCTTTTGAAAACATTGTGTGAAAAGGAGAAAATGCTGGTGTCCAGCATTTTCTCCTTTTCACACAATGTTTTCTGCCTCTTTATATATAAATCCCATCATTTGAGCAACAATGAATTTGTCGTCTGCCAATGCTTTACCAGACGACAAAATTTTAGCCTTGTCCAAATTGAAAGCATTTGCAGACGACAATTTCAATGTGGCTCAAATGGTGCAATTGTTCTTTGAAAATGTAGAAAACATTGTGGGAAAAGGAGAAAATGCTGGTTACCAGCATTTTCTCCTTTTCCCACAATGTTTTCAAAAGGCTTCTTTCCCAGGGTCGTGAAAAGTCGGTACTGTGTGGTAAAGGATTAAACTCTATCGTTTAGTAAAGGGTCAAGGGTTGACATGTTAACGCCCAGAAAAGAACTTCCTACTTGTAATCATTGCGATATCATTGAAGTGTTATCCTGCTTTGCGGCAATCAATATTTGTGCGGTTACTACTTGGTTAGTGTGCGGTTAGTACTACTTCCTGGTAACCAGCATTTTCTCCACAATGTTTTCCATTATCTCCCGCTAGATGGCATTCTACAAATACACATCTATCTAATTTGGGCATTCTGGGTACAAAACCGGACTACTTTTCAAAACGACAACCGTTACTTTGAATTTCAAAATAAAATAAACGCTTACTAAATAAAACGCTACTTTGTGCGATTCATTCAGCTATGATCAGCTAGCATGTAGCCTATGCACCGTCCATTTATTAAAACAGCCCCCTACAGGCTTGGGTAATAGCTTCGGTGCAAGTCCTACTTTTCCCTAGTATATGGGATGGGTGATGCGTCATAGCAGACAGGTCGAATATTCGAAGAATATGACATGCGCAGACAACACAATGTTTTCTACCATTCCAATGACAAATGTTCATTATTTGAAATACATTTATTTTGTCGTTTGTACTACTACCACTACTACTACTACTACTACTGCTGCTGCTACTGCTATAAGTACTACTTCTGATTTATTACTATGATGATAAGCTTTGTGACTCCGTAACCGGTGCACGATAATTGGTCGAAAGACACTTGGACAAATTTACATTTCGTCGAATAAATTTAAGGCAAATGGACTGAATTGTCGAATGTGACATTTCGTCGAATAGTTTTACGGGCCTAAGATATTTCAATTCCACCAAATGTCATTCGACGAAATGTCGTGGACCTGCCGGTAAAGTACGGGGCTCTAAACCAAGGGGGTCGCTGGTTCGAATCCTGAGCTTGGCCAATTTCTTTCCGAAGATCAATGATAGTCATTGCCACGTGATTCATTTCTACCACATTCTTAAAGCAGATTATTGTTTCGACGAGGGTTATGTCGGAAGCAGCAAGTAGCATGGGAAAATTATTGTTCGTAGTGTTGGTAAAAGGAGCTCTAGGGAGGCATTGATGGGTGCACTTGCCGCCACGATATAACTGAAACAATGTTGAAGACGGCGTTTAACATCAATAAACTATCAAACAAATTCATTAAACATACAAACGAATAGAAAAAATCTTACCAGATATTAGACAGTGTTGATCGAATATCAGACCGCACGTTCTATGCACTTTAATCTTAATCAAAATTGTAGGAATCCGCCAGAGCTGTGTTTGGCGCCTGCTAGAGTTAATGTTTTCTACTTTTCAGAGCATTTAACCTTTTGGCTGTGCAATGACCTTTTGCGGATAATGTAAATCAAGATCAGACTGCATAGAACGTGCAGTCTGATCTTGGATCTACTCTGTCCGAAAAATATATTTTTCCCACCAAAAATAACTTTGAAATACCAACAACTGGGTTTAATACTATTGCCTTTAAACTTTCATTTAACTTATTCAGTGGAATAAGCTTTCAATACCTGCTGTAAACTTCATATCCAGTAGTTGTAAAAATTCAGTATATGCCAAGAACTATATATGGCTTGCAACACGCAAAAAGGGGCATTCGGACATTTGCGTAAAGTGTCGTCTCGGATCAGCCTGCGCAGTCCGCGCAGGCTAATCCGAGACGGCACTTTACGACTACATTAGATTTTGTGCTACAGTAGACTTGTGCAAAACAAAAAATTACATAAAAACGGAAAGTGTCGTTTCGGATTAGCCTGCGCGGACTGCCCAGGCTGATCCGAGACGACACTTTACGCAAATGTCCGAATGCCCCTTTTCGCGTGTTGCAAGCCATATCCGATTTTAGAAAAAGGCAATTTATTTCGTAAACTACAACTGCGTTGGTTATAAAAAGTCTACTATTTAGGTTAAGGGTTAAATTTTGAGTTGGCGTGATTGTTTTTTTAACTCTGCAAAGGTTTTGAAAACCCATTCAGCTCCGTGGCCCGGTAACATGGGCTTTTGCGGACGTCATAGATCATGATTAGACTGCACAGGTGTAGCGTTATCCTTGATCCATGCCGCACGCGTTTAGTCAAGGCTATAAAATAAACAAAATCTTTAAATCTTTGAGTTTCAATGGATTGTGTATTCAGCCATCGTACGAAGTCGAGTTTATAAATTTGTCAGTGAAAAAGTTGATCTGCATTGCCGGGAAACAGTTGAAGGGTGTGCTTGGCGCTATCAGAGGGTTTTTTTCTTTTTTTTTTTTAAAAGAGCAGTTTAATGCGGATGTTTGGATTTTTTATCGGCATGATTGATCTGTTGCTCTCTGCATGTCTTCTTTTTCAACCCTTTGCTAAACGACCACGTGTTTCAGATGGCCTAATACAAATTAAAAGATTAAAAGGGTCAAATGCTGGTATTCCTTCCCAGGATATTTTCTTGAAAAATAAAACTCAAGGGAAAAAGAAAACCACTCACAAAAGAAAAAGACAAGAATTAAAAAAAAAATGCGAGAATTTGAGAACAATTCAGGCAATCTTTCCGAATTTGATTTCTTGACAAAAAAGGAAGAAGAATAAATTTTTGAAAACATTGGTTCAACCAAAATGATTATCGCAGGAAATGTAATTGAGCTATGCTCTGTGAAAAAGAGGCGTAATGCTTTTGCAAAAATTCTCGACCCATGTCAGCCTGCACAGGGTGACAAGCGCCGAAAGTTTTTGCTGTTGGTCAATTTTCTACATGTCCTATGATCATTCTACTCCCTGATTTAGTGGATTGTTTAAAAAAAAAAGACTCAGATTTCTATATAAAACTAAACCTCAAAAGAAATTAATTTCGACGAATTAGAGATACAAAAGAAGTGCAAGTAGAAAAAAGTATGGAATTTCCATAATGGGATACGTAGCCTGTTTAAAGATCTCAATTTCGCTAGGGATTGTGGAAATGTCACATGATCATTCATACGCGTCGGTTATCGTGTTCAAATAAGCGCTTTGACGTCATATTTGATCTCAAAATTAGACGGAGATCTACCCCAATTTCAAAACGACCCTCCCGTTATTCAAACTCCAGAATTGTACCTTTTTTTCTTGTAACTAAGGAAAACTGTATTTTGTAGTATTTATCAGTATTTTACAGGAAAATTTAATTCAGAGCAATAAAATCTGTTTGTGTCCCTGTCAGATGTCGGACATTTTTGTTACTAAATAAAAAATGAGCAATCTTCGAGTGTATTAATCACGGTACAAAACAATTGAACAATGCTCTGGCAAAAGGGAGCTTAATGCATCTCTGGGATGCATTATACCAAGCAAGTCAACAGTTAATTATGGATCCACTAGCTGCTAAATGTAAACAAGTCGGGGTCAAATTGCAGACAAATTTGATTTATGCCATTTAAAGTTTGCTAGTGTCCTGCAGTGCAATCTTTTTAAAAGTTCCAGTCACTGGAAGAAAAATGTATATATTATATAAATATAAAACAAAAGTTGGTAGAATAATTAATATTCATACTTTTAAATAGTATTAATCAAATTCGTCGGCATTTCGACTCCCACACCCGTGCTCTATAAAAAGGGGGGCTATATGCCTCTGCAAAAGGTATAGAACAATGTCAGCATGGGAGTCTGCGCAGGCTGACGTGGGTCGAAACTTTTTTTCTTATTTGTAAATTTTCTGCATGTCAAAGAATCAGTCTACCTCATACTTCAGTCGGTTGTAAGAAAAATGAATTTTATGAATCCATAATTATATGATAATTTGCTTGGCATAATGCATCACAGAGATGCATTAAACACCGTTTGGTCAGAGAATGGCTTGCATATAGGCACTGTGTGCTCACTTGCTACCTTTCAATCCTTTCTCTTGTGCCAAGTCCCACCTCAAAGGCTTTGTTGGATTATTTCCCGTTACATCGAATTTAAGTACAGTTATACGGATGTAGCCAGGTAATAATAATTGGCTTGCATTACGCGAAAAGGGGCATTCGGACATTTGCGTAAAGTGTCGTTTCGGATCAGCCTGCGCAGTCCGCGCAGGCTAATCCGAAACGACACTTTCCGTTTTTATGTAATTTTCTGTTTTGTGCAAGTCTAATGAAGAACAAAATCTAATGTAGTCGTAAAGTGCCGTCTCGGATTAGCCTGCGCGGACTGCGCAAGCTGATCCGAGACGACACTTTACGCAAATGTCTGTGTGTCCCTTTTCGCGTATTGCAAGCCATATAGAAGTCAGGGCGACTTTCGAAAGTTTAGTTTTCTGATCATCGAAAGTGATACTATTACTGGGAAACACTTTTCAATAAATTCCCTTAACTCTTTACAGTAAAACAAAGTTTAAGACTTGTACAAATTGAAAGCATTTCCTAACAATCACTTTAGAATGACTCACATAATGAGATTTTTGAAGGAGTAGAAAACCTTGTGGGAAAAGGAGAAAATGCTGGTTACCAGCATTTTCTCCTTGTGCCACAATGTTTTTAAAAGCCTTCTTTAAATAATTTTAAAATGTAATTAGATAGGCCTGCTATCATGATTATCCTTTGTCATATTTCTTTTTGAAATCGGTCACTTTGATATATCTTTTTCAGTGTATTTCTAAATGGAGACAGGTATCGTGGTAGTTTAATTTGTATTGAGTCCTGTCTAAACGGTGCAGATAAAAATTGTTCGATAACAACTCTAAAATGTTACTCAACTTGAACCAAGTTTAATGTCAATCCTTTCGAATAATAATTAGCTTTATTTGAATCAAATATCGTTCATGATATCATGCATTGATTCTGTAATGAGCTAATAAATAACGTGCGCAGTGCGGGGTTCAAACCAAGAAGCACTAGATTGATTAAAAAAAAAAAAACTCGATCACATAGAACCACGTCGCTACGAACGCGAGTTCTAATGGGCTGTTTTTAAATTAAGCTATGATCTTTGAAAATGGGGCTTAATGCATCTGCAAAAAGTATCGATCCATGTCAGCCTGCGCAGTCTGCGCAGGCTGACATGGGTCGAAACTTTTTGCTGTTTGTAAAAATAAAATTCTGCATGTCAAAGGACCATTTTATATCGGGATTCAGCCGGTTATCAGACAAAATGGATTTTATGGATCCATAATTATGTGATGACTTGCTTGGTGTAGTGCATCACGGAGATGCGTTGAATCTTCTTATGCCAGAGCATAGCTCATGTTACATCATCTTTAAGGATGCTGTTCAGTTTTTTTTTTCAAACAAAACTTCATGAATGTTTTATCTCTGAATAAAGTATGGCAAAAGTTTGTTGGCCGTTTATGATTAATAGAAGAAAATTTAAGAAAGAAATGTTTTGATGGCATTTCCTCAAAAGGTCACGTAGCCTCTGTAACGCAACTTCTGATTGGCTAAACTATTTGGTTTAGCCAATCAGAACTTACGTTACTTTCTTGATCTAGACTATAGCAAAGAATATTCTTAAGAATGGTTTATAAATAAGGACCCTGGTCTAACCCTAATTTCTACATGATGAAATACATGTATGTTTAAATTAACTATTTTCCCATAACATTCCACGGTTGTCATTATCGTAAAAGCGCCAGTGTTAAGGTGAGGATATCCAGCCATTTATCTTTATCAATGTATAAACATTGTACATGTACACTGGACTTCTAAAGCACTCTTACCTCACAGTCACATGTTTTTAAGACCCCTTAGACAGAAGGCTTTTGACCAAAAAGGATAGGAAAAAAGAGTAAGTCAACGGCATTTTCTCCTTTTCGCTCATTGTTTTCTATCGTTTAAAAGACAACCATATCGTCTTAATAACATTTTATTTATTGACTGCAAACGTTTTCAATTTAGACAAACCTGAAACTCTGTCACCTGGTAAAGATGTGGCTCAAATAACGGAATTTGTCTCTAAAAGGTGATAAAACATTGTGAGAAAAGGAGAAAACGCTGGTTACCAGCAAGTGTCATATCTGTCAGGGGCGTTTTAACATTTGAGAATGTGTAGTAAAGGGTTAAAGCATGGAATATGCCTACAAAAGAGTACAAATTACCGTGGAAAAGGGTGCTTGTGGCTGGTATTCTTTTTCCCTCTTCCAATCAAGTTTCTAGGACCATCTTTCTCGGGAGCCCTGGAAGCGCAATCAGAAGCGGACAGGACTCAAGAACAAGGGGTCGCTGGTTCGATCCACGGCTCGGTCAATTTCATTCCGAGGATTGATAATAGTCATTGCTACAGGATTCATTCCTCTATCACCGCTGATCATTGTTTCGACGATGGTTAGGTGGGAAAGTAGCCAGTGGCTTGGAAAAAATATTGTGCGGAGCACTGGTAAAAGAAACTCTATAAAGTCTGTATTAGACTGTGCCACTAATCAGTTGTTAGAGAAACGAAGGGTTACACTTGCCACTTATGATTAAACATGTCCGCAAAGTTCAGGTATGCCTATCTGAATAAAACGTTTGAATTCAGATTGCGCTCAGAAATTCCTTCTCTATAATTAAACATGTAGATCAGTCTGTTTCGAGGACGTAAACGTGTACAATATTCTCAGCGATTGTCCTGGTTTAGAGATGTCACAGGTCATTTTGTTTCCTTTTTGTCTGTAAATATAAGATGAAGATATATATTTCATCCAAGTATTTCTCAATCTGCAGTCTGTGTGCAAAATATTTAGCAATCGGGTACAGTGTGGAGACAGTGTTGTTTTAACTTTAATTTAAGGATACGTTTCATTACAATGTGATATTGATATATTAATATCGATATCTCGTACTATGCCCACTTTTAATTCTTTACCAGACATCTAAGTTTTAAACTTGTCAAAAATCAAAAGTATTTGCAGACGACAAAGTAAATGTAGCTCAAATTCTAAAAGTTATTTTTGCAAGGGTAGAGAACATTTAGGGAAAAGGATAAAATGCTGGTAACAAGCATCTTCTTCTTTTCCTACAATGTTTTCAGAATCCGTCTTTCTGAGGATCTTAAAATCTCGGCACTGTTTGATAATGGATTAACCTCAAAACTTCGGAAAACTTGAAAAAAAAAAACATGGTTGTTCCGTCAGTAAGTGTATGGCGGTTGCTCAGTTATTCGTATAATTTATTAGGCTCCAACAGAACTATGCTAGGGACCTGCAGTGCAAGAACACATCCACCCAACCATCACCACTGGCGAGGATCGAACCCAGAATCGCTGCATGCCTCAACTCCTGAACAGTGTAAAGCCATACAAGAGAAGTTAGATTAGACAAAAAGAAGATGTAATCGGCTTGGACTCAGATCAAGCTACTCATATCATAACTGATGTGGACTGATGATACTACAGAATAAAATGAAATCAATCTCAGAGCCTGTTTTTTCTAAACCATTAACTGTGAAACTTAGTGAATTTTATAAAACTGTTTTGTGCATCTTCAGTCGAAATATCCTCGTTTAATACATTTTCATGTACTCGGTCTTTTTCAGTTGTAATTGATAATGCATTCTATTCCAAGTGGATAGTAAGACGGACATTTCAATAGAAAGTGAAACTCTTCCTCATAATTATTACGTTTCTTTTCACCCTTTTGAATCCTATGTAATTTTGCAGACATTGCGAAATGTCTGATTTTCGATCTTGATTGTATTCTATCACACATTCGTGTTTATATATTATCATTTTTATCAACGAGTTAACTAAAATGTATATAACGCGAGCCTTGGCGAGCGTCAAATACATTTTAGTTAACTCGTTTGATAAAAATGATAATACATGAACAGGAATGTGAGATCCTGTAAGTAGTCTAGCCAAAACTCAACCTTAGAATTACAATATTAGGATTTGTTACTAAGTGAACAGGTCTCTTTTACTTAATAAAGCACATTTTAGGGTTAGTATAACATGAGTTGAATACGAAATTCCACTGGTTGTGTTAAGTGACATGTAAAACTTCATAGCTGAAATAAATACATAAATGCAAGATCGAAATCAGTCAAACATGAACACAGCTTTTAAACACTTTACCCCGAAAACAAAAGTTTTAGACCCATCCATCCTTTTTTAAAGTATTTGAAGATGACATATTAAACCTAGCTCAAATGATGATGCTTAATTGTCTTAAAATGGATAGAAGATATTTTCAAAAAAAAAAGTTCTGGTTACCATCTTTCTCCTCTTTTTTCTAGAATGTTTTCAAAAGCTTTCTTCTTGTGGTTGTACAAACTCGAGAATCTTTGGTAAAGGTTTAATGAATAGAGGATAATCCACTGATTGTGTGTGATGTCACTAGCATGGGGTGTAATGCAGTTGAAAAAACGAGTCCGAGGGACGAGGTTTTTAACCGCATCAAACCTTTTTCGAGTGACAGATTTTTAATAACATAACATAACATAACATAACATAACATTTAGTCAGCATAAAACAGCACTAGCATGTTTATAGCTTACAACAAATATTAAACAAATTTATGCCCACATGCGCAGAAAACAAGGACCTGAAAATATTGTTGTTATCTGAGAAGTATGAAATAAAGGATACACGATTGAAAAAAAAAAGTAATTCACTGCATCAACACCAACAGCGCCATTTTTATAGTCAGATCAGACTATTTGCCAGGAGCAGTCCGATCTAAATCCATAATTACGGATGAGTAATACTAATTTTACGATAATATACTCGATGAGTTGTACTTTTTCGGTTAAGATTTCTCATAATAGATCAGTTTGTTTTGTTCAAGATCAGACCACTCCTCAAGTGTAGTCTGATCCCGAACAAAACTCCCTGTAAGAATAGCAAAAACTTTGATTAGCGCTAAAGGTTCGTACTGTTAATGATTGCACAATTTCTTATTGAAGTATATTTTGAAACTATGGTAAGTAAAAGCGATTTTCGTTAGAGATTAGAACTCGTATTTTGTCTTGTTGCAGCAAAAATAAAACGAGCGACGTTATTTATTGTTTTTGTTGACTTTGAACTCATTAGGGATTCAAATTTATTAATTGTTGGCCATTGATAATAATATTTTTTCAGATATTGTTTACGCAGTTCATAATATTTCGTGCAGGTGAGATCACACACAAACAGTTGATTATCCTATTTATTATATTCCTTATTCACCCTTTTTATGTTAATATTTTTCAAGAATGGTACAATATGAGTAATATAGGAAAATAGTAGTTCCGGCAAACAGTCTACTAAAACTATATCGTCATTAGTGATGATACCATGATTATCATCACTAGTGGTGTTATTCACTGTGAAATCCCAGTAATTCATTGATAGGAATATAATAATATGGCCTGCAACATACGAAAAGGGGCATTCGGACATTTGCGTAAAGCGTCGTTCCGGATCACCCTACGCAGTCTGTGCAGGCTGATCCGAGACGACGCCTTCCGTTTTTAGGTTATTTTCTGTTTTGCGCAAGTCTACTGTAGGACGAAATCTAATGTAGTCGTAAAGTGCCGTCTCGGATTAGCCTGCGCGGACTTCGCAGGCTGATCCGAGACGACACTTTACGCAAATGTCCGAATGCCCCTTTTCGTGTGTTGCAGGCCATATAATTTCTCACTGTTTTTATCAGCTTATTTCTTATCTTATCATATACTTTCAGGTAGGATGTTTTAAACAGTAATTCCAGGAACGTGTTCACAAGTGATGTATGAGGAAGTTCCCGTGACGTATAATGTTTCCTCGATTGTCCAGATTTTATCGTGTCTTAAGTCTCTGTGTATTCTTAAGTTTATTGATAGCTTTTATCAACACACGTAACAGTATCTTATCAGTTCAGAAGAAGTCTTTCCTGTCCAAGCTCTTGTTGAACAGAGTTCAAGGCGACACTGTCATTGCTATTGAAAACTTACCTGAAGACTTAAAAGTAAAAGGTCGACATACCCTAGATAAAGCACCTGCTCAAACAACGATAAGAATAGTGACGTCAGAACCCACGTGTAATCCTCACGATTTTCACTTTGTGACCAATCCTAAACATCTGTGCAGCAATAGAAACATTACATACTTTATATACGTTCATTCGGCGCCGCATAATTATCATAAAAGACAAATGGTTCGACAAACATGGGGTTCCAAAAAGTCACTCATGACGTATAACATGAGACTTGCTTTTTTCATGGGCACTGTTGATGACGTCAAAGTAATGGAGGCTGTGGAAATGGAGAGTAATCATTATGGAGATATTGTCGTTGAAAATTTCATGGATTCCTACAGAAACCTCACTTACAAAGCAATAGCTGCATTGAAATGGATCTCTTTATACTGTCCGAATACTACCTACGTCATTAAATCAGATGACGATATATTCATTGACATGCCAGAGCTCATGGATTACATGAACGGAAGTGACGTCAAAAAGCATGGAACCAAAAATGTGATTATGTGTAATCAATGGTTACGTATGAAAGTTATTCGTGATAAGAAAAGTAAATGGTACATTTCAAAACAGGAATTTCCTGATGATTTCTTCCAACCATATTGCTCAGGGTCAGTATTCGTAATGACCAGTGATGTCGTTCCGGCCATGTTTAATGCCTCGTTTTACACTAAGTTTTTCTGGGTTGATGATTTTTATGTAACCGGCCTATTAGTGAAGCGTATAAACGCTACACAAGTGAGATGGAATGAACGATATACTTTGAATGCAAAAATGGCTTTTCAGAAATTTAAAGACGACAAAAAACGTCAGCTCAGATTTTTTCACGTGCACAAAATGTCGCATATTTACAGAATGTGGAATATGTTAGGAAACAAGAAAAATGTGACTTTATGCAAGAACTGTACGTCTACAGCCCAAACTTCTACTGATAAAGCAAACAAACCAAAACTCTGACCCGCAGTTTTAGGATAGGAACTATTTCTGAACCCTTATCCTGCTAAAATAAGTGAAATGAAACTTTAAAGCCGATAGTAAAAACCCAGTTTGCTAGGTCAAAGGTAATTTTTTGGGGAAAACATGTCCTTATCGGACAGTGTAGATCAAGATCAGACTGCACGTTCTGTGCAGTCTGATCTTGACCTACACTGTCTGCAAAAGGTCAGTGAGTCACGTCTAGCAGCTTAAGGGTTAATATTTTGCATATCATCTGCTGTCGAGTGAATTGTGCAACTCTGGAGACCAGCTAGCAAGCGATGGTCTCTCTTTTTGTTCAAATTATTCTTTGTACTTTAACGGTGAATTTTCATATTTTCTTTTACTAAAGTTTTTCAATATTTTTCATTAGATATAGATCGGCTAGATTTTAACTACTTTTATTAGGTATGACCCACTATAATTTTGGTTTAATCTCTTTCTATTAACCAACTGAAGTATACTAATTTTAATTTCAGACGACAAATTTTAGACTTTCCTAAACTGTTTAGCATTTTGCAGACGACACATGAAGTGTTGCTTGAATAATGGAGTTTTTCTTTGAAGGGGTAGAAAAAATTTACGTGAAAGTAGAAAAGGCTGGGTATCAGCGTTTTCTCCTAGAACCTCAATGTTTTCGAATAGCTTTCTCTCTCAGGATCAGCCTGTGCTTGTTTGAAAAAGAATAAACAATTCCATGTATTTTCTCCATTTTCCACAATTTTGTTTATCTTTGAAAGATAAATCACAACTATTTTATGTTCATTTGAATTGTCGTCTGCAGGTGCTTTCACTATAAATGAGTAAGAGAAAAAAATGTCGTCCGGTATAAATGAATAAAATACTGATTCTCGCCAATTTAAGGCTGACGTTAGGATATATGCAGACTGGACGTTCTCGAATCTACAATTGTTAAATCTTACTCAATGTTTTGATCTACTTTTAAAATAGTTTCTCTTCCAATCAAATAACTGCTCAAAATTTTAGACTTGTCGAAACTGAAGGTATTTGAGGACGATATTTTAGCTTTGTCTTGAGAAGTATGCAAAACATCGGAAAAAGGAAAAATACTGATTACCAGCATTTTCTTGTCTTCTCACATTATTTTCAATAGCGTGTATCTTTGAAGTCGTTTAATCACAGGATTGTTTTGTACAAGGTTAAAATACCCAAACAAACGCGGTCAAAGTGATCTGTTTTTTTCATTCTGTTGATCTTGATTTGTACCATACGACATCTTGACATGAACTAATGACGTAATATCGTTTTGTTTGCCAAGGTATTCAAATTTGGCTTATAATGTGAAGCCATAGTGAGTATAATGATTAATGGATTAAAACACGCCATTCGTTGCCATGAAGTGATTGGCCTTATCAAAGTCACCTGACTTTTCAAAATCCTCAGCCGTTTGCCGACGGGCCCATGTTTAATTCCTTACCAAACGACAAAATGGTAGACTCGCCTGTATTGAAAGTACCTGTAGACGAAATATCAAATGTTGCTCAAATGCTTAGAACAGATCTCAAAAGGTTAGAAAACATTGAGGAAAAACGAGAAAATGCTGGTTACCAGCATTTTCTCGTTTTTCCTCATTGTTTTCAAAAGTTCTGTTCTCATGGTTGTTAAAAATATGGATTGTTTGGTAAAGGGCTACCAAGCCAAAGAAATACAGCTTTTGAAAAAGAATCGTGACAACCAGCGTTTTCTCCATCTTCCAAAATGATTTCTAATTCCTAAAATGTGAAATCCATCATTGGAACTGCAATTTATTTGTCTTCTCTTTATACGTACTTTCATTTTTTTTTTGGGGGGGGGGGGGGGGAAACTAAAATTTTGTCGTAGAGTAAGGAATCAACCCCTTACCAAACAATCACTAGTTTGAACGACCTGGAAGAAGAAGACTTTTGAAAACACTGTGGAAAAGGGAAAAGAAATGTAGTAACCAGTAATTCTCCTTTTCCCACAAAGTTTTTCATCCTTCTAAAAAGAAACTTCAACTTTCGAGTCACCTTGATCTAATATTATGTTGTCTGCAAATTCCTTCAATTTGGGCAAGTCTGAAACTTGCTAAATAAGTGAAATGAAACTTTCAGCCGATAATAAAAACCAAGATTTTTCTATTTCAAAAATAATTTAGGGGAAAGATATCTGCTTATCGGACATTGTAAATCCAAGATCAAACTGCATGTTCTGTGCAGTCTGATCTTGATCTACGCTGGCGCAAAAGGTCCTTAAGTCGCGCTTAGCAGCCTAATAGTCAAAGTGCTTTCCGTTGGGTTTGTTTATCACATGTGCTATGTGGGACTCCAAGTCAGCTTTGTAAGCAATCCCAGTATCTGTTTGAAGAAGATTTTTCGAGCAACGGGCATCCACATAAATAAATACTATGTCATTTTAATCTTCTAATCCTTATCCCCCCCCCCCCAAAAAAAAAAAAAAAATGTACAAGAGATTTACTCCTACTTTAACATTTTACCTCACAATCCTGTATTTTAACGACCCTTGAGAATAAAGCTTTTGAAACATCGTGGAAAAGGGAGAACATGTTGTACATCAGCATGTTCGAAATTGGGTCACGTCGGGTCAAAAAGTAGGTCACTTGGACAAGTCTTTGAAAAACTTTGTTTGCGCTCTGGAGGCTACATTTGCTGTCTGATACTCATGAAACTTGGTCACAATGTTTTGATATCTTGGACAATTTTGATACTCGTTAAATTTGGTCAAACTGTTTTGATGATAACTTGTACTAGTTAAGAATTGGATCATGCCAGGTTAAAAAGTAGGTCACGAAAACCCTTTGTGCACTCCAGGGGCCACATTGCAAATAAAATTTGATTAAAATGTTTGTCTTGATGAGATCTAGTACATTTTGAAAATGGAATCACGTCAGGTAAAAATGTAGGTCACTGGTACAAATCTTAGAAAAAACATTGTGTTCACTTTAGAGGCCACATTTTCAGTCCAACACCCATGAAAATTGTTCAGAACGTTTGTCCTGGTGATATCTCAGACAAGTTCATGTCGAAGCAAAAAGTAGGTCACAGGGACAAATCTTAGAAAACCTTGTTTGCTCCATATAAAGGCCACATTTTCAGCCTGAGACTCATGAAATCTGATCAGAATGTTGGTCTTGATAATATCTTAAACAAGTTTGAAGTTTCTCACGTTTGACCAAAAATGAGATCACTGATGTGACCGTCGGCCGAGGCACTGAAAAGAACGTGCCTTAATTTGTGTGTCATATACTTTTATTCCCTATGGAATTATTTCTCAGTGTGACAAATTTTTCGACTTGACCAAATAGAAAGTTTGTGTGGACGACAAATTAACTCTTCACCAAACGACAAAATTTTGGACTTGGCCATACTAAAAGAATTTGCGGACGAAAAAATAAATATAGCTCAAATGACGATTCTTTCTTAAATATGGTAGAAAATATTGTGGGAAAGGGAGAAAATATTGGTTACCAGTATTTTCTCCTTTTCCTACAATGTTTTCAAAAGGCTTCTTTCTCAGGGTCGTTTAAAGTCGGCATTGTGCGCTAAAGTGTTAAATGCGATTTTAGTTATGGGGTTCGTTTTTGGAAGGGTAGAAAACATTGTGGGAAATTTAGATAACGCAGGTTACCTGCATTTTCTCCTTTTTTGCATGTTTTCGAAAGCCTTTATTCTTTCGGGACATGAATCAACGGGAGTGTCTGGTAGAGGGTTAAACATGGGCGTAACGCCCATGAAGCACTTTAACATGCAAACTTCTGTGAAAAAGGAGAAAAGTCGATACTTCGTTTAGTCACGTGAGAAATCCCATTGTTAGCATTAATCATAAGACAGTCATTAACAGATGAACACGTAGACAGGTTTGCAACACCGAGGAGAAGGGCAACTACTTTTAATGCCCCCCTCTTATGTCTGTCAAATTGAATGGTTGATTGAATCATGTTTTACACCGCTTTCAACATTATTTCAGTCATATCGCAGCGACAGCTCACATATTCATGTAATTCCTGGATTTCACCAGTCTAGGCTAGGGCTCTAAGGTGTCTCGCCCAAGTACACTCCCACGAAAAGCCCAGTTGATCCAGTGATGTCTACTGAAATATACAAGATACATGCTCTGTGAAAAGGTGGTTCATTCATCTGCAAAAAGTATCGAACCATGAAAGCCCGCGCAGTTGGCGCAGGCTGACCTGGGTCGGAACTCTTTGTTATTGGTAAATTTTTCTGCATGTCATAGGACCATTTTACATTATGATTCAGGCAATTTTGGACGAAATTTACAAACTGTGTCATATTTAGCGACTACTTGCTTAGTTTAATTCATTGAAGAAGATAAATTGAAGCCTTTTTCACAGGCCGTCGCTCACATATTATAAGAGTTAAAGAGAGTATACGAGGGTTGTTCGATATGTAATGTGTATTGTACGATATCTCATAAGCATTCGACTCAAATAGTGAAATGAACATTACATCCCTTCAAAGTATTCTCCGCGGTTTGAAATACATAATTTCAATCTCTGAATCCATTTCTGAAATGCGTCACGGTACGCTGATTTAGGTAGACCTCTGAGGCACTGACTGATGGCTGAGCCAAGGGCTTGTCGGGACTTGTAACGACGACCAGATAAGAACTTTTTAAGTTTTGGAAAAAGGAAAAAGTCGCATGGGGCTAGATCTGGAGAGTATGGTGGGTGTGGCAAGACGGTAACCTTCTCCGACTTCAAAAATTGCTTCACAAGCTCAAATGTATGTGATGGAGCATTATCATGAAGTAGACGAACATGCCTAAATCCTGACACAGGGCGTCGTTTAAGGTAATATTTCTTGACCTTTTTTAGTATAACATCTCGGTAATACCGACCTGTAACACTTTTGCCCTTCGGCACCGGAATTTGTACGGCTATACCATCACATGAGAAGAATATGCAATAAAGAACCTTCTTTGTGCTTGTGCTTCTTTTGGCAACTACAGGCCTTCTACCGTGTTTAGTTAGCCATATTTTGTTTCCAATTTTTCTTACTGGTTCGAAATAGTGAACCCATGTTTTGTCACCAGTAACAATGTTTGCAAATTGTCTTTGATTGAATTTGGGAAACATTTTGAGCAATTGCTTAGCGGTTTGTACTCGTACCCGTTTTTGGTCATCTGTCAATATATGAGGTATCCATCTGGTAGAAATCTTTCGTACTTTCAAAATACGCTTCAAAATGAAATGCACCCGCGATAGCGATATGCCAACAGCGTTGGCAATATCACGAATCGTGTATCTGCCATCACTTTCAATTATTTCCCTGACTTTTGAGACATTTGCCTTGCCTGTTAAAGTCACAGGTCGGCCAGATTTTGCTGCATCTTTGACGGACTCTGTGCCAGTCAGAAATTTCTTTTTCCAACTACAAACTGTCTCATAAGATACCTTATCAGACCCATAAACTTCCCCCAATTCAGTAAAAATCTGCATTACCGAATGACCGAGTTTTGTGCGAACTTTTATATAAGCTCTAATTTCTTCAGTATTCTTAATCCGTTTCCCAACCATTTTTACAACTGTGGTCAACGACTAGCTCTATTGAAATGACTGTAAGTTTAAAACTATGTGGAGCTGAAGGCTCATCTTTATACCGTTGGAAAGGTATTGAATAGAGCTATTCAAGAGTGTCATCATCCACGAAATCGTGCAAAGCGTTATCGCGCTGTGGTACAATACACATTACATATCGAACAGCCCTCGTACATGTCGGTGTGCATGCGTGTATACTATCTTGTTGAATTTTATCATATGGTTTCCTAACAAGCTGCATTGTGATCAGATTTGCATTATTATTATTATTATCATTATTATTATTATCATCTTAATATTGATCAGACCAATAAATACTGACATGGATTATCAGAAATTAATCATGTTTTTCTTTCTACATATACATCCTTGTCTTTTGACGGAAAAGAAAGGGCGGAAATAGTGGTTGTTTTCAACAAATTTCGCCCTCTATTATTTTTATAGATAGGCGCAGGCTGACCTGGGCCGAAACTTTTTGCTATTGGTCAATTTTCTGCATGGCAAGGACTAGTTTACCTCATGATTCAGTCGGTTGTTAGACAAAATGGACTTTATGGATCCATGATCATGTGATGAACCACTTGGTATCATGCATCACAAATATGCATTAAGCCCCGTTTTGCCATAGCATAGCTCAAATATCAGGATAAGGAGGACGAAATTTGAATTGAAAACAAGTGCAGTTAAGAAAATGACCAATGTCTACTGACCACTTCAATTTCTATAACATCTAAGTTTTCTTCCTCGTATCAGGTTAATTGATATTAAAGAAAAAACCTCGATAATTCAAGTGGGGCTGAATCCGTTTGTTTTACATCGATTGATATGTTTGTACTGTTGTTTAACACCGTTTTCAACATTATTTCAGTTATATTGCGGTGGTCAGTGTATCTACCCATGCTTTCCAGGCGTTTCTCTACACTAGCTTAGCACAACAGTCTTTTCAAGCCAATGGCTGTTTTCCTACATAAACATCGTCGAAATCATCATGGCAATATTCAGCGGCGTGAGTTGAATCAATCCTGTCGCAATGACAATCATTAATCAATCCTCGGAAAGAATGCACCCGAACCCGGAGTTTCAAGCTGTAACTTACAGGTACGATTGAGCTACCGGGATCGGCTTTCAGCGAAATTGTTCTGACTTGTCCATTGAAATTCGCTGTTTAAGGATAGGGCACCCTAATGGGATTCGTGTAACATCGCCTTTCATCGCCGAAAAAACGTACGGATTCAGCTAAGACTCGCGTAATCCGTAATCGATCGGCCGATAGACGCTACTTCACCGCATCGATTACGGATTACCCGAGTCTTTGCTGAATCCGTACGATTTTGGCGATAAAAGGCGATGTAACACGAATCCCATTATGGTGCCCTATCCTTAAAGCACATGTTTAGCAATACAATGCTGTCTAATAAATAATCAGTTCTGTTAAATGATCAATTGTAGAATGAAACCGATTCCTTAAACTTTGAAGTACGGCAAACAAAATATTGTACGAGATAGAATGGGACAGGTTTCCCTTTCCATTATTTCGTCTGCATATTGCAACCCTATGCGTTTCCGATTAAGCTTTTTTAGGAATGTTTGTTTTAGCTGTTTAATCAGATAAAACTATTCTCTTTCGAAGGCCGAGATACTGCAAAAATGTATTTGGCAAGTATTAAAACAAAAGGTCTACAAAGCGTGACATACCGATTTTGATTCGCACCACCAACAAAACAATCAACTTGCGAGCTTAGTATGCGTGCGTTCACATTTTCAGAGCAATATATATGAGCCATACTTTGAGAAAAGAGGGTTTATGCATTTGCAAAAGTATCGACCCAGGTCAGCCTGCGCAGTCCGCGCAGGCTGACCTGGGCCAAAACTTTTTTGCTATTGGTCAATTTTCTGCATGTCAAAGGACACAAGGCACTTTAAGGGCCAACATGGTGTTTGTAAATATTTTACTTTGCAGTACAAGAGGCCAACATGGAGTTAGTAATTTTACTTGGCAGTAAAAAAAGTAATAAGAATATGCTTTGTGTACTTATTTTATTCGACGTAAAAAAGTGACAAGTTTTAACAAGGTGATGTTTTTCTGACGACGTGTTCAACTGGTCTTTCTTACCTACAGAGCACCAAACAGAACAACAGTTAGTGTTACTGAAAGTGTAGACGGAGATCAAAATGCACAAACCAATGCACATTCTAATCATTCAAAAACTTTCACAAAATGACCTAAATATAACAATATCTCCGTCTTTTGACAGCTAAATTTGTCTATTTTGCCCCTCTGTAGCCGGAATTATACACTGTTAATGGATGGCTGATAAAAGCATGATTTCAATATAAAGATGGATAATATCTAAGCACTTCAACTTGTTTGTAACAGGGTACTGAATTAACTATAAACTATTCACTAAAAATCCCAAGTTTCAACTACCTTGAGAAAGACGGCTTTTGGAAACACTGATGGAACAGGAGAAATTCTAGTAAATAGCATTTTCTCCTTTTCCCACACTGTTTGCTACCCTTTCAAAGGCAAATCCCACTAGTTCAGTCAAATTTAATATGTGATCTCAATTCGGTCATGTCTTCAAATCTGTCGTTTGGTGAAGACTAAAGTACCTATCACAACCCTTGTAGCCTATTGATCCAGCATCGATCAAATCAACCTGCACCAAATGTGGATGTCTGGTATCAGTCTGGTATTTCATCTACACAGTCCGTTTTGTTGAGACATTCTGGACAAGAGAAACACTGAAATTGCAATTGAGTCATGCTCTGTGAAAAGAGGGCTTTAAGCATCTGCGCAGGCTGACCTGGGCCTATATTTTTTTTGCTATTGGTCAATTTTCCCCATGTCAAAGAACCATTCTACCTCATGATTTAGATGGTTGTTAGACCAAATGGATTTTATGGATCCAAGTTTATATGATGGCTTGCTTAGTATAATGAATTTTATAGATACATTTAGTCCCCTTTTGTCAGAGCATGGCTCAATTAATGAGACCCTATTTCTGGACTGAAAATGTCCGTGGAGTTTATTCAGTGCTTTACAAGTAAAGTTTTATCCGTAAGACAAAATGTAACACTCGTCTACACTGCAAGCATTTGCAGAAAACAAATGAAAGTGTGTGGCTTAACGAAAAGGATTTGACTCTGACAGGGTAGGTAACATAGGTTGCAAGTATTTACTCCTTTTCCTAAACATTTCAAAACAAGAGGGCCATGATGGCCCTGTATCGCTCCACTGGCTAATAAGTAAAACCACTACATGCCAAACTTTACAATACTTGGCAAATTGGTTTTGAACATGGGACCCCTGAAACAGTACTAAAATTGGTAGCCCTAAGTCTTATGGTCAGTAACAAGAAGATTTCTAAAGTTTTCACTACATAAGCTCATGTAAAACTTCTGACCCCTGGGGTGGGATCAAATTCAACCCTAGGGCTATAATTTGGACACTCTTGGTAAAAACCCACTAGATAAAGATACATGCAAAATTTGGTAACCCCCCCCCCCTTTCAAAAATATTTTGGGACATGAACCTCAACGCATAAAATATTAAAGATTTTTATTTTCCTACAAAATAGAGTAGCAGTAACTTGTCAAACTTCTCAAAGACCACCTGTACAGAACAAGGTACTGTATTGAGATACCACTGTTTTGGTTCTACACCCTTCTTAAATTAGCCAAAGTTTTAACACCCTGGTGGAGAAGGATTTTGAAAACATTATGTAAAAAGGAGAAATGCAGGTGACCAGCGTTTTCTCCTTTTCCTGCGGCTTCTAAGTTTTCTATCATTTTTGGTGTATATTTCATCATTTTATTCCACAGTCTGTTTGTTGACTGCAAGTGCTTTCAATTAACGCGAGTCTAATATTTTGTTGTTTGATGAAAAGTTAAATGAACTGAACTTGTACTAAAAGGCTGTCTGTTGTAAGTGACCATTTTTCCTACTTGCCTCAAGTACATGTAGTTTCTAAACACAGTGTTCATTGTAAATTACATTTCAAGCTTTGAGTTCTTTCTTTACCAGGCAACAAAATTTCAGAATCATCATTTGTAGACGACGTATCTTATGTGGCTAAACTGACAGAATTTGTCTTTGTAAAGAATAAAACATTGTGAGAAAGGGAGAAAATGCTGGTTATCAGTATTTTCTCCTTTCTCCACAATGTTTTCCAAAGCCTTCTTTTCCAGTGTCATTACAACTCAAGATTGTTTGGTAAAGGCTTAATAAGATAGACGTATTTTTCAATTGTAACTTTTGGTTAAATTTCATCACTAAGCAGAAAATGATTCATCTACAATGTTCCCGACTCTTAAACCGTAAAAAATTTCATTCCAACATTCCAAGCAGTACTTATAACAAACAAATAACTATACAGTAGTGTCCCTTTGTTTTGAATCTATTCAACCTTTGTGCATTGTAAGCAAAGGCAGGGGCTTTAACAGATGGCAAAGATCAAGGAAAGACTACAAAGAATGTGCAGTCTGATCGCAGATCCATATCATCCAATCATTTTGTTTAGCCTTTCAGATGAAAAACTTTCTCAGCTTCAATGGATTATACTTTCAGCCATCCCAAGAGAAGAGTTTTAATATTAATTTTTAAGTTGAAATAATTTCAACAGTATTTTAGCAATGGCAATATGGAGGCAACAGTACAATTTTCGGTTTCCTTGGTAATCTATTAGCGCTACATGCCTTACCTAGGGCATTTCCTCGTGACCAGCTCCATAGGGATAAAATTCCAGAAATATGAATTAAAAACTTAATAATTAGGCCACATCAGATCGTAAAGTCTGATCAAATTGCTGACAATTATTTCCAAAAAAAAAAAAGTAAGATTGATTTTTCATACAAGATTCACAGATAGACAACCACTGGAAAAAGCCTACAAGGAAAACTTGGATATAGGTCTACAATTCTACTCACTCTTTACCAGACAGCATTTTTTAAGACAGCAATGTGGGAAAAGGAGAAAATGATGGTGATCAGCAGTTTCTTCTTTTGCTACAAAGTTTTCACCCATTTAACCCTTTACCAAACAGTCCCTGGTTTTCACGACCCTGAGAAAGAAGCCTTCTGAAAACACTCTGGGAAAAGGAGAAAATGCTGGTAACCAGCATTTTCTCCATTTCCCACAATGTTTTCTATCTTTCCCAAAACAAATTTTAATTTTTGAGTTACCTTAATTTTGTCGTCTGCAAATGCTTCCAATTTGGACCAGTCTAAAATGATATTGTTTGGTAAAGAGTAAGTTAAAGACAAATTCCATGAATTAAGCCACATTGTATTTCTCAACTGCAAACGCCTTCAATTTGGAAGAGTCTGATATTTTGCTGTTTGGTAAAAAGTTAACAAATACGCTATCAAACAGGTTTACACTCTACCTAACACATAGCACCATTTTACAAAACATCATAAACATACTTGCACTCAAAGTAACATTCAAAAGAAAGAGAACATTTCTCTTTCTCTTGGAAAATGGAGGCTTAACAGTGAATTTACGATTGCCCACTTGTAGAAAATAATTGTTCATCTTTATTTCATCCCTTTTCCACACAATCCAAAATTTTAAGGACCCCGACAGAGAATGCTTTTTATAATATTGTGGGAAATGAAGAAAGTACTGGTAACCTACTCTTTCATGGACAATTTCCAACATCTGACCCAGACTTCATTACGCACTTGCCAGTGAATTCCTTATGCATGAGCCTAAAATTCTGTCATGTGGTAAAGGGTTATTGTGAAGTTTCCAACAAGAAAAAAAGAGAACATTTTCCTTGCCTCTTGATATATTTTTCTTGGTTTACATTTAACTAGATGCTGAAAGCTTGAACTGTGTATATACATCAACAATTTTCTAACAAACAAATTTGACACGTAAATTCTATATATGAGTTGTTCAACAAATGTTAAAAACTGTTCAATAAAACAAAAACAACAAATATACAAGAGCACCATACCTTGGTGCAAATGCTCTGCAGCTATAGCAAGGAGAAATGAGCCTGCTCGAATTGCGCAAGGTGACATAGGTTGATAGTTCTTGCAGATGCATTAAATCCAATTGTCACAGAGCATGACTCAAATATAGCCATGCTCTGGCAAAAGGGGGCTTAATGCATTGGTGAAAAGTATCGACCCATGTCAGCCTGCGCAGTCTGCGCAGGCTGACATGGGCCGAAACTTTTCACTATCTTTAAATTTCCTGCATATCAAAGGATCGTTCTACCTCTTGATTCAGTTGGCTGTTTTAAAAAATAGATTTTTATGGATCCATAATTATGTCATGACTTGCTTGGTATAATGCATCGCGGAGAAGCATTAAGCCCCCTTTTGTCAGAGCACGGCTCACGTATAAGGTTTGTATGATTCCAATGGGCAGTACTATTCATACCCCAAAAATGGGGCATAATTGAGTCGAACAAATTTCAAAGGTTACCTGCCCATTTTGTGTGGGTTCTCCTTTTGTTAGCTAACAACCAGCATGAGTAACAAAAAGATATCTAATTAATGACAAAGATATAAGAAAATGTCAAAGTTTTTGCACAATAACAACAAGGATGTTGAAGACAAAGCAATGACTGACTCTATGCTTTCTTCGAAAAGTAAGGAGCTTAAAAATTTTCAATAAAACAACATTAAAAACAACAAACACCCATTGCCATAAAATGACTTTTCATGTCCTTGTAGTAAAGAAGACAGCTTATATTAGACATTCTGAGAAAAGGGGCAGATGCTTGTTAGAAGCAGAAAGATCCTTTCCAAACAATACTTTCATCTGCTCCTAGTGATATTTGAAATAGTTTTGGTAGTTATAAAAAAAAAAAAAAAAAAAGCCATGCTCTGTGAAAAGGGGGCTTAATGCATCTGCGAAAAGTATCGACCCAGGTCAGCCTGCGCAGTCCGCGCAGGCTGACCTGGGCCGAAACTTTTCGCTACTTGTCAATTTTAAGTTTGTCAAAGGACCAGTCTACCTCATGATTAAGTCGATTATTTAAACTAGAGCTGTCACTGAATGTGACTTAATACCCCTGCCAGCGCTTTGAAAGAAACAGGCAATTTAACAGAAAATTTTCTAAGTTCAAGGGGAGATTGCCCTTGAATCATAGGGAGTAGATGATCGAAAACTGCGTCTTGAAGAACTTTAGTATATTATCAATGTATCAACAAACTTTCAATACAATAGCAGCAAAACTGTAGGAGGAGTTCGCAACACGAAATAACTAGTATTTTGTACACAGACGGACAGATGGATGGACACACAGATGGACGGACAGACAGGCTGATCCAGTATACTCCCGAAAACATTCGTTTTGCAGGGGTATAAAAAGTGGCTCTTATGGATCCATAATTATGTGATGACTTGGGCTGGTATCATGTATCACAGAGATGCATTAAGCCTCCTTTTGCCAGAGCATGGCTCAAATCAATGTGTATGGTAAGGGATTAAAAACACGTTTCGTAACAAATGTCTCAAATAGATCTCAAAACGAGTTATGTTCCTTGCAACGGGGGTTTAGTACATCTGCAAAAAGTATCGATTCAGGTCAGTCTGCAGAGTCCACACATACTGAACTGGGTCGAAACTTTTTGCTATTAGCCAATTTTCTACATCAAAGGACCAGTCTACCTCATGAATCAGTCCATTGTTCGACTAAATGGATTTTATGGATCAATTTTATGATGACTTGCTTGGTGTAATAGATCACAGAGAAGCATTGAACCCCTTTTTCCAGAGGGCCACTCAAGAAGTTGTACAAGCTTACGGTCCCGTAACAAGAACTAATTATGTCCCTTTCCAAAGGGGGTAAATACAGTCAAACTCGTTTTTGAGCCCACCTGTATTAACCCCTGTTCTGCTGAATAAGTTACATAAACCTTTCAAACCAATAGTAAAAACCTGAATAACTTTTAACCTTAATATTTTTTCGAACAATATCTCCTTGTCAGACAGAGTAGATCAAAGATCAGACTGCACTTCTGTGCAATCCAATCTTGATCTACATGGTCTGCAAAAGGTCAGTGAGTCAGGCTTAACAGCTTAAGTCTTAAGTAATTCACTGCTTTTCCAGACCAATGGTTTAAACTTTATCTTTTTTGGAACTTGCAATAAAAAATCACATGTCTGCTGTTAGACACCACTTTTCTTGGTGGTCTCTGACAAAATATTTGGCTTTATACACATGTTTACCCCCACGGCTCATACTTAACCCTTTTAAAGCCCCAGGCAAAAACAGGGGCTTTTGCCTATGGTGTATATCAAGAGCAGACTGCAAAGAATGTGGTTATTTCTATACTGTTTTCTTGTTTAGTCAAGCAAATAAGGTAAAATGTCTTCCTATACCATCCACTTGTTAAGTCAAGGCACAAGGACATAAAGCCTTTCTCAGTTTCTGGGATTGTATTTTCAGCCATCAAAAGAACAAGTATCTGACAAAAAGGTAGTTTAGTTCTTTACCAAACAACAAAAATTTAGACTGGTCTAGATTGAAAACATTTGCAGATGACAAAATAAATGTGACAAAAAATTCTAATTTGTTTTGGTAAGGGTCAAAAACATTGTGGGAAAAGGAGAAAAGCTAGTTACCAGCATTTTCTCCTTTTTTTTATCACTTCCTTCTCAGGGTCAGAAAAGTTGGGATTGTATGGTAAAGGGTTGATACAATTGCACAAAAGTATCAACAAAGGTCAGGTTGTGCAATCTGGGCAAGCTGACCTTGGTAGAAAATTTTTCTTATAGGTCAATTTTCTGCATGCTAAGGGCCTACTCTACCTCATGATTCAGTCAGTTGTAACACAAAATGGATTTCATTGCTCCGTAATATGACTTTTTTTTATATAATGCATCACAGAGATGCATAAATCCCCTTTTGCCAGAGCATGGTTTACATATTTGGCATTGAAAAAGCAACCTCTTGGCCTAAAGAGCTATTGAAATAGCTATATATTCACAAACAGTAAGACTTACAGTAGATTATTGCGTACACATATCTGACTCGCAGAGTGACAAGCAAAAGTTTGGTTGTTTTGAAAACCCTGTGCATCACAATCAGACTACAGAAAACAGGCAGACCAATGTTAAATCAACTCCTCCCAATAATTTGTGAAATATTATGAGAAATAATGTCATCTGACAAAAGTCTTTGAAAATGAGATTCAAAATTATCTGAACACAGTATGGTGATACATGTAGTACAAATCAAATGGCTGGTTTATGGCACATTGATACCAAAGGTAATTTAATACACATGGCAAGAAATACTGAGTACTAAGTACTGTACAACATCAGATGTAACTAAAAACAGCTTTTATTGAGGGGAAAAAAAAAAAGAAAACAGTTCATGAACAATTAGTGTCATGTATGTCACATTTTGAACAAAAATATCTCTATAACAAATAATCTGTTACAGCACAGGCTAATTTTGGACCTATCAACTGTTTTAATAAATGACACAAATAAGAAAGATTTGAAAGAAAGCAAGTAACAAGTCCGAGAAATTCATGCAAATCATTACGAGAAATGAAATATGATTGTTTCAAGAAACTGCTTATTTTCCATCATTGTTTTCCAAGTATGACATCAGCAGAGCGTACAAACTTCAAATTGTACAGTAATTTGTTCACAGCGTTTTCCCTGACCCCTGTTTCCTTTGGACCCCTAAAATTTTCTGAATGTCCCCCAAAATTAAGTGTATGCCTTCTTTTATTTAATTGAAGGGGGTCGAATGACCCACAAATAACAAAATCCAGGGAACACCATATATTAAACAGAAAATCTCACATAGCAAAGCTTGTCTACCCACTACACAGTTATGGAGAATCTATTTATGTACACACGTTACATATCTAACTCTAGACATCTAAAATTAAGTGAAAATAAAGAAAAAAAGATATTCGTTAAAATGAGTTGATTGGTTCAATACAAAATTCAATACACCATATGAATAATCCAACCACTAAACATGTAGCATTCAAATTTTGTAGACAACAGTATTCTACAGTACTGCTACAGTTTTTTCCCAAAGATATATCCATTCAAGCACATATCTTGAAGTAAGCACTATTCTAAAATCACTGTGTCATATGTTCATCATCACTTCACTGTACCATGGAATAACTATGTGTGTTGGACCCAATTCCTAATGCTATCAATGCATGCAAATGATTCTTGACATGGCAAATATTTCACGAGGTCTTCCATGGAGATGAGTTGATATGAATCTACTCTATAATCCCTATAAAGGGCAATTATGATCAACACCACATTCTACATGACATCACTCATCTGTGTTTGAGGTAGAAAAGGAGCCCTGATCATAATCTATTACATCAAAAAGCTTTGATTTGGTTGCCTCACACCTAGGACTTTTGATAGCTGCCTTTTTTCCTGCAATGAAAGTAATATAGGCTATAACTATACAACTAAAATCCTAGGTTACAAAAACAGATGGGGAAGCACTTAGATTCAAGACTATGATTGAGAGAGAGAATATTTTGAGATACAGTGACAGACAAATAAGCCCATGAAAGCAGAGTTTAAACCTTATCCTGCTAAATAACTAAAATGAAATTTTCACTTCAGTAGTAAAAACCCTAATATAGCTTTTTCAAAAATATGCTTTGGGGAATAATATCTCCTTCTTGGACAGTGTATATCCAAGATCAGACTGCACATTCTGTGCAGTCTGATCTTGATCCACACGGTCCGCAAAAGGTCAGTGAGTTGCACTTAGCAGCTTAAGAGTTAACATTTATCAGTCATCTCGAAGTTTTAACAACCCTGAAAAAGACGGCTTTTGAAAATATTGTGGAAAAAGGAGAAAATGCTGGTAGATGCATTTTCTCCCTTTCCCACGATCTTTAATACCATTCAAAAAACACATTTCATCCTCTGTTTACTACCATTCAAAAAACACATTTCATCCTCTGAGTCATATTTTTTTTGTCACCTGCAAATGCATTGAATTTGGGCGAGTCTAAAATTTTGTTAAAGAGTTGTTAACTCTTTACTAAACATCAAAAATCTAGACATCTCAAAATTGAAAGCATTTGCAGACAAAAACTTAGGAGTTCAAATGATGGGATTTGTAATTGAAGGAGTAGAAAACACTGGTGGAAAAGGAGAAATTGCTGGTTACTAGCATGATGTTTAGATGAACTGTTTCCAAGTAAAACAATATGCATTAATTATTGATTTATTGTATAGAGTTTTACACTGCTTTCAATACATTCAAGTCATTGAACAATAACAGCTCACGTATTCAAGTCTATTTCGGGTCTCACCATTACAAGGATGAGACTCTGAAGTGTCTTTCCCAAGAACAAACCCATGTCATGTTTATGTGCCACATGATGTATTCCAGGAAAACATTGTATTATAATCCTGCTTGGTATATCTGAATGAAAACAGAGGAAGCAGTGATTCTTGGTCTATGCCTAGAAGGTAAGAAAACTACAGACAAAAAAAAAAAAGTTATACTCTGATGAAAACAACAGACACTATACTTACCTGATTTTTTATTTTCTTTTGTTTTTTCAAATTCAGCAACAATGTCACTTCTGTCTAATAACGCTTTTAAATCCTCCTTGCTGATAACCTCACTTCCCTAAATGCACAATAATAAATACAGGATATTTGTTTTTTCACTTGTAAAAATATTACCAATGATGTTCACTTGACAAAGTTTATTTCAAACTTTCACAAAAAAAAAAAACAAGTATTCTGTTCAATTCATGCTTCTAACCCCATTTTTGTTGGGACTGTCATCAAAATCCAGTACAGTTGTTTTTGGTAATTCCCTGTGGTGTACCCCCCTCCACATAACAACATTACAATATTATATAAAGCACAAGAAATGTAGGGTAAATGCTCGTGAATAACGTCATATTTTCTTCTGGTTGAATGGCATGGGCTGTTTACCTAGGTAACTTGTGAGCAGAAACTACTCTTTCTGCCTTCAATTGAACACTTACTTAGAAAATATAAAATTGGTAATTTTCACTGGTTGTAGCCATGAAATATCAAACCATAATCCACCATTATTTCCAGATAAAGTATTGAAAGGCATGAAATAAAATACTGCTATTTCAAGGTTGTTATGCCAAGAATATGTAACCAGTGTAGATCCAAAATAAGACTACACATTCTGTGCAGTCTGACCTTGATCTGCGCTGTCGGCAAAAATAATGCAAGTCAGTTCCAGCACTTTACTGGTTAATGTATTTCTGTGATGCATTGTAATGAGCAAAAAATACATGTAACATTATTGCCCAATAACCAACAGAATCATGAGGTAGAATGATTCTTTGAATTGCAGGAAATTTGCCAATTTGTTTCCAAATGTGGTCTGCTGCAAGACAGTCCTTCCAGAGAATGTCATCAGAAGAAGGTATTGTGTTTGAGAGCCATTCTGCGAAAAGAGGGTTTAATGCAACCCTGTGATGCATTACATAAAGCAATTTAACATGTTATCATAGATCTGTTTGGTCCAGAAGGCAAATGAATCATGAGGTTCACTGGTCCTTTGCCATGCAGAAAATTGACAAAAAGCAAGAAGTTTCGACCCAGGTCAGCTGACTGTGCAGGCTGACCTGTCTCAAATTATACCCCTTTTTCACAGTGCATGGCCCATTTAGGTATTTAAGGTAATATACTAACCTGATTAATACATCCACTGTGATCTTTTGACCTCAGAAGTTCAAGCAGCTCTTCTGGTGAAATGGGTTTCACATCCTTTGTAAAGTTCTTGATCCCAGATTTAAATTTTCCTGTTAAAATTTGACCATATAATGATTATGAAGGCCAAGTCTAAAATAAACATAATTCTATTTTTCTTTTTTTTTCCTTTTTGGCAGTTTTTTTTTTCCCAATTACATAATTGTAACGATACCAATAGTGAACAACTCTAGATAAATCTTGATCACTGAAATATGCAGTATTTGAATTTATTCTACATGTTATTATCAACATATTTCTGAAACAATAATACTTTTAACTTAAATTTGTTCTAAGCAACAAAGTTTTAAACTGTTTCATTTTGAAAGCATTTACAGTCAACAAATTAATTGTGGCTGAAAGGACAGGGCTTAGCTGGTAATCATTGTCTCTTTTTTCCCCACAATGTTCTGAAAGTTTTCTGCTTGAGGGTGGTTGAAAACGCGATCGCTTTGTGAAGTGTTACAAAATGAACATCTAATAGCAGATCTGTTTTTCTACCAGATATATTTTAATACACAGAATCTTAACCCTTTACGAAACAATTCTGGGTTTTCACAACCCTGGGAAAGAAGCCTTTTGAAAAAATTGTGGGAAAATGAGAAAATGTTGGTAACCAGCATTTTCTCCTTTTTCCACACTGTTTTCCACCCTTCCCAAACCAAAGTTCAATTTCTGAGTCACATTAATTTTGTCGTCTGCAAATGCTTCCAATTTGGACGTCTAAAATTATGTTGTTTGGTAAAAAGTTAAAGTTGCAACTTATTCATCCTGAGAATGTCCATTTACTCCATTCAGCAGTCTAACTCTTTCTTTACTACCAAGTAAATAAATTACACCTTTTCGATGGCTACCACATAGTTCCACTACAAGATGAAGAGATAGTATGGTCATAATTTAAAATAAAGTTGTGGACAGTGTAGATCAGAGATCAGACTGCACGTTCTGTGCAGTCTGATCTTGATCTACACTGTCCACAAAAGCTTCTGGTGTATCTACAGTATGGAAAGAGTTAAGGGTTAATGAATAAGATTGGGAAAATTAAATAGAAATCCAATGCAACCTTTTAAAATGACCATTTTCTCCAACTTTCTCTTTGCACTTGCTCGTTCCACAATCCTCTGATCCACTGTATTGGCAGTCACAAATCTGTACACCATTACAGGTCGCGTCTGACCTATTCTGTGACATCTGTCTTGTGCTTGAAGATCATTTTGTGGATTCTATAAGAATTAACAAACAAATAAATGCTATTCAGTCTGATTTCTCTTTGAAAGTGTTAAAAAGAACCTCTACTAAACCTGATCATCCAAATTTACCTGCTAAGATGACCCTTTACCCCTTACCAAACAATCCTGTGCTTTAATGACCCTGATAAAGAGGCCTTTTAAAAACAATATTGGAAAGGGAGAAAATGCTGGTAACCAGCATTTTCTCCTTTTCCAATAATGTTTTTTAAAAATATCACATACAAATTTCGCCGTTTCAGAAATATTTGAATTATCATCTGTAATATTTTCAATTTGGACCAGTCTTAAATTCTGATGTTTGGTAAAGAGTTAACGACATATATCACAAATTTTTCTAACGGACAGATTTTTTTAAAACTTTGCACATACAAAGCTCATCATGTTTAGGAGATTACAGTAAGAAAAGACTTGGGTCACCAGGGTCACCGTGCTCGTGTCTGAGTAATATGCCTTTGAAAACTGTAGATACAGTTCTAAAATTCAGCTTATATTGGATTTAACATGCCTTTCTTTAACAGTCAGTTAAACAGAAAAATGAATATACAAATATACATCATTTTAATGAATATTCATTTAGTTTTGTAAAAAAAATATATAAAAACCTAGTTTTGAGCATTGAAAATGTACAAATATGCATGTTATATATAGAACATTGAGTTAATAAGGGAGATAATTTGATCCAATTAAGGGTTGATCCTTAATAAATAAATACTTTCTAACAGACAGATTTTTCTTAAAATTTCCACACTTATAGTGTTTATAATTCTAAACAGTAAGAAAAAATAAAAACAGCACCTAACCGTGCTTATATCATCAGAAAACAAGGATGAAGGTCACTGTTGAAGTTAATTTTTTTCAAGGAAAAAATAAAATAAAAGCTCAACAGACAGAGTGGGAAAAGGAGAAACTGCTCATTGGGAGCGATTTCTCCTTTTCCAACAATAGTTTTCAAAGTGGAAACAGCTATACTTCCACAGCTTTAAATTTCCTGCCTTTGTTTGCTTGTTTGGTGCTTAACACTTTGTCAACAGTCTTTTAATTTTTTCACGGTGACAGTTCACATCTATTTTTTTCTTCTTTACTAATTCTCTCGGAAGAAAGTGCTACTTGTTTCAGTGCACCAATAGTATTACAGTATGTGCAAAAAATACATAGGTGCACTTTTGATTCACAATCCATGACAAAAACACATGCTCAGTAGGATGCGCGCGAACATTTGTGATATACATCAATAAGCTATGACCCTGATAGAAAATACTTGTAGAAACACAATGGATGTGTCATTTTTTTTTCTCCCTTTATTTTTTCCATAAAATTCTTTCCTCTTACAGGATATCAACCAAATGTAACCAAATCAATTGAAGAGTGAGCAGTAATTACTTAGGGTAAATGGTTTACATGGTGATAATCCACACCCATAATTTATAAAAAATTTATGTTGCAAGTTTGCCCTCCCATCTGTGGTAAATTTGTGTGCATGTGTGTGTGTGTGGGGGGGGGGGTTGTTTAATTTTTTTTTTTTTTAACCTACATTATGTACAGAGTCATATCCTAATGGTATTAATTCATATAAAAAACAAATTTCTCTGAAAAAGATTCATGGGTAAATATCTTGTTAAGAGAAGTCTAGTTAAGGAACATTTATGATAAATGCCATTCAGTTAACAATAAAACACCACAGACATCAAAGTAAATACATTTAATGTTAGGATAAAAAAAATTCCTTACCCAGTCACTATCATAAATGATAACAGTATCAGCTGCCATAAGATTCAAACCCAGACCTCCAGCTCTTGTGCTCAACAGGAACACAAACACATCTGGATCATTATTGAAGGCATCAATCTGATTAGAAAAGCAATCACTTATTTCAAACAATTCTATACAAAGTTAAGACTAAATGTTTCTACCTCAGCCAGCTTTGGAAAGTAATGTGGAAAAGGAGCAACTGCTTGTGAAAAGCAATTTTTCAATTTGCCAAAATGTTTATTATCATTACAGAATCACATGCCTCTTTCTTTCCAAAACATCTTTCAGTAACTGGTACTGGAGTGAAATAGATTCAAAAATAGTATACATAGGATGAGGATAATTTACATATTTTTTCAACATCTTTTACTCTGAAAAAAAAAACATTATGAAAGACAAATTCATCTTAAGAATTTAATAGATGAGCATATTTTGAACTGTATGGATGGCTGATTATGTAAGGCTTTATTTTGTCAATCCATAATTCAAACTTGCAGTCTCCTAATAAGCTCTCTTTCACACTGAGCTATGGGGACATTAACAAGCAAAATCCCATCTAAGCCTGTAAAATTGGGCCTCTTTATGTATAAAGTGCATAAAACCAAATAAACATGTATAACTGGCAAGAACTGTTTGTTCACGCTCTACTTTTACTGCTGTACAATTAACCCTTTGGCTGCTGAGCCCGACTCACTGACCTTTTATGGACAGTGCAGATCAAGATCAGACTGCACAGAATGTGCAGTCTGATCCAGGGCTTGAAATTTTTTTTTGAGATCCACTTGTCCTGCAGGACAAGTGGAATAAAAAATTCACTCATCCTTCATTGCTTTTTACAAGTCCTGCAGGGAAGATATAAAATTCAGTAGTTCAAACAGCGATATAACTTTTTATTTCAAATACAAGACTTAAGCTTCTGTTCATCTTTCTTTCAAAAGAAGCTTTTGATGTCCGTCTTTTTTTAACAAACTTTCGCAGATGCCCGAAACCGAGTCATCAGATTTCTATTTATAGCAACAAATGAACATGACTAAAATGTACCAGGAAAATTGGAAAGAAAGATCTAACAGTTAATAACTGGTTTAAAATAACGCATTTCTAATTATTTTGTCAGTAGAATTTACCTAAATCAGTTCGCATCATTCTTTTTGACTCGGGTTGATTTTAATCTTAATATTTTTAACATGCACATGGCTAAGAATACACACAATGCCCAGCTGATCAAATCAATAGTTAAGAATTTGAATCGCAGACAAAAACATCGCTTTTTCTGTCACAATAGACTCAGACTTGTCTTCAGTCCCAATGCTTTTAAATCATTTGCAAAGTAAGCAGTGCTCACTTTTCTTACTCGTCCAGCAGGATGACCATTTGCAAATTTCTGCTCGTCCTACAGCCGAGCTCACTCTTCATGACGAGTGGACAAGTGGAATTTTCAAGGCCTGTGAACTTGGATCTACACTGTCTGATAAGGAGATATCCTTCTCCAAAAATACCTTTGAAATAGCAAAACTTAGGTTTTTCACTGTCAGCTTGAAAGTTTCATTTGGAGTTATTTAGCAGGATAAGGGTTAAATGGTTAAAAGATACTCACAGATTCCCGCCTGTCCTCAAGACCACAGGATCCATCCAGACGTCTATAAACAATCTTTCTGTGAACACAGTAGTCCTCCAACACATCTAACATCTTGGTCATTTGAGAGAATAACAAAACCTGAAAAGCAAAGTATATAAATACAGTATTGCAAATCACCATACAGGCTACGACTAATATGTACAGTTTTAGACTAGCATGGAAAGTATTATGGTAAACTGTGAACTAGCTTTTTACAAGCAGCTGCCCCTTTTCCCACACTGTTTTAAAAAGCTATAAAGCATGGCAGCCAGGTTAACAAAAGGTCTCATTTTGAGTGGAAAATGTGCATTATATCAGCGTTTTTTTCTCTGGTTCTGGAAATGGGTCCGAAACCGAGAAAATTGGGAAAAATGCGCCGTTTTTTCCTTAATTGGGAATTTTCATGATAAATACAGAATCAAGTTACTGATTATCTATAATGGATACTTTTCAATTATTTGACCTTAAAGCATAATGCAGCAGAAATTCAAAACCTAGAAAACAAATTAATGTCCTGAAAGAAAAAAAAATGTTTGTTTCTCATGCTTTTTAAGATGTCAATAGTGCAGTCTTTTTGTAAGTGTTTGAAGGGGTTTAAGAGTTGGCCCATGAACTCTGCAGATGACCACTGGTATACATTCAAACCTAGGCTCGACTGAATGCCAGATTTAATATCGATTGCTTTTTGGGACGAGCTAATAGTTGCATCATGATGCTTTTTAGTTGCATCATGATGCTTTTATATTTATCTTCGACTTGACCAGACTCGTCACTTTCTTAAGACCGAACTCTGTAGGCAGTTTAGAACCCATTGGTTTGATTCTCTTTCGATGTGATTTGCAGGTGTGGCTCATTTCGTTCTTCGTTCGCTAAAGAAAGAATATTCCACAAATACATATGGCGTTAAGAATACCGACAAATCACAAATTTTCGGCTACACAAAAACATGTACAGCACACTGCATTGTATTTGATGATCACTATGGAGACTGCAGAAACACATACATTTGATGCCGGCCTCTCCGATAAATGCTTAAATTTGTTTATCAAAAACTAACACCAGTTTACCAAAGTAACCTGTTGATAGACATCTAATGGCTTTTTTTTTTTGGTTGATTACTACTTTGGAAACTCCCTCTTTTTAACCAATGAAATCACTGCTATTTGTGTATTCTGAAGAATTTGCCAGGGGAAAATCCACGATAAAAATTTCAGTCCATCACGAGTTGTATGGAAACCCGACAGCCTGGCCTCAATTTGACTGAGTCCATTATGTAGTGAGAAACACGACTGGTTTTTGGGAATTTTCATACATGATTTTGGGAAAAATAGTAGCATTTTCAGATTGGGAACGGGTCTGTTTTAAAGACCTGTTCGAGGAAGGAGAAAAAACAGCTGTATATTTGTGAGAAACTCATTTCAGTTTCAGTACTGGTAAATATAAGTTTGCAAATGTACTTACAGAAAAAGACTTCCTTACATAATGTTTTAATGAAGGACCCAAAGGTTTTATGAACCTGTGTAGGAAAGCTTTTGAACATAAAGGGAGAATGGAGAAAATGCTGGTTACCAGCATCTTTTCCTATGTCTCACCCTTTCATGACAAATCATACCATTTTCAAGAGTCATATTTAAGTGGTTTACATGCAAGTCTAAATTTTAGATGTATAGTAAAAACTTGTATGTTTGGTGTTTTTTCGCCAGCATCAGAAGTATCTAAATCTTATAAGTATTATTATTTTTAGTATTAAAAATAATAATCATTATTTATGCGACGACACGTGCTGAGTGTCATTGTTTACCTTGGTTACGGTGGAATAAAGACACGTGGTTGTTTGAATTTCATTAGCCAATCAGAATAAGGTCGCTGGCTGGTATAAAAGCCCGTGCTCAGCTGTCAGACACGCTCTCTCACAACATAGTCTGGTAGTTTGACAATCGCAAAAAGAAAGACTGGAAAAAATGGCGTCGAAGCAGCGTGCAAGGAGGAGAAAGGTCGAGGACAGCGGTAGCGCACGGCTACTGGAGCCGGACGCAGGTATATTACCCCCTCACGGTTTAGGTAATATTTGTAATGTAATTGACTTCGAAGAAATTATTTCGGCTGCTAATATTCTACCGGGACAAAATGCCCCTGATAGTTGTGACGTGGCAGTCACGTCGTCTGCTAGTACCTTAGTGCAGCCGGCCGTTGCTTCATCTCCTCTTAGCCCAATTCATGTTGTTGTTGTTTTTGTCCTACGGTTTCCCCACAAACTCAGTCGAGTACATTACCTGCCTTATTTGAACATTCTTGCACCAATGGGCAAGGGCCCGAGCTCTTAAGACTTCTGAACGAAGATTTAGCCTCGCACGTTCCAAACTTGCTTAAAAGACAATTTCGACAGGTATAATATATTAGTCTTGCTTTAATGCTCAAGGGTGCAATTGAACTTGGCAATCTTCCGGGATGTTCGGTTTTTGAACTTTCGGCCTCGGGCTCGGTGGAGTCAAAGCCTCAAGAATTAAAGGAACAAATTCCTAATATTGAAAAGTTGACCGACGCCTCTTTGATATATGCGTCTGTTTATTTAGCGGCACACGCGGACAAAACAAATGAGTTATTACACTACCAGTGGTCGATTCGTGAGTGTGCGGCTCGCCAGGGTGGTTTTGTTTGGCGCGAGTATGACGAACAGTTCAGGTTACGCCAAGCTTTAAATCTATCGTCATGGGCTAAACTAAACCCAGACCTCAGGTGGAGGTGTGTTAAAGTTGTTTTTAAACCACCCTCCCTACCCAGCCCAAGAGCGATTTAGAAAGGCACGTGCATCTTGTCAACTTGTTCAATGACCCGGTTTGTACCTATCGTCGTTGTCGTTTTCGCCATGCTTGCTCGAACTGTGTCCTTCCCCACCCAGCAGCTCTCTGCCCAACAAAAACACTGCTGTAAATAAGTCGACAGCTTCTCAGTCCAATAATACTTTTCACAGCAATGCAGCGGTCAGCCGGGGCCGCCAAGCCTCAAACTTCAATCTGCCAAAAAGTTAAGTGGGCAGTTTGCAACTTGAGTTTAGATCTAGCTCCTTCGCCAATTAGGATAAAAGCTTTAGAACATATACTAGGGAAGAAGACTGTAAGAATACACAGTTACTTCTGAATGGTTTTTTAAAATGGTTTTGATTCACATTACAGCGGTCCGAGAATTCCAAGGTCAAGTAAAAACCTTAAGTCGTCATTCTAAAATCTATCAATTGCTCGTCGGAAATTAGAGAAAGAAATTGCGGCAAGGAGAATGGCTGGTCCGTTTCAAGAGAAACCTTATTCGAATCTCATAGTCTCACCAGTTGGCCTTGTGCCCAACTAAGCCGCTGGCAATACAGATTAATTCATCATTTATCCTCGGTAAGAAACTGTAACTTTAAAGGCTATGCAATCGTTGATTGGCTCGTTGATTATTGCACTCGTGCAATTACGGCGGGTCGGCCTTTTTGTCTTCGCTTGTAAACTTGTAAAAAACGCCATCATATACGCGTCACGAAGGCAGTGAAGTCTGACCTCTCCATGTGGTTGATTTTTTTTGATAACCACAATGGTATTTTAGTTTGTAATGACCGTTTTTGGTCTTCAAACATTGACGAGAATTTAATTACTGACAGTGCCGGTGGCTTTCGCCGTGGTATGGGTATTTACTACAAGGCCACTAGTGCATGGCTGAGTGGCCGGTGGCCTGGCACGAGTCACTTTTAACTCGGAAAATAACATTCCTAGAACTATTTCCAATTCTAGTCTCAGTGCATTTATGGGAGGTTAACCTGGCTATCAAAAAATGTTTCACTGTGACAATTCGGCCGTGGTACATATTTCAAATTCTACCTCTTCTAAATCTGATGGGGTCATGAATTTAATCAGACCCCTTGTACTCAAATGTTTGCAGCACAACTTCGTCTCGAGAGCAAAACATGTTGCAGGTGTATCTAACTCTGTGTGCGATGCATTGCCCGTTTTCAGTTCGCCAGGTTCAGAGAGCTTGCACCGGACCCCACCCTAATTTCAGAATACCTTTGGAAGATCTACAACGTAGAGCCCAGCAGCTACTGCACGCAGGCCTCGCAAGGAATTCATTGTTAATGTATGGTACTGCTTTAAAGGCTTTTCTGAATTTCCCAGCGAGTACAATTTGGTAGCAGCATGGCCAGCTGGGCAAGGTCAAATACTTTTATTTATATCTTACTGCTTCAACAAAGGGTTGTCAAGCTTACAATCAAGCTTATGCGGCAGGTATTATTTACTGGCACAGAATGTGCGGTTGATGGGATTTAAGTCGTGCCTTTATAATGGGTAAGATGCTGGAAGGCTGTTCCCGACTTCGTCATAAGACCGACGACAGGGCACCTATTACTGGGTCTGTATTGAGAGCAATCTTGGATCAGTTAAGTTACGTGTGTTATGATTCGTACGAGATCAAGCTGTTCACGGCTTTGTGGACTTCAGCTTACTATGGTCTATTTCGGGTGAGCGAACTAGTGCTAACCAACAGGCAGATGCCAAAATGTTCATATCCAGCGATCAGATGTAACATTTCCTGATAATGGCAAGTTCATTGCAGTAAAATTGAGGAAGCGTAAAACAAATCAAACGGGCCTTCCTATTATCTTAAAAACCCCTGCTGAAAATTCCAGCCTTTGCCCGATACGCGCGCTGAATGCATACCTGAATGTAAGATTTAAGGGCGAGGGTTCTTTTTTCTGTCATGCAGATGGCTTACCCGCCACTCGCAATCAATTCGCTGCAGTACTCTCTAAATGCATTTCGCGAACAGCGTACAGACTCGAATCGTATAAGACCCAGTTTTCGCATCGGACGTGCGTCCGACTTAGCCCTTGCAGGCTTAAGTAGCGAAGCAATCATGGCGTTAGGCAGATGGAGATCTAACGCTTACAGACTTTATATTCGTTAATAACTGAAACTACCATGTTTTCAACTTCAGACATTTGGGTTTTTGGCGACTCAATTCCGCATTGAGCCGGCGTGAGGGCATGCCAGACGGATAGAGAACATCTGAAGCTGCCCAACGACACTCGAGTTGCCTGGTGGTGCCGCAGGGGTATGGGTTGGTGGCAATTCCGGCATGAGGTGGAATGCCACATTTTGTTGCGCCCACAACCGAAAATTTTCATTGTGCATTTGGGGGGGTAATGACCTGGTGTCTTCGTCGTTGTCGTCCATACGTATCATCATGGAGCGGGAATTCACTTACCTTCGGGAGGCGGTTCCGGCCTCCATTATCATATGGGTGGATATCCTACAGAGGCTAAGTTTGAATGCACCAAATCATTCAATGGCAACAATCGAAAAGAAGCGGAAGCGGATAAATAGGTTTGGCTGGCAACAAGCTTCCTTGCACCCCAAATTTGAACTTATGAGTGTTGACATAGATACGGAGACACCGGGTTTTTTATCGTGCAGATGGCATCCACCTGTCTGACGTGCGCTTAGAAATGTATTTGTTTTCTTTGCAGGAGTTTTTGCGAAAGTACTGCTAAAAATTGCATGCCAAATGAAGATTGTGAAGTACGTAGTTCATATCTTATCATTCGTATGTCTTCTCAGGCGAGGTTTGAGGGATAAATTTCGTGCATTGAGCAGAAATTTATTGTGGCGGAAACTTGCTTTGAGAAGTAATAAAACCGTTTTTCAGGCGGTTTCTGGCGTGCTTTGCACGGGTACAGTTTAAGGTTTACTTGGAAATCTCAACGGCAGCAGGGCTGGTTTCACTCCGCCGTGCTGCCGATCTAAGCCACGATCTTTACGCCACCTTTTTATGTCCAACTATTATGTTGATCTTTACGCCATATTTCTTAATGTTTAATTATTTGGTAGGTATTTTGATTGGAAGATTTTAAGTAAAACATATTCTTCCTATACTGTTTGTCCGTCTTGTTGTCGAGTCATGAAATAAGTATTATTATTTTTAGTATTAAAAATAATAATCATTATTTATGCGACGACACGTGCTGAGTGTCATTGTTTACCTTGGTTACGGTGGAATAAAGACACGTGGTTGTTTGAATTTCATTAGCCAATCAGAATAAGGTCGCTGGCTGGTATAAAAGCCCGTGCTCAGCTGTCAGACACGCTCTCTCACAACATAGTCTGGTAGTTTGACAATCGCAAAAACCCTCCCACCCATACCCCCGCTCTAGTACTTGTCAGCCTCTTTCAACTGAGCAGGAGCCATAACTAGGTTCGGTAGTACATTTCGGTAGTTGTTTCCTAAATTTTGTCTAAACGATAGTTTTTACAGTTCCTGCTAGTAAACTTGTAATAAATTCCATTTGGTTTTACGGCCTACCGTGAGTTACAGATCAGACTGTGGTCTTTAATTAATGGGTAATGCTGGAATATTGTTATATAGATCTATCGTAATTCAGTTCTTTCTTTCCTTCAAGTGTATGGTTCGTACTGTGGTTCGAGTCGAAGGATTTCTCAATACATCTGAGGCTCAGCTGGCCGTAATTACCATCATCGTGACCTTGGTAACTTGGGAACCACTCACGTAATTCGCCAACATATATCCGCAATACAGTCCACCTGGAAGGTGAACTCTGGCCGCCTCACACCTACTTTTGGTTCTCAAAAAGACTCAAATGTTTTATTCCGGTGATAATTAGATGTATTCTGTAACAGATTTACAAGTAATATTTATTATTAACTAAGTTAATATTGTATACATGTATATGTTGTTTGCAAGTCATAGCTATGTATATTTACTTGTTTGCCAGTAATGTTTAATGCTAGTCAAATTAAGATTGTATGTATAGGGGAAAGAAGCCCTAGTTCTGAGTATATCAACATGTTCGTTACTTCCCTAGGAGATAAATTGTCTATTCGTCGTGGCTTGGATCAATATGAGACTTATATAAGTGCACCAAGTAAACTTTCAATTACGTCACAGTCAATTACTTCAGTGGGATGTAAAAAAAAAAATGCAGTGGGCGTTCCGGGCCTTGGCACTCTCCGTTCGCTCAATGCGTTTTTTCTTCCAGTGTTAAGCTAAATCCGTGTTTCGCGGTTATTGCTGGGTACTTATCGCGTGTTCTTGTTTTATAACTAGTTAAGCCGTTCCGTATGGTTAAAGAGTAAGGCTCCGACCTGACAGTCCGTGTGTGTTCCTGTGTTTTGTCAGTGTTTACCTGGAATAGTGGGGGCCATCACTTTTCAGGTGGTTTTGTTCATCGTTATCCGCAAAAGGTGCAGGGCTGTACTTAACGGGCGGTGTTGTGGGTACACGGGGTGTAGAAGCTACACGTTCCCGGACAGTGCTGTCTGTGTTTAACAGGTTTGTAGAAGCTACACGGTCACAGACAGTGCTGGAGGTGTGGCCAGTCTTTGGCCGTGGTTTATATGTTGGTCAGTTCGTTCTGCCAGGTTTCCGTGAGTTACCCGTTCGATTTGCGTACCACGGATTGCCTTAAAGGTGCAGTGCGTAGTGTTTTGTCTTAAAACAGGAGCTGTCAGCGGAAACTCGCTTTGAGAAGTAATAAAACCGTTTTTCAGGGGGTTTCTGGCGTGCTTTGCGCGGGTACAGTTTAAGGTTTACTTGGAAATCTCAACGGCAGCAGGGCTGGTTTCACTCCGCCGTGCTGCCGATCTAAGCCACGATCTTTACACCACCTTTTTATGTCCAACTATTATGTTGATCTTTACGCCATATTTCTTAATGTTTAATTATTTGGTAGGTATTTTGATTGGAAGATTTTAAGTAAAACATATTCTTCCTATACTGTTTGTCCGTCTTGTTGTCGAGTCATGAAATAAATACATCAGCTTTCCTTTTCATATATTTTCCAGGGCTGAATCCAACAGTACAAAATTGAGGCTCCACAGCATCTTGCTAAAGGACACTCCCGCATGAACAGAATGGCCAGTAGGAATCAATCTTTGGCCTTTGTGATAATAGATCCAATGCCTTTACCACATATCCATAAAAGACCTCCTAGAATTAAGTTAAATGGTATCCTATGGTACAAATACTACCTTATGGCCCCCTCTCTTTAATTCTGGTAACATCTTGTCAAGTATGAGCATCTTCCCGGATTTCTTCACAAGATCTTCATCTATCTGTAGGATTATGAAAAGGACATGAATATCAGAAAGGTAGCGTCAAAATCAGATTGTCTTCAGCAAAACAATTACTAAGGTCATAACTCTTTACAATACAATTCCATGTCTTAACTCTTCACTAGTCAACCAAATTTTACACTGTTCAAAAGTGAAAGCACTTGCTGACATGATAAATGTGACTAAAAAGCAGAAATTAGTTTTGGTAGGGGTAGAAAACCTTGTGGGAAAAGGAGAAAATGCTGGATACCAGCATTTTCTCCTTTTCCCACAAGGTTTTCAAAAGCTTTCTTTTTCAGGTCGTTAAAAGTCGGGATTGTGTGGTAAAGATTTCAATGAAAAAAGCTTTTGAAAACATGATGGTACAAGGTCGCAATGCTGGTAACCAGCATTTTCTCTTTTTCCCATAATGTTTTCTACCTTTTTCAAGACAAACCTCACCATTTGAGTGAAATCTGAATATTGTTACCTGCAAATGCTTTCAGTCTGGTCGTTGGACAGGTTTATAAATTTTGATTTTTATTTAAGATTTGTGAGGAACAGGAAACAGGCTGTTAGTCTCCAATTAACAAAATGGCATTATCATTGAAGAAAAGGACCAAAATTACTGCAATATCAAGGCAGCTTTTGGTCCCAAAGTCTCTCCATAGCAGACAGTGCAGACCATAGATTAGACTGCACATTTTCTGCAGTCTGATCTTGATCTACACTGGCAGCAAACACAATATAAGTTGTGAAAGGGTAAACCAACCCATTCCAAAATTAATTTTCTGCTTTTGAAGGATTGGGGGTAAACACATACAACACAAACTCACTTTGTATTCTCCTGATGCATCAAGAGGATATTCCAGGAGGTAGGGATGATTGCAGCACTTTCTAAGCTGCATGATGATGTTCTGTAACCTGACAGTCACTTGTGAGACTTTGGTTTTCTCCTGCTTCTGCCTGTAACAAATTACACAATCAAGCACATGTCAAATTAGATAGTCATAATTATACAACACACTGGACTATTTTGACTCCTTATCACTAGCTCATTTCAAAAGCATTTACAAAGGACAAATTAAATACTACTGAAATGATAGGATTCTAAACACCCAGGGCTAGCCCTGGCTTAAAAATTATCTGAGCCAGACTTTGAGCCATTTTTGATAAATTCTGAGCCACACTTGGGCTACCTGAGCCATGAGAAATTGCAGCATTCAAAACTAATGACCTCTTTATATCATCACATTTTCCTTTCCCTTAAGACATTCAAGCAAAGTCCTATTAGAAAAACATTGTGTGAAATCATGCTTTTGTCTTACAAACAATTGCCCTATTTAACCACAATGCAGTGTCTATTCTAGAAACTGAAAATGGGAGGGGGATTCCCCCCCCATCTAGAAAACTGGCCGGATTTTTTGAAACATAAGCAACTTACAATTTTTTAAGAGAGAGCAAACAAAGTTCATATTACAACAGACGTTTATTCCTGTCCAAGACTATACAGAAGACTAACTGACCTGTTTCATATCAAAAGACAACTTTTGGAATATCCTTCCAGCCAGAGCATAAGCTATCTTCTGAAATTCAGGAGTCAATGACTCCTGGCCCCTAAAATTTCAGGGGTCAAATCTAATTTTTCAGGAGTCAAACCAAAAAAAATCATGAGTCATATTGGAATATTTAATATTCTCTAGTCAACTTTTGTTGTTTTTGTTGGACTTACGCTTACTATTGCTACTAAGATGTTCAGTAAACAATTGATATGTAAAATTTTACAATGTAAAGAGGACACTCCACTCTTTCTCTTCCCTTCCCCCCCACCCCCGCACACACAGTATGTTCAAGGAGGCTAAGGCTAAACCTTGGCAACCTTAGGAATCAATTAGAAAATTATGGATAATAAATTTCACTATGAATTCCTTTCTTAAACTTTGCTGAAATAAAGATAAGATTTATTTGTCTGATTTCAAGTACCATCCAGAAATATGTAAAGTATTAATTTTCTTGGCAATTTATCTATAAGTACAGTTTAAGGTACACAAGTATCTACTTGTGTGAAATGAGATGGAGATGTATGTTGCATACATTATCTTCGTTTACTCACTGTTTTTAATAAGATTCAAAGTATGATCATTGTTGGGAAAAATGTTGAGCAACATGGTGGAAATCGGCAAGTGAAGATGCCCATACATCAATGCTTAACTTCAGAAGGATACAAAAATATTTAATCTATTGCCCTGTCTATAGTGAATCCCTATCTATCACTTTTAGCAAGGCTAGTGCCAAGTGCAGGGATATGCCTGTCAGATGAAAGCTATGAGAGAAAAATCCCATATAGATTTTTTTAATGAGATTTTTTTAAAAAGCGTGAGATAATTTTTGTCAATGCCAATTAAATTTATAAAAAAAAGCTTACAAACAAGCTTAAAAACTGAACCGAAGTGAATGAAAAGTCATCCCCCACTTTGCTACAAAGTTCTAACATATTCGTCTCACTCTATGATCTATCATAGCCTAATGACACATACATAAACTCAGGGGATCAGAAAAATTCAACTTTTTAAAATTCTGTAACAAATTCAGTGTTCCCAATCGTGCAAATCATTGCATAAATAAGGTTATAGAATTGAAATTCACTAAAAATTTTGGTCACACGCGAGACCTCACGCAAGAAAATACATGGACAAAAAAGGCCATTATCCGCTTATCTTGTGTGAAATGAAAGGTTTTGAAGTTACTTGTCATTCTTATTGACAAATTTATGTCAAATCATGCGGAAATATCTATCCTGAAATTAACAGATAGCAAAAATTGAACAGCAAAAAAAAAAAAAAAAACGCGGAAACCCATGACACAACAAAATGTCTCTTTGACATTGTCCGATCAGAGTCACTTCAGACCGTCTTTTCAGCTTTTTAATGACTTTAAGCAGAAATGGCAGTATACATGACGTTTTTATCTTGATCGTACCGCAACCACTGGTGGTTTTGAAGCCATTTTTACTTGGAGCCTCGGAGTTTGGGCTAATCATTTTGAGAATCACTTTCTTGCCATTTCTGTCGAGAACTGCACTGTTCTAAAAGTAAAACCGTATCGATCTGTACAATTTTAAGACATTTTGAGAGTAAGGAGCACAAACTCGCTGTAGCTACCCCTAAATCGCGGTCGGATTTTGAAACTGTCGTCAAAAAAAAAAAAAGTTGACTCTTGGGAATCTGTCTGCAAACTTGCGACACGAAAAACGCTTTACGGAACAAAACTAAGCGGTTTTCCGACATGATTATTAAGATCACGTAATGTACACTCGTCGTCAAAACTTGGCCGATTCCGTACCTACATCTAACTTGATCAACGGGTCACCCGAGGTTTGCTGAATGCATAATTCGGTCTAGATTCGAGCGTCTACACGATATCAGTTAATAAACATCGGACACCAGTCTGAATGAATTATGTCCCTTGTTGACTATCAAAAACGAAAGTAAAAGTTCGTTTCATGTAATCACCAGTCTTTTCCTTTGGATGCGATTTTTTCTCGCGTTTTGAGATTTTTAATGAGATTTCTCCTTTTTTTCCGCGATAATATCACAGAATCGCGGCGCTGGCATATCCCTGCAAGTGTCAACCTACAGTTATCACAGGTAATACGTCAATGGTCACCTTACACTTCGCTGATTAAATGCAGCAGTTTAATTAATACTTAACTGATAACTGAGACTTGGTTAAGGATTTTTCTTCACATCAAAGTGGTCCACTTTCACCTTAACCCAGTCTACTGTGATTCCTGTTTATGTCTCCAATACGGGAAAAAAAATTGGAGCCACAACTTGAGCCACTTTCTACACTTTTTGAGCTACTTGAATATTTTTTTTAGCAAATGGCTCAAGTGGCAAACGGCAGCGCGGGCCCTGAACACCTTCAGTTTCATGAGCTATCAGTTTTCCCATGCACGTATGTGCAAAAATAAGCCCCAGGAAAGTTAACACAAAACCATTACCTGTGTGTATTGATTACTTCCAAAAAAAATCCACAAATATGGAACCCGACAATTGGGCAAATAAAGTTAGACCTTCCTTTCACCAGTGATTTTTTCTCATAAATACCAATTCAAAATCCAGAAGAAAAACATACACCCCCCCCCCATCTTTCTCTAATACCATGCTACAAATAGACAGTCAAAGAGGCTATTTCCAGTGTACTACTGAAGAATTCATTTGTGGGGTATAGCTCTTTACCACGCTCCAATTATTTAGCCTAGTCTAAATTGAAAGCATTTGTAGACGACAATTACAATGTGATTCAAAAGACGAGATATGAAAGGACAATGTTACTTACATTGGTTTACTATTTTCAATCATGGCCTCTACCCATGATTCTAGATCTTCTTCATATTTCTTCTTGTTTCTACCATCCAAATCTTTAGCTGATTCAACCATCAAACTGTAGTCAACTTTCCTCTTTGTAACTTGTCTTTTTGGTCGGCCAGCAGGCCCCAGCTCTACCTCAACCACTGGATTCTGTAATGTTTCATTTTTTTTTTTTTTTTGCTTTTCAAAATCTTCAAAATAATAAGCAAGTAAGTATAATACAACTCGGCTACAACATAATAAGTGTTTTGTTCTTCCCCATACCTCACAACATAACTGTGAGTGAATTACAGTTAATGAGGAAATTATTTCCTTCTCATGTTATAACATAGCCATGGCTCTGTGTAAGTGTTAAAGCAGCCTGTGGCTTGGAAAGAGTGTTGTGTATTGTATTGGTATAGAAACTAAAAAAACCCGCACAGATAGAACTCAGCCATGCTCTGTGAAAAGAGGCTGTAATGCATCAGCCATGCTCTGTGAAAAGAGGCTGTAATGCATCTACAGAAAGTATCGACCCAGGTCAGCCTGCCTAGTCCACGCAGACTGACTAGAGTCATAACTTTATGCTTTTTTCTACATGGCCAAGGACCAGTTTACATCATGATTCAATCGGTTGTTAGACAAATCATATTTTGTGGATCCATAATTATGTGATGACTTGCTTTGTGTATCATGGAGAGGCATTTAACCCCCTTTTCACAGAGCACTGCCCATATTTTTTGCCAAGGCATTGCTGCTCAAATCCTTTACACGTTGATGACAGATAATGAATCAATTATTAACCCCCAGCATGCCTACAATGTCTGCCTTTTATGAAGACAATTTCATTAACATATCTTTGAAACTGCAAGGTATGAATCAGTCTAGGTGTCTGAAAGTGTCCATATTCCATAGGTACTCATAGCTTCAACATAAATAATGAATGTCAGAGTAAGGATAGGGAGACAAGGAAAGGAGCGGAAAGACAAAGAGCATGCAAAAAATGAGATTAGCTATTAACAAGATCTTACATTTTTGGTTTCTATTTTCTCCAGAATGGTTCTATCTACTGTTGAAGAATAAAACTCCTCCTGATCTTTTGTAAGAGGTGCATAAACCAGAAGTTCTTTCTTTGGAGGAATGCATAAATCAACATCTGTCTTGACTCTCCGCAACATGAAAGGTGTAAGAATCTGGAATCCAACACAGAAAACTTTCATTCTGCAGTCCCTCTATCTCACGTAATCCTTTAATACACAATCCCAAATTTCAACAGAGGTCCTCAAAAACTTATTGGTAAAGACAGAAATGCTAGAAACCAGCATTTTCTCCTCTTCCCACACTATTTTCTACTCTTTGAAATAGAACTCTCATATTTCAAACAATATTTAACTTGTCGTCAACAAAGGCTTTCAATTCGGACAAGGCTAAAATTTTCATTTGGTATAAAGTTGAAAGGATTCTTATGTACATGTTTGTGCTATTGAAGATTCTGAAAGAGAATAAGCTTTCCTAACTTTGTCACACACTTCTCTAGACCTACAAATAAGCCTACTAGTCTTTGTTGAAAATAACAAAGCTCTGGACAGTTGTTAGTCCTGCAATACATTTTTTCCTTGATGAACCACTAAAGTGCTGGAACCAACTTAACTTGTTTTTTGTGGGCAGTGTAGATCAAGATCAGACTGCACATAACATGCAGTCTGATCTTAGATCTACACTGTCCACTAAGGAAAAATCATATGCATATCACTACCCTTAGCAGGGGAAAAACGAAAAATACTGGAAAAAAAACAAAACAAAAAAAAAAAAAAAAAAAACCAAAAATTGAAGCCACAAACTTAAAAACCATAGTCAGCAACTCCACAACCATGGGGCTGACCAACGATTTATTGTGTTGAATAATGGCTATACAACTTAATAATGCTGTACAAAGTTTTAAAGCAAAAAATAACTGCAAATCCTTCAGTTTTCTACAAATATTTCTATGTTAAAATTTGTTTTAAAGCCATCTTTGCACAAATAAAATGAAAATTAGTAGTTTTCATTAAAATTTTCTTAAACACTTGTAAAATGAAATCTGATTTTACCCTTTTCTCCACAATCCTGTGTTTTTATAAACATGAGGAAGAGGCCTTTCAAAAATATTGTGGGAAAAGAAGATATCTTCTCCTTTTTTTCACTGTGTTTTCAACCCTTTCAAAAACAATTTCCACCCCTTGAGCCAGATTTGTTTGTTGTGGGATGGAAATAGCCCTTTTCAAAAAATATTTGGCATTTCATTTCGTATTTCCTTGTACTATCAGATAAAAAAGAAACATTTAGAAAATCAACATAAGCCTACCTGGTGCAGCATGCCTAGAATGTGTTTCTTCTGTTCCTCTTGTACGATGGCATGGTCAGCATCTTCATCTGAGATCAACTCAATGTCAAACCAACTCTCAAAACTGGAGAGAAAAAAAAAATTCCGCAAGTGGCTTAACTGCCTTTCACAACAAAACTGGCTGTTTTGGCTAGCACAGATAAAAGTCAAACTGCTTAAATGTGCTTTCTAAAAAATTCTAACCAAAACAAACATTTTCAGTATTGGCATGTTTCTTTTTCTGACTGAATATTTCGATTTTATATATTACGGATAGGGCAACCTAATAGGATTCGTGTATTATCACCTTTCATCATACGGATTTGGCTAAGACTCGGGATATTCATAATTGATGAGGGGCACCAGCATCTATTGGGCTATCGATTAGATTACCCAGTTCTTTGCCGAATCTGTACGTTTTTAGGCAAAGTTACAGGAATCCGCATAAGGGTGCCCTATCCTTAAGGAATACATTACTCCACAATGACCAGTTGAAAACAGAATCCCACCATAACTTGTTCTCTTTCCTTAATGAATCTGTATTATCGCCATATATAATGTTCTGATACTCAATTCTGAAACTTAACCAGTTCTACTGGCACAAACTTTGTGTCTCAGCCAATAGGAATCTTAGGACTAGAATTTGAACTGAGTTTAAAAATGGTTGATAATTGTGGTGCCTGGGTCTGTTATTACTAACCATTCTTGAGAACATTTTTACTCTTCAGATTTTCTAAATTTGAAAGTAACAAAACTTCTGATTTGGTTTAGCCAATTAGAAGTTTTGTTACTTTCAAAATCTTTAATTAGACAAAGAATGTTTCAAAGAGTGGTTGGTGAATACCGATCCAGGTTACTTTAACCTACCTTCCTAAATCATCAAATATTTCTGGAATTAAGAAATTCAACAGGGACCACAACTCTCTCATGTTATTCTGTAGAGGTGTTCCTGTTAGTAACAGTCTATGGTCCACTTTGTACGTTCTCAGCTCCCTTTAAATATAAATGAGCCATGCTCTGGCAAAAGGAGACTTAATGCATCTCCATAATCCATCACACCGAGCAAACCATTACATACTTATGGATCCACAACAGCCACCTTTTTTAATAATCGACTAAATCATGAGGTAGACTTGTCCTTGGACATACAGAAAATTGATCAATTGCGAAAAGTGTCGGCCCAGGTCAGCCCGCGCCGACTGCGCAGGCTGACCTGGGTCGACACTTTTTGCAAATGCATTAAGCCCCCTTTTCACAGAGCACGGCTCAAATGTCTTTACTTAGTTTAAGTTGTCAGTATATTATATTCTAGTGTCTGTTAAAACTTTTCCGCAAATGTTAAATGGTAAACAAATATCATGTCATAAAATTCAGAAATCCTACAGAAATTACAGACATTTGACACTGTAGTATCATTAAGACAAGGCTGTTTAGTTTTAATGGCAAGGGAAAATTAGAATACCCTTGAAAAATACTATGACACAGGGACAAGAGCAAATGACACTCAATCCTTTACCACTTAACATGTTTTAACAACCCTTACAGAGCCTGCTCTTGAAGACATTGTGAGGGGAAAAGAGGAAATACTGGAAACCAGCATTTCTTTATTTCCCCACATTTCCATCGTCTTCCAGACAGATCCTACGAGCCACATTCAACATGTCATCTGCAAGTGCTTTTAATACAGACAAATCTAAAATTTTTGTTTTCTGGTAAAGGGTTGTGCATGATGCAAAGCCACTATTATCTCAGCTACAGCTCTATTAGGAAAACTAGAGGCCCTGGAGGGCCTGATATCACTCTACTGGCAGTGATTTTGCTTTTATGCTAGCATACATTATGAATTTATGATGCAAAAAGAAAAAAAGACAAAAACACAAAAATGTACTCTTGCAACTGGGCTTGAACCCACTAAAACAGCATAAGTAGGCATGGTGAATTGAACAAACAGTGAAAAAAAAATGAAGTGCAATTTCTAAAAACTGAATGTTTGGAATCAAGCCAAATTTGATAGGGTTTCGTATGCCTTGTATTAAACAATCCTAGCAAATTTCAAATGTGGACTTTGTTGAGTATACGATACTAAGTCATCAAATGGCTGCTTTTCCTGAATGGTTTACTAGACTTTCTTCACTTTTAATAGAGTTCAATCCCTTGATGAACCAAACAATCTTTGCAAGTTTCAAAAGAAATGGATCAACACGGTGAACTTTATTGCCTAAACAAAAAGTGGAAATTCTCAACTTTGAATGGCTACTTTTCCCATACTGTTTGTTGGATTTTTTTCAAAATCAATAGGGTTCAAGCTATTGATGAGATAAACAAACTGTGCAAGTTTCACAACAATCTGAAAATAAATGCAGACTTTATCGCGTAAACAAGAAATGGAAATTTTCAAATTAAAATGGCTACTTTTCCCATACTGTATGTCAGATTTTTTTCCAAAATTAATAGGGTTCAAGCTATTGATGAGATAAACTGTACAAGTTTCACGAAAATCTGACAACAGATGCAGACTTTATCGTGTAAACAAGAAATGGAAATTTCATCTTAAAAAGGCTACTTTTCCCATAATGTTTGTTGGATTTTTTTCATAATCAATAGGGTTCAAGCTATTGATGAGATAAACAAACTGTGCAAGTTTCATGAAAATCTGACAACAAATGCAGACTTTATCGCGTAAACAAGAAAAAGACTAACAGACGGACGGACAGGCGAACAGACAGACAGATGGACAGACAGACGGAAACCATACCATGACATAAGCTCTGCTGGCTTTCAGCCAGTAGAGCTAAAAACATGTGACAAATGGATGACTTGGACTATTCTAACAATTGCCACAATCCAATCAAGAGTTTTTTCTTACATGAAAAGTCTAGTCATGTTGCCATATTCCCAACTAATGGCAAAACTGGATCTTTGGCAGCAATTCTGAATACTATTCCAATTGCTAATTCATAGACAAGCAATCTGATTGACCTAGAATGAAAATCGCAACAATAACAGATGACCTTTCTTTGTCGTTAAATTTGTTTGTTTGGTGTTTAATGCCAATTTCAACATTATTTCAGATACATTGTGGTAGCCAGTGCACCTATCCATCCTTTCCTGAAGTTTCTTTTGTCAGTGCTTTGCTCAGTATTCTTCTAAAACCAATGGCTGCTTTCCCACATAACCATCATCCAAACAATGACCAGTGGTGAGAAAGGAATGAATCCTGTCTGAATCACTGTCATCAATCCTTGGAAAGAAATTTGGCCAAGCTGTGGATTTGACCAAGTGACCTCCTGTTATCAAGTCCTGGACACTACCAACTGCACTTCCAGGGCTGTGCTCTAAGGTTAAAATCAGAACAGCATTTATAACAGTTTGTAAACAAAGCCCCAGATATCTAGATCCCTACCTAGTACATACAACCTACATACCTGATTAACCTACAGTCCTTATTCTTTATTCTGTGACCTTCATCCACAATAATGTAAGTCCACTGATAGTTCTGTAAAAACCTTTTATCTATCATGGCCACTTCAAAGGAGGTGATGACCACTGGTCGCATAGTCACACCTTTAGAAACTGTGTGGTACCTGCCTATCTGTTTTCTGATGCTTTCTCGGTCCTCTTTCTTTCCATGATAAAACACTACTGGAAGCTGGGAAACAAAAAACATGGAAATAAGCCAAGCTCCATGGAAAAGGGGTTTAGAGCATCTGCAAAAATTATAAAGAACCAAGTCAGCCTGCTCTGTCTGCGCAGGCTGACCTAAGCCAAAACTTTTTTGATACTTGTCAGTTTTCTGTATGTCCAGGGATGAAAATGCATTAAACCCCTTTTGCCAGAGCATGGCTCAAACATTAACAACAAGCCATGTAATTCTAATCCCCAAAGTGTTCTAATTTTCATTAAAAAAAAGGTTTTCCTTTTTTCTCTCTTTAACTCTTTACCAAACGACAAATTTTTGGACTGGATCAAATTCAAAACATTTGCAGACAAAAAATTAAATCTTGTTAATATAATGATTTCTGACTTTTATAGGCTAGAAAATATTGCGGGAAAAGGAGAAAATGCTGGTTACCAGCATTTTATCCTTTTCCCACAATGTTTTCTATAGGCTTCTTTCTCAGGGTCGTTATAAGTTGGGATTGTGTGGTAAAGAGTTAATAAAGCTTGTGGTGTGTAAAGCCCATAAGATATAGAACAAAGTTATTTCATCTCAAATGTATATTCACAGTACAATAAGTACACTGCAATCTCTGAAACAAATGTGCATTCCAAGATCTCTGTACACATACACATTTCTTAAGCATTTAATTCAAATTGCAAAAATAATCCTGTGTTTTAAAGACAATCAAGAGAGAATGATTCTTAAAATATTGTGGAAATAAGAGAAAATGCTAGAAACCGGCATTTTCTCTTTTTTCCACAGTATTTTGTACCTGTTCAAAGACAAATCTCACCATTAGAACTGGATTGAATTTGTCACCTGCAAATTCACTTGAATAGAACAGTCTAAAAATCTGTTGTCTTATTAGCCTGGGTCCAGGTGGTAATAATTATAATTACTCTGAATCATACTTTTCTTAGAATTCGGGTCTGCTATTGATCTTTGGCAGCTAGCTATCTATTTATTGCTTTTGCTATTATTACCGACTGGGAACATTTGAGGGTCTCCCCATGATTATCAATTATGCCGATAAGCTTATTATAGACTTGTTTATCGCATGACGTCATAATGTTAATAGAGATGGATTGGTGCATTTTTCCTCCAATTCATTGCGACCTTCAACAATTCTTGTAACAACATCCTTTAAAAGCTTTCAGAGTCAAACAGTCAAAGCGATTAGCACCTATTGTTAATCTATCCACTACTAAATTCACTGTGAGTAACCATTTTGAAATTTTATTGTAAATATTTTAAAAAATGGCACGCAAGAAGGAAGTGATCAAACCTAGGCTATTGGAATTTCAGTACCTATTTCAGGCATGTACATTGGAAAACCGACTGCAGCGACATATACTTTACCCCACTGTGAGATGGGGTAAACTAGATGTCGCTGCGATCAGTTTTCAAATGCCCCAAGGCCGGCCTTTTTGACAAAGTAACGTCCAAATAATAGACAGGAAAAAAATGAACGGCCTGGAACCCAGGCTATTGTCTTGTAGGCATGAATAAGAACCTTGAAACTTACATAAGCATGTTCTCAGAGTTTTTCAAGTATTCTGGATTAAATCTTCGAAGTTGAGAAGATTGTTTGTCTAAATCTGATTACAAATGAACTATACAAATCTGAAAGAATACAATCACAGAACCCTTACCAGTGGAGCGAATTTCTTGAACTCATTCGACCAATTTGGCAAAGTGGACAATGGAGCCACTATCATGAAAGGACCCCGTGCTCCCATTGTTATAATCTGGGCAATCAAGGCAATGCACTGGATAGTTTTTCCCAGACCCATCTCATCTGCCAGTATACCGTTGACACCATTCAGATATAGAACCTGGAAATTACATTTATTTTAAAATAACATAAACCCTCATCATGCTGATAACAGAGTAAGAGTAGCTTCTGAAGATACCATGGATCATAATGAGAGTGTAGACCATAAAATATTTGAGCCATGCTCTGGCAAAAGGGGGCTTAATACATCTCCGTAATCCATCATACCAATAAAGCCATCACATACTTATGGATCCATAATAGCCACTTTTTTTAACAACCGACTCAATCATGAGGTAGACTGATCCTTTGACATGCAGAAAATCGACCAATAGCGAAAAGTTTCGGCCCAGGTCAGCCTGCGCGGACTGCGCAGGCTGACCTGGGTCGAAACTTTTCGCAGATGCATTAAGCCCCCTTTTCACAGAGCGCGGCTCATTTATATTACACCCATTGAAAATCATATATTAGAATTTTACTGGTACTTCCATATCAGCATGCCCACTGACATTTTTAATATGGGATACATGCACTCCTTCTGTTAGAAAATGTGGGGTACACTACAAATTTATAAGTACAGATGATAAAAACACAGAATAAAAAAAAAAGATTAATTCACTTTATTCTTCAATTTTTATGATCTATTGTTAATTTGTGTAGTTAATTTAGGTTTTATCACTGAAATGACATTTAAAGATTAGTAAAGAGAGAAACTGGTAGACCCTATCATTCTCCTTACTCTAGCTTGTTATCATAATATTAATCATGAAAATAAAGAGAAGCATCTGTGATAACGACAAGTCCATTTGAATGGTGGTGTACAGAGTACCAGTACAAACTGGTCAGTTCTGTTCTATTACTCAACTTGTTGACTGGAGACTACAACAACGAAACAAAAGAGAAGAAAATCTACCGATATCAAAATCATGAACAATACAAATTTAATATCTGTGATTAAATTAAGTTAAATTTCGATAAGTTTACTAAAGTGGACTATTTTTGTGAACAGATTATGGTTGTATCACATCCAAATATCTGGAGGTCCGATAAGCAGTACAGCGAGTCCATCATTTCCAACTTAGTTTTCGTAATTATTTGTGCATGTTAATTATCTTTTCAGGACTGATTGACAAATATTTTCGGTTTTATAATCAGAGATTTACTTCCCTTAGAGTTAATGTTTTTTACATTTAAAAATGCGAAAATCATCTCGTTGGCAATGAGTGCAGGTGAAACAGTCACCTGAATAACAAAGATAATTAATGATAACAGTAATCAAAATCATCTAGAAAATAATAACATTAAAATTTTAGTAAATCAAAATTATAAATAAAGATTAACTCTTTGTGATTAAAGATTTGTGGCACTTGGCTTTGAAAAGTACATCAAATATTGTGGAAAAAGGAGAAAATGCTGGTTATCAGCATTTTTCATATTTTCCCACAAAGTTTTCAAAAGCAATCTTTTTCGGGGTTTGTTAAAACACTGGATTGCATGGTTAAGGGTTTTTATCTCTTTAGATCTACACTAAAACCTATACATGTCTGAATAGTCTCAATGATCTTCCTTAATATCGCATACCGTCAACCAGTTAAGTCCTTCAACTTGATACTTTCTTAAATCTCCTCCTGTAAAGAAAGCTGGTTTCAGTATGGTGCCATCTTCTGCTATAGCTGGTTGTTTTGTGTCTAAATCATTTATTTCTTCAGCTTGATTACCCTCCTTAAATGAAAAAAAGCAAAACAATTAATTGCAAAGCCAAATTGAAGCCCAAATTCACCGCTTTAAGTCATTAAAACAAATTACTCAAAAAAAAGTTAAAATCTGAACACCATATGCAATTCCACTTCGTACTATCAGAACAACATTGGTGTATCACAATGAGAAATGAGTCTGTACATTTGGAGTTACAAAATAATATAGATCTACAATGTAAAAAAAAATAAGCTTCTCTTTTTTTTAAGATAGTTATATCTATTCTCGTTTTCAGCCAGTTTTTAACCCATATCATCTTTAATTATGTAAGTAAAATCATTCTTGTATCTTCATGCCAAAGGTTGCCTCTTACAGCTGCATAGTACCAATAATACGACCTCATTCACCTGTGTGAGAAGTGTATTTTGCAATGCTTTAACCCTTTATCACAATCCCGACTTTTAAATACCCTGAAGAAGACATTTGAATGCATTGTGGGAAAAGGAGACAACAGCTTGTAACCAGCATTTTCTCCTTTTCCCATGTTTTCCACCGTTCAACAAACAAATTTTCAGTATCTCAGCCACCTTGATTTGTTGTCTAAAAATGCTTTTAATTCTGACCAGTCCAAAATTTTGACTTTGGTAAAGAGTTAATGCAAAAATAGTGAACAAAGTCCTGTAGTTTACTTTTCACAATCTACCTCATATTGCTCAACTCACCTTTGTTGGTTTTAGCTTGTCATTGGATTTTGGAGTTTCAGGGACATTTTCATCATTAAGTCTTCTCTTCTTGGAAGAAAGAGCCTGAGGAAAAAGAATGAAGAGATCTTTTTTAATGATGTTAAATGCTATTTTCAATATTATTTCAGTTATAATGCAGAGGCCAGTGCACAAATCCACGTTTTCCTGCAGTTTCTTTTTTCCACGGACCAGTTCTTTGCAGAATAGTTCTCCCAAGCCACTGGCTGCTTTCCCACATAACCACAGTCTAAACAATGATCAGCACTGAGAGACATATGAATCCTATCCCAAATACTATGATCAGAAAAAATTCGCCTAGCTGGCTATTCAAACCAGCCACCCTCTTGTTTCAGTGGGCATAGGTTCAGGGTCATGGAATTTTGGATTTTTCCCACTTGCTCACAGACAATTTGGACTGACTTTTCTACTTGTTCCCAGTAAAAGTTCACTTATACAAATAATTAGTGTAGATTAGTATCAGGTTTGTAAAAATGGCTTAATTAACCCACTTTTTTTCCCCCCCAAAAGTACAATTGTTGAACAATATGTTTATATCCTGTAAAATGTTCCCTTGTGCAACAAGTTATCATCATCACTGCAAGAAGCTATATAATGATGGAAGATACTGTTAAACTTATTCCATTTACATTCAGGCACTAATTTCAGTAATCAGCATTCATCACTTTTTCCCATAAAATTTTCTACCAAATCCCATCTTTAGAGCTTTATCTAATATATCTGTCTGCAAATACTTTCAATATGGCTAAGTATAAAATTCTATTGTTTGTCACAGAGTTTACTAGATAACTCATTCAACTGTTTTTGTCAGCTTCAATTTGTTTCTGTCATATTCTTTGATGCCATCTATCAAAATGAAGTTAAAGTCACATTCTCAAATTAGCAATGCTCTGTGAAAAGGGTGCTTGCTGCATCTGCAAAAAAGTGTCGACCCAAGTCAGCCTGCACGCACAGGCTGACCTGTGTCAAAACTTTTTTGCTTTTGATAGATTTTCTGCATGTCAAAGGACCAGTGTATCTCGTGAGTCAGTAGGTTGTCATACAACATGGATTTTACTGACCCATACTTATTTGATCACTTGCTTGATATAATGCATCAAGGAGATGCTTTAAACCTCCTTTTTCTAGTGTACATCTCAAATTGACATAAAAATTTCTCTTACCTGTAACACTTCTGTAGCTGAAGCTTCTTTCTCCAAAGTTTTCCTCTTTTTGCCAGATGTTTTAATATTACCTACATTAAAACATGATAAAATATGTCATGCTTGTCATATTTCATGTTTCCGTCGAACTTACTTTACTTTTTTTTTTTTTTTTTTTTTCAACTAAATATTTCAAGTACAATTAAAAGAAAAAATACTTTGAAAAATGACTGTACTACAGACATAACCTTTAAAGACCCAGTAAAGGCCAAAATATCAAAGCAGGTGTCATAATACATCTAAATTTAAATCATACCATTTAAAAGTATGGAAAATATTGTGGAGATGACAGTCCGTTATCGTGTGGTGGGGCCATTATGTTAGTTGCTGGCAGAAAAAAGAATTTTAAAATCAGGCAAATAGTAAAAAAAAAAAAACCAGCTACCTGGCAAGTTTTAGCCTAGTTTTGAAATTAACCTCTCTGTCAGTGACTAACACTTGGACCGACCCTACAGTGACAGATTGCCATCTTCATAATAATTTCCATACTTTTAAATGGCATGATATAAACTCAAATGCATTTAAACATCCGCTTTGTTTACATTTGACCTTTATTGTTACTTTAATCTATTCATACCGATATCCTTAGTATCCCATCTCGTAAGTGTTTCATGGAATGGAATTTTTTTCTACACAAGAGCACTGCATGCGGGTGCTAATGATAGGCTGCACACACTTTTAGAAATAGATTGGTATTCAGTGAAAATTGTTAGCTGAGCTAATAGAATGGAACCATTGCCACAGGGAGGAGAAAGCAACTCCTCACAATATTTTCCGAAGCTGCAAATAATTCTTGCACAATAATAGGATAATATGTAAATGGGAAAACAAAGGAAAATATTTTGACAGACAGAATCCCTTTTGAATAATGCCCTTTACTGCCTAGTTGTATCAGAAAAATTCATTTGTAATTCACATAGATGGGAATTATCAAATTCCTTTGAGAATTATTCTTGAATGCATTTGTTTATTGTTTTAAAAACATTCCATGTTTCTGCAAGTTCATGAAGCGATAATCCCCTCTCTGAATAATCCTTGGCAGAACACTACCAACATGGAAAATATTGCTGAGAAAAGAGCAACACTTTGTATGTAAAACTGCTTATTTTTCCTCTGCATTCAAACAGCTGGTATCAGCAAAGTAGCGAGACAAAAACACTATAAACCAAACAGTTTACCTAAAATGGCAGGAAGTGTTTTATTTCTACTGGACCTTCTTCTTTCTACTACATTCTCATTTTCTTTTTCTGAGGATTGAGAACTGGCTGAGTCATCTATACTCTCCCCATCACCTGTGTCTGCAACCTTCCCATCCTCATACAGTGTTGGAGTACTTGGTGAACACTGAACATCAGACAGTGCTGGAGAATTGGGGACACTTAAATGAGACTTGGGCACTGGGGCCCTTAATGATTTTTTCACCTGTGGTTTCTCTGACACATCTGAGCTCTAAAAACATGACAAAGAAACATTTAAACCTAGATTATTGAAAACCTGTCATGAATGTCATGAAAGCAGTATTAATTTACCTTCATATCACATACACGTACAGTGAAAATTATACATATAAGCTTTAATCTCCATGAAAAATATTATCTTTAAGCAAGTCGTACTGCTGCTGCCACATCATTGTCAACAGCAGATAAAGCAGACATGAATTCAATGTACCTGGATTCTTGATGGGACCATACAAAACATACATTTATATATAACTATCAATGTATTCTGGGTTTGAAACTGTTTTAAAAAAATTGTACACGAATAGAACTGTAGATACTTTTCTTTCTTGATTGTTTTTAATAATAGAGATGTTTTTGTAGTCAACTATAACATATATCTTATATTTCCTCAGTCTTGTTCCAGTCCTCCATGATTCAGTGGTAATAGCACTGAATTTGATATTCCAGTAACTGCTCCTTTTCCATCAGTTTAACCGTTTACTGCAGGGAGCATGACAACTTGTTTTTCTAGTTTAAGTCAGTCTGATAAAGTAAATATATCAGAGTTCCTCTATGGCCAAGTGTTCAATGTGTTTGAAATGTATTCAGGAAATTATAATTTTATCTCTGCTGGTCATTATGGGAGTATCCTAGGACAAGGGTAAGCAGGACCCCAGCCACATTGTAGTGAAACCTTTTGCAGCCATGTTAAACTGAATTGCTGTTATGGCACAACTGAAATATCATAGAGGCATAAACCTCAATTCCAACAAACATTCAGGTCACTTATCCATTGATCTTTTACCTTTTTATCTTCTGTATCTTTCTGTGATTTTCCGCCCTCTTTTTGCGTTCCAAATTTATTCAGCCATCTTTCTCTCCTTGCTTTTTCCTCTTCCTTCTGCTGTTCCATTCTTTGGATAATATAGGCTGTGAACATGGTACTCTTCTCTAACAGTGACTCCAGCTTCTTGTATCTCATCTCTTTCGTGTCTTCATCCATTTTCATCCAAATCTAAAACAAAAGTATGTTCCGGTTTCAAACACATTACTGTGCTTAACTCTTTACCACACAACAAAATCTTAGACTGTACCATATTGAAAGCATTTGCAGATGACAAACAAATGTGACTCAAATATTGAAATATGTTTTGGGAAGGGTAGAAAACTTTGTGGAAAAAGGTAACCAGCATTTTCTCCTTTTCTCACAATGTTTTCACAAGCTTTCTTCTTCAGGGTCATTAAAAGTCGGGATTGTGTGGTAAAGAGTTAAATATAGAACTGTATGTAACCCTTTACCAAACAAAATTTAAGCCTTGTCCAAATTAAAAGTATTGGCATACAACAATTTCAATGTGGCTAAAATGGTGCATTTTTCTTTAATAGGGTAGAAAACATTGTAGGGAGGAGGAGAAAATGCTGGTTACCAGCATTTTCTCTTTTTCCCACAATGTTTTCAAAAGGCTTCTTTCCCAGGTTTGTTGGAAGTCGGCTTTGTGCGGTGAAAGGTTAAACCTAGAACATTATTACAGAGGTATTCATTACTGTACATAAACCTTTGACTGTACATAAACTCATCACTGTACTATAAAGGTACGTTTTGAGATTCAAAGAATAACATTTCTATTTGTTCTTCCCTAAAACTTATCTTGTGGATACTCTTTGTCTAATCGAGGATTCTAATGAATATTGACAACCTACTCACAAGCAATATTTGGACAGCAAATTCACTCGTTAAACAGAACTAACAAAAACGAAGTTTAAAACACAACTGAAAAACATTTCAGGGTTCCCGTTCACATACATATATGCGTGAATCACGTACAAACTTTCAAATGCACAGCAAAAGTGAATAAAATCCCGCATGAAATCTAAACTTGTCTGATCACATACATGCATGTTGACAACCACAAAAATTGTGAATCAAAACATTGACTTAAAACAAACTTCTATTGGGCGTAAGATTATGGTAAGAAATTGGAAATTCCAGTGGATAGTAAATGTACTATTACGAGCTCATATTAGCAGTCTGACTGGACTCGATAATTTTGCAGGGTTTTCCTTCATCCATATGCTCCTAAAGTAAACATTGACATGCGGTACCATTGCAACAATTAATTTCGCGGGCTTTTTATTCACCTGGAACTGCAACACGTGAACATCGTGAACATTTTCATATATGGGAAATTTATTCCAATGAAATTTTAATTCCATCAAATTTAATCCTTACGCATGGATCGAGTAAACATTATAACCTGAAATAAGACTCGTAGTTCAAGCCAGATTTTGACGCTAAAAATATCTGCCTAAGCGTCAATCTGACACATGACATTATCGGCTAAAGCTTCATATAAATTAGCTTGTGTGCATCCAGCAGAGATATGGGCTTTAATACACAATCAGTATCGAATTTGAAGGACGCAGCAGCTCTGTTTATTACAGCTAATATGGCTGGCAAGTCATCTGTGAAAAGGTGTTAAAGGTGTTTATCCACTTTTCTAGTGTAAAATGACAAACCACTTTTCTAGTGTAAAATGACAAGTTATAAAGTTGCCAGCTACCCTAATAGACAAATTTTATATCAAATCATGCTGTAACACTTCTCCAAAAATCAACTGAATTGAAAAAATGATCAATGAAAAAAAAAAACCTGAATACCCATGACACAACAAAGGTCAGTTTCGACATCGTCCGATCAGAGGCACTTTAAACTGTTTTGTCATCTTAAATAATGAGTTTTAACAGAGAATTTACACAAATCTCTGTATAAAAAATATGTGAAAGCTAAAATCTATGTTTAATAATGAGTAAAAAATTTTGGTTCTTTTATGTAATTAACATCTATTTGTATCAATCTTGGCCTGTATTCATCAAACACTGCAAAATTAAATAAAATTCTAAATCCAAATGGCATAATTGACTGGAAGAGACAGACTTCTTATTCAATAAGATTGCTTGTCATGTATCCTGTAATTAAGTATTATTATTATTATTAATTGGTGTTTTAAGGCGCATCGACAGCTATGGTCATTTAGCGCGCATGAAGGTTATAATTAGAAATTAAACAATAAAATATTAATTTGAAAGTCTATATTTTATTATAAAAATCTATTTCTTTTAGGTATTCTAAAATGTTATTCTGTTGTACATGTAAAAATAAATTTTGTAAGCTATTAACACTAAAATGTTTTGACCGTATACGGTCGAAATTTTTACAGTTTAATAAAATATGTTTTATAGTTAAAGGCTCATTACAGTTTATACATTGTGGTGCTCTCTCATTATTTAAAAGATGCACATGTGAAAACCTTGAGTGTCCCACACGACATCTTGTTAAAATTACTTGACTTTTTCGGTTACAATAAAATTCATATTTATCATTAAAATTTGGCTTGATCGCTAAAAGCTTGTTGTTAAAACATTGTTGCCATTTAATTTGACATTCAGACTTGATAAATTCATTTATTTGTTGTTTTTTGTCAGTATAAGGAATTTTTATGTTGGCTATGTTCATATTTACGGCATCCTTTGCTTCTTGATCAGCTATTTCATTACCTTTTATATTAATGTGGCTGGGTATCCAGCAGAATATTATTGACTTTGATCTACTTAAATAAACATATTTTCTGAAAAATTGTTGAATCAATGGATTTGGGTTATCAGGATGTTTTAAAGATTGTAAAACTGACATTGAATCAGAAAAAACTATGAATTTCTTGTTATTATTGTTTTGTATTGAACAGAGAGCAATGTTTAAAGCTACAGCTTCTGCTGAAAAAATAGAGCTACGATCTGGTAGTCTTATTTTGGCAGTTTCTTGCTTGTGTACTGAAGCGCAACCAACTTTATTATCTTGTTTCGAACCATCAGTATAAATTGAAATGTAATCTTTATACTGTGATTTGATTTCTAAAAATTTATTTTGATAAAATAATGGATTTGTAACTGATTTCTTATTTACGTTGAGATCAAAAATAATATTTGGTGGATCTATGGTCCACGGCTCTTTTACAGGAAGTTTAAAGGGCTTAATATTCTTTATATTTATATTTGATTCATCAAGAAGAGGTTCAACTCTTAGACCAAGTGGTTTGATAAAATTAGGTTTATTTTGAAAAAGTATTTTGTTTGGTGAATTAAAAATGTCATTGTAAACCGGATTCTTTGTATTTGAAGCCAGTTTAGTTACGTACTGTAAGGATAGTTTTTTCCTTCTATCATATAAGGATGGCTCCTGGGCCTCTGAATACAAACTTGTGACAGGTGACGTTCGGAAAGCTCCCAAAGCTAACCGAAGACCCTGATGATGAATAGTGTCCAACTTTTTTAGGTAGCTTTTCCTTGCAGAGCCATATATAATACATCCATAATCCAGTTTTGACCGTATTAGAGATCTGTATAGATTTAAAAGAGTTTTTTTATCTCCTCCCCAGTCAGAGTGGGAAAGTACTTTTAAAACATTCAAAGCTTTTTGACATTTCAGTTTCAAAGCATTAATATGTGGAATGAAAGAAAGTTTTTTGTCAAAGATAACTCCTAAAAATTTTGCTTGATCTACTATTGGAATTGGACTATTATATATTTTCAATAATGGATCCAAGTGCAACCTGCGCTCTTGGCAGAAGTGTACACAGTTTGTCTTTGTCTTGGAAAATTTAAAACCATTTTCTACAGTCCATTTCTCAATTTTGTCTAAATTATTTTGAAGCTTAGTTTCAATTGTTTTCATATCTTTGGACCTGTAACATATTAAAAAATCATCCACATATAAGGAACAGTTCACATCGTCATCTAAACATTTTACAATATTGTTAATCTTGATATTGAACAGAGTAGGTGAGAGGATACTTCCTTGAGGAACTCCCTGTTCTTGTTCATAGTCATCAGAAAAAGATGTGCCTACCTTAACTTTGAAACATCTATTTGATAAAAAGTTTGAAATAAACTTGGGTAGATTTCCCCTTAATCCAATTTTATGAATATCTTTTAAGATGCCATGTTTCCATGTGGTGTCATAAGCTTTTTCTAGATCAAAAAATATGGCAACTACATGTTGTTTCTTTACAAAAGCATTTCTGATAAAAGATTCTAATTGTACTAACTGATCTGTCGTGCTTCTGTTTTTTCGGAACCCCGATTGATGTTCCGATATAATATTATTGGATTCGAGGTAAAAATTAAGTCTATTGTTTATCATTCTCTCCATGGTCTTACATATACAACTAGTTAAAGCTATGGGTCTATAATTTGTTGGATTTGTATGATCTTTATTTGGCTTAGGAATTGGAATGATTGTAGCTTTGGACCAACTTTTCGGGAAGGTACCTTGTTCCCATATAATGTTAAAAATGTTTAACAGAGTTTGTAATGAAATACGAGGTAAATGTTTTAAAAGTTGATAGTGTATTTCATCTGCACCTGCAGCAGAATCATGAGCATTTTTTAGAGAATTTTCAAGTTCCGATAGTGTGAAAGGTAAGTTGTAGTTTTCATTTGTATCTGTTTCAAAATTAAGTTCTTCCATTTCTGCTTCTTGCTTATGTTTTCTAAATTGTGGTTTATAATTTGCAGACGAGGAGTTTGTTTTGAAAGTTTTACCCAAGATATTAGCGATTTCTTCTTTACTTTCATAGTTTTTGTCATCTACCTTGATATGCGAGTGTTTCATGGTTTGATTCTTTCCATTTATTTTCCTTAACATATTCCAAATGGTTGTCATGGGAGTTCTAGAATTAAGTTTAGAAATGAAATCTTTCCAAGATGATCGTTTTGCTTGTTTAATAGTACGTCGAGCCTTAGCTCTCATAATTTTACAAACATTTAAGTTTGTTTTTGTTGGATATTGTTTGAAACGTTTTAAACTGTCTTTACGTTTTTTAATAGCTTCTTTACAATCATCATTACACCATGGCTTTTTCTTCTTAAAAGTATTTGTTGAAATCTTCGGGATGCACTGATTTGATATGTCAATTAAAGTTTCAGTAAAAGAAAGCATTGGATCTTCTGAATTTTCAAAATTGTCAATCAGTAATTTTTCATGGCAAAGAATATTGAATTTTTCCCAGTTAGCTTTTTTAAAATTCCATTTTGGAATTTTCTCATCTTCTGTTTTCTCAGTTTCTTGTATAATGATAGGAAAATGATCACTTCCATGGGAATCTTCACATACTTTCCATTCATAATCAAGGTACAAGGAAGGATGGCAGAGTGAAAGATCTATTGCTGTGAGAGAACCTGATCCAGGATGCAGGTATGTATGTTGATTGGAATTAAATAGACATAAATTATTCTCTGCAATGAAATCTTCAATTATTTTACCTCTATCATTGGTATCTGAACAACCCCATAATTCGCTATGTCCATTAAAATCACCACATATGATGTAAGGTTGAGGTAGTTGTAGTAAAAGATTTTCTAAATCATTTTGATCTATTCTTTTATTTGGTGGGATATAGATAGAGCATATTGTTATAGTTTTGTTTAAAGATGCTTTTATTGCTATTGCTTGTAGATTTGTGTTTAAGTCTATCTTACGATGAGGTACCGTAGAATGTATTATGATAGAAGAACCACCAGATGTTCTTTGGCAATCATTATGTATGTAGTGATAGGAAGAATAATTGCGAACTTCCAAGTTATCATTGGGGGTTATAAAAGTTTCTTGAAGACAACAAATTTGTGGATTTAATAAAGATAAAAGAATTAGTAGTTCATTAAAGTTGGCTTTTAGACCTCTACAATTCCATTGTAAAATTGAGTTTTGACCCATTATACTTGTATATTGGGAGTTTGAATTTACTTAAAAGTTATTTGACTGAGGAGTCAATTTCCAATTCCATATCTTCTAAACTTTCAAATTTATTTGCCAGCTTAACAGGATCCTGTGACCCTTTCTTCTGTCTATTTGATTGTTGTTTATCTTTTTCTTTTTTATCTGGTTTATTTTTCTGGCTTTTATTTGGTGATGTAGTGCATGAATTAGCTCTAGAAGCTGATCTTGATCTACTAGAGTCTTTTGTTTGGTTAGATTTTGAACCTGTTTCAGATGTTTGAGGTGGTTGGACAGATGGAGACGTAGATTTCGAGGAAGGTTTAGCGCCTTGCTCAAAATCCACGGGATCATACTGTGTCCCACAAGTTCTCGTCTGAGGTTTTGCTGTTGCTGATTGAACTATCTTAGAGTACCTAGGTTCAAAAGCTGTCTCATATTGTTTTTTTGCCTCGAAGTAAGAAATCTTTCTTATTGTTTTAATTCTCATAATTTCTTTTTCTCTTTTCCAGACTTCACAGTTGGTTGATCTTGCACTGTGATCTTTACCACAATTTACGCATTTGAAAGGTCTTTGGCAGATGCTAGATGTGTGTTTGGATTCACCACATCTATCACAGATTACTGCATCTGTGAGCTTGCAGTTGTCTTCGTGGTGTCCAAATTTTTGACAATTAAAACAGCGCAAAGGATTTGGGATGAACTGTTCCACTGGTACTGTACGATAAAAGATTCTAATACTCTGAGGCAAAGTGGTGGTGTTAAAAGTGAGGAGTAGTGTATTGGTTTCAAGTTGAACATTATCTTTTTTTATTTTGAATCTTTTGCACGCAACAACTCCTTGCGGTGCAAGATATTCAATAATTTTTTCCTCTGTTTCTCCTTTCAGTACTCTGTCTTTCACAATTCCTCTGGATTTGTTAAGTGAGTTGTGCTCTGAGACTGAGACTTTCAAGTTGTAAAACTTTTTCACTTTTAACAGAGATTCAACTTGACTTGCTCTTGATGTTTCAACAAGTAGCAGTTCGTTTTTTAATTTTTTGACTGATTTTGGAGTGCCTATCAAACTTTCTATCTGTTTTTCAATTATAAATGGAGATAGAGATGTGATGGGCTTTGCCTCCTCACTTTTAATAACCAAGAACTTTGTGTTGTTTAAGTAAGACGTTTCGTTTTCGTTATTCGGTCGGGGTCTTTTGTTTTGGGAAGCCATGATTTTGATAGTGTAATTTCAATAGCTATGCGCTCCACCCTCCTCGGAGCCCTACAAGGGGACGTGTAATGGAAATGGATTTCCTATTTCCGACGCCAGAGCTACATAGCTATTATACTTAACAAACCTTAAGTGAAGAGAAACTATAGGTCTATTAATTAGCCCATCAGCCGCCGCTTTATAAAGGAAAACAATGTAAAAGATAAGAAAAAAGAAAAAATCTAACCCGGTTGGTATCATAAGATACAAAGAAAGAAATATAGATAAAAGTATGTAATCCTAAAAGCTAGGCACGACCGAGCCGATTGAGACGGGTCGGGCCTAACCCATCCCTCTCGTCTATCCGAGGCCAGGGCCAAAGCAGTGTGTTGAGTGCTGGAGATCCCTGGGCACTCTCAACTACCAGGATCCCCTTTTCCGGCATACGAGATGCCACCCACGGCAAACAAGTGGCTTCTGAATCAAAGACAGAAATCTTTTATCAGAAGAAAGTTTGCTCAATGAAATATTTTCAATCAAGAAAGCTTTAGATATAGAGTGTTAGCATGATAACTTTAATAATTAGATCTGATAACTTAGAGCTTACTAGAGTTCTCATTATAGATCTCTACTTGTAGGTAAGGTTCTAAATACAAGTATGCTAAATGTTTCAAATTCTTCAAACATATAGTGCTAGAGATTGGAAAAGGTGTTGACGAATACAAGAACAAAACATAGATGTTATACACAGATGTCGTTATACTCTTCGTCCAGTGTGCTACCCACTGGCACAGATGATACACACACAAATGAGCATGTTAGTATATGAGACAGGAAAGTGTATAGGAAAGATATGTTTTCAAAAAATAAAAAAGCACTTTTGGAATGAAAAATTTGTTTTGGAAATCATTTGATCTTAATATGTATTGTTCTTCAGCCACTTTTATGTTTTAATTTTGGGTTTGTTAATTTTTTCCTGGAAATATTTAATCGTATTGACTTTAGTATTTTTATTTTCATATTTAGGTTGATTTTGTTATTCTCATATTTTTTCTACCATTTACTTTGAATTGAATTATTTTGGACCTGTTTTATCAATTTTAGTTGTATTATTATTATCGGTCTCCTCTGTTTCTGGGGACTTTTACCACCCATATGCCACAGAGGCGAAGGCAGCCACCAATTTCTAAGGCCCCGAGTGGCGGGGGCCCCTGTAATTAAGAAATAGAATTAGCATAATTAATATTAATGAAATAATACAGTGAGGTCTGCAGGAGCATTAAATTAATGATAACTACAGTATACTGTTTTTCTGCAGGCAATTAATCATTTTTGGTAAAACTAGAGTGAAACCCTCAACTTTTTCAGAAACCCCCCCAGTTTTTCAAATTCGTTAATCTAGGGGGTGACAAAAACCCCTTGTCTGGAAAAGCTGTAGGAACCCTGCAATTGAAGGAAACAACAACTGTATTATGCAAAACTATTTACCAGAAATTACAGCTGGTGATTAACCTTAAGAGTGCTCCAGATGAACACTTTCAGTATGTCGAAAATACTTCACCTCATGACCACCCCGAGAATACGGCAACTGACTATTGCAAACCATGTTTGTCAAAACAAAATTTTCCCTACTTCTAAATGATCACTAACCCGGAAATATGTGCACCCTGCTATTCCAAAATTATGACCACCATTCTCAGTACTAATGTTACAACCACCATTTTCAGTACTAATGTGAAATTACCTGTATATTTTAAACCTTTGAAAGCACAGCTCCATTTTCATAACTTCTTCACAACCAATACATTTTCACAATTTCTTTACAAACAGCTAATTATTACATTACGCAACATAATCAAATGACTAGTGAATTGATATAAAGAACTTTTTCGGCTTGTATGCGAAATTAAGCATTTATCACACATTGCTGACCCAAAAACAACATTATCGACATACAAGTGATTTCGAGTTGTTTATAGACAGCCGTAGTGATTTGAAACCTTGGCTTAATTAGTGATTGTGATGGGATTACTTTTTCTTTTAGAGACACATTGCATTGAGCTGCAGTTGCTTCAATATTCTAAGCATAACTGTGTCAACAACATTTTGACGAATACCTGCCCCTGTTGTATCGGTTTCTCAATTGATAGTTAACAAGTAGTCCAAGTATATCTTAGATAATAACGGAGATATTACAAATGTTAAAATTTTTGCATGACAATGCAAAGAACGCCAGGGCTATGACATTACTGCAACTTTTTCTTCGAAAACAGCCAGGCTAAAATGAACCGCAAAGGTAAGGATGCTCAATAATTACCACATATTTAAAAATCATTGTTTAAAAATTAAAATTGAAAAAATATTTGCTGTGGAGACTACAAAAAATGAAAATCAATAGCAGATCAAAAAAAGGAACAGGACAAGTTCTATCAGTAACATAAACACAAAAATGTGTAGTTTTTGTTTCTATTTTGTTATTTTATGTAAATATCTGATTTCAAGAGTTTAAATAGGCAATTATGAATTGCCATTCACTTACATGCAATTCTATAAACAAAATAAAATATATCATTTTTTTATTGAACATGTGTGGGCATAGGCTTCCCTAAATACCGGTATAACACATTTCTTGGCATATAATTTAAATCTACTCAAGCTTACACAGAGTAAGGGTCGATTCAAAATTTAGAGAGGTGAAACCTAGATATCACACCACCCTGCCATTCAGACCGGTCAACTTTTAAAAGTATCAAGAATGGTCTTATAAAAATGTTTTGCTGTATGTTGATGAAAGATCAAGCTACACATTTCTGATTTTATGCTGTCTGATCTTCATCTGCACAAAGAAAGGAGTTGTGTATGTTGCTATCTGCTCAAATAAGTTTACAATACACTACCTCAAAGACTTCACTACAAAAAGGGGATACTCAACATGAATCAAAGTTTTAATCTATAAAATCACTTCATGGCATAGTAGCAATAGGACAAATTGCGTGCTATGAATAATTTTTTTTTCCATGAAGACTTTCTAAAGATGTCTGCTGCAAGGCTCTCAAAAAGGCGGTAACAAGGTTAAACAAACACTACCAATTTTCTTCAAGGTAGTTTTCTTCTACACTTGCTCACCTCTTTCCTCTGTCTGTATTCCTCCTCTTCCTCTAGCTTGGCCTTCTCTTCAAGCTGTACTTGTTCAGCTTTCACTTTGTCCGTAATCAAATCTCCACTGTCACTGCCATTATCAGAGGCACAGTCTCCCCTACTATTGCCTTCCATTTCCAGAGGTGATGATGGGCTATCTATCTCCTTAGACAGGGAAGGTACTACAGCATCTATGTACGAAAGTGCACAGAGCCTATGTTGAGAATTTTTAAATACAGCATGACTGACCTAATAACATTCCTGAGGTGAAAAACTTTTGAAAATATTGAGGAAAAGGGGGCAGTCATTTGTCATAAGCAATAGCTCCCCTTTCCACAATATTTTCAATATACATGTAATCAAAGACAAGTATTCTCAGGTTTTTTCCCCTGCTTCATTTCATTCTGCATGTTTTTTTTAAGCCTAGAATTGGCAGCATCCATTTTTATGCCTAGAATTGGCAGTATCCAGTTAAGTCTTTCAGGTCTTAACCCTTTTCCACACAACAAAATTTTAGACCTGTCCAAATTGAAAGCATTTGTAGATGACAGTTTTAACGTGGCTCATATGAAATGATTTTTCTTTGATAGGGTAGAAAACGTTGTGGGAAAAGGAGAAAATGCTGGTAACCAGCATTTTCTCCTTTTCCAACAATGTTTTCAAAAGCCTTCTCTTTCAGGGGCGTCAAAAGTCGTCATTGTGTGGTAAAGGGTTAATTTCTATACACACAGACTTTTAGACCATTTTCTGATTAATAAGTAATTGAAATACAGTAATGGGATTTGTTTTTGACAGAGTAAAATGTGTCGATGAAAAAGAAGAAATTGCTGTTAAGTGGCACTTTCAGCTTTTCCTATGGTGTTTTGAAAAGTGCTCTTCCTCAGGGCAGTAACAACACATGAGTTTGGTAAAAATTTCAATCCAAGGTTTAACCCTTTACCTCACAATCCTCAGTTTTAATGAACCTGAGAAAGGAAGGCATTTGAAAACATTGTGGGAAAAGGAGAAAATGCTGGTTACCATAAAGTTTTCTGCTCTATTGGAAAAAAAAAATATTCATTTGAGCCACGTTTAAATGATCGTTTGCAAATGCTTTCAATTTGAAAGAGTCTGAAATTTTGTTGTTTGGTAAAGAGTTAAGTATCGAGGAGCTATGAAGTTCTTAACTTAGCATTATTCAACACTTTCTGTTAATCTGTATGACAGAACTTTAAAAAAAGAAAGTTTTGTGACACGATAGAAGCTATCTGCATGTTGAAAGTATGACAGCTTCAGTATCTAACTAGCCATGCAAACTATTTTTCTATACATGTACGTCAGAGTGATGAGGTGATCCTTGAAATTTTTCGATAGCTACAATGTCTTCTGGGTGTTAACTTGGTACCTAATGACAAAAATTTAGACACAACAAAATCAAAGCATGGCCCCCTGAAAGCTCCAGAAACATTCCTTTTTTCATTTATGTTAAAACCCTTTTCCGGACACCTTCATTTCAAAAAAGCTTCAAGTATTTTCACTCTCTATTTTCATTTCCAGTTCACTCTTTACCTAACAATCCTAGTTATAAAGTTCTAGAACTTGTTTTTCTACAAAAAAAATAAAAAAAAAAAAAAGATGTCTCCCCCCTTTTTGGTGTCAAAAGGATTGGTATGTGACCAAGGCAATTTCTAACTGTACTAATGCTCATTTTTCTCTAATGGTTTTCGAGTTATACAGCGGACACGAAATTGTACGTAAAATGCGTAAGGAAAATAATCAAAAGGAAATAACTCGAAAAATATACAAGCCAGAGCAATGGTTCTTGTGCATAACACTTCGTGTTATGGTGCTTTATAAATGTGTGAAGTTTTATCAAAACATCTTAAAAGGTTTTCCAGTTATAGAGCGGACATGATTTGTGACGGAAAATAATGAAAGGGAAATAACTCGAAAAATATACAAGCCTGAGTTATGGTTCTTGCGAGTGACACTTTGTTTCATGGTGCTTTACAAATGTGTGAAGTTTTATCAATATATCTTACAAGGTTTTTGAGTTATAGAGTAGACACGATTTGTCACAGACAAACAGACGGACAAACAGACGCACAGGGAAAACAATATGTCTCCCGACCCTGATGGGGGGGAGACATAATGACCCTAAGGAAAAAGCCTTATGAAAAAATGGGAAAAGGATAAAATGCTGGTAAACAACATTTTCTCCTTTTCCAACAATGTTTTCTACCTTTACAGGAGCAGATTTCAACAACTGAGCCACATTTAATTTGTTGTCTACAAAAAGTTTGAATTTGGATGAGTCTAAAACTTGGTTGTTTGGTATAGAGTTAACATAAAACTTGAGTTTTTGTCTAAAATCAAGTACCATACAACGGCAGGCTAATTGGATAAGATACTTTGAAGCATATGGCTCTTTTAATAATTTACCCTTTGAACTTACTCACATTCATATATCCATAACAATCTTGTCTACAGAATGCATGTGTAAGGCTCTCTTTCCACTTGATCTGTACTTTAGTTGATTGCTTTTGTGCATACTTCACAAAATGCAACTCATGTTACATCGAGCATTATAAATACATACTTATTTTTTCAGTAGCTACCTTCATTTATTTTTCACATCATTTTCCATTTCTTTCAAATTAAAATTGGGTAAAAGTATCGTTTGTAACAGAGACAGCCTTCCTTTTTATTTCGCCAGCTATGCTGTGAGGCAGGACAAACTTTCACCATCACATAGGTATCTATGGGTTGACTGGTTAATTTTGGTCCAATCTAATATATGTTTTTCAAGTAGACAACCTTATAAATATTCTGAGTATACTCAGCCACTAAATTCAGCTGATTCCATATCTCACTCATTCTCAATAATGAGGCACAATGTATGTTGCTGTTAATTCTTTGTAAATCTGCAAGCAAACCGTGACATTCTGCACCATATATTAAAGCAACCATCGACGTAAGTGTAGCACAGAAACTATATCTTTTACCACATTGAATGCGATTAATAGAATGAGCGCTAACGTTGAGAAATGGTACTTTCGTTACCTGTCGCCTTAACAGTTTTTGATATATATTGGTCTATAATCCGTTTAATAAGGCAGCCGGGGCTCCCGCTGTCGATCGCCATTGACGCCAAATGCGAAAATTAAGAAAAAGTGGCGCTAAAAATGAAGCACTGGCGAATCTTCTGGCGACAAGTAAATGCCTATAAATCATTCTTAAAATATCTGAACTCCGACATAAACGGTATGTATCAAGTGTGAAGGATGCCTGTGTTACTGTTTATCACACCTAATCAAGCTGTCTTTCATTAACGGTTTTGTCTCATTACACACCATACTTGCATACACACCACACGATGCAAATCAGTCGAATGTCGATTTGGCCACGCCCCATTGTGCACTCAGAATTTTCCACACAATATCTACTGCGAGTCAATCAAAAATCAGATACAATATTTAATCACCGCCCATAATTTCTTAAGCCGCGCCTTGATTCTGCCTTACCTGGTGAGCATTCTCTCACTGGCTAGCAATTTATTGTGTGTATTTAGCGATGTCATTAATGAAAAACGTGAATATGGTATCGATTCGCTTATCTAGCGTAAAATAACAGATTTTGAAGTTAGCTGCTACCCTTTATGAAAATTTTGTACCAAATCATGTGGAAATACTTTTCCGAAAATTAACTGACATGAAAAGTGTATCGTCGCAAAAAAACGTGAAAACGCATGACACAACAAAATGTCGGTTTCACGTTGTCCGATCAGAAGCACTTCAGACTGTCTTTCTAGCTTTGATAATGACTTCAAACAGAAAATTTACACAAATATATGTATAAAACTATCAGTGGGTGCTAAAATATCTGTCTAATAATGAGGAAAAAACTCGGGTGATTTTATGACATGAAAATGTTGAATAATTCCGGGGGGGGGGGGTGGCACTTTGTAGGCCGCTTTGTCTTACAATGATAGCACTGGAGCAAGTGTCAGAGAAGGTATAGGACACTCATACAGAGAGAAAAGACAAGAATAAAGGGACCTTTTAACAAATGTAACCTTTAGTATTTTTTAAGATAAAAAGAAATGATATTTTAACCCTTTACCACACAATGCCAAATTTCTTCTTTAATTTTATTAAAACTCAAGGAAATCTATCAGGTTTGCAGTTTTAGAATTACAGTGCTGTATAACTGTTCAGGGATCAATTCATAGGCGTTCAAAACCAATTATTATAAAAACATACACTTGGTACATCTGATTAAGGCATTTCTAAGAATGTCACCAGGTTTCTAATTGTTCGATATATGTGGTATAAATGTGGATATCTATGACATACCAAAGCTTCAAAACTTACGATTTAGCAGTTACAAACAAGAGCAATAACCCAATACTTTAAAATTAAATCGCAAACATGAATAGTTTTGAATATTATTTAAATAAATAACTAAAATGTACTCGTGATTTAAAAGTTATAAAACTGACGATACTTACGTTACCACCCAATTGAGCTTGTATTGTGTCAATCACACAGAAAATAATACCTTTTTGTAGAAGCTGATAAAGGGTATTGGTAGATTATGTGTATAAGATTTAGCCATTAAAATGGAGTATGAAGCAGCTTCCCTTCAAATGAGGATGTAATACTTTTGTTACCAATACCTTCGTTACATGTGGTATGAAAAAAGTTAGTTGGATATGCATTAGAGAGCTCAACTTCCTCCAGTGACCTCATAGCAAAGTATGACATAAACATCCGGACTTTGTTTTCAGCCTGCAATGTGACAAAGTTTTGGACAACAGAATTGTAAGTTTAACAAGGATTTTTGAAGGTATTTTTGTCATATATCTATTTGCGGTATTGTATTAACTTGTACCTATTTTGAATTGTTGAACTTAAAGGTTTTGTACATGAATGAGGGTTTAGACGAAAGATTAATGTTGAATATACAAAATGATTGTCTTTGAGCCAATACCACCATTACCCTGGGGTAACGAAGGTATCGCGATGGACCTTCGTATATATAAAGGTATGTCTGCGGCTGAACTTTGGCGGAATAATTACAGATGGACTTTGCAATGAAAAATGAACGTTGAAATTTATAAATACAACTACTATTTGCAAGTTGGAACCCAGGTAAACTATTTAAACGTCACCATGAAACACAGATATGATGTGTGAATGGTCTCTGCAATATTATTACCTGGCAAGTAACTAGTTTTATCTGAAAAATTGTAACAACCAATGTCAAAAGTTAACGGTTACTTCAGTGTCTGATCTAGGATTTGAAAAAAGTGGAAGACTGCCTGAAAAGTATGGGGGATTTCTAAAAAGAAAGGGGGATTTCTGAAAAGTATGGGGGATCAAAATCAACTTCAAAAAGCAAAAAACAGAACTAATCTCTTTTGGATCATTCATTTAACCCTTTAAATTCTGTAGTACCACTACTTTGCCTCAGCCTTGTTCATACCTAACACAAAATCTTACCCTGAAACTTGGAAGTCATAACTGTAAATAGAAGTTAAAACGTTAGTCCCTACACTTTCATCAGTTCTGTGTTGCACTGGCCGTGATGTGTATGTTGAACAACAGATTTTCCAACACTAATTGTTCACCTTTATTGCCACCTGGTCTATGCATAATTAAATCGGTAACTCGACGTTTTTGTCTATCTTAGAAAACAGAAATGTCAATATCGTCTGCTATTTGTTTGGGTTTACATGAAAAAAATTATCAACTTCCAGGAATTGGTATTAATACGAAACTAATGAAGTGATATCAAAATAAATTCATCTTGACAGCCTTATATTTGGATGGAAAGACAGTAAGTTGCTCGTATTTATTTTGATAAATGAGAGTCTGTTGTCGATCTATATTTAAATCCAGAAGAAAAAAATGACAGACATTTTTGCGTAAAATAAAAATCCCATTCGGCATCCTCTGGTGATGTAGGTACGGAATCGGCCAAGTTGTGACGAGTGATAAAAATCCATGAGGTAAGAAAGGGAAGTCACTATTGATTCACAGGAATGATCTAATACAGTTCAGGGATCATAAATTACATGTTATATAAGATCCCTGTACAGTTGTGCTGCCAGTGAAAGTGATTTTCACATCGGCATTCAAGCGTTAATCAGTGATCAAACACTAACTGCCTAATTATTTTTTGCGAGTGATTGTCCCACACTGGTTTTGAAAATGTGCGTGAATGATGAAAAACTTGCACAATCACGTGCTCTGGATCAGACACTGGTTACTTATGATAAGCTTTAATCACATTACAAGTTTATTTTGTTTTCTTAATAAAAACTTATCTTTGCGTAATGTATCGGTAACGAAGGTATCACACTTCCGTTACTACTCATTTTTTATCACTTGAAGGGCCAATAGCTGTCAAAAAATCAATGCAGGTGTAAAAAATGCATTTAAATTAAAATGTACCTAGGCCAATAAGAAATATCCGTATAAGAAGCAGAGAAATGTTTTAACATTCCTGATTTTATTGTAGACAATGATACTTTTGTTACTGTTTTCATGGTTATTTGTAGACAAATGTTAATTCTTACAAGTTTACTAATTAGTGCATTTCAGAAACACTCAAATATCTTGTTGGATCATAAACATAACAAAAAAATCACTAGTTTTATCTAATAATCGCATCATGATGGTATGAAAATATGATACTTTCGTTAACAAAACAACAAATGTTGTTAGAGTGACTGATTTGCAGGTTTGGTTTGTAGATAAATCAACAGTTTGCTTTTGATGGTAGAGCAAAGTTAAACTTAAGTTTTATTGACATTTTTCAAGTATGTTATAATATGTTCATTTAATACTCTGTTTCCAAATAGTACTCATATAGTATTTTCATTCTATAAGTTTGGAAGAAAAACATTAATTGAATACATTTTTCTGTAACATAGAAATTATTGTTTTAAATGTTTGATGATAGGAATCAGCAAATAGTCAGTTTGTGCCATGTTTCTTTATGATAATAAATAAAAGATATATTTCCCTTTTATTATGATACCTTCGTTACTTTATAGGCCTTTTACAAAGATTGTGACTGTTTGAAACCATTTGCAAAATGCAGTTTTTGAAAATGGCCTTTCTAAAACAGCTCTATTATTGAGCAGAAATGCAATGTGTAAATTCGCCCGTTTCAAAATCTCAGCCCTTTGTAATGAATAAAAGATTAACCAGTTGTGAAGCGATTTAAAAATGTCAGAAAGTACAGTTCCATAAATTCATATAGTGTCGCATGTTCTCTCAAACATTTGATCCTTCTTAATCAGTGGTGGGCTGATAATCGACTATAGTCAAAAGTCAGTTGGTTTTGGCTTCTGATTGCGATAATCGATTGAGAAATCCTGGAATCAACTGTAGTCGGTACCGCAACTCGCTCAGTCCCGACACTTGAATACTGGTTTTTTGCGCTTGGTTTTTCTGACTAATATTAATCAAATTCTTGGATTTAACATGGTGAACAACAAACAAGAAAACTGGCCGGAAAAACGAGCAAGAAATTTTTGTCCATGGTTGTCTTGATAAAACTTGACAACTCCGCAGGGTTCTCATATGACCTCGGAATCAGGGTTTTGATGATTGGAAATTTGAAATGACCCGTCTTTGATGCTCAAAAATATCTGCCTAAATGTCAATCTGACACATGAAATAATCATCTAAGGCTTCATATAAACTAGCTGGCGTGCATCCGGCAGAAATATGGGCTTTAATAAACACAATCAGTATCAAACGCGAAGGACATGCGCGGCTCTATTTATCACAGTTAATCAAGCTGGCGAGTCAATTAACAAAACGTTATAGAGGTGTTAATCCTCTTATCTAGTGTAAAGTGACAGATTTTAAAGTTATCAGCTATTCTAAATGACCAATTAATGTGAAATCATGCAATAATACTTCTCCATAAATTAACTGACATGAAAAATAGATTGCCGAAAAAACGTGAAAACCCATGACACTACAAGGGTCAGTGTGGCATCGTCCGATCAGAGACACTTCAAACTATCTTCTCATCTTTAATAATGAATTTAAACAGTGAATTTACACAAATATCTGAATAAAACAATAAGTGGACGCTAACATTTCTGTTCATGAAAAAAAAAATGAATGTTTTATGAAATGAAAATATAGATCTATGGGAGAGGGGGAGAGATTGTCATCTGTAAATGCTTGATATACGAACAAGTCTGATTTTTTTTTTTTAACTGGTTTGGAAATTAAGATTATGGGACCAAAACCAAGGTATTTTTTCCCCTTTGATTTTTATAGCACAAAACATAACATATTTATAAATTTAATATCATTTAGACAAAATGTCTCAGTATTAAAAGCAAAAGGGCATTCTCAGTTAAACAATTGCTCAATCGATAGCTAGTTGGTTTGCTCTTCCGATTATAAAGCAGTAATCAATTGTGATTTTAAACCGATTGCCCAACACTACTGATAATGCACTTGGAGATCATCCGATGCATGTGCCAGAGATACAAGGCAGGGCTCGAGATTAACACTAGCAAACTCGCAAAATGCGAGTGGAAAATTGATTTTGCAAGTAGATTTTACGACCACTTGCATTTTTTTGTGAGTACAAATGAAAATTTGTTTGTCGACCCTAATGAGCCAGTTGTGACTGGTTTGCGTTTTATACCATGCCGACAATCCTAATCTTAGCTCTTACGGCTCCATTCAGCTATGGCATTTTTTGCAAATCGTAAACCAGTCTATTTTTAGCAGATGACAACAATGTCTAAGCGGACGATTTCCAGTTTTTTTCAGCCAGTTAGCCAGGCTTCTTCAAGTAAAGCCGAATCTTCCAAATCTCCGGAGAAAAAACGACCCAAGAGTAAGATGCCTTCTGGAAAAACAGTAAAGAAGTGGAGCATGATCTGCACATATCTCTCCATTATGAAAGTGACAGCGAGGGAAATGTTACAAAAATCTACTGCACCGATTGTTGTCTATACAATCTGGATTAAATGTCATCGGTAATAGTAAAACATTGTTTTAACCATAAATAATGAAAGATCTATAGTGTATTTCGTACAGTTATTAATAGCTTGGAACAAAATAAGTCTCGAGTAGGAAATAATGATGATTCGTACCAATTACAATTCGTACACAGCCCGTTTTTACATTTTTTCCATCAATATAGCTGGTCAGTTTTCTCGAAAGACAAACCTTATTACTTAACAGTTATAAATAGTAATCTGTTGACAGATCTATATTACTTTATTAGCCCGTTTCATTTTTTTTTTTTTGTAAAGTGTTCATACATTTTAATGAATGTTAAAAATTTAGTAAAATTTGCTAGTGAGCTTCAATTTTTGCTAGTAAAAATTTTGTCCACTAGCAAAAATTTGCTAGTGGCAAAAAAAGTTAATTTCTAGCCCTGACAAGGGGGTGGGGGGGGGGGTACATCCCAAAAATAGTCTACTTAGATATAGATGTTTTGGAAAAATGACCTAGTTGGACCCTGAAAATTTGGAATTCCGTCATTATACTGAAAACTTTCACCCCTGCATATTATTAACAGTCAACAAAACTACTGGCACATACTGCCATATTAGGACAGATGCTTGTATCATCAGATTCATTTTGGAAGCTTTGGAAGAAAAGCTGACAGGGTAGCTAGAGAAGACTAAAAAAACGATATCACTACATCAGAGCAAGCCTCAGAATCAAGGCTTTTCTTCTTCAGAGTTGTAAAAACACACAACTCATTGGTTCTGGGTTGCATACAAAGCAGTTTATACCTGAGTCTGGTGCTGTATCAGCAAATGTCGGAAGTAAGGCTGATTCTTGTTTGATTACTTCCCTAGAAAGAGAAAAAATGTTTTGTATAACTGCTTGTAAAACAAGTTGTCAGAGAATTTGTTCCCACTTTTACCTTCTTTCTTTGTTAAGTATCAATACATCGGAATATCTCATCAATGAGCTCTTGGAGAAATCCTATAATATTTAGGTCTACTTGAGTATTTCGGTAAGTAGACTACCCCTGATTCGGGGTCTAGCGGAGAAACAATCACAAAAATAACATCGGAGCTAGACCCCGAATCGGGGGTACCGTCGTGTCCTGTAATCTTGCGCGTCCGGTAATCTTGCGCACTTCAGTAAATTCCTGTTTCGCAAGTGTGTTTGATGAATTCAATCTGTTTCTGCAGTGTTTCTTAGACCATAGGAATTCGGAATAACAGGGAAACCTTCAGAAAGTAACTCTAGCTGAATTTTGTACCTGAGAGTGTCTAAAGTTTGACTATGACATCATCCTGACTAATTATTCATAAACACGCCCAATGACCCAATTCCCCATGAGGCTGGCTTTAACACTTTTTATCTGTCAATTAATCTAGTAATTCATGTCTCATCACAAAGACAAATCAATTTAACACATATTTTACAACTTAATACGATATTAAGGAACAGTTTTAACATTATTTTCCATATTTACATGCAACCTTTATCAGACGACAGTCATTTCCTATTTGTCGGCATTTTATCAAAGTTCTGAATCAAAGGCTTGAATCGTGCACAATTACTTCTTTTCTACAATTTTTCTTTGTATGGGCCACAAATACTTATGAAATCCTTTGCATTGACGTCATTTTATTAAAGTACGCAACATCACCGGACAGTTGTATGCCGGATAAAATCTCACGGTTATAGATCTAGCTTACTTCTTAAAAGTTTGTGTTGTTCGGGGAATTTTTCTATAACTATCTTAAGTCATAATATAGATTAAATATTTCTATAAATAGATAAACAGCTGTGGGGATCGAGCAATTCCTTTTAGTGTCAAAAGTAAACATTCGTTTGCTTAAGTGCGCAAGATTACCGGACAGCATCGTATAAGTAGACGAGAAGTGTTACGCAACGGTATCATGAAAACCGATTTCACTATTTCTTCCTCTACTTAGAACAACTGCAAGTGATTCGCTGGAAAATCTTTCCTGTTACGTGAAATTTTATGTTACTTTTGCATTAATGTGATTATTTTGTGTACATACAATTAATCAAGAGTAACTTACATTCTCATGCAACGGGAAAACGCTGAATCGTCCCGCCAGATGATGTTCACTTCCGGGAATCTGGTACCCAGCTTCAAATGGAGAATCAAAGCCTAGTAAGTACTCGTCAAAATTTCCATTTACTGCTTGCATGTGACGAGCGGTCACTTGTTGACAGTGTAGATCAAGATCAGACTGCACAGAACATGCAGTCTGATCTCTGATCTATACTGTCCACTATTTTATTTTTGATTACTGCCAAACTCTCTCTTCATCTTGCAGCGGAACTATACTTATAGCCAATTAAAAATGTTGGTTGGTTGTATTGGGGTTTAACGCCACTTTAACAGCTAAGGTCATATCATGGCGGTTGGTGACGCACATGTGTTTCCTGGTTTTCTCACACCAGTACTAACACAACTTTCTTTCCAAGCCACCGACTACTTTTCTCACATGCTTCAGCAGAGGTGAGAGGCGAAAATACGCCGGAAAGAAAGTTCGCCTCAACCAGGTCATGAGTCCGACACGCTCACCACTGAGCCACCCGGGCGGGTCAATTAAAAATATAAATTATTTACATGGTTGTGAAAGTGTTAAATAATGTTGAGCGATGAACTAAGACAGAGACCAGTCTTTTTCTCCTTTTTCGTTCTTGTTGGACTCAATCAATAGGCAATTCATGTTTTTAATATAAATTACTCATAAGCTCGATCTAGATTACTCATAAAACTTCGATTTCTAACACGGACTCTGTAAGCTATTTAGGGCAAAGTGTATTCCCCGGCCCAATTCGAAAAATAAGCCAGAATTCCCGGCCCCAGCGGCCCCCATCTAAATCTTTTATTCATTATTTGATTCTGCCGAAATTATTATCAAATTAAAGCCTAGATATCACCCTTTTATATGATATAAAATACATTATGATTATCAAAATACTTTTTGAAATATTGTCGATCAAAAATAGGAAAGATTTTCGTATTTTCTTCGAGATATTTCATGAATTGCACAAATCCGGCCCCTAGGCTAAATCCTTTATTCCATCAAAAACATCGCAAAAAATGTTTCTAAATTAACGTCTACAATTTTAGCTTTCGTTCAAAAGCTTATTTTATGCAGTCTGTAACCTTACTAAAACTGGATATTAGATACATAATTAAGTCTAAAATATAGGGGCCGGATATGTTAATTTTCTCATAATTCCAATATCACTCTTTTTCAGCATGATAATGCCACAAGCCATACAGCTAGGGATAATGTGAATTTCCTCAGGGCGAATAACATTGCATTTATTAATGACTGGCCTGCCAAAAGCCCTGATCTGAATCCCATTGAACACCTTTGGGATAATTTGGACCAGCGTGTTAAACGTCGCCCTTTTCCAACGTCAAACGTCTTTCAGCTAAGACAAGCCTTAATTCAGGAATGGAACAACATTCCACAAGCCGAAATCAATACACTTATCCGTTCTATGCGCCAACGATGCCAGGCAGTCCTTCATGCTGAAGGTGGTCATACCCGGTATTAATTTGTGATTTTGGTGAGCGACCCCTTCCGCATTTTAACTACCATTTCACTACTTTTGGATAAACCCTCAGCAATAATTTTTTTCACACAAAGTCGCAATAAAATACTCTTTCAATGCATATAAATCTAGTTTAATCCTGATTTTCATATTTGTGTATATCTGCACTTAAACACAGGGGAAGTTTCTTTTTTGGTTCAGTATATATGAGATTTGATCAAAATCTGAAAAAAATCAAAAAAAGGATTGATAAGAGAGTTTTTTTTTTCCCATGTTAAATTTTTTTTTTTTTTTTTTTTTTTTATCAAAAATGAGGTAATAAGGATAAATACAACAAAAATGTATTTCAATGTTTTTAGAGGTAAAAAGCTATCATGACTCCTACCTCATTTTATATTAAACAAAAGAAATATAATGATAGAATAAAATTGTCAGCTCAAACAGTTGAAAAACTACTTGCATTACACAGCGAAGGCAGAATTAGCGATTCTGCATTAGATAAAGCACTTCTTGCTTTAAAAATATCAGAGAAAAAAATCCTCTAAGAAGATGGAGGAAGGGGATAAAAATAAAGATGAGAAGAAATTAGAAAAAAAGCGAGAAAAGCAATGAAGAAAGAGATTAAGGCAAAAGGAAAGAAGAAAGAAAGAGTTGGAACACGAATTTCAACGCAAAAAAGAGGAAGAGCAGGAAGAGAAAATTGAGAATGAAATATTTTATCAGACAAACCATTATGTTATCATTTCAAAACATACACAATTCTTATTGACAAATAGAAAGACCCATCGATTGTATTTAAAAGAAAGAAAAAAAAAAAAAAAAAAAAAATAATCGAACAGATAAGAAGAAGACATCAAAGAATACAAAGGTATCAAATTTTCAATTGGTCTATCTCTGAAATTTCATCATGACGAATTAAATGGTCAAAGGAAAGAAGTTATTCGACAAAGGCATGGTAATCCAAGTGCTGTTTTAAATGAAAATAAAGTATCAGAATTATATAATTGTCAAGTGGCTTATCTTGATAAATGGATAGAACAATTTACAAATACTGCGTCTGGATTGGAAATAGAAAGATGTGAAAAACTATACGTAAATATTGCAAAATACGAACCAGTTAAAGGAGCATTATATATTGAATTGCCAAAAGTAGTTGCTGATAACCAATTGATCAAATCCCAAAAGTAGAAAAACAAAATGACATTACAATAAATGTACACGGCTGTACAGTATCAGAGAAAAAAGAAAATGTAAATACATTTCCTTATTTACATTTCTGAGCAACCAAAATCTTTGAAACGTATAAATTTATAGCTAGTAACTGAAGAATAGAATAAATATATTAACACTGATGATGTTGATTTTGATCCTGATAAAGATTATGAAAAACAAACAAAATATAATTACTGTTGGATAAAAAATCTAAACCGTTTTCTGTATGACTGAAATAAATGTAAGAATGCAACTTATTACTGTGACCGATGTCTCTACGGATTTACAAAAGAATGCAACTTACTACTGTGACCGATGTGTCTACGGATTTACAAAAGAAAACCTACTTTTAGAACAAGAAGAAGATTGTGAAGGAATAAACAAATCACCATTACGAATTAAAATGCCAAAAAAGGTAATGATATTTTAAAAATCTTCATAATCAATTACCTGTTCCATTTTAATATATGCAGACTTTGAAAGTATTCATGTATCAAAATCAGGACTAAAAAGAGACAAAACAGAATTAACCGATGAACATGAAGCATGTGGATTTGGATATCAAGTTGTAAGATATGATGGAAAATCTGATGAACCTGTAATTTACAGAGGTGAAGATACAGTAGAAGTATTTTTGAATCACTTAGAATGTGAAGTTTCAAACATAAATAATAAGTTTTCAAATTCTAAACCCATTATAATGACAGATGACAGATGAAAAATATTACAATAACAATCATGTTTGTTGGATATGTGAAAATGAAATAGAAAATATAAAAGCCAAAGTAAGAGATCATTGTCATTTAACTGGTAAATTTAAAGGACCAGCACACAAATCTTGTAACTTGAAATTAAAAATAAAACCAGAAGTAACAAAGATTCCTTCGTAATTCATAATTTAAAAGGATATGATAGTCATCTGATAATAAGAAAATTACAAAACACCACAGAAAACATAGCATGTATAGCAAATAATAACGAAAAATTCAAATCATTTAGTGTCGGTCAACTTAAATTCTTAGACAGTCTTCAGTTTATGGCATCGTCTCTTGCAGGTCTTGTAAGTTCTCTTACGTGGTGTCCGTGGTTGTGAGGTAGAGTGTCGGCCTCATAACCAAAAGGTTCTGAGTTCGATACCAGGGAGCGGGTATCAACTTAGGGATTTTTCATAGTCCTAACACATTCGGCGCGAGTACTGGTGCAGTTCCCAGGAAGCAGAATCGAGAGAGATTAGTTAAAGTTGTAAGAACTTGTTTCTCAATCGATGTAAAATAAATATGTTTAAACTAAACTATAAGTTCTCTTGATAAATCAGAATTTAAATTAAAAAGAAAAACTTTTGGTAAAAACACAGACCTTCTTACACGAACAAGAACATTTTTGTACTGCTCCAGGATTATCATTTGACGCGTTATTTAAATACACCAAAGAAAAACTTGAATTTCTTACTGATATTTATGTGCATCTGATGATAGAAAAAGGAATAAGAAGAGGAATAAGTATGGTTTCAAACTGACATGCAAAAGCAAATAATCCTTATCTAAAAGATTACAATCCAGAAAAAAAACATAACTACCTAATGTACTATGATGCAAATAATTTATACGGTGTTGCAATGAGTAAATCATTACCATATTCTGGATTTCGATGGTTAACAAAAGATGAAATACAAAACAACAAAAGAAAACCAAATAAAGGATTCATCGTACGAGCAGATGAATAGGTAATCAAAAAAGCAAAAGGAACAAAAACATATGTAATCAAAAAAAAAAAAAAAAAGAACAACTTTGAAAACTATAAAGATGCATTGGTAAATAAAAAACAATATTCACACAAAATAAATATACTTCGATCATTAAAGCGTAAAATATATGGAATAACTGTAAATAAAACAACTTTAACTCCACTTGATACAAAAATATACATAGAAGAAAATGGTATTACGACTTGTGCATATGGTTTTATACATGAATGATTCTTTAAAACATACGAGTATCAGTATCAGCAGGAACAATAAGTAATTCTTCTTTCACAAAACCTCTCTGTGGAGCTGGTAACTTTAAATAAGAAACTGTAATACCTTCAGTAATAATATGATAATCAATCTTATGAATATCAACACTCCATATTGGATCTGTTGCTCGTCTTTTACCACCACCTTCTTGTTCTCCTGGTTGATATAAATACCTAACACTTGCACTTGGACAAATTTGTACCTCAGCCTTTTTTGTTTCGATAGGAGGAATGAATGAATGAATAATGGTGTTTTACGGCCCGTCGACATCAAAGGTCATATTGGGCGCACTTACAACTAATGAAATGCATTTAATTGATGATACTGTAATAATACAACAAAGGTAAAGAACTGGTTACATAATGTCTAAAAACAAAGACGGTCAATAGAACCTAAAATTATATCTTTTTATAGAGATTTACCTCTTTCAAAAACTGGAAAATAGACTGCAACTTTACAGTATCAAATAGAATGTTCATACTGTCATCATGAAAAAATCTGTCCCTTGTAGGTGCAAGGTCCACACAGTCTACAAGTATATGTTTGACAGTAAGAAACGCATTGCATGAAATACATTGGGGTGCTTCTTCTCCTTTAAGGAGGTATGAGTGCGTCAAATATGTATGACCAATATGAAGACTAGCCAAGATGATTTCCTTGCGGCGACTTGTCCGCAACCCTGGAACCCACTCGCCCAGAGTTTGCTTCACTGTAAATAACTTAACAGATTGGTTAACTGGATCATTCCAGGATTGCTGCCATACATTTTGAATAAAATCATTTATCAGTGGTTTAAAATCGTTAAAAGGAACTTTAAAAGGTAAAACATCAAGTGACAATGCTTCCTTAGCAGCTCTATCTGCCTCTTCATTGCCACTTATACCAATATGGCTAGGGAGCCAACAAAACACAAGATCAGCATTATCGCAGACTCTAGAAATCTTTTCAAGCAGATTAACTATCAACGGGTTGTCCGTTCTCTCATTTTCGAGCGCTTGCATAGCGGACAGTGAATCGGTGAAAATAATGTATCGCCAGTAAGCGTCCTGTTCTATATGATTAAGAGCAAGATCTATTGCCTTTAATTTCGCAGAAAAACTAGAAAAATTATATGGTAGGCGAAACTGGTATAATTCACCATGGAGTACAGCAGCTGAGGCAACTTTTTCTCCATCTTTTGAACCATCAGTATAAATCTGTTCATAGTTGTAATACTGCTCTTTAATCTCAAGAAATTGGTTTTTAAATACTAAAGGATCTGTTGTAGCTTTTTATTAGCAGTAAGATTATATAAGAAGGTTGGGCTTTTTGATGTCCATAGAGGAACATCTGAAATTTTATGTTTAGCTACATTCTCTAGATCAAAATCAAGTAGATCTACATCGGCTTTGCAGCGCATACTGAAGGGAGGTATAACTTTTTCCTTCTTCTTAAAATTATCTTTATACAGCGGTTCAAAAACAACCTTATGCGTAGGATTTTCAGGATTAGATTTTAATTTTAAGTAATATTGCATGGAAAGTTTTTTCCTACGTAAATTCAAAGATGGTTCATTTGCCTCTGCATACAGACTATTGACAGGGGATGTTCTAAAGGCGCCAAGTGCTAAGCGTAAACCTTGGTTATGGATAGAATCCAGTTTACGAAGGTATGATTGTCGCGCAGACCCATATACAACGCAGCCGTAATCTAACTTTGAACGGACAAGTGATCTATAAAGTCTCAACAAGACTTTCTTGTCAGCTCCCCAGTCCATGCTGGAGACAACACGTAAGAGATTGAGAGCTTTCTGGCATTTATTGCTCAGGTAATTAATGTAAAAAATAAACGACAACTTAGAGTCAAACAATAGACCTGAGAATTTAATTCAGGGACGTCCTCAATTTGTACATCATCTAGCGTAAGTTCTGGGTCTAGATGAAATTTTCTTAACTGGCAGAAATGCATGCATTTGGTCTTGGTCTTAGAAAATTTAAGCCCTTTTCCCCTGACCATTTGCTTAAATTGTTTAAAACTTGTTGCAACTGCCGTTCAATGGTATGCATATGCTTAGACCTATAGCAAATGCAGAAGTCGTCAACATACAAAAAGCATTCCACGCCAGGACAAACAGACTTAACAATATTGTTTATCTTCACACTGAAGAGTGTAACAGAAAGAATGCTTCCCTGGGGAACGCCCATTTCTTGTTCATGGGGGTTGGAGTAAGTATTTTCTACCAGGACTCTAAACTGACGTTCATTTAGAAATGCTAAAATGAAATAAGCAAAGCGACCTCTTATACCGAAATCATGGAGGTCATTCATAATTCCATACTTCCATGTGTTGTCATAGGCACTTTCCAAATCGAAAAACACTGAAACAACATGTTCCTTTTTAATAAAAGCTTCGCGAATAAATGTTTCGAGCGAACTAAGTGGTCGAGAGTGCCTCTTTGTTTACGAAATCCACATTGGGCGGTAGCAATAAGTTTGTTTTTCTCTAAAAACCAAACAAGACGGTCATTAACCATCCTTTCCATGGTTTTGCAAATACAGCTTGTTAAGGCTATAGGACGATAATTTGCAGGGTTCGTAGAGTCCTTGCCTGGCTTTGGTATTGGAGTAACTATCGCTTCCTTCCAGGAATCTGGAAGAATTCCGGTGTGCCAGACTTGATTGAAAATTTGAAGTAAACTTTGTAGGGATCTGAATGGTAAATGTTTTAAAAACTGATAATGTATGTCATCACATCCAACGGCAGTATCATGATATTTCTTTAGAGCATTTTTCAGTTCTTTCAAAGTGAAATCTTTATTGTAATGCTTTTTATTATTGGATTTGAAATTCAGTTTAGTTTTTTCTTTTACATTCTGAAATTTGCGAAAAGTTGTGGAATAGTAAGTTGTAGAGGAATTCTCTGCAAAAGTGTCTGCCAAGACATTTGCTATATCAGCTTTAGATGTGACAACACCCTCACCAGCGTTTAAATGACCAACATTTAATGATGAGACTTTTCCGTTAATTTTACGAACCATATCCCATTGTTTTTTGACAGACGACCTAGAGTTTAATCTGGATACATACTGTCGCCAAGACGCACTTTTACTTTGTTTTATAGTTCGTCGTGCTTTCGCACGAGCAATTTTGAACTTAGGTTTTCCTGAGTAGGTCTCAGATTGAATTGTCTGAGAACCGATTTTCGTTCAGCTATGGCCTTTTTGCAATCGTCATAAACCATGGTTTGCTCGGGTGCGCTGGATTTGTCGACGTTCGAGGAATAGATTTCTCTGCAGCTGAGTATAGTAAGGAACTGAAAAGTTGGCTGGATTTTCACAGTCATCAAAGGCGTTAGGATTGATTGACTGTTCACAGTAGACTTTGAATTTTTCCCAGTTTGCCTTGTGAAGCTTCCAACGTTGTGGACTTTCTTCTATTGAAGGTCCAACTTCCGACAATTGGATCGGGAAATGATCACTTCCATGAAGGTTGGCATCAACTTTCCATTTAAAGTCTGGGGAAATTCCAGGGCTGCAAATAGTTAAGTCTAAAGAAGAAAATAAACCAGTAGCAGGATGAAGATAGGTTGAAGACCTGTCATTAAGCAGAACAAGATCGTGCTTCGTAATAAATTCTTCAACTGTTCGACCCTTATCGTTTATATCTGTGCATCACCATAACCTATGGTGGGAATTAAAGTCTCCCAGTATAATGGAAGGCTCTGGCAATTGTTCTACAAGATGATCAAGTTTCTTGACATCAATTGGTGAGCTAGATGGAAGATAGATAGAACACAAAGAAATAGTCTTATTGAGAGTAATGTTAACCGCGACAGCTTGTAGAGTAGTTTCAAGTTTGACAAAATGATGAGGAACATTGTTGTTCACAATAACGGCAACACCTCCTGAAGCTTTATCTGTACCACTCAAGTTTTTCAAGTAACTAGAGTGATACTTTAAATTAAACTTGTCCGAGTCTCTAAGAAAGGTCTCTTGTAAACAAACTGCTACTGGTTTCTGTTCATTTACTAACAGGTTTAGTTCCTCAAAGTTGGCTTTAATACTACGACAATTCCATTACAGAATGTTATTACTCATTGCTAAATTTAAGGTAAAGTAGACACTAGTGGTGGGCCGATGATCGACTATAGTCGAAAGTCAGTTGGTTTTGGCTTCCGATTGCGATAATCGATTGAGAAATCCTGAATCGATTGTAGTCGGTTCCGGAACTCGCTCGGTCCAAAAAACGTGAATACCGCCGGTTTTTAGCGATTGGTTTTGTGACTAATTAATCACACTCCTTGATTCAAAACGGTGGAAAACAAACACGAAAATTGGTCGGAAAAAGAGCAAGAAATTTTGTCCATGGTTCTCTTGACAAAACTTGCTGATTCAGCAGGGTTATCATTTGACCCCGGACCCCTAGTTTTGACGCTTAGAAATTTGAAATGACCCGTCTTTGGCGCTCAAAAATATCTTCCTAAATGTCAATCTGACGCATGAAATTATCGTCTAAAGCTTCATATACACTAGTTGGCGTGCATCCGGCAGAAATATGGGCTTTGATAAACACGATCAGTATCAAATGCGAAGGGCACACGCGGCTCTGTTTATCACAGTAAATCAAGCTGGCGAGTTATTTATGAAAACGTAATAAAAGGTGTAAAATGACAAATTTTAAAGTTACCTGCTATTCTAAATGACAAAGACGTGTCAAATCATGCGGTAACACTTCTCCAAAACTTAACAGACATGAAAAATAGATCGCCGAAAAAAACGTGAAAACCCATGACACTAAAATGATCAGTGTGGCATCGTCCGATCAGACTATCTACTCATCTTTATTAATGAATTTAAACAGTCAATTTAAACAAATGTCTGAATAAAACAACAAGTGGAAGCTAAAATCTCTGTTCATGAGTAAAAAAAAATTGGTTGTTTTATGAAATGAAAATATAGATCTATAACAGATGGGGGGGGGGGAATTGTCGTCTGCAAATGCTTGAAATATGAGCAAGTTTGAATTTTTTTTTTTAACTGTTTTGGAAATGAAGACTTCCGATTATAAAGCGATAATCGATTGTGATTTTAAACCGATTGCCCAACACTGGTAGACACCACAGAGCAATGGTAGTATGTATTTATTCATCTTTTTTTGTTGAGTTTGATGATTCTTCCTTGCTTGTTTGTATTTGGCTCTGCTGATGCGTCGTCCGCTTCCATGTCTTCATCAAGACAATCGAAGCGGTTGTGTTGTTTAATTTGATCTTCGGACCCTTTTGGAAAGCGATCCGGGGCCGATTGTTTTCTTTGTTTGTTTTGCGCTTTTGGTGATTGAGGCTGACTTTTGTCAGATGTTTTTGTAGAAGCTGGACTCGTAGGACGTGGCTTAGAGTTGGCGGATACTTTTTGTGAGTTAACTGTGTCGCTGGATATCTGCTTTTTAGGTGGGCATGTTTGCACTGAGGCGTCACTTGTCTGGGTTTGAGCGTCTTTAAGTTCAACAGTAGCTGTATTAGAAGATTTCAACACAGAAGAGAAGGATAAATTGTAACGGGTGTCTACAATTTTTTTCGCTTCAGTAAATGAAAGTCCTCTTTTGTATTTTATAGTAACAACTCCCTTCTCCCGCTTCCAGACCTTGCATGATCGAGAAGTTGAAGAATGGGCCTCACCACAATTAACACATTTCATCTCATTTGTGCATTTGGTCTCGTCGTGAGTAATTGAAGGTAAACCGCAGCGACGGCAAAGCTCATCTCCTCCATGTAGCTTGCACTTTTGCTCATGATGTCCGTATTTGAAACATACATAGCACCGTAGTGGATTTGGAATGTACATAGCCACGGTCACTTTGAGGTATCCAACTTTTAAGCATTTTGGCAGAATAGCAGTGTTGAAGGTTAAAACTATAGTGTTTGTACTTCTTTTGACGTTATCTCTAAATACTGTGATCCGTCGAGCTGCTGTAACGTTATGATCTGCCAAATTGGTCACTATTTCTTCTTCAGATACTCCAGCTAGATCAGGGCAGCGTATAATGCCTCCAGATCTATTTAAAGAACCATGTGGGTAACATTTTGCTGGTATGTCGAAGAAGCGAGATAACTTTAGGGAGATTTTCAGCATGTTTTGTTTTCTCGACTTCTACTAGCAAAGAGCCAGAGTTCAACTTTTTCACTGACTTAGGTGATCCAGAAATAGACACAATAACTTTTTCTATCACAAATGGCGATAGTTTCGACAGAGGTTGGTCAGTTTTTGTTGATTCAATTACAAGAAAGGGGCGGGGGGAAGGAAGTTTGTGTGTGTCCTGTATCCGAGTCCGGGTCAAGTTCTTCGCGTGATCGTTTTTTAGTTTGGTGTTCCATGGTTGAAATAATATATATTCATCATCCGCGGACCCCACCCACCACGGAGCCCAACAAGGGGACATGGAGTATGGAGCGGAATACCAGCTCCCCATGCCAGTGTTACCCAGATGGTATACTCAGATGCCATGAATAAGTCGAGGCGACAAGGAACAGTACATGGATAGTCCCCCAGATCAGGGATTTGCCATGGCAGTCAAAGTCCCAACGAAAAATCCATATCACCCAATTAGCCCATAAGCCTATATAAGACCGGGACTTAAAAGTACATACCAGCTAAAGTAAAAAGTAAAATTGGCAATTTTCAGGCAAACTTTAAATGTAGGTTTATTATGTTTCAGATTATTTATTCGAGAATGAGGACTACATGAATTATGTACATAATACAGAAAAAAGGTATCAAGTATTCCGCGTTTGCTTCGGATTTACAAATTCAAGGTTTCAAAGTTATCGCGGGATGCATGCAGGAAGGAAGCATCTATACCCAGGGTACAGATGTCCACCCGCCCGGACAGCTCCCCGGACACAAAACATTTATACATAAAATACGCCCAATCCTAAAACGACCAGCCTATTGCGCTAGACCGGGCCCATCTAGGGTCTCGTTTACACAGAAGCCGAGGCCAAAGCAGTGTGTTTGAGAGCTGGAGATCCCTGGGCTCCCCTCAACTGCCAGGACCCTCTTTTCCTGCTTACGAGTCTCCACCCACGGCAGTAGATAGTTATTTACCCTATTTGGCTCGAAAACGCTCTCATCCGCGCTAATTCGTCTAATCGATGCGTCGGTTATGCTAATTAAATTCTCAATTCAATCACCTCGACTTGCGGCCCCCGTAAATTTCTAATCGACTAACTAGTTAACCAGGCTAACCAACTAACTAGTTAAATAAGAATCTAAGACTAACAATCATCAGAGCCCAACGCTTTCTTGTTTACCTCCTCAGTATAAAATAATGTTGAAAAACGTTAAACTAGTTAAGAAATCACCTTCAACCCCGTTTTCCATACCTTCTCATAAAAGAAGGTATAGATGAAGTAAGGTGAGTAATGACACTACCATGATGTAAACCATTTTTTATACTTCCTCATCAAAAACGAAAGAGGAAGTATTATTTAGTACACAACCCTATAGCTTTTACTTAGCTTTTCACAAAACTGAAAATGGTAGTATATTATAATATCAAAAAAATTTTTACCCTGTTTTTTAAAGAAATGTTTAACGTATAGAATAATTGTATAAAATACTTATTCTGTTTTTAAACAGCAGCCTTACAACATTGTGTTTTTAATGTGTAAGAAATATGTACTGATATGGTATTAACTTACAGGCTGTTAGCCTACAATAGAGGTTACCATTTTATGTTAGTAATTGGTATGAACTTACGGGCTGTTAGGCCTCGCCAGCGGTTCTTATTTTTTTTTTGGTATTAACTTACGAGTTGTTAGACCGCGCCAGAGGTTACCATTTTGTGTTAGTAATAACATTCTTACAAAAGTTAAAATACAACAAGGAAGTAAGACCGCTTATTATGAATAAAAAATTATATTTTATACAATTACCATATACATTTTAATTTTTTTAAAAAAACAAAGCAAAAAAAATTATTATTATCATAATATACTACCATCATCCTCAAAAGTTCAGACTAAACTGGTATTGTGAAATATTAGGCAAAGTTGTGAAATACTATGTCACGTGGTGTAAACTGATCCTTTTTCCAATATTTAACACGTAATTACGTGTTAACTATTTTTACAAGTCTAACTCTATCAAAATAGATATATAAGCGTGTGTTACATTACGGTTGTCTGATCTTGAGATAAAGTTTACGATGTCACATTGTTTTACCTCCAACGCCCTTGGAAAAACCGTACAGCTACAAATTTCGTCCGCTTTTTTAAATAATAGAGTAATCAACCTGCTGTATTCCGTTTACTGTAATATTAACTTTTACCTCTTCTTCTGGTACATTAGGATCACTATTAACAATCGTTAAACTTACTCTTATAATTCTACCCGGCGCACTCATACAGTAACCCCCTAAACCATGTTTGCGACCTGAATTACCATTACCGAATGAAAACTCGTGATTACCATCTCCTATTGGCCCATTTTCTTCAGCCCACACGGTTATAATGGGTTTAGGGCCTATGAGAGAAGGAAGGGATACTTTTTCATCCACGTAGGATTTTGTTGCTAAATCTCTCTCTTCTACCGGGGTTGCCGCGTTTTTTAGAGAAAAACCTTGGAGATTTACTTCAGCCACCGCCGTGAAATTTCCATCCGGATTTTTTACGATAGCTCCACCGCTATCAACGTAATTTTTATTGGCGGCAGCATCACGGGATACAGGATTTGGTAATCCGGTAATCGAGTGATCATTCATATCTATTTCACCAACCATTGAAAAAGATCCATCTTGTTTTTTTGTTAAAGCTTTTTCACCCGCGGTAGCCGCCTCAACGACGGTATCTACGTAAAACTTATTTGCAGCTTGATTGTGTTCTAAAGGGCTTCCAACATTGTTAATTCTTCGCCCTCCCATAGAAACGTCAGAAAGTGCCATGTACCCCCCACCCCCATAAATGAAGGCTCTATTAGCATTATCCACATAATTTTTAGTAGCAGCTTCGCCCGGTTCTGTAGGCTCTTTAACATTTCTTATTTTATTGAAACCCATATTTAGAAATCCAAGAACATGATATCCGCCATTTTCTTTTAATAATCCCCCAGAATTCTCATCAACGTAATGTTTTGTAGCAACGTCATGGGAATTTACCGGATTACTAACCCTCGTTAATGTATTACCATTCATGTTTATAGAACCTGTAACAGTGGTTGTTCCATCTTTTATAAAAAAATATTATTTATGTAAGCGAGCGACACACCGCCATCACCGCTTGTTTTATCATCTTTCATTCGTCCGAATTTATCAACAGGCATTTTTTAATACTAAAATTATTTATCACTGTTTGAAATTTATTACCCAAGCCCAACTCTTTAAGAATGTACAGACATAAATGTCCACAAAATACTTGCCCAGCTTGTTGTATTTGATCACTATTGTAATGTATTGGGCTTTTTAGGTACTCTTGAATTTCAATAGGTGGTTGTATACCATAACTGTCAAAATAAATTTTACTTTTACCGTTTTTATACCAAGCAACCCAATGTGTACCAGGACCGCCGCTTTTATCAAAGTTTACTATACCACATTCTTTTTTATTCGGTTTTCTTAGCAATGTATCAAGTAAAAAAAAACTCCTCTAAAAGAAGGAATCTTTAATCTTTTTGCCGCATCTTCCAATTCGAAATTGTTCAACGGTTTATTTGGTAAAATCACGTTTTCAATTGAAATATCTAACATTTTTTTATGACGAAATATTTTTAATGCCTTTATTATCAACCCATGAATTAAACTCATCGGGGTAACCTTTCCACTTTACTAGAGATTTCTTTTTTCCTTTTTTAATAACTTTTTCTATCCTATACAGCTCTTGGTTAGTTTTTTGCAGTCCGGGTTCATAAAATGTACCTTGTATTTCTTCTCCATTAAGATCTTCAATTTTATATGTTACGGGCGATGTATGCTTTACTTCAGAAACTGTAAAAACCTCTTCAGTCCATCTTGTTGTATAACCTTTCTCAAAAGTCTTTTTCTTTTTAGTTATCCTTACTCTGTCTCCAACGGAAAACTTAGGCTTTATATCTTCTATTTCGAGATGATCGGGGTAAAGATTTCTCCAGACTTTGGTTTCATTTTCTTTTTTACTCGCATTTACTGGAGTCATCTTAATAGAAGAATGCCTTGTGTTATTATATTCTTTAACGAGATCTGATAACACGTCAATGTAAACGTTTGTGGAGTTAGCAGAAAAATACTTCCACATTTTTTCTTTCATTGTTCTAATCCATCTCTCAAAAACGCTAGATTTTTCCTCATTTTCAGTGGAATATAATTCAATCAAGTCTTTAACTTCCTTGTTATAAAACTCTTTACCTTTATTCACCCACATTTTATTAGGTTTCCTCTCCTTAAAAATACTCTTTAGTGCTATAGCAACAGATTTTCCTGTTTTATCTTTTAACGGTATCAACCATCCGTATTTTGTAAAGATGTCAATAACAGCGAGAAGATATTTAACACCACGATTAAACTTAGAAAAAGTTTGCATATCTACTAAATCTGCAGCCCATATTTTATCTATACCGTTTACTCTAACTCTCCTTTTATTAAATTTTCTTTTTACGAGTTTATGTAATTCTTCCGCTAAATTTATCATGTCTAAATTTTTTTTTAACCCCCATTCCAAATTTCATCTTTGTTCCAATGAGCCTACTAACGATGGACTTATCCATTTTTTCTCTAATAGTAGGATTATAAATCCCTTCAAACTCTGTTAACATATTTTTTATCACACACTGCATTTCTGACTTCAGTAGTAGGATTTTTTAAATAACAAACATCATGATGATAAGCGGCTTTATCAACGCGGTTTATTGGTTTACTCCAATCGTTTGGTGTTAAATCTGGATTAAGTTTTTTTTTTTTTTTTAATTTAGTGCCGGGTCCCGTGAAATTATGCCCAGGGAGATGCATTTCAAAAGGTAAATTATTTATAGCTTTATTTAGCAATGATCCACCCTTTGTTGTCTTAACAAATTGAGTTTTAGTTGTTCCACAAACCACACATTTCCCACGTTTCATATTTCTTCTGTTTTTAGTAACAACATATTCTATGTTGTTTGTATCAGTAAGTTTTTTACATTTAACGCAATACATTTTTATATATAACAATTAAAAATCTTATATAAAATGGATACTGTAAATTTATCATGGAATGAAGTAGTATCAAACAGATTTAATCACTCTCTTTTACCAAAAAGTATTAGAGGGTTAATTATAGGTAAATCAGGATGTGGTAAAACTACTTTATTGCTAAACCTTTTACTTAGACCAGGTTGGCTTGACTACAATGATTTGAGTGTTTTTGGAAAAAGCCTTTTTCAACCGGAATACCGAATACTAAAAAAGGCTTTTGAAGAAAAACTACCAAAAGAATGTATTTTAAGGTTGTTTAACATGCGTGATGAAATACAAGATTTAAACGTTTCCCCCACAGCTTTGGTTGAGCAATGAGTTAAGTCGTTTAAAAACAAATCGGATATAAATTGCAACTTCTTGAAAATGCGAGTGATGTGCCTGACCCGAGAGAGTTAAACTCAGAAAATAAAAATTTAATGATTTTTGATGATTTACTTTTAGAAAAGCAAAACAAATGTGACTGTTATTACATTCGAGGAAGGCATAGTAATGTTGACTGCTTTTACCTCTCACAGAATTCTTTTAGACTACCAAGGCAAACTATTAGAGAAAACGCAAATTTTATTTGACTTTTTCCACAAGACCTTAAAAACATTAATCATATTTATAACGATCATGTAGGTGAAGATATGTCTAAGGATGAGTTTAGAAAATTTTGTCAAAAGTCATGGGAAAGACCACACGGTTTTGCTATCATTGATCTAACCAGTAAAAAACATGATGGAAAGTATAGAAACGGTTTTGACAACTTTTACATACCTAAGTCAGTATAAAAAATTTATATTTATTATATAAAATGGATAGTGCGTTTCCTAAAGATAAAGAATACAGAGAATACAATAAAATGCTCTTAAAACAAGATTTTCAAGACATATTTGAAATGTTGCATTTTGGAATTAGTCTTGCTAATAGCACGTCTGCAAAGAATATTTATAAGCTTCATCTTGAACACTTTAATAAATATCTTAAATTAAATGAAACCACTGAAATTGATTATGGAGTTCATCATACTAAAAGTGGATATATTGTTTTTAATAAAGACACTAATTTATGCGCAATTCATGATGTTTATATAATAAAAGATACTGATGATGCTGAAGCAAATACCACATGTGGTATTCCTTATATGTGTTTAGAGGACATATACAATAGGTATAAAAAAAAATTGAAAAATATCTTAAAAAAAAAAATTGTATATATAAAATGACAACAGTGATAAAAAATAAAGTAGATTTTGCTATATCTATAGCTACTAAAATAACTATAGGAGTTTTAGACCAGATCGGATGTGGGTACGAGGATAGTTCGTTTGTATTAGACTATGTAAAAAATCATAGTTTGGAAGAATTAGAAGAGCTTGAACAAACAGACTATGAAGAAAGTAATATCCCATGGCCTGCAATAATGGATTTGAAAAAATTGCATAATGCGTTGAGTAAATTGGAAGAAGATTTGATAGCGATAGCAGAAGTTTGTGGGTTGTTTTATAAAATATCTAGAGGAAGCAAAAACACTAGGTTGATGTTTTATTTCTACAATGTAGTGAATCATATTGTTTGCAAACGTCAGTTGGAAAGACTAGAACAAAAAGAAGATGTAGATGTAATTTCCTTGAAACAACATATATATAAAAAACTAGTATCTACTATAGCTTCTACAACAGACTACAAACACTTGTATACTAGAATATGTGAACTAGTTGATGAATATTTCTTGAGAAACAAACGAGATAATTTCTTTACAGATTTTGTAGAAGTTTAGAAGATCTTGAAGATTTTATTGTTGAATTGATAGAATATGGAGAGAAAAATGACTCAATAGATTTATTGCAGAAAGCGATGTGGAAAGTGAAAAGATACTATCTACCTATAGACTTGACTGTTTTGTAATTTGTAACTCATAGAACGTGAGTTATACATTTGACACGAGATTGACACAAAAATATGAAAATTTAAAAAAATATTATTTTGGTACACCCCTAAATAATATTTATACTTTTTAAAAATGAAAGATCTTTTAGAACAAATTGTAAAAAATACTGATCACAAAACATCATTTCAAATTATAGTAAGTGCCAACAAAACACGCTTTAGAACTAGGTTTAATCCACCAATTCAGTTGGAAAAGGATAAAAAATATGAGATAGCTTTAGTAAACCTTGAAACTTACTACGCTTTTCCAAACATTGATGCGTCAAACAACATATTCGTTTATTCTCCAGACAATGGTACTTCATGGATTAAAATAAGAATACCTGAAGGAAGTTATGACCTTGTTGACATTAATGATATCACTCACCAGGAAATGAGAAAAAATGGTCATTACGATGAAGATAATGAAGAGTATTATATTAACATTTCTGCAAACACCAATACTCTAAAGTCTGTTCTTACTCTAGAAGATGGATATCAAGTAGATTTTAATCAGCCAAACTCCATTGCTAAAGTATTAGGATTTACTCACGCTAAATATACACAGGGATTTCATGAGTCTGAGAATGTAGTGAACATTCTTAGTATTAACAGTGTACTCGTTAGCATAGATATTATTTCAGAAAGTTATGTTAATGGTTCAACAAGAAACACTATTTACTCTTTTTTCCCAAATGTTCCTCCTGGATATAAGATAATTGAGTCACCAGTTAATTTAGTATACTTACCAATAACATTAGATGAAATACATAACCTAGAGGTAACAATTACAGACCAAGATGGTAATTTACTAAATCTTAGAGGTGAAAATTTAACAATTAGATTTCATATTAGAGAAGCGAGATAAATAAAAAATAATTATATATATAAAATGGCGAGTTACACTACTGTTAAAGTAAATATATCAGAAGGACAAAAGCAAAAGCTTCAATATGCTGTTAAATCCCGTTGTCCAGTAAGTATTCGTTTAGGCCATGAAGATTTACAAGGTAATAATGTTTTAGCATTAACCAATTCACAAGCAAAAAAAATAGCTAAAGCCTATGAGGATGGTAAGGGTATCACGATCAAAATGACTGCAAAACAACTTAAACATAATATGAAAATAGAGGGGGGTTTTCTCGGAATGTTGGCTGGGTTGGCTGCTAGAGCTTTGCCAATGATTGCAAAAACCGTTTTACCAGCTTTAGGTGTTGGTGCTCTTTCTGGATTAGCCCAATCAGGAGTACAAAAAGCAATGGGATCAGGCCTTTATCTTAAAAAAGGAGGATGTGTTTGTCAAGTGGAAACTGATGGATGTGGGTTATACTTAAAGCCATACAAAGGTAAAGGATTAGAGTCTGTTGGTGATGGTTTGTATTTAAAGCAAGGAGGAAAAATTTATGATGGAAAAGGACTTTTGCTTGGACCTAATAGTCCATTTGCTAATATCCCTATCTTAGGAGCTATATTGTAATGTTATAAATAATAATATTTAAATATTATTTATAACAAGTAAAAAATGGATATACACAAATTTGGTATGAAACCTAATATTACTACTCATCATAAAACTATATTTTGGAAACCTAATTTACATGGAGTAAGATATCCTCCCTTAAAGCAAGATCCTCTAAAATGGAAATTATACTCACAAGTAACTATCAAGATTCCTCCTCGTGATGGTATGAGACTTTCGCTAGGATTTGGTTATATAACTACAAGAGGAGTTGTAGTGATATCTGTTATCTTAGGCTAATGATATCTTAGTCTACATTTATAATTTCTCACAAAAAACAATTGAAATATCTGAGGGAGAGTTATTCTGCTATCTAAAATATTTACAATCTTGATATAAAAAAAATATCATTTTAATAAAAAATGACAGATATAGATCAAGAACATCCCTCTAAAAAAATCTATCCTCCGCTACCTCGAGAAAGAAATACTGCAAGCGCCCCACCTATTGAGATGCACGCAATAGGAGATGATAAAGGACATTCCTACCGTTTACAAAAGATATATGAAGTACAAAAGTTTCTCGAAAATGAAATTCAAAAAAGAGATGCCCTAGCCAAGAAATATTTTAGAGCCGCAAGAGTTGTTGATAATATTGATACAGCATTGATTGGGTTAACAATGGCTTCTGGTGTTGGGGGAGCCATATTATTGGGTACAGTTGTAGCGGTACCAGTAGCATTGGGTTTAGAAATTGCAAGTGCAGGAACCGGATTACTCTCAATGGTAGGTAAATATGTAGTAAGAAATTCAAGAACCATGGCAGAAAAACATCAAAAGATTCGAATGATAGCTGATGCTAAGCTTGATACAATCGCTACACATATATCCAAAGCTTTAGTTGACAATCATATATCAGATGAAGAGTTTAAACTTATCATGGAAGAACTAGAGAAGTATAAGAAAATGAAGGATGAGATAAGAACAATAACTAAGAAAAAGATATCTACTGAAAATGAAGAAAGTTTAATTGAGAAAGGGAGGCAAGAAGCGCGTGAGTACTTTCGGAGGTTGGTTGAAAAGAATCACGGCGGGTCGCTTGAATATTAAAAGACCAAAAATAAAGTTTTCATGCAGCTGTAGCTATGAATCATGCTAAAAAACTATGCTAAAAACTATGCTCTAAAACTGAGATAAAAAATATTTTAGTAATAAAAAATGTCTTTTTTAAAAATCACTGATCCTGCAAAAAGGGACTTAATTGTAAAGGAGTATCTTGAAACAAAAAAGAATATTCGGGATAATCTACTAACGGAGAGAACAGGCGACCAGCAACTTCAAACAGATCTTTCAAAGTTTTTTAAACCTATTACGGAAACACAGAAAGCTACAACAAAGGAGATTACAGAAGGACTTAAACCTATTAAAGAAGGTGTAGAAAACTTGCCACAAGCTATTAATTTACCAGCATTTCCAACAATACAAGCTTATTCCTCTGAAGGGCAAAAACCATCTATGAGGGAAAAGGAATGGTGGAGAAGTGAAGATATGCATCTTATTGGACCAATTGCAAGGGAGTATTTAACGAAATTTGTTGGTAGAACTAATGTTGATAGAACATTTGGATTATATGATAAAGATGGTAAATTTTATATTGGTAACAGAAAAGTCGCGCTTGATGATGATGATATTTTGGTTGGTACTAATATATATAAAGGAACACCTGGTTTATGGGAGTTAATTGTTAGTAGAAACCCAGATGAAAACATTTATACAGATGAGAATCGCGATGAATACATAGATTTAATGATACAAACCAACGCTCTTTATCGTGAAAACAACCCGAAAAGTATACGCCCTAAAGGTGATACTACTTCGGAAAAGTGGAGAACAATACTCAGGCCTGTTTGGGATGGAATAAAAAGAAAAAAAAAAAAAAAAAAAAATGAAGGAAAGGGCATCGTTGTTATCCCGTGCGACCCTAACGCATTAATAAAAAGACCAGACCTGTTGTTGGCAAGTAAAAAAGCAGGCAACACAGGTGTAAGAAACGAGTTAGTGAGCATATGTGATGAATTAAAAAGACAAGGTGTTTTAGATTCAAACGCTTATAAGAATTTAATGTCTATACTATAAAAAATGATTATCACTAAAAAACATGGATTTAAAAAAAAAAAATATTCATATGGCGGTGCCGGAATCTTTGACAGCATTGCTAACTTTTTAACGAGGCTTTTTACAAGTAGCGCAGCTAAACAAATTGCATCCTCTGCCCTTGATGTGGGAAAGAGTGTAGCTAAGGAAGGTGAAAAGAAAGCTTTAGAGGTTGGAAAGAGTGCAGCTGTAGACGCAGGAAAAAAATTAGTTACAAATGCTTTAACACCAAAATCAAAGAAAATTTTACAAAAGTATACCACAACACTGAAACCCACTGATACACCTACAACACAAAACATTAATACATTAATAGATGGAAGCGCAATCGCTATTCAAGACTTAGTTAAAAAATTAAACAGCGGAGCAGGCATTAAAGTAGTATGAAGAAAAAATGAAAATAAGTTAAGATAATTATATTCATTACATAAAAAGAGAATGCCAGAATTAACATTTAATCGTGTAGTTTATGAAAAATACAATAGTAGTTCTATTAATATATTAGGTGCATCTTTAAAACTGGAGGAGGATTGTGAGATCCTTGAAATTAATAACACGCAATATGGCTATCGGAAAGCTGATGTAAAGTTGTCTCCTGAAAAAGTAATCGTAATGAAAGAGATTGAGAAAAAGGTGAATGAGCGTTTACAAGAGTGGGGTATACCCCAAATAACACTTGTATACGGTAATAGAATTTATCCTAAAACTAAAATAGATACCGCAAAAAACATTAAACTTAAAGGTGTGTTTGTTAATAATGAAAAAAAGTCTTTTCCCCAGCTTTGGTTAGAGATTTAGAGTAAAGTAACACAATTATAATTTTATTTTAAATTATATTTGCAATAATAAAAATGGACATTTTAAGAATTACCGACCCAATTTTAAAAGACGATAGTATTGATGAGTATGAACACTTTGAGTATGAACCAATCACAGGGGCAAATCTCAACAACTCAGGAGGAGATATTAGAATTAGTATCGAAACCCAAGATATTTTTACACATCCTAGTGAGAGTTATTTACTTATAGAAGGTCGTTTAACAAAGGCTAATGGAACAGCTTACGCAAATGCTGACAACGTTTCTCTAACAAATAATGCTCTGATGCATCTTTTTAAAAATATCAGGTATCAACTTTCCGGTAGGGAGATTGAATCCTTAACACATCCTGGTCAGGCTACTACAATGCTCGGGCTGTTAAAATATCCGGATGATTTTTCTAAATCACAGGGGTTAAACCAATTGTGGTATAAGGATACAACACTCGCAGCACAAGTCCAAAACACAGGTTGGAATGTGAGAAAACTATACATCATTAATAATTCCAATCCAAAGGGAACATTTAGCTTTAGAGTTCCATTAAAACATATATTGGTTTTTGTGAAGATTATGATAAGATATTGTATGGAATGAAGCAAACTCTCACCTTGACAAGGAATGATGATGAAGATGCGATTTTTAGAGCTGCTGGTGTTGATGCTGGTAAAATTACTTTGGATAAAATATCATGATTTATGCCTCACGTGCTACCCGCGGATAAGGAGAAGATGGAACTTTATAAACTTATCGAGAAAAAAGAAAAATTTCCAGTTGGTTATAGAATGCTACAATGCGACTCCATTTCAGTTCCTCAGTCAACATTTACTTGGAGACTTTCCGTTAAATCATCTCCCGAGGTGCCACGTTTTATCATCGTTGCCTTTCAGACTGATAAAATTGGTAATCAAGAGCAAAATCCATCCATATTCGACAACGTAGACGTTGAAAATATTTATGTTATGTTAAATGCTACCCGATACACTGCGGTTGACTACAATCTTTCATTTACTAGGCAACAATTTAGTAGAGCGTATGGTGACGCTGCATTATTTAGATCTAAGTTTCATAACATGAGTGAGTTGGTATCAAATCCTAACTTTACCCCTTCAGAGTACAAAACACTTTATCCTTTGTTTTTGTTTGATGTTTCCAAGCAGAGTGAAAAGTTAAAATATTCTGTTACTGATATCCAAATTAAGGTAAATTTTAACGTAAATGTCCCTGCGGACACAGAGGCATATGCTGTTATTATTAGTGATAGGTTAATTAACTTCCAGTCTGATGGGAATAAAATGAGTGTAGTGTATTAAGATTTTCCTTCTTATATAAAAATGATAAAGACATCAGATTTAAAAAAAAATTATTGAAGAATATAATATAGAATTTTACTCTTACTGGGATAAAAAACGGTTAGTTGAGTTGGTAAAAGAACATGGTTTGTTCCCAGAGGATCCATAATATGAAAATAGGCAAAGCCTAAATACGGGCGGAAAGGCAAAGCAAAATTACCTTTTTAGATTCTACACTTTAACAGCAATTTTTAAAATTCAAATACTGTATCACAAAAATATATATGTTACAATGACTTGAAACTAGTAACACTAAAATGTTACAAATCATGATCATACTGCCAAAAAATGTCCATGTTGCAAACTAAAAACAACTTCCATTTTGCAAAATGAAATCAATTTGCATGGGATTTATATTTACATTATTCAAAAACAATTATTTTGTATAGATCACTATGATATCTTGTGGTACTTCAAACCCCTGCTGCTTTACAATTCCTTTACTAATGGAAAAAAAAAAAAAAAAAAACCAAACAAAAAACAAAAAAAAAAAAAAAAAACGAAACAAACTCCGCACTAACCTTTTACAAAATAACTAAATGTTAGACTGGTCAAAACCGAAAGCATTAACAGTTAAGTGGCTCCAATAACTCGATATGGATGCAGTAGAAAACATTGTTGGAAAAGGAAAAGCACTGTTTAACCCTTTCCCAAACAACAAAATTTTGGACTAAACCAAATTGAGAAGGTCTGGAGAACAGAAATTAAATGCACCACTCATGGTAATTTTCTGTTTTTGATACACGAGTAGCTGTGATCATGTAAAACTGTATTTGGGTTATGACAAATCCTTTTGGTTTTAGATTCACATGATAGCAATATTGTGAATTTGTCTTTTTGACCATCCATGTCTATGTGCCTTCTAAAGTAATTTACTTTTGAACCAGGACACAATGTTTTCAGATAACTTCAGGGTTGTGCCAACATGGGACTTTGAGTCAAACAGGTAAGGGCAAGGGTGAAAAAGTAATAAGACATGTTTAAGATAAAAATTTATTAGCCGACTTCCTTTTTCTTTCATAGATTGCAATTTTTTGTTCTTAAATAATACATAGAATTATGCAGACCAATTCGTTTCCAGTTATTACAGTTTAACTCATTACTGTACACACTGTACAGGTGAAATACAGAGCTACCACTCACAATGGGCTAAGATGCATCACAAACTAGATTTTTTAGCACATGTGAGAAATAATCTGCAATGATTCTGTTTGCATAAACGTTGGAAAAGGAGCAGTTGCTTTTGACAGATACATTATGTATACCTCCTTTTGCAGCATTTTTTCCATGTTCTACGGCTGAAGTATATTAATCCTTTAGCAAAATCCCTAAGGAAGATGGCTCTTGAAAACATTGTGGGAAAAGAAGAAAATGCTGGTAACCAGCATTTTCTCCTTTTCTTACAATGTTCTCTGCCCTTCCCAAAACAAATTCCAGTTGTTGAGTTTAATTCATTTTGATTTTTGCAATTGGTTTCAATTTGAACAAGACTATAATTTTTCATATGGTAAAGAGTTAAGCTATAATTTTGAAATGAAACATCTTGCAAGAGTGATTTGCAACACAGCTAACAAAAGTATTTGTTAGAAAAGGGACTACAGTGTGTTCTTTTTAATGTATATTCAAGCAAATGCGCCTTTTATCATACAGTTTTGATTAGGGTTCTAAAAGAAGGTCCAATTCAAGCTGTCAATATCAGCACTAATGGTATGGTTAGTGGCTAATTAGTCCATATCACTTTCACTGCTCAAACTCTCTGGTAGTTGACTGTTTCTTTATCTAGCTACCAATACTTCTCTAGCTCTTTTCTGGCCTCCTGAATGCTACAAACTTGTAATTTTATGCAAGCACCTGAAAGAAATAAAAATATTGAAATATTAGAGAAGCAGCATGTAATTGTGTAAAGCTTGTGATTGTCTGTGAGCTTTTCCTTATGTTTACCTGCTTACAGAAAAAAACATTAAAGTTTTTCTGGTATACATATATCTCATTAGATATTTCACATAAGTGAGCAATATTCTATTTCCAGAGATAAAGATTTCATCACCTTTATTTTTCTTTTTACTTTGGTCAAAGAAAATTCCAGTAAGACTGGATTTTCTAAATAAAAATGTCTGAGGAACATTTTTTCAAGGCATAGTTTGTAATAAATGTGTCGTTCCGGCAAAAGAAACACTGTCCCAAGTGAAAAGATTTGCACATATCCAAGTTGAAAGCATCTTTAGATGACAAATTTAAAAATGATACAAATGAGCTAAAGTTCCTTGATAGTGTAAAAAAATAGACTAATAGCAAAACGTTTGAACCCAGGTCAGCCTGCACCGACTGCACAGACTGTGTAGGCTGACCTCGGTCGATACTTTTTGCAGATGCATTAAGCCCCCTTTTCAGACAGCATGGTTTAAATACTATGGTAAAGTATAAGAAATACATGTACAGCCAAAACCTAGCAGCTCAGTGCATACTAGTATTTAAATTTTCTACTGCAAGTGGGAATTACTTGTGGAACACTGATAGTGCTAAACAAATGAAATGGATATTCTAAGTCTGAACTAAAGCTGCATATACTGTGATTTCAAAGCTGTTTTTCCATAATATTTGGCAAAGAAGCAAATTGTGGATTCAAGATAAAACTGTTCATTTTGAACTGTCTGCATTAGCAATTCAATCTGAGTGTTGCCCTTCAAAGGTTGAATAAGGGGACAGTCATTTTGCAGTCGTGAAATCTGTCTATCTTCATGAGATAGGAAATGACGTCACTGTTAACTATTTGAATGTGATCCCACATACTCGACATATAAAATTGATCATGTGACATCCCCACAGGCCTTTGCAAATCATTTCTATGGTAAATTCTTCACTACAATTTATGAAAAAAATTGAGATTTGTCAAAATTGAATTAATTTGCTGACAATAAATTTCTTTCTATCCTTTCAATGACAAAACCAATTGTTTGAGGCACATTTGTCACCTGCAAATGCTTTCAAATTGAACCAATCTGATTCTAGGAAAGGAGTAAACACGCATCTACACTCATTTTTCAGCCATTTTTTTAAAAACCCATTTCATATTTATTTTATGAAACTATACTTATATTTTCATACTAAATGTTGTCCCAAACAGTTTGAAGGTTGCACAGATTACGTCGGATAGAAAATGCATGTCATTTTCTTGTAGTCTTCAAAGAAACGACTGCTGTCATCTCTGGTTTTAAATCAAAGACAAATCCCTCATCCCTTACAACAATATATCGTCGGTTTACTTCCAAAACCTCGTAACTACAGCTTGTTACAAGACGATATATTGCTGTTTTATCTATGTTTACATGACTTACTTCTGAACCATTCTTACCTCTGTCAACTTTCAACAGCATTTTTGTCTCTTTGGCTGCAAGAATTTATCTTTATGGAAATACAATTCCATAAATTCTGTCATACTTCTCTTTCATACTAATCAATAGTTAAAATTACAAACTAATACCATGCTAAATTCCAATGTGTTGGCTGTTGCCATTGTATGTCTGAAATAATGTTGAAAATGGCATAAAACACTGTTGAAAAAAGTCATACTAGATCTATATTCAGTCATGAGATATTGAAGTTTGGGATGATATTGAAAATCTAAAAAGATCATTTTATCAACCTGGGCTAGTTATAAAATTATCTGGAGTTCAACAAAATTCAAGCTTTTTTTTTCCTACCTCTGCTTCCCTATTGAAAACATTGTGATAAAAGGAGAAAATAGTATCTGTACTTGTCACTATGTTTTTACTTGTCGACATTCAGATTGGTGTAGATGTCAACTCTTAACCCTTCACCACACAATCCTGACTTTAAATAACCCTATGAGAGAAGGCTTATGAAAACATTGTGAGTAAAGGAGAAAATGCTAGTGACCTGTGCAGTGTTTCATGGTGTACGAAAACCAATTTCAATATCGTCATCAACTCTAGGCTTTCTTCAGTACCTATGCAAATATTGCAATAACTGCAATAATCGTGCTACACTTTTTCTGCTTACAGAAATTACACAAATCTAGCGTGTTATTACAACAACATAAGAAAGTACATACCGTGTAAGAAAATGGTGGTCGTTATAAGTTGCGTAGAGTCGCTTCCCTTCTGCACCCCCCACTTTACATATTTATTTGCAAGTTTGAAGGCGCATATCGTTCTTGAAAGGGATGATGGCAAAAATTAACATTTAGAAAGTTAAAACACCAACATTCTTATCTTACCTATGTAAGGCCAAGGGCTACTGTAGTGCAATGCCGGTATGGGGTTTGTCCGCTTCGCAAATTTCGCTCGTTGAAGTTCGTAACTTCAGCCCTCGGAAGATCTTTAAGGAATAAAACTTCTTTCCAGTGAAATGATGACGCCATCTGTTCAGCAGTAAAACGATTTCAATAATCCTAAATACGTTTGGGGAGCTCTGAAAGCGCCTAAAAAATTAGTGTATGGAAAGCTCTGGGAAATCCCTTATCCACCGGTATGTTTGTAAACACTCTCGACACTCGGCCATTTCCGTAACCTGAACCGGTTAGATTTGATTTGCTCTCCGGAATCTCTCGAGTACCTATTCTGTTAATTGACTTTACAGAAAAATTCATTAAAATCGGCAAAAGAAATTTCTCTATCCGTTGTTATTGACAAATGACTGTCGTGACGCAAATTTACATTGATTTGGGGACAGATATTCGAATATGCAAGAGATCCCAGACACCTCCAATATGTGTAAACCAAATCGCCGATATTTCCCGAGTGATGGTTACGGCCCCCACACCTTTTCGACACGAATTTGCACGTGGACTCTACCATTGTAACCGCACCTAGAAAGCCGAAGTATTCCCTGTACGTTTTTGCAACTTCTCGGAATTTTTTTTCCCTAGCATAATGCGATTTTGTAGACTGGTACACATACGTGTTACCTATAGACGGGGTCCAAGGCCGCTTCGCGGCCTTTCCGCCCGTATTATTCATATAAACAACCTGAAGAAGTTATATTAGTAAGGGGGGGGGGAAAGATCCGGATCCAAAGTATGATAGATTAAAAACTATTATGTATAATCCTAAAAAAGTTAGTTTAGAGGATGTTGAAACTGGGGAAATAAAAACCTTTCCATCGATTTACAAGGCTGGTAAATTTATAGATCATTGCCCTCAAACAATTAGCAACTGGAATGGAAGGGTTTGGAAAAATAAATATAAGATTTGCATTCAGTAATTTTATTATGACATAGTCATAATAAAATTCTATTGAAACAAATAAAAAAATTCCTTAAGAAATTATATCTATTATATAAAAATGAGTTTATTTAATAGATTTACAAATGTAGCTAGACAAGCTGCGTCTAATGTTTACTCTGGAGCAAGACGACTAGCCTCAGCGGTCGTTCCGGAATCCATACAAAGAAGAATAACTGATTTTGGTAACTGGCTAACTGGTAATGTGGAGTCGGCACAGATACCACAAGTGTTGGATGAAATTGTCGACCACGTTAGAGAAAATTACCCTCCAAGGCAACCGTTTGAAATTAAACTTGCGCAATCCGCATTTAAAAAGTATACTAATCAACATGTTATAGAGGGTAGAGAAGGTTACACCCCACAAAGATTTTTTGCAGAAACGTGGATGCCTCTTATAAACACCCTTCAAAATAATCTACAAAGGAAGGTAAAACTTGTACTAAGTGTAAATTATGGTTAATGACAGATCTTGATCAAGGTCCCGTGGAACGTGCTTTTCATAGTAAACAACATTTAAATTTAAACAGAGGAGAAGTAGAGGATTTGTTGAATAAAATGATAGATGAAGTTTTAGAAAATTTAGCTAATTTCCAAAGAGAAGGTAGTGGTTGGCCTTTTGGAAGTATAGTGCGGTTAGAATTACATACAGCTGCTTATATTCCTTTAAGAGCTAATGGCCACTTACCTTTACCAAAATGGATTGCTAACAAAAAAGCAGTTATCAATATGAAAAATAGAGATGACAAATGCTTTTTATGGTGTGTTTTAAGAGCGCTAAACCCTAAAGAGCATAATGCAGAGAGAGTTGACAAGGCTTTACAAGCATAGGAAAATAGTGTAAAAATGGAGGGAATAGAGTATCCTGTTTCGTTTAAAGATATAGATAAGTTTGAAAAAAAAATTTAGAAATTAGTGTAAACGTGTATGGGTATGAGAAAATAAAGAAATATATTTACCCTCTTAGGCTTACAAAAGATGAAAAAAGTAATCATATCGACCTTCTTTTTATTAAAGATGAGGAAAACATGCACTATACCCTCATAAAAAAATTTAATAGTTTAGTGAGAAAACAAGTAACTAACAATGGTGGTATGGAATATTGTAAACCATGTATGAATCATTTTGGTAGTAAAGAACTTTTAGAGAAACATATGCGATACTGTAATGAGCATGAACCTATTACTTTAGAAATGCCAAAACCAGGTACCATGTTAGCTTTTGAAAACCATGCTAGAAAGCTTCGGGTCCTCTTTGCTGTATTCGCCGATTTTGAAAGTGTTTTAGAACCTATATACACATGCCAACCAAACCCAGAAGAAAGTTACACAATACAACGCCAAAAGCATATACCTTGCAGTTTTTCCTATATTATAAAATGTTTTGATGATACTGTGTGTGCTCCTATAGAAAGAAGTTATACTGGAGAAAATGCTGAGGAAGTGTTTATAAACTGGTTAAAAGATGACATACAAGAAATTCATCAAAGGTACCACCAAAACCCAAAACCTATTGAAATAACAATAGAGGAAAAAATAAAACATACACAACAAAGACATTGTTGGATTTGTGGTGGAAAATTTAATCATGCTAATTATAGAGTAAGAGATCATTGTCATTTTACAGGTAAATATAGAGGCGCCGCGCATAATGAATGCAACCTAAAAGCTAAAAATCCTAACTTCAGACCTGTGTACCTTCATAATCTTAGTGGATATGATGCTCATCTTTTTATTAGATGCCTTGGTAAATCTGTTGGAAAGATTTATTGTATTCCAAATAATGAAGAGAAATATATTAGTTTTAGTAAAGACATTTGGGTTGGAGAAAATATAAGTCATAAAATTAGATTTCTTGATAGCTTTAAGTTCATGAATTCTAGTTTGGATAAACTTTCAAGCAACTTAGAGGAAAGTCAGTTAAAAATTTTAGCAAAATATTTCACTAAAGAACAACTACCGCTAGTTAGGAGAAAAGGAGTTTTTCCTTATGAGTACCTAGATTCTTTCGATAAACTTAAAGAGGAAAAATTACCACTCAAAGAAGTATTTTACTCTAGTTTAAACAAAGAAGGAATTACAGATGAAGATTATGCTCTCGCGCAAAAGGTTTGGAAAGCTTTTAATATGAAAACGTTTAAGGATTACTTAGAACTTTACAACAAAATAGATGTATTGCTTTTAGCTGATGTTTTTGAAAACTTTAGAGATGTTTGTTGTGAAAACTATGGTTTAGATCCTTGTTGGTATTACAGTCGAACCTCGTTTATCCGGACGCACCTGTTGCCTACGGATGTTTCCGGATAAGCCGTATTTCCGGACCAGTGAACTGGGATCCCACAACTTCCATGTTGATAAGGGACACTGTGCATCGTAGGAATTACAATAGCGTATGATTTACACAAGCACTTCTCTGTATTTTTCCTACGATTGTTCAGATATATAATAGAATAAAATGTCATAAATGAGCATTTTGCTATTTTTTTTAATGTGTTTTTGTACACGAATTTCCCTTTATACCTTATTGCATACACATGTACAACTTTGTACAAACGGCTGAGCTTGTAAAGCTCGGCACATTATGACTTTTAAAAACGCCACGAAAAAGGGGGGCGAAACACAAGTACAATTGTTTTTTTTTTTATTACAGTATTACTGTTGATTTTTCAATTTCGAGAGACTTGTATGGAATGTGTGTCCGAAATAATAAGGGTAACATCTGACAAAATTTTGTTCTATTTTTACAACCGGTGACGGGATCATTAACTGTAGCTGATCAACAGATTCGGCGTGTTTTCAGTTTTGAAATAATCTACACGTTTTAAGTATTTTCTTACCACTTTTGGCCCACAAGAAGTTGCTTTCCGATACGAGTTAAGTCATAGTTAGAGCTGTGGATGGTGTAGATCCAAGATCAGACAGCGCGTTCTGTTTAGTCTGATGTCTATCCACACCTTCCGCCATTTTGCAATCGGCAGAGTAATTTTTAATAACAAAAAATGTAAAACAAGCCATCTGTCAACGATTTCAAGCCTGTTGCGGGTACACAAGTGTTAACCCTTTACCACACAATGTCGAGTTTTAAAGACCCTGAGGAAAAGGCCTTTCAAAAACATTGTTGGAAAAGGAGAAAGTGATGGTAACCAGCATTTTCTCCTTTTCCAATAATGTTTTCTACGCAGTTAAAGACAAATTATGTCATTTTAACTACATTTAAATTGTCTTCTGAAAATACTTTACATTTAGACCAGTCATTTCTCTTTTTGTCATGTGGTAAAGAGTTAAAATTAACATCATGGGTCTGATGTAATGTGCAAATTATTCGAAGCGAGAGGGTTGTAGTGCAAGCGTTTGTTGTACATATTTACAACTGTTTTGCTCCAAGAAAATTACACCCTGCTACAAGCAGACTGCCAGTCAATACAAAAGACCACACAATAAGCTAATATCATGCCTGCTTTACATTAGCTGCTAATGCTTTTTTGCATCTAGTAAAGGTTGTTACTTGAACACCTGAGCTATCATGTCACGTGTTTTGTGTAGTCGGCAGAAAAAAAAGTTCGGCTGTTTTCATATAAAAATCGCTCGTAGCCAAAACAAAAAAAAAAAAATGCATACGATAATTAATGCTTTGGTGTTAAATATAAATGAATTACTGTTAAATAAAGAAAAGGAATACGAGGTTGCGTATTTTTTTATTTTTATTTTAGATCTATTTTTCTAAGAGGGAGAACACAGTTACGACTTAAGCCATTTCCCTCACAGTTTCACACTTCTGCAGAAGGTGACCTTTGAAAACATTACGAAAAAAGGGAGAAATTGCTTGTATAGCATCAAAGAGCCAGAAAAGATTAAGCCCTTCAAGAACCTTTCAAAACATAAGTTGCTTATATGCGGCCTGTGTAGATCAAGATCAGTCTGTAGACAGAATATTTGGTCTGATCTTTGATCTGAAAAGGTATTGATAATCTGTCAAACTGACACTTAACGATGGCACGTGTATGTCTATTAACACTTTTCCCAAACAACATCTAATTAAGACGTTTGTTTTCAAATGTGTGAAAACCATCTGAAATAAATTGATACTAGACTGATACTCGTGTTACAAATGCATACTATGGACCAGTTCAAAATCACGTACCGGGGAAATTGTTTGATACACAGTCAGGCCACGTCCGGTTTATCTGATAAAGAGTTACATTGTTTTTTAACCCTTCGTTCCCGATTTTTCCGTTCCGGTTCCGGAACGCGGATTTCCGGAATAAAAAGTAAAATTTGTACAGAAAATATTCGTTCCCTGATGTTTTTTTCCGGATCTTGAAATTTCCGGAAGTTTGGAGCCCGGATTAACGCGGCTCGACTGTATACTGCTCCTGGTTTAGCTTGGGATGCAGCATTGAAAATAACAAAAGTAAACCTAGAACTTTTATCTGATCCTGATATGCTTTTGATGGTAGAATTGGGTATCAGAGGGGGTGTTAGTATGTGTAGCAAAAGATATGTAAAAGCAAATAATGAGGGTATCAGGGAATTACATGATCCTAGTAAACCATCGAAGTATTTATTATATATAGATGCAAACAGTCTTTATTCTTGTGCAATGAGCTGTCCTCTTCCTACTCATGGTTTTAAATGGATGAATAAGAAAGAAATAGAAAATTGTCAAAAAATTCCATTTATATTAGAAGTAGATTTAGAATATCCTAAAGAATTACATGATTTACACAACGACTTTCCTTTAGCGCCTGAACGTTTAAAGATAAATAAAGTAGAAAAACTTATTCCAAACTTAAATAATAAAAAGAATTATGTTATTCATCATGAAGCCTTAAAAACATGTGTTGATTTAGGTTTAAAGATTACTAAGATATATCGAGGCATTAAGTTTGAGGAAAGTGCATGGCTTAAAAAATATATTTGTGTGGTCATATGAACCATCTAGGACATGTAGAATTTTCTTTTGTTCATATAGCTATATGCACTTTTTTTTGTTCTTGTTTTTTTGTACCCAATTACCCAGAGCAACCCAAGAGAGGCTCCAGTTGTCTAACACACAAAGACTCTAGTTGTCTAACCCAGAAAGTCTTCCATGGGAGTTAGAGTCTCTGGCTGCTTTCATTGGTGGAAGGAGGTATGCGCCGTAGGCGCTCACACACTCGATGGCTCTAGACGCCGTAGGCACTCACACACTCACACACTCAAAGACTCAGACACTCAGAGGCTTCAAAGGCTTCAAAGGCTTCAATGGCTTCAAAGACTTCAAAGACTTCAATGGCTTCAATGGCTAGAGGGGCTTGCCAGCGGTTGGGTTTTACAGATTTGTGGGGGAGTCAGATCGAAAAAGCAATATTTGGTTCTCTCGCATTTTGGAATGGCAGGGAGGGATATTGCGCGAAAAAAAATTAGAGTGGTTGGATTGGAATGTTCACGAAAAGGGAATGGGGGAGAGGAAGTCTATGTTTATATAAAATACCAATATCTGAAAAAAATTCACATGCGACAGAACTTACATATATACCCTCTCTGATGGTCAGAGGTTGAATCCCCAACTTTGCCATTTTATCTATTTTACCTATTTTTATTATTAGTTATTCTTACATCTTATTGTATTTCACTGGCCTATTTCTAAATTCTTCAAACAAGAACAAGATTTCTTATTGGAAAAAGTTTATGCAACAGCAACCGGTTGCTTCTGAATCAATGTTTTTGCGCAGCGGTTAAACATAAAATCGACTTATGACTCACGCTGTCACCAAAATTAGTTCAGTGTTTTTCGTGACCCTGTTAAGAAAACAAATTTGGTTTACCTTTCTTTGATTTGTGCAACAGGTATCAGTTGCCTCCGAAAGTGTCCAAATTGATTTTTTGATTTTATGCAAAGCACGTAATGGTCACGTATGGGAGGGATAGTCATCGTAACCAATTCAATGGCCCTAGTAAGAGAAAAGGAAAAAAAAAATCCCTATATTTGATTTAAGCAAAAGGTGTCATCTGCTATGGAATGTGCCATAAGTCGATTTTTCATGTTTTCGCGAGCGAGTAACTGGCACGTATGAGATGGTAGTCAACGCAACTGGATTTATGCAATAGAAATCAGTTGTTACTAAGAAAGTTTTCAGTCTTTTTAGCCACTTGTGACACTATTTTCTGGAATTTCTACACTGTACATTGATCATCTTAGCATATTCAAAGTATCAATGCCAATTCAATGGCCCTAATAAGAGAAAAAGAAAAAAAAATCTCTATATTTGACTTAAGCAACAGGTGTCGTCTGCTATGGAATATGCCGTAAGTCGATTTTTCATGTTTTCGTGGGCGCGTAACTGGCACGTATGAGATGGTAGTCAACGCAACTGGATTTCTTGTCATGGTATAAAGAGATTTAAAAACAAATAATAGAAATTTAGTTCCCTTTGTTCGATTGATGCAATAGAAATCAGTTGTTACTGAAAGAGTTTTCAGTCTTTTTTAGCCTATTGTGACACTATTTTCTGGGATTTCTACACCGTACATTGATCATCTTAGCATATTCAAAGTATAAATGCCAATTCAATGGCCCTAGTAAGAGAAAAACAAAAAAAAAAATCCCTTTATTTGACTTAAGCAACAGGTGTCGTCTGCTATGGAATGTGCCATAAGTCAATTTTACATGTTTTCGCGGGTGCGTAACTGGCACGTATGAGATGGTAGTCAACGCAACTGGATTTCTTGTCATGGTATAAAGAGATTTAAAAACAAATAATAGAAATTTAGTTCCCTTTGTTCAATTTATGCTATAGAAATCAGTTGTTACTGAAAGAGTTTTCAGTCTTTTTTAGCCACTTGTGACACTATTTTCTGGAATTTCTACACCGTACATTGATCATCTTAGCATATTCAAAGTATAAATACCAATTCAATGGCCCTAGTAAGAGAAAAAGAAAAAAAAATCCCTTTATTTGACTTAAGCAACAGGTGTCGTCTGCTATGGAATGTGCCATAAGTCGATTTTTCATGTTTTCGCGGGTGCGTAACTGGCACGTATGAGATGGTAGTCAACGCAACTGGATTTCTTGTCATGGTATAAAGAGATTAAAAAAGATAAATAAAAATTTAGTTCCCTTTGTTTGATTTATGCAATAGAAATCAGTTGTTACTGAGAGTTTTCAGTCTTTTTTAGCCACTTGTGACACTATTTTCTGGGATTTCTACACTGTACATTGATCATCTTAGCATATTGAAGGTATCAATGCCAATTCAATGGCCCTAGTAAGAGAAAAAGAAAAAAAAATCCCTATATTTGACTTAAGCAACAGGTGTCGTCTGCTATGGAATGTGCCGTAAGTCGATTTTTCATGTTTTCGCGGTCGTGTAACTGACACGTATGAGATGGTAGTCAACACAACTGGATTTCTGGTCATGGTATAAAGAGATTTAAAAAAAAATAATAGAATTTTAGTTCCCTTTGTTCGATTTATGCAATAGAAATCAGTTGTTACTGAAAGAGTTTTCAGTCTTTTTTAGCCTCTTGTGACACTATTTTCTGGGATTTCTACACTGCACATTGATCATCTTAGCATATTCAAAGTATCAATGCCAATTCAATGGCCCTAGTAAGAGAAAAAGAAAAAAAAATCCCTTTATTTGACTTAAGCAACAGGTGTCGTCTGCTATGGAATGTGCCGTAAGTCGATTTTTCATGTTTTCACGGGTGTGTAACTGGTACGTATGAGATGGTAGTCATCGCAACTGGATTTCTTGTCATGGTATAAAAAGATTAAAAAAAAATTAATAAAAATTTAGTTCCCTTTGTTTGATTTATGCAATAGAAATCAGTTGTTACTGAAAGAGTTTTCAGTCTTTTCTAGCCACTTGTGACACTATTTTCTGGAATTTCTACACCGCACATTGATCATCTTAGCATATTCAAAGTATAAATGCCAATTCAATGGCCCTATTAAGAGAAAAAGAAAAAAAAAAATCCCTTTATTTGACTTAAGCAACAGGTGTCGTCTGCTATGGAATGTGCCGTAAGTCGATTTTTCATGTTTTCGCGGTCGTGTAACTGGCACGTATGAGATGGTAGTCTACGCAACTGGATTTCTTGTCATGGTATAAAGAGATTAAAAAAAATAAATAAAAATTTAGTTCCCTTTGTTTGATTTATGCAATAGAAATCAGTTGTTACTGAAAGTTTTCAGTTTTTTTTAGCCACTTGTGACACTATTTTCTGGGGTTTCTACACTGTACATTGATCATCTTAGCTTATTCAAAGTATAAATGCCAATTCAATGGCCCTAGTAAGAGAGAAAGAAAAAAAAATCCCTATATTTGACTTAAGCAACAGGTGTCGTCTGCTATGGAATATGCCGTAAGTCGATTTTTCATGTTTTCGCGGGTGTGTAACTGGCACTTATGAGACGGTAGTCAATGTAACTGGGTTTCTTGTCACGGTATAAAGAGATTTAAAAAAAATAAAAATTAAGTTCCCTTCGTTTGACTTATGCAATAGGAAGCAGTTGCTACTGCAAGAGTTTTCAGTCTTTTTTAGCCACTTGTGACATTATTTTCTTATTTTCTGGGGTTTCTACACTGTACATTGATCATCTTAACATATTCAAAGTATCAATGTGCAGTATGGCAGTTGGCCTGAATTAGAAAAGCAAATCGAATCAAGGGATCAAGGGATCAGGGGAAGTCACTCTTGCAAGGTGCTAGAAGGCACCAAAACAAGGTCTTCTGTCACCCTGTTTTCTTAAATTTTCGCCCATTTTCAGTGAAATCTGGCATGTGTGGAGGGTGCATGCCTGGCAGTTTGCCAAGGATTGCATAACAGCCTTCAAAGAAGACTTAAAATCCACTTTTATGCCGATTTTCGTTCACTGTTTTCTATCGATATTTTCGGGCGCCATTTTTTATGGCTCAAAGCTTTCTGATTGGATGATTGTGGGGGTGTGTCTGCAATCTGATTGGCTGTTTGGGTGCAATTTTGAATTTCTCAAAGCTTTTCTGATTGGATAATTTGAAGAGAGGGATGAGATTTGATTGGCTGATTGGACGCCATTTTGATATTCTAAAACCTTCTGTGATTGGATAATTTAAGAGAGGCCTGAGATTTGATTGGCTAATTGGAAAGGGGGGGTGGAAATCTCTGAATATCTATGGTAATTCTTCGGGTCATTTCAGCCTATTCAATGGCAAAGAGGGTTTGACCCCTTCACCAAGACCTTTTTTGGGTCCTGATGGTCAGAGGTTGAATCCCCAACTTTGCCATTTTATGTATTTTACCTATTTTTATTATTAGTTATTCTTACATCTTATTGTATTTCACTGGCCTATTTCTAAATTCTTCAAACAAGAACAAGATTTCTTATTGGAAAAAGTTTATGCAACAGCAACCGGTTCCTTCTGAATCAATGTTTTTGCGCAGCGGTTAAACATAAAATCGACTTATGACTCACGCTGTCACAAAAATTAGTTCAGTGTTTTTCGTGACCCTGTTAAGAAAACAAATTTGGTTTACCTTTCTTTGATTTGTGTAACAGGTATCAGTTGCCTCCGAAAGTGTCCAAATTGATTTTTTGATTTTATGCAAAGCACGTAATGGTCACGTATGGGAGGGATAGTCATCGTAACCAATTCAATGGCCCTAGTAAGAGAAAAGGAAAAAAAAATCCCTATATTTGATTTAAGCAAAAGGTGTCATCTGCTATGGAATGTGCCATAAGTCGATTTTTCATGTTTTCGCGAGCGCGTAACTGTCATGTATGAGATGGTCGTCAACACAACTGGATTTCTTGTCACGGTATGAAGAGATAAAAAAATTAAAATTTAGTTCCCTTTGTTTGATTTATGCAATAGAAATCAGTTGTTACTAAGAAAGTTTTCAGTCTTTTTAGGGACTTGTGACACTATTTTCTGGAATTTCTACACTGTACATTGATCATCTTAGCATATTCAAAGTATCAATGCCAATTCAATGGCCCTAATAAGAGAAAAAGAAAAAAAAATCTCTATATTTGACTTAAGCAACAGGTGTCGTCTGCTATGGAATATGCCGTAAGTCGATTTTTCTTGTTTTCGTGGGCGCGTAACTGGCACGTATGAGATGGTAGTCATCGCAACTGGATTTCTTGTCATGGTATAAAGAGATTTAAAAACAAATAATAGAAATTTAGTTCCCTTTGTTGGATTTATGCTATAGAAATCAGTTGTTACTGAAAGAGTTTTTAGTCTTTTTTAGCCACTTGTGACACTATTTTCTGGGATTTCTACACCGCACATTGATCATCTTAGCATATTCAAAGTATAAATGCCAATTCAATGGCCCTAGTAAGAGAAAAAGAAAAAAAAAATCCCTTTATTTGACTTAAGCAACAGGTGTCGTCTGCTATGGAATGTGCCATAAGTCGATTTTTCATGTTTTCGCGGGTGCGTAACTGGCACGTATGAGATGGTAGTCAACGCAACTGGATTTCTTGTCATGGTAAAAAGAGATTAAAAAAGATAAATAAAAATTGAGTTCCCTTTGTTTGATTTATGCAATAGAAATCAGTTGTTACTGAGAGTTTTCAGTCTTTTTTAGCCTCTTGTGACACTATTTTCTGGGATTTCTACACTGTACATTGATCATCTTAGCATATTGAAGGTATCAATGCCAATTCAATGGCCCTAGTAAGAGAAAAAGAAAAACAAATCCCTATATTTGACTTAAGCAACAGGTGTCATCTGCTATGGAATGTGCCGTAAGTTGATTTTTCATGTTTTCGCGATCATGTAACTGGCACGTATGAGATGGTAGTCAACGCAACTGGATTTCTTGTCATGGTATAAAGAGATTTAAAAAAAAATAATAGAATTTTAGTTCCCTTTGTTCGATTTATGCAATAGAAATCAGTTGTTACTGAAAGAGTTTTCAGTCTTTTTTAGCCTCTTGTGACACTATTTTCTGGGATTTCTACACTGCAGATCGATCATCTTAGCATATTCAAAGTATCAATGCCAATTCAATGGCCCTAGTAAGAGAAAAAGAAAAAAAATCCCTTTATTTGACTTAAGCAACAGGTGTCGTCTGCTATGGAATGTGCCGTAAGTCGATTTTTCATGTTTTCGCGGTCGTGTAACTGGCACGTATGAGATGGTAGTCAACGCAACTGGATTTCTTGTCATGGTATAAAGAGATTAAAAAAAAATAAAAATTAAGTTCCCTTCGTTTGATTTATGCAATAGGAAGCAGTTGATACTGCAGGAGTTTTCAGTCTTTTTTAGCCACTTGTGACACTATTTTCTGGGGTTTCTACACTGTACATTGATCATCTTAGCATATTCAAAGTATCAATGCCAATTCAATGGCCCTAGTAAGAGAAAAAAAAAAAATCCGTATATTTGACTTAAGCAACAGGTGTCGTCTGCTATGGAATGTGCCGTAAGTCGATTTTTCATGTTTTCGCGGTCGTGTAACTAGCACGTATGAGATGGTAGTCATCGCAACTGTATTTCTTCTCATGGTATAAAGAGATTAAAAAAAAAAAATAAAAATTTAGTTTCCTTTGTTTGATTTATGCAATAGAAACCAGTTGTTACTGAGAGTTTTCATTTTTTTTTAGCCACTTGTGACACTATTTTCTGGGGTTTCTACACTGTACATTGATCATCTTAGCATATTGAAGGTATCAATGCCAATTCAATGGCCCTAGTAAGAGAAAAAGAAAAAAAAAATCCCTTTATTTGACTTAAGCAACAGGTGTCGTCTGCTATGGAATGTGCCGTAAGTCGATTTTTCATGTTTTCACGGTCGTGTAACTGGCACGTATGAGATGGTAGTCAACGCAACTGGATTTCTTGTCATGATATAAAGAGATTAAAAAAAATAAATAAAAATTTAGTTCCTTTTGTTTGATTTATGCAATAGAAATCAGTTGTTACTGAGAGTTTTCATTTTTTTTTAGCCATTTGTGACACTATTTTCTGGGGTTTCTACACTGTACATTGATCATCTTAGCATATTGAAAGTATCAATGCCAATTCAATGGCCCTAGTAAGACAAAAAGAAAAAAAAAAACCTTTATTTGACTTAAGCAACAGGTGTCGTCTGCTATGGAATATGCCGTAAGTCGATTTTTCATGTTTTCGCGGTCATGTAACTGGCACGTATGAGATGGTAGTCAACGCCACTGGATTTCTTGTCATGGTATAAAGAGATTAAAAAAAATAAATAAAAATTTAGTTCCCTTTGTTTGATTTATGCAATAGAAATCAGTTGTTACTGAGAGTTTTCAGTCTTTTTTAGCCACTTGTGACATTATTTTCTTATTTTCTGGGGTTTCTACACTGTACATTGATCATCTTAGCCTATTCAAAGTATAAATGCCAATTCAATGGCCCTAGTAAGAGAAAAAGAAAAAAAACATCCCTATATTAGACTTAAGCAACAGGTGTCGTCTGCTATGGAATGTGCCGTAAGTCGATTTTTCATGTTTTCGCGGGTGCGTAACTGGCACTTATGAGACGGTAGTCAATGTAACTGGGTTTCTTGTTACGGTATAAAGAGATTAAAAAAAATAAAAATTTAGTTCCCTTTGTTTGATTTATGCAATAGGAAGCAGTTGCTACTGCAAGAGTTTTCAGTCTTTTTTAGCCACTTGTGACATTATTTTCTTATTTTCTGGGGTTTCTACACTGCACATTGATCATTTTAGCATATTCAAAGTATCAATGTGCAGTATGGCAGTTGGTCTGAATTAGAAAAGCAAATCGAATCAAGGGATCAAGGGATCAGGGGAAGTCACTCTTGCAAGGTGCTAGAAGGCACCAAAACTAGGTCTTCTGTCACCCTGTTTTCTTAAATTTTCGCCCATTTTCAGTGAAATCTGGCATGTGTGGAGGGTGCATGCCTGGCAGTTTGCCAAGGACTGCATAACAGCCTTCAAAGAAGTCTTAAAATCCACTTTTATGCCGATTTTCGTTCACTGTTTTCTATCGATATTTTCGGGCGCCATTTTTTATGGCTCAAAGCTTTCTGATTAGATGATTGTGGGGGTGTGTCTGCAATCTGATTGGCTGATTGGGTGCAATTTTGAATTTCTCAAAGCTTTTCTGATTGGATAATTTGAAGAGAGGGATGAGATTTGATTGGCTGATTGGACGCCATTTTGATTTTCTAAAACCTTCTGTGATTGGATAATTTAAGAGAGGCCTGAGATTTGATTGGCTGATTGGAAGGGGGGGAGAAAATCTCTGCATATCTATCGTAATTTTTCGGGTCATTTCAGCCTATTCAATGGCAAAGAGGGTTTCACCCCTTCACCAAGACCTTTTTTGGGTCCTGCTGGTCAGAGGTTGAATCCCCAACTTTGCCATTTTATCTATTTTACCTATTTTTATTATTAGTTATTCTTACATCTTATTGTATTTCACTGGCCTATTTCTAAATTCTTTAAACAAGAACAAGATTTCTTATTGGAAAAAGTTTATGCAACAGCAACTGGTTGCTTCTGAATCAATGTTTTTGCGCAGCGGTTAAACATAAAATCGACTTATGACTCACGCTGTCACCAAAATTAGTTCAGTGTTTTTCGTGACCCTGTTAAGAAAACAAATTTGGTTTACCTTTCTTTGATTTGTGCAACAGGTATCAGTTGCCTCCGAAAGTGTCCAAATTGATTTTTTGATTTTATGCACAGCACGTAATGGTCACGTATGGGAGGGATAGTCATCGTAACCAATTCAATGGCCCTAGTAAGAGAAAAAGAAAAAGAAATCCCTATATTTGATTTAAGCAAAAAGTGTCATCTGCTATGCAATGTGCCAAAAGTCGATTTTTCATGTTTTCGCGAGAGCGTAACTGGCATGTATGAGATGGTCGTCAACACAACTGGATTTCTTGTCATGGTATGAAGAGATAAAAAAATTAAAATTTAGTTCCCTTTGTTTGATTTATGCAATAGAAATCAGTTGTTACTAAGAGAGTTTTCAGTCTTTTTAGCCACTTGTGACACTATTTTCTGGAATTTCTACACTGTACATTGATCATCTTAGCATATTCAAAGTATCAATGCCAATTCAATGGCCCTAATAAGAGAAAAAGAAAAAAAAAATCTCTATATTTGACTGAGGCAACAGGTTTCGTCTGCTATGGAATATGCCGTAAGTCGATTTTTCATGTTTTCGTGGGCGCGTAATTGGCACGTATGAGATGGTAGTCATCGCAACTGGATTTCTTGTCATGGTATAAAGAGATTTAAATAAAAATAATAGAAACTTCGTTCCCTTTGTTCGATTTATGCAATAGAAATCAGTTGTTACTGAAAGAGTTTTCAGTCTGTTTTAGCGTCTTGTGACACTATTTTCTGGAATTTCTACACTGCACATTGATCATCTTAGCATATTCAAAGTATCAATGCCAATTCAATGGCCCTAGTAAGAGTAAAAGAAAAAAAAAATCCCTTTATTTGACTTAAGCAACAGGTGTCGTCTGCTATGGAATGTGCCATAAGTCGATTTTTCATGTTTTCGCGGTCGTGTAACTGGCACGTATGAGATGGTAGTCAACACAACTGGATTTCTTGTCATGGTATAAAGAGATTGAAAAAGATAAATAAAAATTAAGTTCCCTTTGTTTGAATTATGGAATAGAAATCAGTTGTTACTGAGAGTTTTCAGTCTTTTTTAGCCACTTGTGACACTATTTTCTGGGGTTTCTACACTGTATATTGATCATCTTAGCTTATTCAAAGTATAACTGCCAATTCAATGGCTCTAGTAAGACAAAAAGAAAAAAAAAATCCCTATATTTGACTTAATCAACAGGTGTCGTCTGCTATGGAATGTGCTGTAAGTCGATTTTTCATGTTTTCGCGGGTGCGTAACTGGCACGTATGAGACGGTAGTCAATGTAACTGGGTTTCTTGTCACGGTATAAAGAGATTTAAAAAAAAATAAAAATTTAGTTCCCTTTGTTTGATTTATGCAATAGGAAGCAATTGCTACTGCAAGAGTTTTCAGTCTTTTTTAGCCACTTGTGACATTATTTTCTTATTTTCTGGGCTTTCTACACTGTACATTGATCATCTTAGCATATTCAAAGTATCAATGCCAATTGAATGGCCCTAATAAGAGAAAAAGAAAAAAAAATCTCTATATTTGACTTAAGCAACAGGTGTCGTCTGCTATCGAATATGCCGTAAGTCCATTTTTTTATGTTTTCGTGGGCGCGTAACTGGCACGTATGAGATGGTAGTCAACGCAACTGGATTTCTTGTCATGGTATAAAGAGATTTACAAAAAAAATAATAGAAATTTAGTTCCCTTTGTTCGATTTATGCAATAGAAATCAGTTGTTACTGAAAGACTTTTCAGTCTTTTTTAGCCTCTCGTGACACTCTTTTCTGGAATTTCTACACTGCAAATTGATCATCTTAGCATATTCAAAGTATCAATGACAATTCAATGGCCCTAGTAAGAGAAAAAGAAAAAAAAAATCCCTGTATTTGACTTAAGCAACAGGTGTCGTCTGCTATGGAATGTGCCATAAGTCGATTTTTCATGTTTTCGCGGGCCCGTAACTGGCACGTATGAGATGGTAGTCAACGCAACTGGATTTCTTGTCATGGTATAAAGAGATTTAAAAAAAAATAAATAAAAATTTAGTTCCCTTTGTTTGATTTATGGAATAGAAATCAGTTGTTACTGAAAGAGTTTTCAGTCTTTTTTAGCTACTTGTCACACTATTTTCTGAGGTTTCTACACTGTACATTGATCATCTTAGCTTATTCAAAGTATAAATGCCAATTCAATGGCCCTACTAAGAGAAAAAGAAAAAAAAAATCCCTATATTTGACTTAAGCAACAGGTGTTGTCTGCTATGGAATGTGCCGTAAGTCGATTTTTCATGTTTTCATGGGCGCGTAACTGGCACGGATGAGATGGTAGTCAACGCAACTGGATTTCTTGTCATGGTATAAAGAGATTTAAAAAAAAATAATAGAAATTTAGTTCCCTTTGTTCGATTTATGCAATAGAAATCAGTTGTTACTGAAAGAGTTTTCAGTCTTTTTTAGCCTCTTGTGACACTATTTTCTGGGATTTCTACACTGCACATTGATCATCTTAGCATATTCAAAGTATCAATGCCAATTCAATGGCCCTAGTAAGAGAAAAAGAAAAAAAAATCCCTTTATTTGACTAAAGCAACAGGTGTCGTCTGCTATGGAATGTGCCATAAGTCGATTTTTCATGTTTTCGCGGGCGCGTTACTGGCACATATGAGATGGTAGTCAACGCAACTGGATTTCTTGTCATGGTATAAAGAGATTAAAAAAAAAAAATAGAAATTTAGTTCCCTTTGTTCGATTTATGCAATAGAAATCAGTTGTTACTGAAAGAATTTTCAGTCTTTTTTAGCCACTTGTGACACTATTTTCTGGAATTTCTACACTGTAAATAGATCATCTTAGCATATTGAAGGTATCAATGCCAATTCAATGGCCCTAGTAAGAGAAAAAGAAAAAAAAAATCCCTTTATTTGACTTAAGCAAGAGGTGTCGTCTGCTATGGAATGTGCCATAAGTCGATTTTTCATGTTTTCGCGGGCGCGTTACTGGCACATATGAGATGGTAGTCAACGCAACTGGATTTCTTGTCATGGTATAAAGAGATTAAAAAAAAAAAATAAAAATTTAGTTCCCTTTGTTCGATTTATGCAATAGAAATCAGTTGTTACTGAAAGAGTTTTCAGTCTGTTTTAGCGTCTTGTGACACTATTTTCTGGAATTTCTACACTGCACATTGATCATCTTAGCATATTCAAAGTATCAATGCCAATTCAATGGCCCTAATAAGAAAAAAAGAAAAATAAATCTCTATATTTGACTTAAGCAACAAGTGTCGTCTGCTATGGAATGTGCCATAAGTCGATTTTTCATGTTTTCGCGAGCGCATAACTGGCACGTATGAGATGGTAGTAAATGCAACTGGATTTCTTGTCATGGTATAAAGAGATTACAAAAAAAAAAATAAAAATTTAGTTCCCTTTGTTCGATTTATGCAATAGAAATCAGTTCTTACTGAAAGAATTTTCAGTGTTTTTTAGCCACTTGTGACACTATTTTCTGGGATTTCTACACTGTACATTGATCATCTTAGCATATTCAAAGTATCAATGCCAATTCAATGGCCCTAATAAGAAAAAAAGAAAAATAAATCTCTATATTTGACGTAAGCAACAGGTGTCGTCTGCTATGAAATATGCCGTAAGTCGATTTTTCATGTTTTCGTGGGCGTGTAACTGGCACGTATGAGATGGTAGTCAACGCAACTGGATTTCTTGTCATGGTATAAAGAGATTTAAAAAAAAAATAGAAATTTAGTTCCCTTTGTTCGATTTATGCAATAGAAATCAGTTGTTACTGAAAGAGTTTTCAGTCTTTTTTAGCCACTTGTGACACTATTTTCTGGGATTTCTACACTGTACATTGATCATCTTAGCATATTCAAAGTATCAATGCCAATTCAATGGCCCTAGTAAGAGAAAAAGAAAAAAAAATCCCTTTATTCGACTTAAGTAACAGGTGTCGTCTGCTATGGAATGTGCCATAAGTCGATTTTTCATGTTTTCGCAGGCGCGTAACTGGCACGTATGAGATGATAGTCAACGCAACTGGATTTCTTGTCATGGTATAAAGAGATTAAAAAAGATAAATAAAAATTTAGTTCCCTTTGTTTGATTTATGCAATAGAAACCAGTTGTTACTGAGAGTTTTCATTTTTTTTTAGCCACTTGTGACACTATTTTCTGGGGTTTCTACACTGTACATTGATCATCTTAGCGTATTGAAGGTATCAATGCCAATTCAATGGCCCTAGTAAGAGAAAAAGAAAAAAAAAATCCCTTTATTTGACTTAAGCAACAGGTGTCGTCTGCTATGGAATGTGCCGTAAGTCGATTTTTCATGTTTTCGCGGTCGTGTAACTGGCACGTATGAGATAGTAGTCAACGCAACTGGATTTCTTGTCATGGTATAAAGAGATTAAATAAAATAAATAAAAATTTAGTTCCCTTTGTTTGATTTATGCAATAGAAATCAGTTGTTACTGAGAGTTTTCATTTTTTTTTAGCCACTTGTGACACTATTTTCTGGGGTTTCTACACTGTACATTGATCATCTTAGCATATTGAAAGTATCAATGCCAATTCAATGGCCCTAGTAAGAGAAAAAGAAAAAAAAATCCCTTTATTTGACTTAAGCAAGAGGTGTCGTCTGCTATGGAATGTGCCATAAGTCGATTTTTCATGTTTTCGCGGGCGCGTTACTGGCACATATGAGATGGTAGTCAACGCAACTGGATTTCTTGTCATGGTATAAAGAGATTAAAAAAAAAAAATAAAAATTTAGTTCCCTTTGTTCGATTTATGCAATAGAAATCAGTTGTTACTGAAAGAGTTTTCAGTCTGTTTTAGCGTCTTGTGACACTATTTTCTGGAATTTCTACACTGCACATTGATCATCTTAGCATATTCAAAGTATCAATGCCAATTCAATGGCCCTAATAAGAAAAAAAGAAAAATAAATCTCTATATTTGACTTAAGCAACAAGTGTCGTCTGCTATGGAATGTGCCATAAGTCGATTTTTCATGTTTTCGCGAGCGCATAACTGGCACGTATGAGATGGTAGTAAATGCAACTGGATTTCTTGTGATGGTATAAAGAGATTACAAAAAAAAAAATAAAAATTTAGTTCCCTTTGTTCGATTTATGCAATAGAAATCAGTTCTTACTGAAAGAATTTTCAGTGTTTTTTAGCCACTTGTGACACTATTTTCTGGGATTTCTACACTGTACATTGATCATCTTAGCATATTCAAAGTATCAATGCCAATTCAATGGCCCTAATAAGAAAAAAAGAAAAATAAATCTCTATATTTGACGTAAGCAACAGGTGTCGTCTGCTATGAAATATGCCGTAAGTCGATTTTTCATGTTTTCGTGGGCGTGTAACTGGCACGTATGAGATGGTAGTCAACGCAACTGGATTTCTTGTCATGGTATAAAGAGATTTAAAAAAAAAATAGAAATTTAGTTCCCTTTGTTCGATTTATGCAATAGAAATCAGTTGTTACTGAAAGAGTTTTCAGTCTTTTTTAGCCACTTGTGACACTATTTTCTGGGATTTCTACACTGTACATTGATCATCTTAGCATATTCAAAGTATCAATGCCAATTCAATGGCCCTAGTAAGAGAAAAAGAAAAAAAAATCCCTTTATTCGACTTAAGTAACAGGTGTCGTCTGCTATGGAATGTGCCATAAGTCGATTTTTCATGTTTTCGCAGGCGCGTAACTGGCACGTATGAGATGATAGTCAACGCAACTGGATTTCTTGTCATGGTATAAAGAGATTAAAAAAGATAAATAAAAATTTAGTTCCCTTTGTTTGATTTATGCAATAGAAACCAGTTGTTACTGAGAGTTTTCATTTTTTTTTAGCCACTTGTGACACTATTTTCTGGGGTTTCTACACTGTACATTGATCATCTTAGCATATTGAAGGTATCAATGCCAATTCAATGGCCCTAGTAAGAGAAAAAGAAAAAAAAAATCCCTTTATTTGACTTAAGCAACAGGTGTCGTCTGCTATGGAATGTGCCGTAAGTCGATTTTTCATGTTTTCGCGGTCGTGTAACTGGCACGTATGAGATAGTAGTCAACGCAACTGGATTTCTTGTCATGGTATAAAGAGATTAAATAAAATAAATAAAAATTTAGTTCCCTTTGTTTGATTTATGCAATAGAAATCAGTTGTTACTGAGAGTTTTCATTTTTTTTTAGCCACTTGTGACACTATTTTCTGGGGTTTCTACACTGTACATTGATCATCTTAGCATATTGAAAGTATCAATGCCAATTCAATGGCCCTAGTAAGAGAAAAAGAAAAAAAAATCCCTTTATTTGACTTAAGCAACAGGTGTTGTCTGCTATGGAATGTGCCGTAAGTCGATTTTTCATGTTTTCGCGGTCATGTAACTGGCACGTATGAGATGGTAGTCACCGCCACTGGATTTCTTGTCATGGTATAAAGAGATTAAAAAAAATAAATAAAAATTCAGTTCCCTTTGTTTGATTTATGCAATAGAAATCAGTTGTTACTGAGAGTTTTCAGTCTTTTTTAGCCACTTGTGACATTATTTTCTTATTTTCTGGGGTTTCTACACTGTACATTGATCATCTTAGCCTATTCAAAGTATAAATGCCAATTCAATGGCCCTAGTAAGAGAAAAAGAAAAAAAAAAAATCCCTATATTAGACTTAAGCAACAGGTGTCGTCTGCTATGGAATGTGCCGTAAGTCGATTTTTCATGTTTTCGCGGGTGTGTAACTGGCACGTATGAGACGGTAGTCAATGTAACTGGGTTTCTTGTCACGGTATAAAGAGATTTAAAAAAAATAAAAATTTAGTTCCCTTTGTTTGATTTATGCAATAGGAAGCAGTTGCTACTGCAAGAGTTTTCAGTCTTTTTTAGCCACTTGTGACATTATTTTCTTATTTTCTGGGGTTTCTACACTGTACATTGATCATTTTAGCATATTCAAAGTATCAATGTGCAGTATGGCAGTTGACCTGAATTAGAAAAGCAAATCGAATCAAGGGATCAAGGGATCAGGGGAAGTCACTCTTGCAAGGTGCTAGAAGGCACCAAAACTAGGTCTTCTGTCACCCTGTTTTCTTAAATTTTCGCCCATTTTCAGTGAAATCTGGCATGTGTGGAGGGTGCATGCCTGGCAGTTTGCCAAGGACTGCATAACAGCCTTCAAAGAAGACTTAAAATCCACTTTTATGCCGATTTTCGTTCACTGTTTTCTATCGATATTTTCGGGCGCCATTTTTTATGGCTCAAAGCTTTCTGATTGGATGATTGTGGGGGTGTGTCTGCAATCTGATTGGCTGATTGGGTGCAATTTTGAATTTCTCAAAGCTTTTCTGATTGGATAATTTGAAGAGAGGGATGAGATTTGATTGGCTGATTGGACGCCATTTTGATTTTCTAAAACCTTCTGTGATTGGATAATTTAAGAGAGGCCTGAGATTTGATTGGCTGATTGGAAGGTGGGGGAGGAAATCTCTGCATATCTATCGTAATTCTTCGGGTCATTTCAGCCTATTCAATGGCAAAGAGGGTTTCACCCCTTCACCAAGACCTTTTTTGGGTCCTGCTGGTCAGAGGTTGAATCCCCAACTTTGCCATTTTATCTATTTTACCTATTTTTATTATTAGTTATTCTTACATCTTATTGTATTTCACTGGCCTATTTCTAAATTCTTCAAACAAGAACAAGATTTCTTATTGGAAAAAGTTTATGCAACAGCAACTGGTTGCTTCTGAATCAATGTTTTTGCACAGCGGTTAAACATAAAATCGACTTATGACTCACGCTGTCACCAAAATTAGTTCAGTGTTTTTCGTGACCCTGTTAAGAAAACAAATTTGGTTTACCTTTCTTTGATTTGTGCAACAGGTATCAGTTGCCTCCGAAAGTGTCCAAATTGATTTTTTGATTTTATGCACAGCACGTAATGGTCACGTATGGGAGGGATAGTCATCGTAACCAATTCAGTGGCCCTAGTAAGAGAAAAAGAAAAAGAAATCCATATATTTGATTTAAGCAAAAGGTGTCATTTGCTATGCAATGTGCCATAAGTCGATTTTTCATGTTTTCGCGAGCGCGTAACTGGCATGTATGAGATGGTCGTCAACACAACTGGATTTCTTGTCACGGTATGAAGAGATAAAAAAATTAAAATTTAATTCCCTTTGTTTGATTTATGTAATAGAAATCAGTTGTTACTAAGAGAGTTTTCAGTCTTTTTAGCCACTTGTGACACTATTTTCTGGAATTTCTACACTGTACATTGATCATCTTAGCATATTGAAGGTATCAATGCCAATTCAATGGCCCTAATAAGAGAAAAAGAAAAAAAAAATCTCTATATTTGACTGAGGCAACAGGTGTCGTCTGCTATGGAATATGCCGTAAGTCGATTTTTCATGTTTTCGTGGGCGCGTAATTGGCACGTATGAGATGGTAGTCAACACAACTGGATTTCTTGTCATGGTATAAAGAGATTGAAAAAGATAAATAAAAATTAAGTTCCCTTTGTTTGATTTATGGAATAGAAATCAGTTGTTACTGAGAGTTTTCAGTCTTTTTTAGCCACTTGTGACACAATTTTTTGGAATTTCTACACTGTACATTGATCATCTTAGCATATTGAAGGTATCAATGTCAATTCAATGGCCCTAGTAAGAGAAAAAGAAAAAAATCCCTTTATTTGACTTAAACAACAGGTGTCGTCTGCTATGGAATGTGCCGTAAGTCGATTTTTCATGTTTTCGCGGTCGTGTAACTGGCACATATGAGATGGTAGTCAACGCAACTGGATTTCTTGTCATGGTATAAAGAGATTAAAAAAAAATAAATAAAAATTTAGTTCCCTTTGTTTGATTTATGCAATAGAAATCAGTTGTTACTGAAAGAGTTTTCAGTCTTTTTTAGCCACTTGTGACACTATTTTCTGGGGTTTCTACACTGTACATTGATCATTTTAGCTTATTCAAAGTATAACTGCCAATTCAATGGCCCTAGTAAGAGAAAAAGAAAAAAAAAATCCCTATATTTGACTTAAGCAACAGGTGTCGTCTGCTATGGAATGTGCCGTAAGTCGATTTTTCATGTTTTCGCGGGTGCGTAACTGGCACGTATGAGACGGTAGTCAATGTAACTGGGTTTCTTGTCACAGTATAAAGAGATTTAAAAAAAAATAAAAATTTAGTTCCCTTTGTTTGATTTATGCAATAGGAAGCAGTTGCTACTGCAAGAGTTTTCAGTCTTTTTTAGCCACTTGTGACATTATTTTCTTATTTTCTGGGCTTTCTACACTGTACATTGATCATCTTAGCATATTCAAAGTATCAATGCCAATTCAATGGCCCTAATAAGAGAAAAAGAAAAAAAAATCTCTATATTTGACTTAAGCAACAGGTGTCGTCTGCTATGGAATATGCCGTAAGTCCATTTTTTTATGTTTTTGTGGGCGCGTAACTGGCACGTATGAGATGGTAGTCAACGCAACTGGATTTCTTGTCATGGTATAAAGAGATTTACAAATAAAATAATAGAAATTTAGTTCCCTTTTTTCGATTTATGCAATAGAAATCAGTTGTTACTGAAAGAGTTTTCAGTCTTTTTTAGCCTCTCGTGACACTATTTTCTGGAATTTCTACACTGCAAATTGATCATCTTAGCCTATTCAAAGTATAAATGCCAATTCAATGGCCCTAGTAAGAGAAAAAGAAAAAAAAATCCCTATATTTGACTTAAGCAACAGGTGTCGTCTGCTATCGAATGTACCGTAAGTCGGTTATTCATGTTTTCGCGGTCGTGTAACTGGCACGTATGAGATGGTAGTCAACGCAACTGGATTTCTTGTCATGGTATAAAGAGATTAAAAAAAATAAATAAAAATTTAGTTCTCTTTCTTTGATTTATGCAATAGAAATCAGTTGTTACTGAAAGAGTTTTCAGTGTTTTTCAGCCACTTGTGACACTATTTTCTGGGGTTTCTACACTGCACATTGATCATCTTAGCATATTCAAAGTATCAATGCCAATTCAATGGCCCTAGGAAGAGAAAAAGAAAAAAAAAATCCCTTTATTTGACTTAAGCAACAGGTGTCGTCTGCTATGGAATGTGCCATAAGTCGATTTTTCATGTTTTCGCGGACGCGTAACTGGCACGTATGAGATGGTAGTCAACGCAACTGGATTTCCTGTCATGGTATAAAGAGATTAAAAAAGATAAATAAAAATTTAGTTCCCTTTGTTTGATTTATGCAATAGAAATCAGTTGTCACTAAGAAAGTTTTCAGTCCTTTTAGCCACTTGTGACTCTATTTTCTGGAATTTCTACACTGTACATTGATCATCTTAGCATATTCAAAGTATAAATGCCAATTCAATGGCCCTAGTAAGAGAAAAAGAAACAAAAAAATCCCTATATTTGACTTAAGCAACAGGTGTTGTCTGCTATGGAATGTGCCATAAGTCGATTTTTCATGTTTTCGCGGGTGCGTAACTTGCACGTATGAGACGGTAGTCAATGTAACTGGGTTTCTTGTCACGGTATAAAGAGATTTAAAAAAAATAAAAATTTAGTTCCCTTTGTTTGATTTATGCAATAGGAAGCAGTTGCTACTGCAAGAGTTTTCAGTCTTTTTTAGCCACTTGTGACATTATTTTCTTATTTTCTGGGCTTTCTACACTGTACATTGATCATCTTAGCATATTCAAAGTATCAATGTGCAGTATGGCAGTTGGCCTGAATTAGAAAAGCAAATCGAATCAAGGGATCAAGGGATCAGGGGAAGTCACTCTTGCAAGGTGCTAGAAGGCACCAAAACTAGGTCTTCTGTCACCCTGTTTTCTTAAATTTTCGCCCATTTTCAGTGAAATCTGGCATGTGTGGAGGGTGCATGCCTGGCAGTTTGCCAAGGACTGCATAACAGCCTTCAAAGAAGACTTAAAATCCACTTTTATGCCGATTTTCGTTCACTGTTTTCTATCGATATTTTCGGGCGCCATTTTTTATGGCTCAAAGCTTTCTGATTGGATGATTGTGGGGGTGTGTCTGCAATCTGATTGGCTGATTGGGTGCAATTTTGAATTTCTCAAAGCTTTTCTGATTGGATAATTTGAAGAGAGGGATGAGATTTGATTGGCTGATTGGACGCCATTTTGATTTTCTAAAACCTTCTGTGATTGGATAAATTAAGAGAGGCCTGAGATTTGATTGGCTGATTGGAAGGGTGGGAAATCTCTGCATATCTATCGTAATTCTTAGGGTCATTTCAGCCTATTCAATGGCAAAGAGGGTTTGACCCCTTCACCAAGACCTTTTTTGGGTCCTGATGGTCAGAGGTTGAATCCCCAACTTTGCCATTTTATCTATTTTACCTATTTTTATTATTAGTTATTCTTACATCTTATTGTATTTCACTGGCCTATTTCTAAATTCTTCAAACAAGAACAAGATTTCTTATTGGAAAAAGTTTATGCAACAGCAACTGGTTGCTACTGAATCAATGTTTTTGCGCAGCGGTTAAACATAAAATCGACTTATGACTCACGCTGTCACCAAAATTAGTTCAGTGTTTTTCGTGACCCTGTTAAGAAAACAAATTTGGTTTACCTTTCTTTGATTTGTGCAACAGGTATCAGTTGCCTCCGAAAGTGTCCAAATTGATTTTTTGATTTTATGCACAGCACGTAACGGTCACGTATGGGAGGGATAGTCATCGTAACCAATTCAATGGCCCTAGTAAGAGAAAAGGAAAAAAAAATCCCTATATTTGATTTAAGCAAAAGGTGTCATCTGCTATGGAATGTGCCATAAGTCAATTTTTCATGTTTTCGCGAGCGCGTAACTGGCATGTATGAGATGGTCGTCAACACAACTGGATTTCTTGTCACGGTATGAAGAGATAAAAAAATTAAAATTTAGTTCCCTTTGTTTGATTTATGCAATAGAAATCAGTTGTTACTAAGAAAGTTTTCAGTCTTTTTAGGCACTTGTGACACTATTTTCTGGGATTTCTACACTGCACATTGATCATCTTAGCATATTGAAGGTATCAATGCCAATTCAATGGCCCTAATAAGAGAAAAAGAAAAAAAAATCTCTATATTTGACTTAAGCAACAGGTGTCGTCTGCTATGGAATATGCCGTAAGTCGATTTTTCATGTTTTCGTGGGCGAGTAACTGGCACGTATGAGATGGTAGTCAACGCAACTGGATTTCTTGTCATGGTATAAAGAGATTTAAAAACAAATAATAGAAATTTAGTTCCCTTTGTTTGATTTATGCAATAGAAATTAGTTGTTACTGAAAGAGTTTTCAGTCTTTTTTAGTCACTTGTGACACTATTTTCTGGAATTTCTACACTGTACATTGATCATCTTAGCATATTGAAGATATCAATGCCAATTGAATGGCCCTAGTAAGAGAAAAAGAAAAAAAAAATTCCTGTATTTGACTTAAGCAACAGGTGTGGTCTGCTATGGAATATGCCGTAAGTCGATTTTTCATGTTTTCGTGGGCGCGTAACTGGCACGTATGAGATGGTACTCAACGCAACTGGATTTCTTGTCATGGTATAAAGAGATTAAAAAAAATAAATAAAAATTTAGTTCCCTTTGTTTGATTTATGCAATAGAAATCAGTTGTTACTGAAAGAGTTTTCAGTCTTTTTTAGCCACTTGTGACACTATTTTCTGGGATTTCTACACTGCACATTGATCATCTTAGCATATTCAAAGTATCAATGCCAATTCAATGGCCCTAGTAAGAGAAAAAGAAAAATAAATCCCTTTATTTGACTTAAGCAACAGGTGTCGTCTGCTATGGAATGTGCCATAAGTCGATTTTTCATGTTTTGGCGGGCGCGTAACTGGCACATATGAGATGGTAGTCAACGCAACTGGATTTCTTGTCATGGTATAAAGAGATTAAAAAAGAAAAAATAAAAATTTAGTTCCCTTTGTTTGATTTATGCAATAGAAATGAGTTGTTACTGAGAGTTTTCAGTCTTTTTTAGCCACTTGTGACACTATTTTCTGGAATTTCTACACTGTACATTGATCATCTTAGCATATTGAAGGTATCAATGCCAATTCAATGGCCCTAGTAAGAGAAAAAGAAAAAAAATTCCATTTATTTGACTTAAGCAACAGGTGTCGTCTGCTATGGACTGTGCCGTAAGTCGATTTTTCATGTTTTCGCGGTCGTGTAACTGGCACGTATGAGATGGTAGTCAACGCAACTGGATTTCTTGTCATGGTATAAAGAGATTAAAAAAAAATAAATAAAAATTTAGTTCCCTTTGTTTGATTTATGCAATAGAAATCAGTTGTTACTAAGAAAGTTTTCAATTTTTTAGCCACTTGTGACACTATTTTCTGGAATTTCTACACTGTACATTGATCATCTTAGCATATTCAAAGTATCAATGCCAATTCAATGGCCCTAATAAGAGAAAAAGAAAAAAGTATCTCTATATTTGATTTAAGCAACAGGTGCCGTCTGCTATGGAATATGCCTTAAGTTGATTTTTCATGTTTTCGTGGGCGCGTAACTGGCACGTATGAGATGGTAGTCAACGCAACTGGATTTCTTGTCATGGTATAAAGAGATTTAATAAAAAATAATAGAAGTTTAGTTCCCTTTGTTCGATTTATGCAATAGAAATCAGTTGTTACTAAAAGAGTTTTCAGTCTTTTTTAGCCTCTTGTGACACTATTTTCTGGGTTTTCTACACTGCACATTGATCATCTTAGCATATTCAAAGTATCAATGCCAATTCAATGGCCCTAGTAAGAGAAAAAGAAAAAAAAAACACCTTTATTTGACTTAAGCAACAGGTGTCGTCTGCTATGGAATGTGCCATAAGTCGATTTTTCATGTTTTCGCAGGTGCGTTACTGGCACGTATGAGATTGTAGTTAATGGAACTGGATTTCTTGTCATAGTATAAAGAGATTAAAAAAGATAAATAAATATTGAGTTCCCTTTGTTTGATTTATGCAATAGAAATCAGTTGTTACTGAGAGTTTTCAGTCTTTTTTAGCTACTTGTGACACTATTTTCTGGGTTTTCTACACTGTACATTGATCTTCTTAGCATATTGAAGGTATCAATGCCAATTCAATGGCCCTAGTAAGAGAAAAAGAAAAAAAAATCCCTTTATTTGACTTAAGCAACAGGTGTCGTCTGCTATGGAATGTGCCATAAGTCGATTTTTCATGTTTTCGCGGTTGTGTAACTGGCACGTATGAGATGGTAGTCAACGCAACTGGATTTCTTGTCATGGTATAAAGAGATTAAAAAAAATAATAGAAATTTAGTTCCCTTTGTTCGATTTATGCAATAGAAATCAGTTGTTACTGAAAGATTTTTCAGTCTTTTTTAGCCTCTTGTGACACTCTTTTCTGGGATTTCTACACTGTACATTGATCATCTTGGCATATTGAAGGTATCAATCCCAATTCAATGGCCCTAATAAGAGAAAAAGAAAAAAAAATCTCTATATTAGACTTAAGCAACAGGTGTCGTCTGCTATAGAATATGCCGTAAGTTGATTTTTCATGTTTTCGTGGGCGCGTAACTGGCACGTATGAGATGGTAGTCAACGCAACTGGATTTCTTGTCATGGTATAAAGAGATTAAAAAACAAATAATAGAAATTTAGTTCCCTTTGTTCGATTTATGCAATAGAAATCAGTTGTTACTGAAAGAGTTTTCAGTCTTTTTTAGCCTCTTGTGACACTATTTTCTGGGATTTCTACACTGCACATTGATCATCTTAGCATATTCAAAGTATCAATGCCAATTCAATGGCCCTAGTAAGAGAAAAAGAAAAAAAAATCCCTTTATTTGACTTAAGCAACAGGTGTCGTCTTCTATGGAATGTGCCATAAGTCGATTTTTCATGTTTTTGCGGGCGCGTAACTGGCACGTATGAGATGGTAGTCAACGCAACTGGATTTCTTGTCATGGTATAAAGAGATTAAAAAAGATAGATAAAAATGTAGTTCCCTTTGTTCGATTTATGGAATAGAAATCAGTTGTTACTGAGAGTTTTCAGTCTTTTTTAGCCACTTGTGACACTATTTTCTGGAATATCTACACTGTACATTGATCATCTTAGCATATTGAAGGTATCAATGCCAATTCAATGGCCCTAGTAAGAGAAAAAGAAAAAAAAAATCCCTTTATTTGACTTAAGCAACAGGTGTCGTCTGCTATGGAATGTGACGTAATTCGATTTTTCATGTTTTCGCGGTCGTGTAACTGGCACGTATGAGATGGTAGTCAACGCAACTGGATTTCTTGTCATGGTATAAAGAGATTAAAAAAAATAAATAAAAATTTAGTTCCCTTTGTTTGATTTATGCAATAGAAATCAGTTGTTACTGAAAGAGTTTTCAGTCTTTTTTAGCCACTTGTGACACTATTTTCTGGGGTTTCTACACTGTACATTGATCATCTTATGTTTTATGTTTTATGTTGTTTTATCGCGCATCGACAGCTTTGGTCATTTAGCGCGCATATCTGTGTTAAAAGATGAATAAAGTGGAATCTTTAAACTGAAAAAGGTTTGAATACATTGAGAATAGTAAAAGGGTTGAATTAAGAAGGATTATGTATAATATGCATGAGGGACATTATTGAGTGACAGGGCAATCCCTATCTACTCAAAAGTTTTAATGTTCATTAAATATGATATTGAGTGGCTGGACATCCCTGCCTACTCCTAAATTTTAGATTAAAAAGGTAATACTGTGAATATTATTTTTCCTTGGAAATGAGTGTTATAACTGGTTAAGTGTGGAGCCTCCAATGGGATCAGTATACTAAAAGTTTTAGATTAAAAAAGGTAAGACTATGAATCAGCTGACAAGATGTCTAATACAGGGTGTCCGGAAAGTAAGGTAACACTTTTGTGCATTTATAATATGGCTTTAAAAATCAGATAAAGAGGTAAAAATAAGCATGCATGTGTATAAAATATGCAAGATTTTTGTGTGGTAATTTCATTAAATTTTCATAATATTTCACACTTTTATACAGATATTACATGCGAAGTACCTTTTTGACATTGGCGTCATTTTAGCTATTAATGACGTTTTCAATGTGACGGCTTTTTATGCTCTTTCTTTTCCGTATACGCACGATGAAATTGTCGGTCACTTTACTACACATTCCAATATCAGTTTTATTAATTTCACTTTAAGTGTTCTTTAACAATTATTGTCTGTGTTGTCTGGGTTGGGATAATAGACCTTTGACTTCAAAATACTCAAAAGGAAGAAGTCACGTAGGCTGAGGTTAGGACTGTGTTCAGGCCACGATATTCAGCAATCTTTTACCTCCGGATATTGTCTCGATATTACCCTATCACCGAACGTAAGGTATAAAAAGGCTGTCACAGACTTAGATGTGTGTGCTGTTGCACTATCCTGCATGAACCAAGTTTTTTGCAATGTGGGTGACTTCATCCTGACCTCAACCAGTGCGACTTCTGTCTGTGGGGTTATTTGAAGTCAGAGGTCTACGGTTCCACCCCAGACAGCACAGACATGTTGAAAAAGAACACTTAAAGTGAAATCAGGAAGACTGATATTGGAATGTGCGCTAAAGTGATTGACAATTTCATCGAGCGTGTTCGGCAAGGAAAGAGCATAGTTGACCGTCACAATGAAAACGTCATTAATTATTAAAATGACGCCAATGACAAAAATGGCACTTTTGAATTGAAATCTGTATAAAAGCAGAAAAAGTGATGAAAATTGAATTATGTTATCACACAAAAAACTTACACATTTTATTAATATGTATATACATTTTCATCTCTTTAACTTGTATTTAAAGCAAAATTATAAATGTACAAAAGTGTTACCTTACTTTCCGGACACCCTGTATAAAGGCGTATAAAGAATGTAAAAAGATGGGCAAGAAACTCAAGAGTAAATATCACAGTTTATTGTAAATGCCAATCTCTTTTATGAAAGCGATAATAGATTCAACGCTGACAGAATCAAAAAGATTCTTTAAACTATCGACGTTGAAATATTTTGAACGAACTGGCTGAAAGTCAATGCAATCTAGTAGGATATGTTTTATAGAAAAGGATGCATTGCATGGAATACATTCAGGGGCATCGTCTCTGGTCAAGAGCCAGGAATGTGTGATGCGTGAATGGCCAATTCGAAGTCGTGCAATTATCACTTCTTCTCGACGAACAGACCTGTAAACGGGGTACCATTCGCCAAGGGACGGTTTAACTGAATGCAGTTTATTGAAAACATCAGCATCCCACTGGGATTGCCAAGAAGATTGGATATGTGTTAAAACGGAGGATTTAAAATCAGTGTGTGGAACTTTAAAATCTGAAATGGGAAGGTTAAGTGCAGATTTGGCAGACCTATCGGCATTTTCATTGCCTTTGATGCCTACATGACTTGGAAGCCAGCAGAACACCAATCTATTCATAGAAGAAATTTTTGAGATCCTTTCGAGTAAACTACAGATTAAGGGATTCTCAAGGCATTGATTTGAAAGGGCTTGTAATGTTGACAAAGAGTCCGAGAAGATAATGAAACGGTTGCAATTAGAACGTTCAGCTAGATTAAGGGCAAGATCAATTGCTTTAATTTCAGCAGAGAAGATAGAGGAGTTGTTTGGAAGGCGACACTTTAGGCTCCTTTGTCCATAAACAGCGGCAGCTGCTACAGAATTTCTCTCTTTAGATCCATCTGTATAGATGGGTTTGAAGGAAAAATAATGCTCCTTTATCTCTTTGTATCTAGCATGAAACACAGTTCTATCCGTGACAGACTTTTTGTCAGATGCAAGGTCAAATCTGAATTCTGCACTGTTTAGTGTCCATGGAGGGATTTCAGAGATTTTATAGTCGGCAATAGACTCAGTGTCTATGCCAAGGTTATCTACATTGGGCTCCATGCGGATACCAAATGGAGGAATAACATTTGGTTTCCTTTCAAAAAGACATTTATATTGAGGTTTAAAAACAACATTATGAGTTGGATTAAAACGATTGGACTTCAGTTTTAAAAGATATTGAAGCGAGAGTTTTTCCCTCCTGTAAGAAAGAGAATGTTCATTAGCCTCAACATAGAGACTATTGACGGGAGAAGTTCTGAAAGCTTCAAGTACAAGACGCAGACCTTCGTGGTGTATAGAATCGAGAATTTTCAGGTAAGATTTACGGGCAGATCCGTATACAATAGATCCATAGTCTAATTTGGAGCGAACTAAAGACCGATAAAGCCGCAAGAGGACTTTACGGTCTGCTCCCCATTCAGAATGGGCCACAACCTTAAGAAGATTAAGAGCCTTCTTGCACTTCTTTTTAAGTGCAGTGATGTGAGGAAGGAAGGAAAGCTTTCTGTCAAAGATGACTCCAAGAAATTTAAACTCAGAAACGACTTTAATTTTAGTTTTGTCCAAATACAGTTCAGGGTCTGGATGAACACCTCGTAGATTACAGAGGTGCATGCACTTAGTTTTGGACTTTGAGAATTTGAAGCCATTTTCATCAGACCACGTTTGGAGCTTGTTGAGACACTGTTGAAGTTGTCTCTCAATAATATTCATATTTCGAGATCTGAAGCATATAACGAAGTCATCAACATAAAGGGAACAGTCTACACCAGGACAGATAGCTTTAACTATACTGTTTATTTTCACACTGAAAAGTGTAACAGAGAGAATACATCCTTGGGGTACACCCATCTCCTGTTCACGGGCTCCCGAGACAGTATTACCAACTCGGACACGGAAAAGACGTTCATCCAAGAAGGCTGAAATAAAAAGAGGAAGACGGCCTCGAAGACCAAAGTCATGCAAGTCTTTAAGAATTCCGTATTTCCAAGTCGTATCGTAAGCACTTTCAAGGTCGAAAAAGACAGATACTACATGCTGTCTATTAATAAAGGCTTCTCTGACAAAGGTTTCAAAGCGGACAAGATGATCTATGGTGCCACGTTGGCGTTGAAATCCACTCTGTACATCAACGATGTGGTTGTTTTTCTCTAAAAACCAAACAAGCCTGTCGTTGACCATACGTTCTAAGGTCTTGCAGAGACAACTTGTAAGAGCTATTGGCCGATAGTTAGCTGGGTCACTAGTATCCTTGCCAGGTTTTGGGATAGGAATGACTAGTGCTTCCCGCCAGGATGAAGGAAAAACACCTGACTGCCAGATATCATTGAAAATATCAAGTAAAACTGAGAGAGAAGTAAAAGGTAAGTGTTTTAAAAATTGGTAATGAACTTTATCTGGGCCAGGAGAAGAATCGTGAGCTTTATTCAGAGCAGATTTTAATTCTTTAAAGGTGAAGAGTTTATTATAATACTCTGAATTAGAAGAATTGAAATTAAGTTTTTTCTTTTCTTCTCTGGCTTTATTCCTCTGAAACTTTTCAGAATAGTTTGCAGAGGAAGACTTTTTGCAAAAGGTGTCGGCGAGAGCATCAGCTATATTTTGGGGTGATTCCAACGAAGTATTGTTAACTTCAAGGTGACTAAGAGGGGGCTGGCCTTTGCCATTGATCTTTCTGATCATGTCCCAGGTTTTTTTAGTAGTAGTTCTACTATTTAATTTAGAGACATATTGTCTCCAAGCCTTGCGCTTACTTTCTCTAATGGTTCGTCGAGCCTTTGCTCTGGAAATACGGAATAAGTTATGATTTTCTTTGGTAGGCCTGAGGTTAAACTTTCTAAGGGCTTGTTTTCTGTCTCTGACAGCCTGTTTACAATCATCATTGTACCAAGGCTTGTCAGGACGTTTTGGATTTGTCGAGGTCTGAGGGACGGACTGTTTAGCTGCATCAATTAATAGGGAAGTAAAAAGTTTTGCAGGATCATCGCAATCTCCAAATTTGTCATGTGTAATGGTCTGTTCACAGAGGGTTTCAAATCTGTTCCAATTGGCTTTGGAAAGCTTCCATTTCTGCGGTCGTACACTGCTGGATGGTTGTGTAGATGAAAAGATAATGGGGAAGTGATCACTTCCACACAAATCCTCAGTCACTTTCCAGGTGAAATTGGGAAGTAAGACTGGGCTGCATAAGGTTAAATCAATGGAAGAGTAAGATCCAGTTGCTGGATGCAAGTAGGTTTTAGACTTGTTATTATTCATGAAAGACAAAGAGTTGTTCGAAATGAAGCTCTCCAACTGTAAACCTCTCTGGTTAGTGTCATCGCAACCCCACATAATATTGTGACCATTAAAGTCACCAGCAAGAATATAGGGGGATGGCAATTGGGAAATGAGATCATTCAGATTGGTCTCATTGATAGGTGTGCTCGGGGGAAGATATAAAGAACACAGTGTAACAGCACTGTGTAAAGATAACCTGATGGCAACAGCTTGCAAGTTTGTATTAAGAGAGATAACTTTATGAGGAATGTTGTTATTAACAATAATAGAAACACCACCTCTGGCTTTTTCGCCTTCGGTAAAAATCTTATTGTAAATGGAATGATATTTGATAGTGATATCATCCTCCCGTTTAAGGAAGGTTTCTTGCAGACAAACAGCAACTGGTTTGTGATCATTGATTAAAAGGGAAAGTTCGTCAAAGTTTGACTTCAGACCTCGACAATTCCACTGGATTATGGTATCCATAGTGCATGAGGAAAGTATAAAAGCTAAAGTAAAAAAATAGGCCGTAAACCAATGCATTTTAAAATAGGTTGGTTAAGATTTTATTACAGTTGTCTCGGGTTTGGACGAGTGCCAAGTGTCAGCATCCTTGTTCCAAGGATCTTTGGAAATGGACCAAATAGAGGCTTCTGAATCTGAAGCCTCACCTTCCAGATTTTCAGCATCTGCATCCATGTCCTCTAGCTCCGAAAATCTGTTGGAGGTAGGGACAGGATCATTTACTTTGACAGTGATTTCACAAGATCCTTGGGTATCTCTGGGTTGTGGTCTAGATTTTGAAGAAGACCTTTTAGGAGATCGGGGTGCATGATTAGATTTGTTATCTTTAGATGGGACGTTAGATTTAGTCGTAGACTGTGAAGGTTGAGGTTGGGGTTTCTTTGGAGGTTGTTGTGAAGGGGGAGATGGCTTTGAAGCTTTTTGTGAGGAGATATTTTGCAAAGAGGTAGATGGCTTTGAAGTTGTTTTTGAAGAAATACTTTGAGAAGAGGTAGATCGTGTTTTTAGGGCAGTGGATGGAGTGGTGGGTTTGGATGTAGGTTGTGTCTGTTTAGGAGGCTTTGGAGGTTCGGAAGGTTGAATGTCAGGGACCAAGCTCTTCAACTCATTGGCCATTTCTGGAAACTTTTCAAGAAGTTTCTTTGCCAAGAGTTCACAAGTAGAGCAATGTTCCTTTCCAGATGTTGCAGATGACACTTTTGCATAGGATGTTGAACAATTCAACAATGTTTGGTCATTTCTGCGCTTTTCAACTATCTTCCGTGCTTCCACAAAAGTAATATTTTCTTTATATTTTATAGATAGGATTTCTTTTTTATCCTTCCAGACTGAACAGTCTTTAGAAAAGACTGGATGATGGCACTTGCAATTAACACAGAGCACAGGGTTATTGCAAGTATTAGGTTCATGATCAGAGCCCTCAAAAGCACATTTTGGACACACAGGTGTGCTTTTGCAATTACTTTCGTGATGGCCATACCTCTGGCATTTATAACAGCGCAGAGGGTTAGGCACATACACGTCGACCTTCACAGATTGAAATCCTATTTTGATAGAAGCAGGAAGAATCAGAGTACAAAAGGTAAGGATATAGGTATTTGTATCTCTACGCATACCATTTCTGAAAACAGAGATCCGTTTGACCTCAGACACAGCCTGAGATTTGAGGTTACTTTTAATCTCTTCCACCGAGTCACAGTAGGATAGCTCCTTACACCTGATGACTCCTTTGCTGGTGTTAAGAGTTTTATGTGGGTACACTTTTACGTCCAAATTGTAAAATCTTTTATGTCCCAGGAGATTTTTGGCCTGCTGTTGAGAATGACATTCAATAAGCAGAGTGTCATTTTTCAGTTTTTTGACAGATTTTGGTGTGCCCAAAATGGAAGAGACTGTCTTCTCTATTACAAACGGAGAAAGTTTTGAGATGGGTTTTGATGGGTCATCTGCCTCTATTACAATAAAACGAGCAAATGTTGTGTTTGTGTTGAATGATACTTCTGACTCTGAATCAGAGTCAGAAAGAACACGCTTGGCTTTCTTTTGTGTTGCCATGTTTGTTTAATACGGTTCATCACCGATGTTCCCCACCCGCCCCGGAGCCCAACAAGGGGACATGATCTGGGGAAACCCAACTCAGATCATGACAAGGATACATCGGTGATATACTCGAAGTGAAAGGCCCGCAGAATGTCGCACCAAGCATAGACTGTCTTTGGGCATTTACAAGTGTCAACCAAACACCATTCTTTCACCCGATTAGCCCATGAGCCACCGCCTTCTAGGGTTTTGACATACTGCAACTGATGATAGAGAAGAGAAATGACTTTTACTATGTATTTGTGTATGTACATGTTTAGGAAAACAAAGTCAGAGAAACACCCTAGGGCTCGGCATGACCAGCCGATTGATCAGGACGGGCCTTCCTGACCCCTCGTTTAGTTCAGTTCAAGGCCAAAGTGGTGTGTTGCAAAAACAGAGCTATCAAAAGGCCATACTCTGAATCCACTTAACCACCAGGATCCCGTCATCGAACGACACGAGTTGCAGCCCACGGCAAACAGGCAGGCACAGTGGGGGGGGGGGGGTCTTACCCCTGCTGTAGTTCGACAGCTGAGCTATTTCTATCCCCCCGCCCACCTGGGGGTTTGATCATCTTAGCTTATTCAAAGTATAAATGCCAATTCAATGGCCCTAGTAAGAGAAAAAGAAAAAAATAAATCCATATATTTGATTTAAGCAACAGGTGTCGTCTGCTATGGAATGTGCCGTAAGTCGATTTTTCATGTTTTCGTGGGTGCGTAACTGGCACGTATGAGACGGTAGTCAATGTAACTGGGTTTCTTGTCACGGTATAAAGAGATTTAAAAAAAATAAAAATTTAGTTCCCTTTGTTTGATTTATGCAATAGAAATCAGTTGTTACTAAGAAAGTTTTCAGTCTTTTTAGCCACTTGTGACACTATTTTCTGGGGTTTCTACACTGTACATTGATCATCTTAGCATATTCAAAGTATCAATGCCAATTCAATGGCCCTAATAAGAGAAAAAGAAAAAAAAATCTCTATATTTGACTTAAGCAACAGGTGTGGTCTGCTATGGAATATGCCGTAAGTCGATTTTTCATGTTTTCGTGGGCGCGTAACTGGCACGTATGAGATGGTAGTCAACGCAACTGGATTTCTTGTCATGGTATAAAGAGATTTAAAAAAAAAAATAATAGAAATTTAGTTCCCTTTGTTCGATTTATGCAATAGAAATCAGTTGTTACTGAAAGAGTTTTCAGTCTTTTTTAGCCTCTTGTGACACTATTTTCTGGGATTTCTACACTGCACATTGATCATCTTAGCATATTCAAAGTATCAATGCCAATTCAATGGCCCTAGTAAGAGAAAAAGAAAAAAAAAAATCCCTTTATTTGACTTAAGCAACAGGTGTCGTCTGCTATGGAATGTGCCATAAGTCGATTTTTCATGTTTTCGCGGGCGCGTAACTGGCACGTATGAGATGGTAGTCAACGCAACTGGATTTCTTGTCATGGTATAAAGAGACTAAAAAAGATAAATAAAAATTTAGTTCCCTTTGTTTGATTTATGCAATAGAAATCAGTTGTTACTGAAAGAGTTTTCAGTCTTTTTTAGCCACTTGTGACACTATTTTCTGGAATTTCTACACTGTACATTGATCATCTTAGCATATTGAAGGTATCAAAGCCAATTCAATGGCCCTAGTAAGAGAAAAAGAAAAAAAAATCCCTTTATTTGACTTAAGCAACAGGTGTCGTCTGCTATGGAATGTGCCGTAAGTCGATTTTTCATGTTTTCGCGGTCGCGTAACTGGCACGTATGAGATGGTAGTCAACGCAACTGGATTTCTTGTCATGGTATAAAGAGATTTAAAAAAAAAATAAAAATTTAGTTCCCTTTATTTGATTTATGCAATAGAAATCAGTTGTTACTGAAAGAGTTTTCAGTCTTTTTTAGCCACTTGTGACACTATTTTCTGGGGTTTCTACACTGTACATTGATCATCTTAGCTTATTCAAAGTATAAATGCCAATTCAATGGCCCTAGTAAGAGAAAAAGAAAAAAAAATCCCTATATTTGACTTAAGCAACAGGTGTCGTCTGCTATGGAATGTGCCGTAAGTCGATTTTTCATGATTTCGCAGGTGCGTAACTGGCACGTATGAGACGGTATTCAATGTAACTGGGTTTCTTGTCACGGTATAAAGAGATTTAAAAAAAATAAAAATTTAGTTCCCTTTGTTTGATTTATGCAATAGAAATCAGTTGTTACTAAGAAAGTTTTCAGTCTTTTTAGCCACTTGTGACACTATTTTCTGGAATTTCTACACTGTACATTGATCATCTTAGCATATTCAAAGTATCAATGCCAATTCTATGGCCCTAATAAGAGAAAAAGAAAGAAAAATCTCTATATTTGACTTAAGCAACAGGTGTGGTCTGCTATGGAATATTCCGTAAGTCGATTTTTCATGTTTTCATGGGCGCGTAACTGGCACATATTAGATGGTAGTCAACGCAACTGGATTTCTTGTCATGGTATAAAGAGATTTAAAAAAAAATAATAGAAATTTAGTCCCCTTTGTTCGATTTATGCAATAGAAATCAGTTGTTACTGAAAGAGTTTTCAGTCTTTTTTAGCCTCTTGTGACACTATTTTCTGGGATTTCTACACCGCACATTGATCATCTTAGCATATTCAAAGTATCAACGCCAATTCAATGGCCCTAGTAAGAGAAAAAGAAAAAAAAAATCCCTTTATTTGACTTAAGCAACAGGTGTCGTCTGCTATGGAATGTGCCGTAAGTCGATTTTTCATGTTTTCGCGGTCGTGTAACTGGCACGTATGAGATGGTAGTCAACGCAACTGGATTTTCTTGTCATGGTATAAAGAGATTTAAAAAAAAAATAATAGAAATTTAGTTGCCTTTGTTCGATTTATGCAATAGAAATCAGTAGTTACTGAAAGAGTTTTTAGTCTTTTTTATCCTCTTGTGACACTATTTTCTGGGATTTCTACACTGTACATTGATCATCTTAGCATATTCAAAGTATCAATGCCAATTCAATGGCCCTAGTAAGAGAAAAAGAAAAAAAAAAATCCCTTTATTTGATTTAAGCAAAAGGTGTCATCTGCTATGGAATGTGCCATAAGTCAATTTTTCATGTTTTTGCGGGCGCGTAACTGGCATGTATGAGATGGTCGTCAACACAACTGGATTTCTTGTCACAGTATGAAGAGATAAAAAAAATAAAATTTAGTTCCCTTTGTTTGATTTATGCAATAGAAATCAGTTGTTACTAAGAAAGTTTTCAATCTTTTTAGCCACTTGTGACACTATTTTCTGGAATTTCTACACTGTACATTGATCATCTTAGCATATTCAAAGTATCAATGCCAATTCAATGGCCCTAATAAGAGAAAAAGAAAAAAAAATCTCTATATTTGACTTAAGCAACAGGTGTGGTCTGCTATGGAATATGCCGTAAGTCGATTTTTCATGTTTTCGTGGGCGCGTAACTGGCACGTATGAGATGGTAGTCAACGCAACTGGATTTCTTGTCATGGTATAAAGAGATTTAAAAAAAAAAATAATAGAAATTTAGTTCCCTTTGTTCGATTTATGCAATAGAAATCAGTTGTTACTGAAAGAGTTTTCAGACTATTTTAGCCTCTTGTGACACTATTTTCTGGGATTTCTACACTGCACATTGATCATCTTAGCATACTTAACGTATCAATGCCAATTCAGTGGCCCTAGTAGGAGAAAAAGAAAAAAAAATCCCTTTATTTGACTTAAGCAACAGGTGTCGTCTGCTATGGAATGTGCCGTAAGTCGATTTTTCATGTTTTCGCGGGCGCGTAACTGGCAAGTATGAGACGGTAGTCAACGCCACTGGATTTCTTGTCATGGTATAAAGAGATTAAAAAAGATAAATAAAAATTTAGTTCCCTTTGTTTGATTTATGCAATAGAAATCAGTTGTTACTGAGAGTTTTCAGTCTTTTTTAGTCACTTGTGACACTATTTTCTGGAATTTCTACACTGTACATTGATCATCTTAGCATATTGAAGGTATCAATGCCAATTCAATGGCCCTAGTAAGAGAAAAAGAAAAAAAAAATCCCTTTATTTGACTTAAGCAACAGGTGTCGTCTGCTATGGAATGTGCCGTAAGTCGATTTTTCATGTTTTCGCGGTCGTGTAACTGGCACGTATGAGATGGTAGTCAACGCAACTGTATTACTTGTCATGGTATAAAGAGATTAAAAAAAATAAATAAAAATTTAGTTCCCTTTGTTCGATTTATGCAATAGAAATCAGTTGTTACTGAAAGAGTTTTTAGTCTTTTTTAGCCACTTGTGAGACTATTTTCTGGGGTTTCTACACTGTACATTGATCATCTTAGCTTATTCAAAGTATAAATGCCAATTCAATGGCCCAAGTAAGAGAAAAAGAAAAAAAAAATCCCTATATTTGACTTAAGCAACAGGTGTCGTCTGCTATGGAATGTGCCGTAAGTCGATTTTTCAAGTTTTTGCGCGTGCGTAACTGGCACGTATGAGATGGTAGTCAATGTAACAGGGTTTCTTGTCACGGTATAAAGAGATTGAAAAAAAATAAAAATTTAGTTCCCTTTGTTTGATTTATGCAATAGGAAGCAGTTGCTACTGCAAGAGTTTTCAGTCTTTTTTAGCCACTTGTGACATTATTTTCTTATTTTCTCGGCTTTCTACACTGTACATTGATCATCTTAGCATATTCAAAGTATCAATGTGCAGTATGGCAGTTGGCCTGAATTAGAAAAGCAAATCGAATCAAGGGATCAAGGGATCAGGGGAAGTCACTCTTGCAAGGTGCTAGAAGGCACCAAAACAAGGTCTTCTGTCACCCTGTTTTCTTAAATTTTCGCCCATTTTCAGTGAAATCTGGCATGTGTGGAGGGTGCATGCCTGGCAGTTTGCCAAGGACTGCATAACAGCCTTCAAAGAAGACTTAAAATCCACTTTTATGCCGATTTTTGTTCACTGTTTTCTATCGATATTTTCGGGCGCCATTTTTTATGGCTCAAAGCTTTCTGATTGGATGATTGTGGGGGTGTGTCTGCAGTCTGATTGGCTGATTGGGTGCAATTTTGAATTTTTCAAAGCTTTTCTGATTGGATAATTTGAAGAGAGGGATGAGATTTGATTGGCTGATTGGACGCCATTTTGATTTTCTAAAACCTTCTGTGATTGGATAATTTAAGAGAGGCCTGAGATTTGATTGGGTGATTGGAAGGGGGGGAAATCTCTGCATATCTATCGTAATTCTTCGGGTCATTTCAGCCTATTCAATGGCAAAGAGGGTTTGACCCCTTCACCAAGACCTTTTTTGGGTCCTGATGGTCAGAGGTTGAATCCCCAACTTTGCCATTTTATCTATTTTACCTATTTTTATTATTAGTTATTCTTACATCTTATTGTATTTCACTGGCCTATTTCTAAATTCTTCAAACAAGAACAAGATTTCTTATTGGAAAAAGTTTATGCAACAGCAACCGGTTGCTTCTGAATCAATGTTTTTGCGCAGCGGTTAAACATAAAATAGACTTATGACTCACGCTGTCACCAAAATTAGTTCAGTGTTTTTCGTGACCCTGTTAAGAAAACAAATTTGGTTTACCTTTCTTTAATTTGTGCAACAGGTATCAGTTGCCTCTGAAAGTGTCCAAATTGATTTTTTGATTTTATGCACAGCACGTAACGGTCACGTATGGGAGGGATAGTCATCGTAACCAATTCAATGGCCCTAGTAAGAGAAAAGGAAAAAAAAATCCCTATATTTGATTTAAGCAAAAGGTGTCATCTGCTATGTAATATGCCATAAGTCAATTTTTCATGTTTTCGCGAGCGTGTAACTGGCATGTATGAGATGGTTGTCAACACAACTGGATTTCTTGTCACGGTATGAAGAGATAAAAAAAATAAAATTTAATTCCCTTTGTTTGATTTATGCAATAGAAATCAGTAGTTTCTAAGAAAGTTTTCAGTCTTTTCAGCCTCTTGTGACACTATTTTCTGAATTTTCTGCACTGTACATTGATCATCTTAGCATATTCAAAGTATCAATGCCAATTCAATGGCCCTAATAAGAGAAAAAGAAAAAAAAATCTCTATATTTGACTTAAGCAACAGGTGTGGTCTGCTATGGAATATGCCGTAAGTCAATTTTTCATGTTTTCGTGGGCGCGTAACTTGCACGTATGAGATGGTAGTCAACGCAACTGGATTTCTTGTCATGGTATAAAGAGATTTAGAAAAAAATAATAGAAATTTAGTTCCCTTTGTTCGATTTATGCAATAGAAATCAGTTGTTACTGAAAGAGTTTTCAGTCTTTTTTAGCCTCTTGTGACACTATTTTCTGGGATTTCTACACTGCACATTGATCATCTTAGCATATTCAAAGTATCAATGCCAATTCAATGGCCCTAGTAAGAGAAAAAGAAAAAAAAACCTCCCTTTATTTGACTTAAGCAACAGGTGTCGTCTGCTATGGAATGTGCCGTAAGTCGATTTTTCAAGTTTTTGCGGGCGCGTAACTGGCACGTATGAGATGGTAGTCAATGGAACTGGATTTCTTGTCATGGTATAAAGAGATTAAAAAAGATAAATAAAAATTTAGTTCCCTTTGTTTGATTTATGCAATAGAAATCAGTTGTTACTGAAAGAGTTTTCAGTCTTTTTTAGCCTCTTGTGACACTATTTTCTGGAATTTCTACACTGTACATTGATCATCTTAGCTTATTGAAGGTATCAATGCCAATTCAATGGCCCTAGTAAAAGAAAAAGAAAAAAAGAATCCCTTTATTTGACTTAAGCAACAGGTGTCGTCTGCTATGGAATGTGCCGTAAGTCGATTTTTCATGTTTTCGCGGTCGTGTAACTGGCACGTACGAGATGGTAGTCAACGCAACTGGATTTCTTGTCATGGTATAAAGATCTTTAAAAAAAAAATAATAGAAATTTAGTTGCTTTGTTCGATTTATGCAATAGAAATCATTTGTTACTGAAAGAGTTTTTAGTCTTTTTTAGCCTCTTGTGACACTATTTTCTGGGATTTCTACACTGCACATTGATCATCTTAGCATGTTCAAAGTATCAATGCCAATTCAATGGCCCTAGTAAGAGAAAAAGAAAAAGAAAATCCCTTTATTTGATTTAAGCAAAAGGTGTCATCTGCTATGGAATGTGCCATAAGTCAATTTTTCATGTTTTTGCGGGCGCGTAACTGGCATGTATGAGATGGTCGTCAAAACAACTGGATTTCTTGTCACAGTATGAAGAGATAAAAAAATTAAAATTTAGTTCCCTTTGTTTGATTTATGCAATAGAAATCAGTTGTTACTAATAAAGTTTTCAGTCTTTTTAGCCACTTGCGACACTATTTTCTGGAATTTCTACACTGTACATTGATCATCTTAGCATATTCAAAGTATCAATGCCAATTCAATGGCCCTAATAAGAGAAAAAGAAAAAAAAATCTCTATATTTGACTTAAGCAACAGGTGTGGTCTGCTATGGAATATGCCGTAAGTCGATTTTTCATGTTTTCGTGGGCGCGTAACTGGCACGTATGAGATGGTAGTCAACGCAACTGGATTTCTTGTCATGGTATAAAGAGATTTAAAAAAAATATAATAGAAATTTAGTTCCCTTTGTTCGATTTATGCAATAGAAATCAGTTGTTACTGAAAGAGTTTTCAGACTATTTTAGCCTCTTGTGACACTATTTTCTGGGATTTCTACACTGCACATTGATCATCTTAGCATACTTAACGTATCAATGCCAATTCAATGGCCCTAGTAAGAGAAAAAGAAAAAAAAATCCCTTTATTTGACTTAAGCAACAGGTGTCGTCTGCTATGGAATGTGCCATAAGTCGATTTTTCATGTTTTCGCGGGCGCGTAACTGGCAAGTATGAGACGGTAGTCAACGCCACTGGATTTCTTGTCATGGTATAAAGAGATTAAAAAAGATAAATAAAAATTTAGTTCCCTTTGTTTGATTTATGCAATAGAAATCAGTTGTTACTGAGAGTTTTCAGTCTTTTTTAGCCACTTGTGACACTTTTTTCTGGAATTTCTACACTGTACATTGATCATCTTAGCATATTGAAGGTATCAATGCCAATTCAATGGCCCTAGTAATAGAAGAAGAAAAAAAAAATCCCTTTATTTGACTTAAGCAACAGGTGTCGTCTGCTATGGAATGTGCCGTAAGTCGATTTTTCATGTTTTCGCGGGCGCGTAACTGGCACGTATGAGATGGTAGTCAACACAACTGGATTTCTTGTCATGGTATAAAGAGATTAAAAAAGATAAATAAAAATTTAGTTCCCTTTGTTTGATTTATGCAATAGAAATCAGTTGTTACTGAGAGTTTTCAGTCTTTTTTAGTCACTTGTGACACTATTTTCTGGAATTTCTACACTGTACATTGATCATCTTAGCATATTGAAGGTATCAATGCCAATTCAATGGCCCTAGTAAGAGAAAAAGAAAAAAAAAATCCCTTTATTTGACTTAAGCAACAGGTGTCGTCTGCTATGGAATGTGCCGTAAGTCGATTTTTCATGTTTTTGCGGTCGTGTAATTGGCACGTATGAGATGCTAGTCAACGCAACTGGATTTCTTCTCATGGTATAAAGAGATTAAAAAAGATAAATAAAAATTTAGTTCCCTTTGTTTGATTTATGCAATAGAAATCAGCTGTTACTGAGAGTTTTCAGTCTTTTTTAGCCACTTGTGACACTATTTTCTTGAATTTCTACACTGTACATTGATCATCTTAGCATATTGAAGGTATCAATGCCAATTCAATGGCCCTAGGAATAGAAGAAGAAAAAAAAAATCCCTTTATTTGACTTAAGCAACAGGTGTCGTCTGCTATGGAATGTGCCGTAAGTCGATTTTTCATGTTTTCGCAGTCGTGTAACTGGCACGTATGAGATGGTAGTCAACGCAACTGGATTTCTTGTCATGGTATAAAGAGATTAAAAAAGATAAATAAAAATTTAGTTCCCTTTGTTCGATTTATGCAATAGAAATCAGTTGTTACTTAAAGAGTTTTCAGTCTTTTTTAGCCACTTGTGACACTATTTTCTGGGGTTTCTACACTGTACATTGATCATCTTAGCTTATTCAAAGTATAAATTCCAATTCAATGGCCCCAGTAAGAGAAAAAGAAAAAAAAAATCCCTATATTTGACTTAAGCAACAGGTGTCGTCTGCTATGGAATGTGCCGTAAGTCGATTTTTCATGTTTTCGCGCGTGCGTAACTGGCACGTATGAGATGGTAGTCAACGTAACTGGATTTCTTGTCACGGTATAAAGAGATTTAAAAAAAATAAAAATTTAGTTCCCTTTGTTTGATTTATGCAATAGAAATCAGTTGTTACTAAGAAAGTTTTCAGTCTTTTTAGCCACTTGTGACACTATTTTCTGGGATTTCTACACTGTACATTGATCATCTTAGCATATTCAAAGTATCAATGCCAATTCAATGGCCCTAATAAGAGAAAAAGAAAAAAAAATCTCTATATTTGACTTAAGCAACAGGTGTCGTCTGCTATGGAATATGCCGTAAGTCGATTTTTCATGTTTTCGTGGGCGCGTAACTGGCACGTATGAGATGGTAGTCAACGCAACTGGATTTCTTGTCATGGTATAAAGAGATTTAAAAAAAAAAATAATAGAAATATAGTTCCCTTTGTTCGATTTATGCAATAGAAATCAGTTGTTACTGAAAGAGTTTTCAGACTATTTTAGCCTCTTGTGACACTATTTTCTGGGATTTCTACACTGCACATTGATCATCTTAGCATACTTAACGTATCAATGCCAATTCAATGGCCCTAGTAAGAGAAAAAGAAAAAAAAAATCCCTTTATTTGACTTAAGCAACAGGTGTCGTCTGCTATGGAATGTGCCATAAGTCGATTTTTCATGTTTTCGCGGGCGCGTAACTGGCACGTATGAGATGGTAGTCAACGCAACTGGATTTTTTGTCATGATATAAAGAGATTAAAAAAAAGAAATAAAAATTTAGTTCCCTTTGTTTGATTTATGCAATAGAAATCAGTTGTTACTAGGAAAGTTTTCAGTCTTTTTAGCCACTTGTGACACTATTTTCTGGAATTTCTACACTGTATATTGATCATCTTAGCATATTCAAAGTATCAATGCCAATTCAATGGCCCTAATAAGAGAAAAAGAAAAAAAAAATCCCTTTATTTGACTTAAGCAACAGGAGTCGTCTGCTATGGAATGTGCCGTAAGTCGATTTTTCATGTTTTCGTGAGCGCGTAACTGGCACGTATGAGATGGTAGTCAACGCAACTGGATTTCTTGTCATGGTATAAAGAGATTTAGAAAAAAATAATAGAAATTTAGTTCACTTTGTTCGAATTATGCAATAGAAATCAGTTGTTACTGAAAGAGTTTTCAGTCTTTTTTAGCCTCTTGTGACACTATTTTCTGGGATTTCTACACTGCACATTGATCATCTTAGCATATTCAAAGTATCAATGCCAATTCAATGGCCCTAGTAAGAGAAAAAGAACAAAAAAATCCCTTTATTTGACTTAAGCAACAGGTGTCGTCTGCTATGGAATGTGCCATAAGTCGATTTTTCATGTTTTGGCGGGTGCGTAACTGGCACGTATGAGATGGTAGTCAACGCAACTGGATTTCTTGTCATGGTATAAAGAGATTAAAAAAGATAAATAAAAATTTCTTTCCCTTTGTTCAATTTATGCAATAGAAATCAGTTGTTACTGAGAGTTTTCAGTGTTTTTTAGCCACTTGTGACACTATTTTCTGGAATTTCTACACTGTACATTGATCATCTTAGCATATTGAAGGTATCAATGCCAATTCAATGGCCCTAGTAAGAGAAAAAGAAAAAAAAATCCCTTTATTTGACTTAAGCAACAGGTGTCGTCTGCTATGGAATGTGCCGTACGTCGATTTTTCATGTTTTCGCGGTCGTGTAACTGGAATGTATGAGATGGTAGTCAACGCAACTGGATTTTTTGTCTTGGTATAAAGAGATTAAAAAAAATAAATAAAAATTTAGTTCCCTTTGTTTGATTTATGCAATAGGAAGCAGTTGCTACTGCAAGAGTTTTCAGCCTTTTTTAGCCACTTGTGACATTATTTTCTTATTTTCTGGAATTTCTACACTGTACATTGATTATCTTAGCATATTCAAAGTATTAATGCCAATTCAATGGCCCTAGTAAGAGAAAAAGAAAAGAAAAATCCCTTTATTTGACTTAAGCAACAGGTGTCGTCTGCTATGGAATGTGCCATAAGTCGATTTCTCATGTTTTCGCGAGCGCGTAACTGGCACGTATGAGATGGTAGTCAACGCAACTGGATTTCTTGTCATGGTATAAAGAGATTTAAAAAAAAATAATAGAAATTTAGTTCCCTTTGTTCGATTTATGCAATAGAAATCACTTGTTACTGAAAGAGTTTTCAGTCTTTTTTAGCCTCTTGTGACACTATTTTCTGGGATTTCTACACTGCACATTGATCATCTTAGCATATTCAAAGTATTAATGCCAATTCAATGGCCCTAGTAAGAGAAAAAGAAAAGAAAAATCCCTTTATTTGACTTAAGCAACAGGTGTCGTCTGCTATGGAATGTGCCATAAGTCGATTTTTCATGTTTTCGCAGGCGCGTAACTGGCACGTATGAAATGGTAGTCAACGCAACTGGATTTCTTGTCATGGTATAAAGAGATTAAAAAAGATAAATAAAAATTTAGTTCCCTTTGTTTGATTTATGCAATAGAAATCAGTTGTTACTAAGAAAGTTTTTAGTCTTTTTAGCCACTTGTGACACTATTTTCTGGAATTTCTACACTGTACATTGATCATCTTAGCATATTCAAAGTATCAATGCCAATTGAATGGCCCTAGTAAGAGAAAAAGAAAAAAAAAAATCCCTATATTTGACTTAAGCAACAGGAGTCGTCTGCTATGGAATGTGCCGTAAGTCGATTTTTCATGTTTTCGTGGGCGCGTAACTGGCAAATATGAGATGGTAGTCAATGCAACTGGATTTCTTGTCATGGTTTAAAGAGATTAAAAAAAATAGATAAAAATTTAGTTCCCTTTGTTTGATTTATGCAATAGAAATCAGTTGTTACTGAGAGTTTTCAGTGTTTTTTAGCCACTTGTGACACTATTTTCTGGAATTTCTACACTGTACATTGATCATCTTAGCATATTGAAGGTATCAATGCCAATTCAATGGCCCTAGTAAGAGAAAAAAAAAAATCCCTTTATTTGACTCAAGCAACAGGTGTCGTCTGCTATGGAATGTGCCGTAAGTCGATTTTTCATGTTTTTGCGGTCGTGTAACTGGCACGTACGAGATGGTAGTCAACGCAAGTGGATTTCTTGTCATGGTATAAAGAGATTAAAAAAAATAAATAAAAATTTAGTTCCCTTTGTTTGATTTATGCAATAGAAATCAGTTGTTACTGAAAGAGTTTTCAGTCTTTTTTAGCCACTTGTGACACTATTTTCTGGGGTTTCTACACTGTACATTGATCTTCTTAGCATATTCAAAGTATAAATGCCAATTCAATGGCCCTAGTAAGAGAAAAAGAAAAAAAAAATGCCTTTATTTGACTTAAGCAACAGGAGTCGTCTGCTATGGAATGTGCCATACGTCGATTTTTCATGTTTTCGCGGGTGCATAACTGCCACGTATGAGACGGTAGTCAATGTAACTGGGTTTCTTGTCATGGTATAAAGAGATTTAAAAAAAATAAAAATTTAGTTCCCTTTGTTTGATGTATGCAATAGGAAGCAATTGCTACTGCAAGAGTTTTCAGTCTTTTTTAGCCACTTGTGACATTATTTTCTTATTTTCTGGGGTTTCTACACTGTACATTGATCATCTTAGCATATTCAAAGTATCAATGTGCAGTATGGCAGTTGGCCTGAATTAGAAAAGCAAATCGAATCAAGGGATCAAGGGATCAGGGGAAGTCACTCTTGCAAGGTGCTAGAAGGCACCAAAACAAGGTCTTCTGTCACCCTGTTTTCTTAAATTTTCGCCCATTTTCAGTGAAATCTGGCATGTGTGGAGGGTGCATGCCTGGCAGTTTGTCAAGGACTGCATAACAGCCTTCAAAAAAGACTTAAAATCCACTTTTATGCCGATTTTCTTTCACTGTTTTCTATCGATATTTTCGGGCGCCAAATTTTATGCAATAGAAATCAGTTGTTACTGAGAGTTTTCAGTCTTTTTTAGCCACTTGTGACACTATTTTCTGCAATTTCTACACTGTACATTGATCATCCTAGCATATTGAAGGTATCAATGCCAATTCAATGGCCCTAGTAAGAGAAAAAGAAAAAAAAATTCCTTTATTTGACTTAAGCAACAGGTGTCGTCTGCTATGGAATGTGCCGTACGTCGATTTTTCATGTTTTCGCGGTCGTGTAACTGGCACGTATGAGACGGTAGTCAACGCAACTGGATTTCTTGTCATGGTATAAAGAGATTAAAAAAAAGAAATAAAAATTTAGTTCCCTTTGTTTGATTTATGCAATAGAAATCACTTGTTCCTGAAAGAGTTTTCAGTCTTTTTTAGCCACTTGTGACACTATTTTCTGGGGTTTCTACACTGTACATTGATCATCTTATCTTATTCAAAGTATAAATGCCAATTCAATGGCCCTAGTAAGAGAAAAAGAAAAAAAGAATCCCTTTATTTGACTTAAGCAACAGGTGTCGTCTGCTATGGAATGTGCCGGAAGTCGATTTTTCATGTTTTCGCGGGTGTGTAACTGGCTAGTATGAGATGGTAGTCAACGCAACTGGATTTCTTGTCATGGTATAAAGAGATTAAAAAAAATAAATAAAAATTTAGTTCCCTTTGTTTGATTTCTGCAATAGAAATCTGTTATTACTGAGACTTTTCAGTCTTTTTTAGCCAGTTGTGACACTATTTTGTGGGGTTTCTACACTGTACATTGATCATCTTAGCTTATTCAAAGTATAAATGCCAATTCAATGGCCCTAGTAAGAGAAAAAGAAAAAAAAAATCCCTATATTTGACTTAAGCAACAGGTGTCGTCTGCTATGGAATGTGCCGTAAGTCGATTTTTCATGTTTTCTCGGGCGCGTAACTGGCACGTATGAGACGGTAGTCCATGTAACTGGGTTTCTTGTCACGGTATAAAGAGATTTAAAAAAAATAAAAATTTAGTTCCCTTTGTTTGATTAATGGTATAGGAAGCATTTGCTACTGCAAGAGTTTTCAGTCTTTTTTAGCCACTTGTGACATTATTTTCTTATTTTCTGGGGTTTCTACACTGTACATTGATTATCTTAGCATATTCAAAGTATCAATGCCAATTGAATGGCCCTAATAAGAGAAAAAGAAAAAAAAATCTCTATATTTGACTTAAGCAACAGGTGTCGTCTGCTATGGAATATGCCATAAGTCGATTTTTCATGTTTTCGTGGGCGCGTAACTGGCACGTATGAGATGGTAGTCAACGCAACTGGATTTCTTGTCATGATATAAAGAGATTTAAAAAAAAATAATAGAAATTTAGTTCCCTTTGTTCGATTTATGCAATAGAAATCAGTTGTAACTGAAAGAGTTTTCAGTTTTTTTTAGCCTCTTGTGACACTATTTTCTGGGATTTCTACACTGCACATTGATCATCTTAGCATATTGAAAGTATTAATGCCAATTCAATGGCCCTAGTAAGAGAAAAAGAAAAGAAAAATCCCTTTTTTTGACTTAAGCAACAGGTGTCGTCTGCTATGGAATGTGCCATAAGTCGATTTTTCATGTTTTCGCGGGCGCGTAACTGGCATGTATGAGATGGTCGTCAACACAAGTGGATTTCTCCTCACGGTATCAAGAGATAAAGAAATTAAAATTTAGTTCCCTTTGTTTGATTTATGCAATAGAAATCAGTTGTTACTGAGAGTTTTCAGTGTTTTTTAGCCACTTGTGACACTATTTTCTGGAATTTCTACACTGTACATTGATCATCTTAGCATATTGAAGGTATCAATGCCAATTCAATGGCCCTAATAAGAGAAAAAGAAAAAAAAATCCCTTTATTTGACTTAAGCAACAGGTGTCGTCTGCTATGGAATGTGCCGTAAGTCGATTTTTCATGTATTCGCGGTCGTTTAACTGGCACGTATGAGATGGTAGTCAACGCAACTGGATTTCTTGTCATGGTATAAAGAGACTAAAAACAATGAATAAAAATTTAGTTCCCTTTGTTTGATTTATGCAATAGAAATCAGTTGTTACTGAAAGAGTTTTCAGTCTTTTTTAGCCACTTGTGACACTATTTTCTGGGGTTTCTACACTGTACATTGATCATCTTAGCTTATTCAAAGTATAAATGCCAATTCAATGGCCCTAGTAAGAGAAAAAGAAAAAAAAAATCCCTTTATTTGACTTAAGCAACAGGTGTCGTCTGCTATGGATTGTGCCGTAAGTCGATTTTTCATGTTTTCGCGGGTGCGTAACTGGCACGTATGAGACGGTAGTCCATGTAACTGGGTTTCTTGGCACGGTATAAAGAGATTTAAAAAAAATAAAAATTTAGGTCCCTTTGTTCGATTTATGCAATAGGAAGCAGTTGCTACTGCAAGAGTTTTCAGTCTTTTTTAGCCACTTGTGACATTATTTTCTTATTTTCTGGGGTTTCTAAACCGTACATTGATCATCTTAGCATATTCAAAGTATCAATGTGCAGTATGGCAGTTGGCCTGAATTAGAAAAGCAAATCGAATCAAGGGATCAAGGGATCAGGGGAAGTCAATCTTGCAAGGTGCTAGAAGGCACCAAAACAAGGTCTTCTGTCACCCTGTTTTCTTAAATTTTCGCCCATTTTCAGTGAAATCTGGCATATGTGGAGGGTGCATGCCTGGCAGTTTGCCAAGGACTGCATAACAGCCTTCAAAGAAGACTTAAAATCCACTTTTATGCCGATTTTCGTTCACTGTTTTCTATCGATATTTTCGGGCGCCATTTTTTATGGCTCAAAGCTTTCTGATTGGATGATTGTGGGGGTGTGTCTGCAATCTGATTGGCTGATTGGGTGCAATTTTGAATTTCTCGAAGCTTTTCTGATTGGATAATTTGAAGAGAGGGATGAGATTTGATTGGCTGATTGGACGCCATTTTGATTTTCTAAAACCTTCTGTGATTGGATAATTTAAGAGAGGCCTGAGATTTGATTGGCTGATTGGAAGGGGGGAGGAAATCTCTGCATATCTATCGTAATTCTTCGGGTCATTTCAGCCTATTCAATGGCAAAGAGGGTTTGACCCCTTCAGCAAGAACTTTTTTGGGTCCTCCTGGTCAGAGGTTGAATCCCCAACTTTGCCATTTTATCTATTTCACCTATTTTTATTATTAGTTATTCTTACATCTTATTGTATTTCACTGGCCTATTTCTAAATTCTTCAAACAAGAACAAGATTTCTTATTGGAAAAAGTTTATGCAACAGCAACCGGTTGCTTCTGAATCAATGTTTTTGCGCAGCGGTTAAACATAAAATCGACTTATGACTCACGCTGTCACCAAAATTAGTTCAGTGTTTTTCGTGACCCTGTTAAGAAAACAAATTTGGTTTACCTTTCTTTGATTTGTGCAACAGGTATCAGTTGCCTCCGAAAGTGTCCAAGTTGATTTTTTGATTTTATGCACAGCACGTAATGGTCACGTATGGGAGGGATAGTCATCGTAACCAATTCAATGGCCCTAGTAAGAGAAAAGGAAAAAAAAATCCCTATATTTGATTTAAGCAAAAGGTGTCATCTGCTATGGAATGTGCCATAAGTCAATTTTTCATGTTTTCGCGAGCGCGTAACTGGCATGAGATGGTCGTCAACACAACTGGATTTCTTGTCACGGTATGAAGAGATAAAAAAATTAAAATTTAGTTCCCTTTGTTTGATTTATGCAATAGAAATCAGTTGTTACTGAAAGTTTTCAGTCTTTTTAGCCACTTGTGACACTATTTTCTGGAATTTCTACACTGTACATTGATCATCTTAGCATATTCAAAGTATCAATGCCAATTCAATGGCCCTAGTAAGAGAAAAAGAAAAAAAATCTCTATATTTGACTTAAGCAACAGGTGTCGTCTGCTATGGAATATGCCGTAAGTCGATTTTTCATCTATTCGTGGGTGTGTAACTGGCACGTATGAGATGGTAGTCAACGCAACTGGATTTCTTGTCATGGTATAAAGAGATTTAAAAAAAAATAATAGAAATTTGGTTCCCTTTGTTTGATTTATGCAATAGAAATCAGTTGTTACTGAGAGTTTTCAGTTTTTTTAGCCACTTGTGACACTATTTTCTGGAATTTCTACACTGTACATTGATCATCTTAGCATATTGAAGGTATCAATGCCAATTCAATGGCCCTAGTAAGAGAAAAAGAAAAAAAAAATCCCTTTATTTGACTTAAGCAACAGGTGTCGTCTGGTATGGAATGTGCCGTAAGTCGATTTTTTATGTTTTCGCGGTCGTGTAACTGGCACGTATGAGATGGTAGTAAACGCAACTGGATTTCTTGTCTTGGTATAAAGAGATTAAAAAAAATTTATAAAAATTTAGTTCCCTTTGTTTGATTTATGCAATAGAAATCAGTTGTTACTGAAAGAGTTTTCAGTCTTTTTTAGCCACTTGTGACACTATTTTCTGGGGTTTCTACACTGTACATTGATCATCTTAGCTTATTCAAAATATAAATGCCAATTCAATGGCCCTAGTAAGAGAAAAAGAAAAAAAAAATCCCTATATTTGACTTAAGCAACAGGTGTCGTCTGCTATGGAATGTGCCGTAAGTCGATTTTTCATGTTTTCGCGGGCGCGTAACTGGCACGTATGAGATGGTAGTCAACGCAACTGGATTTCTTATCATGGTATAAAGAGATTTATAAAAAAATAATAGAAATTTAGTTCCCTTTGTTCGATTTATGCAATAGAAATCAGTTGTTACTGAAAGAGTTTTCAGTCTTTTTTAGCCTCTTGTGACACTATTTTCAGGGATTTCTACACTGCACATTGATCATCTTAGCATATTCAAAGTATCAATGCCAATTCAATGGCCCTAGTAAGAGAAAAGGAAAAAAAAATCCCTATATTTGATTTAAGCAAAAGGTGTCATCTGCTATGGAATGTGCCATAAGTCAATTTTTCATGTTTTCGCGAGCGCGTAACTGGCATGTATGAGATGGTCGTCAACACAACTGGATTTCTTGTCACGGTATGAAGAGATAAAAATATTAAAATTTAGTTCCCTTTGTTTGATTTATGCAATAGAAATCAGTTGTTACTAAGAAAGTTTTCAGTCTTTTTAGCCACTTGTGACACTATTTTCTGGAATTTCTACACTGTACATTGATCATCTTAGCATATTCAAAGTATCAATGCCAATTCAATGGCCCTAATAAGAGAAAAAGAAAAAAAAATCCCTTTATTTGACTTAAGCAACAGGTGTCGTCTGCTATGGAATGTGCCGTAAGTCGATTTTTTATGTTTTCGCGGTCGTGTAACTGGCACGTATGAGATGGTAGTCAACGCAACTGGATTTCTTGTCATGGTATAAAGAGATTTAAAAAAAAATAATAGAAATTTAGTTCCCTTTGTTTGATTTTTGCAATAGAAATCAGTTGTTACTGAAAGAGTTTTCAGTCTTTTTTAGCCTCTTGTGACTCTATTTTCTGGGATTTCTACAATGCACATTGAACATCTTAGCATATTCAAAGTATCAATGCCAATTCAATGGCCCTAGTAAGAGAAAAAGAAAAGAAAAATCCCTTTATTTCACTTAAGCAACAGGTGTCGTCTGCTATGGAATGTGCCATAAGTTGATTTTTCATGTTTTCGCGGGCGCGTAACTTTCACGTATGAGATGGTAGTCAACGCAACTGGATTTCTTGTCATGGTATAAAGAGATTTAAAAAAAAATAGTAGAAATTTAGTTCCCTTTGTTCGATTTATGCAATAGAAATCAGTTGTTACTGAAAGAGTTTTCAGTCTTTTTTAGCCTCTTGTGACACTATTTTCTGGAATTTCTACACTGTACATTGATCATCTTAGCATATTGAAGGTATCATTGCCAATTCAATGGCCCTAGTAAGAGAAAAAGAAAAAAAAATCCCTTTATTTGACTTAAGCAAGAGGTGTCGTCTGCTATGGAATGTGCCGTAAGTCGATTTTTCATGTTTTCGCGGGTGCGTAACTGGCACGTATGAGACGGTAGTCAATGTAACTGGGTTTCTTGTCACGGTATAAAGCGATTTAAAAAAAAATAAAAATTTAGTTCCCTTTGTTTGATTTATGCAATAGAAATCAGTTGTTACTGAGAGTTTTCAGTCTTTTTTAGCCACTTGTGACACTATTTTCTCGAATTTCTACACTGTACATTGATCATCTTAGCATATTGAAGGTATCAATTCCAATTCAATGGCCCTAATAAGAGAAAAAGAAAAAAAAATCCCTTTGTTTGACTTAAGCAACAGGTATCGTCTGCTATGGAATGTGCCGTAAGTCGATTTTTCATGTTTACGCGGTCGTTTAACTGGCACGTATGAGATGGTAGTCAACGCAACTGGATTTCTTGTCATGGTATAAAGAGATTAAAAAAAATAAATAAAAATTTAGTTCCCTTTGTTTGATTTATGCAATAGAAATCAGTTGTTACTGAAAGAGTTTTCAGTCTTTTTTAGCCACTTGTGACACTATATTCTGGGGTTTCTACACTGTACATTGATCATCTTAGCTTATTCAAAGTATAAATGCCAATTCAATGGCCCTAGTAAGAGAAAAAGAAAAAAAAAATCCCTATATTTGACTTAAGCAACAGGTGTCGTCTGCTATGGAATGTGCTGTAAGTCGATTTTTCATGTTTTCGCGGGTGCGTAACTGGCACGTATGAAACGGTAGTCAATGTAACTGGGTTTCTTCTCACGGTATAAAGAGATTTAAAAAAAATAAAAATTTAGTTCCCTTTGTTTGATTTATTCAATAGGAAGCAGTTGCTACTGTAAGAATTTTCAGTCTTTTTTAGCCACTTGTGACATTATTTTCTTATTTTCTGGGGTTTCTACACTGTACATTGACCATCTTAGCATATTCAAAGTATCAATGCCAATTCAATGGCCCTAGTAAGAGAAAAAGAAAAAAAAATCCATTTATTTGACTTAAGCAACAGGTGTCGTCTGCTATGGAATGTGCCGTAAGTCGATTTTTCATCTTTTCGCGGGCGCGTAACTGGCACATATGAGATGGTAGTCAACGCAACTGGATTTCTTGTCATGGTATAAAGAGATTAAAAAAGATAAATAAAAATTTAGTTCCCTTTGTTTGATTTATGCAATAGAAATCAGTTGTTACTGAGAGTTTTCAATCTTTTTTAGCCACTTGTGACACTATTTTCTGGAATTTCTACACTGTACATTGATCATCTTAGCATATTGAAGGTATCAATGCCAATTCAATGGCCCTAGTAAGAGAAAAAGAAAAAAAAATCCCTTTATTTGACTTAAACAACAGGTGTCGTCTGCTATGGAATGTGCCGTAATTCGATTTTTCATGTTTACGCGGTCGTGTAACTGGCACGTATGAGATGGTAGTCAATGCAACTGGATTTCTTGCCATGGCATAAAGAGATTAAAAAAAATAAATAAAAATTTAGTTCCCTTTGTTTGATTTATGCAATAGAAATCAGTTGTTACTGAAAGAGTTTTCAGTCTTTTTTAGCCACTTGTGACACTATTTTCTGGGGTTTCTACACTGTACATTGATCATCTTAGCTTATTTAAAGTATCATTGCCAATTCAATGGCCCTAGTAAGAGAAAAAGAAAAAAAAAAAATCCCTATATTTGACTTAAGCAACAGGTGTCGTCTGCTATGGAATGTGCCGTAAGTCGATTTTTCATGTTTTCGCGGGTGCGTAACTGGCACGTATGAGACGGTAGTCAATGTAACTGGGTTTCTTGTCACGGTATAAAGAGATTAAAAAAAATAAAAATTTAGTTCCCTTTGTTTGATTTATGCAATAGAAATCAGTTGTTACTAAGAAAGTTTTCAGCCTTTTTTACCCACTTGTGACACTATTTTCTGGAATTTCTACACTGTACATTGATCATCTTAGCATATTCAAAGTATCAATGCCAATTCAATTGCCCTAATAAGAGAAAAACAAAAGAAAATCTCTATATTTGACTTAAGCAACAGCTGTCGTCTGCTATGGAATGTGCCGTAAGTCGATTTTTCATGTTTTCGTGGGCGCGTAACTGGTACGTATGAGATGGTAGTCAACGCAACTGGATTTCTTGTCATGGTATAAAGAGATTTAAAAAAAAATAATGGAAATTTAGTTCCCTTTGTTCGATTTATGCAAGAGAAATCAATTGTTACTGAAAGAGTTTTCAGTCTTTTTTAGCCTCTTGTGACACTATTTTCTGGGATTTCTACACTGCACATTGATCATCTTAGCATATTCAAAGTATCAATGCCAATTCAATGGCCCTAGTAAAAGAAAAAGAAAAAAAAAATTCCTTTATTTGACTTAAGCAACAGGTGTCGTCTGCTATGGAATGTGCCATAAGTCAATTTTTCATGTTTTCGCGGGCGCGTAACTGGCACGTATGAGATGGTAGTCAACGCAACTCGATTTCTTGTCATGGTATAAAGAGATTAAAAAAAATAAATAAAAATTTAGTTCCCTTTGTTTGATTTATGCAATAGAATTCAGTTGTTACTGAGAGTTTTTAGTCTTTTTTAGCCACTTGTGACACTATTTTCTGGAATTTCTACACTGTACATTGATCATCTTAGCATATTCAAAGTATCAATGCCAATTCAATGGCCCTAATAAGAGAAAAAGAAAAGAAAATCTCTATATTTGACTTAAGCAACAGGTGTCGTCTGCTATGGAATATGCCGTAAGTCGATTTTTCATGTTTTCGCGTGCGCGTAACTGGCACGTATGAGATGGTAGTCAACGCAACTGGATTTCTTGTCATGGTATAAAGAGATTTCAAAAAAAATAATAGAAATTTAGTTCCCTTTGTTCGATTTATGCAATAGAAATCAGTTGTTACTGAAAGAGTTTTCAGTCTTTTTTAGCCTCTTTTGACACTATTTTCTGGGATTTCTACACTGTACATTGATCACCTTAGCTTATTGAAGGTATCAATGCCAATTCAATGGCCCTAGTAAGAGAAAAACAAAAAAAAAATCCCTTTATTTGACTTAAGCAACAGGTGTCGTCTGCTATGGAATGTGCCGTAAGTCGATTTTTCATGTTTTCGCGGTCGTATAACTGGCACGTATGAGATGATAGTCAACGTAACTTGATTTCTTGTCATGGTATAAAGAGATTAAAAAAAATAAATAAAAATTTAGTTCCCTTTGTTTGATTAATGCAGTAGAAATCAGTTGTTACTGAAAGAGTTTTCAGTCTTTTTTAGCCACTTGTGACACTATTTTCTGGGGTTTCTACACTGTACATTGATCATCTTAGCTTATTGAAGGTATCAGTGCCAATTCAATGGCCCTAGTAAGAGAAAAAGAAAAAAAAATCCCTTTATTTGACTTAAGCAACAGGTGGCGCCTGCTATGGAATGTGCCTTAAGTCGATTTTTCATGTTTTCGTGGGTGCGTAACTGGTACGTATGAGACGGTAGTCAATGTAACTGGGTTTCTTGTCACGGTATAAAGAGATTTAAAAAAAATAAAAATTTAGTTCCCTTTGTTTGATTTATGCAATAGAAATCAGTTGTTACTGAGAGTTTTCAGTCTTTTTTAGCCACTTGTGACACTATTTTTTGGAATTTCTACACTGTACATTGATCATCTTAGCATATTCAAAGTATCAATGCCAATTCAATGGCCCTAGTAAGAGAAAAAGAAAAAAAAAATCTCTATATTTGACTTAAGCAACAGGTGTCGTCTGCTATGGAATGTGCCATAAGTCGATTTTTCATGTTTTCGCGGGCGCGTAACTGGCACGTATGAGATGGTAGTCAACGCAACTGGATTTCTTGTCATGGTATAAAGAGATTTAAAAAAAAATAATAGAAATTTAGTTCCCTTTGTTTGATTTATGCAATAGAAATCAGTTGTTATTGAGAGTTTTCAGTTTTTTTTAGCCACTTGTGACACTATTTTCTGGAATTTCTACACTGTACATTGATCATCTTAGCATATTGAAGGTATCAGTGCCAATTCAATGGCCCTAGTAAGAGAAAAAGAAAAAAAAAAATCCCTTTATTTGACTTAAGCAACAGGTGTCGTCTGCCATGGAATGTGCCGTAAGTCGATTTTTCATGTTTTCGTGGTCGTGTAACTGGCACGTATGAGATGGTAGTCAACGCAACTGGATTTCTTGTCATGGTATAAAGAGATTTAAAAAAAAATAATAGAAATTTAGTTCCCTTTGTTCGATTTATGCAATAGAAATCAGTTGTTACTGAAAGAGTTTTCAGTCTTTTTTAGCCTCTTGTGACACTATTTTCTGGAATTTGTATACTGCACATTGATCATCTTAGCATATTCAAAGTATCAATGCCAATTCAATGGCCCTAGTAAGAGAAAAAGAAAAAAAAAATCCCTTTATTTGACTTAAGCAACAGGTGTCGTTTGCTATGGAATGTGCCGTAAGTCGATTTTTCATGTTTTCGCGGTCGTGTAACTGGCACGTATGAGATGGTAGTCAACGCAACTGGATTTCTTGTCATGGTATAAAGAGATTAAAAAAAATAAATAAAAATTTAGTTCCCTTTGTTTGATTTATGCAATAGAAATCAGTTGTTACTGAAAGAGTTTTCAGTCTTTTTTAGCCACTTGTGACACTATTTTCTCGGGTTTCTACACTGTACATTGATCATCTTAGCTTATTCAAAGTATAAATGCCAATTCAATGGCCCTAGTAAGAGAAAAAGAAAAAAAAAATCCCTATATTTGACTTAAGCAACAGGTGTCGTCTGCTATGGAATGTGCCGTAAGTCGATTTTTCATGTTTTCGCGGGTGAGTAACGGGCACGTATGAGACGGTAGTCAATGTAACTGGGTTTCTTGTCACGGTATAAAGAGATTTAAAAAAAATAAAAATTTAGTTCCCTTTGTTTGATTTATGCAATAGGAAGCAGTTGCTACTGCAAGAGTTTTCAGTCTTTTTTAGCCACTTGTGACATTATTTTCTTATTTTCTGGGGTTTCTACACTGTACATTGATCATCTTAGCATATTCAAAGTATCAATGTGCAGTATGGCAGTTGGCCTGAATTAGAAAAGCAAATCGAATCAAGGGATCAAGGGATCAGGGGAAGTCACTCTTGCAAGGTGCTAGAAGGCACCAAAACAAGGTCTTCTGTCACCCTGCTTTCTTAAATTTTCGCCCATTTTCAGTGAAATCTGGCATGTGTGGAGGGTGCATGCCTGGCAGTTTGCCAAGGACTGCATAACAGCATTCAAAGAAGACTTAAAATCCACTTTTATGCCGATTTTCGTTCACTGTTTTCTATCGATATTTTCGGGCGCCATTTTTTATGGCTCAAAGCTTTCTGATTGGATGATTGTGGGGGTGTGTCTGCAATCTGATTGGCTGATTGGGTGCAATTTTGAATTTCTCAAAGCTTTTCTGATTGGATAATTTGAAGAGAGGGATGAGATTTGATTGGCTGATTGGACGCCATTTTGATTTTCTAAAACCTTCTGTGATTGGATAATTTAAGAGAGGCCTGAGATTTGATTGGCTGATTGGAAGGGGGGGGGGAAATCTCTGCATATCTATGGTAATTCTTCGGGTCATTTCAGCCTATTCAATGGCAAAGAGGGTTTGACCCCTTCACCAAGACCTATTTTGGGTCCTGATGGTCAGAGGTTGAATCCCCAACTTTGCCATTTTATCTATTTTACCTATTTTTATTATTAGTTATTCTTACATCTTATTGTATTTCACTGGCCTATTTCTAAATTCTTCAAACAAGAACAAGATTTCTTATTGGAAAAAGTTTATGCAACAGCAACCGGTTGCTTCTGAATCAATGTTTTTGCGCAGCGGTTAAACATAAAATCGACTTATGACTCACGCTGTCACCAAAATTAGTTCAGTGTTTTTCGTGACCCTGTTAAGAAAACAAATTTGGTTTACCTTTCTTTGATTTGTGCAACAGGTATCAGTTGCCTCCGAAGGTGTCCAAATTGATTTTTTGATTTTATGCACAGCACGTAACGGTCACGTATGGGAGGGATAGTCATCGTAACCAATTCAATGGCCCTATTAAGAGAAAAGGAAAAAAAAAATCCCTATATTTGATTTAAGCAAAAGGTGTCATCTGCTATGGAATGTGCCATAAGTCAATTTTTCATGTTTTCGCGAGCGCGTAACTGGCATGTATGAGATGGTCGTCAACACAACTGGATTTCTTGTCACGGTATGAAGAGATAAAAAATTTAGTTCCCTTTGTTTGATTTATGCAATAGAAATCAGTTGTTACTAAGAAAGTTTTCAGTCTTTTTAGCCACTTGTGACACTATTTTCTGGAATTTCTACACTGTACATTGATCATCTTAGCATATTCAAAGTATCAATGCCAATTCATTTATTATTTATTTATTATTTGGTGTTTTAAGGCGCATCGACAGCTGTGGTCATTAAGCGTGCATGAATGTAATATTTAGAAATGGAATAAGAAAATGTTAATTTGATACTTAAAATCTATATTAGTCTATATTTTATTATAAAAATCTATTTCTTTTAGGTATTCTAAAATGTTATTCTGTTGTACATGTAAAAATAAGTTTTGTAAGCAATCAACACTAAAATGTTTTGACCGTATACGGTCGAAATTTTTACAGTTTAATAAAATATGTTTTATAGTTAAAGGTTCATTACAGTTTATACATTGTGGTGCTCTCTCATTATTTAAAAGATGCACATGTGAAAACCTTGAGTGTCCCACACGACATCTTGTTAAAATTACTTGACTTTTTCGGTTACAATAAAATTCATATTTATCATTAAAATTTGGCTTGATCGCTAAAAGCTTGTTGGTAAAACATTGTTGCCATTTAATTTGACATTCAGACTTGATAAATTCATTTATTTGTTGTTTTTTGTCAGTATAAGGAATTTTTATGTTGGCTATGTTCATATTTACGGCATCCTTTGCTTCTTGATCAGCTATTTCATTACCTTTTATATTAATGTGGCTGGGTATCCAGCAGAATATGATTGACTTTGATCTACTTAAATAAACATATTTTCTGAAAAATTGTTGAATCAATGGATTTGGGTTATCAGGATGTTTTAAAGATTGTAAAACTGAATCAGAAAAAACTATGAATTTCTTGTTATTATTGTTTTGTATTGAACAGAGAGCAATGTTTAAAGCCACAGCTTCTGCTGAAAAAATAGAGCTATGATCTGGTAGTCTTATTTTGGCAGTTTCTTGCTTGTGTACTGAAGCGCAACCAACTTTATTATCTTGTTTCGAACCATCAGTATAAATTGAAATGTAATCATTATACTATGATTTGATTTCTAAAAATTTATTTTGATAAAATAATGGATTTGTAACTGATTTCTTATTTACGTTGAGATCAAAAATAATATTTGGTGGATCTATGGTCCACGGCTCTTTTACAGGAAGTTTAAAGGGCTTAATATTCTTTACATTTATATTTGATTCATCAAGAAGAGGTTCAACTCTTAGACCAAGTGGTTTGATAAAATTAGGTTTATTTTGAAAAAGTATTTTGTATGGTGAATTAAAAATGTCATTGTAAACCGGATTCTTTGTATTTGAAGCCAGTTTAGTTACGTACTGTAAGGACAGTTTTTTCCTTCTATCATATAAGGATGGCTCCTGGGCCTCTGAATACAAACTTGTGACAGGTGACGTTCGGAAAGCTCCCAAAGCTAACCGAAGACCCTGATGATGAATAGTGTCCAACTTTTTTAGGTAGCTTTTCCTTGCAGAGCCATATATAATACATCCATAATCCAGTTTTGACCGTATTAGAGATCTGTATAGATTTAAAAGAGTTTTTTTATCTCCTCCCCAGTCAGAGTGGGAAAGTACTTTTAAAACATTCAAAGCTTTTTGACATTTCAGTTTCAAAGCATTAATATGTGGAATGAAAGAAAGTTTTTTGTCAAAGATAACTCCTAAAAATTTTGCTTGATCTACTATTGGAATTGGACTATTATAAATTTTCAATGATGGATCCAAGTGCAACCTGCGCTCTTGGCAGAAGTGTACACAGTTTGTCTTTCTCTTGGAAAATTTAAAACCATTTTCTATAGTCCATTTCTCAATTTTGTCTAAATTATTTTGAAGCTTAGTTTCAATTGTTTTCATATCTTTGGACCTGTAACATATTAAAAAATCATCCACATATAAGGAACAGTTCACATCGTCATCTAAACATTTTACAATATTGTTAATCTTGATATTGAACAGAGTAGGTGAGAGGATACTTCCTTGAGGAACTCCCTGTTCTTGTTCATAGTCATCAGAAAAAGATGTGCCTACCTTAACTTTGAAACATCTATTTGATAAAAAGTTTGAAATAAACTTGGGTAGATTTCCCCTTAATCCAATTTTATGAATATCTTTTAAGATGCCATGTTTCCATGTGGTGTCATAAGCTTTTTCTAGATCAAAAAATATGGCAACTACATGTTGTTTCTTTACAAAAGCATTTCTGATAAAAGATTCTAATCGTACTAACTGATCTGTCGTGCTTCTGTTTTTTCGGAACCCCGATTGATGTTCCGATATAATATTATTGGATTCGAGGTAAAAATTAAGTCTATTGTTTATCATTCTCTCCATGGTCTTACATATACAACTAGTTAAAGCTATGAGTCTATAATTTGTTGGATTTGTATGATCTTTATTTGGCTTAGGAATTGGAATGATTGTAGCTTTGGACCAACTTTTCGGGAAGGTGCCTTGTTCCCATATAATGTTAAAAATGTTTAACAGAGTTTGTAATGAAATACGAGGTAAATGTTTTAAAAGTTGATAGTGTATTTCATCTGCACCTGCAGCAGAATCATGAGCATTTTTTAGAGAATTTTCAAGTTCCGATAGTGTGAAAGGTAAGTTGTAGTTATCATTTGTATCCGTTTCAAAATTAAGTTCTTCCATTTCTGCTTCTTGCTTATGTTTTCTAAATTGTGGTTTATAATTTGCAGACGAGGAGTTTGTTTTGAAAGTTTTACCCAGGATATTAGCGATTTCTTCTTTACTTTCATAGTTTTTGTCATCTACCTTGATATGCGAGTGTTTCATGGTTTGATTCTTTCCTTTTATTTTCCTTAACATATTCCAAATGGTTGTCATGGGAGTTCTAGCATTAAGTTTAGAAATGAAATCTTTCCAAGATGATCGTTTTGCTTGTTTAATAGTACGTCGAGCCTTAGCTCTCATAATTTTACAAACATTTAAGTTTGATTTTGTTGGATATTGTTTGAAACGTTTTAAACTGTCTTTACGTTTTTTAATAGCTTCTTTACAATCATTGTTAAACCATGGCTTTTTCTTCTTAAAAGTATTTGTTGAAATCTTCGGGATGCACTGATTTGATATGTCAGTTAAAGTTTCAGTAAAAGAAAGCATTGGATCTTCTGAATTTTCAAAATTGTCAATCAGTAATTTTTCATGGCAAAGAATATTGAATTTTTCCCAGTTAGCTTTTTTAAAATTCCATTTTGGAATTTTCTCATCTTCTGTTTTCTCAGTTTCTTGTATAATGATAGGAAAATGATCACTTCCATGGGAATCTTCACATACTTTCCATTCATAATCAAGGTACAAGGAAGGATGGCAGAGTGAAAGATCTATTGCTGTGAAAGAACCTGATCCAGGATGCAGGTATGTATGTTGATTGGAATTAAATAGACATAAATTATTCTCTGCAATGAAATCTTCAATTATTTTACCTCTATCATTGGTATCTGAACAACCCCATAATTCGCTATGTCCATTAAAATCACCACATATGATGTAAGGTTGAGGTTGTTGTAGTAAAAGATTTTCTAAATCATTTTGATCTATTCTTTTATTTGGTGGGATATAGATAGAGCATATTGTTATAGTTTTATTTAAAGATGCTTTTATTGCTATTGCTTGTAGATTTGTGTTTAAGTCTATCTTACGATGAGGTACCGTAGAATGTATTATGATAGAAGAACCACCAGATGCTCTTTGGCAATCATTATGTATGTAGTGATAGGAAGAATAATTGCGAACTTCCAAGTCATCATTGGGGGTTATAAAAGTTTCTTGAAGACAACAAATTTGTGGATTTAATAAAGATAAAAGAATTAGTAGTTCATTAAAGTTGGCTTTTAGACCTCTACAATTCCATTGTAAAATTGAGTTTTGACCCATTATGCTTGTATATTGGGAGTTTGAATTTACTTAAAAGTTATTTGACTGAGGAGTCAATTTCCAATTCCATATCTTCTAAACTTTCAAATTTATTTGCCAGCTTAATAGGATCCTGTGACCCTTTCTTCTGTCTATTTGATTGTTGTTTATCTTTTTCTTTTTTATCTGGTTTATTTTTCTGGCTTTTATTTGGTGACGTAGGGCATGAATTAGCTCTAGAAGCTGATCTTGATCTACTAGAGTCTTTTGTTTGGTTAGATTTTGAACCTGTTTCAGATGTTCGAGGTGGTTGGACAGATGGAGACGTAGATTTCGAGGAAGGTTTAGCGCCTTGCTCAAAATCCACGGGATCATACTGTGTTCCACAAGTTCTCGTCTGAGGTTTTGCTGTTGCTGATTGAACTATCTTAGAGTACCTAGGTTCAAAAGCTGTCTCATATTGTTTTTTTGCCTCAAAGTAAGAAATCTTTCTTATTGTTTTAATTCTCATAATTTCTTTTTCTCTTTTCCAGACTTCACAGTTGGTTGATCTTGCACTGTGATCTTTACCACAATTTACACATTTGAAAGGTCTTTGACAGATGCTAGATGTGTGTTTGGATTCACCACATCTGTCACAGATTACTGCATCTGTGAGCTTGCAGTTGTCTTCGTGGTGTCCAAATTTTTGACAATTAAAACAGCGCAAAGGATTTGGGATGAACTGTTCCACTGGTACTGTACGATAAAAGATTCTAATACTCTGAGGCAAAGTGGTGGTGTTAAAAGTGAGGAGTAGTGTATTGGTTTCAAGTTGAACATTATCTTGTTTTATTTTGAATCTCTTGCACGCAACAACTCCTTGCGGTGCAAGATATTCCACAATTTTTTCCTCTGTTTCTCCTTTCAATACCCTGTCTTTCACAATTCCTCTGGATTTGTTAAGTGAGTTGTGTTCTGAGACTGAGACTTTCAAGTTGTAAAACTTTTTAACTTTTAATACAGATTCAGCCTGACTTGCTCTTGATGTTTCAACGAGTAGTAGTTCGTTTTTTAATTTTTTAACTGATTTTGGAGTGCCTATCAAACTTTCTATCTGTTTTTCTATTATGAAGGGAGACAGAGATGTGATGGGCTTTGCCTCCTCACTTTTAATAACCAAGAACTTTGTGTTGTTTAAGTAAGACGTTTCGTTTTCGTTATTCGGTCGGGGTCTTTTGTTTTGGGAAGCCATGATTTTGATAGTGTAATTTCAATAGCTATGCGCTCCACCCTCCTCGGAGCCCTACAAGGGGACGTCTAATGGAAATGGGTTTCCTATTTCCGACGCCAGAGCTACATAGCTATTATACTTAACAAACCTTAAGCGAAGAGAAACTATAGGTCTATTAATTAGCCCATCGGCCGCCGCTTTATAAAGGAAAACAATGTAAAAGATAAGAAAAAAGAAAAAATCTAACCCGGTTGGTATCATAAGATACAAAGAAAGAAATATAGATAAAAGTATGTAATCCTAAAAGCTAGACACGACCGAGCCGATTGAGACGGGTCGGGCCTAACCCATCCCTCTCGTCTATCCGAGGCCAGGGCCAAAGCAGTGTGTTGAGTGCTGCAGATCCCTGGGCACTCTCAACTACCAGGATCCCCTTTTCCGGCATACGAGATGCCACCCACGGCAAACAAGTGGCTTCTGAATCAAAGACAGAAATCTTTTATCAGAAGAAAGTTTGCTCAATGAAATATTTTCAATCAAGAAAGGTTTAGATATAGAGTGTTAGCATGATAACTTTAATAATTAGAGCTGATAACTTAGAGCTTACTAGAGTACCCATTATAGATCTCTACTTGTAGGTAAGGTTCTAAATACAAGTATGCCAAATGTTTCAAATTCTTCAAACATATAGTGCTAGAGATTGGAAAAGGTGTTGACGAATACAAGAACAAAACAGATGTTATACGCAGATGTTGTTATACTCTTCGTCCAGTGTGCTACCCACTGGCACAGATGATACACACACAAATGAGCATGTTAGTATATGAGACAGGAAAGTGTATAGGAAAGATATGTCTTCAAAAAATGAAAAAATAAAAAATCACTTTTTGTTTTGGAAATCATTTGATCTTAATTTGTCTTGTTCTTCAGCCACTTTTATGTTTTAATTTTGTGTTTGTTAATTTTTCTGGAAATATTTAATCGTATTGACTTTAGTGTTTTTATTTCCATATTTAGGTTGATTTTGTTATTGTTATTTTTTTTCTAATATTTACTTTGAATTAAATTACTTTGGACCTGTTTTATTAATTTTAGTTTTATTATTATAGGTCTCCTCTGTTTCTGGGGACTTTTACCACCCATATGCCACAGAGGCGAAGGCAGCCACCAATTTCTAAGGCCCCGAGTGGCGGGGGCCACAATGCCAATTCAATGGCCCTAATAAGAGAAAAAGAAAAAAAAAAAAATCTCTATATTTGACTTAAGCAACAGGTGTCGTCTGCTATGGAATATGCCGCAAGTTGATTTTTCATGTTTTCGTGGGCGCGTAACTGGCACGTATGAGATGGTAGTCAACGCAACTGGATGTCTTGTCATGGTATAAAGAGATTTAAAAAATAATAATAGAAATTTAGTTCCCTTTGTTCGATTTATGCGATAGAAATCAGTGGTTACTGAAAGAGTTTTCAGTCTTTTTTAGCCTCTTGTGACACTATTCTCTGGGATTTCTACACTGCACATTGATCATCTTAGCATATTCAAAGTATCAATGCCAATTCAATGGCCCTAGTAAGAGAAAAAGAAAACAAAAATCCCTTTATTTGACTTAAGCAACAGGTGTCGTCTGCTATGGAATGTGCCATAAGTCGATTTTTCATGTTTTCGCGGGCGCGTAACTGGCACGTATGAGATGGTAGTCAACGCAACTGGATTTCTTGTCATGGTATAAAGAGATTAAAAAAGATAAATAAAAATTTAGTTCCCTTTGTTTGATTTATGCAATAGAAATCAGTTGTTACTGAGAGTTTTCAGTCTTTTTTAGCCACTTGTGACACTATTTTCTGGAATTTCTACACTGTACATTGATCATCTTAGCATATTGAAGGTATCAATGCCAATTCAATGGCCCTAGTAAGAGAAAAAGAAAAAAAAAATCCCTTTATTTGACTTAAGCAACAGGTGTCGTCTGCTATGGAATGTGCCGTAAGTCGATTTTTCATGTTTTCGCGGTCGTGTAACTGGCATGTATGAGATGGTAGTCAACGCAACTGGATTTCTTGTCATGATATAAAGAGATTAAAAAAAAGAAATAGAAATTTAGTTCCCTTTGTTTGATTTATGCAATAGAAATCAATTGTTACTGAAAGAGTTTTCAGTCTTTTTTAGCCATTTGTGACACTATTTTCTGGGGTTTCTACACTGTACATTGATCATCTTAGCTTATTCAAAGTATAAATTCCAATTCAATGGCCCTAGTAATAGAAAAAGAAAAAAAAAATCCCTATATTTGACTTAAGCAACAGGTGTCGTCTGCTATGGAATGTGCCGTAAGTCGATTTTTCATGTTTTCGCGGGTGCATAACTGGCACGTATGAGACGGTAGTCAATGTAACTGGGTTTCTTGTCACGGTATAAAGAGATTTAAAAAAAATAAAAATTTAGTTCCCTTTGTTTGATTTATGCAATAGGAAGCAGTTGCTACTGCAAGAGTTTTCAGTCTTTTTTAGCCACTTGTGACATTATTTTCTTATTTTCTGGGGTTTCTACACTGTACATTGATCATATTAGCATATTCAAAGTATCAATGTGCAGTATGGCAGTTGGCCTGAATTAGAAAAGCAAATCGAATCAAGGGATCAAGGGATCAGGGGAAGTCACTCTTGCAAGGTGCTAGAAGGCACCAAAACAAGGTCTTCTGTCACCCTGTTTTCTTAAATTTTCGCCCATTTTCAGTGAAATCTGGCATGTGTGGAGGGTGCATGCCTGGCAGTTTGCCAAGGACTGCATAACAGCATTCAAAGAAGACTTAAAATCCACTTTTATGCCGATTTTCGTTCACTGTTTTCTATCGATATTTTCGGGCGCCATTTTTTATGGCTCAAAGCTTTCTGATTCGATGATTGTGGGGGTGTGTCTGCAATCTGATTGGCTGATTGGGTGCAATTTTGAATTTCTCAAAGCTTTTCTGATTGGATACTTTGAAGAGAGGGATGAGATTTGATTGGCTGATTGGACGCCATTTTGATTTTCTAAAACATTTTGTGATTGGATAATTTAAGAGAGGCCTGAGATTTGATTGGCTGATTGGAAGGAGGGGTGAAATCTCTGCATATCTATCGTAATTCTTCGGGTCATTTCAGCCTATTCAATGGCAAAGAGGGTTTGACCCCTTCACCAAGACCTTTTTTGGGTCCTGATGGTCAGAGGTTGAATCCCCAACTTTGCCATTTTATCTATTTTACCTATTTTTATTATTAGTTATTCTTACGTCTTATTGTATTTCACTGGCCTATTTCTAAATTCTTCAAACAAGAACAAGATTTCTTATTGGAAAAAGTTTATGCAACAGCAACCGGTTGCTTCTGAATCAATGTTTTTGCGCAGCGGTTAAACATAAAATCGACTTATGACTCACGCTGTCACCAAAATTAGTTCAGTGTTTTTCATGACCCTGTTAAGAAAACAAATTTGGTTTACCTTTCTTTGATTTGTGCAACAGGTATCAGTTGCCTCCGAAAGTGTCCAAATTGATTTTTTGATTTTATGCACAGCACGTAACGGTCACGTATGGGAGGGATAGTCATCGTAACCAATTCAATGGCCCTAGTAAGAGAAAAGGAAAAAAAAATCCCTATATTTGATTTAAGCAAAAGGTGTCATCTGCTATGGAATGTGCCATAAGTCAATTTTTCATGTTTTCGCGAGCGCGTAACTGGCATGTATGAGATGGTCGTCAACACAACTGGATTTCTATTTACGGTATGAAGAGATAAAAAAATTAAAATTTAGTTCCCTTTGTTTGATTTATGCAATAGAAATCAGTTGTTACTAAGAAAGTTTTCAGTCTTTTTAGGCACTTCTGACATTATTTTCTGGAATTTGTACACTGTACATTGATCATCTTAGCATATTCAAAGTATCAATGCCAATTCAATGGCCCTAATAAGAGAAAAAGAAAAAAAAATATCTATATTTGACTTAAGCAACAGGTGTCGTCTGCTATGGAATGTGCCGTAAGTCGATTTTTCATGTTTTCGTGGGCGTGTAACTGGCGTGTATGAGATGGTAGTCAACGCAACTGGATTTCTTGTCATGGTATAAAGAGATTTAAAAAAAAATAATAGAAATTTAGTTCCCTTTGTTCGATTTATGCAATAGAAATCAGTTGTTACTGAAAGAGTTTTCAGTCTTTTTTAGCCTCTTGTGACACTATTTTCTGGGATTTCTACACTGCACATTGATCATCTTAGCATATTCAAAGTATCAATGCCAATTCAATGGTCCTAGTAAGAGAAAAAGAAAAAAAAAAATCCCTTTATTTGACTTAAGCAGCAGGTGTCGTCTGCTATGGAATGTGCCATAAGTCGATTTTTCATGTTTTCGCGGGCGCGTAACTGGCACGTATGAGATGGTAGTCAACGCAACTGGATTTCTTGTCATGGTATAAAGAGATTAAAAAAGATAAATAAAAATTTAGTTCCCTTTGTTTGATTTATGCAATAGAAATCAGTTGTTACTGAGAGTTTTCAGTCTTTTTTAGCCACTTGTGACACTATTTTCTGGAATTTCTACACTGTACATTGATCATCTTAGCATATTGAAGGTATCAATGCCAATTCAATGGCCCTAGTAAGAGAAAAAGAAAAAAAAAAATCCCTTTATTTGACTTAAGCAACAGGTGTCGTCTGCTATGGAATGTGCCGTAAGTCGATTTTTCATGTTTTCGCGGTCGTGTAACTGGCATGTATGAGATGGTAGTCAACGCAACTGGATTTCTTGTCATGATATAAAGAGATTAAAAAAAAGAAATAAAAATTTAGTTCCCTTTGTTTGATTTATGCAATAGAAATCAATTGTTACTGAAAGAGTTTTCAGTCTTTTTTAGCCACTTGTGACACTATTTTCTGGGGTTTCTACACTGTACATTGATCATCTTAGCTTATTCAAAGTATAAATTCCAATTCAATGGCCCTAGTAAGAGAAAAAGAAAAAAAAAATCCCTATATTTGACTTAAGCAACAGGTGTCGTCTGCTATGGAATGTGCCGTAAGTCGATTTTTCATGTTTTCGCGGGTGCATAACTGGCACGTATGAGACGGTAGTCAATGTAACTGGGTTTCTTGTCACGGTATAAAGAGATTTAAAAAAAATAAAAATTTAGTTCCCTTTGTTTGATTTATGCAATAGGAAGCAGTTGCTACTGCAAGAGTTTTCAGTCTTTTTTAGCCACTTGTGACATTATTTTCTTATTTTCTGGGGTTTCTACACTGTACATTGATCATATTAGCATATTCAAAGTATCAATGTGCAGTATGGCAGTTGGCCTGAATTAGAAAAGCAAATCGAATCAAGGGATCAAGGGATCAGGGGAAGTCACTCTTGCAAGGTGCTAGAAGGCACCAAAACAAGGTCTTCTGTCACCCTGTTTTCTTAAATTTTCGCCCATTTTCAGTGAAATCTGGCATGTGTGGAGGGTGCATGCCTGGCAGTTTGCCAAGGACTGCATAACAGCATTCAAAGAAGACTTAAAATCCACTTTTATGCCGATTTTCGTTCACTGTTTCCTATCGATATTTTCGGGCGCCATTTTTTATGGCTCAAAGCTTTCTGATTGGATGATTGTGGGGGTGTGTCTGCTATCTGATTGGCTGATTGGGTGCAATTTTGAATTTCTCAAAGCTTTTCTGATTGGATAATTTGAAGAGAGGGATGAGATTTGATTGGCTGATTGGACGCCATTTTGATTTTCTAAAACCTACTGTGATTGGATAATTTAAGAGAGGCCTGAGATTTGATTGGCTGATTGGAAGGGGGGGAGAATCTCTGCATATCTATCGTAATTCTTCGGGTCATTTCAGCCTATTCAATGGCAAAGAGGGTTTGACCCCTTCACCAAGACCTATTTTGGGTCCTGATGGTCAGAGGTTGAATCCCCAACTTTGCCATTTTATCTATTTTACCTATTTTTATTATTAGTTATTCTTACATCTTATTGTATTTCACTGGCCTATTTCTAAATTCTTCAAACAAGAACAAGATTTCTTATTGGAAAAAGTTTATGCAACAGCAACCGGTTGCTTCTGAATCAATGTTTTTGCACAGCGGTTAAACATAAAATCGACTTATGACTCACGCTTTCACCAAAATTAGTTCAGTGTTTTTCGTGACCCTGTTAAGAAAACAAATTTGGTTTACCTTTCTTTGATTTGTGCAACAGGTATCAGTTGCCTCCGAAAGTGTCCAAATTGATTTTTTGATTTTATGCACAGCACGTAACGGTCACGTATGGGAGGGATAGTCATCGTAACCAATTCAATGGCCCTAGTAAGAGAAAAGGAAAAAAAAATCCCTATATTTGATTTAAGCAAAAGGTGTCATCTGCTATGGAATGTGCCATAAGTCAATTTTTCATGTTTTCGCGAGCGCATAACTGGCATGTATGAGATGGTCGTCAACACAACTGGATTTCTTGTCACGGTATGAAGAGATAAAAAAAATTAAAATTTAGTTCCCTTTGTTTGATTTATGCAATAGAAATCAGTTGTTACTGAAAGAGTTTTCAGTCTTTTTTAGCCACTTGTGACACTATTTTCTGGAATTTCTACACTGTACATTGATCATCTTAGCATATTGAAGGTATCAATGCCAATTCAATGGCCCTAGTAAGAGAAAAAGAAAGAAAAAATCCCTTTATTTGACTTAAGCAACAGGTGTCGTCTGCTATGGAATTTGATGTAAGTCGATTTTTCATGTTTTCGCGGTCGTGTAACTGGCACGTATGAGATGGTAGTCAACGCAACTGGATTTCTTGTCATGGTATAAAGAGATTAAAAAGAATAAATAAAAATTTAGTTCCCTTTGTTTGATTTATGCAATAGAAATCAGTTGTTACTGAAAGAGTTTTCAGTCTTTTTTAGCCACTTGTGACACTATTTTCTGGGGTTTCTACACTGGACATTGATCATCTTAGCTTATTCAAAGTATAAATGCCAATTCAATGGCCCTAGTAAGAGAAAAAGAAAAAAAAAATCCCTATATTTGACTTAAGCAACAGGTGTCGTCTGCTATGGAATGTGCCGTAAGTCGATTTTTCATGTTTTCGCGGGTGCATAACTGGCACGTATGAGACGGTAGTTAATGTAACTGGGATTCTTGTCACGGTATAAAGAGATTTAAAAAAAATAAAAATTTAGTTCCCTTTGTTTGATTTATGCAATAGGAAGCAGTTGCTACTGCAAGAGTTTTCAGTCTTTTTTAGCCACTTGTGACATTATTTTCTTATTTTCTGGGGTTTCTACACTGTACATTGATCATCTTAGCATATTCAAAGTATCAATGTGCAGTATGGCAGTTGGCCTGAATTAGAAAAGCAAATCGAATCAAGGGATCAAGGGATCAGGGGAAGTCACTCTTGCAAGGTGCTAGAAGGCACCAAAACAAGGTCTTCTGTCACCCTGTTTTCTTAAATTTTCGCCCATTTTCAGTGAAATCTGGCATGTGTGGAGGGTGCATGCCTGGCAGTTTGCCAAGGACTGCATAACAGCCTTCAAAGAAGACTTAAAATCCACTTTTATGCCGATTTTCGTTCACTGTTTTCTATCGATATTTTCGGGCGCCATTTTTTATGGCTCAAAGCTTTCTGATTGGATGATTGTGGGGGTGTGTCTGCAATCTGATTGGCTGATTGGGTGCAATTTTGAATTTCTCAAAGCTTTTCTGATTGGATACTTTGAAGAGAGGGATGAGATTTGATTGGCTGATTGGACGCCATTTTGATTTTCTAAAACATTTTGTGATTGGATAATTTAAGAGAGGCCTGAGATTTGATTGGCTGATTGGAAGGAGGGGTGAAATCTCTGCATATCTATCGTAATTCTTCTTGTCATTTCAGCCTATTCAATGGCAAAGAGGGTTTGACCCCTTCACCAAGACCTTTTTTGGGTCCTGATGGTCAGAGGTTGAATCCCCAACTTTGCCATTTTATCTATTTTACCTATTTTTATTATTAGTTATTCTTACGTCTTATTGTATTTCACTGGCCTATTTCTAAATTCTTCAAACAAGAACAAGATTTCTTATTGGAAAAAGTTTATGCAACAGCAACCGGTTGCTTCTGAATCAATGTTTTTGCACAGCGGTTAAACATAAAATCGACTTATGACTCACGCTGTCACCAAAATTAGTTCAGTGTTTTTCATGACCCTGTTAAGAAAACAAATTTGGTTTACCTTTCTTTGATTTGTGCAACAGGTATCAGTTGCCTCCGAAAGTGTCCAAATTGATTTTTTGATTTTATGCACAGCACGTAACGGTCACGTATGGGAGGGATAGTCATCGTAACCAATTCAATGGCCCTAGTAAGAGAAAAGGAAAAAAAATCCCTATATTTGATTTAAGCAAAAGGTGTCATCTGCTATGGAATGTGCCATAAGTCAATTTTTCATGTTTTCGCGAGCGCGTAACTGGCATGTATGAGATGGTCGTCAACACAACTGGATTTCTATTTACGGTATGAAGAGATAAAAAAATTAAAATTTAGTTCCCTTTGTTTGATTTATGCAATAGAAATCAGTTGTTACTAAGAAAGTTTTCAGTCTTTTTAGGCACTTCTGACATTATTTTCTGGAATTTGTACACTGTACATTGATCATCTTAGCATATTCAAAGTATCAATGCCAATTCAATGGCCCTAATAAGAGAAAAAGAAAAAAAAATATCTATATTTGACTTAAGCAACAGGTGTCGTCTGCTATGGAATGTGCCGTAAGTCGATTTTTCATGTTTTCGTGGGCGTGTAACTGGCATGTATGAGATGGTAGTCAACGCAACTGGATTTCTTGTCATGGTATAAAGAGATTTAAAAAAAAATAATAGAAATTTAGTTCCCTTTGTTCGATTTATGCAATAGAAATCAGTTGTTACTGAAAGAGTTTTCAGTCTTTTTTAGCCTCTTGTGACACTATTTTCTGGGATTTCTACACTGCACATTGATCATCTTAGCATATTCAAAGTATCAATGCCAATTCAATGGTCCTAGTAAGAGAAAAAGAAAAAAAAAATCCCTTTATTTGACTTAAGCAGCAGGTGTCGTCTGCTATGGAATGTGCCATAAGTCGATTTTTCATGTTTTTTGCGGGCGCGTAACTGGCACGTATGAGATGGTAGTCAACGCAACTGGATTTCTTGTCATGGTATAAAGAGATTAAAAAAGATAAATAAAAATTTAGTTCCCTTTGTTTGATTTATGCAATAGAAATCAGTTGTTACTGAAAGAGTTTTCAGTCTTTTTTAGCCACTTGTGACACTATTTTCTGGAATTTCTACACTGTACATTGATCATCTTAGCATATTGAAGGTATCAATGCCAATTCAATGGCCCTAGTAAGAGAAAAAGAAAAAAAAAATCCCTTTATTTGACTTAAGCAACAGGTGTCGTCTGCTATGGAATGTGCCGTAAGTCGATTTTTCATGTTTTCGCGGTCGTGTAACTGGCACGTATGAGATGGTAGTCAACGCAACTGGATTTTTTGTCATGGTATAAAGAGATTAAAAAAAATAAATAAAAATTTAGTTCCCTTTGTTTGACTTATGCAATAGAAATCAGTTGTTACTGAAAGAGTTTTCAGTCTTTTTTAGCCACTTGTGACACTATTTTCTGGGGTTTCTACACTGTACATTGATCATCTTAGCTTATTCAAAGTATAAATGCCAATTCAATGGCCCTAGTAAGAGAAAAAGAAAAAAAAAAATCCCTATATTTGACTTAAGCAACAGGTGTCGTCTGCTATGGAATGTGTCTTAAGTCGATTTTTCATGTTTTCACTGGTGCGTAACTGGCACGTATGAGACTGTAGTCAATGTACCTGGGTTTCTTGTCACGGTATAAAGAGATTTAAAAAAAATAAAAATTTAGTTCCCTTTGTTTGATTTATGCAATAGGAAGCAGTTGCTACTGCAAGAGTTTTCAGTCTTTTTTAGCCACTTGTGACATTATTTTCTTATTTTCTGGGGTTTCTGCACTGTACATTGATCATCTTAGCATATTCAAAGTATCAATGTGCAGTATGGCAGTTGGCCTGAATTAGAAAAGCAAATCGAATCAAGGGATCAAGGGATCAGGGGAAGTCACTCTTGCAAGGTGCTAGAAGGCACCAAAACAAGGTCTTCTGTCACCCTGTTTTCTTAAATTTTCGCCCATTTTCAGTGAAATCTGGCATGTGTGGAGGGTGCATGCCTGGCAGTTTGCCAAGGACTGCATAACAGCCTTCAAAGAAGACTTAAAATCCACTTTTATGCCGATTTTCGTTCACTGTTTTCTATCGATATTTTCGGGCGCCATTTTTTATGGCTCAAAGCTTTCTGATTGGATGATTGTTGGGGTGTGTCTGCAATCTGATTGGCTGATTGGGTGCAATTTTGAATTTCTCAAAGCTTTTCTGATTGGATAATTTGAAGAGAGGGATGAGATTTGATTGGCTGATTGGAAGGGGGGGGAAATCTCTGCATATCTATGGTAATTCTTCGGGTCATTTCAGCCTATTCAATGGCAAAGAGGGTTTGACCCCTTCACCAAGACCTTTTTTGGGTCCTGATGGTCAGAGGTTGAATCCCCAACTTTGCCATTTTATCTATTTTACCTATTTTTATTATTAGTTATTCTTACATCTTATTGTATTTCACTGGCCTATTTCTAAATTCTTCAAACAAGAACAAGATTTCTTATTGGAAAAAGTTTATGCAACAGCAACCGGTTGCTTCTGAATCAATATTTTTGCGCAGCGGTTAAACATAAAATCGACTTATGACTCACGCTGTCACCAAAATTAGTTCAGTGTTTTTCATGACCCTGTTAAGAAAACAAATTTGGTTTACCTTTCTTTGATTTGTGCAACAGGTATCAGTTGCCTCCGAAAGTGTCCAAATTGAATTTTTGATTTTATGCACAGCACGTAACGGTCACGTATGGGAGGGATAGTCATCGTAACCAATTCAATGGCCCTAGGAAGAGAAAAGGAAAAAAAATCCCTATATTTGATTTAAGCAAAAGGTGTCATCTGCTATGGAATGTGCCATAAGTCAATTTTTCATGTTTTCGCGAGCGCATAACTGGCATGTATGAGATGGTCGTCAACACAACTGTATTTCTTGTCACGGTATGAAGAGATAAAAAAAAATAAAATTTAGTTCCCTTTGTTTGATTTATGCAATAGAAATCAGTTGTTACTAAGAAAGTTTTCAGTCTTTTTAGGCATTTGTGACACTATTTTCTGGAATTTCTACACTGTACATTGATCATCTTAGCATATTCAAAGTATCAATGCCAATTCAATGGCCCTAATAAGAGAAAAAGAAAAAAAAATCTCTATATTTGACTTAAGCAACAGGTGTCGTCTGCTATGGAATATGCCGTAAGTCGATTTTTCATGTTTACGTGGGCGCGTAACTGGCACGTATGAGATGGTAGTCAACGCAACTGGATTTCTTGTCATGGTATAAAGAGATTTAAAAAAAAATAATAGAAATTTAGTTCCCTTTGTTCGATTTATGCAATAGAAATCAGTTGTTACTGAAAGAGTTTTCAGTCTTTTTTAGCCTCTTGTGACACTATTTTCTGGGATTTCTACACTGCACATTGATCATCTTAGCATATTCAAAGTATCAATGCCAATTCAATGGCCCTAGTAAGAGAAAAAGAAAAAAAAATCCCTTTATTTGACTTAAGCAACAGGTGTCGTCTGCTATGGAATGTGCCATAAGTCGATTTTTCATGTTTTCGCGGGCGCGTAACTGGCACGTATGAGATGGTAGTCAACGCAACTGGATTTCTTGTCATGGTATAAAGAGATTAAAAAAGATAAATAAAAATTTAGTTCCCTTTGTTTTATTTATGCAATAGAAATCAGTTGTTACTGAGAGTTTTCAGTGTTTTTTAGCCACTTGTGACACTATTTTCTGGAATTTCTACACTGTACATTGATCATCTTAGCATATTGAAGGTATCAATGCCAATTCAATGGCCCTAGTAAGAGAAAAAGAAAAAAAAAATTCCTATATTTGACTTAAGCAACAGGTGTCGTCTGCTATGGAATGTGCCGTAAGTCGATTTTTCATGTTTTCGTGGGCGCGTAACTGGCACGTATGAGATGGTAGTCAACGCAACTGGATTTCTTGTCATGGTATAAAGAGATTAAAAAAAATAAATAAAAATTTAGTTCCCTTTGTTTGATTTATGCAATAGAAATCAGTTGTTACTGAAAGAGTTTTCAGTCTTTTTTAGCCACTTGTGACACTATTTTCTGGAATTTCTACACTGTACATTCAACATCTTAGCATATTGAAGGTATCAATGCAAATTCAATGGCCCTAGTAAGAGAAAAAAAAAAAAAATCCCTTTATTTGACTTAAGCAACAGGTGTCGTCTGCTATGGAATGTGCCATAAGTCGATTTTTCATGTGTTCGCGGTCGTGTAACTGGCACGTATGAGATGGTAGTCAACGCAACTGGATTTCTTGTCATGGTATAAAGAGATTAAAAAAAATAAATAAAAATTTAGTTCCCTTTGTTTGATTTATGCAATAGAAATCATTTGTTACTGAAAGAGTTTTCAGTCTTTTTTAGCCACTTGTGACACTATTTTCTGGAATTTCTACACTGTACATTCAACATCTTAGCATATTGAAGGTATCAATGCCAATTCAATGGCCCTAGTAAGAGAAAAAGAAAAAAAAAATCCCTATATTTGACTTAAGCAACAGGTGTCGTCTGCTATGGAATGTGCCGTAAGTCGATTTTTCATGTTTTCGCGGGTGCGTAACTGGCACGTATGAGACGGTAGTCAATGTAACTGGGTTTCTTGTCACGGTATAAAGAGATTTAAAAAAAATAAAAATTTAGTTCCCTTTGTTTGATTTATGCAATAGGAAGCAGTTGCTACTGCAAGAGTTTTCAGTCTTTTTTAGCCACTTGTGACATTATTTTCTTATTTTCTCGGGTTTCTACACTGTACATTGATCATCTTAGCATATTCAAAATATCAATGTGCAGTATGGCAGTTGGCCTGAATTAGAAAAGCAAATCGAATTAAGGGATCAAGGGATCAGGGGAAGTCACTCTTGCAAGGTGCTAGAAGGCACCAAAACAAGGTCTTCTGTCACCCTGTTTTCTTAAATTTTCGCCCATTTTCAGTGAAATCTGGCATGTGTGGAGTGTGCATGCCTGGCAGTTTGCCAAGGACTGCATAACAGCCTTCAAAGAAGACTTAAAATCCACTTTTATGCCGATTTTCGTTCACTGTTTTCTATCGATATTTTCGGGCGCCATTTTTTATGGCTCAAAGCTTTCTGATTGGATGATTGTGGGGGTGTGTCTGCAATCTGATTGGCTGATTGGGTGCAATTTTGAATTTCTCAAAGCTTTTCTGATTGGATAATTTGAAGAGAGGGATGAGATTTGATTGGCTGATTGGACGCCATTTTGATTTTCTAAAACCTTCTGTGATTGGATAATTTAAGAGAGGCCTGAGATTTGATTGGCTGATTGGAAGGGGGGGGGGAAATCTCTGCATATGTATCGTAATTCTTCGGGTCATTTCAGCCTATTCAATGGCAAAGAGGGTTTGACCCCTTCACCAAGAGCTTTTTTGGGTCCTGATGGTCAGAGGTTGAATCCCCAACTTTGCCATTTTATCTATTTTACCTATTTTTATTATTAGTTATTCTTACATCTTATTGTATTTCACTGGCCTATTTCTAAATTCTTCAAACAAGAACAAGATTTCTTATTGGAAAAAGTTTATGCAACAGCAACCGGTTGCTTCTGAATCAATGTTTTTGCGCAGCGGTTAAACATAAAATCGACTTATGACTCACGCTGTCACCAAAATTAGTTCAGTGTTTTTCGTGACCCTGTTTAGAAAACAAATTTGGTTTACCTTTCTTTGATTTGTGCAACAGGTATCAGTTGCCTCCGAAAGTGTCCAAATTGATTTTTTGATTTTATGCACAGCACGTAACGGTCACGTATGGGAGGGATAGTCATCGTAACCAATTCAATGGCCCTAGTAAGAGAAAAGGAAAAAAAAATCCCTATATTTGATTTAAGCAAAAGGTGTCACCTGCTATGGAATGTGCCATAAGTCGATTTTTCATGTTTTCGCGGGCGCGTAACTGGCACGTATGAGATGGTAGTCAACGCAACTGGATTTCTTGTCATTGTATAAAGAGATTAAAATAGATAAATAAAAATTTAGTTCCCTTTGTTTGATTTATGCAATAGAAATCAGTTGTTACTGAGAGTTTTCAGTCTTTTTTAGCCACTTGTGACACTATTTTCTGGGTTTTCTACACTGTACATTGATCATCTTAGCATATTGAAGGTATCAATGCCAATTCAATGGCCCTAGTAAGAGAAAAAGAAAAAAAAATCCCTTTATTTGACTTAAGCAACAGGTGTCGTCTGCTATGGAGTGTGCCGTAAGTCGATTTTTCATGTTTTCGTGGGCGCGTAACTGGCACGTATGAGATGGTAGTCAACGCAACTGGATTTCTTGTCATGGTATAAAGAGATTAAAAAAAATAAATAAAAATTTAGTTCCCTTTGTTTAATTTATGCAATAGAAATTAGTTGTTACTGAAAGAGTTTTCAGTCTTTTTTAGCCACTTGTGACACTATTTTCTGGGATTTCTACACTGTACATTGATCATCTTAGCTTATTCAAAGTATAAATGCCAATTCAATGGCCCTAGTAAGAGAAAAAGAAAAAAAAAATCCCCATATTTGACTTAAGCAACAGGTGTCGTCTGCTATGGAATGTGCTGTAAGTCGATTTTTCATGTTTTCGCGGGTGCGTAACTGGCACGTATGAGACGGAATGTAACTGGGTTTCTTATCACGGTATAAAGAGATTTAAAAAAAATAAAAATTTAGTTCCCTTTGTTTGATTTATGCAATAGGAAGCAGTTGCTACTGCAAGAGTTTTCAGTCTTTTTTAGCCACTTGTGACATTATTTTCTTATTTTCTGGGGTTTCTACACTGTACATTGATCATCTTAGCATATTCAAAGTATCAATGTGCAGTATGGCAGTTGGCCTGAATTAGAAAAGCAAATCGAATCAAGGGATCAAGGGATCAGGGGAAGTCACTCTTGCAAGGTGCTAGAACGCACCAAAACAAGGTCTTATGTCACCCTGTTTTCTTAAATTTTCGCCCATTTTCAGTGAAATCTGGCATGTGTGGAGGGTGCATGCCTGGCAGTTTGCCAAGGACTGCATAACAGCCTTCAAAGAAGACTTAAAATCCACTTTTATGCCGATTTTCGTTCACTGTTTTCTATCGATATTTTCGGGCGCCATTTTTTATGGCTCAAAGCTTTCTGATTGGATAATTGTGGGGTGTGTCTGCTATCTGATTGGCTGATTGGGTGCAATTTTGAATTTCTCAAAGCTTTTCTGATTGGATAATTTGAAGAGAGGGATGAGATTTGATTGGCTGATTGGACGCCATTTTGATTTTCTAAAACCTTCTGTGATTGGATAATTTAAGAGAGGCCTGAGATTTGATTGGGTGATTGGAAGGGGGGGAAATCTCTGCATATCTATCGTAATTCTTCGGGTCATTTCAGCCTATTCAATGGCAAAGAGGGTTTGACCCCTTCACCAAGACCTTTTTTGGGTCCTGATGGTCAGAGGTTGAATCCCCAACTTTGCCATTTTATCTATTTTACCTATTTTTATTATTAGTTATTCTTACATCTTATTGTATTTCACTGGCCTATTTCTAAATTCTTCAAACAAGAACAAGATTTCTTATTGGAAAAAGTTTATGCAACAGCAACCGGTTGCTTCTGAATCAATGTTTTTGCGCAGCGGTTAAACATAAAATCGACTTATGACTCACGCTGTCACCAAAATTAGTTCAGTGTTTTTCGTGACCCTGTTAAGAAAACAAATTTGGTTTACCTTTCTTTGATTTGTGCAACAGGTATCAGTTGCCTCCGAAAGTGTCGAAATTAATTTTTTGATTTTATGCACAGCACGTAACGGTCACGTATGGGAGGGATAGTCATCGTAACCAATTCAATGGCCCTAGTAAGAGAAAAGGAAAAAAAAATCCCTATATTTGATTTAAGCAAAAGGTGTCATCTGCTATGGAATGTGCCATAAGTCAATTTTTCATGTTTTCACGAGCGCGTAACTGGCATGTATGAGATGGTCGTCAACGCAACTGGATTTCTTGTCATGGTATGAAGAGATAAAAAAATTAAAATTTAGTTCCCTTTGTTTGATTTATGCGATAGAAATCAGTTGTTACTAAGAAAGTTTTCAGTCTTTTTAGGCACTTGTGACACTATTTTCTGGAATTTCTACACTGTACATTGATCATCTTAGCATATTCAAAGTATCAATGCCAATTCAATGGCTCTAATAAGAGAAAAAGAAAAAAAAAAATCTATATTTGACTTAAGCAACAGGTGTCGTCTGCTATGGAATATGCCGTAAGTCGATTTTTCATGTTTTCGTGGGCGCGTAACTGGCATGTATAAGATGGTAGTCAACGCAACTGGATTTCTTGTCATGGTATAAAGAGATTTAAAAAAAAATAATAGAAATTTAGTTCCCTTTGTTCGATTCATGCAATAGAAATCAGTTGTTATTAAAAGAGTTTTCAGTCTTTTTTAGCCTCTTGTGACACTATTTTCTGGGATTTCTACACTGCACATTGATCATCTTAGCATATTCAAAGTATCAATGCCAATTCAATGGCCCTAGTAAGAGAAAAAGAAAAAAAAAGAAAAAATCCCTTTATTTGACTTAAGCAACAGGTGTCGTCTGCTATGGAATGTGCCGTAAGTCGATTTTTCATGTTTTCGTGGGCGTGTAACTGGCACGTATGAGATGGTAGTCAACGCAACTGGATTTCTTGTCATAGTATAAAGAGATTTAAAAAAATATAATAGAAATTTAGTTTCCTTTGTTCGATTTATGCAATAGAAATCAGTTGTTACTGAAAGAGTTTTCAGTCTTTTTTAGCATCTTGTGGCACTATTTTCTGGGATTTCTACACTGTACATTGATCATCTTAGCATATTCAAAGTATCAATGCCAATTCAATGGCCCTAGTAAGAGAAAAAGAAAAAAAAAATCTCTATATTTGACTTAAGCAACAGGTGTCGTCTGCTATGCAATATGCCGTAAGTCGATTTTTCATGTTTTCGCGGGCGCGTAACTGGCACGTATGAGATGGTAGTCAACGCAATTGGATTTCTTATCATGGTATAAAGAGATTTATAAAAAAATAATAGAAATTTAGTTCCCTTTGTTCGATTTATGCAATAGAAATCAGTTGTTACTGAAAGAGTTTTCAGTCTTTTTTAGCCTCTTGTGACACTATTTTCTGGGATTTCTACACTGCACATTGATCATCTTAGCATATTCAAAGTATCAATGCCAATTCAATGGCCCTAGTAAGAGAAAAAGAAAAAATAATAAAAAATCCCTATATTTGACTTAAGCAACAGTTGTCGTCTGCTATGGAATGTGCCGTAAGTCGATTTTTCATGTTTTCGTGGGTGCGTAACTGGCACGTATGAGATGGTAGTCAACGCAACTCGATTTCATGTCATGGTATAAAGAGATTTAAAAAAATATAATAGAAATTTAGTTCCCTTCGTTCGATTTATGCAATAGAAATCAGTTGTTACTGAAAGGGTTCTCAGTCTTTTTTAGCCTCTTGTGACACTATTTTCTGGGATTTCTACACTGCACATTGATCATCTTAGCATATTCAAAGTATCAATGCCAATTCAATGGCCCTAGTAAGAGAAAAAGAAAAAAAAAAATCCCTTTATTTGACTTAAGCAACAGGTGTCGTCTGCTATGGAATGTGCCATAAGTCGATTTTTCATGTTTTCGCGGGCACGTAACTGGCACATATGAGATGGTGGTCAACGCAACTGGATTTCTTGTCATGGTATAAAGAGATTAAAAAAGATAAATAAAAATTTAGTTCCCTTTGTTTGATTTATGCAATAGAAATCAGTTGTTACTGAAAGAGTTTTCAGTCTTTTTTAGCCACTTGTGACACTATTTTCTGGGGTTTCTACACTGTACATTGATCATCTTAGCATATTGAAGGTATCAATGCCAATTCAATGGCCCTAGTAAGAGAAAAAGAAAAAAAAAAATCCCTATATTTGACTTAAGCAACAGGTGTCGTCTGCTATGGAATGTGCCGTAAGTCGATTTTTCATGTTTTCGCGGTCGTGTAACTGGCACATATGAGATGGTAGTCAACGCAACTGGATTTCTTGTCATGGTATAAAGAGATTAAAAAAAATAAATAAAAATTTAGTTCCCTTTGTTTGATTCATGCAATAGGAAGCAGTTGCTACTGCAAGAGTTTTCAGTCTTTTTTAGCCACATGTGACATTATTTTCTTATTTTATGGGGTTTCAACACTGTACATTGATCATCTTGGCATATTCAAAATATGAATGCCAATTCAATGACCCTAATAAGAGAAAAAGAAAAAAAAAATCTCTATATTTGACTTAAGCAACAGGTGTCATCTGCTATGGAATATGCCGTAAGTCAATTTTTCATGTTTTCGTGGGCGCCTAACTGGCACGTATGAGATGGTAGTCAACGCAACTGGATTTCTTGTCATGGTATAGAGATTTAAAAAAAAATAATAGAAATTTAGTTCCCTTTGTTCGATTTATGCAATAGAAATCAGTTGTTACTGAGAGTTCTCAGTCTTTTTTAGCCTCTTGTGACACTATTTTCTGGGATTTTTACACTGCACATTGATCATCTTAGCATATTCAAAGTATCAATGCCAATTCAATGGCCCTAGTAAGAGAAAAAGAAAAAAAAAATCCCTATATTTGACTTAAGCAACAGGTGTCGTCTGCTATGGAATGTGCCGTAAGTCGATTTTTCATGGCTTCGCGGTCGTGTAACTGGCACGTATGAGATGGTAGTCAACGCAACTGGATTTCTTGTCATGGTATAAAGAGATTAAAAAAAATAAATAAAAATTTAGTTCCCTTTGTTTGATTTATGCAATAGAAATCAGTTGTTACTGAAAGAGTTTTCAGTCTTTTTTAGCCACTTGTGACACTATTTTCTCGGGTTTCTACACTGTACATTGATCATCTTAGCTTATTCAAAGTATAAATGCCAATTCAATGGCCCTAGTAAGAGAAAAAGAAAAAAAAAATCCCTATATTTGACTTAAGCAACAGGTGTCGTCTGCTATGGAATGTGCCATAGGTCGATTTTTCATGTTTTCGCGGGTGCGTAACTGGCACGTATGAGACGGTAGTCAATGTAACTGGGTTTCTTGTCACGGTATAAAGAGATTTAAAAAAAATAAAAATTTAGTTCCCTTTGTTTGATTTATGCAATAGGAAGCAGTTGCTACTGCAAGAGTTTTCAGTCTTTTTTAGCCACTTGTGACATTATTTTCTTATTTTATGGGCTTTCTACACTGTACATTGATCATCTTAGCATATTCAAAGTATCAATGTGCAGTATGGCAGTTGGCCTGAATTAGAAAAGCAAATCGAATCAAGGGATCAAGGGATCAGGGGAAGTCACTCTTGCAAGGTGCTAGAAGGCACCAAAACAAGGTCTTCTGTCACCCTGTTTTCTTAAATTTTCGCCGATTTTCAGTGAAATCTGGCATGTGTGGAGGGTGCATGCCTGGCAGTTTGCCAAGGACTGCATAACAGCCTTCAAAGAAGACTTAAAATCCACTTTTATGCCGATTTTCGTTCACTGTTTTCTATCGATATTTTCGGGGGCCATTTTTTATGGCTCAAAGCTTTCTGATTGGATGATTGTAGGGGTGTGTCTGCAATCTGATTGGCTGATTGGGTGCAATTTTGAATTTCTCAAAGCTTTTCTGATTGGATAATTTGAAGAGAGGGATGAGATTTGATTGGCTGATTGGACGCCATTTTGATTTTCTAAAACCTTCTGTGATTGGATAATTTAAGAGAGGCCTGAGATTTGATTGGCTGATTGGAAGGGGGGGGAAATCTCTGCATATCTATCGGAATTCTTCGGGTCATTTCAGCCTATTCAATGGCAAAGAGGGTTTGACCCCTTCACCAAGAGCTTTTTTGGGTCCTGATGGTCAGAGGTTGAATCCCCAACTTTGCCATTTTATCTATTTTACCTATTTTTATAATTAGTTATTCTTACATCTTATTGTATTTCACTGGCCTATTTCTAAATTCTTCAAACAAGAACAAGATTTCTTATTGGAAAAAGTTTATGCAACAGCAACCGGTTGCTTCTGAATCAATGTTTTTGCGCAGCGGTTAAACATAAAATCGACTTATGACTCACGCTGTCACCAAAATTAGTTCAGTGTTTTTCGTGACCCTGTTAAGAAAACAAATTTGGTTTACCTTTCTTTGATTTGTGCAACAGGTATCAGTTGCCTCCAAAAGTGTCCAAATTGAATTTTTGATTTTATGCACAGCACGTAACGGTCACGTATGGGAGGGATAGTCATCGTAACCAATTCAATGGCCCTAGTAAGAGAAAAGGAAAAAAAAAATCCCTATATTTGATTTAAGCAAAAGGTGTCATCTGCTATGGAATGTGCCATAAGTCGATTTTTCATCTTTTCGCGAGCGCGTAACTAGCATGTATGAGATGGTCGTCAACGCAACTGGATTTCTTGTCACGGTATGAAGAGATAAAAAAATTAAAATTTAGTTCCCTTTGTTTGATTTATGCAATAGAAATCAGTTGTTACTAAGAAAGTTTTCAGTCTTTTTAGCCACTTGTGACACTATTTTCTGGAATTTCTACACTGTACATTGATCATCTTAGCATATTCAAAGTATCAATGCCAATTCAATGGCCCTAATAAGAGAAAAAGAAAAAAAAATCTCTATATTTGACTTAAGCAACAGGTGTCGTCTGCTATGGAATATGCCGTAAGTCGATTTTTCATGTTTTCGTGGGCGCGTAACTGGCACGTATGAGATGGTAATCAACGCAACTGGATTTCTTGTCATGGTATAAAGAGATTTAAAAAAAAATAATAGAAATTTAGTTCCCTTTGTTCGATTTATGCAATAGAAATCAGTTGTTACTGAAAGATTTTTCAGTCTTTTTTAGCCTCTTGTGACACTATTTTCTGGGATTTCTACACTGCACATTGATCATCTTAGCATATTCAAAGTATCAATGCCAATTCAATGGCCCTAGTAAGAGAAAAAGAAAAAAAAAATCGCTTTATTTGACTTAAGCAACAGGTGTCGTCTGCTATGGAATGTGCCATAAGTCGATTTTTCATGTTTTCGCGGGCGCGTAACTGGCACGTATGAGATGGTAGTCAACGCAACTGGATTTCTTGTCATGGTATAAAGAGATTAAAAAAGATAAATAAAAATTTAGTTCCCTTTGTTTGATTTATGCAATAGAAATCAGTTGTTACTGAGAGTTTTCAGTCTTTTTTAGCCACTTGTGACACTATTTTCTGGAATTTCTACACTGTACATTGATCATCTTAGCATATTGAAGGTATCAATGCCAATTCAATGGCCCTAGTAAGAGAAAAAGAAAAAAAAAATCTCTATATTTGAATTAAGCAACAGGTGTCGTCTGCTATGGAATGTGCTGTAAGTCGATTTTTCATGTTTTCGCGGGCGCGTAACTGGCACGTATGAGATGGTAGTCAACGCAACTGGATTTCTTGTCATGGTATAAAGAGATTAAAAAAGATAAATAAAAATTTAGTTCCCTTTGTTTGATTTATGCAATAGAAATCAGTTGTTACTGAGAGTTTTCAGTCTTTTTTAGCCACTTGTGACACTATTTTCTGGAATTTCTACACTGTACATTGATCATCTTAGCATATTGAAGGTATCAATGCCAATTCAATGGCCCTAGTAAGAGAAAAAAAAAAAAAAAATCCCTTTATTTGACTTAAGCAACAGGTGTCGTCTGCTATGGAATATGCCATAAGTCGATTTTTCATGTTTTCGTGGGCGCGTAACTGGCACGTATGAGATGGTATTAAATGCAACTGGATTTCTTGTCATGGTATAAAGAGATTTAAAAAAAAATAATAGAAATTTAGTTCCCTTTGTTCGATTTATGCAATAGAAATTAGTTGTCACTGAAAGAGTTTTCAGTCTTTTTTAGCCTCTTGTGACACTATTTTCTGGGATTTCTACACTGCACATTGATCATCTTAGCATATTCTAAGTATCAATGCCAATTCAATGGCCCTAGTAAGAGAAAAAGAAAAAAAATCCCTTCATTTGACTTAAGCAACAGGTGTCGTCTGCTATGGAATGTGCCATAAGTCGATTTTTCATGTTTTCGCGGGCGCGTAACTGGCACGTATGAGATGGTAGTCAACGCAACTGGATTTCTTGTCATGGTATAAAGAGATTAAAAAAGATAAATAAAAATTTAGTTCCCTTTGTTTGATTTATGCAATAGAAATCAGTTGTTACTGAGAGTTTTCAGTCTTTTTTAGCCACTTGTGACACTATTTTCTGGAATTTCTACACTGTACATTGATCATCTTAGCATATTGAAGGTATCAATGCCAATTCAATGGCCCTAGTAAGAGAAAGAAAAAAAAAAAATCCCTTTATTTGACTTAAGCAACAGGTGTCGTCTGCTATGGAATGTGCCGTAAGTCGATTTTTCATGTTTTCGCGGTCGTGTAACTGGCACGTATGAGATGGTAGTCAACGCAACTGGATTTCTTTTCATGGTATAAAGAGATTAAAAAAAATAAATAAAAATTTAGTTCCCTTTGTTTGATTTATGCAATAGAAATCAGTTGTTACTGAAAGAGTTTTCAGTCTTTTTTAGCCATTTGTGACACTATTTTCTGGAATTTCTACACTGTACATTGATCATCTTAGCTTATTCAAAGTATAAATGCCAATTCAATGGCCCTAGTAAGAGAAAAGAAAAAAAAAATCCCTATATTTGACTTAAGCAACAGGTGTCGTCTGCTATGGAATGTGCCGTAAGTCGATTTTTCATGTTTTCGCGGGTGCGTAACTGGCACGTATGAGACAGTAGTCAATGTAACTGGGTTTCTTGTCACGGTATAAAGAGATTTAAAAAATTTAAAAATTTAGTTCCCTTTGTTTGATTTATGCAATAGGAAGCAGTTGCTACTGCAAGAGTTTTCAGTCTTTTTTAGCCACTTGTGACATTATTTTCTTATTTTCTGGGGTTTCTACACTGTACATTGATCATCTTAGCATATTCAAAGTATCAATGTGCAGTATGGCAGTTGGTCTGAATTAGAAAAGCAAATCGAATCAAGGGATCAAGGGATCAGGGGAAGTCACTCTTGCAAGGTGCTAGAAGGCACCAAAACAAGGTCTTCTGTCACCCTGTTTTCTTAAATTTTCGCCGATTTTCAGTGAAATCTGGCATGTGTGGAGGGTGCATGCCTGGCAGTTTGCCAAGGACTGCATAACAGCCTTCAAAGAAGACTTAAAATCCACTTTTATGCCGATTTTCGTTCACTGTTTTCTATCGATATTTTCGGGCGCCATTTTTTATGGCTCAAAGCTTTCTGATTGGATGATTGTGGGGGTGTGTCTGCAATCTGATTGGCTGATTGGGTGCAATTTTGAATTTCTCAAAGCTTTTCTGATTGGATAATTTGAAGAGAGGGATGAGATTTGATTGGCTGATTGGACGCCATTTTGATTTTCTAAAACCTTCTGTGATTGGATAATTTAAGAGAGGCCTGAGATTTGATTGGCTGATTGGAAGGGGGGGGAAATCTCTGCATATCTATGGTAATTCTTCGAGTCATTTCAGCCTATTCAATGGCAAAGAGGGTTTGACCCCTTCACCAAGACCTTTTTTGGGTCCTGATGGTCAGAGGTTGAATCCCCAACTTTGCCATTTTATCTATTTTACCTATTTTTATTATTAGTTATTCTTACATCTTATTGTATTTCACTGGCCTATTTCTAAATTCTTCAAACAAGAACAAGATTTCTTATTGGAAAAAGTTTATGCAACAGCAACCGGTTGCTTCTGAATCAATGTTTTTGCGCAGCGGTTAAACATAAAATCGACTTATGACTCACGCTGTCACCAAAATTAGTTCAGTGTTTTTCGTGACCCTGTTAAGAAAACAAATTTGGTTTACCTTTCTTTGATTTGTGCAACAGGTATCACTTGCTTCCGAATGTGTCCAAATTGAATTTTTGATTTTATGCACAGCACGTAACGGTCACGCATGGGAGGGATAGTCATCATAACCAATTCAATGGCCCTAGTAAGAGAAAAGGAAAAAAAAATCCCTATATTTGATTTTAGCAAAAGGTGTCATCTGCTATGGAATGTGCCATAAGTCAATTTTTCATGTTTTCGCGTGTGTGTAACTGGCACGTATGAGACGGTAGTCAATGTAACTGGGTTTCTTGTCACGGTATAAAGAGATTTAAAAAAAATGAAAATTTAGTTCCCTTTGTTTGATTTATGCAATAGGAAGCAGTTGCTACTGCAAGAGTTTTCAGTCTTTTTTAGCCACTTGTGACATTATTTTCTGATTTTCTGGGGTTTCTACACTGTACATTGATCATCTTAGCATATTCAAAGTATCAATGTGCAGTATGGCAGTTGGCCTGAATTAGAAAAGCAAATCGAATCAAGGGATCAAGGGATCAGGGGAAGTCACTCTTGCAAGGTGCTAGAAGGCACCAAAACAAGGTCTTCTGTCACCCTGTTTTCTTAAATTTTCGCCCATTTTCAGTGAAATCTGGCATGTGTGGAGGGTGCATGCCTGGCAGTTTGCCAAGGACTGCATAACAGCCTTCAAAGAAGACTTAAAATCCACTTTTATGCCGATTTTCGTTCACTGTTTTCTATCGATATTTTCGGGCGCCATTTTTTATGGCTCAAAGCTTTCTGATTGGATGATTGTGGGGGTGTGTCTGCAATCTGATTGGCTGATTGGGTGCAATTTTGAATTTCTCAAAGCTTTTCTGATTGGATAATTTGAAGAGAGGGATGAGATTTGATTGGCTGATTGGACGCCATTTTGATTTTCTAAAACCTTCTGTGATTGGATAATTTAAGAGAGGCCTGAGATTTGATTGGCTGATTGGAAGGGGGGGGAAATCTCTGCATATCTATGGTAATTCTTCGAGTCATTTCAGCCTATTCAATGGCAAAGAGGGTTTGACCCCTTCACCAAGACCTTTTTTGGGTCCTGATGGTCAGAGGTTGAATCCCCAACTTTGCCATTTTATCTATTTTACCTATTTTTATTATTAGTTATTCTTACATCTTATTGTATTTCACTGGCCTATTTCTAAATTCTTCAAACAAGAACAAGATTTCTTATTGGAAAAAGTTTATGCAACAGCAACCGGTTGCTTCTGAATCAATGTTTTTGCGCAGCGGTTAAACATAAAATCGACTTATGACTCACGCTGTCACCAAAATTAGTTCAGTGTTTTTCGTGACCCTGTTAAGAAAACAAATTTGGTTTACCTTTCTTTGATTTGTGCAACAGGTATCAGTTGCCTCCGAAAGTGTCCAAATTGAATTTTTGATTTTATGCACAGCACGTAACGGTCACGTATGGGAGGGATAGTCATCGTAACCAATTCAATGGCCCTAGTAAGAGAAAAGGAAAAAAAAATCCCTATATTTGATATAAGCAAAAGATGTCATCTGCTATGGAATGTGCCATAAGTCAATTTTTCATGTTTTCGCGAGCGCGTAACTGGCATGTATGAGATGGTCGTCAACACAACTGGATTTCTTGTCACGGTATGAAGAGATAAAAAAAATTAAAATTTAGTTCCCTTTGTTTGATTTATGCAATAGAAATCAGTTGTTACTAAGAAAGTTTTCAGTCTTTTTAGCCACTTGTGACACTATTTTCTGGAATTTCTACACTGTACATTGATCATCTTAGCATATTCAAAGTATCAATGCCAATTCAATGGCCCTAATAAGAGAAATAGAAAAAAAATCTCTATATTTGACTTAAGCAACAGGTATCGTCTGCTATGGAATGTGCCATAAGTCGATTTTTCATGTTTTCGCGGGCGTGTAACTGGCACGTATGAGATGGTAGTCAATGCAATTGGATTTCTTTTCATGGTATAAAGAGATTAAAAAAGATAAATAAAAATTTAGTTCCCTTTGTTTGATTTATGCAATAGAAATCAGTTGTTACTGAGAGTTTTCAGTCTTTTTTAGCCACTTGTGACACTATTTTCTGGAATTTCTACACTGTACGTTGATCATCTTAGCATATTGAAGGTATCAATGCCAATTCAATGGCCCTAGTAAGAGAAAAAGAAAAAAAAAAATCCCTTTATTTGACTTAAGCAACAGGTGTCGTCTGCTATGGAATGTGCCGTAAGTCGATTTTTCATGTTTTCGCGGTCGTGTAACTGGCACGTATGAGATGGTAGTCAACGCAACTGGATTTCTTGTCATCGTATAAAGAGATTAAAAAAAATAAATAAAAATTTAGTTCCCTTTGTTTGATTTATGCAATAGAAATCAGTTGTTACTGAAAGAGTTTTCAGTCTTTTTTAGCCACTTGTGACACTATTTTCTCGGGTTTCTACACTGTACATTGATCATCTTAGCTAATTCAAAGTATAAATGCCAATTCAATGGCCCTAGTAAGAGAAAAAGAAAAAAAAAAAATCCCTATATTTGACTTAAGCAACAGGTGTCGTCTGCTATGGAATGTGCCGTAAGTCGATTTTTCATATTTTCGCGGGTGCGTAACTGGCACGTATGAGACGGTAGTCAATGTAACTGGGTTTCTTGTCACGGTATAAAGAGATTTAAAAAAAATGAAAATTTAGTTCCCTGTGTTTGATTTATGCAATAGGAAGCAGTTGCTACTGCAAGAGTTTTCAGTCTTTTTTAGCCACTTGTGATATTATTTTCTGATTTTCTGGGGTTTCTACACTGTACATTGATCATCTTAGCATATTCAAAGTATCAATGTGCAGTATGGCAGTTGGCCTGAATTAGAAAAGCAAATCGAATCAAGGGATCAGGGGAAGTCACTCTTGCAAGGTGCTAGAAGGCACCAAAACAAGGTCTTCTGTCACCCTGTTTTCTTAAATTTTCGCCCATTTTCAGTGAAATCTGGCATATGTGGAGGGTGCATGCCTGGCAGTTTGCCAAGGACTGCATAACAGCCTTCAAAGAAGACTTAAAATCCACTTTTATGCCGATTTTCGTTCACTGTTTTCTATCGATATTTTCGGGCGCCATTTTTTATGGCTCAAAGCTTTCTGATTGGATGATTGTGGGGGTGTGTCTGCAATCTGATTGGCTGATTGGGTGCAATTTTGAATTTCTCAAAGCTTTTCTGATTGGATAATTTGAAGAGAGGGATGAGATTTGATTGGCTGATTGGACGCCATTTTGATTTTCTAAAACCTTCTGTGATTGGATAATTTAAGAGAGGCCTGAGATTTGATTGGCTGATTGGAAGGGGGGGGAAATCTCTGCATATCTATGGTAATTCTTCGGGTCATTTCAGCCTATTCAATGGCAAAGAGGGTTTGACCCCTTCACCAAGACCTTTTTTGGGTCCTGATGGTCAGAGGTTGAATCCCCAACTTTGCCATTTTATCTATTTTACCTATTTTTATTATTAGTTATTCTTACATCTTATTGTATTTCACTGGCCTATTTCTAAATTCTTCAAACAAGAACAAGATTTCTTATTGGAAAAAGTTTATGCAACAGCAACCGGTTGCTTCTGAATCAATGTTTTTGCGCAGCGGTTAAACATAAAATCGACTTATGACTCACGCTGTCACCAAAATTAGTTCAGTGTTTTTCGTGACCCTGTTAAGAAAACAAATTTGGTTTACCTTTCTTTGATTTGTGCAACAGGTATCAGTTGCCTCCGAAAGTGTCCAAATTGAATTTTTGATTTTATGCACAGCACGTAACGGTCACGTATGGGAGGGATAGTCATCGTAACCAATTCAATGGCCCTAGTAAGAGAAAAGGAAAAAAAAATCCCTATATTTGATATAAGCAAAAGATGTCATCTGCTATGGAATGTGCCATAAGTCAATTTTTCATGTTTTCGCGAGCGCGTAACTGGCATGTATGAGATGGTCGTCAACACAACTGGATTTCTTGTCACGGTATGAAGAGATAAAAAAAATTAAAATTTAGTTCCCTTTGTTTGATTTATGCAATAGAAATCAGTTGTTACTAAGAAAGTTTTCAGTCTTTTTAGCCACTTGTGACACTATTTTCTGGAATTTCTACACTGTACATTGATCATCTTAGCATATTCAAAGTATCAATGCCAATTCAATGGCCCTAATAAGAGAAATAGAAAAAAAATCTCTATATTTGACTTAAGCAACAGGTATCGTCTGCTATGGAATGTGCCATAAGTCGATTTTTCATGTTTTCGCGGGCGTGTAACTGGCACGTATGAGATGGTAGTCAATGCAATTGGATTTCTTTTCATGGTATAAAGAGATTAAAAAAGATAAATAAAAATTTAGTTCCCTTTGTTTGATTTATGCAATAGAAATCAGTTGTTACTGAGAGTTTTCAGTCTTTTTTAGCCACTTGTGACACTATTTTCTGGAATTTCTACACTGTACGTTGATCATCTTAGCATATTGAAGGTATCAATGCCAATTCAATGGCCCTAGTAAGAGAAAAAGAAAAAAAAAAATCCCTTTATTTGACTTAAGCAACAGGTGTCGTCTGCTATGGAATGTGCCGTAAGTCGATTTTTCATGTTTTCGCGGTCGTGTAACTGGCACGTATGAGATGGTAGTCAACGCAACTGGATTTCTTGTCATCGTATAAAGAGATTAAAAAAAATAAATAAAAATTTAGTTCCCTTTGTTTGATTTATGCAATAGAAATCAGTTGTTACTGAAAGAGTTTTCAGTCTTTTTTAGCCACTTGTGACACTATTTTCTCGGGTTTCTACACTGTACATTGATCATCTTAGCTAATTCAAAGTATAAATGCCAATTCAATGGCCCTAGTAAGAGAAAAAGAAAAAAAAAAAATCCCTATATTTGACTTAAGCAACAGGTGTCGTCTGCTATGGAATGTGCCGTAAGTCGATTTTTCATATTTTCGCGGGTGCGTAACTGGCACGTATGAGACGGTAGTCAATGTAACTGGGTTTCTTGTCACGGTATAAAGAGATTTAAAAAAAATGAAAATTTAGTTCCCTGTGTTTGATTTATGCAATAGGAAGCAGTTGCTACTGCAAGAGTTTTCAGTCTTTTTTAGCCACTTGTGATATTATTTTCTGATTTTCTGGGGTTTCTACACTGTACATTGATCATCTTAGCATATTCAAAGTATCAATGTGCAGTATGGCAGTTGGCCTGAATTAGAAAAGCAAATCGAATCAAGGGATCAGGGGAAGTCACTCTTGCAAGGTGCTAGAAGGCACCAAAACAAGGTCTTCTGTCACCCTGTTTTCTTAAATTTTCGCCCATTTTCAGTGAAATCTGGCATATGTGGAGGGTGCATGCCTGGCAGTTTGCCAAGGACTGCATAACAGCCTTCAAAGAAGACTTAAAATCCACTTTTATGCCGATTTTCGTTCACTGTTTTCTATCGATATTTTCGGGCGCCATTTTTTATGGCTCAAAGCTTTCTGATTGGATGATTGTGGGGGTGTGTCTGCAATCTGATTGGCTGATTGGGTGCAATTTTGAATTTCTCAAAGCTTTTCTGATTGGATAATTTGAAGAGAGGGATGAGATTTGATTGGCTGATTGGACGCCATTTTGATTTTCTAAAACCTTCTGTGATTGGATAATTTAAGAGAGGCCTGAGATTTGATTGGCTGATTGGAAGGGGGGGGAAATCTCTGCATATCTATGGTAATTCTTCGGGTCATTTCAGCCTATTCAATGGCAAAGAGGGTTTGACCCCTTCACCAAGACCTTTTTTGGGTCCTGATGGTCAGAGGTTGAATCCCCAACTTTGCCATTTTATCTATTTTACCTATTTTTATTATTAGTTATTCTTACATCTTATTGTATTTCACTGGCCTATTTCTAAATTCTTCAAACAAGAACAAGATTTCTTATTGGAAAAAGTTTATGCAACAGCAACCGGTTGCTTCTGAATCAATGTTTTTGCGCAGCGGTTAAACATAAAATCAACTTATGACTCACGCTGTCACCAAAATTAGTTCAGTGTTTTTCGTGACCCTGTTAAGAAAACAAATTTGGTTTACCTTTCTTTGATTTGTGCAACAGGTATCACTTGCTTCCGAATGTGTCCAAATTGAATTTTTGATTTTATGCACAGCACGTAACGGTCACGCATGGGAGGGATAGTCATCATAACCAATTCAATGGCCCTAGTAAGAGAAAAGGAAAAAAAAATCCCTATATTTGATTTAAGCAAAAGGTGTCATCTGCTATGGAATGTGCCATAAGTCAATTTTTCATGTTTTCGCGTGTGTGTAACTGGCACGTATGAGACGGTAGTCAATGTAACTGGGTTTCTTGTCACGGTATAAAGAGATTTAAAAAAAATGAAAATTTAGTTCCCTTTGTTTGATTTATGCAATAGGAAGCAGTTGCTACTGCAAGAGTTTTCAGTCTTTTTTAGCCACTTGTGACATTATTTTCTGATTTTCTGGGGTTTCTACACTGTACATTGATCATCTTAGCATATTCAAAGTATCAATGTGCAGTATGGCAGTTGGCCTGAATTAGAAAAGCAAATCGAATCAAGGGATCAAGGGATCAGGGGAAGTCACTCTTGCAAGGTGCTAGAAGGCACCAAAACAAGGTCTTCTGTCACCCTGTTTTCTTAAATTTTCGCCGATTTTCAGTGAAATCTGGCATGTGTGGAGGGTGCATGCCTGGCAGTTTGCCAAGGACTGCATAACAGCCTTCAAAGAAGACTTAAAATCCACTTTTATGCCGATTTTCGTTCACTGTTTTCTATCGATATTTTCGGGCGCCATTTTTTATGGCTCAAAGCTTTCTGATTGGATGATTGTGGGGGTGTGTCTGCAATCTGATTGGCTGATTGGGTGCAATTTTGAATTTCTCAAAGCTTTTCTGATTGGATAATTTGAAGAGAGGGATGAGATTTGATTGGCTGATTGGACGCCATTTTGATTTTCTAAAACCTTCTGTGATTGGATAATTTAAGAGAGGCCTGAGATTTGATTGGCTGATTGGAAGGGGGGGGAAATCTCTGCATATCTATGGTAATTCTTCGAGTCATTTCAGCCTATTCAATGGCAAAGAGGGTTTGACCCCTTCACCAAGACCTTTTTTGGGTCCTGATGGTCAGAGGTTGAATCCCCAACTTTGCCATTTTATCTATTTTACCTATTTTTATTATTAGTTATTCTTACATCTTATTGTATTTCACTGGCCTATTTCTAAATTCTTCAAACAAGAACAAGATTTCTTATTGGAAAAAGTTTATGCAACAGCAACCGGTTGCTTCTGAATCAATGTTTTTGCGCAGCGGTTAAACATAAAATCGACTTATGACTCACGCTGTCACCAAAATTAGTTCAGTGTTTTTCGTGACCCTGTTAAGAAAACAAATTTGGTTTACCTTTCTTTGATTTGTGCAACAGGTATCACTTGCTTCCGAATGTGTCCAAATTGAATTTTTGATTTTATGCACAGCACGTAACGGTCACGCATGGGAGGGATAGTCATCATAACCAATTCAATGGCCCTAGTAAGAGAAAAGGAAAAAAAAATCCCTATATTTGATTTTAGCAAAAGGTGTCATCTGCTATGGAATGTGCCATAAGTCAATTTTTCATGTTTTCGCGTGTGTGTAACTGGCACGTATGAGACGGTAGTCAATGTAACTGGGTTTCTTGTCACGGTATAAAGAGATTTAAAAAAAATGAAAATTTAGTTCCCTTTGTTTGATTTATGCAATAGGAAGCAGTTGCTACTGCAAGAGTTTTCAGTCTTTTTTAGCCACTTGTGACATTATTTTCTGATTTTCTGGGGTTTCTACACTGTACATTGATCATCTTAGCATATTCAAAGTATCAATGTGCAGTATGGCAGTTGGCCTGAATTAGAAAAGCAAATCGAATCAAGGGATCAAGGGATCAGGGGAAGTCACTCTTGCAAGGTGCTAGAAGGCACCAAAACAAGGTCTTCTGTCACCCTGTTTTCTTAAATTTTCGCCCATTTTCAGTGAAATCTGGCATGTGTGGAGGGTGCATGCCTGGCAGTTTGCCAAGGACTGCATAACAGCCTTCAAAGAAGACTTAAAATCCACTTTTATGCCGATTTTCGTTCACTGTTTTCTATCGATATTTTCGGGCGCCATTTTTTATGGCTCAAAGCTTTCTGATTGGATGATTGTGGGGGTGTGTCTGCAATCTGATTGGCTGATTGGGTGCAATTTTGAATTTCTCAAAGCTTTTCTGATTGGATAATTTGAAGAGAGGGATGAGATTCGATTGGCTGATTGGACGCCATTTTGATTTTCTAAAACCTTCTGTGATTGGATAATTTAAGAGAGGCCTGAGATTTGATTGGCTGATTGGAAGGGGGGGGAAATCTCTGCATATCTATGGTAATTCTTCGAGTCATTTCAGCCTATTCAATGGCAAAGAGGGTTTGACCCCTTCACCAAGACCTTTTTTGGGTCCTGATGGTCAGAGGTTGAATCCCCAACTTTGCCATTTTATCTATTTTACCTATTTTTATTATTAGTTATTCTTACATCTTATTGTATTTCACTGGCCTATTTCTAAATTCTTCAAACAAGAACAAGATTTCTTATTGGAAAAAGTTTATGCAACAGCAACCGGTTGCTTCTGAATCAATGTTTTTGCGCAGCGGTTAAACATAAAATCGACTTATGACTCACGCTGTCACCAAAATTAGTTCAGTGTTTTTCGTGACCCTGTTAAGAAAACAAATTTGGTTTACCTTTCTTTGATTTGTGCAACAGGTATCAGTTGCCTCCGAAAGTGTCCAAATTGAATTTTTGATTTTATGCACAGCACGTAACGGTCACGTATGGGAGGGATAGTCATCGTAACCAATTCAATGGCCCTAGTAAGAGAAAAGGAAAAAAAAATCCCTATATTTGATATAAGCAAAAGATGTCATCTGCTATGGAATGTGCCATGAGTCAATTTTTCATGTTTTCGCGAGCGCGTAACTGGCATGTATGAGATGGTCGTCAACACAACTGGATTTCTTGTCACGGTATGAAGAGATAAAAAAAATTAAAATTTAGTTCCCTTTGTTTGATTCATGCAATAGAAATCAGTTGTTACTAAGAAAGTTTTCAGTCTTTTTAGCCACTTGTGACACTATTTTCTGGAATTTCTACACTGTACATTGATCATCTTAGCATATTCAAAGTATCAATGCCAATTCAATGGCCCTAATAAGAGAAATAGAAAAAAAATCTCTATATTTGACTTAAGCAACAGGTGTCGTCTGCTATGGAATGTGCCATAAGTCGATTTTTCATGTTTTCGCGGGCGTGTAACTGGCACGTATGAGATGGTAGTCAATGCAATTGGATTTCTTTTCATGGTATAAAGAGATTAAAAAAGATAAATAAAAATTTAGTTCCCTTTGTTTGATTTATGCAATAGAAATCAGTTGTTACTGAGAGTTTTCAGTCTTTTTTAGCCACTTGTGACACTATTTTCTGGAATTTCTACACTGTACGTTGATCATCTTAGCATATTGAAGGTATCAATGCCAATTCAATGGCCCTAGTAAGAGAAAAAGAAAAAAAAAAATCCCTTTATTTCACTTAAGCAACAGGTGTCGTCTGCTATGGAATGTGCCGTAAGTCGATTTTTCATGTTTTCGCGGTCGTGTAACTGGCACGTATGAGATGGTAGTCAACGCAACTGGATTTCTTGTCATGGTATAAAGAGATTAAAAAAAATAAATAAAAATTTAGTTCCCTTTGTTTGATTTATGCAATAGAAATCAGTTGTTACTGAAAGAGTTTTCAGTCTTTTTTAGCCACTTGTGACACTATTTTCTCGGGTTTCTACACTGTACATTGATCATCTTAGCTAATTCAAAGTATAAATGCCAATTCAATGGCCCTAGTAAGAGAAAAAGAAAAAAAAAAAATCCCTATATTTGACTTAAGCAAGAGGTGTCGTCTGCTATGGAATGTGCCGTAAGTCGATTTTTCATATTTTCGCGGGTGCGTAACTGGCACGTATGAGACGGTAGTCAATGTAACTGGGTTTCTTGTCACGGTATAAAGAGATTTAAAAAAAATGAAAATTTAGTTCCCTGTGTTTGATTTATGCAATAGGAAGCAGTTGCTACTGCAAGAGTTTTCAGTCTTTTTTAGCCACTTGTGATATTATTTTCTGATTTTCTGGGGTTTCTACACTGTACATTGATCATCTTAGCATATTCAAAGTATCAATGTGCAGTATGGCAGTTGGCCTGAATTAGAAAAGCAAATCGAATCAAGGGATCAGGGGAAGTCACTCTTGCAAGGTGCTAGAAGGCACCAAAACAAGGTCTTCTGTCACCCTGTTTTCTTAAATTTTCGCCCATTTTCAGTGAAATCTGGCATATGTGGAGGGTGCATGCCTGGCAGTTTGCCAAGGACTGCATAACAGCCTTCAAAGAAGACTTAAAATCCACTTTTATGCCGATTTTCGTTCACTGTTTTCTATCGATATTTTCGGGCGCCATTTTTTATGGCTCAAAGCTTTCTGATTGGATGATTGTGGGGGTGTGTCTGCAATCTGATTGGCTGATTGGGTGCAATTTTGAATTTCTCAAAGCTTTTCTGATTGGATAATTTGAAGAGAGGGATGAGATTTGATTGGCTGATTGGACGCCATTTTGATTTTCTAAAACCTTCTGTGATTGGATAATTTAAGAGAGGCCTGAGATTTGATTGGCTGATTGGAAGGGGGGGGAAATCTCTGCATATCTATGGTAATTCTTCGAGTCATTTCAGCCTATTCAATGGCAAAGAGGGTTTGACCCCTTCACCAAGACCTTTTTTGGGTCCTGATGGTCAGAGGTTGAATCCCCAACTTTGCCATTTTATCTATTTTACCTATTTTTATTATTAGTTATTCTTACATCTTATTGTATTTCACTGGCCTATTTCTAAATTCTTCAAACAAGAACAAGATTTCTTATTGGAAAAAGTTTATGCAACAGCAACCGGTTGCTTCTGAATCAATGTTTTTGCGCAGCGGTTAAACATAAAATCAACTTATGACTCACGCTGTCACCAAAATTAGTTCAGTGTTTTTCGTGACCCTGTTAAGAAAACAAATTTGGTTTACCTTTCTTTGATTTGTGCAACAGGTATCACTTGCTTCCGAATGTGTCCAAATTGAATTTTTGATTTTATGCACAGCACGTAACGGTCACGCATGGGAGGGATAGTCATCATAACCAATTCAATGGCCCTAGTAAGAGAAAAGGAAAAAAAAATCCCTATATTTGATTTAAGCAAAAGGTGTCATCTGCTATGGAATGTGCCATAAGTCAATTTTTCATGTTTTCGCGTGTGTGTAACTGGCACGTATGAGACGGTAGTCAATGTAACTGGGTTTCTTGTCACGGTATAAAGAGATTTAAAAAAAATGAAAATTTAGTTCCCTTTGTTTGATTTATGCAATAGGAAGCAGTTGCTACTGCAAGAGTTTTCAGTCTTTTTTAGCCACTTGTGACATTATTTTCTGATTTTCTGGGGTTTCTACACTGTACATTGATCATCTTAGCATATTCAAAGTATCAATGTGCAGTATGGCAGTTGGCCTGAATTAGAAAAGCAAATCGAATCAAGGGATCAAGGGATCAGGGGAAGTCACTCTTGCAAGGTGCTAGAAGGCACCAAAACAAGGTCTTCTGTCACCCTGTTTTCTTAAATTTTCGCCCATTTTCAGTGAAATCTGGCATGTGTGGAGGGTGCATGCCTGGCAGTTTGCCAAGGACTGCATAACAGCCTTCAAAGAAGACTTAAAATCCACTTTTATGCCGATTTTCGTTCACTGTTTTCTATCGATATTTTCGGGCGCCATTTTTTATGGCTCAAAGCTTTCTGATTGGATGATTGTGGGGGTGTGTCTGCAATCTGATTGGCTGATTGGGTGCAATTTTGAATTTCTCAAAGCTTTTCTGATTGGATAATTTGAAGAGAGGGATGAGATTTGATTGGCTGATTGGACGCCATTTTGATTTTCTAAAACCTTCTGTGATTGGATAATTTAAGAGAGGCCTGAGATTTGATTGGCTGATTGGAAGGGGGGGGAAATCTCTGCATATCTATGGTAATTCTTCGAGTCATTTCAGCCTATTCAATGGCAAAGAGGGTTTGACCCCTTCACCAAGACCTTTTTTGGGTCCTGATGGTCAGAGGTTGAATCCCCAACTTTGCCATTTTATCTATTTTACCTATTTTTATTATTAGTTATTCTTACATCTTATTGTATTTCACTGGCCTATTTCTAAATTCTTCAAACAAGAACAAGATTTCTTATTGGAAAAAGTTTATGCAACAGCAACCGGTTGCTTCTGAATCAATGTTTTTGCGCAGCGGTTAAACATAAAATCGACTTATGACTCACGCTGTCACCAAAATTAGTTCAGTGTTTTTCGTGACCCTGTTAAGAAAACAAATTTGGTTTACCTTTCTTTGATTTGTGCAACAGGTATCAGTTGCCTCCGAAAGTGTCCAAATTGAATTTTTGATTTTATGCACAGCACGTAACGGTCACGTATGGGATGGATAGTCATCGTAACCAATTCAATGGCCCTAGTAAGAGAAAAGGAAAAAAAAATCCCTATATTTGATATAAGCAAAAGATGTCATCTGCTATGGAATGTGCCATAAGTCAATTTTTCATGTTTTCGCGAGCGCGTAACTGGCATGTATGAGATGGTCGTCAACACAACTGGATTTCTTGTCACGGTATGAAGAGATAAAAAAAATTAAAATTTAGTTCCCTTTGTTTGATTTATGCAATAGAAATCAGTTGTTACTAAGAAAGTTTTCAGTCTTTTTAGCCACTTGTGACACTATTTTCTGGAATTTCTACACTGTACATTGATCATCTTAGCATATTCAAAGTATCAATGCCAATTCAATGGCCCTAATAAGAGAAATAGAAAAAAAATCTCTATATTTGACTTAAGCAACAGGTGTCGTCTGCTATGGAATGTGCCATAAGTCGATTTTTCATGTTTTCGCGGGCGTGTAACTGGCACGTATGAGATGGTAGTCAATGCAATTGGATTTCTTTTCATGGTATAAAGAGATTAAAAAAGATAAATAAAAATTTAGTTCCCTTTGTTTGATTTATGCAATAGAAATCAGTTGTTACTGAGAGTTTTCAGTCTTTTTTAGCCACTTGTGACACTATTTTCTGGAATTTCTACACTGTACGTTGATCATCTTAGCATATTGAAGGTATCAATGCCAATTCAATGGCCCTAGTAAGAGAAAAAGAAAAAAAAAAATCCCTTTATTTGACTTAAGCAACAGGTGTCGTCTGCTATGGAATGTGCCGTAAGTCGATTTTTCATGTTTTCGCGGTCGTGTAACTGGCACGTATGAGATGGTAGTCAACGCAACTGGATTTCTTGTCATGGTATAAAGAGATTAAAAAAAATAAATAAAAATTTAGTTCCCTTTGTTTGATTTATGCAATAGAAATCAGTTGTTACTGAAAGAGTTTTCAGTCTTTTTTAGCCACTTGTGACACTATTTTCTCGGGTTTCTACACTGTACATTGATCATCTTAGCTAATTCAAAGTATAAATGCCAATTCAATGGCCCTAGTAAGAGAAAAAGAAAAAAAAAAATCCCTATATTTGACTTAAGCAACAGGTGTCGTCTGCTATGGAATGTGCCGTAAGTCGATTTTTCATATTTTCGCGGGTTCCTAACTGGCACGTATGAGACGGTAGTCAATGTAACTGGGTTTCTTGTCACGGTATAAAGAGATTTAAAAAAAATGAAAATTTAGTTCCCTGTGTTTGATTTATGCAATAGGAAGCAGTTGCTACTGCAAGAGTTTTCAGTCTTTTTTAGCCACTTGTGATATTATTTTCTGATTTTCTGGGGTTTCTACACTGTACATTGATCATCTTAGCATATTCAAAGTATCAATGTGCAGTATGGCAGTTGGCCTGAATTAGAAAAGCAAATCGAATCAAGGGATCAAGGGATCAGGGGAAGTCACTCTTGCAAGGTGCTAGAAGGCACCAAAACAAGGTCTTCTGTCACCCTGTTTTCTTAAATTTTCGCCCATTTTCAGTGAAATCTGGCATATGTGGAGGGTGCATGCCTGGCAGTTTGCCAAGGACTGCATAACAGCCTTCAAAGAAGACTTAAAATCCACTTTTATGCCGATTTTCGTTCACTGTTTTCTATCGATATTTTCGGGCGCCATTTTTTATGGCTCAAAGCTTTCTGATTGGATGATTGTGGGGGTGTGTCTGCAATCTGATTGGCTGATTGGGTGCAATTTTGAATTTCTCAAAGCTTTTCTGATTGGATAATTTGAAGAGAGGGATGAGATTTGATTGGCTGATTGGACGCCATTTTGATTTTCTAAAACCTTCTGTGATTGGATAATTTAAGAGAGGCCTGAGATTTGATTGGCTGATTGGAAGGGGGGGAAATCTCTGCATATCTATGGTAATTCTTCGGGTCATTTCAGCCTATTCAATGGCAAAGAGGGTTTGACCCCTTCACCAAGACCTTTTTTGGGTCCTGATGGTCAGAGGTTGAATCCCCAACTTTGCCATTTTATCTATTTTACCTATTTTTATTATTAGTTATTCTTACATCTTATTGTATTTCACTGGCCTATTTCTAAATTCTTCAAACAAGAACAAGATTTCTTATTGGAAAAAGTTTATGCAACAGCAACCGGTTGCTTCTGAATCAATGTTTTTGCGCAGCGGTTAAACATAAAATCGACTTATGACTCACGCTGTCACCAAAATTAGTTCAGTGTTTTTCGTGACCCTGTTAAGAAAACAAATTTGGTTTACCTTTCTTTGATTTGTGCAACAGGTATCAGTTGCCTCCAAAAGTGTCCAAATTGAATTTTTGATTTTATGCACAGCACGTAACGGTCACGTATGGGAGGGATAGTCATCGTAACCAATTCAATGGCCCTAGTAAGAGAAAAAGAAAAAAAAAATCCCTATATTTGATTTAAGCAAAAGGTGTCACCTGCTATGGAATGTGCCATAAGTCGATTTTTCATCTTTTCGCGAGCGCGTAACTAGCATGTATGAGATGGTCGTCAAAACAACTGGATTTCTTGTCACGGTATGAAGAGATAAAAAAATGAAAATTTAGTTCCCTTTGTTTGATTTATGCAATAGAAATCAGTTGTTACTAAGAAAGTTTTCAGTCTTTTTAGCCACTTGTGACACTATTTTCTGGAATTTCTACACTGTACATTGATCATCTTAGCATATTCAAAGTATCAATGCCAATTCAATGGCCCTAATAAGAGAAAAAGAAAAAAAAATCTCTATATTTGACTTAAGCAACAGGTGTCGTCTGCTATGGAATGTGCCGTAAGTCGATTTTTCATGTTTTCGTGGGCGCGTAACTGGCACGTATGAGATGGTAGTCAACGCAACTGGATTTCTTGTCATGGTATAAAGAGATTTAAAAAAAAATAATAGAAATTTAGTTCCCTTTGTTCGATTTATGCAATAGAAATCAGTTGTTACTGAAAGAGTTTTCAGTCTTTTTTAGCCTCTTGTGACACTATTTTCTGGGATTTCTACACTGCACATTGATCATCTTAGCATATTCAAAGTATCAATGCCAATTCAATGGCCCTAGTAAGAGAAAAAGAAAAAAAAAATCCCTTTATTTGACTTAAGCAACAGGTGTCGTCTGCTATGGAATGTGCCATAAGTCGATTTTTCATGTTTTCGCGGGCACGTAACTGGCACGTATGAGATGGTAGTCAACGCAACTGGATTTCTTGTCATGGTATAAAGAGATTAAAAAAGATAAATAAAAATTTAGTTCCCTTTGTTTGATTTATGCAATAGAAATCAGTTGTTACTGAGAGTTTTCATTCTTTTTTAGCCACTTGTGACACTATTTTCTGGAATTTCTACACTGTACATTGATCATCTTAGCATATTGAAGGTATCAATGCCAATTCAATGGCCCTAGTAAGAGAAAAAGAAAAAAAAAATCTCTATATTTGAATTAAGCAACAGGTGTCGTCTGCTATGGAATGTGCCGTAAGTCGATTTTTCATGTTTTCGCGGGCGCGTAACTGGCACGTATGAGATGGTAGTCAACGCAACTGGATTTCTTGTCATGGTATAAAGAGATTAAAAAAGATAAATAAAAATTTAGTTCCCTTTGTTTGATTTATGCAATAGAAATCAGTTGTTACTGAGAGTTTTCAGTCTTTTTTAGCCACTTGTGACACTATTTTCTGGAATTTCTACACTGTACATTGATCATCTTAGCATATTGAAGGTATCAATGCCAATTCAATGGCCCTAGCAAGAGAAAAAGAAAAAAAAAATCCCTTTGTTTGACTTAAGCAACAGCTGTCGTCTGCTATGGAATATGCCATAAGTCGATTTTTCATGTTTTCGTGGGCGCGTAACTGGCACGTATGAGATGGTAGTCAATGCAACTGGATTTCTTGTCATGGTATAAAGAGATTTAAAAAAAAAATAATAGAAATTTAGTTCCCTTTGTTCGATTTATGCAATAGAAATCAGTTGTTACTGAAAGAGTTTTCAGTCTTTTTCAGCCTCTTGTGACACTATTTTCTGGGATTTCTACACTGCACATTGATCATCTTAGCATATTCAAAGTATCAATGCCAATTCAATGGCCCTAGTAAGAGAAGAAGAAAAAAAAAATCCCTTTATTTGAATTAAGCAACAGGTGTCGTCTGCTATGGAATGTGCCATAAGTCGATTTTTCATGTTTTCGCGGGCACGTAACTGGCACGTATGAGATGGTAGTCAATGCAATTGGATTTCTTTTCATGGTATAAAGAGATTAAAAAAGATAAATAAAAATTTAGTTCCCTTTGTTTGATTTATGCAATAGAAATCAGTTGTTACTGAGAGTTTTCAGTCTTTTTTAGCCACTTGTGACACTATTTTCTGGAATTTCTACACTGTACGTTGATCATCTTAACATATTGAAGGTATCAATGCCAATTCAATGGCCCTAGTAAGAGAAAAAGAAAAAAAAAAATCCCTTTATTTGACTTAAGCAACAGGTGTCGTCTGCTATGGAATGTGCCGTAAGTCGATTTTTCATGTTTTCGCGGTCGTGTAACTGGCACGTATGAGATGGTAGTCAACGCAACTGGATTTCTTGTCATGGTATAAAGAGATTAAAAAAAATAAATAAAAATTTAGTTCCCTTTGTTTGATTTATGCAATAGAAATCATTTGTTACTGAAGGAATTTTCAGTCTTTTTTAGCCACTTGTGACACTATTTTCTCGGGTTTCTACACTGTACATTGATCATCTTAGCTAATTCAAAGTATAAATGCCAATTCAATGGCCCTAGTAAGAGAAAAAGAAAAAAAAAAATCCCTATATTTGACTTAAGCAACAGGTGTCGTCTGCTATGGAATGTGCCGTAAGTCGATTTTTCATGTTTTCGCGGGTGCGTAACTGGCACCTATGAGACGGTAGTCAATGTAACTGGGTTTCTTGTCACGGTATAAAGAGATTTAAAAAAAATAAAAATTTAGTTCCCTTTGTTTGATTTATGCAATAGGAAGCAGTTGCTACTGCAAGAGTTTTCAGTCTTTTTTAGCCACTTGTGACATTATTTTCTGATTTTCTGGGGTTTCTACACTGTACATTGATCATCTTAGCATATTCAAAGTATCAATGTGCAGTATGGCAGTTGGCCTGAATTAGAAAAGCAAATCGAATCAAGGGATCAAGGGATCAGGGGAAGTCACTCTTGCAAGGTGTTAGAAGGCACCAAAACAAGGTCTTCTGTCACCCTGTTTTCTTAAATTTTCGCCCATTTTCAGTGAAATCTGGCATGTGTGGAGGGTGCATGCCTGGCAGTTTGCCAAGGACTGCATAACAGCCTTCAAAGAAGACTTAAAATCCACTTTTATGCCGATTTTCGTTCACTGTTTTCTATCGATATTTTCGGGCGCCATTTTTTATGGCTCAAAGCTTTCTGATTGGATGATTGTGGGGGTGTGTCTGCAATCTGATTGGCTGATTGGGTGCAATTTTGAATTTCTCAAAGCTTTTCTGATTGGATAATTTGAAGAGAGGGATGAGATTTGATTGGCTGATTGGACGCCATTTTGATTTTCTAAAACCTTCTGTGATTGGATAATTTAAGAGAGGCCTGAGATTTGATTGGCTGATTGGAAGGGGGGGGGAAATCTCTGCATATCTATGGTAATTCTTCGGGTCATTTCAGCCTATTCAATGGCAAAGAGGGTTTGACCCCTTCACCAAGACCTCTTTTGGGTCCTGATGGTCAGAGGTTGAATCCCCAACTTTGCCATTTTATCTATTTTACCTATTTTTATTATTAGTTATTCTTACATCTTATTGTATTTCACTGGCCTATTTCTAAATTCTTCAAACAAGAACAAGATTTCTTATTGGAAAAAGTTTATGCAACAGCAACCGGTTGCTTCTGATTCAATGTTTTTGCGCAGCGGTTAAACATAAAATCGACTTATGACTCACGCTGTCACCAAAATTAGTTCAGTGTTTTTCGTGACCCTGTTAAGAAAACAAATTTGGTTTACCTTTCTTTGATTTGTGCAACAGGTATCAGTTGCCTCCGAAAGTGTCCAAATTGAATTTTTGATTTTATGCACAGCACGTAACGGTCACGTATGGGAGGGATAGTCATTGTAACCAATTCAATGGCCCTAGTAAGAGAAAAGAAAAAAAAATCCCTATATTTGATTTAAGCAAAAGGTGTCATCTGCTACTGAATGTGCCATAAGTCAATTTTTCATGTTTTCGCGAGCGCGTAACTGGCATGTATGAGATGGTCGTCAACACAACTGGATTTCTTGTCACGATATGAAGAGATAAAAAAATTAAAATTTAGTTCCCTTTGTTTGATTTATGCAATAGAAATCAGTTGTTACTAAGAAAGTTTTCAGTCTTTTTAGCCACTTGTGACACTATTTTCTGGAATTTCTACACTGTACATTGATCATCTTAGCATATTCAAAGTATCAATGCCAATTCAATGGCCCTAATAAGAGAAAAAGAAAAAAAAATCTCTATTTTTGAATTAAGCAAGAGGTGTCGTCTGCTATGGAATGTGCCGTAAGTCGATTTTTCATGTTTTCGTGGGCGCGTAACTGGCACGTATGAGATGGTAGTCAACGCAACTGGATTTCTTGTCATGGTATAAAGAGATTTAAAAACAAATAATAGAAATTTAGTTCCCTTTGTTCGATTTATGCAATAGAAATCAGTTGTTACTGAAAGATTTTTCAGTCTTTTTTAGCCTCTTGTGACACTATTTTCTGGGATTTCTACACTGCACATTGATCATCTTAGCATATTGAAGGTATCAATGCCAATTCAATGGCCCTAGTAAGAGAAAAAGAAAAAAAAAATCCCTTTATTTGACTTAAGCAACAGGTGTCGTCTGCTATGGAATGTGCCATAAGTCGATTTTTCATGTTTTCGCGGGCGCGTAACTGGCACATATGAGATGGTAGTCAACGCAACTGGATTTCTTGTCATGGTATAAAGAGATTAAAAAAGATAAATAAAAATTTGGTTCCCTTTGTTTGATTTATGCAATAGAAATCAGTTGTTACTAAGAAAGTTTTCAGTCTTTTTAGCCACTTGTGACATTATTTTCTGGAATTTCTACACTGTACATTCATCATCTTGGCATATTCAAAGTATCAATGCCAATTCAATGGCCCTAATAAGAGAAAAAAAAAAAAAATCTCTATATTTGACTTAAGCAACAGGTGTCGTCTGCTATGGAAAATGCCGTAAGTCGATTTTTCATGTTTTCGTGGGCACGTAACTTGCACGTATGAGATGGTAGTCAACGCAACTGGATTTCTTGTCATGGTATAAAGAGATTTAAAAAAAAAATAATAGACATTTAGTTCCCTTTGTTCGATTTATGCAATAGAAATCAGTTGTTACTGAAAGAGTTTTCAGTCTTTTTTAGCCTCTTGTGACACTATTTTCTGGGATTTCTACACTGCACATTGATCATCTTAGCATATTCAAAGTATCAATGCCAATTCAATGGCCCTAGAAAGAGAAAAAGAAAAAAAAAATCCCTTTATTTGACTTAAGCAACAGGTGTCGTCTGCTATGGAATGTGCCATAAGTCGATTTTTCATGTTTTCGCGGGCGCGTAACTGGCACGTATGAGATGGTAGTCAACGCAACTGGATTTCTTGTCATGGTATAAAGAGATTAAAAAAGATAAATAAAAATTTAGTTCCCTTTGTTTGATTTATGCAATAGAAATCAGTTGTTACTGAAAGAGTTTTCAGTCTTTTTTAGCCACTTGTGACACTATTTTCTGGAATTTCTACACTGTACATTGATCATCTTAGCATATTGAAGGTATCAATGCCAATTCAATGTCCCTAGTAAGAGAAAAAGAAAAAAACAATCCCTTTGTTTGACTTAAGCAACAGGTGTCGTCTGCTATGGAATGTGCCGTAAGTCGATTTTTCATGTTTTCGCGGTCGTGTAACTGGCACGTATGAGATGGTAGTCAACGCAACTGGATTTCTTGTCATGGTATAAAGAGATTAAAAAAAATAAATAAAAATTTAGTTCCCTTTGTTTGATTTATGCAATAGAAATCAGTTGTTACTGCAAGAGTTTTCAGTCTTTTTTAGCCACTTGTGACACTATTTTCTCGGGTTTCTACACTGTACATTGATCATCTTAGCTTATTCAAAGTATAAATGCCAATTCAATGGCCCTAGTAAAGAAAAAGAAAAAAAAATCCCTATATTTGACTTAAGCAACAGGTGTCGTCTGCTATGGAATGTGCCGTAAGTTGATTTTTCATGTTTTCGCAGGTGCGTAACTGGCACGTATGAGACGGTAGTCAATGTAACTGGGTTTCTTGTCACGGTATAAAGAGATTTAAAAAAAATAAAAATTTAATTCCCTTTGTTTGATTTATGCAATAGGAAGCAGTTGCTACTGCAAGAGTTTTCAGTCTTTTTTAGCCACTTGTGACATTATTTTCTTATTTTCTGGGGTTTCTACACTGTACATTGATCATCTTAGCATATTCAAAGTATCAATGTGCAGTATGGCAGTTGGCCTGAATTAGAAAAGCAAATCGAATCAAGGGATCAAGGGATCAGGGGAAGTCACTCTTGCAAGGTGCTAGAAGGCACCAAAACAAGGTCTTCTGTCACCCTGTTTTCTTAAATTTTCGCCCATTTTCAGTGAAATCTGGCATGTGTGGAGGGTGCATGCCTGGCAGTTTGCCAAGGACTGCATAACAGCCTTCAAAGAAGACTTAAAATCCACTTTTATGCCGATTTTCGTTCACTGTTTTCTATCGATATTTTCGGGCGCCATTTTTTATGGCTCAAAGCTTTCTGATTGGATGATTGTGGGGGTATGTCTGCAATCTGATTGGCTGATTGGGTGCAATTTTGAATTTCTCAAAGCTTTTCTGATTGGATAATTTGAAGAGAGGGATAAGATTTGATTGGCTGATTGGACGCCATTTTGATTTTCTAAAACCTTCTGTGATTGGATAATTTAAGAGAGGCCTGAGATTTGATTGGCTGATTGGAAGGGGGGGGAAATCTCTGCATATCTATCTTAATTCTTCGGGTCATTTCAGCCTATTCAATGGCAAAGAGGGTTTGACCCCTTCACCAAGAGCTTTTTTGGGTCCTGATGGTCAGAGGTTGAATCCCCAACTTTGCCATTTTATCTATTTTACCTATTTTTATTATTAGTTATTCTTACATCTTATTGTATTTCACTGGCCTATTTCTAAATTCTTCAAACAAGAACAAGATTTCTTATTGGAAAAAGTTTATGCAACAGCAACCGGTTGCTTCTGAATCAATGTTTTTGCGCAGCGGTTAAACATAAAATCGACTTATGACTCACGCTGTCACCAAAATTAGTTCAGTGTTTTTCGTGACCCTGTTAAGAAAACAAATTTGGTTTACCTTTCTTTGATTTGTGCAACAGGTATCAGTTGCCTCCGAAAGTGTCCAAATTGATTTTTTGATTTTATGCACAGCACGTAACGGTCACGTATGGGAGGGATAGTCATCGTAACCAATTCAATGGCCCTAGTAAGAGAAAAGGAAAAAAAATCCCTATATTTGATTTAAGCAAAAGGTGTCATCTGCTATGGAATGTGCCATAAGTCAATTTTTCATGTTTTCGCGAGCGCGTAACTGGCATGTATGAGATGGTTGTCAACACAACTGGATTTCTTGTCACGGTATGAAGAGATAAAAAAATTAAAATTTAGTTCCCTTTGTTTGATTTATGCAATAGAAATCAGTTGTTACTAAGAAAGTTTTCAGTCTTTTTAGCCACTTGTGACACTATTTTCTGGAATTTCTACACTGTACATTGATCATCTTAGCATATTCAAAGTATCAATGCCAATTCAATGGCCCTAATAAGAGAAAAAGACAAAAAAAATCTCTATATTTGACTTAAGCAACAGGTGTCGTCTGCTATGGAATATGCCGTAAGTCGATTTTTCATGTTTTCGTGGGCACGTAACTGGCACGTATGAGATGGTAGTCAACGCAACTGGATTTCTTGTCATGGTATAAAGAGAGTTAAAAAAAAATGATAGAAATTTAGTTCCCTTTGTTCGATTTATGCAATAGAAATCAGTTGTTACTGAAAGAGTTTTCAGTCTTTTTTAGCCTCTTGTGACACTATTTTCTGGGATTTCTACACTGCACATTGATCATCTTAGCATATTCAAAGTATCAATGCCAATTCAATGGCCCTAGTAAGAGAAAAAGAAAAAAAAAATCCCTTTATTTGACTTAAGCAACAGGTGTCGTCTGCTATGGAATGTGCCATAAGTCGATTTTTCATGTTTTCGCGGGCGCGTAACTGGCACATATGAGATGGTAGTCAACGCAACTGGATTTCTTGTCATGGTATAAAGAGATTAAAAAAGATAAATAAAAATTTAGTTCCCTTTGTTTGATTTATGCAATAGAAATCAGTTGTTACTAAGAAAGTTTTCAGTCTTTTTAGCCACTTGTGACATTATTTTCTGGAATTTCTACACTGTACATTCATCATCTTAGCATATTCAAAGTATCAATGCCAATTCAATGGCCCTAATAAGAGAAAAAGAAAAAAAAATATCTATATTTGATTTCAGCAAGAGGTGTCGTCTGCTATGGAATGTGCCGTAAGTCGATTTTTCATGTTTTCGTGGGCGCGTAACTGGTACGTATGAGATGGTAGTCAACGCAACTGGATTTCTTGTCATGGTATAAAGAGATTTAAAAACAAATAATAGAAATTTAGTTCCCTTTGTTCGATTTATGCAATAGAAATCAGTTGTTACTGAAAGAGTTTTCAGTCTTTTTTAGCCTCTTGTGACACTATTTTCTGGGATTTCTACACTGCACATTGATCATCTTAGCATATTCAAAGTATCAATGCCAATTCAATGGCCCTAGTAAGAGAAAAAGAAAAAAAAAATCCCTTTATTTGACTTAAGCAACAGGTGTCGTCTGCTATGGAATGTGCCATAAGTCGATTTTTCATGTTTTCACGGGCGCATAACTGGCACGTATGAGATGGTAGTCAACGCAACTGGATTTCTTGTCATGGTATAAAGAGATTAAAAAAGATAAATAAAAATTTAGTTCCCTTTGTTTGATTTATGCAATAGAAATCAGTTGTTACTAAGAAAGTTTTCAGTCTTTTTAGCCACTTGTGACACTATTTTCTGGAATTTCTACACTGTACATTGATCATCTTAGCATATTCAAAGTATCAATGCCAATTCAATGGCCCTAATAAGAGAAAAAGAAAAAAAAAATCTCTATATTTGACTTAAGCAAGAGGTGTCGTCTGCTATGGAATGTGCCGTAAGTCGATTTTTCATGTTTTCGTGGGCGCGTAACTGGCACGTATGAGATGGTAGTCAACGCAACTGGATTTCTTGTCATGGTATAAAGAGATTTAAAAACAAATAATAGAAATTTAGTTCCCTTTGTTCGATTTATGCAATAGAAATCAGTTGTTACTGAAAGAGTTTTCAGTCTTTTTTAGCCTCTTGTGACACTATTTTCTGGGATTTCTACACTGCACATTGATCATCTTAGCATATTGAAGGTATCAATGCCAATTCAATGGCCCTAGTAAGAGAAAAAGAAAAAAAAAATCCCTTTATTTGACTTAAGCAACAGGTGTCGTCTGCTATGGAATGTGCCATAAGTCGATTTTTCATGTTTTCGCGGGCGCGTAACTGGCACATATGAGATCGTAGTCAACGCAACTGGATTTCTTGTCATGGTATAAAGAGATTAAAAAAGATAAATAAAAATTTAGTTCCCTTTGTTTGATTTATGCAATAGAAATCAGTTGTTACTGAGAGTTTTCAGTCTTTTTTAGCCACTTGTGACACTATTTTCTGGAATTTCTACACTGTACATTGATCATCTTAGCATATTGAAGGTATCAATGCCAATTCAATGGCCCTAGTAAGAGAAAAAGAAAAAAAAAATTCCTTTATTTGACTTAAGCAACAGGTGTCGTCTGCTATGGAATGTGCCGTAAGTCGATTTTTCATGTTTTCGCGGTCGTGTAACTGGCACGTATGAGATGGTAGTCAACGCAACTGGATTTCTTGTCATGGTATAAAGAGATTAAAAAAAATAAATAAAAATTTAGTTCCCTTTGTTTGATTTATGCAATAGAAATCAGTTGTTACTGAAAGAGTTTTCAGTCTTTTTTAGCCACTTGTGACACTATTTTCTCGGGTTTCTACACTGTACATTGATCATCTTAGCTTATTCAAAGTATAAATGCCAATTCAATGGCCCTAGTAAGAGAAAAAGAAAAAAAAAATCCCTATATTTGACTTAAGCAACAGGTGTCGTCTGCTATGGAATGTGCCGTAAGTCGATTTTTCATGTTTTCGCGGGTGCGTAACTGGCACGTATGAGACGGTAGTCAATGTAACTGGGTTTCTTGTCACGGTATAAAGAGATTTAAAAAAAAATAAAAATTTAGTTCCCTTTGTTTGATTTATGCAATAGGAAGCAGTTGCTACTGCAAGAGTTTTCAGTCTTTTTTAGCCACTTGTGACATTATTTTCTTATTTTCTGGGCTTTCTACACTGTACATTGATCATCTTAGCATATTCAAAGTATCAATGTGCAGTATGGCAGTTGGCCTGAATTAGAAAAGCAAATCGAATCAATGGATCAAGGGATCAGGGGAAGTCACTCTTGCAAGGTGCTAGAAGGCACCAAAACAAGGTCTTCTGTCACCCTGTTTTCTTAAATTTTCGCCCATTTTCAGTGAAATCTGGCATGTGTGGAGGGTGCATGCCTGGCAGTTTGCCAAGGACTGCATAACAGCCTTCAAAGAAGACTTAAAATCCACTTTTATGCCGATTTTCGTTCACTGTTTTCTATCGATATTTTCGGGCGCCATTTTTTATGGCTCAAAGCTTTCTGATTGGATGATTGTGGGGGTGTGTCTGCAATCTGATTGGCTGATTGGGTGCAATTTTGAATTTCTCAAAGCTTTTCTGATTGGATAATTTGAAGAGAGGGATGAGATTTGATTGGCTGATTGGACGCCATTTTGATTTTCTAAAACCTTCTGTGATTGGATAATTTAAGAGAGGCCTGAGATTTGATTGGCTGATTGGAAGGGGGGGAAATCTCTGCATATCTATCGTAATTCTTCGGGTCATTTCAGCCTATTCAATGGCAAAGAGGGTTTGACCCCTTCACCAAGACCTTTTTTGGGTCCTGATGGTCAGAGGTTGAATCCCCAACTTTGCCATTTTATCTATTTTACCTATTTTTATTATTAGTTATTCTTACATCTTATTGTATTTCACTGGCCTATTTCTAAATTCTTCAAACAAGAACAAGATTTCTTATTGGAAAAAGTTTATGCAACAGCAACCGGTTGCTTCTGAATCAATGTTTTTGCGCAGCGGTTAAACATAAAATCGACTTATGACTCACGCTGTCACCAAAATTAGTTCAGTGTTTTTCGTGACCCTGTTAAGAAAACAAATTTGGTTTACCTTTCTTTGATTTGTGCAACAGGTATCAGTTGCCTCCGAAAGTGTCCAAATTGAATTTTTGATTTTATGCACAGCACGTAACGGTCACGTATGGGAGGGATAGTCATTGTAACCAATTCAATGGCCCTAGTAAGAGAAAAGGAAAAAAAAATCCCTATATTTGATTTAAGCAAAAGGTGTCATCTGCTACGGAATGTGCCATAAGTCAATTTTTCATGTTTTTGCGAGCGCGTAACTGGCATGTATGAGATGGTCGTCAACACAACTGGATTTCTTGTCACGATATGAAGAGATGAAAAAATTAAAATTTAGTTCCCTTTGTTTGATTTATGCAATAGAAATCAGTTGTTACGAAGAAAGTTTTCAGTCTTTTTAGCCACTTGTGACACTATTTTCTGGAATTTCTACACTGTACATTGATCATCTTAGCATATTCAAAGTATCAATACCAATTCAATGGCCCTAATGAGAGAAAAAGAAAAAAAAATCTCTATATTTGACTTAAGCAACAGGTGTCGTCTGCTATGGAATGTGCCGTAAGTCGATTTTTCATGTTTTCGTGGGCGCGTAACTGGCACGTATGAGATGGTAGTCAACGCAACTGGATTTCTTGTCATGGTATAAAGAGATTTAAAAACAAATGATAGAAATTTAGTTCCCTTTGTTCGATTTATGCAATAGAAATCATTTGTTACTGAGAGTTTTCAGTCTTTTTTAGCCTCTTGTGACACTATTTTCTGGGATTTCTACACTGCACATTGATCATCTTAGCATATTGAAGGTATCAATGCCAATTCAATGGCCCTAGTAAAAGAAAAAGAAAAAAAAATCCCTTTATTTGACTTAAGGAACAGGTGTCGTCTGCTATGGAATGTGCCATGAGTCGATTTTTCATGTTTTCGCGGGCGCGTAACTGGCACGTATGAGATGGTAGTCAACGCAACTGGATTTCTTGTCATGGTATAAAGAGATTAAAAAAGATAAATAAAAATTTAGTTCCCTTTGTTTGATTTATGCAATAGAAATCAGTTGTTACTGAGAGTTTTCAGTCTTTTTTAGCCACTTGTGACACTATTTTCTGGAATTTCTACACTGTACATTGATCATCTTAGCATATTGAAGGTATCAATGCCAATTCAATGGCCCTAGTAAGAGAAAAAGAAAAAAAAATCCCTTTATTTGACTTAAGCAACAGGTGTCGTCTGCTATGGAATGTGCCGTAAGTCGATTTTTCATGTTTTCGCGGTCGTGTAACTGGCACGTATGAGATGGTAGTCAACGCAACTGGATTTCTTGTCATGGTATAAAGAGATTAAAAAAAATAAATAAAAATTTAGTTCCCTTTGTTTGATTTATGCAATAGAAATCAGTTGTTACTGAAAGAGTTTTCAGTCTTTTTTAGCCACTTGTGACACTATTTTCTCGGGTTTCTACACTGTACATTGATCATCTTAGCTTATTCAAAGTATAAATGCCAATTCAATGGCCCTAGTAAGAGAAAAAGAAAAAAAAAATCCCTATATTTGACTTAAGCAACAGGTGTCGTCTGCTATGGAATGTGCCGTAAGTCGATTTTTCATGTTTTCGCGGGTGCGTAACTGGCACGTATGAGACGGTAGTCAATGTAACTGGGTTTCTGGTCACGGTATAAAGAGATTTAAAAAAAATAAAAATTTAGTTCCCTTTGTTTGATTTATGCAATAGGAAGCAGTTGCTACTGCAAGAGTTTTCAGTCTTTTTTAGCAACTTGTGACATTATTTTCTTATTTTCTGGGGTTTCTACACTGTACATTGATCATCTTAGCATATTCAAAGTATCAATGTGCAGTATGGCAGTTGGCCTGAATTAGAAAAGCAAATCGAATCAAGGGATCAAGGGATCAGGGGAAGTCACTCTTGCAAGGTGCTAGAAGGCACCAAAACAAGGTCTTCTGTCACCCTGTTTTCTTAAATTTTCGCCCATTTTCAGTGAAATCTGGCATATGTGGAGGGTGCATGCCTGGCAGTTTGCCAAGGACTGCATAACAGCCTTCAAAGAAGACTTAAAATCCACTTTTATGCCGATTTTCGTTCACTGTTTTCTATCGATATTTTCGGGCGCCATTTTTTATGGCTCAAAGCTTTCTGATTGGATGATTGTGGGGGTGTGTCTGCAATCTGATTGGCTGATTGGGTACAATTTTGAATTTCTCAAAGCTTTTCTGATTGGATAATTTGAAGAGAGGGATGAGATTTGATTGGCTGATTGGACGCCATTTTGATTTTCTAAAACCTTCTGTGATTGGATAATTTAAGAGAGGCCTGAGATTTGATTGGCTGATTGGAAGGGGGGGGGAAATCTCTGCATATCTATCGTAATTCTTCGGGTCATTTCAGCCTATTCAATGGCAAAGAGGGTTTGACCCCTTCACCAAGACCTTTTTTGGGTCCTGATGGTCAGAGGTTGAATCCCCAACTTTGCCATTTTATCTATTTTACCTATTTTTATTATTAGTTATTCTTACATCTTATTGTATTTCACTGGCCTATTTCTAAATTCTTCAAACAAGAACAAGATTTCTTATTGGAAAAAGTTTATGCAACAGCAACCGGTTGCTTCTGAATCAATGTTTTTGCGCAGCGGTTAAACATAAAATCGACTTATGACTCACGCTGTCACCAAAATTAGTTCAGTGTTTTTCGTGACCCTGTTAAGAAAACAAATTTGGTTTACCTTTCTTTGATTTGTGCAACAGGTATCAGTTGCCTCCGAAAGTGTCCAAATTGAATTTTTGATTTTATGCACAGCATGTAACGGTCACGTATGGGAGGGATAGTCATTGTAACCAATTCAATGGCCCTAGTAAGAGAAAAGGAAAAAAAAATCCCTATATTTGATTTAAGCAAAAGGTGTCATCTGCTATGGAATGTGCCATAAGTCAATTTTTCATGTTTTCGCGAGCGCGTAACTGGCATGTATGAGATGGTCGTCAACACAACTGGATTTCTTGTCACGGTATGAAGAGATAAAAAAATTAAAATTTAGTTCCCTTTGTTTGATTTATGCAATAGAAATCAGTTGTTACTAAGAAAGTTTTCAGTCTTTTTAGCCACTTGTGACACTATTTTCTGGAATTTCTACACTGTACATTCATCATCTTAGCATATTCAAAGTATCAATGCCAATTCAATGGCCCTAATAAGAGAAAAAGAAAAAAAAATCTCTATATTTGACTTAAGCAACAGGTGTCGTCTGCTATGGAATATGCCGTAAGTCGATTTTTCATGTTTTCGTGGGCACGTAACTGGCACGTATGAGATGGTAGTCAACGCAACTGGATTTCTTGTCATGGTATAAAGAGATTTAAAAACAAATAATAGAAATTTAGTTCCCTTTGTTAGATTTATGCAATAGAAATCAGTTGTTAGTGAGAGTTTTCAGTCTTTTTTAGCCTCTTGTGACACTATTTTCTGGGATTTCTACACTGCACATTGATCATCTTAGCATATTGAAGGTATCAATGCCAATTCAATGGCCCTAGTAAGAGAAAAAGAAAAAAAAAATCCCTTTATTTGACTTAAGCAACAGGTGTCGTCTGCTATGGAATGTGCCATAAGTCGATTTTTCATGTTTTCGCGGGCGCGTAACTGGCACATATGAGATCGTGGTCAACGCAACTGGATTTCTTGTCATGGTATAAAGAGATTAAAAAAGATAAATAAAAATTTAGTTCCCTTTGTTTGATTTATGCAATAGAAATCAGTTGTTACTGAGAGTTTTCAGTCTTTTTTAGCCACTTGTGACACTATTTTCTGGAATTTCTACACTGTACATTGATCATCTTAGCATATTGAAGGTATCAATGCCAATTCAATGGCCCTAGTAAGAGAAAAAGAAAAAAAAAATCCCTTTATTTGACTTAAGCAACAGGTGTCGTCTGCTATGGAATGTGCCGTAAGTCGATTTTTCATGTTTTCGCGGTCGTGTAACTGGCACGTATGAGATGGTAGTCAACGCAACTGGATTTCTTGTCATGGTATAAAGAGATTAAAAAATATAAATAAAAATTTAGTTCCCTTTGTTTGATTTATGCAATAGAAATCAGTTGTTACTGAAAGAGTTTTCAGTCTTTTTTAGCCACTTGTGACACTATTTTCTCGGGTTTCTACACTGTACATTGATCATCTTAGCTTATTCAAAGTATAAATGCCAATTCAATGGCCCTAGTAAGAGAAAAAGAAAAAAAAAATCCCTATATTTGACTTAAGCAACAGGTATCGTCTGCTATGGAATGTGCCGTAAGTCGATTTTTCATGTTTTTGCGGGTGCGTAACTGGCACGTATGAGACGGTAGTCAATGTAACTGGGTTTCTTGTCACGGTATAAAGAGATTTAAAAAAAATAAAAATTTAGTTCCCTTTGTTTGATTTATGCAATAGGAAGCAGTTGCTACTGCAAGAGTTTTTAGTCTTTTTTAGCCACTTGTGACATTATTTTCTTATTTTCTGGGGTTTCTACACTGTACATTGATCATCTTAGCATATTCAAAGTATCAATGTGCAGTATGGCAGTTGGCCTGAATTAGAAAAGCAAATCGAATCAAGGGATCAAGGGATCAGGGGAAGTCACTCTTGCAAGGTGCTAGAAGGCACCAAAACAAGGTCTTCTGTCACCCTGTTTTCTTAAATTTTCGCCCATTTTCAGTGAAATCTGGCATGTGTGGAGGGTGCATGCCTGGCAGTTTGCCAAGGACTGCATAACAGCCTTCAAAGAAGACTTAAAATCCACTTTTATGCCGATTTTCGTTCACTGTTTTCTATCGATATTTTCGGGCGCCATTTTTTATGGCTCAAAGCTTTCTGATTGGATGATTGTGGGGGTATGTCTGCAATCTGATTGGCTGATTGGGTGCAATTTTGAATTTCTCAAAGCTTTTCTGATTGGATAATTTGAAGAGAGGGATGAGATTTGATTGGCTGATTGGACGCCATTTTGATTTTCTAAAACCTTCTGTGATTGGATAATTTAAGAGAGGCCTGAGATTTGATTGGCTGATTGGAAGGGGGGGAAATCTCTGCATATCTATCGTAATTCTTCGGGTCATTTCAGCCTATTCAATGGCAAAGAGGGTTTGATCCCTTCACCAAGACCTTTTTTGGGTCCTGATGGTCAGAGGTTGAATCCCCAACTTTGCCATTTTATCTATTTTACCTATTTTTATTATTAGTTATTCTTACATCTTATTGTATTTCACTGGCCTATTTCTAAATTCTTCAAACAAGAACAAGATTTCTTATTGGAAAAAGTTTATGCAACAGCAACCGGTTGCTTCTGAATCAATGTTTTTGCGCAGCGGTTAAACATAAAATCGACTTATGACTCACGCTGTCACCAAAATTAGTTCAGTGTTTTTCGTGACCCTGTTAAGAAAACAAATTTGGTTTACCTTTCTTTGATTTGTGCAACAGGTATCAGTTGCCTCCGAAAGTGTCCAAATTGAATTTTTGATTTTATGCACAGCACGTAACGGTCACGTATGGGAGGGATAGTCATTGTAACCAATTCAATGGCCCTAGTAAGAGAAAAGGAAAAAAAAATCCCTATATTTGATTTAAGCAAAAGGTGTCATCTGCTACGGAATGTGCCATAAGTCAATTTTTCATGTTTTTGCGAGCGCGTAACTGGCATGTATGAGATGGTCGTCAACACAACTGGATTTCTTGTCACGATATGAAGAGATGAAAAAATTAAAATTTAGTTCCCTTTGTTTGATTTATGCAATAGAAATCAGTTGTTACGAAGAAAGTTTTCAGTCTTTTTAGCCACTTGTGACACTATTTTCTGGAATTTCTACACTGTACATTGATCATCTTAGCATATTCAAAGTATCAATGCCAATTCAATGGCCCTAATGAGAGAAAAAGAAAAAAAAATCTCTATATTTGACTTAAGCAACAGGTGTCGTCTGCTATGGAATGTGCCGTAAGTCGATTTTTCATGTTTTCGTGGGCGCGTAACTGGCACGTATGAGATGGTAGTCAACGCAACTGGATTTCTTGTCATGGTATAAAGAGATTTAAAAACAAATGATAGAAATTTAGTTCCCTTTGTTCGATTTATGCAATAGAAATCATTTGTTACTGAGAGTTTTCAGTCTTTTTTAGCCTCTTGTGACACTATTTTCTGGGATTTCTACACTGCACATTGATCATCTTAGCATATTGAAGGTATCAATGCCAATTCAATGGCCCTAGTAAAAGAAAAAGAAAAAAAAATCCCTTTATTTGACTTAAGGAACAGGTGTCGTCTGCTATGGAATGTGCCATGAGTCGATTTTTCATGTTTTCGCGGGCGCGTAACTGGCACGTATGAGATGGTAGTCAACGCAACTGGATTTCTTGTCATGGTATAAAGAGATTAAAAAAGATAAATAAAAATTTAGTTCCCTTTGTTTGATTTATGCAATAGAAATCAGTTGTTACTGAGAGTTTTCAGTCTTTTTTAGCCACTTGTGACACTATTTTCTGGAATTTCTACACTGTACATTGATCATCTTAGCATATTGAAGGTATCAATGCCAATTCAATGGCCCTAGTAAGAGAAAAAGAAAAAAAAATCCCTTTATTTGACTTAAGCAACAGGTGTCGTCTGCTATGGAATGTGCCGTAAGTCGATTTTTCATGTTTTCGCGGTCGTGTAACTGGCACGTATGAGATGGTAGTCAACGCAACTGGATTTCTTGTCATGGTATAAAGAGATTAAAAAAAATAAATAAAAATTTAGTTCCCTTTGTTTGATTTATGCAATAGAAATCAGTTGTTACTGAAAGAGTTTTCAGTCTTTTTTAGCCACTTGTGACACTATTTTCTCGGGTTTCTACACTGTACATTGATCATCTTAGCTTATTCAAAGTATAAATGCCAATTCAATGGCCCTAGTAAGAGAAAAAGAAAAAAAGAATCCCTATATTTGACTTAAGCAACAGGTGTCGTCTGCTATGGAATGTGCCGTAAGTCGATTTTTCATGTTTTCGCGGGTGCGTAACTGGCACGTATGAGACGGTAGTCAATGTAACTGGGTTTCTTGTCACGGTATAAAGAGATTTAAAAAAAATAAAAATTTAGTTCCCTTTGTTTGATTTATGCAATAGGAAGCAGTTGCTACTGCAAGAGTTTTCAGTCTTTTTTAGCCACTTGTGACATTATTTTCTTATTTTCTGGGCTTTCTACACTGTACATTGATCATCTTAGCATATTCAAAGTATCAATGTGCAGTATGGCAGTTGGCCTGAATTAGAAAAGCAAATCGAATCAAGGGATCAAGGGATCAGGGGAAGTCACTCTTGCAAGGTGCTAGAAGGCACCAAAACAAGGTCTTCTGTCACCCTGTTTTCTTAAATTTTCGCCCATTTTCAGTGAAATCTGGCATATGTGGAGGGTGCATGCCTGGCAGTTTGCCAAGGACTGCATAACAGCCTTCAAAGAAGACTTAAAATCCACTTTTATGCCGATTTTCGTTCACTGTTTTCTATCGATATTTTCGGGCGCCATTTTTTATGGCTCAAAGCTTTCTGATTGGATGATTGTGGGGGTGTGTCTGCAATCTGATTGGCTGATTGGGTACAATTTTGAATTTCTCAAAGCTTTTCTGATTGGATAATTTGAAGAGAGGGATGAGATTTGATTGGCTGATTGGACGCCATTTTGATTTTCTAAAACCTTCTGTGATTGGATAATTTAAGAGAGGCCTGAGATTTGATTGGCTGATTGGAAGGGGGGGGAAATCTCTGCATATCTATCGTAATTCTTCGGGTCATTTCAGCCTATTCAATGGCAAAGAGGGTTTGACCCCTTCACCAAGACCTTTTTTGGGTCCTGATGGTCAGAGGTTGAATCCCCAACTTTGCCATTTTATCTATTTTACCTATTTTTATTATTAGTTATTCTTACATCTTATTGTATTTCACTGGCCTATTTCTAAATTCTTCAAACAAGAACAAGATTTCTTATTGGAAAAAGTTTATGCAACAGCAACCGGTTGCTTCTGAATCAATGTTTTTGCGCAGCGGTTAAACATAAAATCGACTTATGACTCACGCTGTCACCAAAATTAGTTCAGTGTTTTTCGTGACCCTGTTAAGAAAACAAATTTGGTTTACCTTTCTTTGATTTGTGCAACAGGTATCAGTTGCCTCCGAAAGTGTCCAAATTGAATTTTTGATTTTATGCACAGCATGTAACGGTCACGTATGGGAGGGATAGTCATTGTAACCAATTCAATGGCCCTAGTAAGAGAAAAGGAAAAAAAAATCCCTATATTTGATTTAAGCAAAAGGTGTCATCTGCTATGGAATGTGCCATAAGTCAATTTTTCATGTTTTCGCGAGCGCGTAACTGGCATGTATGAGATGGTCGTCAACACAACTGGATTTCTTGTCACGGTATGAAGAGATAAAAAAATTAAAATTTAGTTCCCTTTGTTTGATTTATGCAATAGAAATCAGTTGTTACTAAGAAAGTTTTCAGTCTTTTTAGCCACTTGTGACACTATTTTCTGGAATTTCTACACTGTACATTCATCATCTTAGCATATTCAAAGTATCAATGCCAATTCAATGGCCCTAATAAGAGAAAAAGAAAAAAAAATCTCTATATTTGACTTAAGCAACAGGTGTCGTCTGCTATGGAATATGCCGTAAGTCGATTTTTCATGTTTTCGTGGGCACGTAACTGGCACGTATGAGATGGTAGTCAACGCAACTGGATTTCTTGTCATGGTATAAAGAGATTTAAAAACAAATAATAGAAATTTAGTTCCCTTTGTTAGATTTATGCAATAGAAATCAGTTGTTAGTGAGAGTTTTCAGTCTTTTTTAGCCTCTTGTGACACTATTTTCTGGGATTTCTACACTGCACATTGATCATCTTAGCATATTGAAGGCATCAATGCCAATTCAATGGCCCTAGTAAGAGAAAAAGAAAAAAAAAATCCCTTTATTTGACTTAAGCAACAGGTGTCGTCTGCTATGGAATGTGCCATAAGTCGATTTTTCATGTTTTCGCGGGCGCGTAACTGGCACGTATGAGATCGTGGTCAACGCAACTGGATTTCTTGTCATGGTATAAAGAGATTAAAAAAGATAAATAAAAATTTAGTTCCCTTTGTTTGATTTATGCAATAGAAATCAGTTGTTACTGAGAGTTTTCAGTCTTTTTTAGCCACTTGTGACACTATTTCCTGGAATTTCTACACTGTACATTGATCATCTTAGCATATTGAAGGTATCAATGCCAATTCAATGGCCCTAATAAGAGAAAAAGAAAAAAAAAATCCCTTTATTTGACTTAAGCAACAGGTGTCGTCTGCTATGGAATATGCCGTAAGTCGATTTTTCATGTTTTCGCGGTCGTGTAACTGGCACGTATGAGATGGTAGTCAACGCAACTGGATTTCTTGTCATGGTATAAAGAGATTTAATAAAAATAATAGAAATTTAGTTCCCTTTGTTCGATTTATGCAATAGAAATCAGTTGTTACTGAAAGAGTTTTCAGTCTTTTTTAGCCACTTGTGACACTATTCTCTGGGTTTTCTACACTGCACATTGATCATCTTAGCATATTGAAGGTATCAATGTCAATTCAATGGCCCTAGTAAGAGAAAAAGAAAAAAAAAATCCCTTTATTTGACTTAAGCAACAGGAGTCGTCTGCTATGGAATGTGCCATAAGTCGATTTTTCATGTTTTCGCGGGCGCGTAACTGGCACATATGAGATGGTAGTCAACGCAACTGGATTTCTTGTCATGGTATAAAGAGATTAAAAAAGATAAATAAAAATTTAGTTCCCTTTGTTTGATTTATGCAATAGAAATCAGTTGTTACTAAGAAAGTTTTCAGTCTTTTTAGCCACTTGTGACATTATTTTCTGGAATTTCTACACTGTACATTCATCATCTTAGCATATTCAAAGTATCAATGCCAATTCAATGGCCCTAATAAGAGAAAAAGAAAAAAGAATCTCTATATTTGACTTAAGCAACAGGTGTCGTCTGCTATGGAATATGCCGTAAGTCGATTTTCATGTTTTCGTGGGCACGTAACTGGCACGTATGAGATGGTAGTCAACGCAACTGGATTTCTTGTCATGGTATAAAGAGATTTAAAAAAAAAATAATAGAAATTTAGTTCCCTTTGTTCGATTTATGCAATAGAAATCAGTTGTTACTGAAAGAGTTTTCAGTCTTTTTTAGCCACTTGTGACACTATTTTTTGGGATTTCTACACTGCACATTGATCATCTTAGCATATTGAAGGTATCAATGCCAATTCAATGGCCCTAGTAAGAGAAAAAGAAAAAAAAAATCCCTTTATTTGACTTAAGCAACAGGTGTCGTCTGCTATGGAATGTGCCATAAGTCGATTTTTCATGTTTTCGCGGGTGCGTAACTGGCACATATGAGATCGTAGTCAACGCAACTGGATTTCTTGTCATGGTATAAAGAGATTAAAAAAGATAAATAAAAATTTAGTTCCCTTTGTTTGATTTATGCAATAGAAATCAGTTGTTACTGAGAGTTTTCAGTCTTTTTTAGCCACTTGTGACACTATTTTCTGGAATTTCTACACTGTACATTGATCATCTTAGCATATTGAAGGTATCAATGCCAATTCAATGGCCCTAGTAAGAGAAAAAGAAAAAAAAAATCCCTTTATTTGACTTAAGCAACAGGTGTCGTCTGCTATGGAATGTGCCGTAAGTCGATTTTTCATGTTTTCGCGGTCGTGTAACTGGCACGTATGAGATGGTAGTCAACGCAACTGGATTTCTTGTCATGGTATAAAGAGATTAAAAAAAATAAATAAAAATTTAGTTCCCTTTGTTTGATTTATGCAATAGAAATCAGTTGTTACTGAAAGAGTTTTCAGTCTTTTTTAGCCACTTGTGACACTATTTTCTCGGGTTTCTACACTGTACATTGATCATCTTAGCTTATTCAAAGTATAAATGCCAATTCAATGGCCCTAGTAAGAGAAAAAGAAAAAAAAAATCCCTATATTTGACTTAAGCAACAGGTGTCGTCTGCTATGGAATGTGCCGTAAGTCGATTTTTCATGTTTTCGCGGGTGCGTAACTGGCACGTATGAGACGGTAGTCAATGTAACTGGGTTTCTTGTCACGGTATAAAGAGATTTAAAAAAAATAAAAATTTAGTTCCCTTTGTTTGATTTATGCAATAGGAAGCAGTTGCTACTGCAAGAGTTTTCAGTCTTTTTTAGCCACTTGTGACATTATTTTCTTATTTTCTGGGGTTTCTACACTGTACATTGATCATCTTAGCATATTCAAAGTATCAATGTGCAGTATGGCAGTTGGCCTGAATTAGAAAAGCAAATCGAATCAAGGGATCAAGGGATCAGGGGAAGTCACTCTTGCAAGGTGCTAGAAGGCACCAAAACAAGGTCTTCTGTCACCCTGTTTTCCTAAATTTTCGCCCATTTTCAGTGAAATCTGGCATGTGTGGAGGGTGCATGCCTAGCAGTTTGCCAAGGACTGCATAACAGCCTTCAAAGAAGACTTAAAATCCACTTTTATGCCGATTTTCGTTCACTGTTTTCTATCGATATTTTCGGGCGCCATTTTTTATGGCTCAAAGCTTTCTGATTGGATGATTGTGGGGGTGTGTCTGCAATCTGATTGGCTGATTGGGTGAAATTTTGAATTTCTCAAAGCTTTTCTGATTGGATAATTTGAAGAGAGGGATGAGATTTGATTGGCTGATTGGACGCCATTTTGATTTTCTAAAACCTTCTGTGATTGGATAATTTAAGAGAGGCCTGAGATTTGATTGGCTGATTGGAAGGGGGGGAAATCTCTGCATATCTATCGTAATTCTTCGGGTCATTTCAGCCCATTCAATGGCAAAGAGGGTTTGACCCCTTCACCAAGAGCTTTTTTGGGTCCTGATGGTCAGAGGTTGAATCCCCAACTTTGCCATTTTATCTATTTTACCTATTTTTATTATTAGTTATTCTTACATCTTATTGTATTTCACTGGCCTATTTCTAAATTCTTCAAACAAGAACAAGATTTCTTATTGGAAAAAGTTTATGCAACAGCAACCGGTTGCTTCTGAATCAATGTTTTTGTGCAGCGGTTAAACATAAAATCGACTTATGACTCACGCTGTCACCAAAATTAGTTCAGTGTTTTTCGTGACCCTGTTAAGAAAACAAATTTGGTTTACCTTTCTTTGATTTGTGCAACAGGTATCAGTTGCCTCCGAAAGTGTCCAAATTGAATTTTTGATTTTATGCACAGCACGTAACGGTCACGTATGGGAGGGATAGTCATTGTAACCAATTCAATGGCCCTAGTAAGAGAAAAGGAAAAGAAAATCCCTATATTTGATTCAAGCAAAAGGTGTCATCTGCTACGGAATGTGCCATAAGTCAATTTTTCATGTTTTCGCGAGCGCGTAACTGGCATGTATGAGATGGTCGTCAACACAACTGGATTTCTTGTCACGATATGAAGAGATAAAAAAATTAAAATTTAGTTCCCTTTGTTTGATTTATGCAATAGAAATCAGTTGTTACTAAGAAAGTTTTCAGTCTTTTTAGCCACTTGTGACACTATTTTCTGGAATTTCTACACTGTACATTGATCATCTTAGCATATTCAAAGTATCAATGCCAATTCAATGTCCCTAATAAGAGAAAAAGAAAAAAAAATCTCTATATTTGACTTAAGCTAGAGGTGTCGTCTGCTATGGAATGTGCCGTAAGTCGATTTTTCATGTTTTCGTGGGCGCGTAACTGGCACGTATGAGATGGTAGTCAACGCAACTGGATTTCTTGTCATGGTATAAAGAGATTTAAAAAAAAATAATAGAAATTTAGTTCCCTTTGTTCGATTTATGCAATAGAAATCAGTTGTTACTGAGAGTTTTCAGTCTTTTTTAGCCTCTTGTGACACTATTTTCTGGGATTTCTACACTGCACATTGATCATCTTAGCATATTGAAGATATCAATGCCAATTCAATGGCCCTAGTAAGAGAAAAAGAAAAAAAAAAATCCCTTTATTTGACTTAAGCAACAGGTGTCGTCTGCTATGGAATGTGCCATAAGTCGATTTTTCATGTTTTCGCGGGTGCGTAACTGGCACATATGAGATCGTAGTCAACGCAACTGGATTTCTTGTCATGGTATAAAGAGATTAAAAAAGATAAATAAAAATTTAGTTCCCTTTGTTTGATTTATGCAATAGAAATCAGTTGTTACTGAGAGTTTTCAGTCTTTTTTAGCCACTTGTGACACTATTTTCTGGAATTTCTACACTGTACATTGATCATCTTAGCATATTGAAGGTATCAATGCCAATTCAATGGCCCTAGTAAGAGAAAAAGAAAAAAAAAATCCCTTTATTTGACTTAAGCAACAGGTGTCGTCTGCTATGGAATGTGCCGTAAGTCGATTTTTCATGTTTTCGCGGTCGTGTAACTGGCACGTATGAGATGGTAGTCAACGCAACTGGATTTCTTGTCATGGTATAAAGAGATTAAAAAAAATAAATAAAAATTTAGTTCCCTTTGTTTGATTTATGCAATAGAAATCAGTTGTTACTGAAAGAGTTTTCAGTCTTTTTTAGCCACTTGTGACACTATTTTCTCGGGTTTCTACACTGTACATTGATCATCTTAGCTTATTCAAAGTATAAATGCCAATTCAATGGCCCTAGTAAGAGAAAAAGAAAAAAAAAATCCCTATATTTGACTTAAGCAACAGGTGTCGTCTGCTATGGAATGTGCCGTAAGTCGATTTTTCATGTTTCCGCGGGTGCGTAACTGGCACGTATGAGACGGTAGTCAATGTAACTGGGTTTCTTGTCACGGTATAAAGAGATTTAAAAAAAATAAAAATTTAGTTCCCTTTGTTTGATTTATGCAATAGGAAGCAGTTGCTACTGCAAGAGTTTTCAGTCTTTTTTAGCCACTTGTGACATTATTTTCTTATTTTCTGGGGTTTCTACACTGTACATTGATCATCTTAGCATATTCAAAGTATCAATGTGCAGTATGGCAGTTGGCCTGAATTAGAAAAGCAAATCGAATCAAGGGATCAAGGGATCAGGGGAAGTCACTCTTGCAAGGTGCTAGAAGGCACCAAAACAAGGTCTTCTGTCACCCTGTTTTCCTAAATTTTCGCCCATTTTCAGTGAAATCTGGCATGTGTGGAGGGTGCATGCCTGGCAGTTTGCCAAGGACTGCATAACAGCCTTCAAAGAAGACTTAAAATCCACTTTTATGCCGATTTTCGTTCACTGTTTTCTATCGATATTTTCGGGCGCCATTTTTTATGGCTCAAAGCTTTCTGATTGGATGATTGTGGGGGTGTGTCTGCAATCTGATTGGCTGATTGGGTGAAATTTTGAATTTCTCAAAGCTTTTCTGATTGGATAATTTGAAGAGAGGGATGAGATTTGATTGGCTGATTGGACGCCATTTTGATTTTCTAAAACCTTCTGTGATTGGATAATTTAAGAGAGGCCTGAGATTTGATTGGCTGATTGGAAGGGGGGGAAATCTCTGCATATCTATCGTAATTCTTCGTGTCATTTCAGCCCATTCAATGGCAAAGAGGGTTTGACCCCTTCACCAAGAGCTTTTTTTGGTCCTGATGGTCAGAGGTTGAATCCCCAACTTTGCCATTTTATCTATTTTACCTATTTTTATTATTAGTTATTCTTACATCTTATTGTATTTCACTGGCCTATTTCTAAATTCTTCAAACAAGAACAAGATTTCTTATTGGAAAAAGTTTATGCAACAGCAACCGGTTGCTTCTGAATCAATGTTTTTGTGCAGCGGTTAAACATAAAATCGACTTATGACTCACGCTGTCACCAAAATTAGTTCAGTGTTTTTCGTGACCCTGTTAAGAAAACAAATTTGGTTTACCTTTCTTTGATTTGTGCAACAGGTATCAGTTGCCTCCGAAAGTGTCCAAATTGAATTTTTGATTTTATGCACAGCACGTAACGGTCACGTATGGGAGGGATAGTCATTGTAACCAATTCAATGGCCCTAGTAAGAGAAAAGGAAAAGAAAATCCCTATATTTGATTCAAGCAAAAGGTGTCATCTGCTACGGAATGTGCCATAAGTCAATTTTTCATGTTTTCGCGAGCGCGTAACTGGCATGTATGAGATGGTCGTCAACACAACTAGATTTCTTGTCACGATATGAAGAGATAAAAAAATTAAAATTTAGTTCCCTTTGTTTGATTTATGCAATAGAAATCAGTTGTTACTAAGAAAGTTTTCAGTCTTTTTAGCCACTTGTGACACTATTTTCTGGAATTTCTACACTGTACATTGATCATCTTAGCATATTCAAAGTATCAATGCCAATTCAATGTCCCTAATAAGAGAAAAAGAAAAAAAAATCTCTATATTTGACTTAAGCTAGAGGTGTCGTCTGCTATGGAATGTGCCGTAAGTCGATTTTTCATGTTTTCGTGGGCGCGTAACTGGCACGTATGAGATGGTAGTCAACGCAACTGGATTTCTTGTCATGGTATAAAGAGATTTAAAAAAAAATAATAGAAATTTAGTTCCCTTTGTTCGATTTATGCAATAGAAATCAGTTGTTACTGAGAGTTTTCAGTCTTTTTTAGCCTCTTGTGACACTATTTTCTGGGATTTCTACACTGCACATTGATCATCTTAGCATATTGAAGGTATCAATGCCAATTCAATGGCCCTAGTAAGAGAAAAAGAAAAAAAAAAATCCCTTTATTTGACTTAAGCAACAGGTGTCGTCTGCTATGGAATGTGCCATAAGTCGATTTTTCATGTTTTCGCGGGCGCGTAACTGGCACATATGATATGGTAGTCAACGCAACTGGATTTCTTGTCATGGTATAAAGAGATTAAAAAAGATAAATAAAAATTTAGTTCCCTTTGTTTGATTTATGCAATAGAAATCAGTTGTTACTAAGAAAGTTTTCAGTCTTTTTAGCCACTTGTGACATTATTTTCTGGAATTTCTACACTGTACATTCATCATCTTAGCATATTCAAAGTATCAATGCCATTTCAATGGCCCTAATAAGAGAAAAAGAAAAAAAAATCTCTATCTTTGACTTAAGCAACAGGTGTCGTCTGCTATGGAATATGCCGTAAGTCGATTTTTCATGTTTTCGTGGGCACGTAACTGGCACGTATTAGATGGTAGTCAACGCAACTGGATTTCTTGTCATGGTATAAAGAGATTTAAAAAAATAGAAATTTAGTTCCCTTTGTTCGATTTATGCAATAGAAATCAGTTGTTACTGAAAGAGTTTTCAGTCTTTTTTAGCCTCTTGTGACACTATTTTCTGGGATTTCTACACTGCACATTGATCATCTTAGCATATTCAAAGTATCAATGCCAATTCAATGGCCCTAGTAAGAGAAAAAGAAAAAAAAAATCCCTTTATTTGACTTAAGCAACAGGTGTCGTCTGCTATGGAATGTGCCTTAAGTCGATTTTTCATGTTTTCGCGGGCGCGTAACTGGCACGTATGAGATGGTAGTCAACGCAACTGGATTTCTTGTCATGGTATAAAGAGATTAAAAAAGATAAATAAAAATTTAGTTCCCTTTGTTTGATTTATGCAATAGAAATCAGTTGTTACTGAGAGTTTTCAGTCTTTTTTAGCCACTTGTGACACTATTTTCTGGAATTTCTACACTGTACATTGATCATCTTAGCATATTGAAGGTATCAATGCCAATTCAATGGCCCTAATAAGAGAAAAAGAAAAAAAAAAAATCCCTTTATTTGACTTAAGCAACAGGTGTCGTCTGCTATGGAATGTGCCCTAAGTCGATTTTTCATGTTTTCGCGGTCGTGTAACTGGCACATATGAGATGGTAGTCAACGCAACTGGATTTCTTGTCATGGTATAAAGAGATTTAATAAAAATAATAGAAATTTAGTTCCCTTTGTTCGATTTATGCAATAGAAATCAGTTGTTACTGAAAGAGTTTTCAGTCTTTTTTAGCCTCTTGTGACACTATTTTCTCGGGTTTCTACCCTGTATATTGATCATCTTAGCTTATTCAAAGTATAAATGCCAATTCAATGGCCCTAGTAAGAGAAAAAGAAAAAAAAAATCCCTTTGTTTGACTTAAGCAACAGGTGTCGTCTGCTATGGAATGTGCCGTAAGTCGATTTTTAATGTTTTCGCGGGTGCGTAACTGGCACGTATGAGACGGTAGTCAATGTACCTGGGTTTCTTGTCATGGTATAAAGAGATTTAAAAAACATTAAAATTTAGTTCCCTTTGTTTGATTTATGCAATAGAAATCAGTTGTTACTGAGAGTTTTCAGTGTTTTTTAGCCACTTGTGACACTATTTTCTGGAATTTCTACACTGTACATTGATCATCTTAGCATATTCAAAGTATCAATGCCAATTCAATGGCCCTAATAAGAGAAAAAGAAAAAAAATCTCTATATTTGACTTAAACAACAGGTGTCGTCTGCTATGGAATATGCCGTAAGTCGATTTTTCATGTTTTCGTGGGCGCGTAACTGGCACGTATGAGATGGTAGTCAACGCAACTGGATTTCTTGTCATGGTATAAAGAGATTTAAAAAAAAATAATAGAAATTTAGTTCCCTTTGTTCGATTTATGCAATAGAAATCAGTTGTTACTGAAAGAGTTTTCAGTCTTTTTTAGCCTCTTGTGACACTATTTTCTGGGATTTCTACACTGCACATTGATCATCTTAGCATATTCAAAGTATCAATGCCAATTCAATGGCCCTAGTTAGAGAAAAAGAAAAAAAAATCCCTTTATTTGACTTAAGCAACAGGTGTCGTCTGCTATGGAATGTGCCATGAATCGATTGTTCATGTTTTCGTGGGCGCGTAACTGGCACGTATGAGATGGTAGTCAACGCAACTGGATTTCTTGTTATGGTATAAAGAGATTAAAAAAGATAAATAAAAATTTAGTTCCCTTTGTTTGATTTATGCAATAGAAATCAGTTGTTACTGAGACTTTTCAGTCTTTTTTAGCCACTTGTGACACTATTTTCTGGAATTTCTACACTGTACATTGATCATCTTAGCATATTGAAGGTATCAATGCCAATTCAATGGCCCTAGTAAGAGAAAAAGAAAAAAAAAATCCCTTTATTTGACTTAAGCAACAGGTGTCGTCTGCTATGGAATGTGCCGTAAGTCGATTTTTCATGTTTTCATGGTCGTGTAACTGGCACGTATGAGATGGTAGTCAACGCAACTGGATTTCTTGTCATGGTATAAAGAGATTAAAAAAAATAAATAAAAATTTAGTTCCCTTTGTTTGATTTATGCAATAGAAATCAGTTGTTACTGAAAGAGTTTTCAGTCTTTTTTAGCCACTTGTGACACTATTTTCTCGGGTTTCTACACTGTACATTGATCATCTTAGCTTATTCAAAGTATAAATGCCAATTCAATGGCCCTAGTAAGAGAAAAAGAAAAAAAAAAAAATCCCTATATTTGACTTAAGCAACAGGTGTCGTCTGCTATGGAATGTGCCGTAAGTCGATTTTTCATGTTTTTGCGGGTGCGTAACTGGCACGTATGAGACGGTAGTCAATGTAACTGGGTTTCTTGTCACGGTATAAAGAGATTTAAAAAAAATAAAAATTTAGTTTACTTTGTTTGATTTATGCAATAGGAAGCAGTTGCTACTGCAAGAGTTTTCATTCTTTTTTAGCCACTTGTGACATTATTTTCTTATTTTCTGGGGTTTCTACACTGTACATTGATCATCTTAGCATATTCAAAGTATCAATGTGCAGTATGGCAGTTGGCCTGAATTAGAAAAGCAAATCGAATCAAGGGATCAAGGGATCAGGGGAAGTCACTCTTGCAAGGTGCTAGAAGGCACCAAAACAAGGTCTTCTGTCACCCTGTTTTCTTAAATTTTCGCCCATTTTCAGTGAAATCTGGCATGTGTGGAGGGTGCATGCCTGGCAGTTTGCCAAGGACTGCATAACAGCCTTCAAAGAAGACTTAAAATCCACTTTTATGCCGATTTTCGTTCACTGTTTTCTATCGATATTTTCGGGCGCCATTTTTTATGGCTCAAAGCTTTCTGATTGGATGATTGTGGGGGTGTGTCTGCAATCTGATTGGCTGATTGGGTGCAATTTTGAATTTCTCAAAGCTTTTCTGATTGGATAATTTGAAGAGAGGGATGAGATTTGATTGGCTGATTGGACGCCATTTTGATTTTCAAAAACCTTCTGTGATTGGATAATTTAAGAGAGGCCTGAGATTTGATTGGCTGATTGGAAGGGGGGGGAAATCTCTGCATATCTATCGTAATTCTTCGGGTCATTTCAGCCTATTCAATGGCAAAGAGGGTTTGACCCCTTCACCAAGAGCTTTTTTGGGTCCTGATGGTCAGAGGTTGAATCCCCAACTTTGCCATTTTATCTATTTTACCTATTTTTATTATTAGTTATTCTTACATCTTATTGTATTTCACTGGCCTATTTCTAAATTCTTCAAACAAGAACAAGATTTCTTATTGGAAAAAGTTTATGCAACAGCAACCGGTTGCTTCTGAATCAATGTTTTTGCGCAGCGGTTAAACGTAAAATCAACTCATGACTCACGCTGTCACCAAAATTAGTTCAGTGTTTTTCGTGACCCTGTTAAGAAAACAAATTTGGTTTACCTTTCTTTGATTTGTGCAACAGGTATCAGTTGCCTCCGAAAGTGTCCAAATTAAATTTTTGATTTTATGCACAGCACGTAACGGTCACGTATGGGAGGGATAGTCATTGTAACCAATTCAATGGCCCTAGTAAGAGAAAAGGAAAAAAAATCCCTATATTTGATTCAAGCAAAAGGTGTCATCTGCTACGGAATGTGCCATAAGTCAATTTTTCATGTTTTTGCGAGCGCGTAACTGGCATGTATGAGATGGTCGTCAACACAACTGGATTTCTTGTCACGATATGAAGAGATAAAAAAATTAAAATTTAGTTCCCTTTGTTTGATTTATGCAATAGAAATCAGTTGTTACTAAGAAAGTTTTCAGTCTTTTTAGCCACTTGTGACACTATTTTCTGGAATTTCTACACTGTACATTGATCATCTTAGCATATTCAAAGTATCAATGCCAATTCAATGGCCCTAATAAGAGAAAAAGAAAAAAAAATCTCTATATTTGACTTAAGCAACAGGTGTCGTCTGCTATGGAATGTGCCGTAAGTCGATTTTTCATGTTTTCGTGGGCGCGTAACTGGCACGTATGAGATGGTAGTCAACGCAACTGGATTTCTTGTCATGGTATAAAGAGATTAAAAAAGATAAATAAAAATTTAGTTCCCTTTGTTTGATTTATGCAATAGAAATCAGTTGTTACTGAGAGTTTTCAGTCTTTTTTAGCCACTTGTGACACTATTTTCTGGAATTTCTACACTGTACATTGATCATCTTAGCATATTGAAAGTATCAATGCCAATTCAATGGCCCTAGTAAGAGAAAAAGAAAAAAAAATCCCTTTATTTGACTTAAGCAACAGGTGTCGTCTGCTATGGAATGTGTCGTAAGTCGATTTTTCATGTTTTCGCGGTCGTGTAACTGGCACGTATGAGATGGTAGTCAACGCAACTGGATTTCTTGTCATGGTATAAAGAGATTAAAAAAAATAAATAAAAATTTAGTTCCCTTTGTTTGATTTATGCAATAGAAATCAGTTGTTACTGAGAGTTTTCAGTCTTTTTTAGCCACTTGTGACACTATTTTCTCGGGTTTCTACACTGTACATTGATCATCTTAGCTTATTCAAAGTATAAATGCCAATTCAATGGCCCTAGTAAGAGAAAAAGAAAAAAAAAATCCCTATATTTGACTTAAGCAACAGGTGTCGTCTGCTATGGAATGTGCCGTAAGTCAATTTTTCATGTTTTCGCGGGTGCGTAACTGGCACGTATGAGACAGTAGTCAATGTAACTGGGTTTCTTGTCACGGTATAAAGAGATTTAAAAAAAATAAAAATTTAGTTCCCTTTGTTTGATTTATGCAATAGGAAGCAGTTGCTACTGCAAGAGTTTTCAGTCTTTTTTAGCCACTTGTGACATTATTTTCTTATTTTCTGGGGTTTCTACACTGTACATTGATCATCTTAGCATATTCAAAGTATCAATGTGCAGTATGGCAGTTGGCCTGAATTAGAAAAGCAAATCGAATCAAGGGATCAAGGGATCAGGGGAAGTCACTCTTGCAAGGTGCTAGAAGGCACCAAAACAAGGTCTTCTGTCACCCTGTTTTCTTAAATTTTCGCCGATTTTCAGTGAAATCTGGCATGTGTGGAGGGTGCATGCCTGGCAGTTTGCCAAGGACTGCATAACAGCCTTCAAAGAAGACTTAAAATCCACTTTTATGCCGATTTTCGTTCACTGTTTTCTATCGATATTTTCGGGCGCCATTTTTTATGGCTCAAAGCTTTCTGATTGGATGATTGTGGGGGTGTGTCTGCAATCTGATTGGCTGATTGGGTACAATTTTGAATTTCTCAAAGCTTTTCTGATTGGATAATTTGAAGAGAGGGATGAGATTTGATTGGCTGATTGGACGCCATTTTGATTTTCTAAAACCTTCTGTGATTGGATAATTTAAGAGAGGCCTGAGATTTGATTGGCTGATTGGAAGGGGGGGGGAAATCTCTGCATATCTATCGTAATTCTTCGGGTCATTTCAGCCTATTCAATGGCAAAGAGGGTTTGACCCCTTCACCAAGACCTTTTTTGGGTCCTGATGGTCAGAGGTTGAATCCCCAACTTTGCCATTTTATCTATTTTACCTATTTTTATTATTAGTTATTCTTACATCTTATTGTATTTCACTGGCCTATTTCTAAATTCTTCAAACAAGAACAAGATTTCTTATTGGAAAAAGTTTATGCAACAGCAACCGGTTGCTTCTGAATCAATGTTTTTGCGCAGCGGTTAAACATAAAATCGACTTATGACTCACGCTGTCACCAAAATTAGTTCAGTGTTTTTCGTGACCCTGTTAAGAAAACAAATTTGGTTTACCTTTCTTTCATTTGTGCAACAGGTATCAGTGGCCTCCTAAAGTGTCCAAATTGAATTTTTGATTTTATGCACAGCACGTAACGGTCACGTATGGGAGGGATAGTCATCGTAACCAATTCAATGGCCCTAGTAAGAGAAAAGGAAAAAAAAATCCCTATATTTGATTTAAGCAAAAGGTGTCATCTGCTATGGAATGTGCCATAAGTCAATTTTTCATGTTTTCGCGAGCGCGTAACTGGCACGTATGAGATGGTCGTCAACACAACTGGATTTCTTGTCACGGTATGAAGAGATAAAAAAATTAAAATTTAGTTCCCTTTGTTTGATTTATGCAATAGAAATCAGTTGTTACTAAGAAAGTTTTCAGTCTTTTTAGCCACTTGTGACATTATTTTCTGGAATTTCTACACTGTACATTCATCATCTTAGCATATTCAAAGTATCAATGCCAATTCAATGGCCCTAATAAGAGAAAAAGAAAAAAAAATCTCTATATTTGACTTAAGCAACAGGTGTCGTCTGCTATGGAATATGCCGTAAGTCGATTTTTCATGTTTTCGTGGGCACGTAACTTGCACGTATGAGATGGTAGTCAACGCAACTGGATTTCTTGTCATGGTATAAAGAGATTTAAAAAAAAATAATAGAAATTTAGTTCCCTTTGTTCGATTTATGCAATAGAAATCAGTTGTTACTGAAAGAGTTTTCAGTCTTTTTTAGCCTCTTGTGACACTATTTTCTGGGATTTCTACACTGCACATTGATCATCTTAGCATATTCAAAGTATCAATGCCAATTCAATGGCCCTAGAAAGAGAAAAAGAAAAAAAAAATCCCTTTATTTGACTTAAGCAACAGGTGTCGTCTGCTATGGAATGTGCCATAAGTCAATTTTTCATGTTTTCGCGGTCGTGTAACTGGCACGTATGAGATGGTAGTCAACGCAACTGGATTTCTTGTCATGGTATAAAGAGATTAAAAAAGATAAATAAAAATTTAGTTCCCTTTGTTTGATTTATGCAATAGAAATCAGTTGTTACTGAGAGTTTTCAGTCTTTTTTAGCCACTTGTGACACTATTTTCTGGAATTTCTACACTGTACATTGATCATCTTAGCATATTCAAAGTATCAATGCCAATTCAATGGCCCTAGTAAGAGAAAAGGAAAAAAAAATCCCTATATTTGATTTAAGCAAAAGGTGTCATCTGCTACGGAATGTGCCATAAGTCAATTTTTCATGTTTTCGCGAGCGCGTAACTGGCATGTATGAGATGGTCGTCAACACAACTCGATTTCTTGTCACGATATGAAGAGATAAAAAAATTAAAATTTAGTTCCCTTTGTTTGATTTATGCAATAGAAATCAGTTGTTACTAAGAAAGTTTTCAGTCTTTTTAGCCACTTGTGACACTATTTTCTGGAATTTCTACACTGTACATTGATCATCTTAGCATATTCAAAGTATCAATGCCAATTCAATGGCCCTAATAAGAGAAAAAGAAAAAAAAATCTCTATATTTGACTTAAGCAACAGGTGTCGTCTGCTATGGAATGTGCCGTAAGTCGATTTTTCATGTTTTCGTGGGCCCGTAACTGGCACGTATGAGATGGTAGTCAACGCAACTGGATTTCTTGTCATAGTATAAAGAGATTTAAAAACAAATGATAGAAATTTACTTCCCTTTGTTCGATTTATGCAATAGAAATCAGTTGTTACTGAGAGTTTTCAGTCTTTTTTAGCCTCTTGTGACACTATTTTCTGGGATTTCTACACTGCACATTGATCATCTTAGCATATTGAAGGTATCAATGCCAATTCAATGGCCCTAGTAAGAGAAAAAGAAAAAAAAATCCCTTTATTTGACTTAAGCAACAGGTGTCGTCTGCTATGAAATGTGCCGTAAGTCGATTTTTCATGTTTTCGCGGTCGTGTAACTGGCACGTATGAGATGGTAGTCAACGCAACTGGATTTCTTGTCATGGTATAAAGAGATTAAAAAAAATAAATAAAAATTTAGTTCCCTTTGTTTGATTTATGCAATAGAAATCAGTTGTTACTGAAAGAGTTTTCAGTCTTTTTTAGCCACTTGTGACACTATTTTCTCGGGTTTCTACACTGTACATTGATCATCTTAGCTTATTCAAAGTATAAATGCCAATTCAATGGCCCTAGTAAGAGAAAAAGAAAAAAAAAATCCCTATATTTGACTGAAGCAACAGGTGTCGTCTGCTATGGAATGTGCCGTAAGTCGATTTTTCATGTTTTCGCGGGTGCGTAACTGGCACGTATGAGACGGTAGTCAATGTAACTGGGTTTCTTGTCACGGTATAAAGAGATTTAAAAAAAATAAAAATTTAGTTCCCTTTGTTTGATTTATGCAATAGGAAGCAGTTGCTACTGCAAGAGTTTTCAGTCTTTTTTAGCCACTTTTGACATTATTTTCTTATTTTCTGGGGTTTCTACACTGTACATTGATCATCTTAGCATATTCAAAGTATCAATGTGCAGTATGGCAGTTGGCCTGAATTAGAAAAGCAAATCGAATCAAGGGATCAAGGGATCAGGGGAAGTCACTCTTGCAAGGTGCTAGAAGGCACCAAAACAAGGTCTTCTGTCACCCTGTTTTCTTAAATTTTCGCCCATTTTCAGTGAAATCTGGCATGTGTGGAGGGTGCATGCCTGGCAGTTTGCCAAGGACTGCATAACAGCCTTCAAAGAAGACTTAAAATCCACTTTTATGCCGATTTTCGTTCACTGTTTTCTATCGATATTTTCGGGCGCCATTTTTTATGGCTCAAAGCTTTCTGATTGGATGATTGTGAGGGTGTGTCTGCAATCTGATTGGCTGATTGGGTGCAATTTTGAATTTCTCAAAGCTTTTCTGATTGGATAATTTGAAGAGAGGGATGAGATTTGATGGGCTGATTGGACGCCATTTTGATTTTCTAAAACCTTCTGTGATTGGATAATTTAAGAGAGGCCTGAGATTTGATTGGCTGATTGGAAGGGGGGGGAAATCTCTGCATATCTATCGTAATTCTTCGGGTCATTTCAGCCTATTCAATGGCAAAGAGGGTTTGACCCCTTCACCAAGAGCTTTTTTGGGTCCTGATGGTCAGAGGTTGAATCCCCAACTTTGCCATTTTATCTATTTTACCTATTTTTATTATTAGTTATTCTTACATCTTATTGTATTTCACTGGCCTATTTCTAAATTCTTCAAACAAGAACAAGATTTCTTATTGGAAAAAGTTTATGCAACAGCAACCGGTTGCTTCTGAATCAATGTTTTTGCGCAGCGGTTAAACATAAAATCGACTTATGACTCACGCTGTCACCAAAATTAGTTCAGTGTTTTTCGTGACCCTGTTAAGAAAACAAATTTGGTTTACCTTTCTTTGATTTGTGCAACAGGTATCAGTTGCCTCCGAAAGTGTCCAAATTGAATATTTGATTTTATGCACAGCACGTAACGGTCACGTATGGGAGGGATAGTCATCGTAACCAATTCAATGGCCCTAGTAAGAGAAAAGGAAAAAAAAATCCCTATATTTGATTTAAGCAAAAGGTGTCATCTGCTATGGAATGTGCCATAAGTCAATTTTTCATGTTTTCGCGAGCGCGTAACTGGCATGTATGAGATGGTCGTCAACACAACTGGATTTCTTGTCACAGTATGAAGAGATAAAAAAATTAAAATTTAGTTCCCTTTGTTTGATTTATGCAATAGAAATCAGTTGTTACTAAGAAAGTTTTCAGTCTTTTTAGCCACTTGTGACACTATTTTCTGGAATTTCTACACTGTACATTGATCATCTTAGCATATTCAAAGTATCAATGCCAATTCAATGGCCCTAATAAGAGAAAAAGAAAAAAAAATCTCTATATTTGACTTAAGCAACAGGTGTCGTCTGCTATGGAATATGCCGTAAGTCGATTTTTCATGTTTTCGTGGGCACGTAACTGGCACGTATGAGATGGTAGTCAACGCAACTGGATTTCTTGTCATGGTATAAAGAGATTTAAAAAAAAATAATAGAAATTTAGTTCCCTTTGTTCGATTTATGCAATAGAAATCAGTTGTTACTGAAAGAGTTTTCAGTCATTTTTAGCCTCTTGTGCCACTATTTTCTGGGATTTCTACACTGCACATTGATCATCTCAGCATATTCAAAGTATCAATGCCAATTCAATGGCCCTAGAAAGAGAAAAAAAAAAAAAAATCCCTTTATTTGACTTAAGCAACAGGTGTCGTCTGCTATGGAATGTGCCATAAGTCGATTTTTCATGTTTTCGCGGGCGCGTAACTGCCACGTATGAGATGGTAGTCAACGCAACTGGATTTCTTGTCATGGTATAAAGAGATTATAAAAGATAAATAAAAATTTAGTTCCCTTTGTTTGATTTATGCAATAGAAATCAGTTGTTACTGAGAGTTTTCAGTCTTTTTTAGTCACTTGTGACACTATTTTCTGGAATTTCTACACTGTACATTGATCATCTTAGCATATTGAAGGTATCAATGCCAAATCAATGACCCTAGTAAGAGAAAAAGAAAAAAAAAATCCCTATATTTGACTTAAGCAACAGGTGTCGTCTGCTATGGAATGTGCCGTAAGTCGATTTTTCATGTTTTCGCGGTCGTGTAACTGGCACGTATGAGATGGTAGTCAACGCAACTGGATTTCTTGTCATGGTATAAAGAGATTAAAAAAAATAAATAAAAATTTAGTTCCCTTTGTTTGATTTATGCAATAGAAATCAGTTGTTACTGAAAGAGTTTTCAGTCTTTTTTAGCCACTCGTGACACTATTTTCTCGGGTTTCTACACTGTACATTGATCATCTTAGCTTATTCAAAGTATAAATGCCAATTCAATGGCCCTAGTAAGAGAAAAAGAAAAAAAAAATCCCTATATTTGACTTAAGCAACAGGTGTCGTCTGCTATGGAATGTGCCGTAAGTTGATTTTTCATGTTTTCGCGGGTGCGTAACTGGCACGTATGAGACGGTAGTCAATGTAACTGGGTTTCTTGTCACGGTATAAAGAGATTTAAAAAAAATAAAAATTTAGTTCCCTTTGTTTGATTTATGCAATAGGAAGCAGTTGCTACTGCAAGAGTTTTCAGTCTTTTTTAGCCACTTGTGACATTATTTTCTTATTTTCTGGGGTTTCTACACTGTACATTGATCATCTTAGCATATTCAAAGTATCAATGTGCAGTATGGCAGTTGGCCTGAATTAGAAAAGCAAATCGAATCAAGGGATCAAGGGATCAGGGGAAGTCACTCTTGCAAGGTGCTAGAAGGCACCAAAACAAGGTCTTATGTCACCCTGTTTTCTTAAATTTTCGCCCATTTTCAGTGAAATCTGGCATGTGTGGAGGGTGCATGCCTGGCAGTTTGCCAAGGACTGCATAACAGCCTTCAAAGAAGACTTAAAATCCACTTTTATGCCGATTTTCGTTCACTGTTTTCTATCGATATTTTCGGGCGCCATTTTTTATGGCTCAAAGCTTTCTGATTGGATGATTGTGGGGGTGTGTCTGCAATCTGATTGGCTGATTGGGTGCAATTTTGAATTTCTCAAAGCTTTTCTGATTGGATAATTTGAAGAGAGGGATGAGATTTGATTGGCTGATTGGACGCCATTTTGATTTTCTAAAACCTTCTGTGATTGGATAATTTAAGAGAGGCCTGAGATTTGATTTGCTGATTGGAAGGGGGGGAAATCTCTGCATATCTATCGTAATTCTTCGGGTCATTTCAGCCTATTCAATGGCAAAGAGGGTTTGACCCCTTCACCAAGACCTTTTTTGGGTCCTGATGGTCAGAGGTTGAATCCCCAACTTTGCCATTTTATCTATTTTACCTATTTTTATTATTAGTTATTCTTACATCTTATTGTATTTCACTGGCCTATTTCTAAATTCTTCAAACAAGAACAAGATTTCTTATTGGAAAAAGTTTATGCAACAGCAACCGGTTGCTTCTGAATCAATGTTTTTGCGCAGCGGTTAAACATAAAATCGACTTATGACTCACGCTGTCACCAAAATTAGTTCAGTGTTTTTCGTGACCCTGTTAAGAAAACAAATTTGGTTTACCTTTCTTTGATTTGTGCAACAGGTATCAGTTGCCTCCGAAAGTGTCCAAATTGAATTTTTGATTTTATGCACAGCACGTAACGGTCACGTATGGGAGGGATAGTCATCGTAACCAATTCAATGGCCCTAGTAAGAGAAAAGGAAAAAAAAATCCCTATATCTGATTTAAGCAAAAGGTGTCATCTGCTATGGAATGTGCCATAAGTCAATTTTTCATGTTTTCGCGAGCGCGTAACTGGCATGTATGAGATGGTCGTCAACACAACTGGATTTCTTGTCACTGTATGAACAGATAAAAAAATTAAAATTTAGTTCCCTTTGTTTGATTTATGCAATAGAAATCAGTTGTTACTAAGAAAGTTTTCAGTCTTTTTAGCCACTTGTGACACTATTTTCTGGAATTTCTACACTGTACATTGATCATCTTAGCATATTCAAAGTATCAATGCCAATTCAATGGCCCTAATAAGAGAAAAAGAAAAAAAAATCTCCATATTTGACTTAAGCAACAGGTGTCGTCTGCTATGGAATATGCCGTAAGTCGATTTTTCATGTTTTTGTGGGCGCGTAACTGGCACGTATGAGATGGTAGTCAACGCAACTGGATTTCTTGTCATGGTATAAAGAGATTTAAAAAAAAATAATAGAAATTTAGTTCCCTTTGTTCGATTTATGCAATAGAAATCAGTTGTTACTGAAAGAGTTTTCAGTCTTTTTTAGCCTCTTGTGACCCTATTTTCTGGAATTTCTACACTGCACATTGATCATCTTAGCATATTCAAAGTATCAATGCCAATTCAATGGCCCTAGTAAGAGAAAAAGAAAAAGAAAATCCCTTTATTTGACTTAAGCAACAGCTGTCGTCTGCTATGGAATGTGCCATAAGTCGATTTTTCATGTTTTCACGGACGCGTAACTGGCACATATGAGATGGTAGTCAACGCAACTGGATTTCTTGTCATGGTATAAAGAGATTAAAAAAGATAAATAAAAATTTAGTTCCCTTTGTTTGATTTATGCAATAGAAATCAGTTGTTACTGAGAGTTTTCAGTCTTTTTTAGCCACTTGTGACACTATTTTCTGGAATTTCTACACTGTACATTGATCATCTTAGCATATTGAAGGTATCAATGCCAATTCAATGGCCCTAGTAAGAGAAAAAGAAAAAAAAATCCCTTTGTTTGACTTAAGCAACAGGTGTTGTCTGCTATGGAATATGCCATAAGTCGATTTTTCATGTTTTCGTGGGCGCGTAACTGGCACGTATGAGATGGTAGTCAACGCAACTGGATTTCTTGTCATGGTATAAAGAGATTTAAAAAATTAGAAATTTAGTTCCCTTTGTTCGATTTATGCAATAGAAATCAGTTGTTACTGAAAGAGTTTTCAGTCTTTTTTAGCCTCTTGTGACACTATTTTCTGGGATTTCTACACTGCACATTGATCATCTTAGCATATTCAATGTATCAATGCCTATTCAATGGCCCTAGAAAGAGAAAAAGAAAAAAAAAATCCCTTTATTTGACTTAAGCAACAGGTGTCGTCTGCTATGGAATGTGCCATAAGTCGATTTTTCATGTTTTCGCGGGCGCGTAACTGCCACATATGAGATGGTAGTCAATGCAACTGGATTTCTTGTCATGGTATAAAGAGATTAAAAAAGATAAATTAAAATTTAGTTCCCTTTGTTTGATTTATGCAATAGAAATCAGTTGTTACTAAGAAAGTTTTCAGTCTTTTTAGCCACTTGTGACACTATTTTCTGGAATTTCTACACTGTACATTGATCATCTTAGCATATTCAAAGTATCAATGCCAATTCAATGGCCCTAATAAGAGAAAAAGAAAAAATAATCTCTATATTTGACTTAAGCAACAGGTGTCGTCTGCTATGGAATGTGCCGTAAGTCGATTTTTCATGTTTTCGTGGGCGCGTAACTGGCACGTATGAGATGGTAGTCAACGCAACTGGATTTCTTGTCATGGTATAAAGAGATTTAAAAACAAATGATAGAAATTTAGTTCCCTTTGTTCGATTTATGCAATAGAAATCAGTTGTTACTGAGAGTTTTCAGTCTTTTTTAGCCTCTTGTGACACTATTTTCTGGGATTTCTACACTGCACATTGATCATCTTAGCATATTGAAGGTATCAATGCCAATTCAATGGCCCTAGTAAGAGAAAAAGAAAAAAAAATCCCTTTATTTGACTTAAGCAACAGGTGTCGTCTGCTATGGAATGTGCCATAAGTCGATTTTTCATGTTTTCGCGGGCGCGTAACTGGCACGTATGAGATGGTAGTCAACGCAACTGGATTTCTTGTCATGGTATAAAGAGATTAAAAAAAATAAATAAAAATTTAGTTCCCTTTGTTTGATTTATGCAATAGAAATCAGTTGTTACTGAAAGAGTTTTCAGTCTTTTTTAGCCACTTGTGACACTATTTTCTCGGGTTTCTACACTGTACATTGATCATCTTAGCTTATTCAAAGTATAAATGCCAATTCAATGGCCCTAGTAAGAGAAAAAGAAAAAAAAAATCCCTATATTTGACTTAAGCAACAGGTGTCGTCTGCTATGGAATGTGCCGTAAGTCGATTTTTCATGTTTTCGCGGGTGCGTAACTGGCACGTATGAGACGGTAGTCAATGTAACTGGGTTTCTTGTCATGGTATAAAGAGATTTAGAAAAAATAAAAATTTAGTTCCCTTTGTTTGATTTATGCAATAGGAAGCAGTTGCTACTGCAAGAGTTTTCAGACTTTTTTAGCCACTTGTGACATTATTTTCTTATTTTCTGGGGTTTCTACACTGTACATTGATCATCTTAACATATTCAAAGTATCAATGTGCAGTATGGCAGTTGGCCTGAATTAGAAAAGCAAATCGAATCAAGGGATCAAGGGATCAGGGGAAGTCACTCTTGCAAGGTGCTAGAAGGCACCAAAACAAGGTCTTCTGTCACCCTGTTTTCTTAAATTTTCGCCCATTTTCAGTGAAATCTGGCATGTGTGGAGGGTGCATGCCTGGCAGTTTGCCAAGGACTGCATAACAGCCTTCAAAGAAGACTTAAAATCCACTTTTATGCCGATTTTCGTTCACTGTTTTCTATCGATATTTTCGGGCGCCATTTTTTATGGCTCAAAGCTTTCTGATTGGATGATTGTGGGGGTGTGTCTGCAATCTGATTGGCTGATTGGGTGCAATTTTGAATTTCTCAAAGCTTTTCTGATTGGATAATTTGAAGAGAGGGATGAGATTTGATTGGCTGATTGGACGCCATTTTGATTTTCTAAAACCTTCTGTGATTGGATAATTTAAGAGAGGCCTGAGATTTGATTGGCTGATTGGAACGGGGGAGGGGAAATCTCTGCATATCTATGGTAATTCTTCGGGTCATTTCAGCCTATTCAATGGCAAAGAGGGTTTGACCCCTTCACCAAGACCTTTTTTGGGTCCTGATGGTCAGAGGTTGAATCCCCAACTTTGCCATTTTATCTATTTTACCTATTTTTATTATTAGTTATTCTTACATCTTATTGTATTTCACTGGCCTATTTCTAAATTCTTCAAACAAGAACAAGATTTCTTATTGGAAAAAGTTTATGCAACAGCAACCGGTTGCTTCTGAATCAATGTTTTTGCGCAGCAGTTAAACATAAAATCGACTTATGACTCACGCTGTCACCAAAATTAGTTCAGTGTTTTTCGTGACCCTGTTAAGAAAACAAATTTGGTTTACCTTTCTTTGATTTGTGCAACAGGTATCAGTTGCCTCCGAAAGTGTCCAAATTGAATTTTTGATTTTATGCACAGCACGTAACGGTCACGTATGGGAGGGATAGTCATCGTAACCAATTCAATGGCCCTAGTAAGAGAAAAGGAAAAAAAAATCCCTATATTTGATTTAAGCAAAAGGTGTCATCTGCTATGGAATGTGCCATAAGTCAATTTTTCATGTTTTCGCGAGCGCGTAACTGGCATGTATGAGATAGTCGTCAACACAACTGGATTTCTTGTCACGGTATGAAGAGATAAAAAAATTAAAATTTAGTTCCCTTTGTTTGATTTATGCAATAGAAATCAGTTGTTACTAAGAAAGTTTTCAGTCTTTTTAGCCACTTGTGACACTATTTTCTGGAATTTCTACACTGTACATTGATCATCTTAGCATATTCAAAGTATCAATGCCAATTCAATGGCCCTAATAAGAGAAAAAGAAAAAAAAATCTCTATATTTGACTTAAGCAACAGGTGTCGTCTGCTATGGAATATGCCGTAAGTCGATTTTTCATGTTTTCGTGGGCGCGTAACTGGCACGTATGAGATGGTAGTCAACGGAACTGGATTTCTTGTCATGGTATAAAGAGATTTAAAAAAAAATAGTAGAAATTTAGTTCCCATTGTTTGATTTATGCAATAGAAATCAGTTGTTACTGAAAGAGTTTTCAGTCTTTTTCAGCCTCTTGTGACACTATTTTCTGGGATTTCTACACTGCACATTGATCATCTTAGCATATTCAAAGTATCAATGCCAATTCAATGGCCCTAGTAAGAGAAAAAGAAAAAAAAAAAACCCTCTATTTGACTTAAGCAACAGGTGTCGTCTGCTATGGAATGTGCCATAAGTCGATTTTTCATGTTTTCGCGGGCGCGTAACTGGCACGTATGAGATGGTAGTCAACGCAACTGGATTTCTTGTCATGGTATAAAGAGATTAAAAAAAATAAATAAAAATTTAATTTCCTTTGTTTGATTTATGCAATAGAAATCAGTTGTTACTGAGAGTTTTCAGTCTTTTTTAGCCACTTGTGACACTATTTTCTGGAATTTCTACACTGTACATTGATCATCTTAGCATATTGAAGGTATCAATGCCAATTCAATGGCCCTAGTAAGAGAAACAGAAAAAAAAAATCCCTTTATTTGACTTAAGCAACAGGTGTCGTCTGCTATGGAATGTGCCGTAAGTCGATTTTTCATGTTTTAGCTGTCGTGTAACTGGCACGTATGAGATGGTAGTCAACGCAACTGGATTTCTTGTCATGGTATAAAGAGATTAAAAAAAATAAATAAAAATTTAGTTCCCTTTGTTTGATTTATGCAATAGAAATCAGTTGTTACTGAAAGAGTTTTCAGTCTTTTTTAGCCACTTGTGACACTATTTTCTCGGGTTTCTACACTGTACATTGATCATCTTAGTTTATTCAAAGTATAAATGCCAATTCAATGGCACTAGTAAGAGAAAAACAAAAAAAAAATCCCTATATTTGACTTAAGCAACAGGTGTCGTCTGCTATGGAATGTGCCGTAAGTCGATTTTTCATGTTTTTGCGGGTGCGTAACTGGCACGTATGAGACGGTAGTCAATGTAACTGGGTTTCTTGTCACGGTATAAAGAGATTTAAAAAAAATAAAAATTTAGTTCCCTTTGTTTGATTTATGCAATAGGAAGCAGTTGCTACTGCAAGAGTTTTCAGTCTTTTATAGCCACTTGTGACACTATTTTCTGGGATTTCTACACTGTACATTGATCATCTTAGCATATTGAAGGTATCAATACCAATTGAATGGCCCTAGTAAGAGAAAAAGAAAAAAAAAATCCCTTTATTTGACTAAAGCAACAGGTGTCGTCTGCTATGGAATGTGCCGTCCGTCGATTTTTCATGTTTTCGCGGGTGCGTAACTGGCACGTATGAGACGGTAGTCAATGTAACTGGGTTTCTTATCACGGTATAAAGAGATTTAAAAAAAATAAAAATTTAGTTCCCTTTGTTTGATTTATGCAATAGGAAGCAGTTGCTACTGCAAGAGTTTTCAGTCTTTTTTAGCCACTTGTGACACTATTTTCTGGGATTTCTACACTGTACATTGATCATCTTAGCATATTGAAGGTATCAATGCCAATTCAATGGCCCTAGTAAGAGAAAAAAAAAAAAAATCCCTTTATTTCACTTAAGCAACAGGTGTCGTCTGCTATGGAATGTGCCATAAGTCGAATTTTCATGTTTTCGCGGGCGCATAACTGGCATGTATGAGATGGTAGTCAACGCAACTGGATTTCTTGTCATGGTATAAAGAGATTAAAAAAGATAAATAAAAATTTAGTTCCCTTTCTTTGATTTATGCAATAGAAATCTGTTGTTACTGAAAGAGTTTTCAGTGTTTTTTAGCCACTTGTGACACTATTTTCTGGAATTTCTACACTGTACATTGATCATCTTAGCATATTGAAGGTATCAATGCCAATTCAATGGCCCTAGTAAGAGAAAAAGAAAAAAAAAATCCCTTTATTTGACTTAAGCAACAGGTGTAGTCTGCTATGGAATGTGCCATAAGTCGATTTTTCATGTTTTCGCGTACGCGTAACTGGCACGTATGAGATGATAGTCAATGCAACTGGATTTCTTGTCATGGTATAAAGAGATTAAAAAAGATAAATAAAAATTTAGTTCCCTTTGTTTGATTTATGCAATAGAAATCTGTTGTTACTGAGAGTTTTCAGTGTTTTTTAGCCTCTTGTGACACTATTTTCTGGAATTTCTACACTGTACATTGATCATCTTAGCATATTGAAGGTATCAATGCCAATTCAATGGCCCTAGTAAGAGAAAAAGAAAAAAAAATCCCTTTATTTGACTTAAGCAACAGGTGTCGTCTGCTATGGAATGTGCCGTAAGTCGATTTTTCATGTTTTCGCGGTCGTGTAACTGGCACGTATGAGATGGTAGTCAACGCAACTGGATTTCTTGTCATGGTATAAATAGATAAAAAAAATAAATAAAAATTTAGTTCCCTTTCTTTGATTTATGCAATAGAAATCAGTTGTTACTGAAAGAGTTTTCAGTCTTTTTTAGCCACTTGTGACACTATTTTCTGGGGTTTCCACACTGTACATTGATCATCTTAGCTTATTCAAAGTATAAATGCCTATTCAATGGCCCTAGTAAGAGAAAAAGAAAAAAAAATCCCTATATTTGACTTAAGCAACAGGTGTCGTCTGCTATGGAATGTGCCGTAAGTCGATTTTTCATGTTTTCGTGGGTGCGTAACTGGCACGTATGAGACGGTAGTCAATGTAACTGGGTTTCTTGTCACGGTATAAAGAGATTTAAAAAAAAAAAAATTAGTTCCCTTTGTTTGATTTATGCAATAGGAAGCAGTTGCTACTGCAAGAGTTTTCAGTCTTTTTTAGCCACTTGTGACATTATTTTCTTATTTTCTGGGCTTTCTACATTGTACATTGATCATCTTAGCATATTCAAAGTATCAATGTGCAGTATGGCAGTTGGCCTGAATTAGAAAAGCAAATCGAATCAAGGGATCAAGGGATCAGGGGAAGTCACTCTTGCAAGGTGCTAGAAGGCACCTAAACAAGGTCTTCTGTCACCCTGTTTTCTTAAATTTTCGCCCATTTTCAGTGAAATCTGGCATATGTGGAGGGTGCATGCCTGGCAGTTTGCCAAGGACTGCATAACAGCCTTCAAAGAAGACTTAAAATCCACTTTTATGCCGATTTTCGTTCACTGTTTTCTATCGATATTTTCGGGCGCCATTTTTTATGGCTCAAAACTTTCTGATTGGATGATTGTGGGGGTGTGTCTGCAATCTGATTGGCTGATTGGGTGCAATTTTGAATTTCTCAAAGCTTTTCTGATTGGATAATTTGAAGAGAGGGATGAGATTTGATTGGCTGATTGGACGCCATTTTGATTTTCTAAAACCTTCTGTGATTGGATAATTTAAGAGAGGCCTGAGATTTGATTGGCTGATTGGAAGGGGGGGGAAATCTCTGCATATCTATCGTAATTCTTCGGGTCATTTCAGCCTATTCAATGGCAAAGAGGGTTTGACCCCTTCACCAAGACCTTTTTTGGGTCCTGATGGTCAGAGGTTGAATCCCCAACTTTGCCATTTTATCTATTTTACCTATTTTTATTATTAGTTATTCTTACATCTTATTGTATTTCACTGGCCTATTTCTAAATTCTTCAAACAAGAACAAGATTTCTTATTGGAAAAAGTTTATGCAACAGCAACCGGTTGCTTCTGAATCAATGTTTTTGCGCATTGGTTAAACATAAAATCGACTTATAACTCACGCTGTCACCAAAATTAGTTCACTGTTTTTCGTGACCCTGTTAAGAAAACAAATTTGGTTTACCTTTCTTTGATTTGTGCAACAGGTATCAGTTGCCTCCGAAAGTGTCCAAATTGATTTTTTGATTTTATGCACAGCACGTAACGGTCACGTATGGGAGGGATAGTCATCGTAACCAATTCAATGGCCCTAGTAAGTGAAAAGGAAAAAAAAATCCCTATATTTGATTTAAGCAAAAGGTGTCATCTGCTATGGAATGTGCCATAAATCAATTTTTCATGTTTTCGCGAGCGCGGAACTGGCATGTATGAGATGGTCTTCAACACAACTGGATTTCTTGTCACGGTATGAAGAGATAAAAAAATTAAAATTTAGTTCCCTTTGTTCGATTTATGCAATAGAAATCAGTTGTTACTAAGAAAGTTTTCAGTCTTTTTAGCCACTTGTGACACTATTTTCTGGAATTTCTACACTGTACATTGATCATCTTAGCATATTCAAAGTATCAATGCCAATTCAATGGCTCTTATAAGAGAAAAAGAAAAAAAAATCTCTATATTTGACTTAAGCAAAAGGTGTCGTCTGCTATGGAATATGCCGTAAGTCGATTTTTCATGTTTTCGTGGGTGCGTAACTGGCACATATGAGATGGTAGTCAACGCAACTGGATTTCTTGTCATGGTATAAAGAGATTTAAAAAAAAATAATAGAAATTTAGTTCCCTTTGTTCGATTTATGCAATAGAAATCAGTTGTTACTGAAAGCGTTTTCAGTCTTTTTTAGCCTCTTGTGACACTATTTTCTGGGATTTCTACACTGCACATTGATCATCTTAGCATATTCAAAGTATCAATGCTAATTCAATGGCCCTAGTAAGATTAAAAAAAAAAAAAAAATCCCTTTATTTCACTTAAGCAACAGGTGTCGTCTGCTATGGAATGTGCCATAAGTCGATTTTTCATGTTTTCGCGGGCGCATAACTGGCATGTATGAGATGGTAGTCAACGCAACTGGATTTCTTGTCATGGTATAAAGAGATTAATAAAGATAAATAAAAATTTAGTTCCCTTTGTTTGATTTATGCAATAGAAATCAGTTGTTACTGAAAGAGTTTTCAGTGTTTTTTAGCCACTTGTGACACTATTTTCTGGAATTTCTGCACTGTACATTGATCATCTTAGCATATTGAAGGTATCAATGCCAATTCAATGGCCCTAGTAAGAGAAAAAGAAAAAAAAATCCCTTTATTTGACTTAAGCAACAGGTGTCGTCTGCTATGGAATGTGCCATAAGTCGATTTTTCATGTTTTCGCGTGCGCGTAACTGGCACGTATGAGTAGGTAGTCAATGCAACTGTATTTCTTGTCATGGTATAAAGAGATTAAAAAAGATAAATAAAAATTTAGTTCCCTTTGTTTGATTTATGCAATAGAAATCTGTTGTTACTGAGAGTTTTCAGTGTTTTTTAGCCTCTTGTGACACTATTTTCTGGAATTTCTACACTGTACATTGATCATCTTAGCATATTGAAGGTATCAATGCCAATTCAATGGCCCTAGTAAGAGAAAAAGAAAAAAAAAATCCCTTTATTTGACTTAAGCAACAGGTGTCGTCTGCTATGGAATGTGCCATAAGTCGATTTTTCATGTTTTCGCGTGCGCGTAACTGGCACGTATGAGATGGTAGTCAATGCAACTGGATTTCTTGTCATGGTATAAAGATATTAAAAAAGATAAATAAAAATTTAGTTGCCTTTGTTTGATTTATGCAATAGAAATCTGTTGTTACTGAGAGTTTTCAGTGTTTTTTAGCCTCTTGTGACACTATTTTCTGGAATTTCTACACTGTACATTGATCATCTTAGCATATTGAAGGTATCAATGCCAATTCAATGGCCCTAGTAAGAGAAAAAGAAAAAAAAATCCCTTTATTTGACTTAAGCAACAGGTGTCGTCTGCTATGGAATGTGCCGTAAGTCGATTTTTCATGTTTTCGCGGTCGTGTAACTGGCACGTATGAGATGGTAGTCAACGCAACTGGATTTCTTGTCATGGTATAAAGAGATTAAAAAAAATAAATAAAAATTTAGTTCCCTTTGTTTGATTTATGCAATAGAAATCAGTTGTTACTGAAAGAGTTTTCAGTCTTTTTTAGCCACTTGTGACACTATTTTCTGGGGTTTCTACACTGTACATTGATCATCTTAGCTTATTCAAAGTATAAATGCCAATTGAATGGCCCTAGTAAGAGAAAAAGAAAAAAAAAATCCCTATATTTGACTTAAGCAACAGGTATCGTCTACTATGGAATGTGCCGTAAGTCGATTTTTCATGTTTTCGCGGGTGCGTAACTGGCACGTATGAGACGGTAGTCAATGTAACTGGGTTTCTTGTCACGGTATAAAGAGATTTAAAAAAAATAAAAATTTAGTTTCCTTTGTTTGATTTATGCAGTAGGAAGCAGTTGCTACTGCAAGAGTTTTTAGTCTTTTTTAGCCACTTGTGACATTATTTTCTTATTTTCTCGGGTTTCTACACTGTACATTGATCATCTTAGCATATTCAAAGTATCAATGTGCAGTATGGCAGTTGGCCTGAATTACAAAAGCAAATCGAATCAAGGGATCAGGGGAAGTCACTCTTGCAAGGTGCTAGAAGGCACCAAAACAAGGTCTTCTGTCACCCTGTTTTCTTAAATTTTCGCCCATTTTCAGTGAAATCTGGCATTTGTGGAGGGTGCATGCCTGGCAGTTTGCCAAGGACTGCATAACAGCCTTCAAAGAAGACTTAAAATCCACTTTTATGCCGATTTTCGTTCACTGTTTTCTATCGATATTTTCGGGCGCCATTTTTTATGGCTCAAAGCTTTCTGATTGGATGATTGTGGGGGTGTGTCTGCAATCTGATTGGCTGATTGGGTGCAATTTTGAATTTCTCAAAGCTTTTCTGATTGGATAATTTGAAGAGAGGGATGAGATTTGATTGGCTGATTGGACGCCATTTTGATTTTCTAAAACCTTCTGTGATTGGATAATTTAAGAGAGGCCTGAGATTTGATTGGCTGATTGGAAGGTGGGGAAATCTCTGCATATCTCTCGTAATTCTTCGGGTCATTTCAGCCTATTCAATGGCAAAGAGGGTTTGACCCCTTCACCAAGAGCTTTTTTGGGTCCTGATGGTCAGAGGTTGAATCCCCAACTTTGCCATTTTATCTATTTTACCTATTTTTATTATTAATTATTCTTACATCTTATTGTATTTCACTGGCCTATTTCTAAATTCTTCAAACAAGAACAAGATTTCTTATTGGAAAAAGTTTATGCAACAGCAACCGGTTGCTTCTGAATCAATGTTTTTGCGCAGCGGTTAAACATAAAATCGACTTATGACTCACGCTGTCACCAAAATTAGTTCAGTGTTTTTAGTGAACCTGTTAGGAAAACAAATTTGGTTTACCTTTCTTTGATTTGTGCAACAGGTATCAGTTGCCTCCGAAACAGTCCAAATTGAATTTTTGATTTTATGCACAGCACGTAACAGTCACATATTGGAGGGATAGTCATCGTAACCAATTCAATGGCCCTAGTAAGAGAAAAGGAAAAAAAAATCCCTATATTTGATTTAAGCAAAAGGTGTCATCTGCTATGGAATGTGCCATAAGTCAATTTTTCATGTTTTCGCGAGCGCGTAACTGGCATGTATAAGATGGTCGTCAACACAACTGGATTTCTTGTCACAGTATGAAGAGATAAAGAAAATAAAATTTAGTTCCCTTTGTTTGATTTATGCAATAGAAATCAGTTGTTACTAAGAAAGTTTTCAGTCTTTTTAGCCACTTGTGACACTATTTTCTGGAATTTCTACACTGTACATTGATCATCTTAGCATATTCAAAGTATCAATGCCAATTCAATGGCCCTAATAAGAGAAAAAGAAAAAAAAATCTCTATATTTGACTTAAGCAACAGGTGTCGTCTGCTATGGAATATGCCGTAAGTCGATTTTTCATGTTTTCGTGGGCGCGTAACTGGCACGTATGAGATTGTAGTCAATGCAACTGGATTTCTTGTCATGGTATAAAGAGAGTTAAAAAAAAATAATAGAAATTTAGTTCCCTTTGTTCGATTTATGCAATAGAAATCAGTTGTTACTGAAAGAGTTTTCAGTCTTTTTTAGCCTCTTGTGACACTATTTTCTGGGATTTCTACACTGCACATTGATCATCTTAGCATATTCAAAGTATAAATGCCAATTCAATGGCCCTAGTAAGAGAAAAAGAAAAAAAAAATCCCTTTATTTGACTTAAGCAACAGGTGTCGTCTGCTATGGAATGTGCCATAAGTCGATTTTTCATGTTTTCGCGGGCGCATAACTGGCATGTATGAGATGGTAGTCAACGCAACTGGATTTCTTGTCATGGTATAAAGAGATTAAAAAAGATAAATAAAAATTTAGTTCCCTTTGTTTGATTTATGCAATAGAAATCAGTTGTTACTGAGAGTTTTCAGTCTTTTTTAGCCACTTGTGACACTATTTTCTGGAATTTCTACACTGTACATTGATCATCTTAACATATTGAAGGTATCAATGCCAATTCAATGGCCCTAGTAAGAGAAAAAGAAAAAAAAATCCCTTTATTTGACTTAAGCAACAGGTGTCGTCTGCTATGGAATGTGCCGTAAGTCGATTTTTCATGTTTTCGCGGTCGTGTAACTGGCATGTATGAGATGGTAGTCAACGCAACTGGATTTCTTGTCATGGTATAAACAGATTAAAAAAAATAAAAAAAAATTTAGTTCCCTTTGTTTGATTTATGCAATAGAAATCAGTTGTTACTGAAAGAGTTTTCAGTCTTTTTTAGCCACTTGTGACACTATTTTCTCGGGTTTCTACACTGTACATTGATCATCTTAGCTTATTCAAAGTATAAATGCCAATTCAATGGCCCTAGTAAGAGAAAAAGAAAAAAAAAATCCCTATATTTGACTTAAGCAACAGGTGTCGTCTGCTATGGAATGTGCCGTAAGTCGATTTTTCATGTTTTCGCGGGTGCGTAACTGGCACGTATGAGACGGTAGTCAATGTAACTGGGTTTCTTGTCACGGTATAAAGAGATTTTAAAAAAATAAAAATTTAGTTCCCTTTGTTTGATTTATGCAATAGGAAGCAGTTGCTACTGCAAGAGTTTTCAGTCTTTTTTAGCCACTTGTGACATTATTTTCTTATTTTCTGGGGTTTCTACACTGTACATTGATCATCTTAGCATATTCAAAGTATCAATGTGCAGTATGGCAGTTGGCCTGAATTAGAAAAGCAAATCGAATCAAGGGATCAAGGGATCAAGGGATCAGGGAAAGTCACTCTTGCAAGGTGCTAGAAGGCACAAAAACAAGGTCTTCTGTCACCCTGTTTTCTTAAATTTTCGCCCATTTTCAGTGAAATCTGGCATGTGTGGAGGGTGCATGCCTGGCAGTTTGCCAAGGACTGCATAACAGCCTTCAAAGAAGACTTAAAATCCACTTTTATGCCGATTTTCGTTCACTGTTTTCTATCGATATTTTCGGGCGCCATTTTTTATGGCTCAAAGCTTTCTGATTGGATGATTGTGGGGGTGTGTCTGCAATCTGATTGGCTGATTGGGTGCAATTTTGAATTTCTCAAAGCTTTTCTGATTGGATAATTTGAAGAGAGGGATGAGATTTGATTGGCTGATTGGACGCCATTTTGATTTTCTAAAACCTTCTGTGATTGGATAATTTAAGAGAGGCCTGAGATTCGATTGGCTGATTGGAAGGGGGGGGAAATCTCTGCATATCTGTCGTAATTCTTCGGGTCATTTCAGCCTATTCAATGGCAAAGAGGATTTGACCCCTTCACCAAGAGCTTTTTTGGGTCCTGATGGTCAGAGTTTGAATCCCCAACTTTGCCATTTTATCTATTTTACCTATTTTTATTATTAGTTATTCTTACATCTTATTGTATTTCACTGGCCTATTTCTAAATTCTTCAAACAAGAACAAGATTTCTTATTGGAAAAAGTTTATGCAACAGCAACCGGTTGCTTCTGAATCAATGTTTTTGCGCAGCGGTTAAACATAAAATCGACTTATGACTCACGCTGTCACCAAAATTAGTTCAGTGTTTTTCGTGACCCTGTTAAAAAAACAAATTTGGTTTACCTTTCTTTGATTTGTGCAACAGGTATCAGTTGCCTCCGAAAGTGTCCAAATTGAATTTTTGATTTTATGCACAGCACGTAACGGTCACGTATGGGAGGGATAGTCATCGTAACCAATTCAATGGCCCTAGTAAGAGAAAAGGAAAAAAAAATCCCTATATTTGATTTAAGCAAAAGGTGTCATCTGCTATGGAATGTGCCATAAGTCAATTTTTCATGTTTTCGCGAGCGCGTAACTGGCATGTATGAGATGGTAGTCCACACAACTGGATTTCTTGTCACGGTATGAAGATATAAAAAAATTAAAATTTAGTTCCCTTTGTTTGATTTATGCAATAGAAATCAGTTGTTACTAAGAAAGTTTTCAGTCTTTTTAGCCACTTGTGACACTATTTTCTGGAATTTCTACACTGTACATTGATCATCTTAGCATATTCAAAGTATCAATGCCAATTCAATGGCCCTAATAAGAGAAAAAGAAAAAAAAAATCTCTATATTTGACTTAAGCAACAGGTGTCGTCTGCTATGGAATATGCCGTAAGTCGATTTTTCATGTTTTCGTGGGTGCGTAACTGGCACGTATGAGATGGTAGTCAACGCAACTGAATTTCTTGTCATGGTATAAAGAGATTTAAAAAAAAATAAGAGAAATTTAGTTCCCTTTGTTCGATTTATGCAATAGAAATCAGTTGTTACTGAAAGAGTTTTCAGTCTTTTTTAGCCTCTTGTGACACTATTTTCTGGGATTTCTACACTGCACATTGATCATCTTAGCATATTCAAAGTATCAATACCAATTCAATGGCCCTAGTAAGAGAAAAAGAAAAAAAAAACCCTTTATTTGACTTAAGCAACAGGTGTCGTCTGCTATGGAATGTGCCATAAGTCGATTTTTCATGTTTTCGCGGTCGTGTAACTGGCACGTATGAGATGGTAGTCAACGCAACTGGATTTCTTGTCATGGTATAAAGAGATTTAAAAAAAAATAATAGAAATTTAGTTCCCTTTGTTCGATTTATGCAATAGAAATCAGTTGTTACTGAAAGAGTTTTCAGTCTTTTTTAGCCTCTTGTGACACTATTTTCTGGGATTTCTACACTGCACATTGATCATCTTAGCATATTCAAAGTATCAATACCAATTCAATGGCCCTAGTAAGAGAAAAAGAAAAAAAAAGTCCCTATATTTGACTTAAGCAACAGGTGTCGTCTGCTATGGAATGTGCCATAAGTCGATTTTTCATGTTTTCGCGGGCACGTAACTGGCACGTATGAGATGGTAGTTAACGCAACTGGATTTCTTGTCATGGTATAAAGAGATTAAAAAAGATAAATAAAAATTTAGTTCCCTTTGTTTGATTTATGCAATAGAAATCAGTTGTTACTGAGAGTTTTCAGTCTTTTTTAGCCACTTGTGACACTATTTTCTGGAATTTCTACACTGTACATTGATCATCTTAGCATATTGAAGGTATCAATGCCAATTCAATGGCCCTAGTAAGAGAAAAAGAAAAAAAAATTACTTTATTTGACTTAAGCAACAGGTGTCGTCTGCTATGGAATATGCCGTAAGTCGATTTTTCATGTTTTCGCGGTCGTGTAACTGGCACGTATGAGATGGTAGTTAACGCAACTGGATTTCTTGTCATGGGATAAAGAGATTAAAAAAAATAAATAAAAATTTAGTTCCCTTTGTTTGATTTATGCAATAGAAATCAGATGTTACTGAAAGAGTTTTCAGTCTTTTTTAGCCACTTGTGACACTATTTTCTCGGGTTTCTACACTGTACATTGATCATCTTAGCTTATTCAAAGTATAAATGCCAATTCAATGGCCCTAGTAAGAGAAAAAGAAAAAAAAAATCCCTATATTTGACTTAAGCAACAGGTGTCGTCTGCTATGGAATGTGCCGTAAGTCGATTTTTCATGTTTTCGCGGGTGCGTAACTGGCACGTATGAGACGGTAGTCAATGTAACTGGGTTTCTTGTCACGGTATAAAGAGATTTAAAAAAAATAAAAATTTAGTTCCCTTTGTTTGATTTATGCAATAGGAAGCAGTTGCTACTGCAAGAGTCTTCAGTCTTTTTTAGCCACTTGTGACATTATTTTCTTATTTTCTGGGGTTTCTACACTGTACATTGATCATCTTAGCATATTCAAAGTATCAATGTGCAGTATGGCAGTTGGCCTGAATTAGAAAAGCAAATCGAATCAAGGGATCAAGGGATCAGGGGAAGTCACTCTTGCAAGGTGCTAGAAGGCACCAAAACAAGGTCTTCTGTCACCCTGTTTTCTTAAATTTTCGCCCATTTTCAGTGAAATCTGGCATGTGTGGAGGGTGCATGCCTGGCAGTTTGCCAAGGACTGCATAACAGCCTTCAAAGAAGACTTAAAATCCACTTTTATGCCGATTTTCGTTCACTGTTTTCTATCGATATTTTCGGGCGCCATTTTTTATGGCTCAAAGCTTTCTGATTGGATGATTGTGGGGGTGTGTCTGCAATCTGATTGGCTGATTGGGTGCAATTTTGAATTTCTCAAAGCTTTTCTGATTGGATAATTTGAAGAGAGGGATGAGATCTGATTGGCTGATTGGACGCCATTTTGATTTTCTAAAACCTTCTGTGATTGGATATTTTAAGAGAGGCCTGAGATTTAATTGGCTGATTGGAAGGGGGGGGAAATCTCTGCATATCTATCGTAATTCTTCGGGTCATTTCAGCCTATTCAATGGCAAAGAGGGTTTGACCCCTTCACCAAGAGCTTTTTTGGGTCCTGATGGTCAGAGGTTGAATCCCCAACTTTGCCATTTTATCTATTTTACCTATTTTTATTATTAGTTATTCTTACATCTTATTGTATTTCACTGGCCTATTTCTAAATTCTTCAAACAAGAACAAGATTTCTTATTGGAAAAAGTTTATGCAACAGCAACCGGTTGCTTCTGAATCAATGTTTTTGCGCAGCGGTTAAACATAAAATCGACTTATGACTCACGCTGTCACCAAAATTAGTTCAGTGTTTTTCGTGACCCTGTTAAGAAAACAAATTTGGTTTACCTTTCTTTGATTTGTGCAACAGGTATCAGTTGCCTCCGAAAGTGTCCAAATTGAATTTTTGATTTTATGCACAGCACGTAACGGTCACGTATGGGAGGGATAGTCATTGTAACCAATTCAATGGCCCTAGTAAGAGAAAAGGAAAAAAAAATCCCTATATTTGATTTAAGCAAAAGGTGTCATCTGCTATGGAATGTGCCATAAGTCAATTTTTCATGTTTTTGCGAGCGCGTAACTGGCATGTATGAGATGGTCGTCAACACAACTGGATTTCTTGTCACGGTATGAAGAGATAAAAAAATTAAAATTTAGTTCCCTTTGTTTGATTTATGCAATAGAAATCAGTTGTTACTAAGAAAGTTTTCAGTCTTTTTAGCCACTTGTGACACTATTTTCTGGAATTTCTACACTGTACATTGATCATCTTAGCATATTCAAAGTATCAATGCCAATTCAATGGCCCTAATAAGAGAAAAAGAAAAAAAAAATCTCTATATTTGACTTCAGCAACAGGTGTCGTCTGCTATGGAATATGCCGTAAGTCGATTTTTCATGTTTTCATGGGCACGTAACTGGCACGTATGAGATGGTAGTCAACGCAACTGGATTTCTTGTCATGGTATAAAGAGAGTTAAAAAAAAATGATAGAAATTTAGTTCCCTTTGTTCGATTTATGCAATAGAAATCAGTTGTTACTGAAAGAGTTTTCAGTCTTTTTTAGCCTCTTGTGACACTATTTTCTGGGATTTCTACACTGCACATTGATCATCTTAGCATATTCAAAGTATCAATGCCAATTCAATGGCCCTAGTAAGAGAAAAAGAAAAAAAAAATCCCTTTATTTGACTTAAGCAACAGGTGTCGTCTGCTATGGAATGTGCCATAAGTCGATTTTTCATGTTTTCACGGGCGCGTAACTGGCACGTATGAGATGGTAGTCAACGCAACTGGATTTCTTGTCATGGTATAAAGAGATTAAAAAAGATAAATAAAAATTTAGTTCCCTTTGTTTGATTTATGCAATAGAAATCAGTTGTTACTGAGAGTTTTCAGTCTTTTTTAGCCACTTGTGACACTATTTTCTGGAATTTCTACACTGTACATTGATCATCTTAGCATATTGAAGGTATCAATGCCAATTCAATGGCCCTAGTAAGAGAAAAAGAAAAAAAAAATCCCTTTATTTGACTTAAGCAACAGGTGTCGTCTGCTATGGAATGTGCCGTAAGTCGATTTTTCATGTTTTCGCGGTCGTGTAACTGGCACGTATGAGATGGTAGTCAACGCAACTGGATTTCTTGTCATGGTATAAAGAGATTAAAAAAAATAAATAAAAATTTAGTTCCCTTTGTTTGATTTATGCAATAGAAATCAGTTGTTACTGAAAGAGTTTTCAGTCTTTTTTAGCCACTTGTGACACTATGTTCTCGGGTTTCTACACTGTACATTGATCATCTTAGCTTATTCAAAGTATAAATGCCAATTCAATGGCCCTAGTAAGAGAAAAAGAAAAAAAAATCCCTATATTTGACTTAAGCAACAGGTGTCGTCTGCTATGGAATGTGCCGTAAGTCGATTTTTCATGTTTTCGTGGGCACGTAACTGGCACGTATGAGATGGTCGTCAACACAACTGGATTTCTTGTCACGGTATGAAGAGATAAAAAAATTAAAATTTAGTTCCCTTTGTTTGATTTATGCAATAGAAATCAGTTGTTACTAAGAAAGTTTTCAGTCTTTTTAGCCACTTGTGACACTATTTTCTGGAATTTCTACACTGTACATTGATCATCTTAGCATATTCAAAGTATCAATGCCAATTCAATGGCCCTAATAAGAGAAAAAGACAAAAAAAATCTCTATATTTGACTTCAGCAACAGGTGTCGTCTGCTATGGAATATGCCGTAAGTCGATTTTTCATGTTTTCGTGGGCACGTAACTGGCACGTATGAGATGGTAGTCAACGCAACTGGATTTCTTGTCATGGTATAAAGAGAGTTAAAAAAAAATGATAGAAATTTAGTTCCCTTTGTTCGATTTATGCAATAGAAATCAGTTGTTACTGAAAGAGTTTTCAGTCTTTTTTAGCCTCTTGTGACACTATTTTCTGGGATTTCTACACTGCACATTGATCATCTTAGCATATTCAAAGTATCAATGCCAATTCAATGGCCCTAGTAAGAGAAAAAGAAAAAAAAAATCCCTTTATTTGACTTAAGCAACAGGTGTCGTCTGCTATGGAATGTGCCATAAGTCGATTTTTCATGTTTTCACGGGCGCGTAACTGGCACGTATGAGATGGTAGTCAACGCAACTGGATTTCTTGTCATGGTATAAAGAGATTAAAAAAGATAAATAAAAATTTAGTTCCCTTTGTTTGATTTATGCAATAGAAATCAGTTGTTACTGAGAGTTTTCAGTCTTTTTTAGCCACTTGTGACACTATTTTCTGGAATTTCTACACTGTACATTGATCATCTTAGCATATTGAAGGTATCAATGCCAATTCAATGGCCCTAGTAAGAGAAAAAGAAAAAAAAAATCCCTTTATTTGACTTAAGCAACAGGTGTCGTCTGCTATGGAATGTGCCGTAAGTCGATTGTTCATGTTTTCGCGGGTGCGTAACTGGCACGTATGAGACGGTAGTCAATGTAACTGGGTTTCTTGTCACGGTATAAAGAGATTTAAAAAAAATAAAAATTTAGTTCCCTTTGTTTGATTTATGCAATAGGAAGCAGTTGCTACTGCAAGAGTTTTCAGTCTTTTTTAGCCACTTGTGACATTATTTTCTTATTTTCTGGGGTTTCTACACTGTACATTGATCATCTTAGCATATTCAAAGTATCAATGTGCAGTATGGCAGTTGGCCTGAATTAGAAAAGCAAATCGAATCAAGGGATCAAGGGATCAGGGGAAGTCACTCTTGCAAGGTGCTAGAAGGCACCAAAACAAGGTCTTCTGTCACCCTGTTTTCTTAAATTTCGCCCATTTTCAGTGAAATCTGGCATGTGTGGAGGGTGCATGCCTGGCAGTTTGCCAAGGACTGCATAACAGCCTTCAAAGAAGACTTAAAATCCACTTTTATGCCGATTTTCGTTCACTGTTTTCTATCGATATTTTCGGGCGCCATTTTTTATGGCTCAAAGCTTTCTGATTGGATGATTGTGGGGGTGTGTCTGCAATCTGATTGGCTGATTGGGTGCAATTTTGAATTTCTCAAAGCTTTTCTGATTGGATAATTTGAAGAGAGGGATGAGATTTGATTGGCTAATTGGACGCCATTTTGATTTTCTAAAACCTTCTGTGATTGGATAATTTAAGAGAGGCCTGAGATTTGATTGGCTGATTGGAAGGGGGGGAAATCTCTGCATATCTATCGTAATTCTTCGGGTCATTTCAGCCTATTCAATGGCAAAGAGGGTTTGACCCCTTCACCAAGAGCTTTTTTGGGTCCTGATGGTCAGAGGTTGAATCCCCAACTTTGCCATTTTATCTATTTTACCTATTTTTATTATTAGTTATTCTTACATCTTATTGTATTTCACTGGCCTATTTCTAAATTCTTCAAACAAGAACAAGATTTCTTATTGGAAAAAGTTTATGCAACAGCAACCGGTTGCTTCTGAATCAATGTTTTTGCACAGCGGTTAAACATAAAATCGACTTATGACTCACGCTGTCACCAAAATTAGTTCAGTGTTTTTCGTGACCCTGTTAAGAAAACAAATTTGGTTTACCTTTCTTTGATTTGTGCAACAGGTATCAGTTGCCTCCGAAAGTGTCCAAATTGAATTTTTGATTTTATGCACAGCACGTAACGGTCAGGTATGGGAGGGATAGTCATTGTAACCAATTCAATGGCCCTAGTAAGAGAAAAGGAAAAAAAAATCCCTATATTTGATTCAAGCAAAAGGTGTCATCTGCTATGGAATGTGCCATAAGTCAATTTTTCATGTTTTCGCGAGCGCGTAACTGGCATGTATGAGATGGTCGTCAACACAACTGGATTTCTTGTCACGGTATGAAGAGATAAAAAAATTAAAATTTAGTTCCCTTTGTTTGATTTATGCAATAGAAATCAGTTGTTACTAAGAAAGTTTTCAGTCTTTTTTAGTCACTTGTGACACTATTTTCTGGAATTTCTACACTGTACATTGATCATCTTAGCATATTCAAAGTATCAGTGCCAATTCAATGGCCCTAATAAGAGAAAAATAAAAAAAAATCTCTATATTTGACTTAAGCAACAGGTGTCGTCTGCTATGGAATATGCCGTAAGTCGATTTTTCATTTTTTCGTGGGCGCGTAACTGGCACGTATGAGATGGTAGTCAACGCAACTGGATTTCTTGTCATGGTATAAAGAGATTTAAAAAAAAATAATAGAAATTTAGTTCCCTTTGTTCGATTTATGCAATAGAAATCAGTTGTTACTGAAAGAGTTTTCAGTCTTTTTTAGCCTCTTGTGACACTATTTTCTGGGATTTCTACACTGCACATTGATCATCTTAGCATATTGAAGGTATCAATGCCAATTCAATGGCCCTAGTAAGAGAAAAAGAAAAAAAAAATCCCTTTATTTGACTTAAGCAACAGGTGTCGTCTGCTATGGAATGTGCCATAAGTCGATTTTTCATGTTTTCGCGTGCGCGTAACTGGCACGTATGAGATGGTAGTCAACGCAACTGGATTTCTTGTCATGGTATAAAGAGATTAAAAAAGATAAATAAAAATTTAGTTCCCTTTGTTTGATTTATGCAATAGAAATCAGTTGTTACTGAGAGTTTTCAGTCTTTTTTAGCCACTTGTGACACTATTTTCTGGAATTTCTACACTGTACATTGATCATCTTAGCATATTGAAGGTATCAATGCCAATTCAATGGCCCTAGTAAGAGAAAAAGAAAAAAAAATCCCTTTATTTGACTTAAGCAACAGGTGTCGTCTGCTATGGAATGTGCCGTAAGTCGATTTTTCATGTTTTCGCGGTCGTGTAACTGGCACGTATGAGATGGTAGTCAACGCAACTGGATTTCTTGTCATGGTATAAAGAGATTAAAAAAAATAAAAAAAACTTAAGTTCCCTTTGTTTGATTTATGCAATAGAAATCAGTTGTTACTGAAAGAGTTTTCAGTCTTTTTTAGCCACTTGTGACACTATTTTCTCGGGTTTCTACCCTGTACATTGATCATCTTAGCATATTGAAGGTATCAATGCCAATTCAATGGCCCTAGTAAGAGAAAAAGAAAAAAAATCCATTTATTTGACTTAAGCAACAGGTGTCGTCTGCTATGGAATGTGCCATAAGTCGATTTTTCATGTTTTCACGGGCGCGTAACTGGCACGTATGAGATGGTAGTCAATGCAACTGGATTTCTTGTCATGGTATAAAGAGATTAAAAAAGATAAATAAAAATTTAGTTCCCTTTGTTTGATTTATGCACTAGAAATCAGTTGTTACTGAGAGTTTTCAGTCTTTTTTAGCCACTTCTGACACTATTTTCTGGAATTTCTACACTGTACATTGATCATCTTAGCATATTGAAGGTATCAATGCCAATGCAATGGCCCTAGTAAGAGAAAAAGAAAAAAAAATCCCTTTATTTGACTTAAGCAACAGGTGTCGTCTGCTATGGAATGTGCCGTAAGTCGATTCTTCATGTTTTCGCAGTCGTGTAACTGGCACGTATGAGATGGTAGTCAACGCAACTGGATTTCTTGTCATGGTATAAAGAGATTAAAAAAAATAAATAAAAATTTAGTTCCCTTTGTTTGATTTATGCCCTAGAAATCAGTTGTTACTGAAAGAGTTTTCAGTCTTTTTTAGCCACTTGTGACACTATTTTCTGGAATTTCTACACTGTACATTGATCATCTTAGCATATTGAAGGTATCAATGCCAATTCAATGGCCCTAGTAAGAGAAAAAGAAAAAAAAAATCCCTTTATTTGACTTAAGCAACAGGTGTCGTCTGCTATGGAATGTGCCGTAAGTCGATTTTTCATGTTTTCGCGGTCGTGTAACTGGCACGTATGAGATGGTAGTCAACGCAACTGGATTTCTTGTCATGGTATAAAGAGATTAAAAAAAATAAATAAAAATTTAGTTCCCTTTGTTTGATTTATGCAATAGAAATCAGTTGTTACTGAAAGAGTTTTCAGTCTTTTTTAGCCACTTGTGACACTATGTTCTCGGGTTTCTACACTGTACATTGATCATCTTAGCTTATTCAAAGTATAAATGCCAATTCAATGGCCCTAGTAAGAGAAAAAGAAAAAAAAATCCCTATATTTGACTTAAGCAACAGGTGTCGTCTGCTATGGAATGTGCCGTAAGTCGATTTTTCATGTTTTCGTGGGCACGTAACTGGCACGTATGAGATGGTCGTCAACACAACTGGATTTCTTGTCACGGTATGAAGAGATAAAAAAATTAAAATTTAGTTCCCTTTGTTTGATTTATGCAATAGAAATCAGTTGTTACTAAGAAAGTTTTCAGTCTTTTTTAGCCACTTGTGACACTATTTTCTGGAATTTCTACACTGTACATTGATCATCTTAGCATATTCAAAGTATCAATGCCAATTCAATGGCCCTAATAAGAGAAAAAGACAAAAAAAATCTCTATATTTGACTTCAGCAACAGGTGTCGTCTGCTATGGAATATGCCGTAAGTCGATTTTTCATGTTTTCGTGGGCACGTAACTGGCACGTATGAGATGGTAGTCAACGCAACTGGATTTCTTGTCATGGTATAAAGAGAGTTAAAAAAAAATGATAGAAATTTAGTTCCCTTTGTTCGATTTATGCAATAGAAATCAGTTGTTACTGAAAGAGTTTTCAGTCTTTTTTAGCCTCTTGTGACACTATTTTCTGGGATTTCTACACTGCACATTGATCATCTTAGCATATTCAAAGTATCAATGCCAATTCAATGGCCCTAGTAAGAGAAAAAGAAAAAAAAATCCCTTTATTTGACTTAAGCAACAGGTGTCGTCTGCTATGGAATGTGCCATAAGTCGATTTTTCATGTTTTCACGGGCGCGTAACTGGCACGTATGAGATGGTAGTCAACGCAACTGGATTTCTTGTCATGGTATAAAGAGATTAAAAAAGATAAATAAAAATTTAGTTCCCTTTGTTTGATTTATGCAATAGAAATCAGTTGTTACTGAGAGTTTTCAGTCTTTTTTAGCCACTTGTGACACTATTTTCTGGAATTTCTACACTGTACATTGATCATCTTAGCATATTGAAGGTATCAATGCCAATTCAATGGCCCTAGTAAGAGAAAAAGAAAAAAAAATCCCTTTATTTGACTTAAGCAACAGGTGTCGTCTGCTATGGAATGTGCCGTAAGTCGATTTTTCATGTTTTCGCGGTCGTGTAACTGGCACGTATGAGATGGTAGTCAACGCAACTGGATTTCTTGTCATGGTATAAAGAGATTAAAAAAAATAAATAAAAATTTAGTTCCCTTTGTTTGATTTATGCAATAGAAATCAGTTGTTACTGAAAGAGTTTTCAGTCTTTTTTAGCCACTTGTGACACTATGTTCTCGGGTTTCTACACTGTACATTGATCATCTTAGCTTATTCAAAGTATAAATGCCAATTCAATGGCCCTAGTAAGAGAAAAAGAAAAAAAAATCCCTATATTTGACTTAAGCAACAGGTGTCGTCTGCTATGGAATGTGCCGTAAGTCGATTTTTCATGTTTTCGTGGGCACGTAACTGGCACGTATGAGATGGTCGTCAACACAACTGGATTTCTTGTCACGGTATGAAGAGATAAAAAAATTAAAATTTAGTTCCCTTTGTTTGATTTATGCAATAGAAATCAGTTGTTACTAAGAAAGTTTTCAGTCTTTTTTAGCCACTTGTGACACTATTTTCTGGAATTTCTACACTGTACATTGATCATCTTAGCATATTCAAAGTATCAATGCCAATTCAATGGCCCTAATAAGAGAAAAAGACAAAAAAAATCTCTATATTTGACTTCAGCAACAGGTGTCGTCTGCTATGGAATATGCCGTAAGTCGATTTTTCATGTTTTCGTGGGCACGTAACTGGCACGTATGAGATGGTAGTCAACGCAACTGGATTTCTTGTCATGGTATAAAGAGAGTTAAAAAAAAATGATAGAAATTTAGTTCCCTTTGTTCGATTTATGCAATAGAAATCAGTTGTTACTGAAAGAGTTTTCAGTCTTTTTTAGCCTCTTGTGACACTATTTTCTGGGATTTCTACACTGCACATTGATCATCTTAGCATATTCAAAGTATCAATGCCAATTCAATGGCCCTAGTAAGAGAAAAAGAAAAAAAAATCCCTTTATTTGACTTAAGCAACAGGTGTCGTCTGCTATGGAATGTGCCATAAGTCGATTTTTCATGTTTTCACGGGCGCGTAACTGGCACGTATGAGATGGTAGTCAACGCAACTGGATTTCTTGTCATGGTATAAAGAGATTAAAAAAGATAAATAAAAATTTAGTTCCCTTTGTTTGATTTATGCAATAGAAATCAGTTGTTACTGAGAGTTTTCAGTCTTTTTTAGCCACTTGTGACACTATTTTCTGGAATTTCTACACTGTACATTGATCATCTTAGCATATTGAAGGTATCAATGCCAATTCAATGGCCCTAGTAAGAGAAAAAGAAAAAAAAAATCCCTTTATTTGACTTAAGCAACAGGTGTCGTCTGCTATGGAATGTGCCGTAAGTCGATTTTTCATGTTTTCGCGGGCGCGTAACTGGCACGTATGAGATGGTAGTCAACGCAACTGGATTTCTTGTCATGGTATAAAGAGATTAAAAAAAATAAATAAAAATTTAGTTCCCTTTGTTTGATTTATGCAATAGAAATCAGTTGTTACTAAGAAAGTTTTCAGTCTTTTTAGCCACTTGTGACACTATTTTCTGGAATTTCTACACTGTACATTGATCATCTTAGCATATTCAAAGTATCAATGCCAATTCAATGGCCCTAATAAGAGAAAAAGAAAAAAAAAATCCCTTTATTTGACTTAAGCAACAGGTGTCGTCTGCTATGGAATGTGCCGTAAGTCGATTGTTCATGTTTTCGCGGGTGCGTAACTGGCACGTATGAGACGGTAGTCAATGTAACTGGGTTTCTTGTCACGGTATAAAGAGATTTAAAAAAAATAAAAATTTAGTTCCCTTTGTTTGATTTATGCAATAGGAAGCAGTTGCTACTGCAAGAGTTTTCAGTCTTTTTTAGCCACTTGTGACATTATTTTCTTATTTTCTGGGGTTTCTACACTGTACATTGATCATCTTAGCATATTCAAAGTATCAATGTGCAGTATGGCAGTTGGCCTGAATTAGAAAAGCAAATCGAATCAAGGGATCAAGGGATCAGGGGAAGTCACTCTTGCAAGGTGCTAGAAGGCACCAAAACAAGGTCTTCTGTCACCCTGTTTTCTTAAATTTCGCCCATTTTCAGTGAAATCTGGCATGTGTGGAGGGTGCATGCCTGGCAGTTTGCCAAGGACTGCATAACAGCCTTCAAAGAAGACTTAAAATCCACTTTTATGCCGATTTTCGTTCACTGTTTTCTATCGATATTTTCGGGCGCCATTTTTTATGGCTCAAAGCTTTCTGATTGGATGATTGTGGGGGTGTGTCTGCAATCTGATTGGCTGATTGGGTGCAATTTTGAATTTCTCAAAGCTTTTCTGATTGGATAATTTGAAGAGAGGGATGAGATTTGATTGGCTAATTGGACGCCATTTTGATTTTCTAAAACCTTCTGTGATTGGATAATTTAAGAGAGGCCTGAGATTTGATTGGCTGATTGGAAGGGGGGGAAATCTCTGCATATCTATCGTAATTCTTCGGGTCATTTCAGCCTATTCAATGGCAAAGAGGGTTTGACCCCTTCACCAAGAGCTTTTTTGGGTCCTGATGGTCAGAGGTTGAATCCCCAACTTTGCCATTTTATCTATTTTACCTATTTTTATTATTAGTTATTCTTACATCTTATTGTATTTCACTGGCCTATTTCTAAATTCTTCAAACAAGAACAAGATTTCTTATTGGAAAAAGTTTATGCAACAGCAACCGGTTGCTTCTGAATCAATGTTTTTGCACAGCGGTTAAACATAAAATCGACTTATGACTCACGCTGTCACCAAAATTAGTTCAGTGTTTTTCGTGACCCTGTTAAGAAAACAAATTTGGTTTACCTTTCTTTGATTTGTGCAACAGGTATCAGTTGCCTCCGAAAGTGTCCAAATTGAATTTTTGATTTTATGCACAGCACGTAACGGTCAGGTATGGGAGGGATAGTCATTGTAACCAATTCAATGGCCCTAGTAAGAGAAAAGGAAAAAAAAATCCCTATATTTGATTCAAGCAAAAGGTGTCATCTGCTATGGAATGTGCCATAAGTCAATTTTTCATGTTTTCGCGAGCGCGTAACTGGCATGTATGAGATGGTCGTCAACACAACTGGATTTCTTGTCACGGTATGAAGAGATAAAAAAATTAAAATTTAGTTCCCTTTGTTTGATTTATGCAATAGAAATCAGTTGTTACTAAGAAAGTTTTCAGTCTTTTTTAGTCACTTGTGACACTATTTTCTGGAATTTCTACACTGTACATTGATCATCTTAGCATATTCAAAGTATCAGTGCCAATTCAATGGCCCTAATAAGAGAAAAAGAAAAAAAAATCTCTATATTTGACTTAAGCAACAGGTGTCGTCTGCTATGGAATATGCCGTAAGTCGATTTTTCATTTTTTCGTGGGCGCGTAACTGGCACGTATGAGATGGTAGTCAACGCAACTGGATTTCTTGTCATGGTATAAAGAGATTTAAAAAAAAATAATAGAAATTTAGTTCCCTTTGTTCGATTTATGCAATAGAAATCAGTTGTTACTGAAAGAGTTTTCAGTCTTTTTTAGCCTCTTGTGACACTATTTTCTGGGATTTCTACACTGCACATTGATCATCTTAGCATATTGAAGGTATCAATGCCAATTCAATGGCCCTAGTAAGAGAAAAAGAAAAAAAAAATCCCTTTATTTGACTTAAGCAACAGGTGTCGTCTGCTATGGAATGTGCCATAAGTCGATTTTTCATGTTTTCGCGGGCGCGTAACTGGCACGTATGAGATGGTAGTCAACGCAACTGGATTTCTTGTCATGGTATAAAGAGATTAAAAAAGATAAATAAAAATTTAGTTCCCTTTGTTTGATTTATGCAATAGAAATCAGTTGTTACTGAGAGTTTTCAGTCTTTTTTAGCCACTTGTGACACTATTTTCTGGAATTTCTACACTGTACATTGATCATCTTAGCATATTGAAGGTATCAATGCCAATTCAATGGCCCTAGTAAGAGAAAAAGAAAAAAAAATCCCTTTATTTGACTTAAGCAACAGGTGTCGTCTGCTATGGAATGTGCCGTAAGTCGATTTTTCATGTTTTCGCGGTCGTGTAACTGGCACGTATGAGATGGTAGTCAACGCAACTGGATTTCTTGTCATGGTATAAAGAGATTAAAAAAAATAAAAAAAACTTAAGTTCCCTTTGTTTGATTTATGCAATAGAAATCAGTTGTTACTGAAAGAGTTTTCAGTCTTTTTTAGCCACTTGTGACACTATTTTCTCGGGTTTCTACCCTGTACATTGATCATCTTAGCATATTGAAGGTATCAATGCCAATTCAATGGCCCTAGTAAGAGAAAAAGAAAAAAAAATCCATTTATTTGACTTAAGCAACAGGTGTCGTCTGCTATGGAATGTGCCATAAGTCGATTTTTCATGTTTTCACGGGCGCGTAACTGGCACGTATGAGATGGTAGTCAATGCAACTGGATTTCTTGTCATGGTATAAAGAGATTAAAAAAGATAAATAAAAATTTAGTTCCCTTTGTTTGATTTATGCACTAGAAATCAGTTGTTACTGAGAGTTTTCAGTCTTTTTTAGCCACTTCTGACACTATTTTCTGGAATTTCTACACTGTACATTGATCATCTTAGCATATTGAAGGTATCAATGCCAATGCAATGGCCCTAGTAAGAGAAAAAGAAAAAAAAATCCCTTTATTTGACTTAAGCAACAGGTGTCGTCTGCTATGGAATGTGCCGTAAGTCGATTCTTCATGTTTTCGCAGTCGTGTAACTGGCACGTATGAGATGGTAGTCAACGCAACTGGATTTCTTGTCATGGTATAAAGAGATTAAAAAAAATAAATAAAAATTTAGTTCCCTTTGTTTGATTTATGCCCTAGAAATCAGTTGTTACTGAAAGAGTTTTCAGTCTTTTTTAGCCACTTGTGACACTATTTTCTGGAATTTCTACACTGTACATTGATCATCTTAGCATATTGAAGGTATCAATGCCAATTCAATGGCCCTAGTAAGAGAAAAAGAAAAAAAAAATCCCTTTATTTGACTTAAGCAACAGGTGTCGTCTGCTATGGAATGTGCCGTAAGTCGATTTTTCATGTTTTCGCGGTCGTGTAACTGGCACGTATGAGATGGTAGTCAACGCAACTGGATTTCTTGTCATGGTATAAAGAGATTAAAAAAAATAAATAAAAATTTAGTTCCCTTTGTTTGATTTATGCAATAGAAATCAGTTGTTACTGAAAGAGTTTTCAGTCTTTTTTAGCCACTTGTGACACTATGTTCTCGGGTTTCTACACTGTACATTGATCATCTTAGCTTATTCAAAGTATAAATGCCAATTCAATGGCCCTAGTAAGAGAAAAAGAAAAAAAAATCCCTATATTTGACTTAAGCAACAGGTGTCGTCTGCTATGGAATGTGCCGTAAGTCGATTTTTCATGTTTTCGTGGGCACGTAACTGGCACGTATGAGATGGTCGTCAACACAACTGGATTTCTTGTCACGGTATGAAGAGATAAAAAAATTAAAATTTAGTTCCCTTTGTTTGATTTATGCAATAGAAATCAGTTGTTACTAAGAAAGTTTTCAGTCTTTTTTAGCCACTTGTGACACTATTTTCTGGAATTTCTACACTGTACATTGATCATCTTAGCATATTCAAAGTATCAATGCCAATTCAATGGCCCTAATAAGAGAAAAAGACAAAAAAAATCTCTATATTTGACTTCAGCAACAGGTGTCGTCTGCTATGGAATATGCCGTAAGTCGATTTTTCATGTTTTCGTGGGCACGTAACTGGCACGTATGAGATGGTAGTCAACGCAACTGGATTTCTTGTCATGGTATAAAGAGAGTTAAAAAAAAATGATAGAAATTTAGTTCCCTTTGTTCGATTTATGCAATAGAAATCAGTTGTTACTGAAAGAGTTTTCAGTCTTTTTTAGCCTCTTGTGACACTATTTTCTGGGATTTCTACACTGCACATTGATCATCTTAGCATATTCAAAGTATCAATGCCAATTCAATGGCCCTAGTAAGAGAAAAAGAAAAAAAAAATCCCTTTATTTGACTTAAGCAACAGGTGTCGTCTGCTATGGAATGTGCCATAAGTCGATTTTTCATGTTTTCACGGGCGCGTAACTGGCACGTATGAGATGGTAGTCAACGCAACTGGATTTCTTGTCATGGTATAAAGAGATTAAAAAAGATAAATAAAAATTTAGTTCCCTTTGTTTGATTTATGCAATAGAAATCAGTTGTTACTGAGAGTTTTCAGTCTTTTTTAGCCACTTGTGACACTATTTTCTGGAATTTCTACACTGTACATTGATCATCTTAGCATATTGAAGGTACCAATGCCAATTCAATGGCCCTAGTAAGAGAAAAAGAAAAAAAAATCCCTTTATTTGACTTAAGCAACAGGTGTCGTCTGCTATGGAATGTGCCGTAAGTCGATTTTTCATGTTTTCGCGGTCGTGTAACTGGCACGTATGAGATGGTAGTCAACGCAACTGGATTTCTTGTCATGGTATAAAGAGATTAAAAAAAATAAATAAAAATTTAGTTCCCTTTGTTTGATTTATGCAATAGAAATCAGTTGTTACTAAGAAAGTTTTCAGTCTTTTTAGCCACTTGTGACACTATTTTCTGGAATTTCTACACTGTACATTGATCATCTTAGCATATTCAAAGTATCAATGCCAATTCAATGGCCCTAATAAGAGAAAAAGAAAAAAAAAATCCCTTTATTTGACTTAAGCAACAGGTGTCGTCTGCTATGGAATGTGCCGTAAGTCGATTGTTCATGTTTTCGCGGGTGCGTAACTGGCACGTATGAGACGGTAGTCAATGTAACTGGGTTTCTTGTCACGGTATAAAGAGATTTAAAAAAAATAAAAATTTAGTTCCCTTTGTTTGATTTATGCAATAGGAAGCAGTTGCTACTGCAAGAGTTTTCAGTCTTTTTTAGCCACTTGTGACATTATTTTCTTATTTTCTGGGCTTTCTACACTGTACATTGATCATCTTAGCATATTCAAAGTATCAATGTGCAGTATGGCAGTTGGCCTGAATTAGAAAAGCAAATCGAATCAAGGGATCAAGGGATCAGGGGAAGTCACTCTTGCAAGGTGCTAGAAGGCACCAAAACAAGGTCTTCTGTCACCCTGTTTTCTTAAATTTCGCCCATTTTCAGTGAAATCTGGCATGTGTGGAGGGTGCATGCCTGGCAGTTTGCCAAGGACTGCATAACAGCCTTCAAAGAAGACTTAAAATCCACTTTTATGCCGATTTTCGTTCACTGTTTTCTATCGATATTTTCGGGCGCCATTTTTTATGGCTCAAAGCTTTCTGATTGGATGATTGTGGGGGTGTGTCTGCAATCTGATTGGCTGATTGGGTGCAATTTTGAATTTCTCAAAGCTTTTCTGATTGGATAATTTGAAGAGAGGGATGAGATTTGATTGGCTAATTGGACGCCATTTTGATTTTCTAAAACCTTCTGTGATTGGATAATTTAAGAGAGGCCTGAGATTTGATTGGCTGATTGGAAGGGGGGGAAATCTCTGCATATCTATCGTAATTCTTCGGGTCATTTCAGCCTATTCAATGGCAAAGAGGGTTTGACCCCTTCACCAAGAGCTTTTTTGGGTCCTGATGGTCAGAGGTTGAATCCCCAACTTTGCCATTTTATCTATTTTACCTATTTTTATTATTAGTTATTCTTACATCTTATTGTATTTCACTGGCCTATTTCTAAATTCTTCAAACAAGAACAAGATTTCTTATTGGAAAAAGTTTATGCAACAGCAACCGGTTGCTTCTGAATCAATGTTTTTGCACAGCGGTTAAACATAAAATCGACTTATGACTCACGCTGTCACCAAAATTAGTTCAGTGTTTTTCGTGACCCTGTTAAGAAAACAAATTTGGTTTACCTTTCTTTGATTTGTGCAACAGGTATCAGTTGCCTCCGAAAGTGTCCAAATTGAATTTTTGATTTTATGCACAGCACGTAACGGTCAGGTATGGGAGGGATAGTCATTGTAACCAATTCAATGGCCCTAGTAAGAGAAAAGGAAAAAAAAATCCCTATATTTGATTCAAGCAAAAGGTGTCATCTGCTATGGAATGTGCCATAAGTCAATTTTTCATGTTTTCGCGAGCGCGTAACTGGCATGTATGAGATGGTCGTCAACACAACTGGATTTCTTGTCACGGTATGAAGAGATAAAAAAATTAAAATTTAGTTCCCTTTGTTTGATTTATGCAATAGAAATCAGTTGTTACTAAGAAAGTTTTCAGTCTTTTTTAGTCACTTGTGACACTATTTTCTGGAATTTCTACACTGTACATTGATCATCTTAGCATATTCAAAGTATCAGTGCCAATTCAATGGCCCTAATAAGAGAAAAAGAAAAAAAAATCTCTATATTTGACTTAAGCAACAGGTGTCGTCTGCTATGGAATATGCCGTAAGTCGATTTTTCATTTTTTCGTGGGCGCGTAACTGGCACGTATGAGATGGTAGTCAACGCAACTGGATTTCTTGTCATGGTATAAAGAGATTTAAAAAAAAAAAATAGAAATTTAGTTCCCTTTGTTCGATTTATGCAATAGAAATCAGTTGTTACTGAAAGAGTTTTCAGTCTTTTTTAGCCTCTTGTGACACTATTTTCTGGGATTTCTACACTGCACATTGATCATCTTAGCATATTGAAGGTATCAATGCCAATTCAATGGCCCTAGTAAGAGAAAAAGAAAAAAAAAAATCCCTTTATTTGACTTAAGCAACAGGTGTCGTCTGCTATGGAATGTGCCATAAGTCGATTTTTCATGTTTTCGCGGGCGCGTAACTGGCACGTATGAGATGGTAGTCAACGCAACTGGATTTCTTGTCATGGTATAAAGAGATTAAAAAAGATAAATAAAAATTTAGTTCCCTTTGTTTGATTTATGCAATAGAAATCAGTTGTTACTGAGAGTTTTCAGTCTTTTTTAGCCACTTGTGACACTATTTTCTGGAATTTCTACACTGTACATTGATCATCTTAGCATATTGAAGGTATCAATGCCAATTCAATGGCCCTAGTAAGAGAAAAAGAAAAAAAAATCCCTTTATTTGACTTAAGCAACAGGTGTCGTCTGCTATGGAATGTGCCGTAAGTCGATTTTTCATGTTTTCGCGGTCGTGTAACTGGCACGTATGAGATGGTATTCAACGCAACTGGATTTCTTGTCATGGTATAAAGAGATTAAAAAAAATAAAAAAAACTTAAGTTCCCTTTGTTTGATTTATGCAATAGAAATCAGTTGTTACTGAAAGAGTTTTCAGTCTTTTTTAGCCACTTGTGACACTATTTTCTCGGGTTTCTACCCTGTACATTGATCATCTTAGCATATTGAAGGTATCAATGCCAATTCAATGGCCCTAGTAAGAGAAAAAGAAAAAAAAATCCATTTATTTGACTTAAGCAACAGGTGTCGTCTGCTATGGAGTGTGCCATAAGTCGATTTTTCATATTTTCACGGGCGCGTAACTGGCACGTATGAGATGGTAGTCAATGCAACTGGATTTCTTGTCATGGTATAAAGAGATTAAAAAAGATAAATAAAAATTTAGTTCCCTTTGTTTGATTTATGCACTAGAAATCAGTTGTTACTGAGAGTTTTCAGTCTTTTTTAGCCACTTCTGACACTATTTTCTGGAATTTCTACACTGTACATTGATCATCTTAGCATATTGAAGGTATCAATGCCAATGCAATGGCCCTAGTAAGAGAAAAAGAAAAAAAAATCCCTTTATTTGACTTAAGCAACAGGTGTCGTCTGCTATGGAATGTGCCGTAAGTCGATTCTTCATGTTTTCGCAGTCGTGTAACTGACACGTATGAGATGGTAGTCAACGCAACTGGATTTCTTGTCATGGTATAAAGAGATTAAAAAAAATAAATAAAAATTTAGTTCCCTTTGTTTGATTTATGCCCTAGAAATCAGTTGTTACTGAAAGAGTTTTCAATCTTTTTTAGCCACTTGTGACACTATTTTCTGGAATTTCTACACTGTACATTGATCATCTTAGCATATTGAAGGTATCAATGCCAATTCAATGGCCCTAGTAAGAGAAAAAGAAAAAAAAAATCCCTTTATTTGACTTAAGCAACAGGTGTCGTCTGCTATGGAATGTGCCGTAAGTCGATTCTTCATGTTTTCGCAGTCGTGTAACTGGCACGTATGAGATGGTAGTCAACGCAACTGGATTTCTTGTCATGGTATAAAGAGATTAAAAAAAATAAATAAAAATTTAGTTCCCTTTGTTTGATTTATGCACTAGAAATCAGTTGTTACTGAAAGAGTTTTCAGTCTTTTTTAGCCACTTGTGACACTATTTTCTGGAATTTCTACACTGTACATTGATCATCTTAGCATATTGAAGGTATCAATGCCAATTCAATGGCCCTAGTAAGAGAAAAAGAAAAAAAAAATCCCTTTATTTGACTTAAGCAACAGGTGTCGTCTGCTATGGAATGTGCCATAAGTCAATTTTTCATGTTTTCGTGGGCGCGTAACTGGCATGTATGAGATGCTAGTCAACGCAACTGGATTTCTTGTCATGGTATAAAGAGATTAAAAAAGATAAATAAAAATTTAGTTCCCTTTGTTTGATTTATGCAATAGAAATCAGTTGTTACTAAGAAAGTTTTCAGTCTTTTTAGCCACTTGTGACACTATTTTCTGGAATTTCTACACTGCACATTGATCATCTTAGCATATTCAAAGTATCAATGCCAATTCAATGGCCCTAGTAAGAGAAACAGAAAAAAAAAATCCCTTTATTTGACTTAAGCAACAGGTGTCGTCTGCTATGGAATGTGCCGTAAGTCGATTTTTCATGTTTTCGCGGTCGTGTAACTGGCACGTATGAGATGGTAGTCAACGCAACTGGATTTCTTGTCATGGTATAAAGAGATTAAAAAAAATAAATAAAAATTTAGTTCCCTTTGTTTGATTTATGCAATAGAAATCAGTTGTTACTGAAAGAGTTTTCAGTCTTTTTTAGCCACTTTTGACACTATTTTCTCGGGTTTCTACACTGTACATTGATCATCTTAGCTTATTCAAAGTATAAATGCCAATTCAATGGCCCTAGTAAGAGAAAAAGAAAAAAAAATTCCCTATATTTGACTTAAGCAACAGGTGTCGTCTGCTATGGAATGTGCCGTAAGTCGATTTTTCATGTTTTCGCGGGTGCGTAACTGGCACGTATGAGACGGTAGTCAATGTAACTGGGTTTCTTGTCACGGTATAAAGAGATTTAAAAAAAATAAAAATTTAGTTCCCTTTGTTTGATTTATGCAATAGGAAGCAGTTGCTACTGCAAGAGTTTTCAGTCTTTTTTAGCCACTTGTGACATTATTTTCTGATTTTCTGGGGTTTCTACACTGTACATTGATCATCTTAGCATATTCAAAGTATCAATGTGCAGTATGGCAGTTGGCCTGAATTAGAAAAGCAAATCGAATCAAGGGATCAGGGGAAGTCACTCTTGCAAGGTGCTAGAAGGCACCAAAACAAGGTCTTCTGTCACCCTGTTTTCTTAAATTTTCGCCCATTTTCAGTGAAATCTGGCATGTGTGGAGGGTGCATGCCTGGCAGTTTGCCAAGGACTGCATAACAGCCTTCAAAGAAGACTTAAAATCCACTTTTATGCCGATTTTCGTTCACTGTTTTCTATCGATATTTTCGGGCGCCATTTTTTATGGCTCAAAGCTTTCTGATTGGATGATTGTGGGGGTGTGTCTGCAATCTGATTGGCTGATTGGGTGCAATTTTGAATTTCTCAAAGCTTTTCTGATTGGATAATTTGAAGAGAGGGATGAGATTTGATTGGCTGATTGGACGCCATTTTGATTTTCTAAAACCTTCTGTGATTGGATAATTTAAGAGAGGCCTGAGATTTGATTGGCTGATTGGAAGGGGGGGGAAATCTCTGCATATCTATCGTAATTCTTCGGGTCATTTCAGCCTATTCAATGGCAAAGAGGGTTTGACCTCTTCACCAAGAGCTTTTTTGGGTCCTGATGGTCAGAGGTTGAATCCCCAACTTTGCCATTTTATCTATTTTACCTATTTTTATTATTAGTTATTCTTACATCTTATTGTATTTCACTGGCCTATTTCTAAATTCTTCAAACAAGAACAAGATTTCTTATTGGAAAAAGTTTATGCAACAGCAACCGGTTGCTTCTGAATCAATGTTTTTGCGCAGCGGTTAAACATAAAATTGACTTATGACTCACGCTGTCACCAAAATTAGTTCAGTGTTTTTTGTGACCCTGTTAAGAAAACAAATTTGGTTTACCTTTCTTTGATTTGTGCAACAGGTATCAGTTGCCTCCGAAAGTGTCCAAATTGAATTTTTGATTTTATGCACAGCACGTAACGGTCACGTATGGGAGGGATAGTCATCGTAACCAATTCAATGGCCGTAGTAAGAGAAAAGGAAAAAAAAATCCCTATATTTGATTTAAGCAAAAGGTGTCATCTGCTATGGAATGTGCCATAAGTCAATTTTTCATGTTTTCGCGAGCGCGTAACTGGCATGTATGAGATGGTCGTCAACACAACTGGATTTCTTGTCACGGTATGAAGAGATAAAAAAATTAAAATTTAGTTCCCTTTGTTTGATTTATGCAATAGAAATCAGTTGTTACTAAGAAAGTTTTCAGTCTTTTTAGCCACTTGTGACACTATTTTCTGGAATTTCTACACTGTACATTGATCATCTTAGCATATTCAAAGTATCAATGCCAATTCAATGGCCCTAATAAGAGAAAAAGAAAAAAAAATCTCTATATTTGACTTAAGCAAGAGGTGTCGTCTGCTCTGGAATATGCCGTAAGTCGATTTTTCATGTTTTCGTGGGCGCGTAACTGGCACGTATGAGATGGTAGTCAACGCAACTGGATTTCTTGTCATGGTATAAAGAGATTTAAAAAAAAATAATAGAAATTTAGTTCCCTTTGTTCGATTTATGCAATAGAAATCAGTTGTTACTGAAAGAGTTTTCAGTCTTTTTTAGCCTCTTGTGACACTATTTTCTGGGATTTCTACACTGCACATGGATCATCTTAGCATATTCAAAGTATCAATGCCAATTCAATGGCCCTAGTAAGAGAAAAAGAAAAAAAAATCCCTTTATTTGACTTAAGCAACAGGTGTCGTCTGCTATGGAATGTGCCGTAAGTCGATTTTTCATGTTTTCACGGTTGTGTAACTGGCACGTATGAGATGGTAGTCAACGCAACTGGATTTCTTGTCATGGTATAAAGAGATTAAAAAAAATAAATAAAAATTTAGTTCCCTTTGTTTGATTTATGCAATAGAAATCATTTGTTACTGCAAGAGTTTTCAATCTTTTTTAGCCACTTGTGACACTATTTTCTCGGGTTTCTACAATGTACATTGATCATCTTAGCTTATTCAAAGTATAAAAGCCAATTTAATGGCCCTAGTAAGAGAAAAAGAAAAAAAAAATCCCTATATTTGACTTAAGCAACAGGTGTCGTCTGCTATGGAATGTGCCGTAAGTCGATTTTTCATGTTTTCGCGGGTGCGTAACTGGCACGTATGAGACGGTAGTCAATGTAACTGGGTTTCTTGTCACGGTATAAAGAGATTTAAAAAAAATAAAAATTTAGTTCCCTTTGTTTGATTTATGCAATAGGAAGCAGTTGCTACTGCAAGAGTTTTCAGTCTTTTTTAGCCACTTGTGACATTATTTTCTTATTTTCTGGGCTTTCTACACTGTACATTGATCATCTTAGCATATTCAAAGTATCAATGTGCAGTATGGCAGTTGGCCTGAATTAGAAAAGCAAATCGAATCAAGGGATCAAGGGATCAGGGGAAGTCACTCTTGCAAGGTGCTAGAAGGCACCAAAACAAGGTCTTCTGTCACCCTGTTTTCTTAAATTTTCGCCCATTTTCAGTGAAATCTGGCATGTGTGGAGGGTGCATGCCTGGCAGTTTGCCAAGGACTGCATAACAGCCTTCAAAGAAGACTTAAAATCCACTTTTATGCCGATTTTCGTTCACTGTTTTCTATCGATATTTTCGGGCGCCATTTTTTATGGCTCAAAGCTTTCTGATTGGATGATTGTGGGGGTGTGTCTGCAATCTGATTGGCTGATTGGGTGCAATTTTGAATTTCTCAAAGCTTTTCTGATTGGATAATTTGAAGAGAGGGATGAGATTTGATTGGCTGATTGGACGCCATTTTGATTTTCTAAAACCTTCTGTGATTGGATAATTTAAGAGAGGCCTGAGATTTGATTGGCTGATTGGAAGGGGGGTGAAATCTCTGCATATCTATCGTAATTCTTCGGGTCATTTCAGCCTATTCAATGGCAAAGAGGGTTTGACCCCTTCACCAAGAGCTTTTTTGGGTCCTGATGGTCAGAGGTTGAATCCCCAACTTTGCCATTTTATCTATTTTACCTATTTTTATTATTAGTTATTCTTACATCTTATTGTATTTCACTGGCCTATTTCTAAATTCTTCAAACAAGAACAAGATTTCTTATTGGAAAAAGTTTATGCAACAGCAACCGGTTGCTTCTGAATCAATGTTTTTGCGCAGCGGTTAAACATAAAATCGACTTATGACTCACGCTGTCACCAAAATTAGTTCAGTGTTTTTCGTGACCCTGTTAAGAAAACAAATTTGGTTTACCTTTCTTTGATTTGTGCAACAGGTATCAGTTGCCTCCGAAAGTGTCCAAATTGAATTTTTGATTTTATGCACAGCACGTAACGGTCACGTATGGGAGGGATAGTCATCGTAACCAATTCAATGGCCCTAGTAAGAGAAAAGGAAAAAAAAATCCCTATATTTGATTTAAGCAAAAGGTGTCATCTGCTATGGAATGTGCCATAAGTCAATTTTTCATGTTTTCGCGAGCGCGTAACTGGCATGTATGAGATGGTCGTCAACACAACTGGATTTCTTGTCACGGTATGAAGAGATAAAAAAATTAAAATTTAGTTCCCTTTGTTTGATTTATGCAATAGAAATCAGTTGTTACAAAGAAAGTTTTCAGTCTTTTTAGCCACTTGTGACACTATTTTCTGGAATTTCTACACTGTACATTGATCATCTTAGCATATTCAAAGTATCAATTCCATTTCAATGGCCCTAATAAGAGAAAAAGAAAAAAAAAATCTCTATATTTGACTTAAGCAACAGGTGTCGTCTGCTATGGAATATGCCGTAAGTCGATTTTTCATGTTTTCTTGGGCGCGTAACTGGCACGTATGAGATGGTAGTCAACGCAACTGGATTTCTTGTCATGGTATAAAGAGATTTAAAAAAAAATAATAGAAATTTAGTTCCCTTTGTTCGACTTATGCAATAGAAATCAGTTGTTACTGAAAGAGTTTTCAGTCTTTTTTAGCCTCTTGTGACACTATTTTTTGGGATTTCTACACTGTACATTGATCATCTTAGCATATTCAAAGTATCAATGCCAATTCAATGGCTCTAGTAAGAGAAAAAGAAAAAAAAAAATCCCTTTATTTGACTTAAGCAACAGGTGTCGTCTGCTATGGAATGTGCCATAAGTCAATTTTTCATTTTTTTGCGGGCGCGTAACTGGCATGTATGAGATGGTAGTCAACGCAACTGGATTTCTTGTCATGGTATAAAGAGATTAAAAAAGATAAATAAAAATTTAGTTCCCTTTGTTTGATTTATGCAATAGAAATCAGTTGTTACTGAAAGAGTTTTCAGTCTTTTTTAGCCTCTTGTGACACTATTTTCTCGGGTTTCTACATTGTCCATTGATCATCTTAGCATATTCAAAGTATCAATGCCAATTCAATGGCCCTAGTAAGAGAAAAAGAAAAAAAAAATCCCTTTATTTGACTTAAGCAACAGGTGTCGTCTGCTATGGAATGTGCCGTAAGTCGATTTTTCATGTTTTCGCGGTCGTGTAACTGGCACGTATGAGATGGTAGTCAACGCAACTGGATTTCTTGTCATGGTATAAAGAGATTAAAAAAAAAAAATAAAAATTTAGTTGCCTTTGTTTGATTTATGCAATAGGAAGCAGTTGCTACTGCAAGAGTTTTCAGTCTTTTTTAGCCACTTGTGACATTATTTTCTGATTTTCTGGGGTTTCTACACTGTACATTGATCATCTTAGCATATTCAAAGTATCAATGTGCAGTATGGCAGTTGGCCTGAATTAGAAAAGCAAATCGAATCAAGGGATCAAGGGATCAGGGGAAGTCACTCTTGCAAGGTGCTAGAAGGCACCAAAACAAGGTCTTCTGTCACCCTGTTTTCTTAAATTTTCGCCCATTTTCAGTGAAATCTGGCATGTGTGGAGGGTGCATGCCTGGCAGTTTGCCAAGGACTGCATAACAGCCTTCAAAGAAGACTTAAAATCCACTTTTATGCCGATTTTCGTTCACTGTTTTCTATCGATATTTTCGGGCGCCATTTTTTATGGCTCAAAGCTTTCTGATTGGATGATTGTGGGGGTGTGTCTGCAATCTGATTGGCTGATTGGGTGCAATTTTGAATTTCTCAAAGCTTTTCTGATTGGATAATTTGAAGAGAGGGATGAGATTTGATTGGCTGATTGGACGCCATTTTGATTTTCTAAAACCTTCTGTGATTGGATAATTTAAGAGAGGCCTGAGATTTGATTGGCTGATTGGAAGGGGGGGGAAATCTCTGCATATCTATCGTAATTCTTCGGGTCATTTCAGCCTATTCAATGGCAAAGAGGGTTTGACCTCTCCACCAAGACCTTTTTTGGGTCCTGATGGTCAGAGGTTGAATCCCCAACTTTGCCATTTTATCTATTTTACCTATTTTTATTATTAGTTATTCTTACATCTTATTGTATTTCACTGGCCTATTTCTAAATTCTTCAAACAAGAACAAGATTTCTTATTGGAAAAAGTTTATGCAACAGCAACCGGTTGCTTCTGAATCAATGTTTTTGCGCAGCGGTTAAACATAAAATTGACTTATGACTCACGCTGTCACCAAAATTAGTTCAGTGTTTTTCGTGACCCTGTTAAGAAAACAAATTTGGTTTACCTTTCTTTGATTTGTGCAACAGGTATCAGTTGCCTCCGAAAGTGTCCAAATTGAATTTTTGATTTTATGCACAGCACGTAACGGTCACGTATGGGAGGGATAGTCATCGTAACCAATTCAATGGCCGTAGTAAGAGAAAAGGAAAAAAAAATCCCTATATTTGATTTAAGCATAAGGTGTCATCTGCTATGGAATGTGCCATAAGTCAATTTTTCATGTTTTCGCGAGCGCGTAACTGGCATGTATGAGATGGTCGTCAACACAACTGGATTTCTTGTCACGGTATGAAGAGATAAAAAAATTAAAATTTAGTTCCCTTTGTTTGATTTATGCAATAGAAATCAGTTGTTACTAAGAAAGTTTTCAGTCTTTTTAGCCACTTGTAACACTATTTTCTGGAATTTCTACACTGTACATTGATCATCTTAGCATATTCAAAGTATCAATGCCAATTCAATGGCCCTAATAAGAGAAAAAGAAAAAAAAATCTCTATATTTGACTTAAGCAACAGGTGTCGTCTGCTATGGAATATGCCGTAAGTCGATTTTTCATGTTTTCGTGGGCGCGTAACTGGCACGTATGAGATGGTAGTCAACGCAACTGGATTTCTTGTCATGGTATAAAGAGATTTAAAAAAAAATAATAGAAATTTAGTTCCCTTTGTTCGATTTATGCAATAGAAATCAGTTGTTACTGAAAGAGTTTTCAGTCTTTTTTAGCCTCTTGTGACACTATTTTCTGGGATTTCTACACTGCACATGGATCATCTTAGCATATTCAAAGTATCAATGCCAATTCAATGGCCCTAGTAAGAGAAAAAGAAAAAAAAATCCCTTTATTTGACTTAAGCAACAGGTGTCGTCTGCTATGGAATGTGCCGTAAGTCGATTTTTCATGTTTTCGCGGTCGTGTAACTGGCACGTATGAGATGGTAGTCAACGCAACTGGATTTTTTGTCATGGTATAAAGAGATTAAAAAAAATAAATAAAAATTTAGTTCCCTTTGTTTGATTTATGCAATAGAAATCAGTTGTTACTGCAAGAGTTTTCAATCTTTTTTAGCCACTTGTGACACTATTTTCTCGGGTTTCTACAATGTACATTGATCATCTTAGCTTATTCAAAGTATAAAAGCCAATTCAATGGCCCTAGTAAGAGAAAAAGAAAAAAAAATCCCTTTATTTGACTTAAGCAACAGGTGTCGTCTGCTATGGAATGTGCCATAAGTCGATTTTTCATGTTTTCGCGGGCGCGTAACTGGCACGTATGAGATGGTAGTCAACGCAACTGGATTTCTTGTCATGGTATAAAGAGATTAAAAAAGATAAATAAAAATTTAGTTCCCTTTGTTTGATTTATGCAATAGAAATCAGTTGTTACTGAGAGTTTTCAGTCTTTTTTAGCCACTTGTGACACTATTTTCTGGAATTTCTACACTGTACATTGATCATCTTAGCATATTGAAGGTATCAATGCCAATTCAATGGCCCTAGTAAGAGAAAAAGAAAAAAAAAATCCCTTTATTTGACTTAAGCAACAGGTGTCGTCTGCTATGGAATGTGCCATAAGTCGATTTTTAATGTTTTCACGGGCGCGTAACTGGCACGTATGAGATGGTAGTCAATGCAACTGGATTTCTTGTCATGGTATAAAGAGATTAAAAAAGATAAATAAAAATTTAGTTCCCTTTGTTTGATTTATGCACTAGAAATCAGTTGTTACTGAGAGTTTTCAGTCTTTTTTAGCCACTTGTGACACTATTTTCTGGAATTTCTACACTGTACATTGATCATCTTAGCATATTGAAGGTATCAATGCCAATTCAATGGCCCTAGTAAGAGAAAAAGAAAAAAAAATCCCTATATTTGACTTAAGCAACAGGTGTCGTCTGCTATGGAATGTGCCGTAAGTCGATTCTTCATGTTTTCGCAATCGTGTAACTGGCACGTATGAGATGGTAGTCAACGCAACTGGATTTCTTGTCATGGTATAAAGAGATTAAAAAAAATAAATAAAAATTTAGTTCCCTTTGTTTGATTTATGCACTAGAAATCAGTTGTTACTGAAAGAGTTTTCAGTCTTTTTTAGCCACTTGTGACACTATTTTCTGGAATTTCTACACTGTACATTGATCATCTTAGCATATTGAAGGTATCAATGCCAATTCAATGGCCCTAGTAAGAGAAAAAGAAAAAAAAAATCCCTTTATTTGACTTAAGCAACAGGTGTCGTCTGCTATGGAATGTGCCATAAGTCAATTTTTCATGTTTTCGTGGGCGCGTAACTGGCATGTATGAGATGCTAGTCAACGCAACTGGATTTCTTGTCATGGTATAAAGAGATTAAAAAAGATAAATAAAAATTTAGTTCCCTTTGTTTGATTTATGCAATAGAAATCAGTTGTTACTAAGAAAGTTTTCAGTCTTTTTAGCCACTTGTGACACTATTTTCTGGAATTTCTACACTGCACATTGATCATCTTAGCATATTCAAAGTATCAATGCCAATTCAATGGCCCTAGTAAGAGAAACAGAAAAAAAAAAATCCCTTTATTTGACTTAAGCAACAGGTGTCGTCTGCTATGGAATGTGCCGTAAGTCGATTTTTCATGTTTTCGCGGTCGTGTAACTGGCACGTATGAGATGGTAGTCAACGCAACTGGATTTCTTGTCATGGTATAAAGAGATTAAAAAAAATAAATAAAAATTTAGTTCCCTTTGTTTGATTTATGCAATAGGAAGCAGTTGCTACTGCAAAAGTTTTCAGTCTTTTTTAGCCACTTTTGACACTATTTTCTCGGGTTTCTACACTGTACATTGATCATCTTAGCTTATTCAAAGTATAAATGCCAATTCAATGGCCCTAGTAAGAGAAAAAGAAAAAAAAAATCCCTATATTTGACTTAAGCAACAGGTGTCGTCTGCTATGGAATGTGCCGTAAGTCGATTTTTCATGTTTTCGCGGGTGCGTAACTGGCACGTATGAGACGGTAGTCAATGTAACTGGGTTTCTTGTCACGGTATAAAGAGATTTAAAAAAAATAAAAATTTAGTTCCCTTTGTTTGATTTATGCAATAGGAAGCAGTTGCTACTGCAAGAGTTTTCAGTCTTTTTTAGCCACTTGTGACATTATTTTCTGATTTTCTGGGGTTTCTACACTGTACATTGATCATCTTAGCATATTCAAAGTATCAATGTGCAGTATGGCAGTTGGCCTGAATTAGAAAAGCAAATCGAATCAAGGGATCAAGGGATCAGGGGAAGTCACTCTTGCAAGGTGCTAGAAGGCACCAAAACAAGGTCTTCTGTCACCCTGTTTTCTTAAATTTTCGCCCATTTTCAGTGAAATCTGGCATGTGTGGAGGGTGCATGCCTGGCAGTTTGCCAAGGACTGCATAACAGCCTTCAAAGAAGACTTAAAATCCACTTTTATGCCGATTTTCGTTCACTGTTTTCTATCGATATTTTCGGGCGCCATTTTTTATGGCTCAAAGCTTTCTGATTGGATGATTGTGGGGGTGTGTCTGCAATCTGATTGGCTGATTGGGTGCAATTTTGAATTTCTCAAAGCTTTTCTGATTGGATAATTTGAAGAGAGGGATGAGATTTGATTGGCTGATTGGACGCCATTTTGATTTTCTAAAACCTTCTGTGATTGGATAATTTAAGAGAGGCCTGAGATTTGATTGGCTGATTGGAAGGGGGGAGAAATCTCTGCATATCTATCGTAATTCTTCGGGTCATTTCAGCCTATTCAACGGCAAAGAGGGTTTGACCCCTTCACCAAGAGCTTTTTTGGGTCCTGATGGTCAGAGGTTGAATCCCCAACTTTGCCATTTTATCTATTTTACCTATTTTTATTATTAGTTATTCTTACATCTTATTGTATTTCACTGGCCTATTTCTAAATTCTTCAAACAAGAACAAGATTTCTTATTGGAAAAAGTTTATGCAACAGCAACCGGTTGCTTCTGAATCAATGTTTTTGCGCAGCGGTTAAACATAAAATCGACTTATGACTCACGCTGTCACCAAAATTAGTTCAGTGTTTTTCGTGACCCTGTTAAGAAAACAAATTTGGTTTACCTTTCTTTGATTTGTGCAACAGGTATCAGTTGCCTCCGAAAGTGTCCAAATTGAATTTTTGATTTTATGCACAGCACGTAACGGTCACGTATGGGAGGGATAGTCATTGTAACCAATTCAATGGCCCTAGTAAGAGAAAAGGAAAAAAAATCCCTATATTTGATTTAAGCAAAAGGTGTCATCTGCTATGGAATGTGCCATAAGTCAATTTTTCATGTTTTCGCGAGCGCGTAACTGGCATGTATGAGATGGTCGTCAACACAACTGGATTTCTTGTCACGGTATGAAGAGATAAAAATATTAAAGTTTAGTTCCCTTTGTTTGATTTATGCAATAGAAATCAGTTGTTACTAAGAAAGTTTTCAGTCTTTTTTAGCCACTTGTGACACTATTTTCTGGAATTTCTACATTGTACATTGATCATCTTAGCATATTCAAAGTATCAATGCCAATTCAATGGCCCTAATAAGAGAAAAAGAAAAAAAAATCTCTATATTTGACTTAAGCAACAGGTGTCGTCTGCTATGGAATATGCCGTAAGTCGATTTTTCATGTTTTCGTGGGCGCGTAACTGGCACGTATGAGATGGTAGTCAACGCAACTGGATTTCTTGTCATGGTATAAAGAGATTTAAAGAAAAATAATAGAAATTTATTTCCCTTTGTTCGATTTATGCAATAGAAATCAGTTGTTACTGAAAAAGTTTTCAGTCTTTTTTAGCCTCTTGTGACACTATTTTCTGGGATTTCTACACTGCACATTGATCATCTTAGCATATTCAAAGTATCAATGCCAATTCAATGGCCCTAGTAAGAGAAAAAGAAAAAAAAAATCCCTTTATTTGACTTAAGCAACAGGTGTCGTCTGCTATGGAATGTGCCATAAGTCGATTTTTCATGTTTTCGCGGGCGCGTAACTGGCACGTATGAGATGGTAGTCAACGCAACTGGATTTCTTGTCATGGTATAAAGAGATTATAAAAGATAAATAAAAATTTAGTTCCCTTTGTTTGATTTATGCAATAGAAATCAGTTGTTACTGAAAGAGTTTTCAGTCTTTTTTAGCCTCTTGTGACACTATTTTCTGGGATTTCTACACTGTACATTGATCATCTTAGCTTATTCAAAGTATAAATGCCAATTCAATGGCCCTAGTAAGAGAAAAAGAAAAAAAATATCCCTTTATTTGACTTAAGCAACAGGTTTCGTCTGCTATGGAATGTCCCATAAGTCGATTTTTCATGTTTTCGCGGTCGTGTAACTGGCACGTATGAGATGGTAGTCAACGCAGCTGGATTTCTTGTCATGGTATAAAGAGATTAAAAAAAATAAATAAAAATTTAGTTCCCTTTGTTTGATTTATGCAATAGAAATCAGTTGTTACTGAAAGAGATTTCAGTCTTTTTTAGCCACTTGTGACACTATTTTCTCGGGTTTCTACACTGTACATTGATCATCTTAGCTTATTCAAAGTATAAATGCCAATTCAATGGCCCTAGTAAGAGAAACAGAAAAAAAAAATCCCTTTATTTGACTTAAGCAACAGGTGTCGTCTGCTATGGAATGTGCCATAAGTCGATTTTTCATGTTTTCGCGGGCGCGTAACTGGCACGTATGAGATGGTAGTCAACGCAACTGGATTTCTTGTCATGGTATAAAGAGATTAAAAAAAATAAATAAAAATTTAGTTCCCTTTGTTTGATTTATGCAATAGAAATCAGTTGTTACTGAAAGAGTTTTCAGTCTTTTTTAGCCACTTGTGACACTATTTTCTCGGGTTTCTACACTGTACATTGATCATCTTAGCTTATTCAAAGTATAAATGCCAATTCAATGGCCCTAGTAAGAGAAACAGAACAAAAAAATCTCTATATTTGACTTAAGCAACATGTGTCGTCTGCTATGGAATGTGCCGTAAGTCGATTTTTCATGTTTTCGCGGTCGTGTAACTGGCACGTATGAGATGGTAGTCAACGCAACTGGATTTCTTGTCATGGTATAAAGAGATTAAAAAAAATAAATAAAAATTTAGTTCCCTTTGTTTGATTTATGCAATAGAATTCAGCTTTTGCTGAAAGAGTTTTCAGGCTTTTTTAGCCACTTGTGACACTATTTTCTCGGGTTTCTACCCTGTACATTGATCATCTTAGCTTATTCAAAGTATAAATGCCAATTCAATGGCCCTAGTAAGAGAAAAAGAAAACAAAAATCCCTATATTTGACTTAAGCAACAGGTGTCGTCTGCTATGGAATGTGCCGTAAGTCGATTGTTCATGTTTTCGCGGGTGCGTAACTGGCACGTATGAGACGGTAGTCAATATAACTGGGTTTCTTGTCACGGTATAAAGAGATTTAAAAAAAATAAAAATTTAGTTCCCTTTGTTTGATTTATGCAATAGGAAGCAGTTGCTACTGCAAGAGTTTTCAGTCTTTTTTAGCCACTTGTGACATTATTTTCTTATTTTCTGGGCTTTCTACACTGTACATTGATCATCTTAGCATATTCAAAGTATCAATGTGCAGTATGGCAGTTGGTCTGAATTAGAAAAGCAAATCGAATCAAGGGATCAAGGGATCAGGGGAAGTCACTCTTGCAAGGTGCTAGAAGGCACCAAAACAAGGTCTTCTGTCACCCTGTTTTCTTAAATTTTCGCCCATTTTCAGTGAAATCTGGCATGTGTGGAGGGTGCATGCCTGGCAGTTTGCCAAGGACTGCATAACAGCCTTCAAAGAAGACTTAAAATCCACTTTTATGCCGATTTTCGTTCACTGTTTTCTATCGATATTTTCGGGCGCCATTTTTTACTGCTCAAAGCTTTCTGATTGGATGATTGTGGGGGTGTGTCTGCAATCTGATTGGCTGATTGGGTGCAATTTTGAATTTCTCAAAGCTTTTCTGATTGGATAATTTGAAGAGAGGGATGAGATTTGATTGGCTGATTGGACGCCATTTTGATTTTCTAAAACCTTCTGTGATTGGATAATTCAAGAGAGGCCTGAGATTTGATTGGCTGATTGGAAGGGGGGGGGAAATCTCTGCATATCTATCGTAATTCTTCGGGTCATTTCAGCCTATTCAATGGCAAAGAGGGTTTGACCCCTTCACCAAGACCTTTTTTGGGTCCTGATGGTCAGAGGTTGAATCCCCAACTTTGCCATTTTATCTATTTTACCTATTTTTATTATTAGTTATTCTTACATCTTATTGTATTTCACTGGCCTATTTCTAAATTCTTCAAACAAGAACAAGATTTCTTATTGGAAAAAGTTTATGCAACAGCAACCGGTTGCTTCTGAATCAATGTTTTTGCGCAGCGGTTAAACATAAAATCGACTTATAACTCACGCTATCACCAAAATTAGTTCAGTGTTTTTCGTGACCCTGTTAAGAAAACAAATTTGGTTTACCTTTCTTTGATTTGTGCAACAGGTATCAGTTGCCTCCGAAAGTGTCCAAATTAAATTTTTGATTTTATGCACAGCACGTAACGGTCACGTATGGGAGGGATAGTCATCGTAACCAATTCAATGGCCCTAGTAAGAGAAAAGGAAAAAAAATCCCTATATTTGATTTAAGCAAAAGGTGTCATCTGCTATGGAATGTGCCATAAGTCAATTTTTCATGTTTTCGCGAGCGCGTAACTGGCATGTATGAGATGGTCGTCAACACAACTGGATTTCTTGTCACGGTATGAAGAGATAAAAAAATTAAAATTTAGTTCCCTTTGTTTGATTTATGCAATAGAAATCAGTTGTTACTAAGAAAGTTTTCAGTCTTTTTAGCCACTTGTGACACTATTTTCTGGAATTTCTACACTGTACATTGATCATCTTAGCATATTCAAAGTATCAATGCCAATTCAATGGCCCTAATAAGAGAAAAAGAAAAAAACATCTCTATATTTGACTTAAGCAACAGGTGTCGTCTGCTATGGAATATGCCATAAGTCGATTTTTCATGTTTTTGTGGGCGCGTAACTGGCACGTATGAGATGGTAGTCAACGCAACTGGATTTCTTGTCATGGTATAAAGAGATTTAAAAAAAAATAATAGAAATTTAGTTCCCTTTGTTTGATTTATGCAATAGAAATCAGTTGTTACTGAAAGAGTTTTCAGTCTTTTTTAGCCACTTGTGACACTATTTTCTGGAATTTCTACACTGTACATTGATCATCTTAGCATATTGAAGGTATCAATGCCAATTCAATGGCCCTAGTAAGAGAAAAAGAAAAAAAAATCCCTTTATTTGACTTAAGCAACAGGTGTCGTCTGCTATGGAATGTGCCATAAGTCGATTTTTCATGTTTTCGCGATCGCGTAACTGGCACGTATGAGATGGTAGTCAACGCAACTGGATTTCTTGTCATGGTATAAAGAGATTAAAAAAGATAAATAAAAATTTAGTTCCCTTTGTTTGATTTATGCAATAGAAATCAGTTGTTACTGAGAGTTTTCAGTCTTTTTTAGCCACTTGTGACACTATTTTCTGGAATTTCTACACTGTACATTGATCATCTTAGCATATTGAAGGTATCAATGCCAATTCAATGGCCCTAGTAAGAGAAAAAGAAAAAAAAATCCCTTTATTTGACTTAAGCAACAGGTGTCGACTGCTATGGAATGTGCCGTAAGTCGATTTTTCATGTTTTCGCGGTCGTGTAACTGGCACGTATGAGATGGTAGTCAACGCAACTGGATTTCTTGTCATGGTATAAAGAGATTGAAAAAAATAAATAAAAATTTAGTTCCCTTTGTTTGATTTATGCAATAGAAATCAGTTGTTACTGAAAGAGTTTTCAGTCTTTTTTAGCCACTTGTGACACTATTTTCTCGGGTTTCTACACTGTACATTGATCATCTTAGCTTATTCAAAGTATAAATGCCAATTCAATGGCCCTAGTAAGAGAAAAAGAAAAAAAAAATCCCTATATTTGACTTAAGCAACAGGTGTCGTCTGCTATGGAATGTGCCGTAAGTCGATTTTTCATGTTTTCGCGGGTGCGTAACTGGCACGTATGAGATGGTAGTCAATGTAACTGGGTTTCTTGTCACGGTATAAAGAGATTTAAAAAAAATAAAAATTTAGTTCCCTTTGTTTGATTTATGCAATAGGAAGCAGTTGCTACTGCAAGAGTTTTCAGTCGTTTTTAGCCACTTGTGACATTATTTTCTTATTTTCTGGGCTTTCTACACTGTACATTGATCATCTTAGCATATTCAAAGTATCAATGTGCAGTATGGCAGTTGGTCTGAATTAGAAAAGCAAATCGAATCAAGGGATCAAGGGATCAGGGGAAGTCACTCTTGCAAGGTGCTAGAAGGCACCAAAACAAGGTCTTCTGTCACCCTGTTTTCTTAAATTTTCGCCCATTTTCAGTGAAATCTGGCATATGTGGAGGGTGCATGCCTGGCAGTTTGCCAAGGACTGCATAACAGCCTTCAAAGAAGACTTAAAATCCACTTTTATGCCGATTTTCGTTCACTGTTTTCTATCGATATTTTCGGGCGCCATTTTTTATGGCTCAAAGCTTTCTGATTGGATGATTGTGGGGGTGTGTCTGCAATCTGATTGGCTGATTGGGTGCAATTTTGAATTTCTCAAAGCTTTTCTGATTGGATAATTTGAAGAGAGGGATGAGATTTGATTGGCTGATTGGACGCCATTTTGATTTTCTAAAACCTTCTGTGGTTGGATAATTTAAGAGAGGCCTGAGATTTGATTGGCTGATTGGAACGGGGGGAAAATCTCTGCATATCTATCGTAATTCTTCGGGTCATTTCAGCCTATTCAATGGCAAAGAGGGTTTGACCCCTTCACCAAGACCTTTTTTGGGTCCTGATGGTCAGAGGTTGAATCCCCAACTTTGCCATTTTATCTATTTTACCTATTTTTATTATTAGTTATTCTTACATCTTATTGTATTTCACTGGCCTATTTCTAAATGCTTCAAACAAGAACAAGATTTCTTATTGGAAAAAGTTTATGCAACAGCAACCGGTTGCTTCTGAATCAATGTTTTTGCGCATCGGTTAAACATAAAATCGACTTATGACTCACGCTGTCACCAAAATTAGTTCAGTGTTTTTCGTGACCCTGTTAAGAAAACAAATTTGGTTTACCTTTCTTTGATTTGTGCAACAGGTATCAGTTGCCTCCGAAAGTGTCCAAATTGAATTTTTGATTTTATGCACAGCACGTAACGGTCACGTATGGGAGGGATAGTCATCGTAACCAATTCAATGGCCCTAGTAAGAGAAAAGGAAAAAAAAATCCCTATATTTGATTTAAGCAAAAGGTGTCATCTGCTATGGAATGTGCCATAAGTCAATTTTTCATGTTTTCGCGAGCGCGTAACTGGCATGTATGAGATGGTCGTCAACACATCTGGATTTCTTGTCACGGTATGAAGAGATAAAAAATTTAAAATTTAGTTCCCTTTGTTTGATTTATGCAATAGAAATCAGTTGTTACTAAGAAAGTTTTCAGTCTTTTTAGCCACTTGTGACACTATTTTCTGGAATTTCTCCACTGTACATTGATCATCTTAGCATATTCAAAGTATCAATGCCAATTCAATGGCCCTAATAAGAGAAAAAGAAAAAAAAATCTCTATATTTGACTTAAGCAAGAGGTGTCGTCTGCTATGGAATATGCCGTAAGTCGATTTTTCATGTTTTCGTGGGCGCGTAACTGGCACGTATGAGATGGTAGTCAACGCAACTGGATTTCTTGTCATGGTATAAAGAGATTTAAAAAAAAATAATAGAAATTTAGTTCCCTTTGTTCGATTTATGCAATAGAAATCAGTTGTTACTGAAAGAGTTTTCAGTCTTTTTTAGCCTCTTGTGACACTATTTTCTGGGATTTCTACACTGCACATTGATCATCTTAGCATATTCAAAGTATCAATGCCAATTCAATGGCCCTAGTAAGAGAAAAAGAAAAAAAAAATCCCTTTATTTGACTTAAGCAACAGGTGTCGTCTGCTATGGAATGTGCCATAAGTCGATTTTTCATGTTTTCGCGGGCGCGTAACTTGCACGTATGAGATGGTAGTCAACGCAACTGGATTTCTTGTCATGGTATAAAGAGATTAAAAAAGATAAATAAAAATTTGGTTCCCTTTGTTTGATTTATGCAATAGAAATCAGTTGTTACTGAGAGTTTTCAGTCTTTTTTAGCCACTTGTGACACTATTTTCTGGAATTTCTACACTGTACATTGATCATCTTAGCATATTGAAGCTATCAATGCCAATTCAATGGCCCTAGTAAGAGAAAAAGAAAACAAAAATCCCTTTATTTGACTTAAGCAACAGGTGTCGTCTGCTATGGAATGTGCCGTAAGTCGATTTTTCATGTTTTCGCGGTCGTGTAACTGGCACGTATGAGATGGTAGTCAACGCAACTGGATTTCTTGTCATGGTATAAAGAGATTAAAAAAAATAAATAAAAATTTAGTTCCCTTTGTTTGATTTATGCAATAGAAATCAGTTGTTACTGAAAGAGTTTTCAGTCTTTTTTAGCCACTTGTGACACTATTTTCTCGGGTTTCTACACTGTACATTGATCATCTTAGCTTATTCAAAGTATAAAGGCCAATTCAATGGCCCTAGTAAGAGAAAAAGAAAAAAAAAATCCCTATATTTGACTTAAGCAACAGGTGTCGTCTGCTATGGAATGTGCCGTAAGTCGATTGTTCATGTTTTCGCGGGTGCGTAACTGGCACGTATGAGACGGTAGTCAATATAACTGGGTTTCTTGTCACGGTATAAAGAGATTTAAAAAAAAGTAAAAATTTAGTTCCCTTTGTTTGATTTATGCAATAGGAAGCAGTTGCTACTGCAAGAGTTTTCAGTCTTTTTTAGCCACTTGTGACATTATTTTCTTATTTTCTGGGCTTTCTACACTGTACATTGATCATCTTAGCATATTCAAAGTATCAATGTGCAGTATGGCAGTTGGCCTGAATTAGAAAAGCAAATCGAATCAAGGGATCAAGGGATCAGGGGAAGTCACTCTTGCAAGGTGCTAGAAGGCACCAAAACAAGGTCTTCTGTCACCCTGTTTTCTTAAATTTTCGCCCATTTTCAGTGAAATCTGGCATGTGTGGAGGGTGCATGCCTGGCAGTTTGCCAAGGACTGCATAACAGCCTTCAAAGAAGACTTAAAATCCACTTTTATGCCGATTTTCGTTCACTGTTTTCTATCGATATTTTCGGGCGCCATTTTTTATGGCTCAAAGCTTTCTGATTGGATGATTGTGGGGGTGTGTCTGCAATCTGATTGGTTGATTGGGTGCAATTTTGAATTTCTCAAAGCTTTTCTGATTGGATAATTTGAAGAGAGGGATGAGATTTGATTGGCTGATTGGACGCCATTTTGATTTTCTAAAACCTTCTGTGATTGGATAATTTAAGAGAGGCCTGAGATTTGATTGGCTGATTGGAAGGGGGGGGAAATCTCTGCATATCTATGGTAATTCTTCGGGTCATTTCAGCCTATTCAATGGCAAAGAGGGTTTGACCCCTTCACCAAGACCTTTTTTGGGTCCTGATGGTCAGAGGTTGAATCCCCAACTTTGCCATTTTATCTATTTTACCTATTTTTATTATTAGTTATTCTTACATCTTATTGTATTTCACTGGCCTATTTCTAAATTCTTCAAACAAGAACAAGATTTCTTATTGGAAAAAGTTTATGCAACAGCAACCGGTTGCTTCTGAATCAATGTTTTTGCGCAGCGGTTAAACATAAAATCGACTTATAACTCACGCTGTCACCAAAATTAGTTCAGTGTTTTTCGTGACCCTGTTAAGAAAACAAATTTGGTTTACCTTTCTTTGATTTGTGCAACAGGTATCAGTTGCCTCCGAAAGTGTCCAAATTGAATTTTTGATTTTATGCACAGCACGTAACGGTCACGTATGGGAGGGATAGTCATCGTAACCAATTCAATGGCCCTAGTAAGAGAAAAGGAAAAAAAAATCCCTATATTTGATTTAAGCAAAAGGTGTCATCTGCTATGGAATGTGCCATAAGTCAATTTTTCATGTTTTCGCGAGCGCATAACTGGCATGTATGAGATGGTCGTCAACACAACTGGATTTCTTGTCACGGTATGAAGAGATAAAAAAATTAAAATTTAGTTCCCTTTGTTTGATTTATGCAATAGAAATCAGTTGTTACTAAGAAAGTTTTCAGTCTTTTTAGCCACTTGTGACACTATTTTCTGGAATTTCTACACTGTACATTGATCATCTTAGCTTATTCAAAGTATCAATGCCAATTCAATGGCCCTAATAAGAGAAAAAGAAAAAAAAATCTCTATATTTGACTTAAGCAAGAGGTGTCGTCTGCTATGGAATATGCCGTAAGTCGATTTTTCATGTTTTCGTGGGCGCGTAACTGGCACGTATGAGATGGTAGTCAACGCAACTGGATTTCTTGTCATGGTATAAAGAGATTTAAAAAAGAATAATAGAAATTTAGTTCCCTTTGTTCGATTTATGCAATAGAAATCAGTTGTTACTGAAAGAGTTTTCAGTCTTTTTTAGCCTCTTGTGACACTATTTTCTGGGATTTCTACACTGCACATTGATCATCTTAGCATATTCAAAGTATCAATGCCAATTCAATGGCCCTAGTAAGAGAAAAAGAAAAAAAAATCCCTTTATTTGACTTAAGCAACAGGTGTCGTCTGCTATGGAATGTGCCATAAGTCGATTTTTCATGTTTTCGCGGGCGCGTAACTTGCACGTATGAGATGGTAGTCAACGTAACTGGATTTCTTGTCATGGTATAAAGAGATTTTATTTATTTATTTATTTATTTATTTGGTGTTTTAAGGCGCATCGACAGCTGTGGTCATTTAGCGCGCATGAAGGTAATATTTAGAAATGGAATAATAAAATGTTAATTTGATACTTAAAATCTATATTAGTCTATATTTTATTATAAAAATCTATCTCTTTTAGGTATTCTAAAATGTTATTCTGTTGTACATGTAAAACTAAGTTTTGTAAGCTATCAACACTAAAATGTTTTGACCGTATACGGTCGAAATTTTTACAGTTTAATAAAATATGTTTTTTAGTTAAAGGCTCATTACAGTTTATACAATGTGGTGCTCTCTCATTATTTAAAAGATGCACATGTGAAAACCTTGAGTGTCCCACACGACATCTTGTTAAAATTACTTGACTTTTTCGGTTACAATAAAATTCATATTTATCATTAAAATTTGGCTTGATCGCTAAAAGCTTGTTGTTAAAACATTGTTGCCATTTAATTTGACATTCAGACTTGATAAATTCATTTATTTGTTGTTTTTTGTCAGTATAAGGAATTTTTATGTTGGCTATGTTCATATTTACGGCATCCTTTGCTTCTTGATCAGCTATTTCATTACCTTTTATATTAATGTGGCTGGGTATCCAGCAGAATATTATTGACTTTGATCTACTTAAATAAACATATTTTCTGAAAAATTGTTGAATCAATGGATTTGGGTTATCAGGATGTTTTAAAGATTGTAAAACTGACATTGAATCAGAAAAAACTATGAATTTCTTGTTATTATTGTTTTGTATTGAACAGAGAGCAATGTTTAAAGCCACAGCTTCTGCTGAAAAAATAGAGCTATGATCTGGTAGTCTTATTTTGGCAGTTTCTTGCTTGTGTACTGAAGCGCAACCAACTTTATTATCTTGTTTCGAACCATCAGTATAAATTGAAATGTAATCTTTATACTGTGATTTGATCTCTAAAAATTTATTTTGATAAAATAATGGATTTGTAACTGATTTCTTATTTACGTTGAGATCAAAAATAATATTTGGTGGATCTATGGTCCACGGCTCTTTTACAGGAAGTTTAAAGGGCTTAATATTCTTTACATTTATATTTGATTCATCAAGAAGAGGTTCAACTCTTAGACCAAGTGGTTTGATAAAATTAGGTTTATTTTGAAAAAGTATTTTGTTTGGTGAATTAAAAATGTCATTGTAAACCGGATTCTTTGTATTTGAAGCCAGTTTAGTTACGTACTGTAAGGATAGTTTTTTCCTTCTATCATATAAGGATGGCTCCTGGGCCTCTGAATACAAACTTGTGACAGGTGACGTTCGGAAAGCTCCCAAAGCTAACCGAAGACCCTGATGATGAATAGTGTCCAACTTTTTTAGGTAGCTTTTCCTTGCAGAGCCATATATAATACATCCATAATCCAGTTTTGACCGTATTAGAGATCTGTATAGATTTAAAAGAGTTTTTTTATCTCCTCCCCAGTCAGAGTGGGAAAGTACTTTTAAAACATTCAAAGCTTTTTGACATTTCAGTTTCAAAGCATTAATATGTGGAATGAAAGAAAGTTTTTGTCAAAGATAACTCCTAAAAATTTTGCTTGATCTACTATTGGAATTGGACTATTATATATTTTCAATAATGGATCCAAGTGCCACCTGCGCTCTTGGCAGAAGTGTACACAGTTTGTCTTTCTCTTGGAAAATTTAAAACCATTTTCTAAAGTCCATTTCTCAATTTTGTCTAAATTATTTTGAAGCTTAGTTTCAATTGTTTTCATATCTTTGGACCTGTAACATATTAAAAAATCATCCACATATAAGGAACAGTTCACATCGTCATCTAAACATTTTACAATATTGTTAATCTTGATATTGAACAGAGTAGGTGAGAGGATACTTCCTTGAGGAACTCCCTGTTCTTGTTCATAGTCATCAGAAAAAGATGTGCCTACTTTAACTTTGAAACATCTTTTTGATAAAAAGTTTGAAATAAACTTGGGTAGATTCCCCCTTAATCCAATTTTATGAATATCTTTTAAGATGCCATGTTTCCATGTGGTGTCATAAGCTTTTTCTAGATCAAAAAATATGGCAACTACATGTTGTTTCTTTACAAAAGCATTTCTGATAAAAGATTCTAATCGTACTAACTGATCTGTCGTGCTTCTGTTTTTTCGGAACCGTGATTGATGTTCCGATATAATATTATTGGATTCGAGGTAAAAATTAAGTCTATTGTTTATCATTCTCTCCATGGTCTTACATATACAACTAGTTAAAGCTATGGGTCTATAATTTGTTGGATTTGTATGATCTTTATTTGGCTTAGGAATTGGAATGATTGTAGCTTTGGACCAACTTTTCGAGAAGGTGTCTTGTTCCCATATAATTTTAAAAATGTTTAACAGAGTTTGTAATGAAATACGAGGTAAATGTTTTAAAAGTTGATAGTGTATTTCATCTGCACCTGCAGCAGAATCATGAGCATTTTTTAGAGAATTTTCAAGTTCCGATAGTGTGAAAGGTAAGTTGTAGTTATCATTTGTATCCGTTTCAAAATTAAGTTCTTCCATTTCTGCTTCTTGCTTATGTTTTCTAAATTGTGGTTTATAATTTGCAGACGAGGAGTTTGTTTTGAAAGTTTTACCCAGGATATTAGCGATTTCTTCTTTACTTTCATAGTTTTTGTCATCTACCTTGATATGCGAGTGTTTCATGGTTCGATTCTTTCCATTTATTTTCCTTAACATATTCCAAATGGTTGTCATGGGAGTTCTAGCATTAAGTTTAGAAATGAAATCTTTCCAAGATGATCGTTTTGCTTGTTTAATAGTACGTCGAGCCTTAGCTCTCATAATTTTACAAACATTTAAGTTTGTTTTTGTTGGATATTGTTTGAAACGTTTTAAACTGTCTTTACGTTTTTTAATAGCTTCTTTACAATCATCATTAAACCATGGCTTTTTCTTCTTAAAAGTATTTGTTGAAATCTTCGGGATGCACTGATTTGATATGTCAATTAAAGTTTCAGTAAAAGAAAGCATTGGATCTTCTGAATTTTCAAAATTGTCAATCAGTAATTTTTCATGGCAAAGAATATTGAATTTTTCCCAGTTAGCTTTTTTAAAATTCCATTTTGGAATTTTCTCATCTTCTGTTTTCTCAGTTTCTTGTATAATGATAGGAAAATGATCACTTCCATGGGAATCTTCACATACTTTCCATTCATAATCAAGGTACAAGGAAGGATGGCAGAGTGAAAGATCTATTGCTGTGAAAGAACCTGATCCAGGATGCAGGTATGTATGTTGATTGGAATTAAATAGACATAAATTATTCTCTGCAATGAAATCTTCAATTATTTTACCTCTATCATTGGTATCTGAACAACCCCATAATTCGCTATGTCCATTAAAATCACCACATATGATGTAAGGTTGAGGTAGTTGTAGTAAAAGATTTTCTAAATCATTTTGATCTATTTTATTTGGTGGGATATAGATAGAGCATGTTGTTATAGTTTTATTTAAAGATGCTTTTATTGCTATTGCTTGTAGATTTGTGTTTAAGTCTATCTTACGATGAGGTACTGTAGAATGTATTATGATAGAAGAACCACCAGATGCTCTTTGGCAATCATTATGTATGTAGTGATAGGAAGAATAATTGCGAACTTCCAAGTCATCATTGGGGGTTATAAAAGTTTCTTGAAGACAACAAATTTGTGGATTTAATAAAGATAAAAGAATTAGTAGTTCATTAAAGTTGGCTTTTAGACCTCTACAATTCCATTGTAAAATTGAGTTTTGACCCATTATACTTGTATATTGGGAGTTTGAATTTACTTATAAGTTATTTGACTGAGGAGTCAATTTCCAATTCCATATCTTCTAAACTTTCAAATTTATTTGCCAGCTTAATAGGATCCTGTGACCCTTTCTTCTGTCTATTTGATTGTTGTTTATCTTTTTCTTTTTTATCTGGTTTATTTTTCTGGCTTTTATTTGGTGAAGTAGGGCATGAATTAGCTCTAGAAGCTGATCTTGATCTACTAGAGTCTTTTGTTTGGTTAGATTTTGAACCTGTTTCAGATGTTCGAGGTGGTTGGACAGATGGAGACGTAGATTTCGAGGAAGGTTTAGCACCTTGCTCAAAATCCACGGGATCATACTGTGTTCCACAAGTTCTCGTCTGAGGTTTTGCTGTTGCTGATTGAACTATCTTAGAGTACCTAGGTTCAAAAGCTGTCTCATATTGTTTTTTTGCCTCAAAGTACGAAATCTTTCTTATTGTTTTAATTCTCATAATTTCTTTTTCTCTTTTCCAGACTTCACAGTTGGTTGATCTTGCACTGTGATCTTTACCACAATTTACACATTTGAAAGGTCTTTGGCAGATGCTAGATGTGTGTTTGGATTCACCACATCTATCACAGATTACTGCATCTGTGAGCTTGCAGTTGTCTTCGTGGTGTCCAAATTTTTGACAATTAAAACAGCGCAAAGGATTTGGGATGAACTGTTCCACTGGTACTGTACGATAAAAGATTCTAATACTCTGAGGCAAAGTGGTGGTGTTAAAAGTGAGGAGTAGTGTATTGGTTTCAAGTTGAACATTATCTTTTTTTATTTTGAATCTTTTGCACGCAACAACTCCTTCCGGTGCAAGATATTCAACAATTTTTTTCCTCTGTTTCTCCTTTCAGTACCCTGTCTTTCACAATTCCTCTGGATTTGTTAAGCGAGTTGTGTTCAGAGACTGAGACTTTCAAGTTGTAAAACTTTTTCACTTTTAATAGAGATTCAACTTGACTTGCTCTTGATGTTTCAACGAGTAGCAGTTCGTTTTTTAATTTTTTGACTGATTTCGGAGGGCCTATTAAACTTTCTATTTGTTTTTCAATTATGAATGGAGATAGAGATGTAATGGGCTTTGCCTCCTCACTTTTAATAACCAAGAACTTTGTACTATTTAAGTAAGACGTTTCGTTTTCGTTATTCGGTCGGGGTCTTTTGTTTTGGGAAGCCATGATTTTGTCAGTGTAATTTCAATAGCTATGCGCTCCACCCTCCTCGGAGCCCTACAAGGGGACGTCTAATGGAAATGGGTTTCCTATTTCCGACGCCAGAGCTACATAGCTATTATACTTAACAAACCTTAAGCGAAGAGAAACTATAGGTCTATTAATTAGCCCATCAGCCGCCGCTTTATAAAGGTAAACAATGTAAAAGATAAGAAAAAAGAAAAAATCTAACCCGGTTGGTATCATAAGATACAAAGAAAGAAATATAGATAAAAGTATGTAATCCTAAAAGCTAGACACGACCGAGCCGATTGAGACTGGTCGGGCCTAACCCATCCCTCTCGTCTATCCGAGGCCAGGGCCAAAGCAGTGTGTTGAGTGCTGGAGATCCCTGGGCACTCTCAACTACCAGGATCCCCTTTTCCGGCATACGAGATGCCACCCACGGCAAACAAGTGGCTTCTGAATCAAAGACCGAAATCTTTTATCAGAAGAAAGTTTGCTCAATGAAATATTTTCAATCAAGAAAGCTTTAGATATAGAGTGTTAGCATGATAACTTTAATGATTAGAGCTGATAACTCTAGATCTCTACTTGTAGGTAAGGTTCTAAATACAAGTATGCCATATGTTTCAAATTCTTCAAACATATAGTGCTAGAGATTGGAAAAGGTGTTGACGAATACAAGAACAAAACATAGATGTTATACACAGATGCTGTTATACTCTTCGTCCAGTGTGCCGCCCACTGGCACAGATGATACACACACAAATGAGCATGTTAGTATATGAGACAGGAAAGTGTATAGGAAAGATATGTCTTCAAAAAATGAAAAAATAAAAATCACTTTTCGAATGAAAAATTTATTTTGGAAATCATTTGATCTTAATTTGTATTGTTCTTCAGCCACTTTTATGTTTTAATTTTGGGTTTGTTAATTTTTTCTGGAAATATTTAATCGAATTGACTTTAGTATTTTTATTTTCATATTTAGGTTGATTTTGTTATTGTTATATTTTTTCTAGTATTTACTTTGAATTGAATTATTTTGGACCTGTTTTATTAATTTTAGTTTTATTATTATCGGTCTCCTCTGTTTCTGGGGACTTTTACCACCCATATGCCACAGAGGCGAAGGCAATAAAGAGATTAGAAAAGATAAATAAAAATTTAGTTCCCTTTGTTTGATTTATGCAATAGAAATCAGTTGTTACTGAGAGTTTTCAGTCTTTTTTAGCCACTTGTGACACTATTTTCTGGAATTTCTACACTGTACATTGATCATCTTAGCATATTGAAGGTATCAATGCCAATTCAATGGCCCTAGTAAGAGAAAAAGAAAAAAAAAATCCCTTTATTTGACTTAAGCAACAGGTGTCGTCTGCTATGGAATGTGCCGTAAGTCGATTTTTCATGTTTTCGCGGTCGTGTAACTGGCACGTATGAGATGGTAGTCAACGCAACTGGATTTCTTGTCATGGTATAAAGAGATTAAAAAAAATAAATAAAAATTTAGTTCCCTTTGTTTGATTTATGCAATAGAAATCAGTTGTTACTGAAAGAGTTTTCAGTCTTTTTTAGCCACTTGTGACACTATTTTCTCGGGTTTCTACACTGTACATTGATCATCTTAGCTTATTCAAAGTATAAATGCCAATTCAATGGCCCTAGTAAGAGAAAAAGAAAAAAAAAATCCCTATATTTGACTTAAGCAACAGGTGTCGTCTGCTATGGAATGTGCCGTAAGTCGATTTTTCATGTTTTCGCGGGTGCGTAACTGGAACGTATGAGACGGTAGTCAATGTAACTGGGTTTCTTGTCACGGTATAAAGAGATTTAAAAAAAATAAAAATTTAGTTCCCTTTGTTTGATTTATGCAATAGGAAGCAGTTGCTACTGCAAGAGTTTTCAGTCTTTTTTAGCCACTTGTGACATTATTTTCTTATTTTCTGGGCTTTCTACACTGTACATTGATCATCTTAGCATATTCAAAGTATCAATGTGCAGTATGGCAGTTGGCCTGAATTAGAAAAGCAAATCGAATCAAGGGATCAAGGGATCAGGGGAAGTCACTCTTGCAAAGTGCTAGAAGGCACCAAAACAAGGTCTTCTGTCACCCTGTTTTCTTAAATTTTCGCCCATTTTCAGTGAAATCTGGCATGTGTGGAGGGTGCATGCCTGGCAGTTTGCCAAGGACTGCATAACAGCCTTCAAAGAAGACTTAAAATCCACTTTTATGCCGATTTTCGTTCACTGTTTTCTATCGATATTTTCGGGCGCCATTTTTTATGGCTCAAAGCTTTCTGATTGGATGATTGTGGGGGTGTGTCTGCAATCTGATTGGCTGATTGGGTGCAATTTTGAATTTCTCAAAGCTTTTCTGATTGGATAATTTGAAGAGAGGGATGAGATTTGATTGGCTGATTGGACGCCATTTTGATTTTCTAAAACCTTCTGTGATTGGATAATTTAAGAGAGGCCTGAGATTTGATTGGCTGATTGGAAGGGGGGGAAATCTCTGCATATCTATGGTAATTCTTCGGGTCATTTCAGCCTATTCAATGGCAAAGAGGGTTTGACCCCTTCACCAAGACCTTTTTTGGGTCCTGATGGTCAGAGGTTGAATCCCCAACTTTACCATTTTATCTATTTTACCTATTTTTATTATTAGTTATTCTTACATCTTATTGTATTTCACTGGCCTATTTCTAAATTCTTCAAACAAGAACAAGATTTCTTATTGGAAAAAGTTTATGCATCAGCAACTGGTTGCTTCTGAATCAATGTTTTTGCGCAGCAGTTGAACATAAAACTGACTTATGACTCACGCTGTCACCAAAATTAGTTCAGTGTTTTTCATGGCCCTGTTAAGAAAACAAATTTGGTTTACCTTTCTTTGATTTGTGCAACAGGTATCAGTTGCCTCCGAAAGTGTCCAAATTGAATTTTTGATTTTATGCACAGCACGTAACGGTCACGTATGGGAGGGATAGTCATCGTAACCAATTCAATGGCCCTAGTAAGAGAAAAGGAAAAAAAAATCCCTATATTTGATTTAAGCAAAAGGTGTCATCTGCTATGGAATGTGCCATAAGTCAATTTTTCATGTTTTCGCGAGCGCGTAACTGGCATGTATGAGATGGTCGTCAACACAACTGGATTTCTTGTCACGGTATGAAGAGATAAAAGAATTAAAATTTAGTTCCCTATGTTTGATTTATGCAATAGAAATCAGTTGTTACTAAGAAAGTTTTCAGTCTTTTTAGCCACTTGTGACACTATTTTCTGGAATTTCTACACTGTACATTGATCATCTTAGTATATTCAAAGTATCAATGCCAATTCAATGGCCCTAATAAGAGAAAAAGAAAAAAAAATCTCTATATTTGACTTAAGCAACAGGTGTCGTCTGCTATGGAATATGACGTAAGTCGATTTTTCATGTTTTCGTGGGCGCGTAACTGGCACCTATGAGATGGTAGTCAACGCAACTGGATTTCTTGTCATGGTATAAAGAGATTTAAAAAAAAATAATAGAAATTTAGTTCCCTTTGTTCGATTTATGCAATAGAAATCAGTTGTTACTGAAAGAGTTTTCAGTCTTTTTTAGCCTCTTGTGACACTATTTTCTGGGATTTCTACACTGCACATTGATCATCTTAGCATATTCAAAGTATCAATGCCAATTCAATGGCCCTAGTAAGAGAAAAAGAAAAAAAAAAATCCCTTTATTTGACTTAAGCAACAGGTGTCGTCTGCTATGGAATGTGCCATAAGTCGATTTTTCATGTTTTCGCGGGCGCGTAACTGGCACGTATGAGATGGTAGTCAACGCAACTGGATTTCTTGTCATGGTATAAAGAGATTAAAAAAGATAAATAAAAATTTTGTTCCCTTTGTTTCATTTATGCAATAGAAATCAGTTGTTACTGAGAGTTTTCAATCTTTTTTAGCCACTTGTGACACTATTTTCTGGAATTTCTACATTGTACATTGATCATCTTAGCATATTGAAGGTATCAATGCCAATTCAATGGCCCTAGTAAGAGAAAAAGAAAAAAGAAATCCCTTTATTTGACTTAAGCAACAGGTGTTTTCTGCTATGGAATGTGCCGTAAGTCGATTTTTCATGTTTTCGCAGTCGTGTAACTGACACGTATGAGATGGTAGTCAACGCAACTGGATTTCTTGTCATGGTATAAAAAGATTAAAAAAAATAAATAAAAATTTAGTTCCCTTTGTTTGATTTATGCAATAGAAATCAGTTGTTACTGAAAGAGTTTTCAGTCTTTTTTAGCCACTTGTGACACTATGTTCTCGGGTTTCTACACTGTACATTGATCATCTTAGCTTATTCAAAGTATAAATGCCAATTCAATGGCCCTAGTAAGAGAAAAAGAAAACAAAAATCCCTATATTTGACTTAAGCAACAGGTGTCGTCTGCTATGGAATGTGCCGTAAGTCGATTTTTCATGTTTTCGCGGGTGCGTAACTGGCACGTATGAGACGGTAGTCAATGTAACTGGGTTTCTTGTCACGGTATAAAGAGATTTAAAAAAAATAAAAATTTAGTTCCCTTTGTTTGATTTATGCAATAGGAAGCAGTTGCTACTGCAAGAGTTTTCAGTCTTTTTTAGCCACTTGTGACATTATTTTCTTGTTTTCTGGGCTTTCTACACTGTACATTGATCATCTTAGCATATTCAAAGTATCAATGTGCAGTATGGCAGTTGGCCTGAATTAGAAAAGCAAATCGAATCAAGGGATCAAGGGATCAGGGGAAGTCACTCTTGCAAAGTGCTAGAAGGCACCAAAACAAGGTCTTCTGTCACCCTGTTTTCTTAAATTTTCGCCCATTTTCAGTGAAATCTGGCATGTGTGGAGGTTGCATGCCTGGCAGTTTGCCAAGGACTGCATAACAGCCTTCAAAGAAGACTTAAAATCCACTTTTATGCCGATTTTCGTTCACTGTTTTCTATCGATATTTTCGGGTGCCATTTTTTATGGCTCAAAGCTTTCTGATTGAATGATTGTGGGGGTGTGTCTGCAATCTGATTGGCTGATTGGGTGCAATTTTGAATTTCTCAAAGCTTTTCTGATTGGATAATTTGAAGAGAGGGATGAGATTTGATTGGCTGATTGGACGCCATTTTGATTTTCTAAAACCTTCTGTGATTGGATAATTTAAGAGAGGCCTGAGATTTGATTGGCTGATTGGAAGGGGGGGGAAATCTCTGCATATCTATGGTAATTCTTCGGGTCATTTCAGCCTATTCAATGGCAAAGAGGGTTTGACCCCTTCACCAAGACCTTTTTTGGGTCCTGATGGTCAGAGGTTGAATCCCCAAATTTGCCATTTTATCTATTTTACCTATTTTTATTATTAGTTATTCTTACATCTTATTGTATTTCACTGGCCTATTTCTAAATTCTTCAAACAAGAACAAGATTTCTTATTGGAAAAAGTTTATGCAACAGCAACCGGTTGCTTCTGAATCAATGTTTTTGCGCAGCGGTTAAACATAAAATCGACTTGTAACTCACGCTGTCACCAAAATTAGTTCAGTGTTTTTCGTGACCCTGTTAAGAAAACAAATTTGGTTTACCTTTCTTTGATTTGTGCAACAGGTATCAGTTGCCTCCGAAAGTGTCCAAATTGAATTTTTGATTTTATGCACAGCACGTAATGGTCACGTATGGGAGGGATAGTCATCGTAACCAATTCAATGGCCCTAGTAAGAGAAAAGGAAAAAAAAATCCCTATATTTGATTTAAGCAAAAGGTGTCATCTGCTATGGAATGTGCCATAAGTCAATTTTTCATGTTTTCGCGAGCGCGTAACTGGCATGTATGAGATGGTCGTCAACACAACTGGATTTCTTGTCACGGTATGAAGAGATAAAAAAATTAAAATTTAGTTCCCTTTGTTTGATTTATGCAATAGAAATCAGTTGTTACTAAGAAAGTTTTCAGTCTTTTTAGCCACTTGTGACACTATTTTCTGGGATTTCTACACTGCACATTGATCATCTTAGCATATTCAAAGTATCAATGCCAATTCAATGGCCCTAGTAAGAGAAAAAGAAAAAAAAATCCCTATATTTGACTTAAACAACAGGTGTCGTCTGCTATGGAATGTGCCATAAGTCGATTTTTCATGTTTTCGCGGGCGCGTAACTGGCACGTATGAGATGGTAGTCAACGCAACTGGATTTCTTGTCATGGTATAAAGAGATTAAAAAAAAAAATAAAAATTTAGTTCCCTTTGTTTGATTTATGCAATAGAAATCAGTTGTTACTGAGAGTTTTCAGTCTTTTTCAGCCACTTGTGACACTATTTTCTGGAATTTCTACACTGTACATTGATCATCTTAGCATATTCAAAGTATCAATGCCAATTCAATGGCCCTAATAAGAGAAAAAGAAAAAAAAATCTCTATATTTGACTTAAGCAACAGGTGTCGTCTGCTATGGAATATGCCGTAAGTCGATTTTTCATGTTTTCGTGGGCGCGTAACTGGCACGTATGAGATGGTAGTCAACGCAACTGGATTTCTTGTCATGGTATAAAGAGATTTAAAAAAAAAATAGTAGAAATTTAGTTCCCTTTGTTCGATTTATGCAATAGAAATCAGTTGTTACTGAAAGAGTTTTCAGTCTTTTTTAGCCTCTTGTGACACTATTTTCTGGAATTTCTACACTGTACATTGATCATCTTAGCTTATTCAAAGTATAAATGCCAATTCAATGGCCCTAGTAAGAGAAAAAAAAAAAAAAAATCCCTATATTTGACTGAAGCAACAGGTGTCGTCTGCTATGGAATGTGCCGTAAGTCGATTTTTCATGTTTTTGCGGGTGCGTAACTGGCACGTATGAGACGGTAGTCAATGTAACTGGGTTTCTTGTCACGGTATAAAGAGATTTAAAAAAAATAAAAATTTAGTTCCCTTTGTTTGATTTATGCAATAGAAATCAGTTGTTACTAAGAAAGTTTTCAGTCTTTTTAGCCACTTGTGACACTATTTTCTGGAATTTCTACACTGCACATTGATCATCTTAGCATATTCAAAGTATCAATGCCAATTCAATGGCCCTAGTAAGAGAAACAGAAAAAAAAATCCCTTTATTTGACTTAAGCAACAGGTGTCGTCTGCTATGGAATGTGCCGTAAGTCGATTTTTCATGTTTTCGCGGTCGTGTAACTGGCACGTATGAGATGGTAGTCAGCGCAACTGGATTTCTTGTCACGGTATAAAGAGATTTAAAAAAATAAATAAAAATTTAGTTCCCTTTGTTTGATTTATGCAAGAGAAATCAGTTGTTACTGAAAGAGTTTTCAGTCTTTTTTAGCCTCTTGTGACACTATTTTCTGGGATTTCTACACTGCATATTGATCATCTTAGCATATTCAAAGTATCAATGCCAATTCAATGGCTCTAGTAAGAGAAAAAGAAAAAAAAAATCCCTTTATTTGACTTAAGCAACAGGTGTCGTCTGCTATGGAATGTGCCATAAGTCGATTTTTCATGTTTTTGCGGGCGCGTAACTGGCACGTATGAGATGGTAGTCAACGCAACTGGATTTCTTGTCATGGTATAAAGAGATTAAAAAAGATAAATAAAAATTTAGTTCCCTTTGTTTGATTTATGCAATAGAAATCAGTTGTTGCTGAGAGTTTTCAGTCTTTTTTAGCCACTTGTGACACTATTTTCTGGAATTTCTACACTGTACATTGATCATCTTAGCATATTGAAGGTATCAATGCCAATTCAATGACCCTAGTAACAGAAAAAGAAAAAAAAAATCCCTTTATTTGACTTAAGCAACAGGTGTCGTCTGCTATGGAATGTGCCGTAAGTCGATTTTTCATGTTTTCGCAGGCGCGTAACTGGCACGTATGAGATGGTAGTCAACGTAACTGGATTTCTTGTCATGGTATAAAGAGATTAAAAAAGATAAATAAAAATTTAGTTCCCTTTGTTTGATTTATGCAATAGAAATCAATTGTTACTGAGAGTTTTCAGTCTTTTTTAGCCACTTGTGACACTATTTTCTGGAATTTCTACACTGTACATTGATCATCTTAGCATATTGAAGGTATCAATGCCAATTCAATGGCCCTAGTAAGAGAAAAAGAAAAAAAAAAAATCCCTTTATTTGACTTAAGCAACAGGTGTCGTCTGCTATGGAATGTGCCGTAAGTCGATTTTTCATGTTTTCGCGGTCGTGTAACTGGCACGTATGAGACAGTAGTCAACGCAACTGGATTTCTTGTCATGGTATAAAGAGATTAAAAAAAATAAATAAAAATTTAGTTCCCTTTGTTTGATTTATGCAATAGAAATCAGTTGTTACAGAAAGAGTTTTCAGTCTTTTTTAGCCACTTGTGACACTATGTTCTCGGGTTTCTACACTGTACATTGATCATCTTAGCTTATTCAAAGTATAAATGCCAATTCAATGGCCCTAGTAAGAGAAAAAGAAAAAAAAAATCCCTATATTTGACTTAAGCAACAGGTGTCGTCTGCTATGGAATGTGCCGTAAGTCGATTGTTCATGTTTTCGCGGGTGCGTAACTGGCACGTATGAGACGGTAGTCAATGTAACTGGGTTTCTTGTCACGGTATAAAGAGATTTAAAAAGAATAAAAATTTAGTTCCCTTTGTTTGATTTATGCAATAGGAAGCAGTTGCTACTGCAAGAGTTTTCAGTCTTTTTTAGCCACTTGTGACATTATTTTCTTATTTTCTGGGGTTTCTACACTGTACATTGATCATCTTAGCATATTCAAAGTATCAATGTGCAGTATGGCAGTTGGCCTGAATTAGAAAAGCAAATCGAATCAAGGGATCAAGGGATCAGGGGAAGTCACTCTTGCAAGGTGCTAGAAGGCACCAAAACAAGGTCTTCTGTCACCCTGTTTTCTTAAATTTTCGCCCATTTTCAGTGAAATCTGGCATGTGTGGAGGGTGCATGCCTGGCAGTTTGCCAAGGACTGCATAACAGCCTTCAAAGAAGACTTAAAATCCACTTTTATGCCGATTTTCGTTCACTGTTTTCTATCGATATTTTCGGGCGCCATTTTTTATGGCTCAAAGCTTTCTGATTGGATGATTGTGGGGGTGTGTCTGCAATCTGATTGGCTGATTGGGTGCAATTTTGAATTTCTCAAAGCTTTTCTGATTGGATAATTTGAAGAGAGGGATGAGATTTGATTGGCTGATTGGACGCCATTTTGATTTTCTAAAACCTTCTGTGATTGGATAATTTAAGAGAGGCCTGAGATTTGATTGGCTGATTGGAAGGGGGGGGAAATCTCTGCATATCTATCGTAATTCTTCGGGTCATTTCAGCCTATTCAACGGCAAAGAGGGTTTGACCCCTTCACCAAGAGCTTTTTTGGGTCCTGATGGTCAGAGGTTGAATCCCCAACTTTGCCATTTTATCTATTTTACCTATTTTTATTATTAGTTATTCTTACATCTTATTGTATTTCACTGGCCTATTTCTAAATTCTTCAAACAAGAACAAGATTTCTTATTGGAAAAAGTTTATGCAACAGCAACCGGTTGCTTCTGAATCAATGTTTTTGCGCAGCGGTTAAACATAAAATCGACTTATGACTCACGCTGTAACCAAAATTAGTTCAGTGTTTTTCGTGACCCTGTTAAGAAAACAAATTTGGTTTACCTTTCTTTGATTTGTGCAACAGGTATCAGTTGCCTCCGAAAGTGTCCAAATTGAATTTTTGATTTTATGCACAGCACGTAACGGTCACGTATGGGAGGGATAGTCATTGTAACCAATTCAATGGCCCTAGTAAGAGAAAAGGAAAAAAAATCCCTATATTTGATTTAAGCAAAAGGTGTCATCTGCTATGGAATGTGCCGTAAGTCGATTTTTCATGTTTTCGCGAGCGCGTAACTGGCATGTATGACATGGTCGTCAACACAACTGGATTTCTTGTCACGGTATGAAGAGATAAAAAAATTAAAGTTTAGTTCCCTTTGTTTGATTTATGCAATAGAAATCAGTTGTTACTAAGAAAGTTTTCAGTCTTTTTTAGCCACTTGTGACACTATTTTCTGGAATTTCTACATTGTACATTGATCATCTTAGCATATTCAAAGTATCAATGCCAATTCAATGGCCCTAATAAGAGAAAAAGAAAAAAAAATCTCTATATTTGACTTAAGCAACAGGTGTCGTCTGCTATGGAATATGACGTAAGTCGATTTTTCATGTTTTCGTGGGCGCGTAACTGGCACCTATGAGATGGTAGTCAACGCAACTGGATTTCTTGTCATGGTATAAAGAGATTTAAAAAAAAATAATAGAAATTTAGTTCCCTTTGTTCGATTTATGCAATAGAAATCAGTTGTTACTGAAAGAGTTTTCAGTCTTTTTTAGCCTCTTGTGACACTATTTTCTGGGATTTCTACACTGCACATTGATCATCTTAGCATATTCAAAGTATCAATGCCAATTCAATGGCCCTAGTAAGAGAAAAAGAAAAAAAAAATCCCTTTATTTGACTTAAGCAACAGGTGTCGTCTGCTATGGAATGTGCCATAAGTCGATTTTTCATGTTTTCGCGGGCGCGTAACTGGCACGTATGAGATGGTAGTCAACGCAACTGGATTTCTTGTCATGGTATAAAGAGATTAAAAAAGATAAATAAAAATTTAGTTCCCTTTGTTTGATTTATGCAATAGAAATCAGTTGTTACTGAAAGAGTTTTCAGTCTTTTTTAGCCTCTTGTGACACTATTTTCTGGGATTTCTACACTGTACATTGATCATCTTAGCTTATTCAAAGTATAAATGCCAATTCAATGGCCCTAGTAAGAGAAAAAGAAAAAAAATATCCCTTTATTTGACTTAAGCAACAGGTTTCGTCTGCTATGGAATGTCCCATAAGTCGATTTTTCATGTTTTCGCGGTCGTGTAACTGGCACGTATGAGATGGTAGTCAACGCAGCTGGATTTCTTGTCATGGTATAAAGAGATTAAAAAAAATAAATAAAAATTTAGTTCCCTTTGTTTGATTTATGCAATAGAAATCAGTTGTTACTGAAAGAGTTTTCAGTCTTTTTTAGCCACTTGTGACACTATTTTCTCGGGTTTCTACACTGTACATTGATCATCTTAGCTTATTCAAAGTATAAATGCCAATTCAATGGCCCTAGTAAGAGAAACAGAAAAAAAAAATCCCTTTATTTGACTTAAGCAACAGGTGTCGTCTGCTATGGAATGTGCCATAAGTCGATTTTTCATGTTTTCGCGGGCGCGTAACTGGCACGTATGAGATGATAGTCAACGCAACTGGATTTCTTGTCATGGTATAAAGAGATTAAAAAAGATAAATAAAAATTTAGTTCCCTTTGTTTGATTTATGCAATAGAAATCAGTTGTTACTGAAAGAGTTTTCAGTCTTTTTTAGCCACTTGTGACACTATTTTCTCGGGTTTCTACACTGTACATTGATCATCTTAGCTTATTCAAAGTATAAATGCCAATTCAATGGCCCTAGTAAGAGAAACAGAACAAAAAAATCTCTATATTTGACTTAAGCAACATGTGTCGTCTGCTATGGAATGTGCCGTAAGTCGATTTTTCATGTTTTCGCGGTCGTGTAACTGGCACGTATGAGATGGTAGTCAACGCAACTGGATTTCTTGTCATGGTATAAAGAGATTAAAAAAAATAAATAAAAATTTAGTTCCCTTTGTTTGATTTATGCAATAGAATTCAGCTTTTGCTGAAAGAGTTTTCAGGCTTTTTTAGCCACTTGTGACACTATTTTCTCGGGTTTCTACCCTGTACATTGATCATCTTAGCTTATTCAAAGTATAAATGCCAATTCAATGGCCCTAGTAAGAGAAAAAGAAAAAAAAAATCCCTATATTTGACTTAAGCAACAGGTGTCGTCTGCTATGGAATGTGCCGTAAGTCGATTGTTCATGTTTTCGCGGGTGCGTAACTGGCACGTATGAGACGGTAGTCAATGTAACTGGGTTTCTTGTCACGGTATAAAGAGATTTAAAAAAAATAAAAATTTAGTTCCCTTTGTTTGATTTATGCAATAGGAAGCAGTTGCTACTGCAAGAGTTTTCAGTCTTTTTTAGCCACTTGTGACATTATTTTCTTATTTTCTGGGCTTTCTACACTGTACATTGATCATCTTAGCATATTCAAAGTATCAATGTGCAGTATGGCAGTTGGTCTGAATTAGAAAAGCAAATCGAATCAAGGGATCAAGGGATCAGGGGAAGTCACTCTTGCAAGGTGCTAGAAGGCACCAAAACAAGGTCTTCTGTCACCCTGTTTTCTTAAATTTTCGCCCATTTTCAGTGAAATCTGGCATGTGTGGAGGGTGCATGCCTGGCAGTTTGCCAAGGACTGCATAACAGCCTTCAAAGAAGACTTAAAATCCACTTTTATGCCGATTTTCGTTCACTGTTTTCTATCGATATTTTCGGGCGCCATTTTTTACTGCTCAAAGCTTTCTGATTGGATGATTGTGGGGGTGTGTCTGCAATCTGATTGGCTGATTGGGTGCAATTTTGAATTTCTCAAAGCTTTTCTGATTGGATAATTTGAAGAGAGGGATGAGATTTGATTGGCTGATTGGACGCCATTTTGATTTTCTAAAACCTTCTGTGATTGGATAATTCAAGAGAGGCCTGAGATTTGATTGGCTGATTGGAAGGGGGGGGGAAATCTCTGCATATCTATCGTAATTCTTCGGGTCATTTCAGCCTATTCAATGGCAAAGAGGGTTTGACCCCTTCACCAAGAGCTTTTTTGGGTCCTGATGGTCAGAGGTTGAATCCCCAACTTTGCCATTTTATCTATTTTACCTATTTTTATTATTAGTTATTCTTACATCTTATTGTATTTCACTGGCCTATTTCTAAATTCTTCAAACAAGAACAAGATTTCTTATTGGAAAAAGTTTATGCAACAGCAACCGGTTGCTTCTGAATCAATGTTTTTGCGCAGCGGTTAAACATAAAATCGACTTATAACTCACGCTATCACCAAAATTAGTTCAGTGTTTTTCGTGACCCTGTTAAGAAAACAAATTTGGTTTACCTTTCTTTGATTTGTGCAACAGGTATCAGTTGCCTCCGAAAGTGTCCAAATTAAATTTTTGATTTTATGCACAGCACGTAACGGTCACGTATGGGAGGGATAGTCATCGTAACCAATTCAATGGCCCTAGTAAGAGAAAAGGAAAAAAAATCCCTATATTTGATTTAAGCAAAAGGTGTCATCTGCTATGGAATGTGCCATAAGTCAATTTTTCATGTTTTCGCGAGCGCGTAACTGGCATGTATGAGATGGTCGTCAACACAACTGGATTTCTTGTCACGGTATGAAGAGATAAAAAAATTAAAATTTAGTTCCCTTTGTTTGATTTATGCAATAGAAATCAGTTGTTACTAAGAAAGTTTTCAGTCTTTTTAGCCACTTGTGACACTATTTTCTGGAATTTCTACACTGTACATTGATCATCTTAGCATATTCAAAGTATCAATGCCAATTCAATGGCCCTAATAAGAGAAAAAGAAAAAAAAAATCTTTATATTTGACTTAAGCAACAGGTGTCGTCTGCTATGGAATATGCCGTAAGTCGATTTTTCATGTTTTCGTGGGCGCGTAACTGGCACGTATGAGATGGTAGTCAACGCAACTGGAGTTCTTGTCATGGTATAAAGAGATTTAAAAACAAATAATACAAATTTAGTTCCCTTTGTTCGATTTATGCAATAGAAATCAGTTGTTACTGAAAGAGTTTTCAGTCTTTTTTAGCCTCTTGTGATACTATTTTCTGGGATTTCTACACTGCACATTGATCATCTTAGCATATTCAAAGTATCAATGCCAATTCAATGGCCCTAGTAAGAGAAAAAGAAAAAAAAAATCCCTTTATTTGACTTAAGCAACAGGTGTCGTCTGCTATGGAATGTGCCATAAGTCGATTTTTCATGTTTTCGCGGGCGCGTAACTGGCACGTATGAGATGGTAGTCAACGCAACTGGATTTCTTGTCATGGTATAAAGAGATTAAAAAAGATAAATAAAAATTTAGTTCCCTTTGTTTGATTTATGCAATAGAAATCAGTTGTTACTGAGAGTTTTCAGTCTTTTTCAGCCACTTGTGACACTATTTTCTGGAATTTCTACACTGTACATTGATCATCTTAGCATATTCAAAGTATCAATGCCAATTCAATGGCCCTAGTAAGAGAAAAAGAAAAAAAAAATCCCTTTATTTGACTTAAGCAACAGTTGTCGTCTGCCATGGAATGTGCCGTAAGTCGATTTTTCATGTTTTCGCGGTCGTGTAACTGGCACGTATGAGATGGTAGTCAACGCAACTGGATTTCTTGTCATGGTATAAAGAGATTAAAAAAAATAAATAAAAATTTAGTTCCCTTTGTTTGATTTATGCAATAGAAATCAGTTGTTACTGAAAGAGTTTTCAGTCTTTTTTAGCCACTTGTGACACTATTTTCTCGGGTTTCTACACTGTACATTGATCATCTTAGCTTATTCAAAGTATAAATGCCAATTCAATGGCCCTAGTAAGAGAAAAAGAAAAAAAAAATCCCTATATTTGACTTAAGCAACAGGTGTCGTCTGCTATGGAATGTGCCGTAAGTCGATTTTTCATGTTTTTGCGGGTGCGTAACTGGCACGTATGAGACGGTAGTCAATGTAACTGGTTTTCTTGTCACGATATAAAGAGATTTAAAAAAAATAAAAATTTAGTTCCCTTTGTTTGATTTATGCAATAGGAAGCAGTTGCTACTGCAAGAGTTTTCAGTCTTTTTTAGCCACTTGTGACATTATTTTCTTATTTTCTGGGCTTTCTACACTGTACATTGATCATCTTAGCATATTCAAAGTATCAATGTGCAGTATGGCAGTTGGCCTGAATTAGAAAAGCAAATCGAATCAAGGGATCAAGGGATCAGGGGAAGTCACTCTTGCAAGGTGCTAGAAGGCACCAAAACAAGGTCTTCTGTCACCCTGTTTTCTTAAATTTTCGCCCATTTTCAGTGAAATCTGGCATGTGTGGAGGTTGCATGCCTGGCAATTTGCCAAGGACTGCATAACAGCCTTCAAAGAAGACTTAAAATCCACTTTTATGCCGATTTTCGTTCACTGTTTTCTATCGATATTTTCGGGCGCCATTTTTTTTGGCTCAAAGCTTTCTGATTGGATGATTGTGGGGGTGTGTCTGCAATTTGATTGGCTGATTGGGTGCAATTTTGAATTTCTCAAAGCTTTTCTGATTGGATAATTTGAAGAGAGGGATGAGATTTGATTGGCTGATTGGACGCCATTTTGATTTTCTAAAACCTTCTGTGATTGGATAATTTAAGAGAGGCCTGAGATTTGATTGGCTGATTGGAAGGGGGGGGAAATCTCTGCATATCTATGGTAATTCTTCGGGTCATTTCAGCCTATTCAATGGCAAAGAGGGTTTGACCCCTTCACCAAGACCTTTTTTGGGTCCTGATGGTCAGAGGTTGAATCCCCAACTTTGCCATTTTATCTATTTTACCTATTTTTATTATTAGTTATTCTTACATCTTATTGTATTTCACTGGCCTATTTCTAAATTCTTCAAACAAGAACAAGATTTCTTATTGGAAAAAGTTTATGCAACAGCAACCGGTTGCTTCTGAATCAATGTTTTTGCGCAGCGGTTAAACATAAAATCGACTTATGACTCACGCTGTCACCAAAATTAGTTCAGTGTTTTTCGTGACCCTGTTAAGAAAACAAATTTGGTTTACCTTTCTTTGATTTGTGCAACAGGTATCAGTTGCCTCCGAAAGTGTCCAAATTGAATTTTTGATTTTATGCACAGCACGTAACGGTCACGTATGGGAGGGATAGTCATCGTAACCAATTCAATGGCCCTAGTAAGAGAAAAGGAAAAAAAAATCCCTATATTTGATTTAAGCAAAAGGTGTCATCTGCTATGGAATGTGCCATAAGTCAATTTTTCATGTTTTCGCGAGCGCGTAACTGGCATGTATGAGATGGTCGTCAACACAACTGGATTTCTTGTCACGGTATGAAGAGATAAAAAAATTAAAATTTAGTTCCCTTTGTTTGATTTATGCAATAGAAATCAGTTGTTACTAAGAAAGTTTTCAGTCTTTTTAGGCTCTTGTGACACTATTTTCTGGGATTTCTACACTGCACATTGATCATCTTAGCATATTCAAAGTATCAATGCCAATTCAATGGCCCTAGTAAGAGAAAAAGAAAAAAAAAATCCCTTTATTTGACTTAAGCAACAGGTGTCGTCTGCTATGGAATGTGCCATAAGTCGATTTTTCATGTTTTCGTGGGCGCCTAACTGGCACGTATGAGATGGTAGTCAACGCAACTGGATTTCTTGTCATGGTATAAAGAGATTAAAAAAGATAAATAAAAATTTAGTTCCCTTTGTTCGATTTATGCAATAGAAATCAGTTGTTACTGAGAGTTTTCAGTCTTTTTCAGCCACTTGTGACACTATTTTCTGGAATTTCTACACTGTACATTGATCATCTTAGCATATTCAAAGTACCAATGCCAATTCAATGGCCCTAATAAGAGAAAAAGAAAAAAAAATCTCTATATTTGACTTAAGCAACAGGTGTCGTCTGCTATGGAATATGCCGTAAGTCGATTTTTCATGTTTTCGTGGGCGCGTAACTGGCACGTATGAGATGGTAGTCAACGCAACTGGATTTCTTGATATGGTATAAAGAGATTTAAAAAAAAAATAGTAGAAATTTAGTTCCCTTTGTTCGATTTATGCAATAGAAATCAGTTGTTACTGAGAGTTTTCAGTCTTTTTCAGCCACTTGTGACACTATTTTCTGGGATTTCTACACTGTACATTGATCATCTTAGCATATTCAAAGTATCAATGCCAATTCAATGGCCCTAGTAAGAGAAAAAGAAAAAAAAATCCCTATATTTGACTTAAGCAACAGGTGTCGTCTGCTATGGAATGTGCCGTAAGTCGATTTTTCATGTTTTCGCGGTCGTGTAACTGGCACGTATGAGATGGTAGTCAACGCAACTGGATTTCTTGTCATGGTATAAAGAGATTTAAAAAAAAAATAATAGAAATTTAGTTCACTTTGTTCGATTTATGCAATAGAAATCAGTTGTTACTGAAAGAGATTTCAGTCTTTTTTAGCCTCTTGTGACACTATTTTCTGGGTTTTCTACACTGCACATTGATCATCTTAGCTTATTCAAAGTACAAATGCCAATTCAATGGCCCTAGTAAGAGAAAAAGAAAAAAAAAGTACCTATATTTCACTTAAGCAACAGGTGTCGTCTGCTATGGAATGTGCCGTAAGTCAATTTTTCATGTTTTCGCGAGCGTGTAACTGGCATGTATGAGATGGTCGTCAACATAACTGGATTTCTTGTCACGGTATGAAGAGATAAAAAAATTAAAATTTAGTTCCCTTTGTTTGATTTATGCAATAGAAATCAGTTGTTACTAAGAAAGTTTTCAGTCTTTTTAGCCACTTGTGACACTATTTTCTGGAATTTCTACACTGTACATTGATCTTCTTAGCATATTCAAAGTATCAATGTCAATTCAATGGCCCTAGTAAGAGAAAAAAAAAATCCCTTTATTTGACTTAAGCAACAGGTGTCGTCTGCTATGGAATGTGCCATAAGTCGATTTTTCATGTTTTCGCGGGCGCGTAACTGGCACGTATGAGATGGTAGTCAACGCAACTGGATTTCTTGTCATGGTATAAAGAGATTAAAAAAGATAAATAAAAATTTAATTTCCTTTGTTTGATTTATGCAATAGAAATCAGTTGTTACCGAGAGTTTTCAGTCTTTTTTAGCCACTTGTGACACTATTTTCTGGAATTTCTACACTGTACATTGATCATCTTAGCATATTGAAGGTATCAATGCCAATTCAATGGCCCTAGTAAGAGAAAAAGAAAACAAAAATCCCTTTATTTGACTTAAGCAACAGGTGTCGTCTGCTATGGAATGTGCCGTAAGTCGATTTTTCATGTTTTCGCGGTCGTGTAACTGGCACGTATGAGATGGTAGTCAACGCAACTGGATTTCTTGTCATGGTATAAAGAGATTAAAAAAAATAAATAAAAATTTAGTTCCCTTTGTTTGATTTATGCAATAGAAATCAGTTGTTACTGAAAGAGTTTTCAGTCTTTTTTAGCCACTTGTGACACTATTTTCTCGGGTTTCTACACTGTACATTGATCATCTTAGCTTATTCAAAGTATAAATGCCAATTCAATGGCCCTAGTAAGAGAAAAAGAAAAAACTAATCCCTATATTTGACTTAAGCAACAGGTGTCGTCTGCTATGGAATGTGCCGTAAGTCGATTTTTCATGTTTTCGCAGGTGCGTAACTGGCACGTATGAGACGGTAGTCAATGTAACTGGGTTTCTTGTCACGGTATAAAGAGATTTAAAAAAAATAAAAATTTAGTTCCCTTTGTTTGATTTATGCAATAGGAAGCAGTTGCTACTGCAAGAGTTTTCAGTCTTTTTTAGCCACTTGTGACATTATTTTCTTATTTTCTGGGCTTTCTACACTGTACATTGATCATCTTAGCATATTCAAAGTATCAATGTGCAGTATGGCAGTTGGCCTGAATTAGAAAAGCAAATCGAATCAAGGGATCAAGGGATCAGGGGAAGTCACTCTTGCAAGGTGCTAGAAGGCACCAAAACAAGGTCTTCTGTCACCCTGTTTTCTTAAATTTTCGCCCATTTTCAGTGAAATCTGGCATGTGTAGAGGGTGCATGCCTGGCAGTTTGCCAAGGACTGCATAACAGCCTTCAAAGAAGACTTAAAATCCACTTTTATGCCGATTTTCGTTCACTGTTTTCTATCGATATTTTCGGGCGCCATTTTTTATGGCTCAAAGCTTTCTGATTGGATGATTGTGGGGGTGTGTCTGCAATCTGATTGGCTGATTGGGTGCAATTTTGAATTTCTCAAAGCTTTTCTGATTGGATAATTTGAAGAGAGGGATGAAATTTGATTGGCTGATTGGACGCCATTTTGATTTTCTAAAACCTTCTGTGATTGGATAATTTAAGAGAGGCCTGAGATTTGATTGGCTGATTGGAAGGGGGGGGAAATCTCTGCATATCTATCGTAATTCTTCGGGTCATTTCAGCCTATTCAATGGCAAAGAGGGTTTGACCCCTTCACCAAGACCTTTTTTGGGTCCTGATGGTCAGAGGTTGAATCCCCAACTTTGCCATTTTATCTATTTTACCTATTTTTATTATTAGTTATTCTTACATCTTATTGTATTTCACTGGCCTATTTCTAAATTCTTCAAACAAGAACAAGATTTCTTATTGGAAAAAGTTTATGCAACAGCAACCGGTTGCTTCTGAATCAATGTTTTTGCGCAGTGGTTAAACATAAAATCGACTTATGACTCACGCTGTCACCAAAATTAGTTCAGTGTTTTTTCGTGACCCTGTTAAGAAAACAAATTTGGTTTACCTTTCTTTGATTTGTGCAACAGGTATCAGTTGCCTCCGAAAGTGTCCAAATTGAATTTTTGATTTTATGCACAGCACGTAACGGTCACGTATGGGAGGGATAGTCATCGTAACCAATTCAATGGCCCTAGTAAGAGAAAAGGAAAAAAAAATCCCTATATTTGATTTAAGCAAAAGGTGTCATCTGCTATGGAATGTGCCATAAGTCAATTTTTCATGTTTTCGCGAGCGCGTAACTGGCATGTATGAGATGGTCGTCAACACAATTGGATTTCTTGTCACGGTATGAAGAGATAAAAAAATTAAAATTTAGTTCCCTTTGTTTGATTTATGCAATAGAAATCAGTTGTTACTAAGAAAGTTTTCAGTCTTTTTAGCCACTTGTGACACTATTTTCTGGAATTTCTACACTGTACATTGATCATCTTAGCATATTCAAAGTATCAATGCCAATTCAATGGCCCTAATAAGAGAAAAAGAAAAAAAAATCTCTATATTTGACTTAAGCAACAGGTGTCGTCTGCTATGGAATATGCCGTAAGTCGATTTTTCATATTTTCGTGGGCGCGTAACTGGCACGTATGAGATGGTAGTCAACGCAACTGGATTTCTTGTCATGGTATAAAGAGATTTAAAAAAAAAATAATAGAAATTTAGTTCCCTTTGTTCGATTTATGCAATAGAAATCAGTTGTTACTGAAAGAGTTTTCAGTCTTTTTTAGCCTCTTGTGACACTATTTTCTGGGATTTCTACACTGCACATTGATCATCTTAGCATATTCAAAGTATCAATGCCAATTCAATGGCCCTAGTAAGAGAAAAAGAAAAAAAAAATCCCTTTATTTGACTTAAGCAACAGGTGTCGTCTGCTATGGAATGTGCCATAAGTCGATTTTTCATGTTTTCGCGGGCGCGTAACTGGCACGTATGAGATGGTAGTCAACGCAACTGGATTTCTTGTCATGGTATAAAGAGATTAAAAAAGATAAATAAAAGTTTAGTTCCCTTTGTTTGATTTATGCAATAGAAATCAGTTGTTACTGAGAGTTTTCAGTCTTTTTTAGCCACTTGTGACACTATTTTCTGGAATTTCTACACTGTACATTGATCATCTTAGCATATTGAAGGTATCAATGCCAATTCAATGGCCCTAGTAAGAGAAAAAGAAAACAAAAATCCCTTTATTTGACTTAAGCAACAGGTGTCGTCTGCTATGGAATGTGCCGTAAGTCGATTTTTCATGTTTTCGCGGTCGTGTAACTGGCACGTATGAGATGGTAGTCAACGCAACTGGATTTCTTGTCATGGTATAAAGAGATTAAAAAAAATAAATAAAAATTTAGTTCCCTTTGTTTGATTTATGCAATAGAAATCAGTTGTTACTGAAAGAGTTTTCAGTCTTTTTTAGCCACTTGTGACACTATTTTCTCGGGTTTCTACACTGTACATTGATCATCTTAGCTTATTCAAAGTATAAATGCCAATTCAATGGCCCTAGTAAGAGAAAAAGAAAAAAAAAATCCCTATATTTGACTTAAGCAACAGGTGTCGTCTGCTATGGAATGTGCCGTAAGTCGATTTTTCATGTTTTTGCGGGTGCGTAACTGGCACGTATGAGACGGTAGTCAATGTAACTGGGTTTCTTGTCACGGTATAAAGAGATTTAAAAAAAATAAAAATTTAGTTCCCTTTGTTTGATTTATGCAATAGGAAGCAGTTGCTACTGCAAGAGTTTTCAGTCTTTTTTAGCCACTTGTGACATTATTTTCTTATTTTCTGGGCTTTCTACACTGTACATTGATCGTCTTAGCATATTCAAAGTATCAATGTGCAGTATGGCAGTTGGCCTGAATTAGAAAAGCAAATCGAATCAAGGGATCAATGGATCAGGGGAAGTCACTCTTGCAAGGTGCTAGAAGGCACCAAAACAAGGTCTTCTGTCACCCTGTTTTCTTAAATTTTCGCCCATTTTCAGTGAAATCTGGCATGTGTGGAGGGTGCATGCCTGGCAGTTTGCCAAGGACTGCATAACAGCCTTCAAAGAAGACTTAAAATCCACTTTTATGCCGATTTTCGTTCACTGTTTTCTATCGATATTTTCGGGCGCCATTTTTTATGGCTCAAAGCTTTCTGATTGGATGATTGTGGGGGTGTGTCTGCAATCTGATTGGCTGATTGGGTGCAATTTTGAATTTCTCAAAGCTTTTCTGATTGGATAATTTGAAGAGAGGGATGAGATTTGATTGGCTGATTGGACGCCATTTTGATTTTCTAAAACCTTCTGTGATTGGATAATTTAAGAGAGGCCTGAGATTTGATTGGCTGATTGGAAGGGGGGGGAAATCTCTGCATATCTATCGTAATTCTTCGGGTCATTTCAGCCTATTCAATGGCAAAGAGGGTTTGACCCCTTCACCAAGACCTTTTTTGGGTCCTGATGGTCAGAGGTTGAATCCCCAACTTTGCCATTTTATCTATTTTACCTATTTTTATTATTAGTTATTCTTACATCTTATTGTATTTCACTGGCCTATTTCTAAATTCTTCAAACAAGAACAAGATTTCTTATTGGAAAAAGTTTATGCAACAGCAACCGGTTGCTTCTGAATCAATGTTTTTGCGCAGCGGTTAAACATAAAATCGACTTATGACTCACGCTGTCACCAAAATTAGTTCAGTGTTTTTCGTGACCCTGTTAAGAAAACAAATTTGGTTTACCTTTCTTTGATTTGTGCAACAGGTATCAGTTGCCTCCGAAAGTGTCCAAATTGAATTTTTGATTTTATGCACAGCACGTAACGGTCACGTATGGGAGGGATAGTCATCGTAACCAATTCAATGGCCCTAGTAAGAGAAAAGGAAAAAAAAATCCCTATATTTGATTTAAGCAAAAGGTGTCATCTGCTATGGAATGTGCCATAAGTCAATTTTTCATGTTTTCGCGAGCGCGTAACTGGCATGTATGAGATGGTCGTCAACACAACTGGATTTCTTGTCACGGTATGAAGAGATAAAAAAATTAAAATTTAGTTCCCTTTGTTTGATTTATGCAATAGAAATCAGTTGTTACTAAGAAAGTTTTCAGTCTTTTTAGCCACTTGTGACACTATTTTCTGGAATTTCTACACTGTACATTGATCATCTTAGCATATTCAAAGTATCAATGCCAATTCAATGGCCCTAATAAGAGAAAAAGAAAAAAAAATCTCTATATTTGACTTAAGCAACAGGTGTCGTCTGCTATGGAATATGCCGTAAGTCGATTTTTCATGTTTTCGTGGGCGCGTAACTGGCACGTATGAGATGGTAGTCAACGCAACTGGATTTCTTGTCATGGTATAAAGAGATTTAAAAAAAAATAATAGAAATTTAGTTCCCTTTGTTCGATTTATGCAATAGAAATCAGTTGTTACTGAAAGAGTTTTCAGTCTTTTTCAGCCACTTGTGACACTATTTTCTGGGATTTCTACACTGCACATTGATCATCTTAGCATATTCAAAGTATCAATGCCAATTCAATGGCCCTAGTAAGAGAAAAAGAAAAAAAAAAATCCCTTTGACTTAAGCAACAGGTGTCGTCTGCTATGGAATGTGCCATAAGTCGATTTTTAATGTTTTCGCGGGCGCGTAACTGGCACGTATGAGATGGTAGTCAACGCAACTGGATTTCTTGTCATGGTATAAAGAGATTAAAAAAGATAAATAAAAGTTTAGTTCCCTTTGTTTGATTTATGCAATAGAAATCAGTTGTTACTGAGAGTTTTCAGTCTTTTTTAGCCACTTGTGACACTATTTTCTGGAATTTCTACACTGTACATTGATCATCTTAGCATATTGAAGGTATCAATGCCAATTCAATGGCCCTAGTAAGAGAAAAAGAAAATAAAAATCCCTTTATTTGACTTAAGCAACAGGTGTCGTCTGCTATGGAATGTGCCGTAAGTCGATTTTTCATGTTTTCGCGGTCGTGTAACCGGCACGTATGAGATGGTAGTCAACGCAACTGGATTTCTTGTCATGGTATAAAGAGATTAAAAAAAATAAATAAAAATTTAGTTCCCTTTGTTTGATTTATGCAATAGAAATCAGTTGTTACTGAAAGAGTTTTCAGTCTTTTTTAGCCACTTGTGACACTATTTTCTCGGGTTTCTACACTGTACATTGATCATCTTAGCTTATTCAAAGTATAAATGCCAATTCAATGGCCCTAGTAAGAGAAAAAGAAAAAAAAAATCCCTATATTTGACTTAAGCAACAGGTGTCGTCTGCTATGGAATGTGCCGTAAGTCAATTTTTCATGTTTTCGCGGGTGCGTAACTGGCACGTATGAGACGGTAGTCAATGTAACTGGGTTTCTTGTCACGGTATAAAGAGATTTAAAAAAAATAAAAATTTAGTTCCCTTTGTTTGATTTATGCAATAGGAAGCAGTTGCTACTGCAAGAGTTTTCAGTCTTTTTTAGCCACTTGTGACATTATTTTCTTATTTTCTGGGCTTTCTACACTGTACATTGATCATCTTAGCATATTCAAAGTATCAATGTGCAGTATGGCAGTTGGCCTGAATTAGAAAAGCAAATCGAATCAAGGGATCAATGGATCAGGGGAAGTCACTCTTGCAAGGTGCTAGAAGGCACCAAAACAAGGTCTTCTGTCACCCTGTTTTCTTAAATTTTCGCCCATTTTCAGTGAAATCTGGCATGTGTGGAGGGTGCATGCCTGGCAGTTTGCCAAGGACTGCATAACAGCCTTCAAAGAAGACTTAAAAACCGGATTTTTTGTATTTGAAGCCAGTTTAGTTATGTACTGTAAGGATAGTTTTTTCCTTCTATCATATACGGATGGCTCCTGGGTCTCTGAATACAAACTTGTGACAGGTGCCGTACGGAAAGCTCCCAAAGCTAACCGAAGACCCTGATGATGAATAGTGTCCAACTTTTTTTGGTAGCTTTTTCGTGCAGAGCCATATATAATACATCCATAATCTAGTTTTGAGCGTATTAGAGATCTGTATAGATTTAAAAGAGTTTTCTTATCTCCTACTCAGTCAGAGTGGGAAAGTACTTTTAAAACATTCAAAGCGTTTTGACATTTCAGTTTCAAAGCATTAATATGTGGAATGAAAGAAAGTTTTTTGTCAAAGATAACTCCTGAAAATTTTGCTTGATCTACTATTGGAATTGGACTATTATATATTTTCAATGATGGATCCAAGTGCAACCTGCGCTCTTGGCAGAAGTGTACACAGTTTGTCTTTGTCTTGGAAAATTTAAAACCATTTTCTATAGTCCACTTCTCAATTTTGTCTAAATTATTTTGAAGCTTAGTTTCAATTGTTTTCATATCTTTGGACCTGTAACATATTAAAAAATCATCCACATATAAGGAACAGTTCACATCGTCATCTAGACATTTTACAATATTGTTAATCTTGATATTGAACAGAGTAGGTGAGAGGATACTTCCTTGAGGAACTCCCTGTTCTTGTTCATAGTCATCAGAAAAAGATGTGCCTACCTTAACTTTGAAAGATCTATTTGATAAAAAGTTTGAAATAAACTTGGGTAGATTTCCCCTTAATCCAATTTTATGAATGTCTTTTAAGATGCCATGTTTCCATGTGGTGTCATAAGCTTTTTCTAGATCAAAAAATATGGCAACTACATGTTGTTTCTTTACAAAAGCATTTCTGATAAAAGATTCTAATCGTACTAACTGATCTGTCGTGCTTCTGTTTTTTCGGAACCGTGATTGATGTTCCGATATAATATTATTGGATTCGAGGTAAAAATTAAGTCTATTGTTTATCATTCTCTCCATGGTCTTACATATACAACTAGTTAAAGCTATGGGTCTATAATTTGTTGGATTTGTATGATTTTTATTTGGCTTAGGAATTGGAATTATTATAGCTTTGGACCAACTTTTCGGGAAGGTGCCTTGTTCCCATATAATTTTAAAAATGTTTAACAGAGTTTGCAACGCAATACGAGGTAAATGTTTTAAAAGTTGATTGTGTATTTCATCTGCACCTGCAGCAGAATCATGAGCATTTTTTAGAGAATTTTCAAGTTCCGATAGTGTGAAAGGTAAGTTGTAGTTTTCATTTGTATCCGTTTCAAAATTAAGTTCTTCCATTTCTGCTTCTTGCTTATGTTTTTTAAATTGTGGATTATAATTTGCAGACGAGGAGTTTGTTTTGAAAGTTTTACCCAGGATATTAGCGATTTCTTCTTTACTTTCATAGTTTTTGTCATCTACCTTGATATGCGGGTGTTTCATGGTTTGATTCTTTCCATTTATTTTCCTTAACATATTCCAAATGGTTGTCATGGGAGTTCTAGCATTAAGTTTAGAAATGAAATCTTTCCAAGATGATCGTTTTGCTTGTTTAATAGTGCGTCGAGCCTTAGCTCTCATAATTTTGCAAACATTTAAGTTTGATTTTGTTGGATATTGCTTGAAACGTTTTAAACTGTCTTTACGGTTTTTAATAGCTTCTTTACAATCATTGTTAAACCATGGCTTTTTCTTCTTAAAAGTATTTCTTGAAATCTTTCGGATGCACTGATTTGATATGTCAATTAAAGTTTCAGTAAAAGAAAGCATTGGATCTTCTGAATTTTCAAAATTATCAATCAGTAATTTCTCATGGCTAAGAATATTGAATTTTTCCCAGTTAGCTTTTTTAAAATTCCATTTTGGAATTTTCTCATCTTCTTTTTTCTCAGTTTCTTGTATAATGATAGGAAAATGATCACTTCCGTGAGAATCTTCACATACTTTCCATTCATAATCAAGATACAAGGAAGGATGGCAAAGTGAAAGATCTATTGCTGTGAAAGAACCTGATCCAGGATGCAGGTATGTTTGTTGATTGGCATTTAATAGACATAAATTATTCTCTACAATGAAATCTCCCATTATTTTACCTCTATCATTGGTATCTGAACAACCCCATAATTCGCTATGTCCATTAAAATCACCATATATGATGTAAGGTTGGGGTAGTTGTAGTATAAGATTTTCTAAATCATTTTGATCTATTCTTTTATTTGGTGGGATATATATAGAGCATATTGTTATAGTTTTATCTAAAGATGCTTTTATTGCTATTGCTTGTAGATTTGTGTTTAAGTCTATCTTACGATGAGGTACCGTAGAATGTATTATGATAGAAGAACCACCAGATGCTCTTTGGCAATCATTATGTATGTAGTGATAGGAAGAATAATTGCGAACTTCCAAGTTATCATTGGGGGTTATAAAAGTTTCTTGAAGACAACAAATTTGTGGATTTAATAAAGATAAAAGAATTAGAAGTTCATTAAAGTTGGCTTTTAGACCTCTACAATTCCATTGTAAAATTGAGTTTTGACCCATTATGCTTGTATATTGGGAGTTCGAATTTACTTAAAAGTTATTTGACTGAGGAGTCAATTTCCAATTCCATATCTTCTAAACTTTCAAATTTATTTGCCAGCTTAATAGGATCCTGTGACCCTTTCTTCTGTCTATTTGATTGTTGTTTATCTTTTTCTTTTTTATCTGGTTTATTTTTCTGGCTTTTGTTTGGTGATATAGGGCATGAATTAGCTCTAGAAGCTGATCTTGATCTACTAGAGTCATTTATTTGGTTAGATTTTGAACCTGTTTCAGATGTTCGAGGTGGTTCGACAGATGGAGACGTAGATTTCGAGGAAGGTTTAGCGCCTTGCTCAAAATCCACGGGATCATACTGTGTTCCACAAGTTCTCGTCTGAGGTTTTGCTGTCGCTGATTGAACTATCTTAGAGTACCTAGGTTCAAAAGCTGTCTCGTATTGTTTTTTTACCTCAAAGTACGAAATCTTTCTTATTTTAATTCTCATAATTTCTTTTTCTCTTTTCCAGACTTCACAGTTGGTTGATCTTGCACTGTGATCTTTACCACAATTTATGCATTTGAAAGGTCTTTGGCAGATGCTAGATGTGTGTTTGGATTCACCACATCTATCACAGATTACTGCATCTGTGAGCTTGCAGTTGTCTTCGTGGTGTCCAAATTTTTGACAATTAAAACAGCGCGAAGGATTTGGGATGAACTGTTCCACTGGTACTGTACGATAAAAGATTCTAATACTCTGAGGCAAAGTGGTGGTGTTAAAAGAGGAGTAGTGTATTGGTTTCAAGTTGAACATTATCTTTTTTTATTTTGAATCTCTTGCACGCAACAACTCCTTGCGGTGCAAGATATTCAACATTTTTTTCCTCTGTTTCTCCTTTCAGTACCCTGTCTTTCACAGTTCCTCTGGATTTGTTAAGTGAGTTGTGTTCTGAGACCGAGACTTTCAAGTTGTAAAACTTTTTAACTTTTAATAGAGATTCAGCTTGACTTGCTCTTGATGTTTCAACGAGTAGTAGTTCGTTTTTTAATTTTTTAACTGATTTTGGAGTGCCTATCAAACTTTCTATCCGTTTTTCTATTATGAAGGGAGACAGATGTGATGGGCTTTGCCTCCTCACTTTTAATAACCAAGAACTTTGTATTATTTAAGTAAGACGTTTCGTTTTCGTTATTCAGTCGGGGTCTTTTGTTTTGGGAAGCCATGATTTGATAGTGTAATTTCAATAGCTATGCGTTCCACCCTCCTCGGAGCCCTACAAGGGGACGTCTAATGGAAATGGGTTTCCTATTTCCGACGCCTGAGCTACATAGCTATTATACTTAACAAACCTTAAGCGAAGAGGAACTATAGGTCTATTAATTAGCCCATCAGCCGCCGCTTTATAAAGGAAAACAATGTAAAAGATAAGAAAAAAGAAAAAATCTAACCCGGTTGGTATCATAAGATACAAAGAAAGAAACATAGATAAAAGTATGTAATCCTAAAAGCTAGACACGACCGAGCCGATTGAGACTGGTCGGGCCTAACCCATCCCTCTCGTCTATCCGAGGCCAGGGCCATAGTAGTGCTTTGAGTGCTGGAGATCCCTGGGCACTCTCAACTACCAGGATCCCCTTTTCCGGCATACGAGATGCCACCCACGGCAAACAAGTGGTTTCTGAATCAAAGACAGAAATCTTTTATCAGGAGAAAGTTTGCTCAATGAAATATTTACAATCAAGAAAGCTTTAGATATAGAGTGTTAGCATCATAACTTTAATGATTAGAGCTGATAACTTAGAGCTTACTAGAGTTCCCATTATAGATCTCTACTTGTAGGTAAGGTTCTAAATACAAGTATGCCAAATGTTTTAAATTCTTCAAACATATAGTGCTAGAGATTGGAAAAGGTATTGACGAATACAAGAACAAAACATAGATGTTATACACAGATGTTGTTACACTCTTCGTCCAGTGTGCTACCCACTGGCACAGATGATACACACACAAATGAGCATGTTAGTATATGAGACAGGAAAGTGTATAGGAAAGATATGTCTTCAAAAAATGAAAAAATAAAAAATCACTTTTGGAATGAAAAATTTGTTTTGGAAATCATTTGATCTTAATTTGTCTTGTTCTTCAGGCACTTTTATGTTTTAATTTTGGGTTTGTTAATTTTTTTTCTGGAAATATTTAATCGTATTGACTTTAGTATTTTTATTTTCATATTCAGGTTGATTTTGTTAATGTCATATTTTTTCTAGAATTTACTTTGAATTGAATTATTTTGAACTTGTTTTATTAATTTTAGTTTTATTATTATCGGTCTCCTCTGTTTCTGGGGACTTTTACCACCCATATGCCACAGAGGCGAAGGCAGCCACCAATTTCTAAGGCCCCGAGTGGCGGGGGCCCTGGTAAAGGTTAAACCTCTTTTTTTTTGCGACTTTTGCAGATGATAACAAAATCAACAAATGGTATGACCTCATCTGCCTCATTTTTGATAAATTATCATGTGACTTTTGAAAAAAACAAAATGGTCGAGAACTTCATTGTATCGCGATTTTAGATGATTCGACGATATAATATACCTTCTTGTACAGGACAGGGGCATGTAGTAGCACCAGTGATTTACTGGCCTTTTTACGGACAGTGTAGATTATGATCAGACTACCAATAACGTACAGCCTGATCTTGGATCAACACTGTCAGATAAGGAGAGATTTTTCTTCAAAGCATAAGTTTGAAATGGCAATAGTTGTTTTTTTACTATCAAATTTAAAATTTGGTTTTAGTTATTTAGCAGGATAAGGGTTAACCAACCCAATCAACCACTTCAATGGACAACTTGTGATAGTATATGCACAGAATCGTGTAACAGTGGGGGTTTGCCAGTATTAATGTGCATCTAAATCCCATCACAAAAGGAATATTGTGTAAATATAAACATGAAATACAACAGCTCTGACTTTACTGCCAGTAGTGCTATCTTCCACAGTTTTTTTTTTTTTTTTTAAGCACAGTAGATGATTATAAAAAACACTCAATTATAAATCAGTACAACCCTCTTATTTTTATCTGAAGTCAAACTGTAATTGTTACACACCCTCACTCCAGTCAGTATGTAGTTACCAACATATTTTACCTTTTGTCACAGTGTTTCTTTTGGTTTACTTCTAAATACTTTACACCAAGCCATACCAAACACAATTATAACTCAATACAACATTTACAAATTCCAACAATTATGTACCTTATACGCATGCTTCTACTACCCATGATTACACTGCAAGAAAACAGCAGTGCTCCTTTTCCAGCATACTACTAAAATACAGGAAAAACTTTAAAAAATCAATGGTTTCAAAGTCTATCCTCAGAAAATATGCTCTAAACCAGTCCTGAAAATCTCTACAAGTAAGATAAAACAAAGCTTACTAGAACTCTTCCCAGCACACACAATCACACCATCCAAGTAATCACTTCTTCCATGCAAAAATACATGTGGAAAGATGCTTGGTGTTCCCTCATTTTATAGCAAAACATGGCTTGTTATCCCATGATCCACAGGATCCATGTGCAGATACGACAAGCACAACCCTTAACACACAGCACTCTTTACTCCAGTACAGCATTTAAATTTTTAAAACCCACATAACATACACAATCACTCTATCTACCCTTCACATAACATATGAATTACCCTTTACCTCTCAAACTACATTAAAACTGAAAATCTCTGAGCTTCATAAACCGATTAACCTATTTATTTTGCTATTATTGTGCAACAAGTTCTTACAACATGTACTAATCGGTCCCAATTATTTCTTTCAAAGAAACTTTAACTAGCTATTGTGCTGTGTTGTGAGTAGTTCCAACAGTTGACTTCTGGTGGGATTCAAACCATGATCCTTTGTTGTGAGTGGGCCAACACTGTACCCCTGCACCATTATCTTCAGGTTTAAACTAGTCCCACTTTTCCTACTTTTGTCCTACTTGCCCACTTTTTTGTTCTATTTCTACTTTTTTCCTACTTTTTTCAAAAAACCTGCTACTATTCTAACATCTTTAATGAAAGTGAAAATAAAAAGAAATGTATCTTTTAACCCTTTCCCAAACAACCAATTTTATACTTTTCCATTTCCAAAACATCTTCAGGTAATAAATTTAAATTTGGTAAAAATGAAGTTAGGCTCTCTGATAGGGTCGAAAACATTGTTGGGTCAGGAGGAAATGCTGATGACCAGCATTTTCTCCTTTTCCCACAATGTTTTCAAAAGTCGACTTTCCCAGGGTAGTGAAAACCTGGGATTGTTTGGTAAAGGGTTCAAGTATTTAAGCATGTTGCAGAGTGAAACTCGCTGCAAGTTATGATATTAGGACAGATAGTATATTCTGCTATTAGAGATTTGCGAACTAATGCGAAGACGAATACGATGACGATGACGAGACAAATCAATGGCTCGTCTCAATATACACATGTATAAAGTTTGAAGTTCATAGGGATCCCTGAATTTTGCAATATCTTAAAGAATGCTCTAGGACAGCTATTGTATTGAAATCTTGCATACATGCAGTTAATTATATTTCCTTTACCACCTCTGGATTAAATCTTTCAGACTTTTTGTAACTACGTTTGACTTTTTGGCCTTCAATGAAATGTCAAAATGTACGATCAGAACAGCAAGAAAAAAGGGAGGGGAGAAGGCTATTCCGAGTAAAGGGTTCACCTGTTTATGAAAACAATTTTCATTCAAGCACAGTTACTGGTCGTCTATTGTTTCAACAGCAGAAACTCCAACTTCAGAGGCCCTTATATCGTTTTTTATTCGGGCTTTATTAAAATGATGCAATACCGGGGACATACACGCACATTTTTACTCTTTGTTATCGTTATCTTTTCAACGCCCAACCATAGATATTTTCCAGAAACCAAGCCAAACTTAAGCTCACATCATGTGGTATAGCATACAACAATAAAATGGAGAAGAGTAAATTGTATGAACTGATTAAGTTCCATAAACCAGCTCAACAGTATTGTGTAGATGAGTTTTTACGGTCAAAGGGACACAGTATCTTTAAGACTACCACCCTATCATTGAGACCTAAATCCATTGAGCTTATTATGGGCGAGCTGGAAAAGTCATGGCGAAAACCAATTTAAAACGAACTCTGATAAACCTTCCTGTCATAGCGTCATGTGATTTTGAACATATTTCTCAACTGAAGTAATGTAAATCATGTAGCCGTGTGGAAAATAACGTTGAGGCCAAATATTTGTAAAAAGACAACATACAGGAGAATATTGGACAAATCACTTTAGACGTTGGGGGTTTGTACGAAAGTGAGAGGCGAAATCTACTGCAAGGTATAAATCTACATCATTTGCACAAAAAACAATTTCAGGGCCTCATATTTAAATTAAGTGAGGTACTGACATCATGCTCTTGTCCTGCTAGGACTGACGTTCTGGTCACCGTGCGAAACCGTAGAAAGATTTAAGTTTCAGAACACAAAATTTACTGGAATGGGAAAAATGCTCTTTTTCGTGGATGGGAAATTATACTTTTCGCTGTGAGAGTTGGAAGGTCATTTTAAAAGGTTTTGAAATCACTCACAAAAATCGATACGGAATTTTTCTCAATACATGTATTTCAAAATTCTTGGTGTCCCTACGAACTTCAAAATATCCATATGACGCACCACGTTAAAATTGTGTATCAGCGTAGATCACATAAATGAAGAAGCCTGCAAAGCCAAGCCAGGCCGAGTCGGCTCGACATTTTCAAAAATAACTGAAGAATGGTCATTTAAAATACAGATAATCACCAAAAGCGAAAGGTTTTGACCCACACTTACTATGAAATGTACAGCTCGAGGATCACGGGAAACATATATCGAATTCGATTCACGTTTTATACAAGCGTTTAGAACTCTACATAATGTACCTACAGAAAGTACCAAGACAAACTCGTTTTTTCATTTTCTTTTTATCTCTAATTAATTACGAAAAAGAAAAAAAAAATATCGATCACTCTAACCATTTGTTGCAATTGTCAGTTCATTACTTAAGGCCAATGGAAATGAATTTTCTGTTTCGGGGTTGGGTATTTTCGTCCATTTCTCATTTACGTTTCGTAGCAGTTGCTTCGATTTCTAAGAGCGTCAGTATTTTATGCTCAAAGTGCCGTCAGCTTGATTAAACGTAACAGATACTGTGGCCCAGTTTAATCTTATTATCATACATATAGCATGCGTGATATGCATGTGAATTTTAGTTTTTAGCAGACGAAAATATAAATAATGTGTCGAAATTGAAAGCATTTGTACGCACACACACAAAAAAAAACCGGTATCATTTGTAGTAAAAAAGGTATATACATGTACCTTTATTGGAAAAAGACAGTATACTGGTTACCAGAATTCTGTTCTTTTCCCACATTGTTTTCAAAAACTTTCTTTCAGTTGGTTATACTAAATATTTGGCATGCTAATCACGTCCCTGCTAATCAACGGACTGCTATTCCAGGGCCAACTTATCCTAGACCTGGTTTTCGACATGTTGTCGACAGAGATGATATGGCAATACAGATGCTTTCTCGTACCAGAAGGCATATGAAACATCCTTTGGTCGAGATAATTAGGGAAAATCAGGAAGAAGAATATATATTTGAGCTGTTAGGCATAAGTTCAAACTCAGAAGAGAGTGAATGATTTATAATCTAATATAATAAAACACTTGGCCTTACAATTATTATTCGTTTTGAAACAACCCCTCAATTATTCCCAAGTTCGTCTTCGTCACCTTCAACGGATTAATTCGCAAATCTCTAATTGCAGAGTGTTTGATTGATTGATTGTATGATGTTAAACGCCGTTTTCAACATTATTTCAGTTATATCATGGTGGCCTGTGCACCTATCCAAGCTTTCCTGGAGTTATTTTTACCAGTACTCCAAGCAACTGGCTGCTATCCCACGGAACTATCGTCCAAACAATGGTCAGCAATGGGTGAGGAATGAATCCTGTCCCAATGACTATCATCAATACTCGGAAAAAAAATTGGCTGAGCCAGGGATCAAACCCACAAACCCTTGTTCGCAAGTCCCTCACTGCGACTGCGCTACCTGGGCTCGGCACAGAGTGTTTGAATATACTACTGTTGACCTATTATGCAAACTTTGTGATGTCTGTCAGGGAAATGTGCCCCAACTATTGGCCATTCATGCCTGAGAAGTTGACAGCAACATCCAGAATAAGATCTCGGAGCCACTTGCAGTTAGGCAACCCAGGGGTCACAGCTTTTATAGGGGCATAACATTGGGGAAACTATTGATATCTTCGTGTCTGTTAAAAATTTGGCCTAGACCTGTATTAGTTTAAACATATTTATTTTACATCAATATTGAGAAACAAGTTCTTACAACTTATGCTAATCTCTCTCGATTCTGCTTCCTTGGAACTACACCAGTACTCATGCTGAATGTGTGGGCCAGTGAACAATCCCAAAGTTGACACCTGCTCCGGGGCAGTGTATCGAACTCGGGACCTTATGGTTATGAGGCCTACACTCTACCTTACAACCACGGATACCACTAGACATGGAAGCATAAAGCATATTTCAAACGATAGGACTATGGTCAACCTACTTGAAATTGAACTCATAGACCTGTATTATGCATTAGACCACGTATGTAGCAGGTTGACCAATCGGCGTCCAGTATTTCACAAGAATATATCAAAGATACAACTCCCGCAGTTGTATGTATCTTGATATACAATGCTAGTATATCCCACGCATGAATTCTGACAATTTTTGTCTGCAATATTGAGTTGAGGCAAAATGTACCCTTCAGGATACAATAATTTTGAAATATGACTTGGTGAACTGGATACAGCATTTCGATAAGTTAGTGCAATACTATTGTAAGTGCCTATACAATTTCCAAGCAATAAAAATTAGTATTGGGCTGATCTATCAATTCACTCAATCAACCTCTTGAATGGAGTGTGGTTTTGAAAGAAAAATAAGGCTGCAGTTAGGAAAAAAAACTAAAATGTTCTCAATTTGGCTTTTCAAAACATGCCATTGCCTTTACAACAATTTTATACTTAAATGAAGGAAATATCTTATTTTAGCTAAAAAAAAAAAAAAAAACGACTGCGCGCTTTAGTTGATGAATTTTAATTTCAGTTTCACAGCATTTTAACAGCTAAGGTCATATCACAGTGGTCAGTGCACCTACACATGCATGTGTATGTTGTTTTTGATAAAGTTAACCCTTAACCTGCTAAATAAATGAAATGAAACTTTCAAGCCGATAGTAAAAACTCAAATACATGTATTGCTATTCCAAGGACATCTTTATTGAAAACATCTCTCTATTGGACAGAGTAGAACCAAGATCAGACTGTGCATGTTCTATGCAATCTAATCTGAATCTACATTGTCCGCAAAAGGTCCTCCAGTCACGTGTAGCAGCCTTAGGGTCAACCTCTATGGCTCTACAAAGCCTATACAAAATTTTCATGAATAGACTTGACATTGCTAACAAATATTTGTCAAAATTCACGTATTGAACATAATCACAGAAAAAAAAACTATTTCTCAACGATATTTTATATTTTTCGTAATACAATACACATTTCTGTCAAATTCTAGGAGAAAACATAGTAAGTTCTAAACACATGGATGTCCCTTTTATCTTTGACACCCTCCATCAATCGAAACAAAGTGTTTTCAAAATATTGCTGATAACTTCAAGTTCTATCTCAACCTCCCACAGTGAGGTTTACATTGATTAAATATCATAATGAATAATTTGGCATTTTGATAAAAACTGTACCTTAAATTTGCATCTCTTAAATCAGGTGGAATAATGTATTTTAACCAGCATGGCGGCCCCATTTTGTAATAAGTTTTGTATTATATTCATATATGTACATATGACATGAAAAGCATGAACAAATAGTCACATGGTCTAAGTTAGATAGAGAATCGCGTGCCGTGGTACATGGGAAAAATACTCTTGCGAACGCTTGTGTATATTTCCTATATACCACAGCACTTGTTTTCTATCCCATACTTATAACATTATACATAGTTTCATGTGGTGGACTTCTACCAGGGTTTGACTTAAAAACCTTGAGTTAGAAATGGCCCCACACTGGGAGTTACAAATGTTTTTAGCTCACCTGAGCAGGAAATGCTCATGGTGAGCTATTGTGATCGTGCTGTGTCTGTAGTGTGTTGTCCGTCGTGCGTCATCAACTTTTTACCATGTGTACGCTATAGAGGCCACATTTTCAGTCCAATACTCATAAAACTTGGTCAGAGTCTTTGCCTTTATGATATCTTGGACAAGTATGAAAACGGGTCATGTGGGGTCAAAAACTAGGTCACTAGGTCAAATCTAAGAAAAATCTTGTGTATGCTCTAGAAGCCACATTTTCTGTTCAATACTCCTGAAAGTTGGTCAGAATGTTTGTCTTGAGTTCAAAAATGGGTCATGTCTGGTCAAACACTAGGTCACAAGGTCGAATCTTAGAAAAATCTTTTGTATGCTCTAGAGGTCACATTTTCATTTCAATACGCCTGAAAATTGTTTAGAATGTTTGTTTTGATGTTTCGGACAAGTTTGAAAATAGGCCATGTCGGGTCTAAAACTAGGTCAGCAGGTCAAATCTTAGAAAAACCTAGAGTACGCCCTAGAAGCCACAATTTCATTCCAATACTCTGGAAAGTTGGTCAGAATGTTTGTCTTGGTCATATCTCAGAGGAGTTCAAAAAAGGGTCATGTCCGGTCAAAAACTAGGTCACCAGCTGAAATCTTAGAAAAATCTTGTGTACGCTCTAGAAGCCACATTTTCTGTACAATACTCTCGAAAGTTGATCACAATCTTTGCCTTGATGATATCTCGGACGAGTTCAAAAATGGTCATGTCCGGTCAAAAACTAGGTCACCAGGTCAAATCTTAGAAAAACCTTGTGTATGTTCTAGAGGCCACATTTTCATTTCTATACTCTTTAGTTGTTCGGAATGTTTGCCTTGATGATATCTCAGACAAGTTTGAAAATGGGCCATGTCGGGTCAAAAACTAGGTCACTAGGTCAAATCTTAGAAAAACCTTGTGTACACTCCAGAAGCCGCATTTTCTGTCCAATACTCTTGAAAGTTGGTCAAAATGTTTGTCTTGATAATATTGCAGACAAGGTTGAAAATGGGTCATGTCCTGTCAAAAACTAGGTCACTAAGTTAAATGGTAGAAAAAGCTTGTGTACACTCCAGCGGCCACATTTTCAGTCCAATTTCTGTTCTCTTTCCTATTTTTTTCAAGGGCGATCTGATCCAGTTTCTGTGCCTTGTGTTTTGAAACCAGCATTTTCTCCTTTACCCACAATGTTTTCAAAAGCCTTCTCCTTCAGGGTTGTTAAACCTCGGGATTGTGTGGTAATGGGTTAATACTTGTTGAATGGTCATTGTCGAATAAAGGTTGGGTGGCGGTGGGTGAGAATGTGCAGTTTTCACAGTTTCCTGTGACAGAAATGTGAAAAGCTCAAATCACCAGTTGATATTTAGAGCAGACTGCAGAAACAAAGAATCATGAAAGAGTGCATGTCTACATGCACATTATCAATGTCCATTGTGAAACATGTACCTCAAACCTTCGGTGAGGTATGAGATCAGACTGCTCATAATATCTTGATAAATTGTATCATTCTGTACTACTGGCCTAAATTGGAAGTATATGAAGATGCATAACTAAATGTTTCTTATCTGATGGGATTTTTTCTCTCAGGGACAGTGGCCAAAAAGGTGTGAAAACACATTTAAAATTTAATTATTATCATATCATTTAAAATTACTGAAAATATTGTGAAGATGATAATCTTTTATTGTGGTCAATGCAAGTGTTAGTTGCTGGCAGAAAAATGAATTCCAAAATCAGGCAAAAAGTAAACAAAATATAGGGTGACTTGGCCACTTTTAACCTAGTTTTGCAACCCCATTCAGGCTCCAAAATTTTCCAGAAAAGACACTCGTCTTGTAGGACAAGTGACTTTGAAAAAACACTTGCCCTGCTTTGATCCTCACTCGCCTGACGAGAAAACTCTAATATTTGACTCTGACTGTTCTCACAGCAATAGAATCATCCCAATTTTGCTAAAAATGGACAAGATCTTAAATTAAAAACAGGTCACGTATATTTTTCACTTACAGAATAGCTTCTTCACTCTTTGAATAATTATATCACTCTCTTTCCCATTTAATAGTTTCAAGTAAATCAAAAGTCACGTTGACTACTATATTGTTTAATTATTGCTATTTTGCAAAATGTACATTGTTTACATTGGAGCAAATAAAATGTATCGTATCGTATCGTATTTGACTCTGACATTTTTTTCAGACCAAACAGAAACGCTACTTGACCTTTCTGTAAACGCTTGTTTGGCACACCCACCTTAGTAACGCAGTAATTTCGGTTGTCAAGTCTGACAAACAAACCAGAACATCGTGTCGCATACAAAGAGAAAGAGCGTTTATTTCAGTTTTATTCTGTCTGATAGTTTGCTCTAGGTTAATTACCCCAAAATTTTTCCCCCAACTTTCTTATCAAACTTAATCGGCAAGTTAACCAGAAAGAATACTTAAAATAATGACATATTTATGAGGAATTGAAAATTAAAAATAATGCAAATATGTTCGTAATTCCATGTGTGGTTGCAGCATTTCAAATAAAAGTACATTGTGAGTAACCTACTGTCGGCAACATGTATGATTGCTGAAAGGGGCGTAAGTTTTTAAGACATTTCGTCAGTATATAAGATAATTTGATTGTAAACAATATAGGAAAAGGGTTTACAAATTAACCCTTCACCACACAGTTTTGTCCTTTATCGGCCTTGAAGAAGGAGACTTATGAAAATATTTCTCTCTTGGCTGTTTTTAATCCTTTCAAAGACAAATTTCATCACTGGAGCAACATTTAATTTGTCGACCGCAAACGTTTTCAAAATACACAAATCTAATGTTTTATTGTCAGGTTAAGAGTTAATTAATACCTCTAATACCTGTTTGAGTCTTAGAGGTGCAATAGTATTTATGTTTGATATGCTTGAATTTTATAACCTTTGCACATCTGAAAAGTGGCACATGTCATAAATGTTCCAGTTAGGCATTAATTTTAACCCTTGGTGCATGAAGAATGTGCTAAGTGTGTAGATATAGATCAGACTCAAAATAGTATGAAGCCTAGTCTCGGATTTAAACGATCTGCATTATTCAGCATGCTTACAGTAGATTTAGGTCTTACTTCTATTCTGTTCTGTTTCAGAGGCTCAGTTTAAAGGCAACTTATCTTAACCCTTTACCACACAATGTCGACTTTTAACGACCCTGAAGAAGAAGCCTTTTGAAAACATCGTGAGAAAAGGAGAAAATGCTGATAACTAGTATTTTCTCCTTTTCCCACAAAGTTTTCTGCCCTATCAAAGCAAAATCGCACCGTTTGAGCCACTTTGAAACTGTCGTCTGCAAATGCTTTAAATTTGGATAGGTTTAAAATTTTGCCGTGTGGTAACGGGTTAATTAAATCAATTTTTGATTTAGCCATATTTGAGAGGATTAGCACATCTGCCATTTAAAGGGTTGGTTGGTAAACTGTTAATTTGATAGGATTTGTGTTTGATTGCAAACCAAAATTGCCGCTCTAATCCACTTGACCACCTGTTGTCTCAGTATATCATTGAAGTTTACAACAAACGGCCAGTCAATGATATTTTCAAGTTTGTTAATTGATGGCACACTTAACACAATGTAAAATCATCTAGATAACTAGTTTCCCTTACCCGACATTGAAACTTTTCTGTTGAATCAGACAATCTATGAATATTCGAAATGCATGTAATTCAGTATAATTTGTTATCGAATATGATGTTGAGACGACTTAACTAGCCTGACAAAAACAATAAGCATGTTAAATTCAATTATTCTTTTGTAAAACTGAGGTATGTTTAGGTGTTTCATTCTTTTGCATTGAAGTTCAAAACACTGCTGAAACATGTAAATCTATTGCACTGTCCTTCACCCCCGAAATTCGAACTTTTTGTACTTAACTTCGTGTAAATAAGTTAAAGCATCTCTAAAGTTAACAAGGAGGTAGGCTTATCATATCATTACGGATTCATGTATTCTGGTTACCAGTATTTTCTCCTTTTCCCGTAATGTTTTCAAAAGCCCTCCTCCTGAGGGTCTGTATTAAAGGGTCAAGCAAAATAAAATTTGAAGGTAGCTATTCAACAGACCTTGTTGGCGATTGAAACAGCGATTTTTCTTTAATGGGGTTTTTCTATGCCTTTTTTTTTTGCAAGTTCTTCCCAAAATGACATTTATACATACCTTTGTGCATACATTACGATCCTTATTGACCCATGATGGATGAAGCTGTTCACGAGGTCTTCCACATAGTTTTAGCCACCGAATACATTTTTCGAGATGTGTTTTCACATGGTCAGTGTAGATAATTTATGGTAATCGAAGAGGTAGAAAAAAAAAAACAAAAAGAGAAGATAAGAAAAAATAAGATAAGAAAAGATATGAAAAGATATGGCGGTAAACCCATTGTCCCCTCAGAAACAGATTTGCAGAAGAGGGTTTTCAACACAAGTCGATAAACTATATACAGGTTCTGTCTATTTGTGAGAGCCTGGTGGTAGATGGATAAGCTACTTGCCACCCCCTCCACCACAAAGCTCTCGACAGTAGCCAGATGCCAAGTATAGGGCATATGGAATGAACTCTTCTGCGGAGAGCAATGGGTTTAAAAGAACAAACTATGATTATGCAAAGGAAAAATAATTTCCGTTTCAGCGAAGTAGCTTAGGATCAGACAGCATACAAGTTGGCTTCTTTACAAAAGAAGCCAGGAGAGGTCAGCATCGATGTTTTCAAATAGTTTGTTAGCTTTTAATTTCAATATATTTTGGTACATGTAAATAAACAAGTTAAAAAGCCGCCTCGTAGAAACCTCTTATAAATGCTTTACATGACGGTCATTTGACCTTCTTCCAGCGTTTTCAAGTCGCATGATCTTGTCCAGAGGTCTTCTTTCTCTTTTTTAACGAAATTTTTCTTCTTATTTTTTCTTCTGCTTAGATTTATTTGCTAAATTACAATTATTTGAGAGGTCATTTGCAACCATGGCAAATTAATATAACAAATCTTTCCTGAAATTCGTCATATAAAAATAAACCACGTCTATTTCCTGTTTCGGTTTTTTGATTTCGCTTTATTTACAAAACCATGACGAAACAGACTGTGTATCAGAACAATTTCGCAAGAAAAATGGATTTCGACAGCAAATTCTGTGGCAGTCTGCTTTTTAAACTCACCACTCTTGGAGAGGTCTGATGACCTCTCCAATAACTTGATGTCTGATCCCGACCTCGCATTCTTGGACAGAGAGAGAACTACATAACATACAAGAAATAACATTTGAATAAATTCAATTTTTCAATGGATTGGGTTTTGACTTTTCATGATGCACGCTTCACGGCTTATCTTACAGTTATAGGTTTAATGTGGCGAAAAATTCTGACAGGGAAAGAGTAGTCAGGGATCGTATATAACATACAAGTAGGATCCCTGATGCATGCAAGAATATATAACGTCCCATCGGGAAAGCATAGGCAAATATTTAACTAGATAGCAAAATAACAAACAACCTTACTTAAAGAGCAGAGTAACAAACAAACAAGGAACATCTATGTACACAGAGGGGTATGGAAAAACATGTATAATCTTAATAGCTACCATCTGCTTTAGAGAAAAAAAACTCTCCCCTGCATCCTATCTGGATAACGATTATCAGTGTCACACAATGCGTAACTACTCCTTTTCACCAATTCACAAACTTTATTTGACTGATAATACAATTGCTGTTTTGATAAATTAGATACGATAAAATTATCTCAGGATTATAACAAACTGTGTCTAACCTTATTGTTTATATGATGCCCAATGTTACGTTTTGATTGGCCGATAAGACCTGCCAAGACCTATCAATCAAAATCGGTAGATAGGTAAATTCTTACGCAACAAATATTAAATACTGGGTTTCAATAACCAGTACCATTTATCCAATCGAGTTATAGAAATTAATCAAGCCAAAATACCACAGTTTATTTTAACTGGTTTCGGGAAAGTATTTGTGTTATTGTTAATATCGTTGGTCTTAATAATTAGCAAAGTCACTCATATTGAATTAGATCCACCCGAAGCATATTAAAACAAAGTAATGTAGGTAAAAAGCCCACTAGGTAAAAAGCCAACTGGACAAAAGCCCACCGGTGAAAAGTCCACTGCCCTTAGATGAAAACTGGACAAGAGCCCACCAGTACTACAAAATGAATAGATCTTATGTTTAAATGAATTTATAACCTGTTTTGTGTATCTGTTTACCATATGACAAAATTATAGACTGGTCCAAATTGAAAGCATTTGCAGATGACAAAATATACGTGACTGAAAAATTGAAATCTGGTTTTTGGAGGGGTAGAAAACATTGTGGGAAAAGGAGAAAAATGTTGGTTACCAGTATTTTCTCACAATTTTTTCAAAAGGCTTCTTGCTCGGGGTCATTAAAAGTTGGGATAATGTCGTAAAGAGTTATGCGATATTTTGAGTATGCATGTAATAATGTTGAAATATTGACTTTATAAAGCCCGACTGGAAACAATGCTTTCAATTTGGACAAGTCTAAATTTGGTAAAGAGTTAATTAATCAATATGGAGATAAGTTGTTGTTTTTTAAATATGACTTTTTGTTTATTATACAATTTACATATTTTATTGATCATGATGAAATTGAAATACAATACAAATAATAAGGAAGATCTTTTGACTGAAGAATGCAGTCTTAAAGGCAATTTTAAAGATAAAGAGTATACATGTATTAATTTTGTTTTTTATGTTAGATTTATTTCATAAATCAAAGGTTTCTCAATAAGAACAATTACTTATTGTTTGTATTATTACCTGCAGTTCGGTTCCCAATTTTCCCAAAATGTTTTATGATAAAAATCCTATGGTTTCATTTTTTTTCTAATAAATGTTTTAGTATACATATATGTTACAGTAAGTCTGTGAAACTAGGAATTTCATGAAATTCCTAAAAAAAAAATCAGGAAATTCGTGAAATGTCTGTTTCACTTAGGGATTTCGCGAAATGCCTGATTTTTTCAGGAATTTCCTGAAATGACTGAAAATCATGAGACATTTTTACACAGGTTTACTACATGCCTTTTCAAAGACACCAAAAATACATAAATTGATACAAACAGATAGATTTGTTTGCAGGTGCAGCGGCTGTGCAATTAGTATCCATCATAATAGTATGACTAAGAATTTGACATTTGGTAACTGACAAGTGACATTTACTCGTACACACCGGTTTAACTGATACGCTATCCGAGTTTGTTTAACTCACAAGTACTTTGTAAATGGAAAATCAAAACTGTAATTAAAGTATTTACTATGATAGGTTTCAGAATCATTAACTTACGTTAATGCTTAACACTTGCCTACACTGAGAGAAAAAGTGAGTTTGGACTGAATGAGTAATTTCATATTTTGTCAATATTTTAAAGTATGAAAATGTGAGATATGTATAATTAAAACAGTTAAAACATCTTAACAGAATGAAACATTTTCTCAATATTCATTCTTAGCTCTACTGGCTGAAAGCCAGCAGAACTTTTGTCACCGCTTGGTTTCCGTCATCCGTCTGTCTGTCCGTCCCTTTCTTTTTCTTGTTTACGTAATCAAGTCTGCATTTGTGGTTGAATTTTTGTGAAACTTGCACAGTTTGTTTATATTATTAATAGCTTGAAGCCTATTGAGTTCTTTTGAAACTTGCATAGATCATGTGAATCATCAAGGAATTGAACCCTGTCAAAAATGAAGAAAACCCAGCAGTCAGTTTAGGAAAATCAGCCATTTGATGACTTAGTCTGGTTTACTCAAATACAGTCCATATTATTGGTCACATTTCTTTGAAACTTGCAGGTATTGTTTTATACAGTGAGTTCTTAAAGCCTATCAAATTTTGCTAGATTCCAAAGTATTGGTGTTGACAAACTTTATTTCAATTACTTCACTATTTGTTCAGCTCACCATGCCTACTTACTATGCTGTTTTAGTGGCTTCAACCCCAGTTGCAACAACCCTTCCCCCCTCTTTTGTGTGTTTGTCTTTTCCCTTTTTGCATCAGGAGTGAATAATTTATGACAGAAAATAACAAAATTCCCTCTCAGTAGAGCGATTCAGACCCTCAAAGGCCTCTAGTTTATGTACGAAATAATATCTTGTCAAGTTTCTTTTTTCATGTAGTTTGTGAAATAGTAAAATTTCATGAATAAACATAAGAATAAACAAGTCACATTTTAGAAAGAAACTGTTGGAAGAAATGTGGGAAAGGAAAAGTGTTTGCAACCAGTATTTTCTCCTTTTCCAGCAATGCGTTCTATCCTTTCTTTAACAAATTTCAGCAGAACAGAACATCGTGTTATTTGACAAAAAAAATTGCAAAGTTTATAGTCATACCTATTGTATAATTAGCGTTTGAACTTAAAAATTTGTTGTGTGGCACAGAGTTGTATATCAGTCATGCAAAATTATCTGAATTGGGAATTATCAATATCATACTGCTAATCAATAAAGCAATGAAGATGAAGTCATTCCAGGAATTTCATGAAATGACTGAAGGTATTTTCTAGTCATTTCACGAAATTCCTGAAAAAATCAGGCATTTCGCGAAATCCCTAGGCGAACCAGTCATTTCACGAATTTCCTGATTTTTTTAGGAATTTCATGAAATTCCTAGTTTCACGGATTTACTGTAACATATATACAATTATTTCATAATAAACAAGAATAACATTACATGGGAGTATATATGAATAACATTTATTGCCAATAAATGTTATTCATATATACTCCGATGTAATGTTATTCTTGTTTATTATGTAATATCCTTGAACCGGCACCAGTTGATTTTTTCATACAATTATTTCATATAGGAGTGGTCTTTTCACCTAGTGGGTTTTTCACCTAGTGGGCTTTTGTCCATACCCCATTAAAAGTCGTCATTTTGTGGTAAAGGGTTAAAAGATGGCTTAAATTATGGTATTTGTCATTGAAAGGGTACAAAACATTGTGGTTAAGTGTGAAAATACTGGTCAAATTATGCAAACTTGTTATCATACCATTGTATCGAGGATAGTAGTTTAGTTAAGTCTCTACTAAACAACAAAATTTTAGACTGGTCCAAATTGAAAGCACTTGCAGATGACAAAATAAACGAAACTCAAAAATTGAAATTCGTTTCCAGCAAAGTAGAAAACATTATGGGAAAAGGAGAAAATGCTGGTCACCAGCGTTTTCTCCTTTTCCCACGATGCTATCAAAAGGCTTCAATCTCAGGATCGTAAAAACCAGGGATTGTTTGGTAAAGGCTTAAACCCAGTTACTTATCACTGAGTGACTTGTTACTGCAGTGCCCTCAGTTACAAGAATTACTAGAAAAGTGGTAACAGAGTTTCTTTATTGGGAATATTTAGAGGACATAAAAACACAGACTGCTAACTTTTTAATGCTACATGGTACAGTTTTAACTTAATCTGTTACTGTACAAGCCAAACTTATACCTACTTTTACCAAGAACTGTAACACAGTACCCCAAAAATAAAAAATTGTCAGGAAATAATAATTTTCAACAGTTTGTAAAAAAATGTGGAAAAAGAGCAATAACTGCATGTTCCAAGAAGTTACTTATTTCACCCTAATGGTTTCTTAATCTGTCAACTAAAGAGGTAAACACCAATGTATTTGTACAGTACCTAATTACTTAATTAAGACAGGGATCATATATAGAGGGATAGGAAAGGCATCTGGAGATAAGACCAATTAACAATTTTTCACTGACTTACCTGTACAGCGTCCAATAATCGGTTGTCTTTCCTTGCAAGTCATTATCTTAATATTTTAACATGTCTGCAGTGGATATCTATTGCAAACAATTCGGGAAAAGCAGACATCACCTGTTGAAGGATTAAGTCCGTCCAACGTTTTGGAAGTAGGCTCCTTTTGTCCACTCCCTGTCCTTTGACATGATCACAAATGGGATATATCAAGTTGTGTATCTGTCAAGACACATTTAGTGTCCTCTTCTTTTTCATCGACAATACACATCATTGAAATTAAACATTTATTTTCTGATTTTCTTGCCGAGCCCAAGTAGCTCAGTCGGTAGCGTGCAGGACTTGAGAACACAGGGTCCAGGGTTCGATCCCTGGCTACGACCCCTGCCCAATCTCTTTCGGAGGTTTGATGATAGTCACTGCGACAGGATTCATTCCTCTCCCACCGCTGACCATTGTTTTGATGATGATCATGTGGGAAAGCAGCCAGTGGCTTGGAAAGAAAATTGTGCGAAGTACTGTAAAGAAACTCCAGGAACACATGGATAGGTGCACTGGGCACCGCGATATAACTGAAATAATGTTGAAAACGGCGTTAAACACCATACAATCAATCAATCTGATTTTCTTCCCCAAATGTTTCAATTTGGTCAAGTCAAAAGCTTGTCATGTTATTAGGAGTGAAAAACATTTCACTTGTATGTAGTACAATGTATTAGGCCGGTAAACACAGAGATCTATTAATAGCTATATACCCATTTTTCAAGAGCATTAACTACACATAGGGCATATAAAACCAGAAAACTGCCTTCACTGCCCATTAACTCTTTACCACACAATCCCAACTTTTAACAACCGAGAAAGAAGCCTATAGAAAACATTGTGGGAAAAGGAGAAAATGCTGGTAACCAGCATTTTCTCCTTTTCCCACAATATTTTCTACCCTATCAATGTCAGAAATCATCATTTTAACAAGATGTAATTTGTTGTCTGCAGATGTTTTGAATTTGGTCTAGTCCAAATTTTTTTCGTTTGGTAAGACCAGGCGTCCACTAGGGCCAGGACAATACGCGGATAGCATGCAGACAACGAATTTAATATTCAGGAAAGCTTCCGCATGTTCCTGATGGCTTCTTATTGTTGTCCTTGATGCTTCCGCCTGATTCGGAGTCTTCCGGATCGGCAATTTTGTCCGCATTGAAATTTTGATTGAGAGCAAAATTTGGACGCGGAAATTAATTTCCTTACACTTTCGGCATCTTGTCCGCGTTGTCGTCAGGACATCGTCAGAACATCCTGAGTCTTCCGCGTATATTCCCGAAAGCTTCAGCGACGCGGACAGCTTGCGGACACTCAGGAAAATGTACGGAAGCTAACAGGAATCGATACAGAAGGTTCGCGGAACCTTTCCTGAACGTTCAGAGCGGTCGCGGTATGCACTCTGAACATGGGGAAAATGTCACATGACTTTGTATCTATGCAACCTACTCCCTTCACATATCAAAATCAGCGTATACTAGTACAGTCGTTCCCACAAAAGTATGTCCCTAGTATATCAATAAACCACGTGTAAAAACTTGCCTGTCACTTTTTCACAATCAAAAACGTAGCAAAACTTTTATAAATCATACTCTCCTGCCAAGGCACTGAGCCGGCTTCACTGCAAAAATACAAGCTAAGGTACTCCCTTTGTTGTTTTCCGGGCACATTATCGACGTTGCCGCCCCTGAGCGCTTGATCAAGATCTTCTAATGACACACCATCCCTCCACGCCCCCAATATTATGTTGTGTTCCTCATCCTTTATGTCCATCTGACCTCGATCCAGGTTAGCGTATCTCATTCGGATAAGGTTGTGCAGGCATATACAAGCACTAACAACAATCTTCACCACTTCTGGTGTCTGGAGCATCGTCCTTGCCAAGCATTGCCAGCGAGATGCTAAAATTCCAAAAGCATTCTCAACAATTCATCGCCCATGAGAAAGATGATAGTTAAATACCTTTTGTCGATGAGTGAGATTAGCGCATCTATAGGGTTTTATTAATGTGGTCCTAATCGGAAAAGCATCATCTCCCAATATAAAATATGGAATGGGTTTATCATCATTTGGCAGTGGGGATGGTTCTGGAAATCCAATGCTGTTGTCTTCAATACAAGATTTAAGCTTGGAGTTATTAAAAATCTGAGCATCTGACTGATGACCAAGTCCTCCCACGTCGCACCACAAAATTCTGTAATTTCCATCCACCAGTGCCATAAGCACAATGCTAAAGAAACCCTTATAATTATAGTAAAGGCTCTCTAAATTAGCAGGTTTTTTAATGGCTATGTGCTTCCCGTCCAAGGCAACAAGGGCATTTGGGAGATTCCACCTCCTTTCAAACAGTTGTGCTATTTCTAGACATCCTTCAGATATGAGAGGACATGACAACACCTCTGTATTCATCGGCTATGGCTCCGCAAACCTCTGGGATGAAATGACAAATCGTTCCAGATGCCACCCGAAAATCATAAGCTATAGAAACGTAAGTGTCACCAGTAGCCATGTACCTCAGCGTGACAGCCAATTTAAGTCCAGCCGGAATGGCATGCCTAAACCATGTATTCTTTTTCTGGATCCGGTGTGTCACGCGCTGAAGGATTTCATGGAACATATCCGGTGTGATCCGTAAGTATTTCTTAAATCCTCATTCTTTAATTCCTGCATTAAGGTTTCGAACTGACCATATTGAAGACGTCGTTCAACAGTAAGCCATGGCTGCACCAACCACCTGTGGCGTCGCTGACGTCTTCTAAGAGCTTGTGCGAGACCCATCTGAATATGCCTTTCAGCTTCTATTTGCAGCAATATAGCTACCTGTATTCGTCCGACCTCCATGATGGAACTTTCTCGAATGAAAATAAATTCAGTACATGCAACCTCTGCATTTCCGTACCATCTCTGCCTAGTGTCGTGCATTGAAACTGGTTGTCCCAAAGGTTTCCTGGTGTAATCCTAAACGTGTCCGCGTTGTCCTGAAACGATTTGCTTTCATGCCTGAACATTCTGTACCATTCCGGATTGTTTACGTGGACAATCCTAAGTATGCTAGCAAGAAGTCTGCAGACAGTCCGGTGATAAATACATTTCTGTACTGAATCGATATTTTCTCACAGGAAGGTATGCTGAAATCAATTTATTTTCACCGCGAAGCTTCCTTGTTCCCCTCCGCGACCTAGTGGACGCCAGGCATAAAGAGTTAAATAGAACTTGCAGTACATTTTCAGTTCAGCTCGCAGCTACTCTTAAATCAATGTCTTTGACAGAAAAAAAAGGAGATTTTTTTACAAAATGGAAAGCAATTGGTGAACTTTCTGAAAAAGTATGCTGGTTAAGTGTGAGCACCTGCCTGCAGCTCTGTTCCTACTTTTCTACAATGGAATCGATTGACCAAATGCCAGACGATAGATCGCTTCTCCCACTCATGTCATGTGGCCCGCGAATCAAGAATTCAGGACAAACAACCTAGACATCAGGACTTAGATAGTAGATATATGAAACTTACAGGGAGATTTTTCTACCATAAAATAATTATTCTAGACAACATAAGCATGAGACCAATTTAAGAAAAGGCACTTACATAGATCTTTTGTATTAGGTTTATCAAAGTTATGGAGTGTGAAAATTGAAATAGAGGCTGGTTTATCTAGAAGTCAGTTAAAAAATGCAGTCTTTTAACCCTTAAATTTGATAATGTATTTACATGTACATTAAACTCATACTCCCTAAAGATGTCCTAAAATTATTGATCTGTTAATACAGTTCATCTGTTACCTGGACAAAAATAAGTTTGGTTTTTTTTTTCGAATTTGAAACCCCCCTTACACAGATTTTTCATTATTTAGTCCGCAATATGTTCCTCATCAATTTAACCAGAATCGCAAGCTTTAAAATTACCAAGCGATATATACATGTAGTGTAAAATGATATCCCGATGTTTGACTTGACATTGACATTGGAAGATCTATAAAGAAAAAATAGGTAACCAAATTTTTTTTTTTTTTCCAGTTAGAGAGAAAAACCCAAGGAGAAGAATAAAGTGAATACAAACATGAGCATACTTCTATGCATTCGCATCTATATACTATTCTGTAAGAGTAATAGAAAAAGATATTAAGTTGACTTACACATTGAACATGTATAATCCAAATTCCAATCATATATAATCAAAGATGGTCACGAGAGTCAGACTATTTATATGACACGTTCTTTTAACTTTACAAGTAGGACAGTACCGGACGCCTGTGGCATGGCATACCAATATCAAAGAAATACCGCATAAACCCTTGCTCAACTTTTTGCGTAAAAGTTGGCAACATGTGCAACAGATCTTGTCCTAAAAGGAAGACAGCTTGATTGGTTTCCCTTTCATTTTCGATGAATAAATAATAGTTTAAGGAGATTAAATAAAAGATTGTAAACAGAGGGGGAGAGATGGTGTTACACAGGGTGGCATATCGTCTTACACGGGCTTTAAGTTTACATTGATAGAAAGGTTAAAATACAGAGACTTAATGAGAACAATGTTTTTAATGTTTCACAAATGCAGGAAGATGACAATTGTCTTCAAACCTTCAAACAAATGTCTAAAATGTGCCAACATAGCATTTTATTTTGAAGGGGGGGGGGGCTGTTTAGTTTCTACTTTTCAAGACAACCATAAGCCATAGGAATAGGAACATTATTTTCGAGAAGATTAATAATACAGTATTTGCATGATTTTTTTTTTTTTTTTCAATTAACATTTCTTTGAAGGATTATCTGGGTGAAAAATCCACCAAACATATATAAAGAGCATTCTACATAGCAAATTAACTGGATTTGGGAAGGAATTGAATTAAAAAGTATATAGAGTCTACTCAAATAAAAAATATGTAAGATAAAAAAAAATGAACTGGATAAAATCCAATCAGTAGTCTAAAATACTGTATTATCTACGAGCATAGATCTATTACTTTTATTAAAGAAACGGGTATTTATATAGCTAAGATTGTCATTCTGGAAAATTTATGACTGTATAAAAACATGTTTACAAATGTTATTCTTTAATTATTTTTTTAAATTTAAGTTGACATTTGCGTCAATAGTTTTACCTGGTATAACTGGTGTCTTGAAATTGTGGATCTAAGGATTAATGATGGATATCAATTCTAATGTAATTAATCAGATTTTTAAAGTCATATCTTCTAGATATTTATATATACTTCCAATGCAGAATGTCTAGGTTTTGATAATGGCGAGACTGTATCCACTCTGAATAGGAAAAGCTGACAGCTGATTGGCTGATTGGTTTTTGATTGACAGCTCTGGCATTTGGTAAATTACATACACCAGCGGCCTTTACAATTGCATCAATTCGAATTAACCTGTAGCTTACAACCCTGTATGTTTGATGACTTCGTAATATTTAAAGCTTTTTGAAAATATTGTCTGAAAATAGCAAAATGCTAGTCTAGCACATGTACCTGTTTTCAGCATTTTTATCAGCAATGTTTAATACCATGCGAAAAAATCCAACCGTTTGTATCTACTTTCATTTGTCGTCTGCTAACACTTTCAATTGGGGATTCCAAAGGCACCCAAAAAATTGTTCTTTGGTGAAAAATAGTCAAAAGCAGAATTATTAGAAAGAAAAGACAAATCTGCAATTATCCCTTTGCCACACAACCCTGAGTTCTAATGACCAAGAGAAAGAAGCCTTTTGGAAACATTGTGGGAAAAGGAAAAAATGCTGGTTACCAACATTTTCTCCTTTTTCCCAAATGCGTTCTATTATATCAACAACAAATTCCATAATTTGAGCCACCTTTTAATTGTTGTCTGCAAATGCCCTCACTTTGTACAAGTCTACTTCTATGTTGTGTGAAAAAAGAGTTAACAGTGTGACAAAGGAAAAGTTGGTTGTGACAAGCAATCTACTAACTTTGAATGCTTTGATTTTGGACCAATTTGAAAACAGTACAAGTTGTGTTGGACTTGGTACAAATTTGACTTTTCATTCCTCATACAGTGGACAACATTTGTTAAGTTGCAGCCAGCGATCAATTCTTTTCAAAATGATTTCTGTGCTATTAAAAAAATAAATTTTGTTTTTCCTTCATTTTTGAAATTTGCAAAAAAATTCACACTGTAGACAGTAAGTTTATGTTGATATTTAATTAAAATTTCTCTCTGGAAAACTTCAAGGTCATGAATATTGAGCTATATGTGTGTTACAAAATTAAATGGTGCTGAAATGTGTTTTTCTCTAGCAAGTTTTAACTTATTGCCCAATAAATTTGATTTTAAATAAATCCGCTGTAGAAATCTTTGGAAAAAAGTAGAATAAAGATCGATCTTTTTGCTATAAAATGTAACATGCAAATGGTTGGTTGCTTCCACAAACGCTTTTTTCATTGAATGTAGACTTATCTCCTAAAAACTAAATTTTTCACTATGGTAAGTTTTAGTTAAGCCATGGTCACATTTACGGTCATGCACGTAGTTGTCTGTAGTTAATTTCAAACGTAGTCTGCCATAGTGCTACTACGGTCAACTACTTTGAAGTACGTTCAAAGTAGGTTTAAACTTGGTAATATAGAAAGTCTAAGTAGTTGAACTACGTGTAAGTATGGCTAACTACATTCAACTATGCGCAAAGTGGCTAGGGTAAACTAGGGTACTACAACGTCAAACTACGATTAACTACGCTAAGCTACCCATAAACTACGTCCTAAGTACGCACTAAATTAAGGTCAACTGCATTAAGCTACGGTAAAACGTTGTGGTTGTGCCTGCTCAGTACGGGTAGCCTGCAGTCATTGTACCTTTAACTACTGTCACATCCAGACCTGGGTCCAATTACAATTGTAATTTAATTAATTGTAATTAATTACAGTTTTTCTGTTATCTTAAAGTCATTGGTAATTGATGTAAAAATGAATTACTTTAATAGAAATTAATTATTTAAAGAATATAATGGGTAAATAATTCTCAATATTAGAATCAATTATTTTTCAATTACATGTACCAAACAGTGCAACAAATAAACCCTTGGCAAAAGGCAGGTTTTTATGCAGTTATTATTTTTACCTTGGAGTATAAAAATCACCTTTGGTTATCACCTAAAAAGGTGTTGCCGTAACATAAATGGATGAACCCTGTACCCAAACTGTCCAAATTGTAAGACCTTTCAGAGATCAAATTAAATGTAGCTCAAAGGCTGGAACTTGTCTGTAAAAGGGTAGAAAACATTTTGGGAAAAGGAGAAAAAGCCAATATTTTCTCTTTTTCCCACAATGTTTTCAAAAACTGTGTGTCTCTGTGTCGTTGAAAGTCAGGATTGTATGGAAAAGGATTGTATGGTAAAGAAGTGATCTGTGGTACATTCATCATAACTGTGTTTTTTACATTTTATCGAATAAAAAGATCTACTTCGTTCTTTAATTATTTACCAAATTAACAAAATTTGGGATGTAACAAACTAAAAGTATATGCAGATGATAGATCGAATGCAGCTCGAATGAAAATTTCTGTCTTTGATAAAGTAGACAACATTGCAAGAAAAGGAGAAAATGCCGGTAATCAGGATTTTCTCCTTACCTCGCAATGTTCTCTGAGGCTTTATCTTTCAGGATCATTAAAGCTTGGGCTTGGGCTTGTGTGGTACCTAGCATGTTAAAGTTTCATACTCTATTAATAAATATAATGCCAAATGATCAAAAAACAATTATGTATTTGATTCATTACTTTTATGGAAAGCAAGTAATTATAATCATAATTTAATTGAAACATTTCTATTTTAATTGTAATTTATTAATTACTTTTTAAAATAACTAAATATCCAAAGTCATAAACTGAAATCAAGTAGCTTTTACGATGTTGTCGTTATTAACGTAAAAAAGTTAGAATCCCACTCACTGCCTTATAGGTAAAGCATTTCAAACATGCTGCGTTATACCGGTATATATGAGCTATGCTCCGGGGAAAAGGGCCTAAAGAATCTCCGTAATGCAATATACCAAGCAAGATATCACATAGCTATAGATCCATGGAATCTATTTAATTTAATAAACAAGTAAATCTGGAGCTAAAATGGTCCTTTACCATAGAGAAGATTCACAAATAGCAAAATGTTTCGACCCATGACAGCCTGCGCAGTGCGCGAACTGCGCAGACTGACATGAGTTGATACTTTTTTGCAGATGCATTAAGCCCCTTTTTCAAAGAACATGGCTCATATATCTCAATACCAACCGTTCGGTTGAATAAAAAGTTTGGCCTTCGCCAGTCAAACGCATTGTGTTGTAATAGTTTTGTACGGTTTCTAATCGTACCATTCCACAGTATAAACATTACATTTAGGTTAATGGTATTCTATTCATTTTTTTTTTTTACAATGGTACTAGGTTTTGTCATTGCATTGCCTTGCCAATATGACCAGCTCTGTTGGCGAGAACCGAACTCGGACAGAAAAATCCTTGGCACTTTACAAGACGGCACAATTTAAGACAGTCAGTCTTAAGGTCACGGGAACTGTGGGTATTTGAATGTCACATGTATAGATCTACTAGGACTGAGCCGTGCTCTGTGAAATGGCGGTTAAACGCATCAGCAAAAAGTCCCGACCAATGTCAGTCTGCGCAATTTCCAAGGTAGCCCTGGGTCGAAACGTTTTGCTATTGATCAGTTTTCTGCATGTCAAAGAATCATTCAACCTTATGATTTAGTCGCTTTCAACTAGATCTACCAGTACTTTCTCCTTTCCCTACAATGTTTTCAAAAGGCTTCAAGTCTAGGGTTGTTAAAGTCTGAAGGCTTTTATCTCTAAATAAATGCTGTGGGTATTTCAGAGGCTCAAACATGTCGTCCCGAGCAAATGAGACATACGTCAGTTTCGGACATTTTCTCGATGCTAACTCTGCTTTTGTTTTAAATTTTACGACATGACAAAATTGTTGACTTGTCGAAAATTGAAAGCGTTTGCAGTCGACAGTTTAGATGTGGCTCAAATGATGGACTTTTTCTTGGAGAGGGTTGAAAACAGTATGGGAAAAGGAGAAAATGCTGGTTACCAGCATTTTCTCCTTTTCCCAAAATGTTTTCAAAAGGCCTCTTTTTCACGGTTGTTAAAAGGTTAACGTTCTTATCTTCGAATAAATGCTTTCGGTAATTTAGAGGCTAGAGCATGTCGTCCGGAGCATAAGAGACATACGTCAGTGTTGGACATTTTCTCCACGTCGAGCCCTGCTTGCAGTTAGCATCGACAGAAGCGATGACTCCTGATGGATAAACCTTTTACTGATTTATCATTATTTTGATGTGTTCATCAGCCTTATAAAGAGAAAATGACACGAGTTCGTTCCCTTTGCTGAGCTTATGCAACAGGTGCTAATTGTCTGAAAGAGTTGTCTGCCTGGTCTATATAATGAGCGCCATTCCTGTAAATCAAATTGTCTCCCTTGCCATATAAAAACTAAAGGTAACCAAATAACAGATTAGTCCTTCCACTTGTATTTCCTTTGCTTTTATCCTTGGTGTCCTTGGGGATGTTGCGATGAATATTATGATTTGTGATATATGTGTAAGGTCCCTATGTAATTCAAATCAAATTCTGGTTTTTATCATCAGAAACTACAAATAGATCGATTTGTTAAACATTCTAACTAGATTTGCTCGAAATATTATATCAAGAACATAGCTGTTCAGTGCAAGAAAATCAAGGATAAAAAGCAAGTTATCCCCTTATCTGAACCGATGTAGTACTGGAGAGGAATCGAGGAAAATAACTGAAGAATGGTCCTCTTTATGACATGATTCTCTTTATTTTTCTCATTGCCAGTTGATCATCTCAACATATTCAAAGTATCAAAGTGCTGCATGGAAGCTTAGCGGAAGTAGAAAAGCAAAACGAATCAAAGGGAGTCATTCAGGTCGTGGATCCTAAGTTCAAAGCATTAGCATTTATTGTCACACTGTTCTCTCGATTTCTCGCCCATTGTCGGTATTTTGTTGAATGTATGTATTGGGATTACGTGCCGGTGTTCCCAGGATGACATTATCAACCTTCAAACTTATCCTTAAATTCACTTTTTACTCCGTTTTTTAATATTTTTCCATCGATTTTTAAGCGCCATTTTGCTTTGAGAAATTGTGTGGGGGGGAGGGGTGTGGGTGTGTGTGTGGGGGGGTGTGGGGGGGTGTGTTGGGGGGGGGGTGTGTGTTCGATTGTTTAATGTGGTCCTGAAAAGGGTCGTTCTTGACCCTAAGCCCCTTTTTGGCTTTTTTCGTACATATTTTTAACATTTTCTCTTAAACTGTGAGGTGCTGCTGTCTGTTAAAATATATTAATCTAAAAAAAAAATAGTCGTTCATTATTAGTAAAGAACCAATAGCTGCTCGCCGGATGGCGCAATGAAACATGACGAGGGTAAACAAACCCACCGATGATGATGTTGAACTTAACTACTTCCATGGCCCAGTGGGCTTGGTAGACAGTACGATACTATGTTCAGTCTTGGTCACGGTCTTCTTCAGGGATTCGATCCTGTAACCCTTCATTTTAATTCTCTCTTTCTTATTTCTTTAAACTCTTTTCTCTCTTTTTTTCTCTAACATACTTGGTTCTTACTTAGTTTTAATGTAAGGCTTTGATAAATATCTTAAAATTGGGTGTAAATTTTCATTCTCATCAATTATCCTCTTTTCTTTGTAAGGATAGTGTTCACCCACAATAAATTTGCCAAGCCAGGCTGTGGCTTTGAATCTGTGTGTCAAAGAGAAATTATGTGCCCTGGGCCCGTAATGACATAGTTGGATCCCTAAAGTGCAGACGACATTGCTATGTAGACTAGAGTCCGAAATCGGTTAAATTCCTCATTAATTAACCCCTTTTCTTTGTAACCAAAGTGTTTACCCACAATAATTTTGCCTGGCCATGCTGTGGCTCTGAATATTTGTGCCAAATAGGTATTATGTGCCCTTGGCCCGTAATGACATGGCTGAATCTCTAAAACGCAGACGACATTGATACATAGACTAGAGTCCGAAATCAGTTTTATTCCTCATTAATTAACCCTTTTTCTTTGTAGCAGTAGTGTTTACCCATAATGACTTTGCCTGTACAGGCTAGGGCTCTGAATATGTGCAAAATAGACATTATGATCCTTGAGCCCGTTTTGACATGGCTACATCTCTAAAACGCAGACGACATTGATACATAGAGTCCGAAATTAGTTTCAGCGGACGGTCACCCACTGATATTATTATTGCATTTATCAGCACACAAAAATCAAATGCGAGTTTGTGTAAAGTTTGCTATTCCAGTCCATTAAAAAGGATAGAAAACATTGTGGGAGAGGGAAAAAAGTCTGGCTATCAACATTTTCTCTTTTTTCCACAATATTTTCAAAAGCTCTAAATGTGAGTTTGTGTAAAGTTTGCCATTCCAATCCATTTCTGCACATATCTGTCTAATGACATGAATTAATTTTGTCATTCACATGTGAAGAAAATTTTAGTCTTTTGTTACTATTTTCTCTTTCAGGAAAAACAGCCATATTGGTGTTTCAAGTGCAAAAGTTATGTTTCCCTGTGCAAGTAAGTGCCATATATGAGTGAATTGTCACGGAAACCATCTTCAGATCCTAGTCTCCGTAAAATTCTTGCGGACAATATAGGGGTTCAGCTATATAGTTGCGTTCAGTTGAGGCACATGTCGGCAGATGACATATTCCGAGCCTGAGCTCTTGCTAGCCGTATGCATTTGACCGTGCAATGTGACCACCCCGCTTCCTTTTGCTGTTCCTCTCTCAGCCTACTCATGCCAATATAACTGATTAAACTTCCAAAACTTTCAGGCTATTCCAAAACCAAAGTTGAATTATTTCCCCTGACTGCACAAAGCAGAACTGCTCCGTATCCTTTTCTACTCAGTCTAACCCCATTATGCATGTCAAAATGTCTTCAATTAACCATCATAAAAATTCAGATTGTTCTTAAATAGAATTTTGTTTTTGATGCGATCAAAAATGTAATGGACAGAAAGGGGCACCTGTATTTTTTCCTTTTTATCCATCAGGTACCGATGGCTTCTTGAAAATTTGTCTTCCTGGTTTATACAGCCAGCTATGCCGCGATTCCCCATAACGTTTACATCGCCCCTTGATGGTCTCAAAAAACAAATGCGAGTTTATGTAAAGTTTGCCATTCCAGTCCATTAGAAAGAGTAAAAAACATTGTGGGAGAGGGGAAAATTCTGGTTATCGACATTTTCTCTTTATTCCACAATGTTGTCAAAAGCTCTGAATGTGAGTTTGTGTAAAGTTTGCCATTCCGATCTATTTCTGTCTAATGACATTAATTAATTTTGTAATTCTGATGTGAAGAAAATTTTAGTCTTTTGTTACTATTTTCTCTTTCAGGAAAAACAGCCATATTGGTTTTCATATGTAAAAGTTATGCTTCCCTGTGCAAGTAAGTGCCATATATGAGTGCATTATCAGGGTAACCATCTTCAGATTCTAGTCTTCGTAAAATTCTTGCGGACAATATAGGCGTTCAACTATGTAGTTGCGTTCAGTAGAGACACACGTCGGCAGACGACATATTCCGAGCCTGAGCCCTATCTAGCCGTATGCATTTGACCGTGCAATGTGACCACCCCCCTTCCTTTTGCTGTTCCTCTCTCGGCCTACTCACGCCAATATAACTGATTAAACCTTTCAAAACTATTAGGCTATTCCAAAACCAAAGTTGAATTATTTCCCCTAACTGCACAAAGCAGAACTGCTCCTTTTCTGCTGAGTCTAACCCCATTATGCCTGTCAAAATGTCTTCAATTTATTATCATAAAAATTCAGATTGTTCTTAAACAGAATTTTGTTTTTGATGCGATCAAAAATGTAATGGAGAGAAAGGGGCACTTGTGTGTTTCGGCACAAAACAAGCAGACTGATCTTGGATCTAATCGACTCTATACATCGATTTTTTTCTTAAATTCTTGATACGGAAATATCACCAGGTTGCTGAATTCAGCAGAAAATTCGAAGCTTTTGGAGTACCGGTTTAATCCTTTACCATACATTTCCGAGTTTTAACAATAGCCCACTGGACAAAAGCCCACTGGACAAAAGCCCACTGCTAAATTTGGCAGGGAGGACGAAAGCCCACTTCTTATAAAAAAGAGTTTAAAAATTTTTTTCTTGATCTTTTTGTGAGAAAGTACCAATTTGGGATTTAAACTCCATCCAAGATCTTTATATTTGCACCTTTGAGGTGACTTTCAGTGCATGGCATTTAATTTAGTAGTTTTAACGTTCTGTGCAGTCTGATTTTGATCTAAACTGTCCGCAAAAGATCCCTGAGTCGCGTTTAACAGCCTACAGGTTAGAAGATTTCATAGTTCAACCAGCGGCAGATGTCGGTTGAGATAGTGAGGAGGGATCGGCACCAGACTGAACGGACGTACTCTGGTAGGCCTCTTCTCCGATACCTGGTAGTGTTTAACAGCCTTGAATTCATCCATTTACAGCTTTTACCAAACGGTCTTCCTAGTTTTGAACGAACGAACAAACGAACGAACGTTTGAACGTTTGAAAGAAAGAAAGAAAGTGTCGGATACAAAGTGGCAATAACTGAAATTTGTGAACGACTAAAAGGCAAAAACGAAAGAAGAAGATAAAGTAGAAGGTTTTTTTTCCTGATCCCTGGCCTGTCTGACCGGAAACCGCCTGCACTTTTCAATATTAAGGAATTCTTTACAGCCGAAAAAAAAAAGTTTCCTTTCATATGATGCCATAGATGTTTACTCTTTACTAAACGATTCAAATTTAGTCTCTTTAGATGGAATTCATATATTGATATAATTTTTACCTTTAAATGACCATGTTTCCAACTTGATCTGTAAGACCAGGGATCGTATATAACATATACGATCCCTGGTAAGACCTGATTGCCAGTGACTTGCATAAGGGACTGCATTCACAAACCGTTCTAAATACTGCTGTATTGAAATACTAGCTGTGCCATCTTGCAAATAAAGGGCATCGTATAATGACGAGGTAAAGGGATGAAAAAAGAGCGAAATCGTTTATAAAAAAACGATTTTTTCTCCCAAACAATATTATATAGAAAATATCAAGAAAAATTTGTTTGTCAACCTACGAAGAAACAAGCCCTCTCACGTGTCCTATCGGTCAATGGTGAGCACATTTGTAAACTTTGGAATGGATAAATTCCTATGTGGCCTGAAACACGCGGAGAGGGGGCATTCAGACATTTGCGTAAAGTGTCGTCTCGTATCAGCCTGCGCAGTCCGCGCAGACTAATCCGAAACGACACTTTCCGCTTTTATGTAATTTTCTTTTTTTGCGCGTCTACTGAAGAACAAATTCTAATGTACCGGTAGTCGTAAAGTGCCGTTTCGGATTAGCCTGCGTGGACTGCGCAGGCAGATCCGAGACAACAGTTTACGCAAATGTCCAAATGCCCCTTTTCGTGTGACGCTCGCCATTTATGTACAAACAAAAGTAAAAAAAGAAATGAATCTAGAAATCCAAAGACATGTTATTGGTACAATTCCAAGTTCATCTATAAATAAGTGACTTGTTGGTTACCCGAGAGCTCCGAATAAACCTTGAGAAAAGACAATGCCAGTCTAGAAATAAGGCCTAAATAATTGCAAGTTTAAGGTTGCTCTTGGCCAGATTATCTCAACAAAACGGACAGTGTAGATCAAAGATCAGAATGCCTTTTTTCACTTTGATATCAATCTTTAGTGGCCGCATTTAGGCGGCTTTAGTTGTGAAGGCGATTGAGGGTCAATAAAAGCTTCTGTTTCCGTCTGTTCTGGTTGGTTTTTAGGCTGACCCCGATCATGTGATTAATCAACCGCTCACGAGATTGCTCAGTGAGTAGTCAACGTTTGAGTGGGCAGTATGGTGTTTCGCAGAGAGACCTAGACAATTTGATCCGGAAAAAATGAAGTAAGTGTCTTATTTATTTGAAATTTGTAGATATTTTTCATGAGTAATCAAAGTATGTGTAAATCTAGATCTAGCATGGTACACATGGTTGCAAATTGCGATTGTTTTATTTTCTCGCAAATTATCGCCGGCGTCTTAAGTAGTGCTGATCCAAGGTAGAAAATTTTGTGGAAAAGGCAGCAAATTCTAGTTGCAGCGTTCTTTTTTTTTTCAAAATGTTTTTGAAAGCCGTCTTTGTCAGAATCATTCAAGTATGGGAATGTTTGGAGGAATTTTCTCTAGCCTGTTTTCAACAGTGAATTAAAAATTTTAGGGTAGAAAAATTCCAATTACAGTATACTGAGGCAAGTCAAAGAGTATCCTTAAAATGATGAACTCTTTACCAAAGGACGAAATTTTGGTCTTGACCAAATTGAAATCATCTGCAGACAACAACAACAACAAAAAAAAATATAGCTCAAAAGATTACTGCTGTCTTTGACAGGGTAGAAAACATTGTGGGAAAAGGAGAAAATGCTGGTAACCAGCATTTCCTCCTTTTCCCATAATGTTTTCAAATGACTTCTTCCTCAGGGTCATTAAAACTCGGGATTGTGTGGTAAAAGGATAACATAATTAATATTGGTGTATTTATTACCCTTTAGTTTGTATTGGAGTTTAACGCCATTTTAACAGCTTAGGTCATATCATGGCGGTCAGTGATGCACCCATGTGTTTCCTGGCTTTCCCACACCGGTACTGACACAAAGCCACTGACTACTTTTCTCACATGCATCAGAGGTGAGGGGTGAAAATTCGCCGGAAAGAAAGTTCGTCGCAACCGGGTATCGAACCTGCAACCTCCAGGTCACGAGTTAGATAGGCTAACCACTGAGCAACCCCGCCAGGCTTTATTACCCTTTACCAGAAGACAACATTACTTACCAGCCCAAATTGCAAGCCTTTCAAGATGAAAAATTTAATGTGACTCAAATGATGAAACTTGTTTTTGAAGGACTAGAAAACATGGTTAAAGAGAAAATGCTGGTTATCAGCATTTTATCCTTTTCCGCCAATGTTTTCAAACGTCTTTTCCACAGGGTCATTAAAACTGAATATGGGATAAAGGGTTAAAAATATACACTTACAAAGAAAATAGAATTTTTTTACGTTATTTGTTAATGACTATACAAAACTTGGAGTTTTTTTTTTTTGTAGATTTACAATATGACCAGATTTGGACTTTGTTGCGGTAAGAATCACTTTACATCAGGTAATTAAAAGTCAATTTGAGCACATATAAAATTATAAAAAGTCTGTCCATGTAATGATGGATAACTTATCAACAATTTCTAAAATTCTAGAATACAATATTTATAATTTGAGACATTGAGGTGTGACTTTGATATACATGTACTTCTACCTGCCTAAAAATCAGAATTTAAATATAACCTGGTAGTTCTAAACTGATTGTCCGCCATGGTGTCAAGCGTATAAGACAATATGGTTGCCATATACTGATGAAGGGTAGCAAACTTCGAAAGTTTGAAAAAAAAAATGAGATGCACTCAAACCGTGCCATTTCACTAAGATGCCACACTCTACCTTCAAATTACAACATCCTGCCTTAATTTATGAGGCCATCCCCTGGAGTCAGTCACTAATAAATGAAAAAGAAAACAGTATCATGAATGTTAATCTTACTCTGCCAACAGACCTACATATTTTGTGTTTGTCTCTGTGTGTGTGTGTGTGTGTGTGTGTGTGTGTGTGTGTGTGTGTGCCGGTGTTTATTTTTTAAAATAATTTCAATTATACCAAATAAATCAATACAGATTAATACTTAACTAAAAAACCCAAAATGGCCAACAAATATTGTCTTGCTAAACCTTAAGATTGCCATGTTGATGAAACATACATTATCAGTCTCTAAGACAAACCATCTTAAGGCAGTTCCAGATATATTCTGACCCTCATGACATCAGTTTATGCATATTCTTACATTATGTCTCTTATATCCTGTAACACCCTTTATGGTTCTAAGACTAAGTAGATCTACTTCTTGTGAAAACTTGATGATGTTCCTTGACCACGCCCTTCTTGCTACAACCCAACCACCAAAGAAACTCACTGCATATAAATGTCAATATGACTAGCATTATTTGCAAAGACGCTTCAATAAAATAGGAAATTAACTATCAATCATCTGACACTATCATAGATAAGTCACATTACATTGATCATGTAGATTGGTAGATCAGTCAACAGTTATTTATAGGTCTCACTATATTGCATATTAAAACTCTAAAGTGGTTGTCTTTGTACTAAATATATATGTTTTTACATGTGATTGTCTAAAAGTAGGGTATTGTGGATGGGACAACCACAATAATTTAGCAGTTACTACATCACACACATTACTGCATCATTTATGATTTTACATAGATTATTGAGGCTAAACTTTGTTGATTTTTATGAATCACAAATACATAATTGTCACTTTATGTAGAAATGAATAGATCAAGACCAATTACAGTCAGGTATACTCATGAATATGATTTAGATTTTCTGCGAGAAACAGATCAGTAAAGGACATGTTTCTTAACCCAAGTGAAAGTATGGACCAACTGCTAGTGAACAAGTGGCCTTCCATTGACTAAAAAACATCTATTTTATTAATTATGAATTACATAATTATTGTCCTCAAAATAATAGTGACTTAGCACCAAATTTCATTCAATGTTTAACAGCTACATACAAATAATAAGGATGTAATGTGTCAAGAATTTGCATAAAAGCATTTATATTGGGCATGACTCCTTAAATTATAGTTCTGACCCTTACTATTATTTTGCTCAAATGACTCTTAAAGTTTTGGCTAATACAATGTTCATCAATGGCTTTTGAGTTACCGAGTAAAGCAGAATAGACTCTTGTAGAAGAACTGTGTCCAAGTTTTCAAAGTTTTAAGTTTGTGGCCAATGTATTCAAAGTATTTCATTAGTTGACAGGTAACAGAAGACATAAAAGTTTACGACAGATGAATCTTTTAAATCAGCACCATGTTTATGAAATTGATAGGTTTGATACATTTTGAGGTATCCTAACATGATGTGTGTCTGTAAGACACACATTAAGTTAAAAACATGTTTGAGAGTTAGTAAACCAAAGGGATTTGTAATAGCCGCCAAGGTATTGTCAGCATACCTTATTTTATGTTGAGGATTTTAACTCCTAAAAATGAAAGTGCATGTAATTTCTTACTACTCTTAGTGTGTTTTTCTGATCTATTATTATATGCCTTGTTTAACCCTTTACCAAATGATCCTTCTTCATGGTAATCCTAAAGAAATATTAAGACTTTTAAAAACATTGTGAGAAAAAGAGGAACAACATTTTTTTTCTTTATTCACAGTGTTTTGCTACCTACTAAGATAATTTGCAGCATTTGAGCCACATGTAATATGTCATCTGCAATGTTTCCAAGTAGACAAATCCAATTTATCATTTGGTAAAGATCTTTTTCTGCAGGGTTCATTTTAGTTTTTGTCTGAGGTGGGCCCTTGGCTCCTAAATTATTTTTGCATGGGCCAAGCTAATTGAGGTAAAATACTTTTAAGGAAACTGACCAAAACATGGAAAGACAGTTTCAATCAAAATTAAAGATTTGTAAATATGAGCGAATAAAAATAAAAATCATACTTTCAATGTTGACCAAATACTGCAAAAATTTAATTTTAGAGAAACTGGACATCAACAGGCAAGTAATTGTTACTGCACCTGATTACCCTTTTTTGTGGCCCACCCAGCCAACCATTAACTTCTTGTTGCATTGATTTTATACCATCTTTTTTTGTACAGAAACTTGTTCTGAAATGAACACTGCATTTCTTTTTACCCAAGTCCCAAGCAGTTCCTGTGTTGCTAAGGATCTTAGAAAAATTAATTCTTTATCTCATACAATTTTTGATGTAGAGGATCTTGGATCCAGAAGTAAACAAGAAATAATTCATTAGCTCACACAGTTTTTGATGTTAAGGATCTTAAATCCAACTTTGATAAGACTGATCATGAAAAAAAAGCAGAATTTGAATGATAGCTTGATAAGTAAGTAAAATCTGTTCATGTAAATTCTGAAAATGGCTTGTATTAAGTACACTTATCTTTTTTTGAAAAAATAAGTTACAAATTAGAATACATGAAACAAAATTAGTTTTATACTTCATTGCTCAGAAAGGTTGTCCTTGCCCAATTGATGATTACCTTGGACTGGTTAGAATCCAGGAAACACAGCAGAGAGATACATGTAGTCAGGACAGAGTTGATGACTGGGTGGTATCCAGGAAAAATTTGTCTTTTGACCAAGATTTTTTTATCATAAACAACCAAAAATATAGAGATAAACTGTCACCAATGACGGATCAAGGCAAGTCAGAAAGGTTTGTCAGTCTATTCAGGGGCAGCAAGATTTTTTAATCATGAACAAACAAAAATATAGAGATAGATTGTCACCAATGATAGATCAAGGCAAGTCAGAAAGGTTTATCGTTCTATTCAGGGGCAGCAGCTGTGTTTCGTTTGCAAAGTTAACCTTATCTGAGCCCTTTTATCAAAACCAAAGTACATGTCACTGAAAAACAATTTTATCAGTGAAAAAAAAGATCCATTTTCACAAGTTATGTGAATGCATTTATCTTACCTTTAGACTGACGAAGACAATACATAGATTTTTGGCCTTTCATATTTAATATTAGACTTATCTCTGTACCAAACAACAAAATTGCAGACTTTTCAAAATTAAAAGCCTTTGCAGACACCATCACTAATACAGCACAAAAAGATAAGACCTGCCCTTGAAAGGGTGGAAAACATTGAGGGAAAAGGAGAAAATTCTGGTTACTAGCATCTTCGTCTTTTCCCACACTGTTTGCAAAAGCCTTCCTTTTGGGCTTTAAAACTCAAGATTGTTTGGTACTGGGTTTAAAAGACCACTCAGTTTTTGTGTTTGTGTGTCAATGTATATAAGGTTCATGTAATTTGGAATGAAAAGGATCTTAACCTGTCAAGTGCCTCTAACAACTTTAGATTTTTTCAGGCTAGTGCAGGTCAGGATCAGACTTTATAATGTAGCCTGCTCTTAGATCTGCTCTACCTAATGAGTAAAGTTCAGCATTAAAATGACATTTTTTCTGGCCTCTGTTCCATGTCTACATAGTTTGTTTGGCACTTGAAGGGTATATAAAATAGATATGTAGAGCTAAATGGTACTGTACATTTATCTTTATACATGTATTTATATTAGATCTACATTAATGTACTTATATTTATTTTTTCTTTTGAAATTTTCCTTGATCAAATTATCTTATTATCATTGTCCTAAATTTTTCATTTATTTATTCATTCATTCATTCATTCATTTCCTTTCTTTCACATTTGATTTAACCCTTTACCACACAATGCCAACTTTTAACGACCCTCAGGAAGAAGCCTTATGAAAACATAGAGGAAAAAGGAGAAAATGCTGGTTAACAGCATTTTCTCCTTTTCCCACTTTTTTTTCTACCCTATCAAACAAAAATCACATCATTTGAGCAATATTGAAATCGTCTGCTGCAAACGCTTTCAATTTGGAATGGTACAATTTTTTGTTGTGTGGTGAAGGCTTAAAATAGCAAAGCTTTCCTATTCCTCAGTATAGTACATGTAGGTTTCAATTTTATGTGATCTGACTGTCTATAAATGCATCTCTTGCTGACCTTTGTAATAAAGAGGGTATTTTTATTTATCATTATTAGGTTAGGTTGTATTGTATATTTAAACCTTTACCACATAATCCTGAGTTTTAACGACCCTGAAGAGGAAGAAGTTCGAAACCATTGTGGACAAAGGAGAAAATGCTGATAATCAGCATTTTTTCCTTTGTCCACAAGGTTTTCAACCCTTTAGGAAAAAGTTCAGTGTTTGAGTCACATTTGATTTCTCGTCTGCCAGTGCTTTCAATTTGGACAAGTCTAAGATTTTGTCATTTGGTAAAGAGTTAATATATTGAGAAGTAAAGTCATGCTTTTTATGTGAATGTAATCTCTGTTGGTTTAAAAACATTTCAAAGATGTTTTCTATAAAAAGATTTTGGATCAAACTGGGGAATCAATATCAAATAGATATTGGGGACAATCAAAGACTTGGTGCTTTTAAAAGATTCATTGGCTGGTCTATATATAAATGCATTGACACTGTCTGATTTCAGTGTAGTAACACATACAGATCAGCTGTTGGAATACCTCGAATACCAAAACCAGCCACACCATGAAAACCTTATAACAAACTTTTCTATGTAATGTATTAAATTATACTTTATGCTACAGCTGTTGCAACTTTTGCATGCAAATTTTTACTATTTCATTTTAGGGTCTTTTCTTACAAAGTATTTGTATAAAGGTTATTTAAGAAAATGAATAGACAACAGCAATACATTACATTTATTATGTTTAAATTACTATTTTTTTCTGTTAAATCAAAACAGTAAAAGAAAACATCTACTTTGAATTTGCAGTGGTTCAGATCATTAATGCTAGGCTGGTTTCAAACACTTTACCAGCCAAGAAATTTACCATCCAAGTCCCAAGTTTATATAGACCTAATTGTTAAAGCAACTTGTCATATACTATATTTCCAGTCATGTTTCAAAGTTTCATTTGGAAAACAAAGACATCACAATTTTTAATTGTTGCTAGATTATTTCAAAGTTCAAATGCAAAAATGAGGATAATGACGTTTTGTCTTGGTTTCAACAATTTTGGCAAGCCTAGGAACACTTGTTAATCGTTGGAACATTTCTTAATAACTAATGAACTTCTAGCTTAGATGATCCCAGTACACTACACATTTAATGTGTCAACAATATTCGCATACCGGTAAAAGCATAATTCAAGCACACTTCAATAAATATCTTGTAAATAACATATTTGCAACTTTCAATATCAGCTATGTAATGGGTAAATCATGGGTAGTTATTTCCATTCATCCTATGGAGATTTGTGGGATTGATTGAATGGAGTGGAGTATTGGTCATAGTGGATCATGAACACTGATAATTTATCTGAATACTTCATTGAAAACAGATTTTTAAAATAGCAAAAACACACAAAGCGAAACAGATCTGTCTCAGCTGTAAGTATGTAAGTAATCAGTGTCCCATCCCCTATGTGTCTGAGCTAATGGTTTTCCACACCAAACAGCGACATTTACACAAATGAACCAAAACAAAGGACAGGAATACAGGAAAATATAGGAATATTATAATTATCATAAAACAAAAACACTGAACCGCAAAAAAAAAAAAAATAGAAAAAAAGGAATATCTAAATACAGAAAAGAATAAACACCCACAAAACTAAACTAGAAAAAAAATATATATATTGTTATAAATGACCAAAAAAAAAACGATAATAATGCAAAACATCTTATTAAAAAAAACTTGTGAAAAATGAAAAACTTGAAAAGGAATGAAATAAAATAACATGAGAAGTAAAAAAAAAGATTAAAATTAAAGAAACATAACAAGAAAGCAATATAAATAATTAGAAAAAAATAAGTTACAAAGAAAAAAAAAAAAGAAAATAAAAACACGAATAAAATGGTAACAGGGAAAAAAATTATACAAGAATATATGAATAAAAGAAAACAATATTGGGGATAAAAAAGGTATAGAAATACAAGAACTGCTGCTTTAAATTCTAACACAAAAAATGGAGTTACAATACAAAAAAATGACATTGCCAAGTTCAAACAAACAATTAGTTATATACATAAAGCAACAACTTAATTTTTACTCACAAATGCAAAAAAAAGGGTGTAATCTTAAGTACTGTAGATTGATATTGAACCGTTACCGGATAATCCTGAGTTCAAAGGCTCTGAGGATCAAGGCTTAAATTGAAAACACTGCTTTCAGCATTTCTCTATTTTATGAGCTTGTCAAAGACTAATACAACCATATGAGCCACATATTAATATATAGTCTACAAATGCTTTCGATTTGGACAAAATGAAATGGTCATTTGGAAAAAAGTTAGGAATATGATTTTACTCACCATTACCATTAAAGTAAACCTTAATGTTCATTTTCTATTTACACAAGTTGTTTTTCTGTAGGTTAAACAAATAATCACATCTGTGCAGGGTACTTGAATTATTTATAGTCAAAGTTGTACATGTAGTACTGAAAAAAATCATTATTGTTTTTTTTACTTAGAGGTTTTCAATGGGAATATGTTTGTTTCTGATACCCCCTGTCCCTGGCAAAAGTATTGCAGAAAGTATCAGAAGCAAGCATTATCCATAATCCTTTTTTTTTTTTTTTTTTTCTTAAGTAATGACAGGAATTTGCATACATAAACAATTTTCAGCTTGAACTAAAACATACACATTTGTAAAATACGAAGGAAACATCAGGAGAGGTTACCTTAGATACAAACTTAAAAACCAAAGAATATTTAAATTGTTGATCAACAGTCATGAAATAGGATACAGATAATAAACCTAAAATTTTCAGTACTGTGTTATTGAGGAATCTTTGATTGAAAAATAGAAATATTGACATATAAGAAACAGAGTTTACTCTATGTTTCAAGAAAACATAAAGGAATAAATATAAAGTTACAGTACAAAAGTGTGATTAGCAAGTTAGATATGCATACAGATTTCAACAGCAGCAGGTCACAAGCACATGCGAGCAATAAAGTCTTTTGAATAGTAAGTTTAAGATTGATTCCTTTGCAAGAGCAAAGAAATTAAGATTACATCTATATATTCATATTAAGATGAAATTAAATTGAAAAACAAAAAAAAAAGAAACAAATAAGAATGTGGTTTATTAACTCTTTATAATATACAATTTTGTGTTTTAATTACTGTTAGAAATAAGACTTTTGAAAACACTGAGGAAAAAGGAAAGAATGCTGGTTACCAGCATTTTATCCTTTTTCCACAATGTTTTCTTCCCATTCAAAGACAAACTTTCTTATTTGAGTGCCATTTACTTTGTCATCTGCAATTGCTTTCAATTTGGACCATTCTAAAAATCTTAAAACCTGTTATCAGAAAGAAAAATTGATTAAATGAATACTAAAAACTACCTCAAGCTTGAAGATAAAAAAGAGTGAAGCTGCATTAACAGTACAAAAATAAAATGTTCACACTGAGAATGCATACAGTCAGCTTTCTACAGCAGCAGGTCATTTCTCATTTACAAGCACAGGTTTGAGCAAGAAAAATTGAATTGTGAGTCACATAAGTTAATATTTTCTTACAATAGAAATACAATAATAATAATAATACCAAAAATAGTCATATTGATTTAAAACAATCTAAAGTGTATAAATCAGAAAAGAAACAAAAAAAGCAAGATAAAGTTACAGGAAACAACTTCCTACAACTAGCCCACCCCCATCCCCACCCCCATAGAAAAAAGGAACCAGCGGTTGTGTTTTTTTTTTTTTTTTTCAATTTAAGATCCCACGGCTTTGAAGTGGTAATACTTGAAAAAGATGACAGACACTTTGCCTAAGATCATAATGAGAAAAATCTACAAGTAGCAGTGTATCTACATGGTAAGTTAAAAGCTATACAGGTAGATTAAGATCAGGCTAAATAGACTATGCATTGTAATCTTAAACATAAACTGTTTTTTTTTCACAGATATTCTTTCCAAAACAACAATTTGGAAAGAAAATTAGTCTAAATTGTCCTATAACTCTTTATCAACCGACAGAATTTTAAGTCATTGCAAATTGAAAGCATTTGCAAATGACAAAATCAGTATGACTGAAAAATTAAAACATGTCCTGAGAAAGGTAGAAAACATTGTGGGAAAAGGAGAAAATGCTGGTTACCAGCATTTTCTCCTTTTCCCATAATGTTTTCAAAAGGCTTCTTTTTCGGGGTTGTTAAAGCTCGGTATGGTGTGGTGAAGGGTTAACCCCGCCAACAAACAATCCTGTGTTTTAAAGACCCTGGGAAAAAACCTTTGAAAACATTGTGGGAAAAGAAAAAAATGCTAGTTACCAACATTATTTCCTTTTCCTGCTGTTTTTTATCTTATCGCAGACAAATTCCATCATTTGAGTGATATTAGTCATCTGGAAAATCTTCCACTCTGGACCAGTCGGGATCCTGCGTGGCTCGGTGGTAAAGTGGTGTGGGACTCGTTACCTGGAGGCCCTGGGTTCGAGCAGCACTAGATTCACTGGGCCTTTCGTGGGAGTGTCCTTGGGCTCTAGCCTAGTACTGGTAAAATCCATGAAACACATGAATATGTGAACTTTTGCTGTGATATGACTGAAATAATGTTGAAAGAGGCATAAAACACCACTCAATAACAGTCAAATTCTGTAGTTTTGTATTCTAGCCTTTCCTCAACAATCCCGTATTTTCATGACCTTGATGAAGACGCCTTCTGAAAACATTGTGGAAAAGGTAGGAAATGCTGGTAACCAGCATTTTCTCCTTTTCCCACAATGTTTTAATTCTACTTTATAAAATACAGATTCCATCAATTCAACCACACATAAATTGTTGTCTTTAAAAACTTACAATTTGGACAAGTCTACGTTTTGCATGTGTGGTAAAGAGATAAATGAAACAAGCAAAGATTTGAAAAAACAGAAAAGTAAAGAATAACAACACAAAGTAACTTTATAAACTGCCTCACAACAATTCCCCACTCCCATCTCCCTAACCCTCCTCCAAAATAAAATACAGAGGTTTTCTTTTATTTTTTTTTTAGGGTTTTCAATTCAAGATTGTTTCAAAGTGGCATTGCTTGGAAAAGATGGCAGACACTTTGTCAGCAGCAGTTATCAGAACAATCTTCAACTCAGCAGCGCATCTATATGGAAAGTTGAACACAGATCAGGTATTTAACCCTTTACCACACAATCCCAAGTTTTAACAACCCTATGGAATAAGGCTTTTGAAAACATTATGGGAAAAGGAGAAAATGCTGGAAACCAGCATTTCTCCTTTTCCCATAATGTTTTCTACCCTTTTAAAGACCAGGGTTCATCCTTTGGTCCATATTTCTCTGGTCATTTTTAAATGCTTTTAATTTGGACTAGTCTAGAATTTTATTGTGTGGTAAAGGGTTAACCCTAGCTTAACCAACAGCAAAACTTTTGGATGTGACCAAATTGAAACCATCTACAGACAACAAAATAAATGTGACTGAAAATTTGAAATTTGTGTTGGGTAGGGTAGAAAACATTGTGGGAAAAGAAGAAAATGCTGGTTACCAGCATTTTCTCATTTTCCCACAATGTTTTCTAAAGGTCTCTTTATCAGGGTTTTTAAAGGTTGGGATGGTGTGGTAAGATCAGACTGAACAAAATACGCAATCTGATCTGAGATCTACATTACGATTATCTGTACAGATACTCTCTCAACATGACATGAAATTGTAATACATGTATCTTGACAGTCTTTTTTTAAGTCATTACCAAATGAAATTTTTAGACTTGTACTAATTGAAAGTATATGTAGACAACAAATTTAAGGTCTACGGCCCCTAACTCACTGGTAAACATTGACATTTTTGTAAAGGCTATTCGGCCAATATTGGCAGCTTCCGCCTTTTAACATGAGAGTTAGGGGCTGTAGAGTTACTTACTCATCGGTAAATATTGTGTAACATTGAGGTTTTCATAAGGGCTATTCAACCAATCTTGGTAGCTTCCATCTTTTAATATGTGAGTTAGGGGCTGTATATGGTAAAAGATCAAAAGATTGGTTTACCTTTGAAGAGATAAAAAACATGGTTTTGAAACTTAAGAATGTGTGGTAAAAGTTTAAACTAATGGAAAATATCCACTTAGTTTATTTAGCGACCTGCTGAGTAAATCTGCTGCAGGTATCTTTGAGAATACTCTTGTAAAATAGGCATTTTCAATATTCATTTTAAGGACTACAACCCCCTAATTCATCAGTAAACATCGTGTAACATCGATGTTGATGTTAAGGCTATTCAGCCAATCTTGGAAGCTTCCATCTTTTGATATGAGAGTTAGGGTCAGTAGACTCACTAACACATCGGTAAATATCGTGTAACATCGACGTTTTCGTACAGGCTATTCGGCCAATCTCGGAGGCTTCCGTCTTTTAATATGAGAGATAGTGGCCATAGACCTTAATTTGAATATGCCAATATGTGGAAAAATGAGGAATATGCCTTTTGCCACAGTATTTTCTAATGTACATGTATTCTTCAACATTACTCAAATGTATCTAACTCTTCCTAATGGCAAATTTTTAGACTTGCCATTTGCAGATGACAAATGTATCTCTTTGTATGAAATTGTCTTTGAAAGGGTAAAAAAAACTTCGTTGGAAGAGGGGAAAATTCTAGTATCCAGCATTTTCTCCATTTACAAAAATGTTTTCAAAAGCCGTCTTACTCAAGGATTTTAATCCTTAGGCTGCTAAGCACGACTCACTGACCTTTTGCAGACAGTGTGGATCAAGATAAGACTGCACAGAATTTCCAGTCTGAACTTGGATCTACACTGTCCGAGAAGGATTTATTATTTCCCCAAATAAAACTTTGAACTAGCAATATTTGGGTTTGTTCTATCGAAATGAAAATTTCATACCAGTTTTTTAGCAGGGTTAAAACTTGGGCGTGTGGCAAAGGGTTAAAGACCTAGATGCCAATGCCTTGCTGAATCGCCATTCATTCATTCATTCATTCATTCATTGTGGTACATGCCGAGCCCCAGTAGCTCAGTCAGTAGCATGCAGGACTTGAGAACAGGGGGTCATGGGTTCAATCCCTGGCTCGGCCAGTTTCTTTCAGAGGATTGATGATAGTCATTGCAATAGGATTCATTCCTCTCACTGCTGACCATTGTCCTGATGGTCGTTATGTGGGAAAGCAGCCAGTGGCTTGAAAAGACTATTGTGCGGAGAAAACATTGATCGGTGCGATATAACCAAAATGATGTTGAAAACAGCATTAAACACCATACAATCAATCAATGATTGTGGTACATGTACATGTCTTTTACGTAGGTGTTGATTTTATGCTAAAATTATGTATATGTAGAATGATAATTTTGTTTAAAGTTTATTATTATTCCTTTGAAATCTGTTGCAGGGAGGGAATGAACTCGCCTATATGGAAATTTCGGGGTGATTGTGGACTCGAGGTAGGTCAAAGTTGTCAGTCAGTTTTTATCTGTATTATTGTTAAAGTTTTCTAAATTCACATGTATTTGGCTCAACAAAACTTTTATTAGTAGAGCTTAGAAGGTTTTAGTGTATTTTTTGTTTCATCATTTTGTGCATAAAATCCCTGTCTGCAATGCACTTCATCTTATCAGTATGGGCACAATAGGAGGAACACTGGGTGAAGACATTCATATTTGTCCTGTTTGTACAAAGTTTTGCTAGGTTTGAGTTTCCATATAACATCTTTATATTTTCAAGTGTCTTTCTTTCTGAATATTTATGACAGACTATAGGTTAAGTCTTAAACACACAATCCAAACTTTCAAAAACCCTACGGCAAAAAAGGCTTTTGAAAACATGGTGGTGAAAGAAGAAAATGCTGGTAACCATACCATAGTCAAAAACCGTTATTTGACGCACATTTTATTTGTTGTCTTCAAGTTTGGATAAGTCTAAAATTTTTGTTGTTTGGCAATTAGTTAAAGCAATAAGGAAATTACGGTTTTAAACTTTTTCACAGTATAGAAGTTCATAAACAATGAAAAAGCAAATTTAATGTTTGGAAGGATTTGTTTCTAAAGCCTTTATTTTCAAACTAAGCACTAAAAGTTCTTTTGATGACTGATGACTGCTTAACTTTAGTATAAAGTTAATATAAACAAGTGAGGCTCAGTTAACTGATGGTAGGAATTTCCATTATATACATTGTGACCAGGGACAGGGGTTAAAACGAGAAATGGAAGTTTCAACTATCAGGTTGCTGGCAAAACTTCAATTGTAAAGAGGTAGAAAATATTCATTAATTATCCAGTAAAAAGTTCTTAAATATAAGCTTTAACTCAAGAAGACCTACAGACTGCAAAATCTAGCTGCTGACAATATCTTCCTTAAACTATATGTAAACTGTCAGGTTAAATAGGCATTATGGCATAAAGTAACAAATTTAGTGAAAACTGGATTGAAGCTCCTGGAAAACCTACTTTTAGCGTAATGGTTAAAAATAAATCAGAGTATTAGACTAAAAGTTCATAAACAAAACATTTTACATTGGGTTCGTATAGGCAAGTGAGGGTCGGCAGACTGACAGTTGGAATTTCCATTACCGGTACATATGGATTGTGGCCAGGGACAGGGGTTTTATAAAACAAATGAAAGTTTCAACTATCAGGTTGCTGTCAAAAACATTTTCAAATTATATGTAACTACATCAAATATACATAAAGTATGAAAGTGTAAAGTTCATTTCAAGGTCAGACATAACAAAGCATCAAAAAAGAGATCACTTATACAACTTCTGTACATAAATTTCACTTCGAAAACAAGAAATTTCTGAGCTATCAGGTTGTTCAAAATAACATTTATCTTTTTTTTTTTTGTAAATAGGTCAAATGCACATCATGGAATCGAGAAAAAAATCTTTCCTGTAGTTGAATGAGGATGCTGGCAAATAATCTTCTATATTTTTAAACAGCATTTTCTCTTTTTTCCCCACAATATTTTCTTTTGAGAAGGTTTTTAAAGAAAATGGTCATCATACATGCTTCATTTAATTTGTTGTCTGCAGTTGCTTTCATTATGGAAGAGTCTGAGACTTAAGATTTAACCCATTTCCACATAATCCGGACTTTTAACAACCCTCACAAAGAAGGCTTTCGAAAACATAGTAGGATAAGAAGAAAATCCTGGTAACAAGCATTTTTTTCCTTTTCCCACTATGCATTCTACCCTTTCAAAAACAAATTCTGCCATAATAGCTGCATTTAAGTTGCTGTCTGCAAATGCTTTGAATTTGGACAAGCAAAATTTTGGTCGTTTGGTAAAGTACTACTTAAGGTCTTTATCAGCAAATCAAACTTTGTACACTTGAAGCCAATATGCTGTGAATGTCTTGCATCTCTGTTCTTATACATCTGGATTGTTGGCTCTTCATGCTGTGTTGTATCAAAATGAATGAAAAAACAAGTACCAGAAAACCTCTTCATAACAAACTCTAATAATTTTCTAAAATTTTCTAAATTCAAAATTATTTTTGTTTGTATATTTTTCATGCTTATTTCATACTTTAGAGGAGCTTTTGTGGACAGTGCTATCCCCACGTTGATAACCTAGGTACCGGCCTGCAAAAGTGTACCTGATATGGCCAATGTACAGAGAGGATATAGGGCCTTATGCCTTTTCTGTTGCAAAGTATTTGCAGGTAAAGATAGTACTGTCATGGAGTGTGTTGGGTACCCTGGTGCAGAGATCATCTATAGAGATTATAGGATCGCTGCCTAGTCTCATTAAAACCTCAACCCAACTAATTTACTTTACATATTTGCGCCCGTCTCTCATGTAAGACTGTCAGGCCAAGGCATGTCCAAAAACATTGTAATATAACCCCATAGTGACATCAACATGGCCATTTACATGCTGACACCCACATTGTATGGAGCAAGGAAGAAAATGGCCATCGACATGCCTAGAGAAAAAGCTCCTCCCTATATTGGCCACACCGCGCTAGGTGGACAGTCTTGTCTGATGTCTGGAGTGTATAAAATAAATATCATATGTTGTGTCAGCATGTAAAGTAATGGTTTCTACTTATTCCCATACAGGGTTTTTGGTTTTGGTCTTTGAGAAAAAAGGACACAGCAGAGAGTAGAATGGTCATTACAAAGCTGACACCAAAATGAGCATTTGTTTTGAAAAAAAAAATGACCATGAACATGCCTGTAATATATTCGCTAAAATATTAGCCACACTGTGCTATGTGAACGGTCTTGTCTGGTTGAATGGTTGTAATGCAGAATGCAATATTACGTCAGCTTAAAGGGAAAGGAATTAAATAAATTTTACATTAATGAAGTTATTTCTTATCATCAAAACATAATTCTTTGAGAGCTACAGGCTAAATCAAATGACCACTTTGGCCTACTTGGGGATGTGGATGTAGTTCCTTACCTCTGTTTTTGTTTAATTCTAGGTAAAGTACAGATCTAGAGCAAAACGGACAGACCATGGAAGGCAAAACTGAGATGATATTTGAAAGTTGAACCATTTGGTGATATACAATATACACGTGTAAAAAATACAGTCCCAGCGATTACCACAACATTCTTCACATCCCTACTGTAGACAGATTAACTCTTTACCAAATACCAAAAGAGTAGGCTTGTCCAGATTGAAAGTGTTTGCAGACGACATATTAAAAATCTGTCACTCAAATGCAGTGTGATATGGTTTTCTAACTGCATCACACCCCATTTGAGTGACAGATCTTAAATATCAAACACAACCAGTTGGTCTTCCTCTGTGTACTTTGAATTCATTCAAGTTATTTGAAAATATGTTGGCTACGGTGACACATGTACAGCCCTAGGGTATACAAGCAAATGCTGTATCTGAAATTAGCCAGTATGGTTATGGGTTAAGATATTTTACAAATTGATACCACATTATGAAAAATGAAGTACATGTTATCTTTAAACGTTAAACAGAATAACATCTTACAATATTTGAAAGACATAGATTTTTATAATAAAATATAGAATTTTTAAATTTAGGACATAAATATAAAACACGATGGATGACTCTGCAATGAGGATTGCCTCGTTGCTAAGTCTACTAGCACTTACAATCATATAATAGATATATTCCACATTTTTCTGTTTTAATTTTTAATTCTTGTTCATGAAGTATTACGCTGCTCAAAAAAATTAAAGGATCACATGTCCTCAACTTCGATCGCAAGATAATTTCTTCAGTCCATGACAATATAAAATAATTTTCTGCTCATAAGTTCATTCAGTCTTAACACTGTAAAATCTCAGAGCAGGCAAAACAGTTTGGTTTGCACAAAAGATGTATGGGCTATTCTTGTCAAAGCCTTTTTTTTGATATGTCACACAGGCTTTTAAGAGAATCGGAGGTGTCATTATTTCATCTCGTCCTCTTCTTTGACAAGAATATGAACAAAAGATTGGAAAAATATGAGCTGTTTAACAAAACAACAAGGAAAACAAATTTCTTGATTTTCTTCTTAACATGGCTTATCAGCATTTAAAATGAGACAAACAAGAAAACTATTTAGCCATTTTGTCTAGTAAGAATGTAAGCTGATGGTTTCAGAACACAAAGACCGAGTGTTTAGCAGAGTGAAAGACTTGAATTTTAGCATTTGTGTGATCCTTTAATACTTTTGAGCAGTTTATTAACTTTTAAATTACCACTTAGTTCTTACAACTATTGATAATACATTACCTTTCAAGCATGCTAAATGACCATAGATGTCGATGCGCCATTAAACACCATTTGACCCTTTACAGCATAATGCAGACTTTTAATGACCATGAGAAGAAAGCCTTTTGAAAACATTGTGGGAAAAGGAGAAAAGGCTGTTAACCATGTCTTCTCAAAGAAAAATCGAAACATTTGAGCTACACTGAAATTGTCGTCTGCAAATGCTTTCAAATTGGACAAGGCTAAAATTTTGTCGTCTAGTAAAGGGTTAAAAAAAAAAATAAGAAATGAAGTACATTTACATGTACTGTAGTTTGTTTTTGAATTAACCCATTACCAAAAACCCAAATTTTAGATTTGTCCAATTGGTAAACATTTTCAGAAGACAAATGTGGTTTTGAAAGTATGAAAAACATTGTAAGAAAAGGAGTAAATTATGTTTACCTGCATTTTCTCTTTACCTAGAATGTTTTGAGAAGTCATCTACCTGAAGTTCAATAAATCTTGCAATTGTTTGTTACAGGGGTTTGAACCAAAGTTGATTTTCCTACACTGAACATTTTCCATTCGTTTTTACACTGGCTATTCCCTACTTTACACAGATTGACCTTCACCCTTTATTAGACGACAAATCTGCAGATGACAACGTACGAGAAAGTGCTGGTAACCAACGCTTTCTCCTTTTCCCACAATGTTCATAAAAAATCTTTTAACTAGGGGCCATTTAAATATAGGATTGTGTGGTATACGGTTAATTTTCAGCTCTGTCCGTATTGTGTGATGGAACTATTCTTTTAAAAAGTGTTTGAAAACATTTTGGGAAAAGAAACAAATGCTAGCTTACCTAGTTAAACTTTTTACCAGGTATAAAAAATTAAAAGACTTTGCAGATGATATAATGCACCAAACATGGCTAAAATGGGGGGGGGGGGGGGGGGGAAGGGGAAGAGAAGGGTAAAAATAACTGAGTAAATGAAAGTACATATAGCATTTTCTTCTTTTCCTACAATGTTTTCAAGAGTCCACCAACTCGGGGTCATAAAAACATGTTTAACTCTCACTGCCAATGTCGCCTTGGATAAGTTTTGCGGATGGCGTAGATCAAGATCAGACTGCACAAAATGTGCAGACTGATTTTTTATCTACACCTTCCGCTACCTCATGTTCATCTTTTACTAGAGTCAGCTCTATACGCAACGTAAGTTTATTTAAAGCCTTCGAAAAAAGTAGAATGTATTTGAGCCATGCTCTGGGAATAGGGGGCTTGATGCATTTGCGAAAAGTATCGACCCATGTCAGCCTGCACAGTCCGTGCAGGCTGACATGGGCCGAAACTTTACGCTATCTTTAAATTTTCTGCATGTCAAAGGATCATTCTACCTCATGATTTAGTCGGTTGTTTCAAAAAAATGGATTTTATAGATCCATAATTATGTAATGACTTGCTTGGTATAATGGATGGCAGAGATGCATTAAGCCCCCTTTTGCCAGAGCATGGCTCATTTAGTTGGTAGTGAGAGAGTTAACCCTTCACTTGCTATTTCTTTTAAGGAAAATATATCCTTATCGGACATTGTAGATCAAAGATCAGACTGCACGTTCTGTGCAGTCTGATCTTTGATCTACACTGTCCGCAGAAGGTCAATAAGTCGCGCACAGCAGCCAAAGCCAAAGGATTCAGTTGTGAGGGGATGTAGTAGAGCGAAATGAAGCATATCAGCCAATCAAAAAGCAGTATAGCGCATAGATGATATTTGTGCTGTCAAATGACACAGATTGTCTTGAAAGCAAGATTTAGTTGTTTTGTGTTTGATCCATTTTCCATCATTATTTCAGTCTTATCATAGCCATCAACCCACTGATCCGTGCACTCCTGGAGTTTCTATAACCAGTACTTGGCACAGTATTCCTCCCAAGCTACTGTCTGCCTTTTCTCGTAACCACTGTTTAAACAACGTTGAAACTAGTGATAAGAGTGGCATACATCGTGTAGCAATGACTTATCAATCTTCTGACAGTACTTGGCCGAGCTGGGGACTGGAATCGGCCACCTCCAGTGTCAAGCCCTGTACGCCACGGCCTGAGGTATTGGGCTCTAGCTACTTACTAACTCAGTTGAAAAAAAGAGTTTAGCCATGAGAGATAAATGGCTAATCTCAATACTCTAAAAAGAGTTTTACACAACCACACCGTCCCAAGATTTAATGATCCTGAGGTAGAAGGCTTTTCAAGGTTGTGTTGACCAGACCAAAGTAGCGCAGATCAGACTGCGTAGTGTTATCTTGATCGGCACTGTCTGTATTAGGAACTATAGCTGAACCTAGCGTTTTAGCCATTAACCAATCAATTCCGAATTATCACAACCCCCGAGCCAGAAGGCTTTTGAAAACATTTTAGGAAAAGGAAAAAATGCTGGTAACCAGCATTTTAACCGAGAATGTTTTTGACCCTTTCAAAGACAAATCCACTGATTTTCTCCTTTTCTCACAATGTTTTAACTCTTTAAAAGACAAATTCCTTCGTTTGAGTCATGTTTCATTTTTTTTCAAATGACTTCAAATAGAACAAATATGAAAATTTGTCTATTGGTAAAGATTTAAATAACAACTTTAACCTATTGCTGTACAAATACGGTTGATTGTTTAGGATAAAATATGGAAACGAGTGCTTTTTACAAGTTATCTTCTTTTCAAAAAAATATTTTTTACACCACTCAATCAGTTTCTGCTACAAAGAGTATTAACAGTAAAAAGAATGACAGTACTAGATTCAATATATTAAAATTGACATAGACTATGAATATTGTGGAAAAGGGGAGTAAAACAAACGAATATTCCTTTACAAATGACTTAAAAAGTTAGCTTCTGCATAATTATCATTTACCCAGAGAAATAGCCTCTTCTAAAATTGCTCTGTGGGAAAAGGTAATACTTAACCCTGTACCACACAGTCCCGAGATTTAACGATCCTGTAGTAGAAAGCTTTTGAAAACAACTTGTAAAAAGTTATTGCATCGATCTACTCCTTTTCTCGCACTGATTTTGATCCTTTTAGAGACAGATTTCATCGTTTGAGTCGCCTTTTATTTGTCTTAAAAAAAAAAAACTAAATTTAGACAAGTCTAAAATTTTGTCGTTTGGTGAAGAATTAAATTACAAATTTAACCTATTGTTGTATAAAATACGACTTCTAAAGACCATGCAGTTGATCTCTAACTTTTTCAAACAACTCTTTTTTTTTTTAAATCAATCAAACAGTTTCTTGCATCTTCCAAATGTTCCCCTTATAACAACTTTCATATATTCATTGTTCTTTGGTAAGAATTAGTCTAAACAGTGAGGGGCTAATTGTTGATTCTTCCATATTTAAAACGACGCAACCTGCAAAAAGCATAACCGCGAAAAGGTTGTACCCATCTTTATGTATCAAAATATAGTTTAATGCATGGATAGAACTATTAACTCTTTACCTGATATGCCAATTTGAGGCTCTTCCATTTCAGCAGCAAATAAAGATATGATGTCAAAAATATGGACAAATGAGGATACAAATATCTGAGTGAGCGGAAAACATTGTGGGAAAAGGAGAAATTGCTCGTTACGAGCAATTTCTCCTTTTCCCACAATGTTTTCAAAAGCTGTCTGTTGTTGATACGTCAAAATGAGTATCTATGGAGTAAAGGGTTAATAGTGGTAGACATTGTGAGAAAAGGCGACATCGCTCATTAAGCAAAAGCATTACCGAATAGAAATCGGCGCCACACGGTCTATGGAATATTCGGAACAAAACATTTTCTCCTTTTTGTTCGATCAAAACCAGCTTTAAGTGGATGCTTTCTTATATGCTGAATCTGTAACTTTTCGTGTGCATAAAACAATGTACATTTACTCTAACGGTTCTGAGCAGTATTCAAAATTAATATATGTGCTATAAATCGGTTTTATTTCTCCTTCTCCCCCACTTTTTTTTATTTCTTTAATCGTAGGAAGTGGAAATTATACAAATCAAAACAATCAAACCACACACACAAAATACAATTTGTAAATTTTGACTTAATTACCCCATCAAGATATAACCTTTAGCTTTTTACTAAACGACTAAATTCTAAGTTTTATTTTTTCAAGTTGAAAGCATTTGCAGATGACAAATGAGGCACATAATGAAACTTGCTTTTGAAAGGGTAGAAAACATTGTAGGAAAATGTGAACTTGTCGATCACAAAGATTTTCACCTTTCCGTGTGTTTTCAAAAGCCTTCTTTCTCAGGGTCGTAAAACCATGGAATTATTTGCTAAGGTACTAGTATTTAACTGCATATAGCACATTTTCACGTCAAAAGGTGAACTCGTTACCAAATGACGAAATTTTGGAATCGATCAAGTTAAAAGCATTTGCAGACAACGAATTAAATGCAACTCAAATTATAATGCCTGTCTTTGAAACAGGAGAAAATGCTGGTTACCAAAATTTTCTCCCTTTCCCACAAAGTTTTCAAAAGGCTTTTCTTTCAGGTGTATGATGAATTTAGTGTTAAACCGGAATCCCAAAATGCCGAATTTTTTGCTGGATGCAGCAACCTGTTGATATAGTAACATCAAGGATTTTTCAAAATCGACGCACAAAATCGATCAGGTCCAAGATCAGACTATTTGTTTTGTGCAGCTTGTTATAAATCTATACTGTCAACAAAAGTGCATTTGGACGAAATAGAATTCAAGATGAGACTACTTTTTTTGCAGTTTATTAATTATTGGTCTAATTGTCAGCAAAAAGTGCATTTAGACGCACAGAGCAGTTTAAGAGCCGAACAGCAGGGATCAGTAATGTTTCAGAGAATCCAAACTTGACCCTTAAACAGAGGAATGAATTCATTTACAAACTGACAAAGCTTAAATACAACAATTTCAATGGTCTTTTCCAAAGAAAAATCTTGCTGTATCTGACGACAGTAGTAAAGGACGAGAGAATAGGGTACTACCCAGGGCATGGGTAGTACCCTATTCTCTCGTCCCTGAGTGCCGTACATCACCCTCCCTGACAAAATGTGTCCCTAGTTTGCCCTCCCGAAAGAATTTTTTTTTTATTTTGTCCCTAGGCTCTCTTCCCTGAGAGGGATTTAGCATTCAAAATGGCGGCCGTGTGGAGGATACTCTGGGGATAAAAATGCCCCAGGCTCTCGTCCCTGAGCGGAATTTTTTGCAAAAAAGGGAAAAAGGGGGGAGTTTTTCCTAGGCTCTCTACCCTGAGAGGGATTTAGCATTCAAAGTGCAGGCCTTATGACTGACAGGCTGGGTAAAAAATGGTCAGATCACTGAGTTGGACTTAGTTTTTTCACCCTATGGATGATTTTTTCTCTTTCTAAATGCCTGACCATTGAGTTGGACTTAGACTTTTTTCTGCATCTCTATGAATGATTTCTAAATGTCTGAGCACTGAGTTGAACTTAGACTTTTTTTACCCTATGTATGATTTTTTCTTTCTAAATGTCTGAGCACTGAGTTGGACTTAGTCTTTTTTTTACATCTATGAATGATTTTTCTCTTTCTAAAAGCCTGATCATTGAGTTGGACTTAGACTTTTTTCTGCATCTCTATGAATGATTTCTAAAAGCCTGATCATTGAGTTGAACTTAGACTTTTTTTTACCCTATGTATGATTTTTTCTTTCTAAATGTCTGACCATTGAGTTGGACTTAGTCTTTTTTTACATCTATGAATGATTTTTCTCTTTCTAAAAGCCTGATCATTGAGTTGGACTTAGTTTTTTCTTCCCCTATGAATGATTTTCTCTCTTTCTAAAAGGTTGACCATTGAGTTGGACTTAGTCTTTTTACATCTCTATGAATGATTTTTTCTTTTCTAAATGTCTGGACATTGAGTTGGACTTAGTCTTTTTCTGCATCTATGAATGATTCTTACTCTTTGCAGTATAACTCTCTGGAGTATAACTCTTTTGGAACGCGTCTCTTCTAAAAGAAAGATAGAACTTTTGTGGTAGATGGTTAGTCCTGAAAAGGACTGTTGGGTTAGCTCTGAAAAGAGCTGTGACAATTTGAAGAAATGACAACTTGAAGATAGAACTTTCGTCTGACAGCTTGAAGATAGAACTTTCGTCTGACATCTTGAAGATAGAACTTTCGTGGTAGATGGTTAGTCCTGAAAAGGACTGTTGGGTTAGCTCTGAAAAGAGCTGTGACAATTTGAAGAAATGACAACTTGAAGATAGAACTTTCGTCTAACAGCTTGAAGGTAGAACTTTCGTCTGACAATTTGAAGAAATGACAATTTGAAGAAAAGATAGAACTAACGTCTGACAATTTGAAGAAAGGTAGAACTTTCGTGGTAGATGGTTAGCCCTGAAAAGGGCTGTTGGGGTGTCCCTAAAAGGGACCTGGTTTTGGAGGTTGTGTTTTTAAGCACAACCTCCAACCTTTCCGCAGGCTGGGCAGCTACTATCCATCCGTCTCTTTAGCCTTTTTAACTGCTGTGCACTCAGGTTGTACTTCAGCGAAAATGGTGGTTCGTTATCGCTGCTCCAATCTTCGGTAGAAGGCACTACGAACTCCTTTTTCTCCTTCTTGCTTTGTGGTAATTGGGCAAAGTCCCAAAAGTCCCACCCGGTAAATAGCAGTTTCTCTTCGAAGCCATATCTCTGTCTCCTCGCTGCCTCAGCTTCAAACTTTTCTAGCTGCCGATCTGCCTCTCCCACCGTCTTTCTTAGCTCTTCCACCGTCTTTCTTAGCTCTTCCACCGTCTTTCTTAGCTCTTCCATCGTGAAAATGAAAATGAACAATGTGCGGGAAATGTCGCTGGGTTTTATAGCTTTTCAGACGGATTGAACTAATTGACCCATGACGTCATTTTCTCCTATGTTTTTCCCGCTTCGGCGTTTCATGCTGTTTTGGCTCCAAATTAATGTTATCCAATCAGAACCAGCGTTTTATTTCTAATACTAAATGTTTTATTGTTGACCAATCCGTGGGTTTGTTACATTTTCTTGTTCGGGTTAGAAAAACTAGAGTTTAACTAACCTATGACTTTTTTTTGATTATAAGTCTTCTGACAAAATGAAAAGAAAGATGATTATTTAAGATAGCTAGCCCTGAAAAGAGTTGGTTTTTTGTACAGAATGCACTTTTTTATACCCCTCTCTTTCTTTTGATTGATTCCATTTTATCTAGCATTTGCATCAGATGTTCAATTTCATGTCTGATATATCTGAAACGTTCTCTTTCTTCTAACCAGAAGAGCAATAAGAGAAAAAATGTTAATCCAAACATTGTACGATACTGGCTCAGGTTTTACAAAAAGTTAATGGTGAATGAGAAAAAATAATCAAGAGTTTAGTGTTTTATATGTGTAATGGATCACTTTTTAGTTTTTTCATCCTATGAATGATTTTTTCTCTCTAAATGGAATTTGTCCCTATATCGCTGAATTGAACTTAGATTTTTTTGCACTATAAATGATTTCTAAATGTCTGAGCACTGAGTTGAACTTAGACTTTTTTTTACCCTATGTATGATTTTTTCTTTCTAAATGTCTGACCATTGAGTTGGACTTAGTCTTTTTTTACATCTATGAATGATTTTTTCTCTTTTCTAAAAGCCTGATCATTGAGTTGGACTTAGTTTTTTCTTCACCTATGTATGATTTTTTCTCTCTAAAAGACTGAGCACTGGGTTGGACTTAGCTTTTTTTATTCTATGAATGAATTTTCTTTTCTAAATGTCTGGACATTGAGTTGGACTTAGTCTTTTTTCTGCATCTATGAATGATTTTTTTACTCTTTGGAGTGTAACTCTCTGGAGTGTGAGTCTTTGGAGTGTAACTCTTCTAAAAGAAAGAAGTTTGACAATTTGAAGAAATGACAATTTGAAGAAAGATAGATCTTTCGTGGTAGATGGTTAGCCCTGAAAAGGGCTGTTTTGAGAAGAGCTGATTTTATGAAAATGTTTATTCAGTATCAGCATCAGTCGATTCGCTGTCTGACTCACTCCTTTCAGTGGCGATTTGCGCACGGAAAAGACGGGTCACCTGCTCAGTTTTTAAAATAACATACTGAAAATACATCTCAAGCATGCCCTCAATAATGAGTTCCTTCATCCGAAGGTTATAACAGAACACCCTGTTATTAGCAAGCTCAGCCCTCTCGTATCGTCTTCTCTCTCCAGCTAGGCGTTGTTTAAGTAAGACGATTTGTCTCCTTGCTCTTATTAACTTTCGCTCAGTATCCATCCAAGTGACGACTGGTGATTGTCTTGAAGCCATTGTGAAAAAATGAAATGCATGGAAAATAAATCGCCGAGATTTATAGCTTTTCAGACGGATTGAACTAGTTGACCCATGACGTCATTTTCTCCTATGTTTTTCCCGCGTCGGCGTTTCATGCTGTTTTAGCTCCAAATTAATGTTATCCAATCAGATTCACCGTTGTTTTTTCTAATACTAATTGTTTTACTGTTGACCAACCCGTGGGTTTGTTACATTTTCTTGTTCGGGGGATTTTATTGTTGACCAATCCGTGGGTTTGTTACATTTTCTTGTTTGGGGATTTTATTGTTGCCCAATCCATGGGTTTGTTACATTTTCTTGTTCGGGTTAGAAAAAACTAGAGTTTAACTAACCTATGACTTTTTTTGATTGTGAATCTTTTGAGTTTTTTGACAATTTTGAGTTTTTGACAATTTGAAGAAAGATAGAACTTTCGTGGTAGATGGGTAGCCCTGAAAAGGGCTGTTTTGTTTTTTTGGAGGCTGTGTTTTTTCCAGTTCTAATGGCAACACCCGAAATTCGCTTGGCAAATGGGGCATGCTGTAATCTTCCTCCCAAATTCGATATCAACCAAGATGATATCCGGTGTTGTCTTTAATAATAGCTGAACTAATCTTTCGCCGAGATCTTTGTATGGTTGTGTTATACGTCGCAGTTGGTTTTGTTCCTCCTCTCCTACGAGATGAGTGGTTAGTTGCAATAACTGCTGTCCGGCATTTAGATACTCTTGGAGAGCCTCACGTAGTTGATGATTTACCTCTTCCATATTGATATTGCTTCCGAATATTGACACTGCTTTCGAAGTGATCGTTAGCTGAGAGTCAAAGAAATGGTGAATGTGTGAAAAATAACGCGGGCTTTATACGTTTACAGAGGATTGAAATTTTTTAAAGAGCTCGGACCTGGCAGAAAGCACATACATTTTTTTCCATGCTACGTTTCATGCTAATATAGCAAAAAAAGTTATGAGACGTTGTATGGGAAAAATGTAACCAGAACAAGTCTTTTGGAGGAAAAACAGAATGAAGAACTCTATTGTTTTTTGAACTTTTATTTATTGAACTTTTATTTACTGAACAGAACTAAACATTGAAACATTTTTTTTTACAATGCATCATAAAAAAATTTCTTGACAATGAAAAAAAATTTCTTGACAATGAAAAAAATCACAATGAAACATTTTTTTGCAATGCATCATAAAAAAATTTCTTGACAATGAAAAAAATCACAAGCAAACATTTTTTGCAATGCATCATAAAAAATTTCTTGACAATGAAAAACATTTTCTTAACAATGAAAAATCGCACTGAAATATTTTTTCACAATGAATTATTCACAACGAATTAATCGCAATGAATTAATCACAATGAATTATTTTTTCGCAACGAATTATTTACAATGAATTAATCGCAAAAAACAGTATATAACAAATTTTTATAATGCAAATTCGCAAACACCACGAGTTTCACGTTTGTTTTCATATTCCGTAATGTCTTTATGCAATTGGTCATACCCAAAAAACATTGTATACTCACTGTCCATATCGTCGAAATCTCGTAGTCCTATGAATGGAGCAACATGTCTATAAGCGTCTTTTGTTGAAAGAGCTGAATTTACTACTTCTTCTGTAACATCTCTATCAAATAGAATATACCCTGACATGGTTTCCATTGTTTCTCCGTAGGAATCATGAACAGATCCTTTTTTGTAGCGTAAGTAAAAGTTAAATAGAACTGATTTCATTTTCACAACGTTAAGAAAACTTTCTTCTGTTGTTCCTATGATAAAAAATGTCCATCGGCTTGTGGATCGAAACAGTTTACTAATAACATTGTCTTTCATACAGCTATCTGCTAAATAAGTCTTGAGAACGAGATCCAGCCCCGAATCGTCCACCATCATCGCAATAAAGTTGAATATAGCATACACTTTGTATGACTTTTCTCCTTTTGCAACCCATTTAAACATTTTTTTGATCCAAATTTTCACACAGAAAAATTTAATGTTAAGCTGTGTTTGTTCATCAAGTGTATGCTGTCGAACAAATTCTCCATAAATTTTTTCACGTAGTTCTATTGGTAGCGGCAACATGATTGTTATTTTTTTGAACAGTTGCTAATATTTTTTCCCCGACTTACTTTGAGTGATTGGTACACAACAATGTGATATGAAATTATTTTCTCAAGCTTTTATAACCATAGGGTACAGTATCAGTACCATTTACAATGACTCTCTTGGTGTATACAGAACGAAACGTTTTTGTTTGTGGTTCACTGGTAACCGTTCTATCTCTGTGTCTTTTAATTTTACAATCATACTGAATTTTGATTTCTACTGTACGATCCAAAGCACATTTCGAATATGTATCGAAATTTACCACCTGTTTTGTATTGTAATCCAGAGTAATCCCCTTTACTTTACATTTGCTTATCTCTTTTCCATCTTTTGTTTTCATTTTGTAAGCATAATTCTTAGGTCCAAGTCCTCTGAATTGAGTAATTTTACAAGCAGGCTCTTCATCAGTCCATTTTCCTAACCGACTGTTAATAATAGGGGGATTCCATAATTCGGGGTCGTGAATGTACATACAACTATCTGTATCGAAATACAGAACTCTATCTTTTAACTTTTCAAGAACACTGTACAATTCCAACCTTGCATAAGCTGTTACGTAAGAACCTACTATCACATTGGCTGTAGCATGGGTGTCAATATGTTCCAACTTTGATTCATAGTTAACCAAGATGAATGAACAGTTCTCATCAAAGATTTCTACATGCTTTACAATGAAATTGGGATTGGTGACTAATTCAAAATATTTAGACGGATCACTGATGTATTCCGTCTGGATCATTTTTTCACGCTGAGCTAATTTTCCCCAAAGGCAGTTCAACATAATCTTAGCAAATGATCTTCTCCCAGGATTTCTTTGAATACAACTTGGATCAAGACGAACACCTTCTGCCTTCTCATATTCACAAACGAACTGATCTTTTTCTGAGGCTGATTGACAGCTATCTGGATAACCACTGGCTTCTTGCTTAATTTTCAAGAAATTGTCCACATAATGTTTAAAGAACTGATCTGACACAGAATTGAAATGCCAAATTTCATACACTTGCAATAATCGATAACCGCAGTCAAGAGCCTTGAATAATTCAAAAGTAACCCAAGTTCCGACCAAAGCCCTCTCTTCTTTACCATGTCTACAAATGTTTGAGCTTTCTTCTGCACATTTCATACAGAGGGGAAACATCATTTTGTTGTTACAGTGAACTGGAAGAACGGGGTGAAACAAATCAGTTGGAGGCAAAACTTTGCATTTGATTAATCCCTCATATTGGCGAATATTGTTCATATCAATATTCTCAGTAGACAAAATTTCTGGCTGACCTACAGGGTAGGATTTGTGTTTACAAACATAAGGGTATAGAGAACAGATATCGATGTACTTGATTTCCTTTTTGGTTTTTTCATCAACATCATATCCAATTTTTATTGCATTACATCTTCCCCCGGACAAACCATCCCTCGGATCGATAGGGTCCCAATGTGGATATAACTTTTCAATGTGTTTTTTGTACTCTTTATCCTTCATCTTAGCATTAAATTCGTGTTCCCAAATGTACACTACATTATATCCCATGTCTTCGATATCTGCTATACGTTCAAAAGTACGTTTGTACAATTCAGACATGGGTTTTCCATTAATAGGATTGATCTGTTTTCGATCTGTATAGCATACAGGACAACCATGATACAAATCCCCAAGAAATTCATAAACAGTGTTTGATTGATGGTGAAAACCATCTACACTATATTTCCCGATTTGAGCTTCACCACCATTTTTTGCATGCTGAATATTAATACCTTTTTCCTGAGCAATGCTTTGAACCCATCGTATCGCTTTCATAGAAAAGCGACGTCTGGATGAGTCTTTACTTGAAATGATAGCTATTTGATTTTCTGGTAAATATTTGCTTCGCCACACCTTGTTACAGGCATCTTCGATGGTAATCGCCTCTAAAAATGGACAAATACCACCCTGTTCGATAAACAGCTTTCTGAATTCAGCACACCCTCGTCTGAGAATATCAACGTCTGACCTACAGTACATTTCCATCTCCTTCTGAAAATTGAATTCCTCACCATTTCGAACTTTGTCATTATACCAAACTATAAATTTTGACCTAGCCTCTTCAGACATTGAGTCGGGTTTGTAATAAGACATATCCAAGTAGGGTCCGATGTAACTCCAAAATTCATCTGTATTCGCCCAGTGAGGAAAGTAACCTTTTTTCATTTCTTAAAGGCTAAAGGTGGATGGAAATTTTGCCAAACCAAAACTCATGAAATTGAAAGAATCGATCATACGTACACCGTTCAGTTCTAACTTCATAATATTGTTTCCATTCATGATCAATTTTGGAAGTTTTAACCCAACTTTGACAATATAGTCAAGAATGAACTGCCCGTCATAGCCTTTGAAATTATGGGCAATAGCCGTGACCCCTTTATGATGTTTTGAAAAGAGCCAGTTGCAAAATTGACTCAAAGTTTTTTCACCTTGAAAAATAACTTCCCTACCCTCTTCAAATTCACTGCATGTAGAACAATGAAAATCAAGCGATTTATCGATACATTCATCACACGCTCTGTGTGCGATACAATAATTTGGGATGTGTACACCTGTGTCTTGTTTGCATTCAAAATCAAAGAAAATAAACTGTGGTTTTTTGACTACAGAAGAACTCGTCTCGTCATCGCTGTCATGGTTCAACTTACTTTGGTAAGGTTGAATATAGCATTGATGAGAAAAGTTAACAATTCTCTTACAGATATGACATCTTTTCTTTCCATTGCAAACATGATTTTTCTTTCTGATATGATATTGTGCACCGCATTTCGAACAGAGTTTCACTAATTCACAAATGGATTTCTTTTCTTTACCTTGAACATTTCTGTGATTTTCAAAGCATTCAGCACTAAAAAATCGTCTACTGCAAACACTGCAAACATATTCTTTTGATTCTGATGGACATTTTCCTTCGCGATAACAACCTTTACAGATATTTGAACAAGCATGACTTTCCCGGTGAGGGTAACCCACATCACAGAACTCACAATAATATCCACAACTAAGAAAACCTTTGATAGATTTAATGTAGTCATAATGGTTTTGATGAAAGTACAAATGTATGATCTTACTATTGGCTTTCACTTTTGGATGTTTAAATATTTTTTCCACTTTTGAATGCTGTTGGTGAACTTTAATGACATAGCCTTTTTCATACAAGATTGTTTGAATTTTTTTGTATTCATCAATTCCTACAGACTGTGTTGGTGAAACTCCAGCTTCATGTAACAATTTCTCAGCTTCAGTCTTTTGAAGGATGTAATTTGAACGACGAATACGATCCCATTTTCTATTCCATACTTCGGTGTTTTCACGTTCACTGTAGCAAACAGCTCTTGCAAAACATAGTTGGTCATGATTGTCAATTTGAATAATAGATTTCTTCTTCTGGGCAAAAAACTTTGAATCTAATTCTGACGATCTATATTTTGGTTTTCCGCTACCACTTGGTGGTATTGTATGTGTGATGTCAAATGTCATGAATCCATCGTTCAAGACGAAATCTGTATTCGATTGTAAAACTCGTTCAATTTCATTCAGCATAGTTTCACCTTGTAACTGGTCTGCAGCTAAAAAAGGAATATGGATTCCTATTTCCAACGAAGGATGATTGATGGTAATTCTAATCATGTCCGTAGGGCTAGCATTTAACTTTCGAATGATTTCACGGGTAACATCGTCAAATAATCCAAGGAGTCTCTGAGGTGTTAATTCTTCAAATTTCTTAAAACTCAGCATCAGCACATGTGATTCTGTTTTAAATTTTCTTGACTTCTTATTACCCTTTTCTGTTAAATCATATAGACTTTTCATGTCTAAGTTAGAGTTGGTACTTTCATCGTCGCTATCATTTTCTTCTTTCAACGGTTTAGTTTTTTTCTTTTTTGTTGGTGGAAACACTTCATCGTCACTTTCTTCTTTCAACGGTTTAGTTTTTTTCTTTTTTATTGGTGGAAACACCTCATCGTCACTTTCTTCTTTCAAAGGTCTAGTTTTTTTCTTTTTTGTTGGTGGAAACACCTCATCGTCACTTTCGCTGTCTGAATAGGTTATTATTCTTTTTCTTTTACCCATCGTTTTAGCTCTGAGTGAAAAGACAATAATGCAGAAGTGAGAAAAACTAGCAATTTATATAGCCTCTCCGTTGTAACAGTGTATAAATAAGCCGTTAGTTGTGAAAATCTATTCATTCTCCTACTCGATCTCAGTCAGTACAGCTGATAAAAAATATGAGTGAGTTAAAGCTGCAAAATACATCACCACTTAGAAAGAGGGTGTATCTGTATGTTAATCCATACACCCACGATTATGAGATCAGCAATATACCATCAAAGTATAATGTTAAACATATCGGAAACTATGTGGGATCATTTTTATCCCAGCAACATTTAGAAGAAAAAGATGTTTACCGTACTACCAGCTACAGAGTTTTGGATCAAGCGATGATTGACAAACGATATGGTGCGAATGGTGTGAGAACAAATATTTGTTTCACATGCAACGAAGCAGGACATTGGGCCAAAGAATGTCCAGAAAAAGAAAATCAGCTAGGAACAATTGTTTTTGTCTACGTGAATCCACACAGTCACGACATTGAGATTTCACCATCATTTTACAACGTTGGTGGTTTCAAAGATATGAAATTCGTCGGGACACTAAATTCATTCTGCAGTGAAAATACATGGAAAAAAAGTTCACCACAAGCTACATCCTCATCGGTTGAAACTCAGACCGTAGACATGCAGAGCGACACAGCAGCTAACAGCGATTCAGAAATCTGCAAAATAGCAGATGATTTAGAGACATTACGAAAAAATCTAAGAAATCAACAAACTTTGGATCTAAAAAACAACGAATTTTCTGCAGAACCGGGTTGTTCGTACGGAAAGGAAAAACAGCAAAACATCGAAAAGAAGAAAAAACGAGTAACAAAGAACTATTTCTTTTACAAATCAACAAAACATGAGGACAAAATCTGTCCAGATGTGGAATTAAAAAACAACGATAGGAAAAGAAAACGTAAAACCAAATGTGAATCTGACATCTCAAAGAAAAAACATACTGAGTGAAAAAAAGATTTCAATACAATATTGATTATAAACAAAAAAAGACTGGCTTGATTTTTTTCATTCATTTTTTGTCTTTTACAGTTCATTTATTTTTTGTCTTTACAGTTCATGATTTGATTTTTCATTGTACATAAGTTCTTTTTGAAATAAAAAATATAAAAATAATTACTTCTTACTTTTGACTTTTTTCTAGTTATGACTGTAAGTCTTTTTACTTTTGACAATTTGAGAAGAAAGATCTTTCATGCTAAAATGGTTAGCCCTGAAAAGGGCTTTTTTGAAGGATCTCACATTGACATCCAGCTCTACGATTCTTCCGTCCGATCCACTGGGATGATTTCACATCCACAATGTTCGCAGCAAATCGTCGAACCTTCATCATCATCATAAAATCCTTCATCTGTATCTGGACAGTTATGCTTCTGACCAAGATACTCGAGTATGGAAAAACATTTTCCACACTCTATCAGACATCTGTTTGCACAGTGAGGGCATACAAGAATTCGATCCATTCTGGAACAAATATGATTTCATGTAAATTATCGCTGGGCTTTATAGCTTTACAGGAGGATTGAACTAGATGACTCATGACGTCATTTTCTCCTATGTTTTTCCCGCGTCGGCGTTTTCATTAACATTGTGCAATCAAATCGATGGTTATATCGGTGTTTTTTTACCACTCCTAATTCGGTGTCACACAGTACAATACCGGTGTTTTCCGCCAGGTCCGCCCTCTTTAAAAATTTCAATCCTCTGTAAACGTATAAAGCTCGGTGTTATTTTCATACATTCACCATTTCTTTGATTCTCAGCTAACGATCACTTCGAAAGCAGTATCAATATTCAGAGTCAGTTACAATATGAAGCACAACTTAGATGAAATCAGCTTGGGCGATTTTCCATCAGTGGAAAACAATGGAGACGTTCTTTCATCAGTTATGAATTCGACAATTATCAATCCACCACCGGAGTTAAATTCGACAACCATCATTCCAGCGACAGTGTTTGACAACATTTATGAAGAGGTAAAGCAGCTAAATTTGAAACAAGATAGCATGATGATCCGAATCATAGATCAGCTGGAGACTTTAAACAGACATTTGGAGGAAATTAAAACTTTAACCGCAAGTACTGATCAGCTCAGTAGAAATATCGAGGTACTAAGTCAACAGGATCAGTGCATTTCAACAACTCCTGTGAAGATTCCTGTGGAGTTCGAGTTTGATAAATCCAATCTTCACAACTTAGTGGACTCTATCGTAAGTGTTGTGAAGAAAAATCAACCAAAGAAAAATCAACCAAAGGAAAAACAACCAAGAAAAACAACAAAGCGGAAATCTGAGGAAGATGGTAACCATCTCCACAAGAAGCAGCGAGTTGATCAAAAACCAACTATACCAATATCGACAGGGCAGGGCAAATACGGGAAAAACATTGACAATCACGTTGATTTCAAGATCCCGAAAAAACCAAAGACAGAACGAAAACAACCAAGAAAAAACAACAAAACGGTAGGAATATGAAAACAAATATGAAACTCGTGGTGTTTGCGAATTTACATTGCATAAAATTTGTTATATACTGTTTTTTGCGATTAATTCATTGTAAATAATTCATTGCGAAAAAATAATTCAGTGTGTTTTTTTCATCATGATTAAATCGTTGTGAATAATTCATTGTGAAAAAATATTTCAGTGCGATTTTTTCATTGTTAAGAAAATGTTTTTCATTGTCAAGAAATTTTTTTATGATGCATTGCAAAAAAAATGTTTGCTTGTGATTTTTTCATTGTCAAGAAATTTTTTCATTTTCAAGAAATTTTTTTATGATGCATTGCAAAAAAATGTTTCATTGTGATTTTTTTCATTGTCAAGAAATTTTTTTTCATTGTCAAGAAATTTTTTATGATGCATTGCAAAAAAATGTTTCAATGTTTAGTTCTGTTCAGTAAATAAAAGTTCAATAAATAAAAGTTCAAAAAAACAATAGAGTTCTTCATTCTGTTTTTCCTCCAAAAGACTTGTTCTGGTTACATTTTTCCCATACAACGTCTCATAACTTTTTTGCTATATTAGCATGAAACGTAGCATGGAAAAAAATGTATGTGTTTTCTACCCTGGGTGAGCTCTTTAAAAAATTTCAATCCTCCTTAAACGTATAAACCCTTGCGTTATTTTTCACACATTCACCATTTCTTTGGCTCTCAGCTAACGATCACTTCGAAAGCAGTGTCAATATTCGGAAGCAATATCAATATGGAAGAGGTAAATCATCAACTACGTGAGGCTCTCCAAGAGTATCTAAATGCCGGACAGCAGTTATTGCAACTAACCACTCATCTCGTAGGAGAGGAGGAACAAAACCAACTGCGACGTATAACACAACCATACAAAGATCTCGGCGAAAGATTAGTTCAGCTATTATTAAAGACAACACCGGATATCATCTTGGTTGATATCGAATTTGGGAGGAAGATTACAGCATGCCCCATTTGCCAAGCGAATTTCGGGTGTTGCCATTAGAACTGGAAAAAACACAGCCTCCAAAAAAAACAAAACAGCCCTTTTCAGGGCTACCCATCTACCACGAAAGTTCTATCTTTCTTCAAATTGTCAAAAACTCAAAATTGTCAAAAAAACTCAAAAGATTCACAATCAAAAAAAGTCATAGGTTAGTTAAACTCTAGTTTTTTCTAACCCGAACAAGAAAATGTAACAAACCCATGGATTGGGCAACAATAAAATCCCCGAACAAGAAAATGTAACAAACCCACGGATTGGTCAACAATAAAATCCCCCGAACAAGAAAATGTAACAAACCCACGGGTTGGTCAACAGTAAAACATTTAGTATTAGAAATAAAACGCTGATTCTGATTGGATAACATTAATTTGGAGCCAAAACAGCATGAAACGCCGACGCGGGAAAAACATAGGAGAAAATGACGTCATGGGTCAACTAGTTCAATCCGTCTGAAAACCTATAAAACCCAGCGTCATTTCCCGCACATCGTTCATTCTCTTCGACTTGTAGACAATATGGAGTGTGCTTTAAGAGATATGAGCTTTAGCGAGCTTGCGCAGCTATCATCCAGAAAAAAGATGGACGATAATAAGAAGAAGGAGTTCGTAGTGGCTTCTACCGAAGATTGGAACGATGACGCTGAGCCTTCGTTCTCGTTGGACTTTGGACTGGATGAACAGCAGTTGAAGAGGCTAAAGAGGCGGGCAGCAAGTAGCTGTCCAGCCTGCAGAAAGGTTGGAGGTTGTGCTTAAAAACACAACCTCCAAAACCAGCTCCCTTTTAGGGGCACCCCAACAGCCCTTTTCAGGGCTAACCATCTACCACGGAAGATCTACCTTTCTTCAAATTGTCAGACGTAAGTTCTATCTTTTCTTCAAATTGTCATTTCTTCAAATTGTCAGACGAAAGTTCTACCTTCAAGCTGTTAGACGAAAGTTCTATCTTCAAGTTGTCATTTCTTCAAATTGTCACAGCTCTTTTCAGAGCTAACCCAACAGTCCTTTTCAGGACTAACCATCTACCACGAAAGTTCTATCTTCAAGATGTCAGACGAAAGTTCTGCCTTCAAGCTGACAGACGAAAGTTCTATCTTCAAGTTGTCATTTCTTCAAATTGTCACAGCTCTTTTCAGAGCTAACCCAACAGTCCTTTTCAGGACTAACCATCTACCACGAAAGTTCTATCTTCAAGATGTCAGACGAAAGTTCTATCTTCAAGCTGTCAGACGAAAGTTCTATCTTCAAGTTGTCATTTCTTCAAATTGTCACAGCTCTTTTCAGAGCTAACCCAACAGTCCTTTTCAGGACTAACCATCTACCACAAAAGTTCTATCTTTCTTTTAGAAGAGACGCGTTCCAAAAGAGTTATACTCCAGAGAGTTATACTGCAAAGAGTAAGAATCATTCATAGATGCAGAAAAAGACTAAGTCCAACTCAATGTCCAGACATTTAGAAAAGAAAAAATCATTCATAGAGATGTAAAAAGACTAAGTCCAACTCAATGGTCAACCTTTTAGAAAGAGAGAAAATCATTCATAGGGGAAGAAAAAACTAAGTCCAACTCAATGATCAGGCTTTTAGAAAGAGAAAAATCATTCATAGATGTAAAAAAAGACTAAGTCCAACTCAATGGTCAGACATTTAGAAAGAAAAAATCATACATAGGGTAAAAAAAAGTCTAAGTTCAACTCAATGATCAGGCTTTTAGAAATCATTCATAGAGATGCAGAAAAAAGTCTAAGTCCAACTCAATGATCAGGCTTTTAGAAAGAGAAAAATCATTCATAGATGTAAAAAAAAGACTAAGTCCAACTCAGTGCTCAGACATTTAGAAAGAAAAAATCATACATAGGGTAAAAAAAGTCTAAGTTCAACTCAGTGCTCAGACATTTAGAAATCATTCATAGAGATGCAGAAAAAAGTCTAAGTCCAACTCAATGGTCAGGCATTTAGAAAGAGAAAAAATCATCCATAGGGTGAAAAAACTAAGTCCAACTCAGTGATCTGACCATTTTTTACCCAGCCTGTCAGTCATAAGGCCTGCACTTTGAATGCTAAATCCCTCTCAGGGTAGAGAGCCTAGGAAAAACTCCCCCCTTTTTCCCTTTTTTGCAAAAAATTCCGCTCAGGGACGAGAGCCTGGGGCATTTTTATCCCCAGAGTATCCTCCACACGGCCGCCATTTTGAATGCTAAATCCCTCTCAGGGAAGAGAGCCTAGGGACAAAATAAAAAAAAAATTCTTTCGGGAGGGCAAACTAGGGACACATTTTGTCAGGGAGGGTGATGTACGGCACTCAGGGACGAGAGAATAGGGTACTACCCATGCCCTGGGTAGTACCCTATTCTCTCGTCCTTTACTACTGACGACCAATGTCAATCAAATTTTCTGAGCACTCTGATATGGGTGCACATTCTGTGCAGCCATATATTGATCTTCAAGGAGACAAAGGGTTTAGGTTGAAATCCGAAAAAAAAAAACCGCCAGGGCAGATATACAGTTTAGGCAAGGATTGTAAATTTGATGCAGGCTACTGTTACGTAATGTTACGCTTCTCTTATTGGAGAGGTCATCAGACCTCTCCAACAGTGGTGAGTTTAAAAGGCAGACTGCCACAGAACTTGCTGTCTAAATCCATTTTTCTTGCGAAATTGTTCTGATACACAGTCTGTTTCGTCATGGTTTTGTAAATAAAGCGAAGTCAAAAAACCGAAACAGGAAATAGACGTGATTTATTTTTCATATTTGACGAATTTCAGAAAAGATTTGTTATATTAATTTGCCATTTGCCATGGCTGCAAATGACCTTTCAAATAATTGTAATTTTTCTTTAAGCAAATAAATCTAAGCAGAAGAAAAAATGAGAAGAATTTCGTTAAAAAAGAGAAAGAAGACCTCTGGACAGATCATGCGACTTGAAAAGGCGGCAAGAAGGACAAATGACCGTCATGTAAAGCATATGAGGTTTCTATGCGGAGGCTTTTTTACTTGTTTGTTTACATGTACCAAAATATATTCAAATTAAAAGCCAATAAACTATTTGAAAACATTGATGCTGACCTCTCCTGGCTTCTTTTGTAAAGAAGCCAACTTGTCTTTTATAGCTGCGGGATATCAAATATGGATTACTAGTATATACACGGTTTAAGTTTGCCAAACTCCGGAAACTCCCGAACCTTTACGTATGATATCGATTATTCTCATCGATTTCTTGGTATGTGAGACTTCTGATAAGGCATGTCCGTGAAAGTTGGCTATGTCCTTTTTATCCATCAGGTACCACTGGCTTCTTGAAAAGTTGTCTCGCTGGTTTATACAGCCAGCTATGCCGTGATTCCCCATAACGTTTACATCGCCCATTGATGGTCTCAACACATGCAAAGTATCAATGAGGAGCGTGGGGGCAAAACTAAACAAAAAAGAAAATTCAGTTTGAAAATAGGGGCGAAAAAAGATGGGGCCGAAAGGTTCATGGTCTGATTTCTCGTCTCATTCAAAGTCAAGCTTAATTTTGATATTTCTTAACATGTATCTATCAGAAATATGTGCCGGTCTACTAAGGATTACTTATCAGCCTTCAAAATAGACATTAAATCTACTTTTCAACTGTTTTCTATTTCTCAAAACAATAACAATCGTTTTTTTTTTCACGGTCACGTGACTTCCGGTGTTCCGATTGTTTTAGAAAGACAGGGGTAGATATATATAAAATAGATATTTTTTTCTTATTAAATTCAACTGCAAATTTTCATTCTCATTAATTATCCTCTTTTCTTTGTAAGATTACTGTTTACCCACAACAAATTTGCCAAGCCAGGCTGTGTCTCTGAATTCTGTGTGTCAAAGAGACATTATGTGCCCTGGGCCCGTAATGACATAGTTGAATCCCTGAAATGCAGACGACATTGCTATGTAACCTAGAATCCGAAATTGGTTTTATTCCTCATTAATTAACCCCTTTTCTTTGTAACCGTACTGTTTACCCACAATAATTTTGCCTGGCCATGCTGTGGCTCTGAATATTTGTGCCAAATAGGCATTATGTGCCCTTGGCCCGTAATGACATGGTGGAATCCTTAGAGCGCAGACGACATTGCTATGTAGACTCGAGTCCGAAATCAGTTTTATTCCTCATTGATTGACCCTTTTTCTTTGTAGCAGTAGTGTTTACCCATAATAACTTTGCCTGTCCAGCCAAGGGCTCTGAATATGTGCAAAATAGACATTATGATCCTTGAGCCCGTTATGACATGGCTACATCTCTTAAACGCAGACGACATTGATACATAGAGCCCGAAATTAGTTTCAGCGGACGGTCACCCACTGATATGATTATTGCATTTATCAGCACACAAAAACCAAATGCGAGTTTGTGTAAAGTTTGCTATTCCAGTCCATTAAAAAGGATAGAAAACATTGTGGGAGAGGGAAAAAAGTCTGGCTATCAACATTTTCTCTTTTTTCCACAATATTTTCAAATGTGAGTTTGTGTAAAGTTTGCCATTCCAATCCATTTCTGCACATATCTGTCTAATGACATTTATTAATTCTTGTCATTCTGATTTGAAGAAAATTTTAGTCTTTTGTTACTATTTTCTCTTTCAGGAAAAACAGCCATATTGGTGTTGCAATTATTGAATATAAACGTCTTTTTATTAATGCAAGTACACTTGATATTTCAATAGAAAGAGAAACGAAAGTAATACAGAAAATTAATTATACAGCCGAACGTATATAGCAATACAGAAAAACAACTATACAGCCAAGATGAACGCTTTGGAGCAGATATTTGTTCAAAATGTTGAGGTGTAGATATACATGTATACCGACACGTACAGAATAATTCAACTATGCCTGTGAAAAGGGGGCTTAATGCAGCTGTAAAAAATATTGATTCATGTCAACATGAGCAGTCAATGCAAGCTGACACAGGTCGAAACTTTTTTGTCAATTATATATTTTCTGCATGTCTAAGGACCAGCCTACTACATGATTCGGTCGGTTGTTAGACGAAATGGATTTAATGGATGCATAATTGTGATGACTTACTTAGTATCATGTATCACGGAGACCCATTAAACCTCCTTTTGCCAGGGCTTGCCTCAGTTATGGAAAATAAAACGTCTTTTGACAAATGGCTTGCAACACGCGAAAAGGGGCATTCAGACATTTGCGTAAAGTGTCGTCTCGGATCAGCCTGCGTAGTCCGCGCCGGCTAATCCGAAACGACACTCTGTTTTTATGCCATTTTCTGTTTTGTGAAAGTCTACTGTAGCACAAAATCTACCGTGGTCGTAAAGTGCCGTCTCGGATCAGCCTGCGCGGACTGCGCAGGCTGATCCGAGACGACACTTTACGCAAATGTCCGAATGACCCTTTTCGCGTGTTGCAGGCCAAATGCAAGTCTATTTGATATTTCAATGGAAAGAAAAACGAAAGTTATACAAAGAAATAATTATAAAGCCAAGATGAACGCATTTATAAAGCAAATATTTGTCCAAAATGTTGAGATGTAGATCTACACCGACACTTGCATAATTCATTTATGATCCATGAAAGTGCCCTTCACAATTTAAGTTAACTTTTCGACGAGTGAAGATGCAGATCAAATTGCATAAAACGTGCAACCTGATCTTTGATCTATTCTCTCCGCTTTGATGAAGCGCTTAGGGAAAATATTTCTCAAGTTGCATTTTTTGTACACGTCGTTTTCTTAGACTGAAATCATGTTTATTAGATTTGTTCGGCGTTCTACGTGTTGACACTTTACTAACGCTTTGTTCACCATGCAGCAGACGACTTCTGAAACATTTTAGCGAAAGGATAAATCGCTCATTGTGAGCAGCTTACTTTTTTATAACAAATGTAATAAGTATGAAAAGTAAATCTAATTCTTTACCAAGCGACAAAAATTTTAGTATTGTCCAAATTGAAAGCATGTGTCCACGACAAAACATGAAATTTGTCTTTCATAGAGAAGAAAACAGCGTGGGAAAGGAGAAAATGCTGGTTTCCAGCATTTTCTCCTTTACCGACAATGTTTTTTAAAGGCTTCTTCCCCAGGGTCGTTAAAAGTCGGGATTGTGTAGTAAGGGATTAGACGATAAATTCATGTTGATTATCGAGACGTATTCTTGCTAGTCAACTACTACAACGTTTTTTTTCTGCAGGAGGCAATTACATGTAGTTAACTCTTTCATTGAAATAGAGAAATAAATAAGTAAGCATTACTCTAGCAAAAAGGAATTTAATGCACCTCTGTGATGCATTGTACCAACCAAGCCATCAGATAATTATCAATCCATAAAATCAATTTTGTCTAACAACCGACTGGATCATGAGGCAGACTGGTCCTTTGACATACAGAAAATTGACCAATAGCGAAAAGTTTCGGCCCAGGTCAGCCTGCACGGGCTGCGCAGGCTGACCTGGGTCGCTGCTTTTCGCAGTTGAATAAATCCCCCTTTTCACAGAGCATGGCTCAAGTAAACTATTCCTTTCAACGGCTACATATTCAGACCGCTGAAAGGTGAAGAAACAGTCAGTCATAATTATAAATAAAGTAGTGGACAGTGTAGATCAGAGATCAAACTGTACGTTCTGTGTAGTCTGATATCTGATCTACACTGTCTACAAAAGCTGCTTGTGTCGTCTATGGTAAGGAAAAGAGCTAAGCAAACATAGCGCATATTTATTATTTTTTTATGCTATTCAAACATACAATGTTTATCATGTCTGAATTCAAAACGTATGTTAACTCTTAGGCTGCTAAGCGCGACTCAAGGACCTTTTGCGGACAGTGTAGATCAAGATCAGACTGTACATAACGTGCAGTCTGATCTTGAATCTACACTGTCCGAGAAGGCGATATCTTTCCCTCCGATATACCTTTGAAATAGAAAAATCTTGGTTTTTACTACCGGCTTGAAAGTTTCAATTCACTAATTTAGCAGGATAATGATTAAACATTGCCTTATTCTTCTAAGCAAACACCACTGAAAAGATGAAAGAATGTATAGAAATATTTCAATTAGTATTTTCAATGAGCCTGGTGGTTTCGCTTTCGCTCATCAGGGCAACGTTGTCCTGCTGAGCGAAAGCGAAACTTTTTGGCACGTTGAAAATACTAATTGTAGTGTCATTTCTCTTTTCTTTTATATTTTCTTGTTCCTCTACACTTCTTCTTTTTATAACATAGAAATATTTCTATATAATAAGTAATGGTTATGTAGTCCTATGTGCGCATGTACTATTTGATGTAATTTTAATTTTCCGAAAATTTGCGGCTACACGGTTAGAATTCACGATTAGAGAATTAATCAGTAAGGGGTTTTGGGTCTTTTGGTCAAGAAATAAGTTCCGCTGGTTTTAGTTCGCTCATTATCTGTATAAACTAGAATAAAAGAGATGAGGTTTTTTTCAAATCTGTATGTGGTTACAAACACAATTTACCAATATCCTGCTAGATAAGTGAACTGAAACTTTTAAGCCGAGAGTAAAAACCCAAATTTTGCAGTATCAACGGTATTTTATAGGCAGAAAATATCTTCTTATCGAACAGTATAGATCCAAGATCAGAATGCATGATCTGTGAAGTCTGATCTTGATCTACACTACCCACAAAAAGGTCAGTGAGTCGCGCTTAGCGGTCTAAGGGTTAATTATTGACAGAAGGCTAACATTAAAAAGCTACGTATGCCTTTAAGCCTTCCTCATTCATTTCATAAAACTCAAAACGCCTATAAACGTTTCAAGAGGATTAGCGGCTTTTGTCATATATGGACTTACTACTTGAAAAATAACACAAACGGCAAACAAGTTAGACTACACAACTTTTGAATATTGAAATGCATGCACAAGTTTTGGCCACAATATAATATAAAAAAATGTACACCCTACAGACTAATTTCCTACTGTAGCAATTTTGCAGTAGTCGGCTTTGAAAGGTACTTTTAAAATATAGGTATTCATTCTAATCAATAGTTTAAAATGCCAGAAAAACCAGAAAAATGTGTTAAAAAAACATTGTCAGTAAAGTAGCTCTCTCTCTCTCTCTCTCTCTCTCTCTCTCTCTCTCACACACACACACAAAATTTCTCTCTGAAACAGTTTCATTGCACCGCCCTATAGTTTTGTATTAATCATATTGTCATGCATACGGCAATGACTCTTAAAGCCTAGGAAAATGAAAAATGTATTTGAATAGTAAGACTTCAAGACTAAAATTTGAAAAGTAAGTGTTTTTTGTCAATTCTATCTCTCAATTTACTAGACAGTGTACATGTAGATCCAAGATCAGATCGCGCGTTCTGGGCAGTCTGATCTTGGATCTACACTGCCTCTATAAGAATCGATACATTATGTTCAGCCCTATTTATCTCTGCCAGACGACCAAATTCTGTATGCGTTCATATTCACAGCATTTACAAGCTACATGTAAAATGTGACCAAAATCATAGTATTTATCTTTGAACAGGTAGAAAACATTTTTGGGACAATGAGAAAATGCTGGTACCAGTATTTTCTCCTTTTTCCACGATGTTTTCAAAAGCTGTATGGTGCAGGGTCATCGCGAGCTTGTGTGGTACAGTGTTGAGGATAAGACATTGTTATGACTGCAGTAAAAGGACACCCGGTGTTGTGACATCCTGTTAGGCTTTACTTAATGTTGATGTTTCGCTACACTTAAACAGGCAAATATAAGCTGCCTTTGCAACCTGCAAAAAACAAGATCAGACTTAACAGGACGTGAAACCTGATCTTGGATCTACTTCACCCATATGTTTAGTCAAGCCCGTAAGATAAGATTGTCTTTTCGAGCCATCTAAACAGGCTTCAGCATCCAATTACGTACTAGGCGTTGTAACAGCCTGTTACTAGATTACAGAATTTTTAGCCTGTCCATACTAAAAGCAAGCACAGATTTCATATTACAAGACGAAAAATGTGGGGCAAATTATGCGATCTGTTATCGAAAAGGTAAAAAGCATTGTGGGAAGAAATAAATACTGGCTACCTGCATTGCCTGCTTTTCCAGTACTGTTTTCAAAACCTTTCTTGTCAAGATTAAAATAACAAAGGATCGTTTACCAAAGGCTCAACAGCAGAATAATTCACCTCCTTAATCCCTAACCTGCTAAATGAATGAAATGAAACTTTCAAGTCGATAGAAAAATACAGTCAAACTTCGGAAGCTCGAACACCCCTGGGACTAGGCAATTTGTTCGAAATATCGGTAGTTCGACGTATCCATATTTCAAGGTACGAAGTGGTCAGTGAACGAGTTACATGTATTCTTATTGCATATTTATGACTTTTGTATTTGGAAATATCGCACAGAACACACCACATGCCTTTGTCATTTTACAGGAATTGGCTGTCAAATTGGTGAAAATGGCTTGTTTTCGGCCGAAATGGATACGCTCTGTTAATGTTTTTCATTTTTGAGAGTATCTATTTCCGCCGAAAGCAAGCTATTTTCACCAGTTAAACGGCCGATTCCTGGGGTCATTTTCTTTGCACATATCTAAAAGTCATTTCATCAGAAAAGAAAGGAAATTTGCAGATATCGAGAGCGAAACATCACCTTGTTTATGTTCTAATTATAACTTCTATCAACGCTACATGTGCAGATTAAGATCACGGTTGCGGTTAATGAAACCTAATTGTTGAAAAGCAATACTCTTCATGAAAACATAGTGTCACAAAAATGACTTGACCACTAATTTAGGTCAACCACCTCGAAAAACAAAAAATTAAAAGCAAAGCGATTATTCAATCACAGCTATACAATTTGTAATTGACACTTTGATCAAGTGTGTGTATATTTTACAGTAAGTGTTAAAAACATGCACCTTATCCAATATTTGACAGACGATTACCGGCGTATCCAATTAACAATGTAGGTGTGAAAACAACGTCTGATTGTTGACTAACCCTTTGTTCGACTTCTGAGGGGTAAAATACACAGGAAAATGAACGACGGGACCCTGATATGTGTTCGAAAGTTCCAATTAAGGGTTGTGCGAGCTTTCCGAGATAGAACAATATGAATTATATAGAGATTTTGCCGGGACCGATATCGTTGTTCAAGCTTTCTTTGGTATTCGAAATTACCCATATTCGAGCCACCGAAGTTTGACTGTATGAATTTTGCTATTTCAAAGATATTTATAGGAGAATAAATATCTCATTATCGGACAGTGTAGATCCAAGATCAGACTGCACGTTTTGTGCAGTCTGATCTTGATCTACACTGTCAGCAAAAGGTCCTTGAGTAGCGCCTAGCAGCCAAGCCGATAGTAGAAACTAAATCTTGCTATTTCAAAGATATTTATAGGAGGATAAATATCTCCTTATCGGACAGTGTAGATCCAAGATCAGACTGCACGTTTTTGTGCAGTCTGATCTTGATCTACAATGTCCGCCATAAGTCCTTGAGTCGCGCTTAGCAGCCTGGGGGTTAAAACCGATCACAATTTTAGTTGCAATTGCGGTCAGTGTAGATCAAGATCAGACTGCAGGATCTTGTATCTACACTGTCAAGTTTAAGTTTGATGGGATATGCCTACCAAAAACAGCAATATAAGTCGCAATAATCATCTTGATCTCTCCTTTTTGCCAGAAAATGTCCATTATAAATTATCTCGTCGATTTTTTTTCTTAGACGGTATCCTGCTAAATAACTGAAATGAAACTTCTAAGCCAGTATTAAAAAACCTAAATTTTGCCATTTCAAAGGTATATATTAGGAGAAATATCTCCTAACCGGACAGCGTAGATCCAAGATCAGACTGCACGTTCTGTGCAGACTGTTCTTGATCTACTCTGTCCGCAAAACGTACTTGAGTCGCGGTTGGTAGCCTAAGACTTAACTCCTAGAAACCTTTACAATCACAATAATGGATGACTAATTTCGGAAGAGTAGACCAAGATCAGATTGCGCATGTATGCAGCTTGATCTCTATCTTCACTTTCAACTATTTTGATTTCAGTCAAATCATCTTCATAGACATATGTAACTGACATCGCGAAAAAATTACTTAGTGTTTCCGAATATATTTCGCTAGGTTAATGCAGGAGGGATGAAAACTGCCGCTGAAAGCACGCTGAGAGCTTTATCTGATTATAAAAATGTTTTGCTTTTTTTTATATACAGTCCAAATATATTTTTCATTCTCTTAACAGGCGTTTGCTTGCTTCTTTGTTTGTACAAGTGTTTGACGCCGTTTTCAATATTATCCTAGTTATATCGCGGCGACCAGTGCACATTTCCATGTTTTCTTGCAGTTTCTGTTACCCGGGATATTCTTCCCAAGTCACTGACTGCTTTTCGTCTGAACCATCGTCGAAACAATGATCAGCGGTTAAAGAGGAATGAATCGCGATGACTATTATTAAACTTCGAAAAGAAATTGCCTGAGGATTCGAACCAGCGACTTCCCGTTTCAAGCCCGTGTGCTACCGACTAAAGGCGCTCAACATATGGCTTACAACACGCTAAAAGGGGCATTCGGACATTTGAGTAAAGTGTCGTCTCGGATCAGCCTGTGCAGTCCGAGACGGCACTTTGCGACTACACTAGATTTCGTCCTACACTAGACTTGCGCAAAACAGAAAATAACCTAAAAACGGAAAGTTTCGTCTCGGATCAGCCTGCGCGGACTGCGTAGGCTGATCCGAGACGACACTTTACGCAAATGTCCGAATGCCCCTTTTCGCATGTTGCAGGCCAATTATTGTGTGATAGTATTTTCGGTAAGTCACCGTAATTATTTCTATAAGGAATAGTATTCACCTCTCCACCAGACGACACAATTTTAGATTTTCCAAATCAAAAGCATTTTGCAGACGACAGAATAATGAAATTTGTTATTGATAGGATAGAAAACAATGTGTAAAAAGGAGAAAATAATAATGGTTTTGCAACGAATTCTGCATTCTTGCCTATATCGCCCTAAAATTACAATAAATGGGACATTTTTCAGTAGATATGAGCCATGCTCTGTGAAAAGGAGGCTTATTGCAACTGCGAAAAGTATCGACCCAGGTCAGCCTGCGCAGTCCGCGCAGGCTGACCTGGGCCGAAACTTTTCGCTATCAGTCAATTTTCTGTATGTCAAAGGACCACTCTTCCTCCAGATTCAGTCATTCATTAGACTAAGTGGATTTTATGGATCCGTATTCATGTTATGACTTGCTTGGTATAATGGATCACGGAGATACATTAAGCCCCCTTTTGCCATAGCATGGCTCAATAATTGTTGCAGTCCGTTTCCTTTGTACACAATGTTTCTGAACACGTAAGTCATGCTCTGTGAAAAGGGGGTTTAATGTATCTGCACAAAGTGTCATCTTGCACAAACTATCAATCCATGTCAGCCTACGTGGACTGCGCAGGCTGACATGGATCGAAACCGTTTGCTATTTCTAAACATTCTGCATGTCAAGGACTACTCTAAGTCACAATTTAAATGATTTCATGGATGACTTGCTTGAAGTATCGCATCACGGAGATGCAGGAAACCCCCTTTTTTCCAGAGCATGGCTGATATGACGATGTACTTTGTACTAGTCTACCAATAGAACGTTCTGTCTGCCAGCTAAAGTTGTGTATATCGCTCAGCGAGGCTGATTCAACACGGGGTAGTATTTCATACTTTATCCTCGTCAAACAGAATAAAATAGAGTTAAAATTGTGTAATTGAAGTATTATACGTAAGAGCATAAAGAAAAAGGATTTTGAATAGGTTTGTATTCATTGAATAAATGCCCAATTGTATGTATTTCACAGCAAAACTGCAAAGTGAAAGGTTTCCTTCTCTTATCTATTTCTAAATCATGTCATTCAGAAACTAGCGATCAATCATTTAAACCTGGCCCTGCTAAATAAGTGAAATGAAAATTTTAAGCCGGTAGTAAAAACCCAAATTTTCCTATTTCAAAGGTATTTTCTTTCTTGTGGGGAGAATTATGTCCTTATCGGACAGAGTAGATCAAAGATCAGACTGCACGTTTTGTGCAGTCTGATCTTGATCTACACTGTCCGCAAAAAGGTCAATGAGTCACGCTTAGCAGCCTAAGGGTTAAGAAAGTGGACAACCGTTTGACAATTCTTTCGCCTCCCCCCTCTGTCTGTCTGTCTGTCTGTCTGTCTGTCTGTCTGTCTGTCTTTCTTTCTTTCTTTCTTTCTTTCTTTCTTTCTTTCTTTCTTTCTGTTTGTCTCCTACCCTCTCTCTCTCTCTCTCTCTCTCTCTCTCTCTCTCTCTCTCTCTCTCTCTCTTCCGCCAATGACCCATACAATACATTTTGATTGCACCGTCCTATAACTCAGTTTTTATCATACTGTCATAACCGACCGACCGACCCAGTCACCCACCTATCAATCAATCAATCAATCCATGCACCCATCCATCCCAAATTATCGCTGATTCATATTGCCATAAAAACGAAAAAAAAAATTAGATCGCGGTCATTTAATTTTGCTTCAGTCTCCTACATGTCTGTTTCAAATTTTACAAATACAAGAAGTTTGTCACAGCCAGTTAGGAGACTACCCGTACGTAGAAGAGGATTGCATTCATGCTCTATAAAGTCACCTCAAGGTCGGTTATGATACGAGCCATGCTCTATAAAAAGGGGCCTTAATGCATCTGCAAAAAGTATCGACCTTTTTGCTATTGGTAAGTTCTCTTCATGTGCAAGGACCATTCGACTTCATGATTCAGCCGGTTGTTGGACAAAACGAAATTTATGGATCCATAACTACGTGATGACTTGCTTGGTAAAACGCTTCACTGAGATACACTAAACCTCCCTTTGCCAGAGGGCGGTTCATACATTTATCGGAAATTTACCTACAACCCGAATAGATTTAATTATAATCATAACCATTTTATTCAACTATATTTTTTTCAATACATTTAGGCGGATGAGTTCGGTTCAATGACCTTATGCGGACAGCGTAGTTTAAGATCAGATAGCACAGAACGTGCAGTCTACACTGTCCATTACAGTGGCATTTTTCCAGTAAAAATTACATTGGAATCGCAATGTTTGGACATCCAATTGTCACATCGTTTTACAATTCCACACCCATGAAAACACGGTTTGTATGAAGTTTTAAAGCTAACCAATAACGCAAAAAAAAAACAAGTGTGAGAAGAACAGTTTGAGAAGGTAGACCTCCCCCCCCCCCCCCCCGCATCCTTTAATTAGGGTCTTCTTTAACTCTTAATCACACAACAACACAAAAAATTAAAGTAGCCAAAATTGAAAGTATTTGCAGATGACAAATGAATAGTGGCTCAAATAATGATCTATGTCTTTGAAAGGGTAGGAAACATAGTGGGAAAAGGAGAAAATGCTGGTTACCAGCATTTTCTCCTTTTCCCACGGTGTTTTCAAAGGCCTTTTCATGCAGGGTCGTTGAAAGTCACTATTGACACAGACGAAAGACCCGAATAGGGGATCTGTCATCGTATAGTGTATGTAAAAAACCATTGAGAGCGGAGTAATTACCAAATTCAAAATTGGTCTGGCAGGTTAGCCCCTTAATCAAACAATTCCGGATTCTAAAGATCTTCAGCAAAAAGCCTTTACAAAACATTGTGGGAAAAGGAAAAGTATTATTTCCTTTTCCCACCAATTTTTCCACTATTTGAAAATCGCATCTTTTCAGCCGCATTTAATTTGTCGTCTGCAAATGCTTTCAAATTAAACGACTTTCAGATATTGTCGTCTGGTAAAGAATTAACTCTTTACAAAACGACAAAAATCTTGACTTGTCTAAACTGAGAGCACTTGCAGACGACAAATTGAATGTTCCTTGAAAGGGTAGAAAACATTGTGGGAAAAGGAGAAAATGCTGGTTACCAGCATTTTCTCCTTTTCTCACGATGTTTTCAAAAGGTAGTTTCTTCAGGTTGTTAAAACACGGGATTGTGTGGTAAAAGAATGAAGAGTTCATCATAATACGGGCAATACATGTCAAGTCGCGGGGACCCGTTGTGTACGTACTATTCATACGATGGGGATAGAATAAAGTCGGAAGGAAAAACGTACTTGATCTATGTATAGGATAAACAACAGGTTGGTATAAATTTAGAAAGATTAGATTGTATATACTACTGTTTTTCCTGTCGTGAACGTTTCCGTTTTTTAATTACATACTGTTTTTAACTTGAGAATCAGAAACTGATCATCATCATCATCACCATCATCACCACCATCATCATTATCGATGATAACAGAAGTCTATCTTGCTGTCTTTCTCTTTAAATGTGTCTCTCTCTGTCTGCCTGTTTCAATTTGTCCTCCCACGCTCCCTTTCACGCTCTGTTCCTCCCTAACCCGTTCGTTCGTTCGCTAGTTTGTTCGTTTGCTCGTTCGTTCGTTCGCTTGCTCGGGAACCCGGGACTCTGTGATAAAGAGCTGACCCCTTACTCTCAATTGAGGGGCCTTTCACAGCTATAGTTGCATTTGCGACCAGTGTGGATCAAGATCAGACTGCACAGAACCTACAGTTTGATTCTACTCTGATCTACATTGCCTACTTTGGTTTGACATTCGTAACAAAAGCAACCTTGAAGCTGCAATTATTTTGCGTATTAATTCCAGACAGAAAAGGTCTGTTTGGCGCTTGGGCCTAAAGACCCAAAATAATTGATACATTGATTGATTGTATGATTGTTTTCAACAATATTTCAGTTATATCGCGGCGGCTGTTGCACTAATCCTTTCTTTTCTGGAGCTTCTTATACCAGTACTTGGCACAATATTCCCCCCAAGCCACTGGCTGCTTTCTCACATAACCATCGACGAAACCATTGATCAACGGTGAGAGAGAAATAAAAACTGATACAGGAGATCACTCCTTTCTTACTGCATAGCTTCTTCCTGTATACTAGTAAAATAAATACCTAGCAACTGCATTTGAGAGAATGTCTTTAGCTCAGTGGTTAAGGTGTTGGTCCTTTTAAACCTCGAAAAACGAGGATCTCTAATGTGCGGGTTTGAATGCCGGCCGGGGCAGTCTATATTTGAGCTATGCATTTGTTGCGAACTTCCATGTTCAAAATCCTCGGAAAGAAATTGTGCGAGCCGAAGATTCAAACCAGCGACCCCCCCCCCCCCCCCTTGTATTCAAGTCCAGTATGCTACCGACTGTGCTACCGGTGCTCAGTAGATCCAAAATAAACAAATGATTGCAATTCAAAGAATTTGTTTGTCGGAGTCTTTCACAAAATAACGTTCTGTGCAGTCTGATCTTGATCCACACGGTCCGCAAAAAGCCGTCTGATCTTAATACACAATATCTACAAAGAACATCCTCTGTTGTGCTTCGCCCTCTAGGGGTCTAGTAGCCGAGCCCCGGTAGCGTAGTCGATAGGTCGTTCCCTTCTGCTACATTTTGCAAAGCATTGGCTCCAACTGCATTTGAATTTAACTTTCGGATCTCAGAGTTAAAAAATATTTTGTTTCCAGGTAAAATGACCCTGAGGAAAAAGCCTTTTGATAACATTATGGGAAAAGGAAAAAATGCTGGTAACCAGCATTTTCTCCTTTTCCCACAATGTTTTCTATCCTATCAAAGACAAATCTTATTAATTGAACAACATTTAATCTGTCGTCTGCAAATACTGTCATTTTCGACGGGTCTAAAATTTTATTGCTTGGTCAGGAGTTACAGCAGGTTGAATAATTGAGATATATTCTGATATCTCGAACAGATTGATAGTTCAAACGCACCTCATAGTCCCTGACATTACGAATTATCGAAGGTTAATTGCAATTTCTCCCGGCGGATGGTCATTTTCACTCAGAGAGGATAATGTTGTTTCGGTGGGTTACTATGGCAACGTATTTCGCGATTCCGCGGCGACATCCTCGATGCGACAACGGTAGAACGCGTTTTATCAATAAAATTTCGATCAATAATATGTACTGCGTTTAGAGTCTCTTTAACTGTATTCCAAAGCCAATTCCAGTGCATGAGTACATAGACCTGCTTTAATAGAACTACTTTCAGTCTATAAATGTGAATTTGTAAGTGCTTTTACGGCAATGTTTCATGTTGATAATCGTTTAAATGATTCGATTTCATAGGAAGGATTCTTAAATCAAATAGAGGCTGCACTCGTACATGTATCAGATAAGTCTCTTTTTTTTCGTTTCTAAAGCACGTCTGTTTCGTCTTTTACCCTTTACCAGACGACAAAATTCTAGACTGTACCAAATTGAAAGCATCTGCAGACGACATATCGAATGTGGCTCAAATGATGAGATCTCTTTGAAAACATTGTGGGAAAAGGTGAGAGTGTTGGTTACCAGCATTATCTCCTTTTCCCATATATATACTCTTTCAGCGCCAAATAAATAACCTCGACCTCTTTCGACGGCTCTAAATACAATCCATTGAAACTTACAAAGATTTTGATTGTATAGGCTTGACTACACAAGCGGACGGTATAGATCAAAGATCAGACTGCACGTTCTGTGCAGTCTGATCTTAATCTATGCCGTCCGCAAAAGCCACTGTTTTCGCCTATGGCGCCGAAGGGTTAAAACATTTCCTGAGGGTCCCTAAAACATAGCATTGTCATGTGAAGGGTAAATCCTCTAACATAATAGTCACATTAAAAGATGCCTAATGCAGACTCTGACGGTGTAGATTCGGATCAAATATCAGACTAAACATTCTGTGCAGTCTGATCTGTGTTTTAGATCTCAGAAAAAAATGTGAAAAAAGGATCATTTACATCATTTACATCTTACCAGTAATTCTTTTTATCTAAAATGCAAGTCTGGTAATATTCATTGATTGATTAATTTATTGATTCATATAGGTAGGTAGGTAGGTAGGTAGGTAGGTAGGTAGGTAGGTGGCTGGATAGGTAGGTAGGTAGGCAGGTAGGTTGGTTGGTTGGCTGGTGGATAGGTCGGTCGGTCGGTCGGTCGGTCGGTTCATTCATTCATTCATTCATTCATTCATTCATTCATTTGAACTGTCCATTGTTTATTTTATCCTATGTTTATCATTTCAAACCACCCTTATACTGCCAATGGCGAATAGGTTTGTGGATGGAATAACTCAAGATCAAACCGTAGAGATCAAGTTGTCTGGTCTTGGATGTACCGCTACCTAATGCTTTGAGCTGTAACCAAACTCATTTCACATAAGGGCTCAACTTCAAGACTTCGAAAATGTCAGTTTTAATTAGTTGACAGCAGGGAGATTTAAGGGGAAAAAAACACTTAAGCCATTCTCTGGCAAAGGGGAGCTTACTGCATCTCTGTGATGCATGATACCAAGCAAGTCATCACATAATCAGGGATCATAAAATCCATTTTTTTCTGATAGTCGACTGAATCATGAGGTTAAAGGAAAAAGTATGGGCACAGGTCAGCCTGCGCGGATTGCGCAGGCTGGCCCGGGTCGATACTTTTTGCAGATGCAATAAGCCCCCTTTTCACAGAGCATGGCTCAATTCTATCTTTCCTTGGAAAAATTTTCCTTTGATATTTTTTTCTACTTCTATGTATGTTTGTAATTAGCCCATACATAAAAAAGGAACGATAGGTATAAACAATAGTTTTCAAACTGCTACTTGATACTGTAGCAGAAGACCAAAAGGAGGCAAAAGGAAATCAATAGGGGCAAAAAGACGGGTTCAAAATTGTGTGCCGAGTAGCGCAGTATGTGGCGTAGCTGGTTCGAATTCCCATATCGGAAAATTTCTTTCCGGGGATTGATGATAATCATTCAATCAGGACAGCTTGGATAGACGCATTGGCCGTCGCGAAATAGATATACAATGTAACAGAAATAATGTTGAAAACGGAATTAACACAGTCAGTCAGTCAGTCAGTCAAATCAAATCAAATCAAATCAAATCGATCGATCGATCGATCGATCGATAGATCAATCAATCAATCAATCAATCAATCAATCGGTCAATCAAATTTGTATTCTATATAAGTAGTAAAGGACGAGAGACTAGGGACACACCCAGGGCTTGGGTGTGTCCCTAGTCTCTCGTCCCTGAGTGCCCTACATCACCGTCCCTGACAAAAATTTGTCCCTAGTTGCCGTCCCGAAAGAATTTTTTTTTTATTTTGTCCCTAGGCTCTCGTCCCTGAGAGGGATTTAGCATTCAAAATGGCGGCCGTGTGGGTGGTACTCTGGGGCAAAAAATGCCCCAGGCTCTCGTCCCTGAGCGGAATTTTTTGCAAAAAAGGGAAAAGGGGGGGAGTTTTTCCTAGGCTCTCTACCCTGAGAGGGATTTAGCATTCAAAGTGCCGGCCTTATGACTGACAGGCTGGGTAAAAAATGGCCAGATCACTGAGTTGGACTTAGTTTTTTCACCCTATGGATGATTTTTTCTCTTTCTAATTGCCTGACCATTGAGTTGGACTTAGACTTTTTTCTGCATCTCTATGAATGATTTCTCTTTTCTAAAAGGAAATTTATCTTATATCACTGAGTTGGTCTTAGCTTTTTTCCCCTATGAATGATTTTCTCTCTTTCTAAAAGGTTGACCATTGAGTTGGACTTAGTCTTTTTACATCTCTATGAATGATTTTTTCTTTCTAAAAGACTGAGCACTGGGTTGGACTTAGTCTTTTTCTGCATCTATGAATGATTCTTACTCTTTGCAGTATAACTCTCTGGAGTATAACTCTTTTGGAACGCGTCTCTTCTAAAAGAAAGATAGAACTTTCGTGGTAGATGGTTAGTCCTGAAAAGGACTGTTGGGTTAGCTCTGAAAAGAGCTGTGACAATTTTGAAGAAATGACAACTTGAAGATAGAACTTTCGTCTGACAGCTTGAAGATAGAACTTTCGTCTGACATCTTGAAGATAGAACTTTCGTGGTAGATGGTTAGTCCTGAAAAGGACTGTTGGGTTAGCTCTGAAAAGAGCTGTGACAATTTGAAGAAATGACAACTTGAAGATAGAACTTTCGTCTGTCAGCTTGAAGATAGAACTTTCGTCTGACATCTTGAAGATAGAACTTTCGTGGTAGATGGTTGGTCCTGAAAAGGACTGTTGGGTTAGCTCTGAAAAGAGCTGTGACAATTTGAAGAAATGACAACTTGAAGATAGAACTTTCGTCTAACAGCTTGAAGGTAGAACTTTCGTCTGACAATTTGAAGAAATGACAATTTGAAGAAAAGATAGAACTTACGTCTGACAATTTGAAGAAAGGTAGAACTTTCGTGGTAGATGGTTAGCCCTGAAAAGGGCTGTTGGGGTTTCCCTAAAAGGGACCTGGTTTTGGAGGTTGTGTTTTTAAGCACAACCTCCAACCTTTCTGCAGGCTGGACAGCTACTTGCTGCCCGCCTCTTTAGCCTCTTCAACTGCTGTTCATCCAGTCCAAAGTCCAAAGAGAACGAAGGCTCAGCGTCATCGTTCCAATCTTCGGTAGAAGCCACTACGAACTCCTTCTTCTTCTTGTCGTCCATCTTTTTTCTGGATGATAGCTGCGCAAGCTCGCTAAAGCTCATATCTCTTAAAGCACACTCCATATTGTCTACAAGTCGAAGAGAATGAACGATGTGCGGGAAATGACACTGGGTTTTATAGGTTTTCAGACGGATTGAACTAGTTGACCCATGACGTCATTTTCTCCTATGTTTTTCCCGCGTCGGCGTTTCATGCTGTTTTGGCTCCAAATTAATGTTATCCAATCAGATTCGCCGTTGTTTTTTCTATTACTAAATGTTTTACTGTTGACCAACCCGTGGGTTTGTTACATTTTCTTGTTCGGGGGATTTTATTGTTGACCAATCCGTGGGTTTGTTACATTTTCTTGTTCGGGGATTTTATTGTTGCCCAATCCATGGGTTTGTTACATTTTCTTGTTCGGGTTAGAAAAAACTAGAGTTTAACTAACCTATGACTTTTTTTGATTGTGAATCTTTTGAGTTTTTTGACAATTTTGAGTTTTTGACAATTTGAAGAAAGATAGAACTTTCGTGGTAGATGGGTAGCCCTGAAAAGGGCTGTTTTGTTTTTTTGGAGGCTGTGTTTTTTCCAGTTCTAATGGCAACACCCGAAATTCGCTTGGCAAATGGGGCATGCTGTAATCTTCCTCCCAAATTCGATATCAACCAAGATGATATCCGGTGTTGTCTTTAATAATAGCTGAACTAATCTTTCGCCGAGATCTTTGTATGGTTGTGTTATACGTCGCAGTTGGTTTTGTTCCTCCTCTCCTACGAGATGAGTGGTTAGTTGCAATAACTGCTGTCCGGCATTTAGATACTCTTGGAGAGCCTCACGTAGTTGATGATTTAGTTCTTCCATATTGATATTGCTTCCGAATATTGACACTGCTTTCGAAGTGATCGTTAGCTGAGAGTCAAAGAAATGGTGAATGTGTGAAAAATAACGCAAGGGTTTATACGTTTAAGGAGGATTGAAATTTTTTAAAGAGCTCACCCAGGGTAGAAAACACATACATTTTTTCCATGCTACGTTTCATGCTAATATAGCAAAAAAGTTATGAGACGTTGTATGGGAAAAATGTAACCAGAACAAGTCTTTTGGGGGAAAAACAGAATGAAGAACTCTATTGTTTTTGAACTTTTATTTATTGAACTTTTATTTACTGAACAGAACTAAACATTGAAACATTTTTTTGCAATGCATCATAAAAAAATTTCTTGACAATGAAAAAAAATTTCTTGACAATGAAAAAAATCACAATGAAACATTTTTTTGCAATGCATCATAAAAAAATTTCTTGACAATGAAAAAATTTCTTGACAATGAAAAAAATCACAAGCAAACATTTTTTTGCAATGCATCATAAAAAATTTCTTGACAATGAAAAACATTTTCTTAACAATGAAAAAATCGCACTGAAATATTTTTTCACAATGAATTATTCACAACGATTTAATCATGATGAAAAAAACACACTGAATTATTTTTTCGCAATGAATTATTTACAATGAATTAATCGCAAAAAAACAGTATATAACAAATTTTATGCAATGTAAATTCGCAAACACCACGAGTTTCATATTTGTTTTCATATTCCTACCGTTTTGTTGTTTTTTCTTGGTTGTTTTCGTTCTGTCTTTGGTTTTTTCGGGATCTTGAAATCAACGTGATTGTCAATGTTTTTCCCGTATTTGCCCTGCCCTGTCAATATTGGTATAGTTGGTTTTTGATCAACTCGCTGCTTCTTGTGGAGATGGTTACCATCTTCCTCAGATTTCCGCTTTGTTGTTTTTCTTGGTTGTTTTTCCTTTGGTTGATTTTTCTTTGGTTGATTTTTCTTCACAACACTTACGATAGAGTCCACTAAGTTGTGAAGATTGGATTTATCAAACTCGAACTCCACAGGAATCTTCACAGGAGTTGTTGAAATGCGCTGATCCTGTTGACGTAGTACCTCGATATTTCTACTGAGCTGATCAGTACTTGCGGTTAAAGTTTTAATTTCCTCCAAATGTCTGTTTAAAGTCTCCAGCTGATCTATGATTCGGATCATCATGCTATCTTGTTTCAAATTTAGCTGCTTTACCTCTTCATAAATGTTGTCAAACACTGTCGCTGGAATGATGGTTGTCGAATTTAACTCCGGTGGTGGATTGATAATTGTCGAATTCATAACTGATGAAAGAACGTCTCCATTGTTTTCCACTGATGGAAAATCGCCCAAGCTGATTTCATCTAAGTTGTGCTTCATATTGTAACTGACTCTGAATATTGATACTGCTTTCGAAGTGATCGTTAGCTGAGAATCAAAGAAATGGTGAATGTATGAAAATAACACCGAGCTTTATACGTTTACAGAGGATTGAAATTTTTAAAGAGGGCGGACCTGGCGGAAAACACCGGTATTGTACTGTGTGACACCGAATTAGGAGTGGTAAAAAACACCGATATAACCATCGATTTGATTGCACAATGTTAATGAAACGCCGACGCGGGAAAAACATAGGAGAAAATGACGTCATGAGTCATCTAGTTCAATCCTCCTGTAAAGCTATAAAGCCCAGCGATAATTTACATGAAATCATATTTGTTCCAGAATGGATCGAATTCTTGTATGCCCTCACTGTGCAAACAGATGTCTGATAGAGTGTGGAAAATGTTTTTCCATACTCGAGTATCTTGGTCAGAAGCATAACTGTCCAGATACAGATGAAGGATTTTATGATGATGATGAAGGTTCGACGATTTGCTGCGAACATTGTGGATGTGAAATCATCCCAGTGGATCGGACGGAAGAATCGTAGAGCTGGATGTCAATGTGAGATCCTTCAAAAAAGCCCTTTTCAGGGCTAACCATTTAGCACGAAAGATCTTTCTTCTCAAATTGTCAAAAGTAAAAAGACTTACAGTCATAACTAGAAAAAAGTCAAAAGTAAGAAGTAATTATTTTTATATTTTTTATTTCAAAAAGAACTTATGCACAATGAAAAAATCAAATCATGAACTGTAAAGACAAAAATGAATGAACTGTAAAAGACAAAAAATGAATGAAAAAAATCAAATCAGTCTTTTTTTGTTTATAATCAATATTGTATTGAAATCTTTTTTTCACTCAGTATGTTTTTTCTTTTTCTTTGAGATGTCAGATTCACATTTGGTTTTACGTTTTCTTTTCCTATCGTTGTTTTTTAATTCCACATCTGGACAGATTTTGTCCTCATGTTTTGTTGATTTGTAAAAGAAATAGTTCTTTGTTACTCGTTTTTTCTTCTTTTCGATGTTTTGCTGTTTTTCCTTTCCGTACGAACAACCCGGTTCTGCAGAAAATTCGTTGTTTTTTAGATCCAAAGTTTGTTGATTTCTTAGATTTTTTCGTAATGTCTCTAAATCATCTGCTATTTTGCAGATTTCTGAATCGCTGTTAGCCGCTGTGTCGCTCTGCATGTCTACGGTCTGAGTTTCAACCGATGAGGATGTAGCTTGTGGTGAACTTTTTTTCCATGTATTTTCACTGCAGAATGAATTTAGTGTCCCGACGAATTTCATATCTTTGAAACCACCAACGTTGTAAAATGATGGTGAAATCTCAATGTCGTGACTGTGTGGATTCACGTAGACAAAAACAATTGTTCCTAGCTGATTTTCTTTTTCTGGACATTCTTTGGCCCAATGTCCTGCTTCGTTGCATGTGAAACAAATATTTGTTCTCACACCATTCGCACCATATCGTTTGTCAATCATCGCTTGATCCAAAACTCTGTAGCTGGTAGTACGGTAAACATCTTTTTCTTCTAAATGTTGCTGGGATAAAAATGATCCCACATAGTTTCCGATATGTTTAACATTATACTTTGATGGTATATTGCTGATCTCATAATCGTGGGTGTGTGGATTAACATACAGATACACCCTCTTTCTAAGTGGTGATGTATTTTGCAGCTTTAACTCACTCATATTTTTTATCAGCTGTACTGACTGAGATCGAGTAGGAGAATGAATAGATTTTCACAACTAACGGCTTATTTATACACTGTTACAACGGAGAGGGTATATAAATTGCTAGTTTTTTCTCACTTCTGCATTATTGTCTTTTCACTCAGAGCTAAAACGATGGGTAAAAGAAAAAGAATAATAACCTATTCAGACAGTGAAAGTGACGATGAGGTGTTTCCACCAACAAAAAAGAAAAAAACTAGACCTTTGAAAGAAGAAAGTGACGATGAGGTGTTTCCACCAATAAAAAAGAAAAAAACTAAACCGTTGAAAGAAGAAAGTGACGATGAGGTGTTTCCACCAACAAAAAAGAAAAAAACTAAACCGTTGAAAGAAGAAAATGATAGCGACGATGAAAGTACCAACTCTAACTTAGACATGAAAAGTCTATATGATTTAACAGAAAAGGGTAATAAGAAGTCAAGAAAATTTAAAACAGAATCACATGTGCTGATGCTGAGTTTTAAGAAATTTGAAGAATTAACACCTCAGAGACTCCTTGGATTATTTGACGATGTTACCCGTGAAATCATTCGAAAGTTAAATGCTAACCCTACGGACATGATTAGGATTACCATCAATCATCCTTCGTTGGAAATAGGAATCCATATTCCTTTTTTAGCTGCAGACCAGTTACAAGGTGAAACTATGCTGAATGAAATTGAACGAGTTTTACAATCGAATACAGATTTCGTCTTGAACGATGGATTCATGACATTTGACATCACACATACAATACCACCAAGTGGTAGCGGAAAACCAAAATATAGATCGTCAGAATTAGATTCAAAGTTTTTTACCCAGAAGAAGCAATCTATTATTCAAATTGACAATCATGACCAACTATGTTTTGCAAGAGCTGTTGTTGTGGGAATTTGCTACAGTGAACGTGAAAACACCGAAGTATGGAATAGAAAATGGGATCGTATTCGTCGTTCAAACCGCCCTCTTCAAAAGACTGAAGCTGAGAAATTGTTACATGAAGCTGGAGTTTCACCAACACAGTCTGTAGGAATTGATGAATACAAAAAAATTCAAACAATCTTGTATGAAAAAGGCTATGTCATTAAAGTTCACCAACAGCATTCAAAAGTGGAAAAAATATTTAAACATCCAGAAGTGAAAGCCAATAGTAAGATCATACATTTGTACTTTCATCAAAACCATTATGACTACATTAAATCTATCAAAGGTTTTCTTAGTTGTGGATATTATTGTGAGTTCTGTGATGTGGGTTACCCTCACCGGGAAAGTCATGCTTGTTCAAATATCTGCAAAGGTTGTTATCGCGAAGGAAAATGTCCATCAGAATCAAAAGAATATGTTTGCAGTGTTTGCAGTAGACGATTTTTTAGTGCTGAATGCTTTGAAAATCACAGAAATGTTCAAGGTAAAGAAAAGAAATCCATTTGTGAATTAGTGAAACTCTGTTCGAAATGCGGTGCACAATATCATATCAGAAAGAAAAATCATGTTTGCAATGGAAAGAAAAGATGTCATATCTGTAAGAGAATTGTTAACTTTTCTCATCAATGCTATATTCAGCCTTACCAAAGTAAGTTGAACCATGACAACGATGACGAGACGAGTTCTTCTGTAGTCAAAAAACCACAGTTTATTTTCTTTGATTTTGAATGCAAACAAGACACAGGTGTACACATCCCAAATTATTGTATCGCACACAGAGCGTGTGATGAATGTATCGATAAATCACTTGATTTTCATTGTTCTACATGCGGTGAATTTGAAGAGGGTAGGGAAGTTATTTTTCAAGGTGAAAAAACTTTGAGTCAATTTTGCAACTGGCTCTTTTCAAAACATCATAAAGGGGTTACGGCTATTGCCCATAATTTCAAAGGCTATGACGGGCAGTTCATTCTTGACTATATTGTCAAAGTTGGGTTAAAACTTCCAAAATTGATCATGAATGGAAACAATATTATGAAGTTAGAACTGAACGGTGTACGTCTGATCGATTCTTTCAATTTCATGAGTTTTGGTTTGGCAAAATTTCCATCCACCTTTGGCCTTCAAGAAATGAAAAAAGGTTACTTTCCTCACTGGGCTAATACAGATGAATTTTGGAGTTACATTGGACCCTACTTGGATATGTCTTATTACAAACCCGACTCAATGTCTGAAGAGGCTAGGTCAAAATTTATAGTTTGGTATAATGACAAAGTTCGAAATGGTGAGGAATTCAATTTTCAGAAGGAGATGGAAATGTACTGTAGGTCAGACGTTGATATCCTCAGACGAGGGTGTGCTGAATTCAGAAAGCTGTTTATCGAACAGGGTGGTATTTGTCCATTTTTAGAGGCGATTACCATCGCAGATGCCTGTAACAAGGTGTGGCGAAGCAAATATTTACCAGAAAATCAAATAGCTATCATTTCAAGTAAAGACTCATCCAGACGTCGCTTTTCTATGAAAGCGATACGATGGGTTCAAAGCATTGCTCAGGAAAAAGGTATTAATATTCAGCATGCAAAAAATGGTGGTGAAGCTCAAATCGGGAAATATAGTGTAGATGGTTTTCACCATCAATCAAACACTGTTTATGAATTTCTTGGGGATTTGTATCATGGTTGTCCTGTATGCTATACAGATCGAAAACAGATCAATCCTATTAATGGAAAACCCATGTCTGAATTGTACGAACGTACTTTTGAACGTATAGCAGATATCGAAGACATGGGATATAATGTAGTGTACATTTGGGAACACGAATTTGATGCTAAGATGAAGGATAAAGAGTACAAAAAACACATTGAAAAGTTATATCCACATTGGGACCCTATCGATCCGAGGGATGGTTTGTCCGGGGGAAGATGTAATGCAATAAAAATTGGATATGATGTTGATGAAAAAACCAAAAAGGAAATCAAGTACATCGATATCTGTTCTCTATACCCTTATGTTTGTAAACACAAATCCTACCCTGTAGGTCAGCCAGAAATTTTGTCTACTGAGAATATTGATATGAACAATATTCGCCAATATGAGGGATTAATCAAATGCAAAGTTTTGCCTCCAACTGATTTGTTTCACCCCGTTCTTCCAGTTCACTGTAACAACAAAATGATGTTTCCCCTCTGTATGAAATGTGCAGAAGAAAGCTCAAACATTTGTAGACAAGGTGAAGAAGAGAGGGCTTTGGTCGGAACTTGGGTTACTTTTGAATTATTCAAGGCTCTTGACTGCGGTTATCGATTATTGCAAGTGTATGAAATTTGGCATTTCAATTCTGTGTCAGATCAGTTCTTTAAACATTATGTGGACAATTTCTTGAAAATTAAGCAAGAAGCCAGTGGTTATCCAGATAGCTGTCAATCAGACTCAGAAAAAGATCAGTTCGTTTGTGAATATGAGAAGGCAGAAGGTGTTCGTCTTGATCCAAGTTGTATTCAAAGAAATCCTGGGAGAAGATCATTTGCTAAGATTATGTTGAACTGCCTTTGGGGAAAATTAGCTCAGCGTGAAAAAATGATCCAGACGGAATACATCAGTGATCCGTCTAAATATTTTGAATTAGTCACCAATCCCAATTTCATTGTAAAGCATGTAGAAATCTTTGATGAGAACTGTTCATTCATCTTGGTTAACTATGAATCAAAGTTGGAACATATTGACACCCATGCTACAGCCAATGTGATAGTAGGTTCTTACGTAACAGCTTATGCAAGGTTGGAATTGTACAGTGTTCTTGAAAAGTTAAAAGATAGAGTTCTGTATTTCGATACAGATAGTTGTATGTACATTCACGACCCCGAATTATGGAATCCCCCTATTATTAACAGCCGGTTAGGAAAATGGACTGATGAAGAGCCTGCTTGTAAAATTACTCAATTCAGAGGACTTGGACCTAAGAATTATGCTTACAAAATGAAAACAAAAGATGGAAAAGAGATAAGCAAATGTAAAGTAAAGAGGATTACTCTGGATTACAATACAAAACAGGTGGTAAATTTCGATACATATTCGAAATGTGCTTTGGATCGTACAGTAGAAATCAAAATTCAGTATGATTGTAAAATTAAAAGACACAGAGATAGAACGGTTACCAGTGAACCACAAACAAAAACGTTTCGTTCTGTATACACCAAGAGAGTCATTGTAAATGGTACTGATACTGTACCCTATGGTTATAAAAGCTTGAGAAAATAATTTCATATCACATTGTTGTGTACCAATCACTCAAAGTAAGTCGGGGAAAAAATATTAGCAACTGTTCAAAAAAATAACAATCATGTTGCCGCTACCAATAGAACTACGTGAAAAAATTTATGGAGAATTTGTTCGACAGCATACGCTTGATGAACGAACACAGCTTAACATTAAATTTTTCTGTGTGAAAATTTGGATCAAAAAAATGTTTAAATGGGTTGCAAAAGGAGAAAAGTCATACAAAGTGTATGCTATATTCAACTTTATTGCGATGATGGTGGACGATTCGGGGCTGGATCTCGTTCTCAAGACTTATTTAGCAGATAGCTGTATGAAAGACAATGTTATTAGTAAACTGTTTCGATCCACAAGCCGATGGACATTTTTTATCATAGGAACAACAGAAGAAAGTTTTCTTAACGTTGTGAAAATGAAATCAGTTCTATTTAACTTTTACTTACGCTACAAAAAAGGATCTGTTCATGATTCCTACGGAGAAACAATGGAAACCATGTCAGGGTATATTCTATTTGATAGAGATGTTACAGAAGAAGTAGTAAATTCAGCTCTTTCAACAAAAGACGCTTATAGACATGTTGCTCCATTCATAGGACTACGAGATTTCGACGATATGGACAGTGAGTATACAATGTTTTTTGGGTATGACCAATTGCATAAAGACATTACGGAATATGAAAACAAACGTGAAACTCGTGGTGTTTGCGAATTTGCATTATAAAAATTTGTTATATACTGTTTTTTGCGATTAATTCATTGTAAATAATTCGTTGCGAAAAAATAATTCATTGTGATTAATTCATTGCGATTAATTCGTTGTGAATAATTCATTGTGAAAAAATATTTCAGTGCGATTTTTTCATTGTTAAGAAAATGTTTTTCATTGTCAAGAAATTTTTTATGATGCATTGCAAAAAAATGTTTGCTTGTGATTTTTTTCATTGTCAAGAAATTTTTTCATTGTCAAGAAATTTTTTTATGATGCATTGCAAAAAAATGTTTCATTGTGATTTTTTTCATTGTCAAGAAATTTTTTTTCATTGTCAAGAAATTTTTTTATGATGCATTGCAAAAAAATGTTTCAATGTTTAGTTCTGTTCAGTAAATAAAAGTTCAATAAATAAAAGTTCAAAAACAATAGAGTTCTTCATTCTGTTTTTCCCCCAAAAGACTTGTTCTGGTTACATTTTTCCCATACAACGTCTCATAACTTTTTTGCTATATTAGCATGAAACGTAGCATGGAAAAAATGTATGTGCTTTCTGCCAGGTCCGAGCTCTTTAAAAAATTTCAATCCTCTGTAAACGTATAAAGCCCGCGTTATTTTTCACACATTCACCATTTCTTTGACTCTCAGCTAACGATCACTTCGAAAGCAGTGTCAATATTCGGAAGCAATATCAATATGGAAGAGGTAAATCATCAACTACGTGAGGCTCTCCAAGAGTATCTAAATGCCGGACAGCAGTTATTGCAACTAACCACTCATCTCGTAGGAGAGGAGGAACAAAACCAACTGCGACGTATAACACAACCATACAAAGATCTCGGCGAAAGATTAGTTCAGCTATTATTAAAGACAACACCGGATATCATCTTGGTTGATATCGAATTTGGGAGGAAGATTACAGCATGCCCCATTTGCCAAGCGAATTTCGGGTGTTGCCATTAGAACTGGAAAAAACACAGCCTCCAAAAAAACAAAACAGCCCTTTTCAGGGCTACCCATCTACCACGAAAGTTCTATCTTTCTTCAAATTGTCAAAAACTCAAAATTGTCAAAAAACTCAAAAGATTCACAATCAAAAAAAGTCATAGGTTAGTTAAACTCTAGTTTTTTCTAACCCGAACAAGAAAATGTAACAAACCCACGGAATGACCAACAATAAAATCCCCGAACAAGAAAAATGTAACAAACCCACGGATTGGTCAACAATAAAATCCCCAGAACAAGAAAATGTAACAAACCCACGGGTTGGTCAAAAATAAAACATTTAGTATTAGAAATAAAACGCTGATTCTGATTGGATAACATTAATTTGGAGCCAAAACAGCATGAAACGTAGCATGGAAAAAATGTATGTGCTTTCTGCCAGGTCCGAGCTCTTTAAAAAATTTCAATCCTCTGTAAACGTATAAAGCCCGCGTTATTTTTCACACATTCACCATTTCTTTGACTCTCAGCTAACGATCACTTCGAAAGCAGTGTCAATATTCGGAAGCAATATCAATATGGAAGAGGTAAATCATCAACTACGTGAGGCTCTCCAAGAGTATCTAAATGCCGGACAGCAGTTATTGCAACTAACCACTCATCTCGTAGGAGAGGAGGAACAAAACCAACTGCGACGTATAACACAACCATACAAAGATCTCGGCGAAAGATTAGTTCAGCTATTATTAAAGACAACACCGGATATCATCTTGGTTGATATCGAATTTGGGAGGAAGATTACAGCATGCCCCATTTGCCAAGCGAATTTCGGGTGTTGCCATTAGAACTGGAAAAAACACAGCCTCCAAAAAAACAAAACAGCCCTTTTCAGGGCTACCCATCTACCACGAAAGTTCTATCTTTCTTCAAATTGTCAAAAACTCAAAATTGTCAAAAAACTCAAAAGATTCACAATCAAAAAAAGTCATAGGTTAGTTAAACTCTAGTTTTTTCTAACCCGAACAAGAAAATGTAACAAACCCACGGAATGACCAACAATAAAATCCCCGAACAAGAAAAATGTAACAAACCCACGGATTGGTCAACAATAAAATCCCCAGAACAAGAAAATGTAACAAACCCACGGGTTGGTCAAAAATAAAACATTTAGTATTAGAAATAAAACGCTGATTCTGATTGGATAACATTAATTTGGAGCCAAAACAGCATGAAACGTAGCATGGAAAAAATGTATGTGCTTTCTGCCAGGTCCGAGCTCTTTAAAAAATTTCAATCCTCTGTAAACGTATAAAGCCCGCGTTATTTTTCACACATTCACCATTTCTTTGACTCTCAGCTAACGATCACTTCGAAAGCAGTGTCAATATTCGGAAGCAATATCAATATGGAAGAGGTAAATCATCAACTACGTGAGGCTCTCCAAGAGTATCTAAATGCCGGACAGCAGTTATTGCAACTAACCACTCATCTCGTAGGAGAGGAGGAACAAAACCAACTGCGACGTATAACACAACCATACAAAGATCTCGGCGAAAGATTAGTTCAGCTATTATTAAAGACAACACCGGATATCATCTTGGTTGATATCGAATTTGGGAGGAAGATTACAGCATGCCCCATTTGCCAAGCGAATTTCGGGTGTTGCCATTAGAACTGGAAAAAACACAGCCTCCAAAAAAACAAAACAGCCCTTTTCAGGGCTACCCATCTACCACGAAAGTTCTATCTTTCTTCAAATTGTCAAAAACTCAAAATTGTCAAAAAACTCAAAAGATTCACAATCAAAAAAAGTCATAGGTTAGTTAAACTCTAGTTTTTTTCTAACCCGAACAAGAAAATGTAACAAACCCACGGATTGACCAACAATAAAATCCCCGAACAAGAAAAAATGTAACAAACCCACGGATTGGTCAACAATAAAATCCCCAGAACAAGAAAATGTAACAAACCCACGGGTTGGTCAAAAATAAAACATTTAGTATTAGAAATAAAACGCTGATTCTGATTGGATAACATTAATTTGGAGCCAAAACAGCATGAAACGCCGACGCGGGAAAAACATAGGAGAAAATGACGTCATGGGTCAACTAGTTCAATCCGTCTGAAAAGCTATAAGTCTCAGCGATTTATTTTCCATACATTTCATTTTCACAATGGCTACGATACCACCACTTCTTGGTACTTGGATGGATGCTGAGCGAAAGTTAATAAGAGCAAGGAGGCAAATCGTCTTACTTAAACAACGCTTAGCTGGAGTGAGAAGACGATACGAGAGGGCTGAGCTTGCTAATAACAGGGTGTTCTGTTATAACCTTCGGATGAAGGAACTCATTATTGAGGGCATGCTTGAGATGTATTTTCAGTATGTTATTTCAAAAACTGAGCAGGTGACCCGTCTTTTCCGTGCGCAAATCGCCACTGAAAGGAGTGAGTCAGACAGCGAATCGACTGATGCTGATACTGAATAAACATTTTCATAAAATCAGCTCTTCTCAAAACAGCCCTTTTCAGGGCTAACCATCTACCACGAAAGTTCTATCTTTCTTCAAATTGTCATTTCTTCAAATTGTCAAACTTCTTTCTTTTAGAAGAGTTACACTCCAAAGACTCACACTCCAGAGAGTTACACTCCAAAGAGTAAAAAAATCATTCATAGATGCAGAAAAAAGACTAAGTCCAACTCAATGTCCAGACATTTAGAAAAGAAAAATCATTCATAGAATAAAAAAAGCTAAGTCCAACCCAGTGCTCAGTCTTTTAGAGAGAAAAATCATACATAGGTGAAGAAAAAACTAAGTCCAACTCAATGATCAGGCTTTTAGAAAGAGAAAAAAATCATTCATAGATGTAAAAAAAAGACTAAGTCCAACTCAATGGTCAGACATTTAGAAAGAAAAAATCATACATAGGGTAAAAAAAAGTCTAAGTTCAACTCAGTGCTCAGACATTTAGAAATCATTTATAGTGCAAAAAAAATCTAAGTTCAATTCAGCGATATAGGGACAAATTCCATTTAGAGAGAAAAAAATCATTCATAGGATGAAAAAACTAAAAAGTGATCCATTACACATATAAAACACTAAACTCTTGATTATTTTTTCTCATTCACCATTAACTTTTTGTAAAACCTGAGCCAGTATCGTACAATGTTTGGATTAACATTTTTTCTCTTATTGCTCTTCTGGTTAGAAGAAAGAGAACGTTTCAGATATATCAGACATGAAATTGAACATCTGATGCAAATGCTAGATAAAATGGAATCAATCAAAAGAAAGAGAGGGGTATAAAAAAGTGCATTCTGTACAAAAAAGCAACTCTTTTCAGGGCTAGCTATCTTAAATAATCATCTTTCTTTTCATTTTGTCAGAAGACTCATAATCAAAAAAAGTCATAGGTTAGTTAAACTCTAGTTTTTCTAACCCGAACAAGAAAATGTAACAAACCCACGGATTGGTCAACAATAAAACATTTAGTATTAGAAATAAAACGCTGGTTCTGATTCGATAACATTAATTTGGAGCCAAAACAGCATGAAACGCCGAAGCGGGAAAAACATAGGAGAAAATGACGTCATGGGTCAATTAGTTCAATCCGTCTGAAAAGCTATAAAACCCAGCGACATTTCCCGCACATTGTTCATTTTCATTTTCACGATGGAAGAGCTAAGAAAGACGGTGGAAGAGCTAAGAAAGACGGTGGAAGAGCTAAGAAAGACGGTGGGAGAGGCAGATCGGCAGCTAGAAAAGTTTGAAGCTGAGGCAGCGAGGAGACAGAGATATGGCTTCGAAGAGAAACTGCTATTTACCGGGTGGGACTTTTGGGACTTTGCCCAATTACCACAAAGCAAGAAGGAGAAAAAGGAGTTCGTAGTGCCTTCTACCGAAGATTGGAGCAGCGATAACGAACCACCATTTTCGCTGAAGTACAACCTGAGTGCACAGCAGTTAAAAAGGCTAAAGAGACGGATGGATAGTAGCTGCCCAGCCTGCGGAAAGGTTGGAGGTTGTGCTTAAAAACACAACCTCCAAAACCAGGTCCCTTTTAGGGACACCCCAACAGCCCTTTTCAGGGCTAACCATCTACCACGAAAGTTCTACCTTTCTTCAAATTGTCAGACGTAAGTTCTATCTTTTCTTCAAATTGTCATTTCTTCAAATTGTCAGACGAAAGTTCTACCTTCAAGCTGTTAGACGAAAGTTCTATCTTCAAGTTGTCATTTCTTCAAATTGTCACAGCTCTTTTCAGAGCTAACCCAACAGTCCTTTTCAGGACTAACCATCTACCACGAAAGTTCTATCTTCAAGATGTCAGACGAAAGTTCTATCTTCAAGCTGACAGACGAAAGTTCTATCTTCAAGTTGTCATTTCTTCAAATTGTCACAGCTCTTTTCAGAGCTAACCCAACAGTCCTTTTCAGGACTAACCATCTACCACGAAAGTTCTATCTTCAAGATGTCAGACGAAAGTTCTATCTTCAAGCTGTCAGACGAAAGTTCTATCTTCAAGTTGTCATTTCTTCAAAATTGTCACAGCTCTTTTCAGAGCTAACCCAACAGTCCTTTTCAGGACTAACCATCTACCACGAAAGTTCTATCTTTCTTTTAGAAGAGACGCGTTCCAAAAGAGTTATACTCCAGAGAGTTATACTGCAAAGAGTAAGAATCATTCATAGATGCAGAAAAAGACTAAGTCCAACCCAGTGCTCAGTCTTTTAGAAAGAAAAAATCATTCATAGAGATGTAAAAAGACTAAGTCCAACTCAATGGTCAACCTTTTAGAAAGAGAGAAAATCATTCATAGGGGAAAAAAGCTAAGACCAACTCAGTGATATAAGATAAATTTCCTTTTAGAAAAGAGAAATCATTCATAGAGATGCAGAAAAAAGTCTAAGTCCAACTCAATGGTCAGGCAATTAGAAAGAGAAAAAATCATCCATAGGGTGAAAAAACTAAGTCCAACTCAGTGATCTGGCCATTTTTTACCCAGCCTGTCAGTCATAAGGCCGGCACTTTGAATGCTAAATCCCTCTCAGGGTAGAGAGCCTAGGAAAAACTCCCCCCTTTTCCCTTTTTTGCAAAAAATTCCGCTCAGGGACGAGAGCCTGGGGCATTTTTTGCCCCAGAGTACCACCCACACGGCCGCCATTTTGAATGCTAAATCCCTTTCAGGGACGAGAGCCTAGGGACAAAATAAAAAAAAAATTCTTTCGGGACGGCAACTAGGGACAAATTTTTGTCAGGGACGGTGATGTAGGGCACTCAGGGACGAGAGACTAGGGACACACCCAAGCCCTGGGTGTGTCCCTAGTCTCTCGTCCTTTACTACTTATATACCCTTGAGAAAGCCGATATTGCGAAACGTTCAATAAATCTTGTTTCCGTGTTGGTGTTGCAGTTTTCAGTTTATATTGAATTTAACCTACCTTTGATAAATAATCGCGTGTTTTTATTACCCTTACGCAGAAGGCTTTTCAAAACATCGTGGGAAAAGGGGACAATGCTGATCACCAGCATTGGCCCCTTTTTCCACAATGTTTTCGATCCTCTCATTAAGTCCATTTCCATCATTTTAGCCGCATTATCTGTCGTCTGTAAAAACTCTTATTATGGAAAAGTCTAGGTTTTTGTTTTTTCGTTGGTAAGATTTAAGTGGCCATATAGTATTCAAAATTCTCGTATCATGTTGCGTAGAAAGATAAACTTTTATGTTAATGTGGTAACATCTTTTTTATCTGTTAGAAAATAGTAAATAATAACTTACCCTTACATCTCTTAATTGTGTGCTTGTTTGTATGGTGTTAAACGCAGTGTTCAACAATTTTTAGCCACATCGGGGTGGCCAGTGCACCTATCCATGCTTTCCTGGAGTTTCTTGTACTAGCACTTCATACAATATTCTTCCGAAGCCACTGGATGCTTTCCCGAATAATCATCGTTGAAACAATGATCAGTGGTGACAGATGAATGAATCCTGTCGCAACGACAATAATCAGTCCTCGAAAGAAATCCGCTGACCAGGGGATTCGAACTAGCGAACCCCTTGTTTCAAGTCCTGTAAGCTACCGACTGTGCTATCAAGCTCAGCTACAGTGCTTAATACATGACATGAGATTGTGACAATCTGAAAAATTGACAAAAACATTGTAACAAAGATGCTTTTGCTCGAAATTTCGCGAAATAGTGGAAAGTATAGACCCAAGATCAGACAACACGACCTTTGTCCCTCAAACACACCGAAGTGGAGAGGGGGGTTGCCTCTGCCCCATCCTCCTACGCCTATAAGAGTAGCCCATCCGGCACTTTTACTATTTTGCATAGGTCTTGTTCTTGAGCACAAGCGAAAGTAGGAAAAGGGAACCACAGCCCGCTAACCTTTAGGCTGCTAAGCGCGACTCAAGGGCCTTTTGCGGACAGTGTAGATCAAGATCAGACTGCACAGAATGCGCAGTCTGATCTTGGATCTACACTGTTAGGTAAGGAGATATATATCCTCCCATAATTTCCTTTGAAAATGCAAAATGACGGTTGGGGATCAGCGACGGTGGCGAAAAAAATTGATGACTTGTTTTTCTGTATGACTGTAAATTGTAATAATAATGTCGCCGAGAATTAACTAAGTTACGAGCTCGTAGAATTAATATTGGATTGTATCGTTTAAGATTATCAATAAGAAATCGATCAAACAGAGTTCATCTTGTATGGCGGTCTATGACCATTAAGTCAGCACATCTGAGTATCTTAACATTATCCTTCACAAATTCACCCTTTACCGAACAATCCCTTGTTTTTTCGACCCTAGATAGCGAAGAAGGCGTTTGAAAACATTGTGGGAGAAGGAGAAAATGCTGGTAATGTTGTATCCTTGAAGACAACTTCCATCGTTTTAGTTGCATTTATATATGAGCCATGCTCTGGCAGAGGCGGTTTAATGCATCTTTGTTCTTCATCGCACCAAGCAAGTTGTCACATGCTTATGGATCCATAAAATTCATAAAAACCGACTGAATCATGAGGGGCACTGGTCCTTGAACATGCGAAACCTGAGAAATAGCAAAAAGTTTCGACCCAGGTCAGCGTGCGAGGACTGCGCAGGCTGACCTGGGTGGGTAGTTATTGCAGATGTATTTGGCCCCCTTTTCACAGAGCATGGCTCACATGTTGCGTGAAAATGCTTTCGAGCGATCCGTTTGGAGAGCTATTTCTACCCAGCTTTCAATTGTCCAAATGGGAAGCATTGGCAGACGACAAATCAAACTTAGCTCAAATGATGAGATTTATCTTTCAAAGGAAAGAAAACAGAATGGGAAAAGAAGAAAATGCCGGTTATAAGCATGTTGTCCCCTTTTCCACAATGTTTGCAAAAGGCGTCTTTCACAGGTTTGTTAAAAATCGGGATTGTGTGGTAAAGAGTTAAAGTAATCAATGAAACTGATCATATTGCCTGGGATCCTTTTTTATAATGGGCCTCAACAGGTTAATATATAACTTGAACATGTAAGTACTGACACGGAATGGTTCTGACCAAGATCAGACTGCATAGATAGATATGCGATCTTATCTTGGTCTACACTCTTCGCAAAAAAAAAACCACATACACACATTAGAAATCTCAAATTAGCCCTCTACCACACAATCCCGGGTTTTAACGACCTGAAAAATAAGGCTTTTGAAAAAATAGTGGGAAAAGGAAAAAATAGTGGGAAAAGGAAAAAAAGCTGGTAACCAGCTTTGTCCCCTTTTTCCGCAATGTTCTCTACACTATCAAAGACAAAAGTCATCTTATGAGCTACACCTTATTTAAGGATACATCTATATACTCATTTTCAGCCAGTTTTCAGCCAGTTTTTAACCCGTTTCATCATTATTTTATGAAATTATAATCATTCTTGTATCTTCATGCCAAATGTTGCCCCTGATGGTTGCAACGACAGATAGAAAATGCATTTCATGTTTTGGAGGCCTTCAAAGCAATCACCGATGTTGTTGCCGGTTTTAATAAAGGACAAATCCCTTGTGTTTTTCTATCCCTTACACCATATATTATATTGATTATTCATATATGTTTAAACAGCTGAGCCATTCTGCACACTTTCAAGTTTTCACAGGGTTTTTTCTTTTTTTATCTAGCTGTATGGATGTATCTTTAACGTCCAAAATTTTGTCGTTTGCTAAATGGAATGCCGATGATTCTGCAGGTATCTTCGTAAATTGCAGATAATCAGCATGATTTAAGGTTGAATTCATGAACACATAAATGATTATACATTGTGAAAAAGAAAGAAACTGTTCCTACTTGCAAAACGTGATCAGAAAAAAATGTCGTCTGCTGCTGGACGCTAATTGCCGTCTGCAGAAAGTTAATGATTTTTAAGTAAGTCAGTCATCGCAGCATGACATAACTTAACTGTTTACAAAACGACAAAGTTTTGGACCTTTCTAAATGAAAAGCTTTCGGAGACGACAAATTAGATGCGGCTCAAAGGTCAAAGTTTGGTTTTAAAAGTTAAGAAAACATTGTGGGTAAAGGAGAAAGGCTGGTAACCAGCATTTCCCCCTTTTCCTATAATGTTTTAAAACGCCTTATTTCTTGGGGTCGTTAAAACTCGGGATTTAGTGGTACAGGGTTAAATACAAGGGTGAGACCGAAGGAATTTGATCATCTTGCACATGGCCAACGGGTTACTCCCCTTTTTCTGTGTTGATATCTTCATAGAACAGCGGTTTTGTAATCAAGTAATGAAGCTGCCGGCAGTTCGAATAATCCTACCATCGAGCTTTCTAAAAATATCGCAAGTCTGAATAATTCACAATATTCGTAATAAATACTGTAAGGAAACTTTCCTTATTAGGAAGTTTGGCAATCTGAACTACTGTAGCGGTTTGCTTTTTTGAGGGGAAGGGCGGCGTCGGATAGTTTGCACTTGGGTGATCCCCGGAATAGAGCATGATAAGGGAAGCCCCCATAGTTTATTGTGCTTATGATCAACACGAGATTGACGTCTATTTATTTATTTATTTATTTATTTATTTATAAAGCCCCAAAAATGAATCTCTGATTGTTAGCACGAGTCTCGTACACTTATTCAGATAGCACGATGCAGGAGTGACACGCCCTCTTTTGTTTTAAATACAAGGTATCACAAATATAACACAGTGTTTAAAAATAACAACAACAACACCAAAACCCAGGTATGTGAAAAGTCGTAAATTCGTTACTGCTTGGGTTTATGACAACTAAACAATTTCAAAAGTGATTTTGTTATTTCGGTTTTTAATTCTGACGTGAAAATACCCTTGACTGTCTCTGCCAGTAAGACAACTAATCGGAAACTTCGGACACTTATCTAAATCTGATGAGTGAAAAAGGTCAATGAACAACACAGAGCTCTTTGCTGCTGACACTGAAAGGATGTTGACTGAGTTCATACTTTTATCTCTCCCAGTGGCGTAGCTGGAGCCTAAATGACAGTACGCACATTGGAAGGGGGTTGGGATAAAGGGGGCAGAGCCCCTTATGGGAGGACCAGGGGGGCGAAGCCCCCCTTACGAAAACGAAAATAAGGCAATATAGAGGTGAAAAAATGAGCTCTCCGAAGCCGTTTTTAAGTATTTAAACTCATACTTGCGACTCCAATGTGTACGCACGTGCGTATGTGCGTACATGGCAGCTACGCCACTGTCTCCACTGTACATACATGTACATGGCTTTGTAGTGCACAAATTCGTTTAATCGGTAGATGTTAGAGTATTTTGCTGCAAACATAAAACTAGGTAAAGTATCTGTTCTAAAATGTCGGATTCCACAAGCCTCTGTCCCTATTAGCCTAATCAACCATCCTAAATCATTCTCTATATTCAAAATCTCAAAGCCCCGCCCGGGCAGCTCAGTGGTTAGCGTATCCGACTCGTGACCTAGTGGTTGTGAGCTCGATACCCGGTTGAGGCAAACTTTCTTTCCAGCGATTGTTCGCCTCTCACCTCTGATGCATGTGAGAAAAGTAGTCAGTGACTTGGAGAGACAGTACTCGTGTGAGAAAGCAAGGAAACAGAAGCATAGGTGCACTGACCGCCGTGATATGACCTAAGCTGTTAAAAAGGCGTTAAACTCCAATACCATCAATCCAAATCTCAAGACTTTTCTGAGTTACAAAGCAAGGCAATTTCTGATAGGCCAAGCAAGATGCTTTTTTTTTCTATTACAGATATTAATGCTTTTTTCATTTGAGGGTGTCAAAGTCTAGTTTCGAGTAGCTATGAAACAAGAATCGTGACTCCTGAATATCGAAAATTCTGCTGTTCTTCGTACCCAGATAACTCATTGATTATTGTTATACATGTACTCAAAAGCCTTATTGAGAGGCTTATGAGCTTATGGCTGTAAATCACCATATTTATTAACCCTTTACCTAGCAATTCCGTGTTTCAATGACCCGGGGTACAAAGTTTTTGAAAACATTGTGCGAAAAGGAGAAATACTGGTAATTAGTAGATATATTTTTTCCTTTGTCCCCAATGTTTTCTACGATCTCAGGGTCTAAACCTATCATTAAGGCGATATTTAATCTTTCGTCTGCAAATGCTTTCAATTTTACAAGTCATTAACATTATTGTCAGTTAAAGGGTTATTTCAATTTATGATAAAAAATTACTAGTTTATGGCTGTTCTTGAACTGGTGCTCTTCTTAAAAAATAAAAGGTATTTTGAAAAGTCTCTAGAAGCAGTTTATAAACTTGTCAATTAATTCACAACGATTTTATACCATGTTCTTCTCTTTGTGCAAAAGAACTTAAAGCAGTATATACAACTCAAACAGTGTTTACTCAGGACCGCCAACGATGCACATTCTTACACCGGAAGTGCTGGTCGTCCAACCAATCAGAACCAAGATGTCTATATATTCATTTCCTGTTTAGTTTGCTTAAAAATTTATACGGCCGATTATTTTCTGCAGAACAAAACCGTACATCCCAAAACCATCATCTGATCACAGCATTTAGACCTTTTTCCCCCTAATAAAATGATAAGAACAATTAAAATGATATTAAAGAACATTTATATTGAATTACTTTGATATCGACATTGTATGTAATGATAATCTATTCTGAAAAAAACGTTCATTGCACGAATTATCTGACATAGCCGAAGTTGGTTTTGTTGGTCATATAGTAAATTGAAGTTTTCCGAGAATTGTAATGATTGCCATAAACTGTTTGTTCCTTTTCTTTGTTTCTATTCCAAAAGACAAAATTTAGAATGTGGGCACTAATCATCGTCTAGAAAACATCTAGCAAAAATGGGAAAATGCTGGTTTCCAGTATGTCCACGTCTTCTGTCGATATTTTCAGGAGCCTTTATAATTGCTGTAAGATTTTTTTTTTTTGTTCCTAATGCAATAAAAACGACACTTCTAAATTCAATGTCTGTAGCACCGGCTTTAAAATCATACGACAGGTAGTAAGGAAGTGCAAGAAACAATATGACAATACGGTGAAGCATTGACCACTAAAGAACCCGTTTTCTTAAAATTACGTTTCCGGTTCATTTTCTAACAAAAGCATGCGACCTTGAAAATTCCTATAACAGTTATAAAATCGCGGAATAATTCCATGACCCATCAACAGCCGTTTTAAGACTATCTTTTCGGCTTGCAGCTTACCAGTTTTTAAAACAACGTGCACAAATGAGAAATGGCTCACAAGAAACTTTCCTGTTTGTGACAGTGATTTTTGCTATTTTTTTTAACATGTAACCATTAATTAAATAACCCTTAGGCTGCTAAGCGAGATTCAACGACCTTTTGCAGACAGTGTAGATCAAGTTCAGACTGCACAGAACGTGCACAAAATTTGAGTTTTTAATATTCGCTCGAAAGTTTCATTTCACTTATTTAGCAGGTTAAGGGTTCATTCACAATGATTATCCCATTTTCACGGAGAGTCGTCAACTACAAATTTGCTCTTGTAGGTAATGAATTACTTTGCAACAAAATAGTCTGCAGTCACTCCACACTGAGTGTCTGGCCTGGGTCCAGGCTCTAACAATTTTTGTTCACTCATTATCGCGGTCCCCTCATCACGGCCTTTCTAGTTCTATGTCAATATGTGTCGTAATCATGTCATTTTTTAGGAAACAATGTCAGTATATATACCAAGAAAAAAAAATTACCAGACTGGTACCCAGGCTTCACTTAGTCTATAGGCCTACAACCTTTCTAAAATTTCATTCTTAGTCTTATTCTCAAGATTTTTTTTTTTTTTTTTTTTTCAAAATTTCGAAGTATCGAGATTTCTAATGGGCTAAATCAAATTGTTTAACCAATCAGAAATTGTGTTACTTTTTAAGTTTAGAATTAGACTGAAAATGCGTAAGTTTGAGCGGTTTGGCGAAAAATAGCATAGGTTATACTGGCTTTAAAATTGAATTAGAATTTATTTCATGTTTATTGGCTGGTTATAGAATTTCATAGTTATGTGCATGGCGATATTTCTTTTCTTATGTTCATGCTGCATGATAAAATGAAATGAATCATATAATAACAAAATTAAAGTTTTAATTTTACATCACTTAATGGATAAATAAAATATGTTTGCCGCCTATAAACCAAACCAAGTTCAAGTATTTCAAAGTTTTTCAAGGTGTTTGACCGAGGCTGAGGGACATTGATATTTACCTCGAACAGTATAGTTCAAGATACGACTGAACTTTTTGTGCAGTCTGATCTTGGATTCACACTATCTGCTATAGATATGATAGTACATGTATCTGTAACATACTGAACGCCTTATGAAGGCAAAGGTTATCAACTATAGGATGAAGGTTAATCAATATCGCGTTTGATTCATTACTTCTGTCTAATTAGTATAAAAGGACTACTTGTTTTAAATCTGTAGCAGACGTCCATTTGCGCAATACACTCTGAAAACCCAGAAGATTGTTCTGAAGGTGTTACTTACTATTTCTGTATTTTAAGTTTGGAAATTTAAAAGGTAAATTTATGATTTTAATCATTAGCCGGATTTTATTTAGGCAGAAATATTGAAGTCTAGAAATAATTCCGTGCACTTGTATATGAGCCATGCTCTGTGAAAAGGGGTCTCAATGCATTTGCGAAAAATATCGACCCAGGTCAGCCTGCGCAGTCGGCGCAGGCTGATCTGGGCCGAAATTTTTTGCTATTGGTCAAGTTTCTTCAGCTTAAAAGGACAAGTTTACCTCATAATTCAATCGGTTGTTATACAAAATGGATTTTATGGATCCATAATACTATAATGACTTGCTTGGTACGATGTATCACGGAGATGCATTAAGCCCCCTTTTGCCAGAGCATGATTCACATAGTTTGAAGCATTTCTCAATTGTGACACAAATGAGTTCGACAGGCGATCAAGGAAAGATGCGTGCTTTATTCTCAAGATACCTGAAAGCCGTAAGGGGGGAGCTTGTCTAATTATATTCCAGTGCTTCTTCTCAAATAGCATCGTAACAGAAATTGCACAAAAAGGGGAATTCCTACTTTAACTCTTTCTTTTTTCTAAAAGACGGCTAAAGTAAAGATTGTGAAAAAGGGAACAATTACGCGGTAACTTTTTCCATACAATCACATACAATTCTATCAGCAATAGTTCCTTTTTTACATTAGTGTACATACATGTATTATTTGTAAACGAAAGTCCTTAAATTTACAGCAGGTGACTTTAAAAAAGGTCAAGTAAATTCAAAATGATTTCGATGATTTAAGCTTTCGAACATGGATACGTCTTCAAACAAATTGTTCAAAAGTGGACTGATTCGAGACGAAAAGTATCGTGTGCAGGCTGGTATATCAAATCAGTAGGTATGGTTACTTGTAGAACTAGCAATATTCTCTCCAAATGTTTTCGAACACTTTGTAATTGACGCACATCGGAACCTTTTATAGAAGATGTTTTGACACACGCAAATGAATTTTAAACAATGTGTCTCGATGGCCAAATATTTGAATCAACAAACAACACATTGCCTGAAATAATTTTATGAAATACGTTAGAGAAATACATTTTGTCGCGCCAGTTTACTTTGTTGACTGTGATGTGGCCCTTATTTTCAGTTGAATACCGTAACAATACAAGGCTTAGTATCCTAACTAAAAATTAACTCTTAGGCTGCTAAGCGCGACTCACTGACCTTTTGCGGACAATGTAGATCAAGATCAGTCTGCACAGAACGTGCAGTCTGATCTTGGATCTACACTATCCGATAAGGAGATATCTTTCCCCCAAAGATACCTTTGAAATAGCAAAATTTGGATTTTTACAATCGGTTTGAAAGTTTCATTTCACTTGTTTAGAAGGATAAGGGTTAATTAATTTCCAGACATCAATATTATAGCCTTGTCCTAAATTAAAACATTTGCAGAAGACAAAATTAATTGTGACTCATAGAATGAAATTTGTTTTTTTAAGTAACAGAAAGATTTTTGGGAAAAGGAGCAAATGCTGCTAACCAGCATTTTCTCCGTTTTCCACATTTTTTTCAAAATCCCTCTTCCTAAGGGTACGGTTAAACTGCGGCTTTAGGAGGTGAAGGGTTGAACTGTTTTGCACTGGATTGTTACATGTACAAATGCTATTTAAAATGTTATAAATAAAGGTCTAGTTTTCAAAGCATGTCAGTCAGCAAACTCGTACATGAAACCATTTCACATGCATTTACAAGAGAGTCGTATTGTTTAGAATTTACTACAAAACGGCTCTTATCATCATAATCGTTTTCATCATCATCTTCATTACCATCATCATCATCGTCATCATGACGGTCTTCGTTTTTATCATTCTCTGAATCTTTCTCCTTCAATGTCCGCTCAAATATTTAGCGTTACAAGAACATCGAATAATAAAAAAGCAAGACCTTTTTACCATAATAATTTTACCTTGACCAAATAACGCCATGTATAATACCTACCTTGAGGAAGAGAGCGATTAAAAATATCGGCGGAAAGGGAGAAAATGCTGGTTACTAACATTTTCTTAAATTCCAACAATGTTTTATACAGTTTCAAAGACAAACTTCATCATTGGAACTAGTTTCAATTTGTCGTCTGCAAATGCTCTCAATTTGGAGAAGTCTAACTTAATGTTGTCGTCTGGTAAAGAGTTCACTCTCTACAAAACGACAATGTTTTGTACTCCACGAAATTAGACGAAAAAAATAAATGTAGCTCAAGTGATGATTTCTGTCTTTTATTGGGTAGAAAAAATTGCGGGAAAAGGAGAAAATGCTGGTTACCAGCATTTTCTCCTTTTCCCACAATGTTTTCAAAAGGCGTCTTACTCAGGGTCGTTAAAACTCGGGATTGTGTGGTATAGAGTTAACAAATTTTATTTTTTTCATTTCAGTTTGGATGTCCCAAAGCACCCCACAAAGTGGAACATCGACCCCTGTCGGTGGTGGACCCGAGGGTTTTAAATCTGTTGGTAAACGGTGTGCGGACAGTTTTCAGTTACTGGGTCACATTAGTACGGGAAAGTAAGTCATCTTCCTACTGTCTTTTGTTCTGTCTTTCCGTCTCTCCGACGTGTGTGTGTGTGTGGGGGGGGGGGGTGTCTGTCTGTCTGTCTGTCTGTGTGTTTCTCTCTCCTTTTTTTTTTCTCTGTCTCTATGTCTGTCCCTTTCTTCCTGTCTCTATGTTCCTCTCTACGTCCTCTGTCTGTCTGTCTGTCTGTCTGTCTGTCCTTTTGTTTTTCTCTCTGTCTCTATGTCTGTCCCTTTCTTCCTGTCTCTCTGTTTCTCTCTACGCCCTCTGTCTCTCTGTGTCTCCCCCTCTCTCCCTCCGCCCTCTCTCTCTCTCTCTCTCTCTCTCTCTCTCTCTCTAATCAATCGTGACACAATATGTATATATGATTATATTAACTTCTAGGATGCTAGTTCGCTTATTTTGCAGTAGCAGTGTAGATCAAGATTAAACTGCACAGAAAGTGCAGTCTGATCTCAGACCTATGCTAGTACCTTTCGGCATTTTTGTGTGATATTCTGGCCAAACTTGCCTCGAAAATGCAACATTATGCATGCTTCCTGTTTTTTCCGAGTTGGAATTGCAATACTTAGGATTTTCCTGTTGGCTCGCAATGTTCATTTAATTCATCAGTCTTAGCGTGATGTAGTCAATAAAGTTACAGCCTCTATTTTATCTCTGATTCGAAACATATACCGTGGGATCGGACATAATTTTGGTAAAATCTTTTATTTATGAAAGGACAATTCTCCAGAATTTTCTAGATTTGGAAGTAACACTACTTCTGATTGGCTAAATTAAATGGTTTAGCCAATCAGAAGGTGTTTTGCTTTCAAAATTAGAAAATCTTGAAAAATAAGACCAAGACCGTTCCTCAGAATGTTTGGTGAATAAGGATATGGGTTTCTAACGGGACTCGAGATTCAATCGACAAGATGTAAAACTTGTCCAAGTTCAGAGCGCATGCAATCGACAAATGAAATGTTTCTCCAATGACTGGGTTTGCCTCCTAAAAGGCAGAAAAAATTGTGGGAAAATGAGAAAATGCTGGTTCTTACCATTTTCTCACAATGTTTTCGAAAGCTTTTTTTCTTCAGGGTCGTTAAAACACGGGATTGTATGGTAAATAGTTAAAGGGCGACATGCCTACTTTTGTTCGGTATACATTTGACTCATGGTCTAGCAAAAGGGGGTTTTGTAACATCTCCATGATGCGTTATACCATCCAAGCAAGTCATCATAATTTCAATTATGGATCCATAAAAAGCCATTTAACCCTTTACCAAACAATCCCTAGTTTTAACGACAATGAGGAAGAAGCCTTCTGAAAACATTGTGGGAAAAGGAGAAAATGCTGGTAACCAGCATTTTCTCCTTTTCCCACAATGTTTTCTACTCTTCCAAAGTCAAATTTCAATTTTTGAGTCACACTTATTTTGTCGTCTGCAAATGCTTTCAATTTGGACAAGTCTAAAATTTTGTCGTTTGGTAAAGAGTTAATCTAACAATCGACTGGATCTGGAGGTAAAGTGGTCCTTTAACATGCAGACAATGTTTATATAGCAAAAAGTTTTGACCCATGTCAGCCTGCGCGGACTGTGCAGGCTGACATGAGTCGATACTTTTTGAAGATGCATTAAACCCCCTTTTTCACTGAGCATGAGTCGTCTTCATCTTCAGTGTTTACAAGCAGCTCTTGATCTATATAAAGCAAACCAAAATTGTTTAACAGTACCTAAAATCACCATGTAGTCACACTGTTAGAATGCACTGACTATTTTTAAAAATCATCTGAAAGCTACGTGTCCGTATAAGGTACTTTAAAAATACACTCCATATAGGTATTAACCTTTTACCAAAGAATCCCAAGTTTAATCGACATCGAGAGGGAAGATTTTTTGAAAACATTGTCGGAAAAGGAGAAAATGCTGGTTACCAGCATTTTCTCCTTTTCCCCCACAATGTTTTCTATCCTACCAAAAAGAAATTTCAAATTTTGAGTCACATGTTCTTTATCGTCTGCCAACGCTTTCAATTTGGACACGTCTAACATTTTGTCGTCTGGTATAGAGTAAAGGATGTAAATATGATAATGAGTCATTCTCTGTGAAAAGGGGGCTTAATGCATCTGCGAAAAATATCGACCCAGGTCAGCCTGCACAGCCCGCGCAGGCTGACCTGGGCCGAAGCTTTTCGCTATTGGTCAATTTTATGCATGTCCAAGGATCAGTTTACCTCATGATTAAGTAGGTTGTTAAAAAAAAGTGGATATTATGGATCTATAATTCTATGATGGCTTGCTTGGAATCATGGATCACGGAGATGCATTAAGCCCCCTTTTCACAGAGCATGGCTCATTATTATGTACTTCCAGAGAGGATGGCTTATGACAGTTTGTGTCATGAGAACTAATTGCATTGAAAAAATAAAATAATTAATTTTAAAAAGAATCTGTCAATAAAATATACATACTACCTTTTAACCCTTAACCTTTTAATAAATGAAATGAAACTTTCAAGCTGATAGCGAAAATCCAAATGTTGCTATTTCAAAGGTATATTTTTTGGAAAAATATCTCCATGTCGGACTGTGTAGATCCAAGATCAGACTGCACGTTCCGTGCAGTCTGATCTTGATCTACGCTGTCTGCAAAAGGTCCCTGAGTTGCGTTTAGCAGCCTAGGGGTTAATATACTACGTAACTTCTAAGGAGGAATTTGCAAACCATTTTGATGATTCTATGATTCAATTGTCATTCCAAATTTAAACATAAGTCATTCGATTGGCCGGGACATTGCGCTTCAGCCAATCAGATGGCTAGTCTTGGAATAAAGAAATTGAGCAACATTTAAATTTGTCGGTGAAAATTGAACTCCAAAGTCAAGGATCCTAAGATAAGTTAACCCCGTTCACTGCACTGTCCGAAAAACTCTGTCCGATAAACAAGGTCAAAAGATCGCCGACATCTCAGTTACGGGCATTGTAAATCTCTACCCGACGAAAGATTATAGACTTTGTCCAAACTGAAACTAGTTGCAGACGACAAATTAAATGAGGCTCAGGTGCCTGGTTTTGCCTTTGAAATGGTAAAATGTATTGGTATACACGTATAAGTAAACTCTACCAGACGAAGAGATTTTAGGCTTGTTCATACTGAAACCATTTGCAGACGACAAATTTAAATAATTCTCAGATGCTTGGTTTTGCCATTGAAATTGTAGAAAACATGGGAGAAAGGAGAAAATTTGGTTACCAGCATTTTCTCACAGTGTTTTCAAAAGCCGTCTTCTCTAGGGTCGTTCAGACCTAGGGTTGTGTGGTACAGTGTTAATTAAGCAACAGTCTCAATAAAAGTTATTCAGTTTGTCTAGCTTATTTCCTGAAACACATTCATTTGTAATTATAGAATTGACCCGCATGCTCAGTAACCCACTGAATTATGAGGTACACTGATCCTTTGAGCTGCAGAAAATTGATTAATAACAAAAAGTTTCGGTCCAGGTCAGCCTGTGCGGAATGCGCAGGCTGACCTAGGTCGATACTTTTTGCAGATGCATTAAACCCCCTTTTCTTGAAGCATGACTCAGATAAAATATCATGTAACAAGACTCATTTTTCTTACAATATATCTTTATATCCCCTTCTAGTGCCAGTCGGTCTATGCTTACTTTTTGATAGTTTAGATTAAGATCAGACTGCCTAATAATTATGTGCAGGCTAATCTTTGGTCTGCATCAACTGAAGACATTGTTAGATACTGAAACTGCATGCATCGGCGACAGGGGCGGAGGCCGCCGCCCAGATATTTTGTCCGTTTTTTACATACCCCAAACGAAAAACCAAAGTTAATTTTCTCTTGCAACTGTTTTGCATCATAAAGTTTCATTTCAGCACTAGTGGATAATAAGCTCCTCATGAATCAGCATCAGGCAGTACGAAGATCTGACTGCAGCGTGTATGCGCATCTAAAACCTCGTCTTTGACACCAATATGTTTAATGCAGTCCTTACTCCTTTGACGTCCTTTTGAATACCAGAGCAGTTACAGTACTTTGATTATGTCGTCATGAGATTCAAAGAATGTTGCGTTTTTCGTCCCGTTTTCGCAAAATTGTTTTAACTAGAAACAGTTTTGACCTTGTGCTTATCGGCAACATTTATCAAACTTAACACCTACATGTATTTGTTTTTATCTATAAGTAGGGCGAACGCATAGTTTTGATGACTGTGTACTGTTCATGTAGGATCGTTCACAAGAAATAGAGAAATCATTCACTGTTTACGTCAAAAGTAGACCCAATCTTACTTGTCTTCATTCTCCTTTGTGAAGAGTAGAAAAGTTTACCGGCTTGTCATTGTGCGCGAATCAAAACAGGATCCAGTATGAAAAAAAAAAGTTTATTTTGCGGAGAAAATTTGAGGCTGACGTTTATTCTCAAACTCTGCAAGGCAATATGCGTTCATCACACACAAAAAATTTACAAAGTCTTATTGTCATCGAAGATTAGTTGTAACTGCACAAAAAGTTATAACTTATAAATAAGTTCGATATAACGCATTAACCCTTTACCAGACAAATCGTACTTTTTTCCAAATTGACAGTATTTGTATAAGTCAAATTAAATATGACTCAAATGATATTTTTTGTTTTTGTGGGAAAAGAAGTAAATGTCAAGGAAGGAATTAAGAAAGGATGGAAGGGAGGAAAGAAGAAAGGAAGGAAGGAAGGAAGGAAAGGAGATAGGGAGAGAGAGAAAAAAGAAAGGAAGAAAGAAAGAAAGAAAAAAGAAAGTGCCTTTTTAATTTGAAAATGGTATAAAAAGACTGTAGAAAGATAGGCATTCACTTGTAAACAAGCACTTGCCGTGTATCCAGCGTAGTTATTCAAAATGCCAAACAGCGGGGTTTTTTTTAACCTTTTACTATGTCTATGGGTACAAAATTCAGGATTAATTGATTGATTGTATGGTGTTTAACGCCGTTTTCAACATTATTTCAGTTATATCGCGGCGGCCAATGCACCTACCCATGCTTTCCTGGAGTTTCTTTTACCAGCACTCCGCACAATATTCTAAACAAGGGACGGCATATATCGATCCTTGCAGTCCGTAATTGAAAGCCTTGACTAAACAAGCGGATTGTATAGGTCCAAGACCAGACTGCACGTTCTGTGCAGGATTACCTTGATCTATACCGTCCACTAATGCCCCTGTTTTCGGCTATGCAATCCACTGAAACTAAGAAAGACATTTAACTTAAAGACTTCACTAAACAAGCGGACGGCATATATTGATCTTTACTGTCCGTAATTAACTCTTTTCCTGCTAAAGAAGTAGAATGGAACTTTCAAGCCGATAGTAAAAACACAAATTTGCTATTTCAATGGAATTTTTTGGGGGAAAGATATCTCCTTATCGGACAGAGTAGATCTAAAATCAGATTGCACGTTCTGTGCAGTCTGATCTTGGATCTGCACTGTTCTCGAAAGGTCCTTGAGTCGCGCTTAGCAGCATAAGAGTTAAACCTCCTGTTTTCGCCTATAGTGCTGTTCAAAAGGGTGAAATCGACGTAAAAAGTCCATACAAATTATCACAAAATACGGATAATGACCTAGTATTTTGATACTCACTGTCCTGCAATATAAAGTTATTTAACTTTACGAACACACCGGTCAGTGACCCGGTCAGTAAGGAAGGGATTTCACCTCATCCTGTCAATAACATGGATTGTAACTTTTGTCAGTTTTTAGAAATTCTGATGTATTTCATATGATATTACACAGTAGGCCTATAGATCTATATGATTTTAGTTTAAAAGATTCACGAATGATTATTAAAAATATCATTTTTAAGGCATAGTTTACCTTAATTTTAGCCTACTATATAACCATTTGTTTGTTTTACTATACAGTGCGTTTTTAAAATGCGGTTTAGTTACATTGTCAACTTAAGCGCGGCCGTTGGCAACTGAAGTTGCTTTTTTGAAGACAGAGTAGATACAGATCTACTGATGATCTGCACAACCTAGTACAATCTTCTATCTGCGCTGTGCAGCATGTTGTATATCACTTTGACCAACAAAATTTGAAAACTACAGAAATTTAGTTTCTAGTATTGAAGAAAAAATGTCATTAGAAGGTGGTGACGTCATCATCACCTTCTTATGCCAACCGACAGACTTTTTCCCCCAAGATGACGCAAATTACACCTCAGTTTCAAGAAAAATAGGTCCTCATAGATCAATAAACAGACGCGTCTGTGTCTTTGATATGTACAAATAAAATGCGGATTAAATATCAGTGTATACCATTTACACAAACAATAAAATTCAGAGTTAATGTCGAAGAACTCGCTCTAAATTTGAAATTTTGTCTCGTTCCGCAGCTTTAACATGACCTAGTTCATAAAGTACGTCTCGGATGAATCAGTAAAAGAAACACTCCAAAGCACCCAAAACCACTCGAAAACTGCCAAAAACTACTGTCATTAGGCCTCAAACAACTTTTCTAACATCCAGAATTACATACGAAACCCTTAGATACACGATTTTATAGAAGGCCATGAATTAATGCTATCAATTTGAGTATTTTAGGTCTTTGATTCGCTTCAGGTCGAAGTAATGTACTTCGATTAACTGTAGTTGCGTACGCATTCCGGGACAGAAACCGAAAGTTGAGATCGACTGTAATCAATAAAGTTAGAAATTTGACATTTGTACTAGTTACTCATGTTGTCCGGACCCTAATACAGTGGCAACAAGGATATTTCATTCCCTTCGTATACAGTAAATATAACCTGAAATATGAAACGCTAGGTAAAATACAGTAATTTCGAACGTACACTGACAGCTGGATGGAGAACGAGGAATACCTAGTCTAAGTTCCAGAGTGATTTTCGGTAGCAAATTGCATCGATGAAGCTGAATGTGGATCTAAGACTTACAGCCTGCTCTGTAATTTTAATGCACCTCACAAGGTAACTGATAAGACTTACGAGCCAGTATAAAATAACCTGCAAACCGAAACCTTCATCATGGCAGAACGATTTATGAAGATGCTAAGTGAAAATGAAACTGTAACCCAGTAGTTGATAGAATCGATGTGGCTAAGTGAATCATGTGGGTATGAGACATTTTGAGATGTGTTGAGTGATTTTTTTTTTTTTGTCAGTGGGTTACGGAACATTGTTATTCAGAGAAAGTTACTGTTAGATGAGGAATTAACTTTGAAAAAGGCATTTGATGTGGCTATTAGCATGGAATTGGTGGAGATTGAAGCGTCAAAAACTAAGGGCCCATGATAGAGTATCCACACAATGGTTTAGGAGTGAAAAAACTAATCATGACAGTCAGAAATGTTTCTACAAGAATGCCAAGTGTCATAGCTGTAAAGGTCATATAAGCATGAATGTCTCCAAAAAAGGTTATAAAAAGACCAACAGAAAATCACAGCCTTTGGCCAAACGGGACAAGAGAAATAAAAGAATGTCCAAAATTAACTTACTGAATGAACATCAAACTTTCGGAGTCTGAAAATGAAAATATGGGAGAATGGCCACTTTTCACACTAAGATCATTGTGTATCTCTGATATCTACTTTTCAATGCTGATTGTGGGTAAAAATTGTGATATGGACTATTAGATACAGGGAACCCTATGATTATTGTTATCGAAAAATTCCATGAAAATACTTTTAGTCATGTGAAACTTGAGCCATCTTTTGTGTTGCTAAAACCATACACAGGAGATAAAGTTCTTGACAAGGTATAGTAACTGTCAAATATAGTAACCAAAAGAAAAGTCTACCATTAATTGTTGTGTGTGGAGATGGTCTATCTATTTTGAAGAAGTTTGTTAATAGAACTCGAGCTTGATTGGAAGAATATTAAATGGTGTCATGAAGTTGGTTCTGTATAGCAGTGGTTGTCAAAATACTCTTCCTTGTTTGATACAAATATTGGGGTAATGAAAGGTATTGAAACAAAACTGACTTTAGAAGATGACTCAATTCCAAAATTTTGGAAATCAAGACCTGTATGGGTTGCACTAGGGAACAAAAATTAAAACAGAATTAGAAAGACTAGTTGATAGTGGAAAAAGTACAAACTTTTAATGGGCAACTCCAAAATTGTCCCGAACAAACTTATATTCACTGTCTCTACCTTAGTGGTTTAACTCTTTACCAAATGACAAAGTTTTGGACTGGACCAAATTCAAAGCATTTGCAGACAACAAATCAAATCTTGTTAATATGATGATTTCTGACTTTGTTAGGGTAGCAAATACTGTGGGAAAAAGGAGAAAATGCTGGTTACCAGCATTTTCTCCTTTTCCCACAATGTTTTCTATAGGCTTCTTTCTCAGGGTCGTTAAAAGTCAGGATTGTGTGGTAAAGAGTTAAGGGCTCTTTGCTTAAACTAAGTAGTAAACTGAAAGTTGTCAAAGTTGATAGAAAGAGCAATATCGGCCAGCCCTGTGAAAAATTGCAAGTTCTCTAAAAAACTGAACTAGAAGGTTTGACTGGTATATTAAGATTGAGGAAAAGTATTCTTGTAAGTTGTGTCAAGACAAGTCTAAAATTTCCTGAAACCAAGCTTTACATACCATGAGAAAATTGAAACATTGTGGCAAAAGGAGAAAATGAGGGTTGCAAGCATTTTCCTGTCTCACAATAATTATGTTCTAACCCTTTGATGACTTTTGCCATAAGTAAAGCCTAACTTTAGTTTGGACAAAAGTCTTATTACTTAAATTTCTTTGAAACTGGGTTTTTCTTACCATGAGAAAATTGAAAACATTGTGGCAGTAGGAGAAAAGAAGTTGGTAATGAGCTTTTCTCCTTTTGACAAAATATTTTCATTACATTTTAACATTATTTACATCCTTTAAGGCATTATCTATATTTGTCTGCTGCAAATGCTTTCAATTTGATAGTCAGAAATTATCTTACCTGGTAAAGCGAATGATTTTCAGCAAAAAATTCTGTCCAGGATGTTGGAAATAATAGTGCTTGGAATATTTAAAAGAAAAATAACAAAAAAAGTGCTAAGAAAAACCATTATTCAACCAAGTAATGTGCTCTCTTTCCATAATGTTTTTTATCCAAAAAGTGTATGAATAGAGCTGGGGAAACAATAATCATGTTTTAACTCTTTACCACACAGTCCTGAGTTTTAAAGACCCTGAAGAGGAAGGCTTTTTGAAAACATTGTGGGGAAAGAAATGCTGGTAACCAGCATTTTGTTCTTTTCCCACATTGTTTTCAAAGATCTTAAAGACAGATACTGTCATTTGTGCTACATTTTATTTGTCATCTGCAAATGCTTTCAATTTGTACTGGACTAAATTTTTTTTGTGTTGCAAAGATTTAAGTAGTTGTTTATAGGAATAAGGATATTGATTAAAAAGAAAGAAAGTATTATATAATTTCATGTATTGACATGGTTTTCTATTTAATTAAATTGCTGAATTGTTGAAATATTATTATTTCCTTTTATAACTCAGCTCACATCCTGTTTGTAATGTCTGTCTAAACTTTTCTCAGTCTGACCACTTCTCCCCATTTTGAAAAACTTCTATAAATTCTCAGGCTGGGGAGAAGTAGCTTTTCCTCAACTTCTGAGAGTTGGCAGAGGCCTGAATATTAAAACCTGACAAAACAGTTAGAATTTAAGGAGATTTCAAAGTATTTGATACAGCAGATTATCCATTACCAACAGCAGGAGATGTGTTCATAGAATTAGATTGGGGACAAAACTGAAGAAATTGACATGGGTCATGTGTACTAACATGTATCATTAAATGAGCAGTCGCATGATTATGTGACAAATTCACAATATATGGGGCATTACTGATACTGTCTAAGTGGAAATTATTGTGATGTGGAAATTTTTGTGATTTTGAGAATTTGAAAAATTTGCAAAATTTTCTGTTTGCGTGTTTTACCACAAATATACCAACAAATAATAAGTGTTTTGAATTCACAAACATTTTTTGACACATGTATAATTATGTTATCCATGTATACAGTATCTATAGCTTCCATATAGACTTTCAAGTTCATCTGCAATATTCCAACAAACTATGGACATGGTGCTGAAAATATTGGATCCTGTGGTTTGCATATTAAATAATATCACTATTACAGGTCAAAATGATGAGTTAGTGTTGATCAGACAAGCCCAAATATATATTAAGCTGAGTTAGGAAAGAAAAGTGTTTTATCTTTCAAGAGGAAGTTGAATATTTTGTTTTTGGGGTACATAAGGATGGCATTTAGCCTTCCAAGAGGAAGATGGAAGCCATAGTGCAAGTTCCTGGACCTAAAACAAATAAAAAATTGTAATCTTGACTTGGTATTTTCAAATATTATAGAAAATTCCCTCCAAATTTGTCTACAGTAGTTGAACCCTTTACATAGATGTTGAAAAGCAAAAATCTATGGATTTGGACTAAGAAATGTAAACAAGCCTGTGAAAAAGTTAAAAAAAGAAAAACACTTAGTTCATTAGATATATATCAATCCAAACAATCTATGGGGTCGGTATAAAAGGCAGATGATATTATGGGTGATAAAAGGCAGACAATGTAGATAAAAAAGGGCTACATGCAAAATGCAGACAATATAGTTCAAGGTACTCAGAAATACCCGACTTTCCTTCTTGTTTTGGGGTAAATATCTTCAATTAAAACAAGATTTCTTTAAACTTCACTTATTTCAAACTCTCCTCCCCCCATTATTAATTCATTGCTTTAAGACAAAATAATGAAAAAAGGCACATATATTCAACGAGGTGAAATATGCAGTATAATTAATCCATTTTTATCATTTGTATGGTCCCATTGAAAGGTATCAAGTAGCTAGATTCATTTCAATTAAAGTAATCTATACATAAGCAACACCTTATGTTTAGTCTTACTTCAATTTAAAATGTATGGACCATGTTGAAATGAAACATAATAAGTAACAACACCCTCCCCCTTGTTTTATACACTGATTTGTAAATAAATACAATGAAACTAATTGGTATAGTGTGCTGAATTGAGATATAATCAATGAAAATTTCATCAGAGTCTATATTATGTATTTACTCATTTAACAGGTATTTCAGAAAAACCTTCTTGAACTTTTTTGTCTTCGATTTGCATATAGCCCTTCTTTGTCTCTATTGTCTGCTTAACTCCATGTTCTATATTGTCTGCGTTTTATACAGTCCCCAAGCCATATTTGTAGACCTGTAATCTTTAAAGTTGGAATCAACATTTATACTGGTTTTTGCTGTTGAGCGGACTCTAAAAACATTACATAAATCTGATAAAAACATATTATCAACCATCAGATGAATTAAATTTTTAATGGAGTGATCCACTGTTAAAACCTATATGCTAGCATATTTCTAGCATCACCTTCCATTAGTACTTTCAGTACTTTGATTTTTATTTACTAAACGCTTAACTAACGTTATTAGAGTGCTGAACGAATTCTTGAGCGCTTGATTCTTAAAATGGACCTTTTCAATTTGGGTATATGAACAGCAAAACTGTTCTTACTTCAAAGTTGTTTTTCTAGTAACATGTTACTAGAAGGCGACAGTGTAGTTCCAATATCAGAGTGCACGTTCAGAGCACTCTGATTTTGATCTACACTGTCCTCTAGAGCAACGTAAGCCAGGTCCAGCGCTTTTAAAAAGGTTACAGGGTTAAAGCACTTTTATCTCGACCTTTAACCCTTAGGCTGCTAAGCGCGACTCAAGGACCTTTTTGCGAACAGTGTAGATCAAGATCAGACTGCACAGAACGTGCAGTCTGATCTTGGATCTACACTGTCCGATAAGGACATATGTTTCCACCCAAAATAACTTTGAAATAGCAAAACTTGGGATTTTACTATTGGCTTGAAAGTTTCATTTCACTTATTTAGGAGGTTAAGTGTTAACATTGAGACGGCAACCCTTCACAACTACTTCATTTTTTTTTTGCACAAGAGGTTATTTTATCTCAGCTGACATACCATGTGACTTTTTTTTTACCTTTTGTAATAGTACAAAAGGTGGTTAGGAATCGAACTCTATGGTTTAATTGGTACTGTATTTGTGCTTACAGAAACGTTGGGTCTTTTTAAAAAAAATTGAAATATATTAATTTATTTAGCTCTAGAGCAGGAGTGATACAATAAAAGTAAGTGATCTTGTGTAATTATAAATTTCAAGTTTTAAAGTGTCTGGACTATGTTATGATACGAAAGTGTTGGAATCATTCTTGAATTCACCGGCAGATCATTGTACAGGAAGTCCAATGGTTTAATGAATATACAGGCGACTTAACTCATTGCCAAATGATAAAATTTTAGACGCGTCCAAATTCAAAGCACCAGCAGACAACAAAATAGATGTGCTTCAAGAATTGAAATTTGTCATTTTTGTAAGGGTAATAAGCATTGTAGGAAAAGGAGAAATGCTGGTAACAGATAGTCACAGTCTTAGGCACAGAAAATGCCTTTATGTTTTATTCCATGTACTTAGAATAATCTTTTAGAACTTTACTAACTTTTAGCCCTTAGGTTGCTAAGCGCGACTCACTGACCTTTCGCGGACAGCGTAGATCAAGATCAGACTGCAGAGAACGTGCAGTCTGATCTTGGATCTACGCTGTTTGATGAGGAGATACCTTTCCTCCAAAAATGCCTTTCAAACAGTAATATTTTGGGTTGTTACTATCGGCTTGAAAGTTTTATTCATATTATTTAGCACGATAAGGGTTAAGATACGAACCGATGCTATGTACAACGGCGAGGTTGTCACCAAGTACTAATCAGTGCTATTATCAGTTTCATAAATGTCGTTAACAAATTATTGTTTTATCAGTGGTAATGTTTATTAAACATTGTAGGGACCGAAAAGGCGTTTTATTTCAATTCTGGGTTATAACACTCACAAATCGTGACAATTTTAAAAAGGACCACTAGCACAACTTCAATTCGTTGTCTGCGCATGTCATATTCTTCGAAGATTCGACCTTTCTGCTATGACGCATCACCTATCCCCGAATACTTGGGAAAAGTAGAGCTTACACCGTTCTTGTCGAAGCTATTACCCAAGCCTGTAGGGGCTGTTTTAATAAATGGCCGGTGCATACGTTACATGCTAGTTGATCATAGCTGAATGAATCGCACCAGGTAGCGTTTTATTGAGTAAACGTTTATTTCATTTCGAAATTCAAAGTAACGGTTGTCGTTTTGAAAAGTAGTCCGGTTCTGTACCCAGAATGCCCATTCGGCATAGCTCGGGTGATGGGAGCCATCATATCCGTTATACGGACGAGGTTAGATGTAAGTACGGAATCGGCCGAGTTGTGACGAGTGCCAGAATGCCCAGATCGATGTGTATTTGTAGAATGCCATCTAGCGGGAGATAAAGAACTTCAATTTGGTGATACTAACTCAAGCAAAAAGATCGCAACACTTTGCTGCCTCTTCCATTCATAGCCGAAAAGTTGCGATTACCGGCTAGATGAAAAAAATAATAGATCTGACAACACATGTGAACCTGAATATATTTTTTCATTTGACAGCATGGCAGACTTCCTAATAACCGGCGGGACAGGCTATGTACCAGACGATGGATTAACTGGTGCTCAACTTTTTTCTCATGGCGATGGATTCACTTACAAGTAATGGCTTATTTCAAATCGACATTCTTCAACAGAAATCTGTTTACGAAACACGCGTGTATTCGATATGACTCAGGCCAGGGTATACAAGTAAATTCATAACAGAGGTAGGGTCAGATAGGAGTGGGGTATTGAAGTCTTAACCCTTAACTAGACGAAAAGTTTTGTTTTAGTCTAAAAGTATTTGCAGATGACATATCAGATGCGGCTCATAATGAAAGGCCAGAAAACGTTGTTGGATTAGGGGAATGAATGGTTACCAGCAATTTTGTCCTATTCCACATTGTTTTCTGAAGCCTTCCATCTCAGAGCTGATAAAACTGGGGATTGTTTGGTAAAACATTTCTTCACTTAAACCTATATTGTGTGTGTTATTTGGAACTGTCCTCTAGAGACAATTTTAGTGAGCACAGAGAGCCCAAGTTTCTTTGAAGTAAAAAATATCCCTCTTAATTGTGGACAATCTGGAACTCTTAGAGTCCCGAATATATAAGATAGACCCTAAGCAGCTGAAATAATACAATTTCTGGCCAGGAATAAGTAATGAACTAGGGTTCAGTATAGATTTATGATCAGGCGACATGCTGTGTGCTGTCTGATCTTAGTCTACATTGTTCTGAAAGGTAACTTATACTGGATGCAAGGCTTTGAGGATTAGAAATATTTTCAAGTAATTTTCCTATCTGATGAACTCTTAGTTAGGTTGTTTCTGAAGAAAACTCCAAGCTATTGTTATTGCCCATGCATTGTCGTTTGGGCCTTGCAAAAACTGTGACAATTTATCATATCTCTGTTTTTGCAAAAAAATGTTTACTTCAAACTTGGACAAGTTGTAAACTATCAAAAGGGGAACCTATACAACAAGTGCAGGTAACCATCAAAATATTTTTTGCAGATACTCCCTTTTTTTTTAATTAGAATTTTCACTGAAAAGCAACTGAAGCCAATTGTTGGCACCCACATACAGTGCAATTGTTGTAATCTTCTCACAATCTATGCTTTTGAGATCAAAATAAATTAGATTGTTAGTTTCTATCAGGAAAAAAAGACACATTAAATTTTTGTTTTAACTCTTTACCAAAGAACCCTGTATTTTTATGACCATAAAGATGAAGGCTTTTGAAACATTGTGGGAAAAGCAGAAAATACTGGTAACCAGCATTTTCACCCTCATTTTTGTCTATTTTCTCTACCCTCTCAAAGACAAGTTTTGCCGTTTGAGTTAGCGTTTAATTGTCAGTTGCAAATGTTTTTTCCTTTTGAATGAGTATAAATTATGGTTGTTTGGTAAAGAGTTAACAAAAAATTATCCAAGTAGTTTTAGGCCAGAATATCTCGCAGCCATGTTAATTGCAACCTCTTTACATATGCTTGGAATTCTAGGAATTGAATTCTAGAGCTCTTTATTTTTTCTCAGGTATATTCTTTGTGGCTTGGTTGGTATTGTCATTCTAGGAAATCCTGAAATTCCAGATGGTGGCACAAGTAAGGTTGAAGTGTCCTTGGGCAAGGCACAGCAGAAACCTAGCATAGTACTCGTAAGATTGTATAAGTAAGCTATTGTTGTAATAATAAATAAATTACTTCTGAAAAGGGAGAAAACCTCATTCAATGAATTGTACCCAAGACTATGGTCCTTGTGATACCAAAAGTTTGCAGTAAGTCATGGCGTGAGCAGATGGATTTCAGTGTAGTTACAGCTATCATGTAAAAGTGGTAAATGTTGTATGCATAAGGTTACAGGCTTAGAAAATGTTGAAAACCAGCATTTTCTTCTCTTCCCACAATGTTTTCTGCCTTTTAAAAGATAAATGCAGTCATTTTAGGTACCTTTCCTTTTGCAGACAAGCCTGCAGTTTTGCGGTTTGGTAAAGAATTCAGGGTTAAGTGTTTTTTGTGGATAATAAAGGTAAGACTGCACAGGACATGCAGTCAGATCAAGGGTCTTTGGTATCAGCCTGTAAGATATGTACTGGCCAAATCAGGGTTGCAATTGCTTTATTTGGCTTTGTCTAATAGACTGAAAAAGTCGGTTTTATTTATTAGGGGACTTTGAGGATTAATCCAACATGACATGAAATACAGAGAAAGCAGCTTGTGTTTTTAACCCTTATCCTGCTATGTAACTATCAAAAATTTTTGGTTCAATCGTAAAAACCAACATACTGCTATTTCAAAGTTATGTTTAGGGGAATAATATATCCTTCTCTGACAGTGTAGATTTAAGATCAGACTGCACATTCTGTGCAGTCTGATCTTGATGTACGCTGTCTGCAAAAGGTCAGTGAGTCGTGCTTAGCAGCCTAAGGGTTAACGATGTTTATGGTTTTAAAACTTAACCTCATTGCCAAGTACTTCTATTCTTCTCTTTCAGTGACTTTCTCATCCTCCCTGGTTTTATCGATTTCACAGCAGATGAAGTTGTAAGTATACAATATGTTATACTCTCTTTCTCTGTTTCTGAATATCTTGGACAATATGTAATTGAAGAAGCAGACACATATTAAAAAGAAACACTTGTGTGGCAAAGTTAGGATCTACCTACAAAAGTTATATTTTTACGTTGTAGTTCATTTTAATCATCTGAACTCCGTACCAAATGACAAAATTTTAGGCAAGTTCCAATTAAAAGCATTTGTAGATGACAAAATTTTGTCAACACCTGTGGGTTTATGTACATGTTCAGTAAATTCTGTTACTGGAATGCACTAGTTGGTCAGAAATTGATTAAAACCAAGAAGTAATATTGAGTATCATTCAAAAACTTAAAAGAAACTTTGTGTCTGAATGATGATTTCATGTAGTTAGGATTAATTAGGCTGAGTAACACTGTGAACTAATTTTTCTGTTAAAAAAGTGAAATAGTAGGTCCAATTGGTTATTCAATCAACCAAAGCTGCTTGAACACCTTTTTCCGAAAAGAATATCATGTATTTAAACATATACTTAAAACATATCTTACTTATACTAGTTACATCTGAAATTTCATTCACATATTTTCTATTTATTTTTTATTTCAGGACCTTACTTCAGCCTTAACCAAAAGAATATCTCTCAAAGCTCCATTAGTTTCGTCTCCCATGGATACTGTCACAGAGTCGCAAATGGCCATTGCTATGGCAGTAAGAATTTTATGTACTCATTTATATCTCATTGGCAACTATTGAGTTGAAGTAATAACCCTCAAAGCGCCTTTTATGACTATAGTTGCCTTTGTGGCCAGTGTAGATCAAGATCAGGCAGCACAAAATCTACACTATCTGCTTTGGTAAAACACTGAAGACAAAAGCAACCATGAAATTGTAATTTTTAGGATCATATTTCTGGGATAAAAATGTCTGAGGGGTTTATTTGCCACTCTTTGGGTTAAAATCTAGGCTAGTATTTAGTTTTTAGTCTTCCTTTTGGCTTGTAAAACCAGAGGCTGTTCAAAATGGCAGATTTTAACAGATTTGAAAACTATAGCATTATAATTGAAAGAAACAAATTGCTAAGTAAAATCATAAATGCAGGGTACATTTTTGCTCTCAAAAATTAGAAATCAGTTGTATAGAAGATAGTTGGATGACTTTATCTTCCAGTCATAGATTCACCCTGGGTTGTGAATTGAAACCCTACTACAAATTACTAGCATTTATAGTAGTTAGCACTTGCTGTTTAATTTAACACATTACCAAAGAACACAAATTTAGACTTGTCCAATTTAATAGCTTTTTCAGATAATAATTAGGCGTAATAAAAAAAATAGGTTGTTTCGGGTAACCCGACCCTACCTGGAGATTTTGCCCCGACCCTAATTTTTTTTTTTGTCTTCCGATAAAAAAAAAATCAGCCTTTTATCATACTGTGTCACAGGACGCCTGTTTCGGCAAATATTGCGCATTATATTATAGGTGTGCAATCATGTACTACTACATACATAATTATGCATGAAAACTCCTACGCCTGTACAAAAGCTACCGTGTACCGGAGTATATTGAACCGACCTTAAACATAAATTGTCAAACGCAATAACGTGGGTTTTCCATTTCTAAAAATACATACAGGCAAGCGGAGAGATCGGGCTTTTTCGCTAACTCCACACAGAAACTTCTGTTTATCGAACGTTCGTATCCTATCGCACGGTTAAAAAAGACAAACGGGTACCAGTTTGATCTTCTAAAACGAATCACGCCCGAAATACTGCGGTTCAGTACAGACTGTGTAATGAACTTTTACTTGTGATTTTCGCTTTTCTTCGCGTAAAATATAGACAGGATCCCGTCATCTCTGTTGTGATCACCGCATTTCCGGTTCTGTAGTGCATTGTCGCTACTTTCGGTTTGCTAGATTTCAGATTGAACAAGTTCTGTTAAACATCATTAGACAAAAGTGCTAGCATGCTCCAGAACTACGAACAATTACGGTGTTCAATGCAGATATAACATTCAAAAAATTTTAATGGAGGTTTCTCTTGCAACTTATCTGACAGGACGGACTGTGGATTAAACTAGACGATGGCAACGATAGAAGTTTAGATTTGTATCAAGCGTAGATAGGTCTTCTTATTAAACAGGTATTTTGATATTTTTTTTTCTATCTTTGTCACAATGAGGCAACAATAATTTCTTTCGGAAAATATAAATCTACCCAAACTTGCCTTGTTCTCGCTCTGCCCCCCCCCCCCTTTCACTCAGCTTAATTTACCCAACCTGGTCTTAGAGAAAAACCTGAAACTGCCTAGGCTAGGAGCCGCTATGCAAAAATTTTCCAAGGCTTTCTAATCTTTCCTACACTTAGGCAAGTAATGCCACTTTAATTTCCAGGTAAAATGTGTCTGATCTATATAAAATTGAGGAACAGCAGCACTCCTCCCACATTTCTTGACGGATTTGGATAAAATTTTCACAGAATGTTTCTCATCATGTGACCTAGCGCATATTGTCAAGGTTTTGCGATTCATAGCTGTGTCATGGAAAAAGGGGGGCTTCATGTTATATTTCATTTTTCACCAGTATCTCTTTAATTAATACTGGACATATCTCAACGGATTTGGATGAAATATTCACAGATCATGTGACCTAGCGCATATTGTCAGGATTTTGGAAATTATTGCTGTGTCATGGAAAAAGGGGGCTTCATGTCAAATTTAAACTGCGTCCGTCCTTACATAAATCTATTTCTTGTGAACGCAACTCCTCCCACATTTCTTGACGGATTTGGATAAAATTTTCATAGAATGTTTCTCATCATGTGGCCTAGTGCAGATTGTCAGGGTTTTGCGATTTATAGTTGCATCATGGAAAAAGGGGGCTTCATGTTATATTTCATTTTTCACCAATATCTCTTTAATTACTGGACATATCTCAACAGAGTTGGATGAAATTTTCAAAGATCATGTGACCTAGCGTATATTGTCAGGGTTTTGGAATTTATTGCTGTGTCATGGAAAAAAAATTTTTTTTTCATCAGTGTATCTCCAACTAATGGACATAATTTCATGAAACTTCATATTTTTATTGCTTAATCAAAGCCAATGACCACTGAGTCTGTTGTGCGTCCGTCTGTCCAGTCATCAGTCCATGTTTAAAACTTTTAGATCACAAGTAACACAATATATCCATTGAGCTACCCAGGTAGGTGCTAGAAATTCCAACACTTTAGTCTCTAAAGCTAGCTGCTTGAAATAGCAGCCATGTGGCGGAGTATATTGTGATGACGGCACTCTTGTTTCACATTATAACTCTGAAGGACAACAAAAGTGGATACTTGTAATTTCAAAGTTGTGTCAAGAATGTGCATATCCTTTGTAAACCCAACTTTTGTACAGATAAAATGTTTACTTTAAATCAGTATAATATATTTGGTCCTCTAAAGTGTTCTGGAGGGAACATAAAAACAAACGAAACATTCTAGTATTTATTCAGTTTATTTAGAAACTTGCAAATAAATGTTTTTCACTTTTTCAGCTGTTTTAGCTCTTTACCACACAATCCACAGTTTTAACAATCCTTAAACAAAACTTTTGAAAACATTGTGGGAAAATTGTGGGAAAAGGAGAAAATGCTACAAACCCACATTTTCTTTGTTTCCCATAATGTTTTCTACCCTACCCAAAACAAATTTCAATTTGTGAGTCACATTTGTTTTGTCGTCTGCAAATACTTTTAATTTGGACAAGTCTAAAAAATTTCAATTCAGAAAAGAGTTAAACAAAAGTGGACAGCATTCAGTGGGGAAAAAAGATGCAAATATAGAAGTATAGTTTAGATAGAATTTGACCATTTACCACACAATCGGAAAGTTATTGACAGACTAGAGGTCTTTTGAACACATAATGAGAAAAGGACTCGGAGCTGGTAGCCACCATTTTCTCTTTTTTTCCATTTTCAAAAGCAAATACCACCATTTGATCCATATTAAATTTGTTGTCTACAAATGCTTTAGGTTTGGACAAGTCTACATTTTTTCATGTGGTTAAGAGGTCAAGCTCTTTCAAAATTTTTTTTTTGGGGGGGGGGGTTTAAAAAAAAAAAAAAAAATCGTCCCTACCCTACCTAACATTTTTGGAGACGTTACCCTAAACAAACTATTTTTTTTTTTTTTAGACCTTAATTGTGGTTCTAATGATAAGAGTTGATTTTTGAAGGGCAGAAAACATTGTTGGAAAAGGAGAACCTGCTGGATACCAGCATTTTCTCCTTTTCACTACAGTATTTTCAAAAGGTTTTCCTTTTTAGGGTCATTAAAACTGGAGACTGTTTAGTGAACAGTTTATTAGAAATTGCTGATTTATGACGAGAAAGAAACCAGATTAAGTCAAAGTGTTATGGTAAAAATATTAAAGATTTTTGAAAATTGACTTTATTTTCTTCCAAAGAGAATTTAAAATCAATTAAAGCTAGTAAAACCTACTAGTTGTAAAAATGATAAGGAAACAATTATTGAAAATCAGTATTATATGAAATCAAGTTGAAAATGTGGAACAATTTCAGTTGTGTGGAGGTGTTGGGGTGATTCACCATAACTGTACTGTAGAATGCCAAGCCAATGAGGTTAGAAAGGTCAAGGTATGTGACTAATCAGGGTATTAGGATTTTTTTTTTCATTAGATGGAAAAATATAAACTATCATGTGAGCTTCTGCATATGTTAGAAAATAATTATGATTTAGTATGACAATTTACAGTAAATCTATTATCTTTTGCTTCTAGAGTGTCTGTCTTGCTAGTGATGGACATTTCCTTGAAGATATCTGTGATTACTTAACCCTCTAGCGCACAATCCCAAGCTCCAAAGACCCTGAGGAGGAAGGCCTTTGAAACATTGTGGGAAAAGGAGAAAATGCTAGTAATCAGCATTTGCTCCTTTTCTTACAATTTTTTCCAGTCTTGCAAAATCAAATTTGCATATTCGAGCCACATTTTATTTGTTGTCTGCAAATGCTCTCAATGTAGACAATTCTTAAATTTTGATGTATGGTAAAAGGTTAAAATAAAGATAGTAAAGTAACATACTCCCTTATCAACTATTTGCCATCTAACTTAAAAAACGGCAGTCTTGGTAATTTATATTCAGTTAAACTTCATAGAATCAGAAAATCAATACATGATTTCTTGAAATCACTGGCATTTCACAATCTGTTTTTCACAGAAACCATGGACATTTGACTTGGCAGAAAAAGTTCCTGCTGTCTACAAGAAAATAGAAAATCTGGATAACTTTCAGCCATTTGAAACAATATTTGAATTTTTATAGACAGCATGAAAAGGTCATGAATCATTTGTAAAGATATTGTTGAGGGATTTAAATGAATCTGTAACTTCATTTCTATCATACAAAGTAATTTTGTGCAATACAGTTACTTGTAGCAGGATTCTACTTAAGTTTTCTCTCTGTACATGTAGTAAAATATTTCTCAGTACAAAGGCTTAGATACAATGATTGAAAAATATTTACATTATTATCTTTCAGAAATATGAGCAAGGTTTTATTGTTGATCCAGTAGTGATGTCCCCAGAGAACACAGTCCAAGACGTTGTGGAGGCAAAGAAGATGTATGGATTTTCTGGAATTCCAATCACAGAGAAGGGGCACATGGGGGAGAAATTAGTGGGGCTTGTGACACAAAGAGATATAGACTTTCTACCAAGTGATGAACTTTGTACACCAGTTTCTGAGGTATGCTAATTAGCAGGATTTAACACTTTACCAGATGACAAGCCAGGCCTGGTAGATCAGTCAGTAACATACAGGGCTAGTAATGCAGGGGTCATGATTTCTTATCTTAGCTCAGACCATCTCTTTCAAGAATTTATGGTTGTCATTGCAACAGAAATCATTACTTCTTCACTGCCTTATACTATTTTGATAGGTGGGAAAGCAGCCGTTGCCATGCAAAGTATTAGTAGAAGAAACTCCAGAAGCACAGGTCTAAGCGCACTGGCCACTATGACTGAAATAATGTCAAAAGTGGCAGTAAAGACCAAAGGAACAAACCTGGTGACAAAATTTTAGATTTTTCATAACTGAAGGTATTTGCAGACAACAAAGTAGTGTGTGACTGAAACGATGGTGATTTGTCTTTGAAAAAGCAGACAACTTTAGGATAAAAGGAGTAAATGCTGGTTGTGAATTCAACAGTTCATTTGTGGATTGATATAAGTCTTTAACCCTTTACTACACAATCCTGTGTTTTCACAAACCTACGGAAAATTGTGGGAGAAAAAAGAAAATGCTGGTAACCACCATTTTCTCGTTTTTCTTACAAAGTTTTCTACCCATTCACATGCAAATACCATCATTTAAGCTACATTTAATGTTTTACCTGTAAATGCTTTACAATTAAGACAAGTCAACCATTTTATTATTTGGTAAAGGGTTAAAGCAGAATTTATTCCTCTCTCATTCCCGAATGTTTCACATTTTCTCTTTTATGTGGGAAAGAAGTAAGTGGCCTTGAAAGCTTCATAAAAATATTAGTGCTTTCTGGTTAAAGTTGAATTAACCATTGACCAAACAATCCCAAGTTTTGATGACCCTATGTAATAAAGGCTTTTGAAACATTGTGGGAAAAGGAGAAAAGTAAAAGGATGGGGATTAGACCACCATGTCTTACAGTGTTCGCATAGGAACAAGTGTTGGAGAGGTATAGGACATTCATAGTATAAAGTTGTTTTGTACTTGCTGTAATTAATTTCTCTCATCAGTTTTAAAACTGTAACAAAAAAATAATGAAAGTCAATAAGTAAAGATGCATCTGAAAGGGTTCTTAAATACTGCCATTTCTACATTTATTTTGCCAGTGGGGAAAAAAAAAAAACACTTGCAAAATTTATGTGAATGTAAGAGCCCATTTAATCTGACAGTTATTCTCCTTTTACCACAATATTTGAAAAAGTTGGCTATTGCAAGATGCACTCAGTCGTATGTGACAAATAAAATGTAACTTATACATGATGATACTTGTCAGTCAAAATGCAGAAAACATTGCGGGAAAAGGAGAAAATGCTGGTTACCAGCATTTTCTTCTTTCCCCACCAATATTTTCAAAAAGTTGTCTTTGTTAGGGTCATTAAAAGTTGGTTTCTGTCATAAAGGGTTAATTCTCTTGTTAAAGGTGATGACTCCTTTTGACCAACTGGTATGTGCCCCTGCAAATATTACACTGAAAGAAGCTAATTCAATATTACAGAAAAGTAAGAAAGGTAAGTTTGAATATACAGAGGATGATCGTTTATTTCTATGCAAGATTTTAGATTTCAGTTCATCAACCAACCTTAATTGCATTGTTTTTCTAATTCTGAAGAATTTTCTAATTGCCAAATTAAGTAAATTTTTCATTCGCTAAACTATATAGGCTAAACATATTGTACGGTTGAATTCGAGTTTGTTACCTGGGAGTGGGTGTCAACTTTGGGACTGTTAATTGGCCCACACATTTGGCGGGAGTGCTGGTGTGGTTTCCAGGATAGCAGAATCGAGAGAGATTAGTATATCAGGTGCAAGAACTTGTTTCTCAATTGATGTAAAATAAATATGTTTAAGGTTAAACCATATTGTTCAGTTTATCAGAATTCCTAATCGTCATGTTGCAGAATAAATTCCATTGCATCTATAAGCAATGAGTGGATTTAAATTAACATCAAAACTGTTGAGAAAGCAGTAGAGAGTGTAGATTAAGGACAGACTGCTTATCTTGCTTTACCCTCTCTATAGTCATAGTTTGGAATGACAGGATAAGAGTTAACTCTTTACCAAACAATCACAGCGTTTAACAGCCTTGGGAAAAAAGGATTTTGAAAACATTTTGGGAAAAGGAGAAAATGCTGGTAACCAGCATTTTTTCCTTTTCCAACAATGTTTTCTATCCTATCACAGACAAATCTCACCACTGTGACTAGCTTCAATAGAAACTTTGGACAACAGTGTCCGTATTCACCAACCATTCTCATGAATGTTCTCAGTCTTATTCTCCAGAATTGTCTAAATTTGAAAGTAACACAAGGTCTGATCGGATAAACCATTTGGTTAACCCTTTACCACACAATGCCGACTTTTAACGACCCTGGGGAAGAGGCTTTCTGAAAACATTGTTGGAGAAGGAGAAAATGCTGGTAACCAGCATTTTCTCCTTTTCCCACAATATTTTCTACCCTATCCAAAAGAAAATTGCATCAATTGAGCCACAATGAAATTGTCGTCTGCAAATGCTTTCAATTTGGACAAGGCTAAAATTTTGTCGTCTGGTAAAGGGTTAAGCCAATCTGAAGTTGTGTTACTTTTAAATTTTGAAAATCATGGACAATAAATCAAAGAATGTTCTTCAGAATGGTTAACAATGTTGGTGAATACGGACTCTGATTTTCAACTCCAGAACCTTTGCATGTTACCACCTCAAACAAAATAACAGCTTGTGGATTTGAAAGGATTCTTTTAGAATAAAGATAATCAACAGGAATTTAGGTTTAATACATGAATACTTGTGAAAACTTTGTGGCTAAAGGAGAAATTAGCTTGGTAGAAGCAACTTCTCCTATTGCCACATGTTTCCAAACATGGTCAACTGCTGCTGCTAGGTGCAAGAAAAGTAATGTGTAAACTAACAGAGCAGGATTGGCCAGCCAGAAAAATGATGAAATATACACTCCAATAAAAAGCAAATTTGTTGTGTTTGCAGAAAATCAAGTGTTCCATTTCCTCTCATGTATATTGCACTTTGCATGTCACTGAATACTTGACTTATTACTTTGTTACAGGCAAATTACCAATAATCAATGAAAACAATGAACTTGTGGCCTTAATTGCTAGAACAGATACAAAGAAAAATAAAGAATATCCATGGGCATCCAAAGATGACAAGTAAGTGTTTAATTTTTAGCTCATCTGAGCATGTAGAGCTCACTGAAAGAATTGGTTATAGCTAACCTTACATCAGTCTTCTGCATCCTTTGTTGATCTTTCAAGAATTTCAAAAATATGCCAAATACGTGTTTTAATGTGTTCTCTTGTAAGCAAAGGTAGGAAATAATTCTTTTAGTTCATTTATGTCTATGTACATGTGTACTTTCCTAACAGTGGTTGTAATTGATGTTAAATCTGTTTTAGCTCTTCACCAGACAGCGAAATTTTAGACTTTGTCTAATCCAAAGCACTCGCAGAAGAAAAATTTAGTCAAGCTCAAAAGATGATTTTTGTCTTTGAAGTGGCAGAAAACATTGTGGGAAGAGGAGAAATGGGTTACCAGCATTTTCTCCTTTTCTTTCACAGTGTTTTCTCAAAGACTTCTTACTCAAGGTTGTTTTTTACTTGGAATTGTGCAGTAAAGGATTAACCATAAAGTATAGCAATTACTGCCTTTTTTCTCACAAATTTTTTTAAAGAATTGGGGGGCTGTAAAAAGTGTCATTCATACGTTGCAGAATGTTCATGACTGTTCTAGTACTTGCGGTGTTTTGTTGAATATTGATTTTTCATAATTACTTTGTAATTAGCGAATGATTTTGATTGTTGTAATGTAGGTACTTAACTTTTTGTATAGTAGGTCCATATCCTGGTCTCAAAGAAAAATCAGTGTTATTATTGCCATAATCCAGCATACATGTTTATTGGGAATTCCCATGTGTTTTCTCAAATATACTTCTGGTAGCATCTGGGTGTACTCGATTCTTCTGTTGTGATATATAAGGGACCAAACACTGAAGGGTTGGTAGAAGGTCAAAAGTTGTTAGATTGATGTTTTCGACCGAAGTTTTGAAAGGATTTAAAGATTCTACTTGGCATCACCGTTAATTCATACGCTGTCATCATTGGATTTTCAGCAATTTTGAGTTCTATTGAGACCAGGAATTTTATGTGTTCTTCGTGACTTTCTCCGATTCAGGATTAATGGAATTGCATTATTTTAGGACACCTTAATTTGTTTAGACTTTGTGAACTGTAATTAGGAACTTATATTATGATTTGTATTGTAAATTACTGTGTTTTGAATTACTAAATTTTAAAACATAGTGGAACTCTTCTGTTCTTTTAAATCTATTACAAAGTCATTTAAGCCATAGCCATTCGGTATCAAAGACACCGTAATAGATTGTTGGGGGCTTGTCCGGGATACAAGCAATTGTAGAGTTTTATTGTGTAACTGTATCTTAGTCAGTTTATTACAGATATTTTATTGTTAAAGTAGTGAATATTTATCATTTATATTTGTCATAGAATTTTTTCTCAGTATTTCTTATATTGTACTGCTTTCTTTAGAATTGAAATAAAAATGGCTTCAAGTGTAGAAAAAATTCTAGAATATCCATCTTTAGAAAAGCTTTTAAAATTCAAAAGAATTGAACTTTTAGAATTAGCTGTGAGTTAGGCCTTTTCTGTAATACATACAGGATTGAATTAAAACTGAAGCTTTTATTTTTGTGTTGAACTAGGGCTGTAGTCATTCATCAAGAGTCCTTTTTTTATTTTTAGCTTAGCTGTTTTCGAAGAAAACTTTGAGATACTGTCATAGCCCTGGCCTTGTCGTCGTCTGCGTCATCTTGTTGCTCAAACTTTTAACATTGTATGATATCTCAGTTATTACCAAAGATAATTACTGCAAAGTTTGATTCCATGTAGTTTCAAAAGGGGAACCCATACATCGTGGGCAGGTAACCCAGACAATATTTTTAGACACAGTTATGCCCATTTTAAGACTTACAATTTTCACTAAAAGCAACTGCATTGGCACTTGCATGCTGTGCTCTTGATTTTTTCTGACATTTTTAATTACATGTATTAACCAAGTGACAAATTTTTGGACTTGTCCAAAGCCAAGTCGGTAAGTCAGTAGCATACAGGACTCAAGAACAAGGGGGGGGGTCACTGGTTCAATCCACGGCTGGGCCAATTTCTTTCTGAGAAATGATGATAGCCCTTGCAACAGGATTCATTCTTCTCTCACCGTTGATCATTGTTTCGATGATGGTTATGTGGAAAAGCTGCCAGTGGCTTGGAAAAAATATTGTGCGGAGTTTACTGGTAAAAGAAACTCCAGGAAAGCATGGATAGGTGCACTGGCTGCCGGGATATAACTGAAATAATGTTGAAAACGGCGTCAAACATCATACAATTAATCAATCAAACTTTGAAAGAGAAGAAAGCATTGTAGGAAAAGGAGAAAGTGCTGGTAACCAGCATTTTCTCCTTTTCCCACCATGTTTTTGATAGCTGTCTAAGGGTTGTTAAAACTCTGCATTGTGTGTTAAAGGGTTAACTTTTTTTGTTGGTCAGAAAACAGTTGTTAGTGGGTGCAGCTGTTAGCACACATGAAAAGGACAAGGAAAGGGTGGATGCTTTAGTTCAGGCTGGGGCAGATTTCATTGTACTAGTAAGTATTTTAATTCATATTTTGTGCCAGTGACTGTGTTCAGTAGTAGATGACTAAAAAACATTTTGGTAATTGGCAAAATTTCTTGTAATATGTATTTTTTTTTTTAATCCCACATCATTTTCATATATATCAAACCTTAAACTGTTGTTGATAATCAGTATTTTTACAGGAAGTTTCGAAGACATGTATTTCAAATTTGTCTGGGAGAATACCCTTTACTACACAATCCTGAGTTTTAACAGCCTGGGAAATTGGTTGTTTGAAAACATTGTTGGAAAAGCAGAAAATGATGATAACTATCATTTTCTGCTTTCGCCCCCCCACCCCCCTTTGTTTTCTACCCTATCAATGGTTAATTTCTATTTTTGAGTCAAATTTATGATATTGTCTGCAAAAGCTTTCAATCTGGACTAGTCTAAAATTATTTTCATTTTGTAAGGAGTAAAGCTGTGTGCTGAGTATTGCAACCTCTGAGTTCTGTTGCAAAGAGGAATATCAGCCTGCATGTCTGTACAGTCTGCTTGTGGTCTGCTTTCTGAACTCATTACCAGGTGAAAAAAATTTCAGATTAATCTAGAATCTAGCTCATCATGTTTGATTATTTTCATCAAGGATTCATCGCAAGGCAACTCAATTTACCAGATAGAAATGATCAAATCAATGAAGAGGCTTTATCCAGATCTTCAAATTATAGCGGGTAATGGTAAGTTGAAATGCTATGTTATATAGATATGAATACCAGTGTATCTGTTTGCCTTAGGTTTTATTATTCCAAGGGACTTGGTGTCATTGAAAAAAGTTGGGTCCCATTGAGTTCTTTTTTAGTCCTATTTTGGCCTGCATAAATCATCACTGAAATATCTCAAAGCTGTGTGGAAAAAAAAACAATGCTTTTAATGAGAATTTTCTAGAAGCCATGTTCAACTTCAGTCATGATAAGCAACAGTTGGTTCGTGGGATCAATGAGCTGGGAATCACTGTATGACTCTGTCACAGGTTCTAGCTCTAAATTTGTGGTATAATTGATTTAAATCATTTGCATAGTATGGATTACATCATGGTTTTACATGCAATTCAGGATCTGTTCGTAGACAATTTGGAAATCTGATTTCTGCAGTAAGTATTAAAAATTGGTTTTTTCCTTGTTTTATCACTGACACAGATAGTTTTGATTCAGTGCTCTGAGTCATTTTTCTGTGTCTCAGGGACGCAATTAGCTTTGGTATTTTACGACCAAGCAGATTTTCGTTTGTACATAGATTATTTTATTCCGTAAATGGCAACCCTGAATATGATATCTACAAGGGTTGTACCAGAAGCAGGTGGACTTTCCAAAAACTCCCAACTTTCCATTATTAACAATACCAGAATATAGTGACATCTAATTTGATGAACAGCTGACTTTTCAGCATTTGTCAAAGTGATCTTATGATGTGCACAGGGTGGCAGTTAGTGGTGTTACTTAATTCATTTTTAACATGCGTTAATGAACCATCCAATTACATATCCCCAGATTTTGGTATTAAAATGTTAATAAATAATTGAGCTATGGGAAAAGTCTACATGCTTCTGGTACAACCCTTGTAGATATGGAATCTGTTTGAATTTTTGATATCTTTACATCATGATTTTGCTGCCTTTTTTTTTTTTTTTTTTTACCTAATATAATGAATTTCCATTATTATGATCTCTCAAAAACTGATGAGGCTTGCCTTTTGTTACGAGTGTTTTAGCCCTGTACTGAACAATCCCCAGTTTTATCGATCTTCTGGAAAAAAAAAAGAAAGGCTTTTTGAGAAAGAGAAGAATTTACTGGTAAACAACTTTTTTCTCCTTTTCTCTGTTTAGTTGTAACAGCAGCACAAGCTAAAAATCTGATAGACGCAGGTGCTGATGCCCTTCGTGTTGGAATGGGTAGTGGGTCTATCTGTATTACACAGGAAGGTAGGTTTATAATTGAGCCATGCTCTGGCAAAAGGAGTTTTAATGTATCTCTGTACTGCATTATACAGAGCAAGTAATCACATAGTCATGGATCCATAAAGTCCATTATGTTTAACAAGTGAATCATGAGGTAGAATGGCCCTTGTACATGCAGGACATCCACCAAGAGCAAAAGGTTTGACTCGCGTCAGCCTGCACAGGCTGACCTTAGTCAGTATTCTTTGCAGATGCATTAAGCCACTTTTTCAAAAAGCATGGCTCATTTACAGTCTGAAAATGTGGCAAAATATGAATCACTGGTTATGAGCCTTTGCTTTTGCTTTTAAATGTGGTTTCATATTGTCAGCAAGATATGAAAGCCCAATCTGACATGAAATGCTCATCTCCAGACACTAACTGCAGTTTGCCATCCTCATGCTTAATATTGTAAAGATGATGTGAAAATCAAGTCACATATTCAATTTTTTTGTTTTCTAGCAGTAATGACAGTTGATTAAATATTGTCAGGAGGATAAGAAAGCTTTTTAATACCTACAATTTTTGTTTTCTAACAGTGATGGCAGTTGGCTGTTTTCAAGCTAAATATGATCACTTAGATTGGAAAGCTCCTTCGCACCTACAATATTTGTTCCCTGACAGTAATGGCAGTTGGTTGTCCTTAAGGTAACTGTTGTCAGGAAGATATAAAAGCCCAGCCTGACATGAAATGTTTATCTCCAAACACTTATGACAGTTTGCCATCCTCACCCAAAGTGTTGTGAAGATGATGTGAAATTTATTACATGTACAGTATTTGTTTTCTAGCAGTAATGGCTGTTGGCTGTTTGCAAGCAAATAATTGTTGGTAAGAATATGAAAGCCATTTCACATCTACAATATTTGTCAAATAATGATGATGGCAGTTGGCCATTCTCGGGCTAAATATTGTCAGTAAGATAGAAAAGCCCATTTACACACAATATGTGTTCTATAACAGGGATGGCACTAGGCCTTCCTCTAGCTGAATCAAGCCCTTTTATAGACCCAATGTTTGGTTTTATACAGTGATGGCAGTGGGCCGTCCTCAAGCTACAGCTGTGTATAAGGTAGCGGAGTATGCAAGGAGGTTTGGAGTGCCAGTGATAGCTGATGGAGGGATCTCAACTTTGGGGCATCTTATTAAAGCCATGGCATTAGGTGCTTCTACAGGTATGTAAAAATATGAGAGAGGTTCTTGACCTTCAACTCTTTACTAAACAATGATGAGCGGTGAGAGAGGAATAAATGACGATTCTGAGGAAGAAGATGTTTGAAAAAATTTTGGATGAAAAGAGAAATTACTGGAAACCAATATTTTCTGCTCATTTTATCCCTCTTCCCTCAATGTTTGCTACCCCATCAATGACAAATCCATTATTTGAGCCTAACTGATGTTGTCTGCAAGCACCTTCAATTTAGACAAGCCATAAACTTTGTAGTTGGACAAGAGTCAAACCATTAACAAATAGTCTATTTCAAGATGGAACCAATGAAACAAAGATATATGTGGAAGGAAAAAAAAAAGTCATTTACAAAGGATACTGAAGGCATTGTGAAAACATTTGTGAATAGCTTTCACCACAAGTGTCCTTTACTTACGTCAAAACTAGTTTTTATACAGTGATGTGTCCTCATGTATTCATGTACTTCTTAGTATGAGCAAAGATTTCTTTTCAGCGGTTGAAAAATTTTATGTATCATGTTTTCATACTGACATTTTCTCTTTTTTTTTTTTTGAGTCTAGATATTTTAAAATTTTGATGAGAAGGATACAAAGAAACATTGTAGCAGATAAGAAATATAGAACTTTGTTCACCAAAATTTTTTGTAAATCAACAATTAAAGATTCTTTAACGGTTAGGTTGTAAAGGAGAAAATGTGGAAAGACCAATTCATATTTTTTTCGTTTAATTAATGTTAACCTTTTACCAGGTTCCCAAGTTTAAATGACCCTGAGAAAGACAGCTTTTGAAAACATACTGGGAAAAGGAGAAAATGCTGGTAACCAGCATTTTCTCATTTTCCCACATTGTTTTCTTTGCTTGAAAATGCTCATTTCAGTTTTTGAGTCATGTTACTTTGTCATCTGTGAATGCTTTCGAATTTTACTGGTCCAAAATATTGTTGTCTGAAAAGGAGTTTACCTAGTAGTAGAGACCTATCCCTTATCAACCAGTGAGTTGATGAATGGTATTGCATTGGGTCAGAAATTGCTTGACAATATTTTCAAAAGTTGTTAGACGAAAAAAGCCACCTGGATGAGGAAGCATCCTAAAACAGTATATGAAGGATTTTTTTTACCAAACTGTCCTGACTTTTAAGTACCCTGAGAAAAAAAGCTTTTAGAAAACATTGTGGGAGAAAATGCTGCTAACCAGCATTTTCTGCTTTTCCTGCAATGTTTTTTATCCTTTTTTAAGCAAATTTCAATTTTTCAGTAAACTTTATCTTGAAGTCTGTAAATGCTTTCAATTTGGACTACCATAGTGTAAAATTTTGCTCTGTGGTAAAGGATTGATAGATGTTTTTTGGTCGCTATTTTCAGTTATGATGGGCTCTATGTTGGCTGGGACTTCTGAAGCCCCAGGGGAGTATTTTTTTGCCGATGGTGTCCGACTCAAAAAATACAGGGGTATGGGATCATTGGATGCAATGGAGAAATATAGAAGTAGTCAGAGTAGATATTTTAGGTAAGATTATGTGATATCAAATCTTTGCCATATCACAAAATTTTGGATTGGAACGAATTGAAAGCATTTGCAGACGACAAATCAAATGTTAGTTAAATGTTAATTTCTGTCTTTGATGGGGTAGACAACATAGTGAGAAAAGGAGAAAATGCTGGTTACCAGCATTTTCTCCTTTTCCCACAATGTTTCAAAAGCCTTCTCTTTTTGGGTCGTTAAAAGCAGGGATTGTGTGGTAAAGGGTTAAGGACAATGGAACATTGGGAGTGAATCCTCTAATCCTCGAAAGCGGTGTATAGTTGATTTGTAAGTCATTGAATATGTTCTAGTTGCTTTACTCAATACAGTAGATCAAGGTCAGAGATAGCATGACATGTAGGGTGTGATCTTGGATCTAAACTTTCCATAACATGAGATTGTTTGATTAATTTGACACTATGAATTATGGCCGTATGAAGTTAATATTTATGTCTACAGCTTAGACACTGTTTTGAAAAAAGTGTTTTAGCAGATAAGATATATTTGATTTAGCCTTTTATCAAACCATCCCATGTTTTTAACAACCTTGAGAATGAGGTCTCATGAAAACATTATTGGAAAAAGAGAAAATGCTGAGAATCATCATTTTCTTCTTTTCCCACAATTTTTACTTCTGTTTTGAAGACAAATTTCACCTTTTGAGCCACATTTAATATGTCATCTGCAAATGCTTTCGATGTTTTTGGTTTTGATAAGTCCTAATTTTAGGGTCTAGTAAATAGTTTCACATTTTTTATCTTATTACAAATTTCAGTGAAAGTGACAAAATCAAGGTGGCCCAGGGGGTTTCGGGGTCCATAGCAGATAAGGGATCCATTCACAAATTTGTGCCCTATTTAATTGCTGGATTACAGCATGGCTGCCAGGATATTGGGGCTAAAAGTCTTTCAAACTTAAGGTCAGTAGTTAAATCATTTTATGCATATTTGATTTAGTTTTCTATAGATTTTTACCCATTACTGTTCAGATTCATTTTTTATGCTGGAGCTGATGAGATTAGAGCCATGCTCTGTGAAAAGGAGGTTTAATGAATCTGCAGAAAGTATTGACCCATGTCAGTCTCTGCAGTCTGTGCACAGTTACTGTAGGTTAAAACCATTTGCTATTTGTAAATTTCCTGCATGTCCAAGGACCACACTACATCTTAAATCAGTTGGTTGTAAGACAAAATGGATTTTATGAATCCATAATCAGGTGACGACTTGCTTGATATATCATACTCTCTTTTGCCCTAGCATGGCTTATTTGTATTGTTGTGAAAGATTTCATGTCAATGAAATTCCAGATTATTTTACACCCCTCCCATAATGAACTAAAGGGGCAATACTGAAATTTTGTTGTATGTCTGACCGTCCAGCTGTTTGTTCGTAGGTGCAATTTGTGTTGTCTTCTCCATGGACAATTTACAAGCAAATTTTTGAAATTTAAATGGAAGCTGTCCTATTATAGAAATGTGTGAGCTTGGATGTTTTCTGTATGATTGGTAGGCTATTACAGGAATTATTGCCCTTTGAATGTACATGTATATGTGAAAAATAAGCCAATGATTTGGAAAGATTGTGAATGTTGGATATGTTGGAAAAAAGCCAGTGGCTTGGAAAGAATGTATAGCACTGGTTGAAGTAAACCCAGTTTTGTAGGAAATGGTGCCCAGAAAAACTGCTGAAAACTTCTTAAATCACCACAAAATTATCTCTACATTTACCTGAATTATGTTCATAACTTAAGAAGGTGTGTGTATAATAATATTCTGGGTATCCCAATATTCAACTCTGTATCAGACAACAAAATTTTAGATTAGTCAAAATTGAAAGCATTTGCAAGCAACATATTAAGGTCTACGCCCCCTTACTCTCATATTAAAAGACGGAAGCTGCCGAGATTGGCCGAGTAGCCTTTAAGAAAAACTGATGTTCCACGATATTTACCGATGAGTAAGTGAGTCTACGGCCCCTAACTCTCATATAAAAAGACGGAAGCTGCCAAGATTGGGCGAATAGCGTTTACTTTTTTCTTAACAGGATTTGTCTTTTGATGATTTGAAAACATAGTAGGAAAAGAAGAAAATGCTGGGTACCAGCATTTTCTCCTTTTCCCACTTTGTTTTCAAAAAGCCTTCCTGATGGTTTATTAAAACTGGATTTTTTAGTGAAGGTTAAGTCTAGTGGGGGCAGCTAGCTTATAGTGATGAAAACCTGAGTTTTAAATTATTTTACAGGTCAATGATGTATTCTGGAGAATTGAAGTTTGAACGAAGAACAACATCAGCACAGATAGAAGGGGGCGTACACAATTTACATTCGTGAGTACCAATGGCTACTTTGCTCACAAAAAATATTTTAAGAGTTGATTGCTTTCCTCTCTTTTACAACAAATTTACACTAAAATAAATTTGATGTAGAAAATATGAAAATATTGTGACAAACAAAGAATTTGAGAGAGAGTAATTTCTGTGTTCTTGGCTATGTTTTCTAAGGCCTTCTTTTGCCTGGATGTCAAAATGTGATCAGTGATACCTGAGGTTTTTCTTTAAGTTGGATTGTTTCAGAAATTCTACTTACCAGGTACATTTTGAATTATTGAGATATCTTTCCTTTGATGGAAGAAAATTTTAAAAGAAAAGCGTAACTCATCTGAAATATACTTGACCCATGTTCTGTGAAAAGGGAATTTTATGCATCAGCAAAAAAGTATCAACTCGGGTCAGCCTGCACAGTCTGCTCAGGCTGCCCTATGTTGAAACTTATCGCTATTTGTAAATTTTCTACATGGTCAAGGACCATTCCACCTCAGGATTCAGCTGGTTGTTAGACAAAATGGATTTTATGAATGCATAATTATATAATGACTTGTTTGATGTAATTAATCACAGAGATGCCTTAGACCTCTTTTTACCAGAGCATAGCTAACATGTTTATCATCTGCTCAATGCAGTTTTAGGAACGGAATAGTCCTCTTGTTGAAAAGGTCTTTTTGAATGCTTGCCAAACCAAAATCTATGTGTGAATTACTTTGACTCTTCAAGAAACAACACTATTGTTGACTGGTCCAAATTGAATGCATTTGCAGACGTCAATTCAGAAGTGGATTATGTTACAATGCTTGAGCATAAAAAAAGTAAATAACAATGTGGGAAAGGAAAAAAATGCTGGCTACCAGAATTTTCTCCTTTTATCATGCTTTTTTCAGAAGTCTTCTAATCCAGGTCGTTAAAACAGGGATTGTTAGGTTAAGGGTATCATACACAACTATGTGAAAATAAAATATGTTTTCAAAGTTTTGTTGGATTTTTAAAACTTAAAAAGAAGTTTGAGATTGAAAGAGCAAGAGATAGATAAAGAAAAGAGAGGAAGTCCAATGAGCGAAAGAAAGAAAAAAGGGAGGGAGGAAGATAGCTCATTTGACATTTTTATATTACCAGTGTTTTTCGTATTTAATCTCTGATGGTGAGTATATGGTGTGAAAATCAACCTGCTACATGCAAAAAGCCATTATCTCCTATTACAAATAACATGAGATCATTGTTTGTTTTTACCACATCATTCTGTTTTGTGCTGTTGGCAGTTTTACCAGAATTCTTGTGACATATCCCTTAACCCATTAGCATATTGGCCATTATAGACCTGTCTGGACCTGAAAACACCAAGAGATATTTGAGGGAAAGGAAAATGTTTATGATGTATGAGATTGGAAATTCTATGAAAACAGGCTGTAACTTTTAATCTTTTATCAAACAGTATGAAGGAGAAGGCTTTTGAAAACATTGTGGGAAAAGAAGAAAATGCTGGTAACCAGCATTTTCTTCCTTTCCTGCAATGTTTTCTATCCTTTTAAAAGCAAGTAATATAACTAAAGCTGTATGTATTTCATTTTCTGCAAATGGTTTGAATTTGGAAGAATCTAAAACTTTGTCCTTTGGTTAAAAGTTACAAGGCAATATCTCTCTGTGTTAAAAGATACATTAGTATGGTACTATAGTGGGTTAAGTTTTACCCAAGGTAATCCCGCCCCTCTTTTGGAGTTTCTGAATATAACATTTCTTGTCTGTAATGAAAAACATATAATCTCTTCATTGTGTGATACTATTCACAGCTTTTTATCTCAGTTAGAATTTGTTTCTTTCTCTTTTTAAACTACTGAAAAATCATTCATATGGATCAATTCTGGGGATCTCTGTGACCCAATAATCAACCTTTTACCACGTAATCCCAAGTTTTATTTACCCTGAGAAAGAAGTCTTTTGAAAACATCTTTGTAACCAGCTTTGTCTCCTTTTCCCACGTTCTTTTCTACCCTGTCACAAACAAATCCCTTGATTTGGGCACAATTAATGTGTTGTCTGCAAATGCCCATATTGTAGATGAGTCTAAGATAGTGTCGTCTGATAATGAGTAAACTGATTACCTGTGAACTGTTGTAGCATACAGCTTTGTAAATGTCATTTTCAAATAGGAATTACATGAATCAAACTATGAGACATGATGGAAAAAGTCCACAGAATGAATTTATCCTGTTACTGCAGTGTTTTATAAATTTGTTTGCTGCAAGATAAAACAAGGTCTTACAGTGCTCTCAATAAGGGCCCATTTCAGGAATTTTTGTAGTTCCATGTTCGAATTTTAGGAATTTTTTTTAAAAAATCAGGAATTTTTTTTTTTTTTTTTCTGCATCAGTCAATGTGGTCATAGGCTTACATTTATTTTGATTGTGGTGCGGAATGTCTAATCCTAATATCAAACCCTATGTTGTGATAATAGATTACTCTAAAGTTTTATCCAGAAAGACACGTCTTTAGGATAACCATATCGTAATAGGGTTAGAAGTGCATATATATCTATAACAACACTGATTATGATCTGTGATTGGCTGGCAATGATGGACCATGGTACTTTAAATTAAGAATAAATAATTTCTTTCGTCATTTCTTCCAAACCAAGTGAACATGCTAACCCATCTACCTTGAATTTTTTGATGTGCATGACTTTCTTTTAGTTTCTTAGTGGATATTGGAAGAGACATATCTCGGATAGATGTGGTTTCCTTCGTAACGACGATCACGTCGCCCGATGATTTTTTAAAGAAATTTGCCAAAGAGCGCTGCATAATTCCCAAAAGAAATGCATAACGAAACTATAATCTGCCGATTTTTAAAGAGTTGGACAAATATTTGATATTACTCGATTGTTTCAATTTCTTTCATGTTGCATGTTTGCAAACAAACAACATTCCCCGATCTTCGATTGCGTGTCTTATTAATTGCAATTATCCGTTAATTTCTACAGCTGCAGTCAAATTAAAGACGGTTGATTACTTACCGACCGACCAATTAAACGCTTACCATAATCCGTTCATAATTGGATAAACAATTGCATATGTGTAATTGACATCTCTACACCGTAATCCGGATCACCAAAACGCTTTAACATGATTAGAGACTCTTTGTAAAGCGTTTTCCTTACATTGAATAGACGATATCAAAGTTTTCCACACGCGTTAAACCCTTTTTGCATTGTTTTTTGAAAAAACGTCCGGGTTGAAATTCTCAGACGTTTTTGTCAAAATCTGGACGTAAAAAAAACGTCCGGCTTTCAAAATGCCAACGTTTTTTCTCAAAATTTGGACTTAATATACGTTGACGTCCACTTATTGAGAGCACTGGGTCTTAGGTGTAGGAAAGGGCTGAGTTTCAAAGTTTTCATTTTGTCATTATGCATTCTAGTTTTCAGAGATAGAAAATGATGTTTGTTTATTGAAACATGTACTTGATCTAGTTTGAACCCCTTTTAGCAATTGCCACTTGAAAGTTTGTTTCCCTGTGTAAGGACCGAGCCCCATTATTTGTGTCAATTAAGTTCTTGACTTTTCAATGAATAGTAGTTTTTGCATTCCTGTTTTGCTAACATGTTCATATGTGTATGTTTGTGTGTGGAATGGGGGCTAGGGACTTCATGTCAAAACTGCTGAAATGTTTTGCTATTGAACAGTATTTCTTTACATTGGTAGACCATCATATTCAATAGGGGGTGTTGAAAAGTCAGTGCTATTTCTGTTGAAATTGTTTGTTAAAGAATAGTATATCTCTGATAGAACATTATAATTATTCATGTAGGGGGAGGGGATAATGCCAGCCCTGTTGTTATGCTTTTCCATCAGATGGTATTTCCCTGTTCTTGTGCCATGACCCTGTGTGGCTTGATGACTAAGGCATTGGATTTGTATTACAGATGCTCTGGGTTAGATCTGGCCACTCCTGCTGGTCCAAAAGAGATCTTAGTATCATAAAAGTTGTAGCATGGAAGTGTCCCTACCTCATTACTACACAACAAAAGTTTAAACTTGTGCATATTGAATGCACTGATAGGTTTGTCTATGGTAGGATAGAAAATGTTGTAGAAAAAGGAGAAAGTTCTGGTTACTAACATTTTATCTCTGCAACTATGTTTTCAAAAGCCTTCTCCCTCAGAGCTGGAAAAAGAAAGAGTTACAGTAAAATCTCGATATTTCCAATCTCGAAAATTCGAGGACCCCATATTTTTCGAGGAATTTCCATAGTCCCAGCAAAAACTCCACTATATAGAACCAAAAATAGATCGGTAATTTCGAGTCTCGATAGTCTGAAAATTCGAAGACATGTGCTGGTCCCTGTCATCAATTTGCCTCTTTAAATTGATTGTTGATTCGAACACATTATTTTCTCACCTCTCAATTAATTGTTTTCACACCTTTCCCAGCAAAGGAATTTTCGGCGTCGGCCCGTCCATGGTGTAGTGTAAGTTTTACAATCTATTACAATTACAACCGGAGATTCATACTACAATACGATTTTGAAAAGGAGTGGACCTTGATTTGATAATAAGAGGTTAATTATGTTAAGTTTGACATGTTTGCTTCTACCACCCCTTCCTTTGATTATGTTGTTTGATATTTCATTTTATAAAATCACTCGAGTATTTCATTCCTGATTAGACAACTGATTTTATCCCCGACTTCATTTTTTTTACGTATGTGTGTACATCACAAGTTCAAAGTCAATTTTGATGCTAAAAAGAGTTTGAAGCATATGTGATCGGAGGATGTCTCATTTTTTATCATTTTTCGTGTCTATCTATTTTTAGCATCAGGTTTTCCCGCCTTCATTCTTCGATCGTTTTCAACACTTTTCAAATCGCGATATTCAAAGATATTTCATTGAAACATCGGTATCCGAGGAACTTAAATCCATACATGTGTAGGCTTAAATATTTTTGATACCATATTATATCCTACCCTTCTGCTGTTTTCTTAGGTCAAAAATAATAATGCACTTTCTTTCCCGTGGGGTGACAGTTAATGGGGGCGAATACAACAGGGCAAATTTTACGAATTTGAAAGAAAAACTAGAGTAGGGGCCTACCAACCTTTCCAAAACCTCACAGAATGAAAGGAATTTTAACGTGACTTATTTCCAAGAACTCGTATGGTCAGATTCGCTGCATTTAGAGAAAGTAACCCTTTTGATATGATATTCTTTGAATATTATGAAAAATGAGAATGAAAACTCGGATTTATTGGGGGTGGGGGGTTTAGTAGATGTTAACTTTACTTGCCGATCTTGAACGGAATTCATTTTTTCACGGACATTTTGGATAATTCGAAAACCGCGATAATTCGAATATTTTGCTTGTCCCCTTGGGACTTCGAATTATCGAGGTTTTAATGTATTTGGTAATAATAAAGTTAAAAGATTGGTCCCAGTGGGGGAAAGGGTGTGTTGTGAATTGCTCTCTGGTGAGCGATTAAGGACCATTTTGGCCTTTTCATTGGAAACCTTCTTGCCAAAATCCTTTCTGTCAGAGTTCATTGATATTTGGTATGAATGATACTCGATTAGACCTGCTTGTATTCATTAACATCATCTTGGCATGTGAAAATAATGGAGTTTTTTTTCCTGAGGGGACGGGGGATAGTAGGCTTATTTTCTCAATGAAATTTATTACAATACAGATTTTTTACAGTGCAACAATTGTTTATGCTATTCACATGTATGGCACATTTAATTTATAAGGCAGTGGTGCCGTACAGGGCGCTCATAGCCCTCTTGTTTTTATTGTGACCAGCTAGTTTTTCAATAGATATTTTTGTGCAGGCAGTCACAGTGTCAAGTATCATTCATCTTTAACCTATTACCCTCTTTACCAAATTGAAACATCAAGGTAACTTAAAGCAATACAACGTAAAATTATGTTCTAGAACATGAATACCAAATAACAACATTATGACAAATTTCTCATTTTGCCATAATATATTAACTCTTTACCAGATGACAAAATTGTAGAGTGGTCCAAATTAAAAGCATTTGCAGACCACAAATTAAATGTTACTCAGAGTATGAAATTTCTTTGAAAGGGTAGAAAACATCATGGTAAAAGGAGAAAATTTTCTCCATTTCCCACATTGTTTTCAAAAGCCTTCAACAGGGTTGTTAAAACTCTGCATTGTTTGATAAAGGGTTTAAAAAATTGTTTTCCTCAATAGGCAAAATTTTGTGATCATGTGCAGGAGGTATTTTGGTAATTATGTTGAAATGTTGATTTTTTTTTTTCTTTAAAGTCAGCATGTTTTTTCTCTGAAAAGTTAAGTTTTATCTCATAATGTTGATAAAGCAAGATAGTTTTTTGTTATATTTCTTTGACATACATGTTTCTCTTGTTTTGTTTTCTTGGTACATTGTTTATGCCTATGGAAAGAGAATATCAGATAGTTTATCACTTTCATATTTTTCCTGCCATTTTTGTGGTTATAAATAGCCCAAAGGAATTGTTTAGTTCACTCAAATGATATATTAATCCTTTACCAAACAATTCCATATTTTTATGGCTCAACGGAGAACTTTTGAAAACCTCTTTGGAAAAGGAGAAAATGCTGTTAACCAGGATATTCTCTTTTTCCTATGGTGCTTTCTATGCTCTGAAAAACAAATTCCATAATGGTAATCACACTTGATTTGTCCTCTGCAAAACCTAAATATAAAGGTATGTAATCGTAAGGTTTATATGTTCAGAATATCCAACGAGATGGCAAGACGGTGTAGATCAATAAATAGGCTGCATAGTCCTTGCATACTGGTCCTGATCAGCATTATATGCCTAAGAAAGATGAGAGTTGCATTTGCATTTTCGTCAGATTGTTTTATCAATTACATGTGGTTTGTTAAGAAAACACTCTTTTTCGGGAAATTTTAATGAATGAACAATTTCTGTAATTAAATGTCTTAGCTGTTTACCAAACGACATTTGGACTGGACTGAATTGAAAGCATTTGCAGACAACAAATTACTAGTAAGTCTTGCTTAAATGTTGATTTCTGTATCTGATAGGGGAGAAAACATTGTGAGGAAAGGAGAAAATGCTGGTTACCATCATTTTCTCCTTTTACCACAATGTTTTCAAAGCCTTTTAAGAAGTCTGAAATAGCTGTGTTTATCCAAATATGTGGCAACATTAGAGTTTAGATAGAAAAATAAATATTTGCTTTTGTTCCATATTTTTCAGGTATGAAAAGAGATTGTATTAAAGGTCTAAACAGAAGATTACAAAAGAAACACCGGAGAGGACTTATGTTTATTCAAGTGGATGTGCAATTACTAACAGATTATGAGTTCAACACTGGCATTATAACGCAGTATAACATCTAATTGACATTACAAAAAGTGATTCACATGCTTAATTCGGCATTAGCTTCTTTTCATTTAAAGCCAGTCGCAATTTAGTTCATTTTGGGAACAGTGTCAATCAAGATCAAATTGCATAGAATGTGCATGTAAATCTTTACTATGTTACATACTTTTAGGCTAAGCCAAACCAAAACCATTAGCAGATGACATATTGGATGTAACCCAAATAAAACGGTTTATCTTTAAATGCATAAAAAAACATTCTGGTACCAAGTAGAAAATGCTGGTAACCATCATTTTCTGGGTTTTTTTTTTTTTCCCCACAATGTTTCTAGCCCTTTCAGAGGCAAATTCTGTCTTTTGAAACATGTTGTTATCATCAAACTTGGACAAGTGTAACATTTTGGGTTTTTTTTTTGTAATGAGTTTTGGGGTGGCCCAGTTTATTAAACTGTGATTGTTGTTTGATTTCAAATTTCATGGGGCAGATGCAGGTAAAGAAAAATCTTGTTTTGCTCTTTGCTTGATGCATGTCACATCAACACAAAAATCATTTAATTAAGCAAATCAGAGTTTTATGCAGTCACTGATTCATGTCTGATCATATTAACTCTTTACCAGACGACAAAGTTGTAGACTAGTCCAAATCCAAAGACATTTGCAGACAACAAATCATATGCAAATTGGTGTGATTTTTATTTGAAACAGAAAAAACATTGTGGGAAAAGAAGAAAATGCTGGTTACCAGCATTTTCTCCTTTTTCCACAATGTTTTCAAAAGCCTTATCCAGTGGTTGTTACAACTGGAAACTGTGTGGTAAAGGGTTAAAACAATCACTATTCAAATTTGACTAGATCTATTTACCTTTTTTAGAATGCTTTTGTGAGAGGGGCATTTGTTTGTTACAAACAAATATTACTTTTTCCACAAACTTCACTACATCATTCAGAAAATGCTTTCTCCTTTCCTTCTAAGTTTAATTACACAAAGTGAAAAACATCAGTATTGAATTCATTGTAGGGAGGCAGAAGTAGTTGCTTTTTCTACAATATTTGCAAAAGCTGTCAGTATTTTATTGCATAGTTTTTAACCTTTTCCCACAGAACAAAATTTAAGACTTGTCCAAATTGAAAGCATTTCCAGACAACAAGATAAATGTGACTCAATAATTGCAATTTATCTATGGAAGATCAGTAAACATTGTGGGGGGGGGGGGGGGGGGGGGAGAGGAGAAAATGCTGGTTACCAGCATTTTCTCCTTTTCCCACAATGTTTTAAAAGGCCTTCCTCTTCAGAGTTGTTAAAAGTTGGAATTATGTGGGAAAAGGTTAAGCCATAATTGTATTGCACTTGGTTGAACACCTTACTGTATTTGAAGATTATAGAATACATTAACTCTTTACCAGACAACAAAATTTTAGACTGGGCTAAATTGAAAGCAGTTGCGCACAACAATTTTGATGTAGTTCAAATTCTGATTTCTGTCTTTGATAGGGTAGAAAACATTGTGGGAAAAGGAGAAAATGTTGGTTACCAGCATTTTCTCCTTTTCCAACGATGTTTTCAAAAGGCTTTCTTCTCAGGGTCGTTAAAACTCGGGATTGTGTGGTAAAGGGTTAAGATGTCTTTGTACTTTATCCCTGTGGCTCGTAAATGATAAAATAAATTTTTAAGTTCAATTAAGGTCTACGGCCCCTAACTCTCATATTAAAAGATGGATGCGGCTGAGATTGGCCAAATAGCCTTTACGAAAATGTCGATGTTACATGATATTTACCAATGAGTTAGAGTGTCTTTGGCCCTTAACTATCATAATAAAAGACAGAAGCTGCCGAGATTGGCCGAATAGCCTTTACGAAAAAGTCTATGTTACACGATATTTACCGATGAGTTAGGGGTTGTAATCGTTAATTACTAAACAGTTACTTCTTTTTACAGTTCTGAGGTAAAAGGGTTTTGAAAATTGTAGGAAAAGGAGAAAGTGCTTGAAACCAGGTTTTTCTTCCTTTCTTCCACAATGTTTTCCACCCTTTCAAAGACAAATCACATCACTTGAAACGCATTTAATTTGTGATCTGCAAATGTTTTCAGTTTGGACTAGTCTAGAACTTTGTCTTCTGCTTGACACTTAAATTTTATTGTGAAGCAAAGAACTTTGAAAGAAAATGCTAGAGTAAGACCAGTTTCTTCTTGTAGCCACATTGGCTGCAGCTAGAGGAAGAGGAAGAAGGCTGTCTGTAGATATAAAATGTTGAAATCGTGAAAAGAATATTCTGTTTCAATAAATTACAATTTCAATAAAATATTGGAATTTCAAGGTGTTTTAGGCCTGAACATCTGATATTGGACAATGTAGATTCAGGATCAGACTTAGCATCTTGTGCAGTCAGATCTTGGATATACACTGTCAACAAATGGGCCTGTAGTTATGGGTTTATGTAAATATATTTCAGTTGTAAACTGAACGAAATGTTAGATACAGGACTATGTCACCAAACTTTATACTTTATTAGATCTATATTGTATCTCTGTATTATATTATTTGTATGTTATCCAATTTAGTTAGGCTTTTGCTGTTAGTGATATTTTGATGTCAATAATGTTGTATATAAGCCAGGTTATTAACCTTGAAGCTGTTAGTTACTTTTGAAGAAACAGTAGATCAAGATCAGAGTATATCTCTTGTACAGTTTGGTCTTGGAACTAGACTGTCGGGTTTTCTGTTCAGTAGAAATTCAGGCCAAACAATGTATCACTTTTAAAGTCATATGTGAAATCAGGGTCTTTTGCGGATGGCATAGATCAATATCGGACTACACAAGATCTATATTTTTTGCGTGTTAAGTCAAGTGTACAAGTTAAAGATGTTAATGATTTGCAGTGGACGTTATTTCAGCTGTCGCTAGAGATTGAGTTATATATTTGACACTGTAAGTATTGAAATGCAATACATGTGAGCCATGCTCTGGCATAAGGGAGTTTAATGCATCTCTATGATGCAGTATACGAAGCAAGTCATCAATTAATTCTGGATCCATAAAATCCATTTTGTCTTATAACAAATTGAATTATGAGGTACATGAGGACTGGTCCTTTGACATAAAGAAAATTGACAAATAATAGCAAAATGTTTAAACAGAGGTCAGCCTGTGTGGACTGCACAGGATTACCTGAGGCAATACTTTTTGCTGATTCATTAAACCCCCTGAGCATTGCTCAAGTTTTTGAAATTGTTTTCCCTGTCATACAAATATGGATAATTCGTTAATTTAGATTTGGGATTGAAATAAGCAATACTCATTTTCTCAGGAAGTAAACTTGCTGCAGGCAACATTAAAAACATCTATGAAACATGTGAAATAATCCATATTAACTAACTCTTCACCAGGCTATAAAATATGAGACTGGTCCATTTTGATAATATGTAGATTATTATATAGTTTTAAACTTAGTCATTTCAATAGAGCCAGATTTTGCTGCATCTTTGACGGACTCTGTGCCAGTCAGAAATTTCTTTCTCCAACTACGAACTGTTTCATAAGATACCTTATCAGACCCATAAACTTCCCCCAATTCAGTAAAAATCTGCATTACCAAATGACCGAGATTTGTGCGAGCTTTTACATAAGCTCTAATTTCTTCAATATTCTTAATCCGTTTCCCAACCATTTTTACAACAGTGGTCAACAACTAGCTCTATTGAAATGACTATAAGTTTAAAACTATGTGGAGCTAAAGGCTCGTGTTTATACCGTTGGAAAGGTATTGAATAGAGCTATTCAAGCGTATCATCATCCACGAAATCGTTGAAAGCGTTATCGCGCTGTGGTACAATACACATTACATATCGAACAGCCCTCGTAAAATTCAATATTTTGTAAAAATGATTTATTTCTAATTCATTTGTTTCTTACACAATGCAATGAATGTAATTTTTCTAGCAATGTAGCTTTGTAATATTGGCATATTACCTTAATTTGAGCCAGTTTCTTTTTTTGTGTTTTGGTTCTATCTTTTATTTTCTACACTTTAATTGATGGTGCACCTTTGTATAATATTACGTATTTGTATTATTTAACCCTGTTCCAAATAGTCACAAATTCTATGGACCTAAGAAATATGGCTTTTGGTAACATTGTAAGAAAAGGAGAAAATGCTGGTAACCAGCATTTTCTCCTTTTTGCACAATGTTCTGTATCAAATTAGATCAGTTACCCTTAATCTGTCATTTCAAGTTGGATGATTAAAAAATTTGTCATTTGGTAAAGAACTAACTTAATTCTGTACAAAATGACAGAATTTTGGACATATTTATGACGGAAACATTTGTAGATGCCAATACAAATGTTGGTCAAGTGGTGGGAATTACGTGTGTCTGAAAGGACTGAAAATATTGTGGGAAAAGGAGAAAATGCTGGTTTTCAGCATTTTCTCCTTTTAACCCACAATGTTTTCAGATGCTTTTTTTCTCTTGGGTCCTGAAAATATGGAATTGTTTGGTATTGGGTAAAATACACATATTTCCAAATAAGCTATTACCCTTCAGGTACATATACAACTTAGTACACCTTTCAGGCTTGTTGCAGGGGTTTAAAGAAGCATTATGTTGAACTATGAGATGAACAAATTGCATTAATTTCCTGAAAAATGCAACACTAAATCTTTACAACTGCCAGTCTTTTTTTATTTGTTTGATATCTTTTTATAATTTCCTTTAAATGTTTCTAATTATCTGCTATAAAAAGTAGTTTGGGGATCAATTGTGCGCATCGGAAGGGAACACAATTATTTTGTATCACATGATACATTTTGAATCAATCAAAAACATCTCTGAAAATAGATCGTAGATTTCATGTGACTGCAGTTGTAAACACATATTTGTATGTTACTCTGTCAGATCAGATTCAGTTTGAAACGAGACTTGAAAGCACTGAATGAATTCTTTAAATAAGACCCAAATAATTGCATTTTCAATTTTGTTATCGTCTACAATGTTTCAGCAAAGTTGGCATTGTAGAACAATGATTAGAACCCATTCTTATCTTGATTTACACTAGCAGCAAATGCATTTATAGTCGTGAAAGGCACTTAAATGGTTTATTTACTGTATATTTTATCACTTTCATCACAACTTCTTCTATCACATGTTTCTTTGTATTAATTGTAGAATGGATAGAAAAACAGGTTCGATTTTGATTTCTTGTTTTTTTTTGTTTTTTTTTTAATGAAAACGTTTTTCTACAATTTCAATTTTAACAATTTCAGTATTTTTTTCATATAATATGTTTCATATGTACATTTATTTACAATAGCATACAGAAGCAGGGGTGGAAGAACTATATAAGTTCATGAATTGTCTGAATTAAAAAAATTGTCAGGTTTAAATGAGCCCATTTATGTGTGCCAGCTTTCAAATTAGCAATAGACTTCTGTACAAAGATATTTGCATGTATTCAGTTTGATCTCCAAGCCTAAGTGTTTTCTGTCAACTGTATTTTCTACAATTAGAGGTTAATCTGTTACTCTGCAAGTACCATCTTTATACATCCCTGAAAACAACTGCTTTGGGGAAAAAGAATTCTGGAAAAAGGCCCATGTAGTAAGTAATTGCTCCTTTTCTTACAATGTTTTTTTTTCCATTTATCATTTATTAACTCTTTATCACACAGCAAAATTACAGACAGGTCCAAATTGAAAGCACATGCATAAAACACATTAAAATGTTAATTAAATGAAAGTTTTTGTTTGTTAAAGGGTAGAAAGAATTTGATAAAATGATCAAAACCAGGATTTTATCTCTTTCCCACATTTTTTTCAAAAGCCCATTTCATCAGGGTCGGTCAAACTCAGGATTGTGTGATAAAGAGTTGAAATAGAAGATATTTTCTTTCCTTCGAATGTGTTAAATTTGTATTTTTTGTAGCAGTTTTAGGTATGAACTATATAGATATAACCTGTACCATAATAGGTGAACAAAATGCTATGAAATAGACAGAGAATACTTACTTCATTTTCTTCGATCACCTGAATATTTTCTCAGTTACCAATGGACAATTTTTGTCCTTGGAGTGCCATGAAGTTGTTGTCTACAAATGTTTACAATTTGAGCAAGTCTAACATTTTGTCTTCAGGTAAAGAGTAAATTTGACGAGAATGAAAGAAATGTATGATTCATGCTGTTGATTTACGATTGATTTTGGTACCTTATAATTATAGTATGTACTTGTATATGTATGTATTTGTAATACTCTGTTCAAAGTTCCGACAGGATAATCATAAAAGAAATACTGAATGTAAAAAATGTTTGTTTATTTCACAAACCACCTACATGAACAAAGTACAGTATTTTATTTCATGCTTTTCGGTATTTTATTGAGAAATAACGGTGGAATATTGTTTGATATTTCATGGTTACGACCAGTATAAAATACCGATTTTATTTTCTAACCCTTCAATTGAAGGCGGGAACAGTAGTTCCCACACACTAGTTACGAAAACATTATGTGCCATTCAACTAGATGGAAATATGACGTAATTTACCTTACATTTCTCGCGCTTTACGTAATATTGTAATGCGTTGTTATGCGGAGGGGGTACGCCACGGGGAATTACCGAAAACAACTGTACTGTAAGCCCCTCCCCCCGCCCCCCAAAAAAACGGGTTGAAAGCATGAAATGAATAGAATATTTTTTTTCTGGTGAAAGATCGAAATTTATTTCATCGAGTGAAAGTCGTCGGCAATATTTTCACTCGTGCACCACTTGTGAAAATATTACTGATGATGTTAAATATCCTCTATACACTATATCCCAACTTGCCTGTTCTTTTTTGAGTTTAATTCAACTTAAAGCAAACAATCACAGGTTTTAATGACCGTGATGAAAAGGACTTTTAAAAACATTGAAGAAAAAGGACAAAATGCTGGTAACCAGCATTATCTCCTTTTTCCAGACAATGTTTGCTACCCTCCACAGGCAAGTACAAGTATATGAGCCACATTTATTTGACAAAACTTTAATATTTCATGAAATCTCCGTCATTACTAAAGATATTTACTTCAAACTCAGGTTCATTGTTAACTTTATGAAGGGAAACAAATATCACCAGAAGTAAACCTCAAAATATGTTTGACAAAGTTATTCCTCTCTTTCAACTCGGTATGTTTCACTTAAAAGGCAACTGCACTGGCTTACCCATGCGGAGGTCTTGTTATAATACCATGGGGCCAGTATTTTTTGCCTTTGGGTCAAAGAGAATAATTATGGTGTTAAGTCTCAAGATATTCCAACGAAAACTGTAGGAGGACAAAACAATTCTTCTGTGTTCAAGAGCAGATAACTTCAGAACTTGGCTGTATCTATTTGTACAGAAAAATAAGCTATGGAAACATTTATGTGAAAAGGAATTTGGTTCTGTATCCTTTACATTCTCTGTTTAGCCATGGATATAGAGAATAGATGGTTGGTGTCTTGGATGGGTTAAGTTTATCGGGCAAGGCGGAGGAATTTATCTGGTGCGCCGAAGGCGAACCGGATAAATTTCGGAGCCGAGCCCGATAAACTTAACCCATCCAAGACACCAGCCATCTATTCTATTTATCCTGTCACTCACTGTAAAGGAACAAAACAAACAAACGAAAAAAAAAAAAACATTCATAAAGACCGTAGGCCTACCTTTAAAAAGTTTCCAGAGCCGAACTTGATCGACTTTCCCAATCCAAGACACCAACCGTCTATTTTATTTATCCCTTTTCTCAATTAAAACTAAAATCCGACTAAATTGAACATTTCGCTCGAAATAAGGCACATATTGACATCTTTCTTACTAGATCTATGAGAAACTTTAAGAAAGGAAGAACCGTGCTTACAACACCCTCTGGATATGCAGCTGCAATAATGACGTCATGAATGATATTGTCTACGTCATAATTATAAAACGTGACGTATATCCGCAGAAAAATAATGTGGCGAAGAAGACAATGTTTTAACATAACAGACAATTAATTAAACGAGCAAAAGTATTCGCTAGCGATTGATTTATTCATTACGGCAGTAAGACGCTTGGTTGAAAATAGTCCCAGTTAGCAGGTGCGCACTTAGCGGTCACGTGACCAACTGACGGATATCAAAAAAAAAAATATACGGCACCCTGTTATCGGGTTGAAATTGTAGAAGGTCACAGGATAAAATAGTTTCAATAATTGTACACAACATATGTTTAAAGTGAGAAAGCCACACACGATAATGACATGAAGAACATGCCTTTGTCAACTACATATTGGAATGCTGACAAAATGTACATGACACATAAAAACACGATGTATTTTGGACATTTGGTGCAAGATCAAAGTATGGTTTGTTCTTAAATACCAAATTTCAGTGTTTTCACTCATTCAGCCCATCTATCTATCCATCTATCTATATCTATCTATCTGTCTATCGATCGATCGACAATCTACTAAGAACTTATTCTCTTATTTTTTCTTGCTTAAAGGGAGGTAATTCTACAGATAACAAGTTCAGTATCATGAATAGCGTTTTAAGGCCCGTCGACAACTTAGGTCATATTGGGCGCACTTACTTAGTAAACAATAATGCGAGGTCAAAATAACATACATGTGCAACAACATAAGACAAACATGATAAATGGGGAATGGACGAAACACAAAATGATGCCCCTTTTGTCGCCTTTTACAACATGCATGCTGTCACTTTTGTTCCGCCAGTTGAAATGGCAGATGTGACGATCGCGGGACTGCAGTGGTTTATTCTTATACCCCCGATTAAACCACACGGGGTCCCACAAGCCAATTGATTCCCATTCCAAACCCTATTTACATCAAGAAAAAAATACTGGATTTGGAATAAGAACTACCCAGCCTGCTGCAATCCTACGAATTACGAGGAAAGCAGCCGTTTGTCTCTAATTTTAGTCGCCTTCTATGACATGCCATAGAGAAAGGCCGAGGTCCTATTCTATAAATTAAAAAAAAAAAACCGGGACCCCACGGGGATGTTCAGTATCACTGGTGACTCTCCTTGAATGCTTTCTGTTCCTGTTAGTCGTAGAATAAATTCATTGTGTTTTCCTCATACAGCCATGCGACGAGCAGCTATTGGTTTGTTACGAATGTGTTTGACTTTTTGGCTTTTCGTAAAATGTATGTTTTATACTTTCCAAAAACGCTCCACAGATATTTTTTTCTTTTTTCACATTCAGGGGCCATAAACCATGTATTTGAAAATAACGGTAATTTTATGTCCTTTGCAATCTGAACCTGACCAGGGATCATATATACACATACGAGTATACGATCCCTGACCAAACATGTCATCAAAATCAACCGGTGCCGCATCTGGTGTCCTTAAAATCGGTGCCCACTCGCCCCACCCCACCTTCCGTCGAAAATGCTCAATTGACTCATTCACTTCCATTTGCGATTTAATTAGCTTTTTGCGGACGGCTAAGATCAAGATCAGACTGCACAGAACGTCCAAATCTTTGATCTATACCGTCCACTAGCCGATGCTACTCTATGGCCAAAATCATCTTCAACGGAACGAGAAAATCTACTTTAGAACTAGAAAAATGTAAAAGTGTAGATCTATTTAGTTTGCAGCGAAAGTTTTGATTTTCTAAAAGTAGGAAACACATGAAATATTCCATTGACAAGTAAACTCTTTAACAGATGACAAAAACTCAGATTGTATATTTTGAAAGTATCTACAGACGACAAATAAAATGTGGCCTAAATGATAGAATTTATCTTTGAAAAGATTGAAAACAATGCGAGAAAGAAGAAAATGCTGGTTACCAGCATTTTCTCCTTTACCCACAGAGTTTTCAAAAGCCTTCCTTGGGGGTGTTATAATATAGGATTATATGGTAAAGAGTTGATTTTCAGAGAGAAATAAACACAGAAAGTAGTATATAATATTCCCGATCTGGGCCAAGACGTGTCGATCGAGCTAATCGGTTCGATTCATCGCGTCGCGCCAATTTTCCTTTTCAACCATTCATCTGGTTAAACGTGTCGCGCCGATTCATTCGACTAATCGATTCAACCATTTTTAGGTTAACCAATTCGTCCGGCTAAACAACGCATCGCCCGCTTCGTCCGGCTAACCAAAAACAATTTTTTTTTTTTTAAATCGATGCAACGATTACCCGATTCTCGAGAAAAATTTTTTGAAAATTAACTTTTTAAAAAGTATATAGTAATATATAAAATGGATTTTCGTGAAAAATTAAACCGAGTTATTGAGAATAAAATATATCATTCGAAGAGTAGCCCTATTGAAATTGATCATGTTCCACGACATTATAGGATGGAGGATTTCATTAATTTAAAACGTGGTATACGATTTTTTTGTGATGGAGGAGCTGATCATGTTCACGCTTTAGAAAGAATAAGAAGTGCTTGGTATTATGAGTATAGCAAATTTATAAAAGTAAACGATACAAAAGATAACCTAATATATTTTGGTGTAGATGAAGGTAATTCGGATTATGATCCTTCGAGAGTATATGAAGTAGTAGACTTTCCAAGAAATATATCTATATTAAATTTTTTAGGAAGGGATGGAAGTATTCTCACTAAATTTGATAACTATATAAAATTAGAACAACAATTAGGAAGTACATATGTTCCACTTGATTATATAGATGAAGTATATAGAAACCTAGGAGGAACATTTTATGCATTTGTAATTTTTGAAAAAATCTTTCGTAATGAATGGGGAGATTTAGATTTTTTAGGTGGAGACTTTTTTAATAATCGTGTAAATTGTGATTATTCAGATATATATGAAAATCAAAATAGAGTTACACCAAATCTTGTAAAATTTTCAAAAGATGTAAATTTAGAAATAAAAAGAAAAAGAGAAATAGAAGAATACTATGAGAAAAAAAATGGAATTAAAATTTTTAAAGAAGAAAAATGTATAATCTGTACTGAAAAAGAAGCAAATATATTATTTTGTAATTGTGGTCATTTATGTATATGTAATGAATGTAATTCTGAAAATGAACTTACTAAATGTCCAATATGTAAGACAAATAATACCATTAAACGTGAAATATAAAATATAACTTTTTTATCAAAGTTATATTTTTTAATTATTGCTTAATTTATAATGACCCCAAGCTAGTGATCTGTTTTATTTTCTAAGACAAACCTTTTATCATCACTTGATCCTAACGCTTTTTTGTTTAACTCTTCAGTATATATATCATGACCCCTACTTCTTAAAACAGTCATCTTTCTATACTGATCCTTTCCTGTAAGCAAACACTCTTTGTAATTATCAAGGTTTATCTTTTTCTTAATAACCGCTTTTTTAACACCTTTACATCTTTTATCTTCCTTCCCATCTAAAGTTTTATAATCATACATTTTTGCCCCTAAACAAACAAACTCTGTCATAATCTTACCACCTAACTCATCTTTAAACTTTCCAACTACTCTTGCGTTACAATCATTTCTTAAAAAATGATCATCAGGGTAGTTACTTGTATCAAACATTGTAGATACATCAGGAGCAATATCTTTATATAAATCAGCAGTTTCTATTTCAAGAATAAAACTATCTGTATCAGTATAACACAATCTAACCTTTTCACCATACTTCTTTTTATAATAATTATAATAAGTTTTATGCATATGTGTTTTACTAATATCTAAAATACTCATTCCTGAGTAAACAGGTTTGTTGTATTTTATATCAGTCTTTTTCATATGCACAGCTGTTAAGTTTTCATCAAATATTGTTGTATGGTTATAGTTTGGTTTTGCTACAAGTTTCCTATAACACTCTTCATTAGAAACTAGGTGTATCGTTACTCTATTTCTCAAGTTTTCCATAGTTTTACCAAAAACTGAATTATTCATCAACTTAAAAAAATCCTTTTCAAAGTTATTTTTAGCCGCTGTTCTTAGTTTAATGTTTGTATCAATATATTTTTTTAAGCCATTTACTTTCCTCAAACCTAATTCCTCGATGTACTTTTGTAAGCTTTAAACCTAATTCAACACATGTTTTTAAAACCTCATAATGTAAAATATAATTTGTTTTATTTTCTAAATTTGGAATAAGTTTTTCTACTTTTTCTATCTTTTTACGCTCAGGTGCTAAAGGAAAGTCATTATGTAAATCATGTAACTCTTAGGATATTCTAAATCTACTTCTCCCAATTTTTTAATTCTTCATCATTCATCCATTCAAAGTTATGAGTAGGAAGAGGACGGCTCATTGCCCAAGGGTAAAGACTGTTTGCATCTATATATAATAAATATTTTGAAGGTTTACTAGCATCATAAGATTTCCCCATATATTTATTATTTTCTACTGAGTACCTTTTAGTACACATACTAACACCACCTCTGATACCCATTTCTACCATTAAAAGCATATCAGGATCAGATAAAAGTTCTAGGTTTACTTTTGTTATTTTTAATGCTGCATCCCAAGCCAAACCTGGAGCAGTAAAATACCAACTAGGATCTAAGTCATAATTTTTACAACAAACATCTCTAAAGTTATCAAAAACATCAGCTAAAAGCAGCACATCTATCCTATTGTAAAGTTCTAAGTAATCCTTTAACGTTTTCATATTAAAAGCTTTCCAAACCTTTTGCGCATAATCATACTCTTCATCTGTAATTCCTTCTTTGTTTAAACTAGAGTAAAATGCTTCTTTAGGTGGTAACTGAGTTTCTTTAAGTTTATCAAAAGAATCTAGGTACTCATAAGGAAAAACTCCTTTTCTTCTAACTAGTGGTAGTTGTTCTTTCGTAAAATATTTTGATAAAATTTTTAACTGATCTTCCTCTAAGTTGCTTGAAAGTTTATCCAAACTAGAAGACATAAATTTAAAACAATCAAGAAATCTAATTTTATGGTATTTATTTTCTCCAACAAAAATCATTTTACTAAAACTAATATATTTTTCTTCATTATTTGGAATACAATCAATCTCACCATCAGTTTTACCAAGACATTTAATAAAAAGGTGAGCATTATACCCACTTAAATTATGGAAGTACACAGGTGTAAAGTTAGGAATTGCAGCTTTTAAGTTACATGTTTTATGTGCGGCACCTCTATACTTACCTGTAAAATGACAATGATCTCTTACTCTAGGGTTATCACGAGTAAACCTACCCCCACAAAACCAACATCTTGTTTGTTGTGAATGTTTTATTTCTTCCTCTCTTGTCATATTTAATGGTAATGGGTTTTGAAAGTATTCTTGATGGATTTCTTTTATATCATCTGTTAACCAATTTATAAAAAAAATCTTCCGCTTTTTCTCCACTATATTTTCTTTCTATAGGTGCGCAAACATCATCATCAAAACATTTTATAATATAATGAAAACTGCAAGGTATATGTTTTTGACGTTGTATAGTGTAACTTTCTTAAGAATTTGATTGACATGTTGCTATTGGTTCCAAAATACTTTCAAAATCAGCGTATACAGCAAAAGGAACTCGAATCTTTCTAACATGATTTTCAAAATGAAGTTTTTCACCTTTTTTTGGTAATTCTAAATTAATAGGTTCATACAAATTACAGTATTGTTTATGTTTTTCTAAAAGTTCTTTACTGCCAAAATGATTTAAACATCGCCTGCAATACAATACACAACCATGATCAATTACTTGTTTTCTCATTAAACCATTAAAGTTTTTTATGAATATGTAGTGCATATTTTCTTCATCATTAATAAAAAGAAGATCAATATGTTTACTTTTTTCATTATCTGTAATTCTTAAAGGATAAAATTTACGATCATCGGTATACCCATAAACATTTACACTAATTTCAGGATTTTGTTTTTCAAACTTAATGGTATCTTTAAACGAAACAGGATAATTTATTCCTTCCATTTTTACACTACTTTCCTTTGCTTGTAAATCCCTATCAATTCTTTCAGGATGGCTGTCTTTAGGGAATAACGCTCTTAAAATACACCATAAAAAGCATTTGTTATCTTTATTTTTCATATTGATAACTGCTTTTTTATTAGCAATCCATTCTGGTAAAGGTAGGTGGCCTCTAGCCCGTAAAGAATCATAAACAACTTTGTGTAGTTCTAGCTGTACTACACGTCCAAAAGTCCAACCATTACCTTCTCTTTGGAAATTAGCTAATTTTTCTAAAACTTCATCTATCATTTTATTCAACAAATCCTCTACTTCTCCCCTATTTAAATTTAAATGTTGTTTACTATGGAAAGCACGTTCAACAGGACCTCGGTCAAGATCTGTCATTAACCATAATTTACACCTAAGTACAAGTTTTACCTTTGTTTGCAAATTATTTTGAAGAGTATTTATAAGAGGCATCCACGTTTCTGCGAAAAATCTTTGTGGGGTATAATCTTCTCTACCCTCTATAACATGTTGAGTAGCATACTCTCTAAATGCGGATTGAGCAACTCTAATCTCAAACGGTTGTATTGGAGGATAATTTTCTATAACGTGTTCAACAATTTCATCCAACACTTGTGGTATCTGCGTTGTCTCCACATTACCGGTTAACCAATTACCAAAATCTGTTATTCTTCTTTGTATGGATTCCGGAACGACAGCTGAGGCAAGTCGTCTTGCTCCAGAGTAAACATTAGACGCAGCTCGTCTTGCTACATTTGTAAATCTATTAAACAAACTCATTTTTATATAATAGATATAATTTTTCTTAAGCTATTTTGTTTTATTTATTTCAAAAAAAATTATTATGATAATATCATAATAAAATTACTGAATGCTAATTTTATGTTTATTTTCCGAACCTGTAGTATCTAAAAAATCATAAACAACTGTGTGTAATTCTAAACACACCACACGTGAAAGTACCAAACCCCCACCTTTTTGAAATTTATCAAGCTTCCATGAACTTTCTTTTATCATACTTTGTAGCACCTCATCTACTTCTTCTTCACTCAAGTTTAAAAAATTATTACAATGAATAGCACATTCCTTCTCCGAGTTAGGGTCTATGGGTAAATATACTTTACAAATAAGTACAAGTTTTATTTTTCTTTGTAAATTGTTTTTGAGAGTATCTCGAAGAACATTCCTCGTTTCTGCAAAAAACACACTTGGATTATTACAAACTCCACCATCTATAACGTATTTTCTATATACATTTCCAGTCTCATTTTGGACAAGTCTAATATTATGTGAAAACGAACTCATTTTTATAATAAATATAATTTTTCTTAAGCTAATTTCAAAAAATTTTATTATGACAATGTCATAATAAAATTACTGAATGTTAATCTTACATTTATTTTTCCAAACCCTTCCATTCCAGTTCACAATCGTTTGAGGGCAATGATCTATAAATTTACCCGCCATGTAAATTGATGGAAAGGTTTTTATTTCACCAGTTTCAACATCCTCTAAACTAACTTTTTTAGGATTATGCATAATAATTTTTAACCTATCAAACCTAGGGTCCTTACTTCTTTCTTTTTTAGGTGACTCCTCTGGGAACAAACCATGTTCTTTCACCAACTCAACGAGCCGTTTTTTATCCCAGTAAGAGTAAAATTTTATATTATTTTTTTCAAGAATTTTTTTTTAAATCTGAAACCGTTATCATTTTTATATAGAAAAGAAAATCTTAATACACTACAGTCATTTTATTTCCATCAGACTAGAAGTTAATTAACCTATCGCTAATAATAACAGCATATGCCTCAGTGTTCGCATCCACATTTGCGCTGAAATTTGCCTTAATTTGAATAACAGTAACAGAATATTGTAATCTTTCACTCTGTTTGGAAACGTCAAACAAAAACAAAGGATATAGAGTTCTATAATCTGAGGGGGAAATGTTAGGGTTTGACACCAACTCATCCATGTTATAAAACTTAGATCTAAATAATACAGCGTCACCATACGCTCTACTAAATTGCTGACTACCAAATGAAAGATTATAGTCAACCGCAGGATATCTAGTGGAGTTTAACATAACATAAATATTTTTAACACCTACATTGTTAAACACAGATGCATTTTGTCTTTGGCTATTACTTTTATTAGTTTGAAAGCCGACAACGATAAAACGTGGCACCTCAGGAGATGATTTAACGGAAAGTCTCCAGGTAAATGTTGTTGCCTGAGGAACCGTGATAGAGTCACACTGTAGCATTCTATATCCAACCGGTATTTTTTCTTTTTTCTCGATAATTTTATAAAGTTCCATCTTCTCTTGGTCAGCAGGTAGCACGTGTGGCATAAACCATGATATCTTATCTAATCTAATTCTACCTTCAGGAGCAGCGTTGATTCGAAAGATTGCATCATTATCATTATTTCTTGTTAAGGTGAGAGTTTGCTTCATTCCATACAATATTTTATCATAGTCCTCACAAAAACCAAATATATGTTTTAAAGGAACTCTAAAACTAAATGAACCTACTGGATTAATAGTATCACTAATGATGTATTCTCTTCTTATTTTCCAACCTGTGTTATCAGCTTCTGCTGCGACTGTTGTATCCTTATACCAACATTGATTTAACCCTTGTGATTTAGAAAAATCATCCGGATATTTTAACACCCCAAGCATTGTAGTAGCCTGGCCAGGATGTGTTATAGACTCAATATCCATACCTGAAAGTTGATACCTAATATTTTTAAACAGGTGCATCAAGGCGTTGTTTGTTAAAGCAATATTAGTGTTGTCTGTGCCTTTAACATAAGGACTTCCATCAATATTCTTTACTAATTGACCTTCAATAAGTAAATAACTCTCACTAGGATGAGTAAAAATATCTTGGGTTTCAGTGCTAATTCTAATATCTCCTCCTGGGTTGTTGAGATTTGCGCCTGTAATCGGTTCATACTCAAAGTGCTCATACTCATCAATACTATCGTCTTTTAAAATTGGTTCGGTAATTCTTAAAATGTCCATTTTTATTATTACAATTATAATTTAAAATAAAATTATAATTGTGTTACTTTACTCTAAGTCTCTAACAAAAGCTGGGGAAAAGATTTTTTTTCATTATTAACAAACACACTTTTAAGTCTAATGTATTTTTTTGGCGCTATCTGTACTAGTTTTAGGATAAACTTTATTACCGTATACAGGTGTTATTTGGGGTATATCCTGCTTTTGTAAATAATTATTCACCTCTTCCTCAATCTCTTTCATTTTGATTACTTTTTCAGGAGACAACTTCACAACGGTTTTTTTATAACCATATTGTGTGTCATTAATTTCGAGGATCTCACAATCTTCTAGATTAAAAAATACACTTAATATGTAAATAGAACTACTATTGCGTCCTACATGAAATACACGTTTAAATATTAAATTTGGCATTTTCTTTTTTTATAATGAATATAATTATCTTAACTTTTTTTCATTTTTTTCTTCATACTACTTTAATGCCAGACCCACTGTTTAATTTTTTAACTAAGTCTTGAATAGCAATGGCACTTCCATCTATTAATGTATCAATGTTTTGTGCTGTAGGTGTATCAGTGGGTTTCGGTGTGGCGGTATATTTTTGTAAAATTTTTTGTGATTTTGGTGTTAAAGCTTTTGTAACTAATTTTTTTCCTGCGTCTACAGCTGCACTCTTTCCAACCTCTAAAGCTTTCTTCGCACCTTCCTTAGCTACACTCTTCCCCACATCAAGGGCAGAAGATGCAATTTGTTTAGCCGCGCTACTTGTAAAAAGCCTCGTTAAAAAGGTAGCAATACTATCAAAGATTCCAGCACCACAATATGAATACTTTTTTTAAATCCGTGGTTTTTAGTGATAATCATTTTTTATAGTATAGACATTAAATTTTTATAACTGTTTGAATCTAAAACACCTTGTCTTTTTAATTCATCACATATGCTCACTAACTCGTTTCTTACACCTGTGTTGCCTGCTTTTTTACTTGCCAACAACAGGTCTAGTCTTTTTTATTAATGCGTTAGGGTCACATGGGATAACAACGATACCCTTTCCTTTAAATTTTTTTCTATTCGCCCAAATAGGTCCAAGTATATTAATCCACTTTTCCCCTCTAGAACCTTTAGGATATCTACTATCTGGGTCGTTATTACGATAAAGAGCGTTGGTTTTTAGCATTAAATGTTCGTAATTTGCAAGATCCTTATCTGTATAAATGTTTTCATCTGGTTCTTTAGCAACAATTAACTCCCATAGACCAGGTGTTCCTTTATATATCTCAGTACCAACCAAAATATCATCATCATCAAGTATGGTTAATTTGCTACCAATATAAAATTTACCATTTTTATCATGTAATCCATATGTTCTATCAACATTAGTTTTACCAACAAATTTCGTTAAATACTCCTTTGCAATTGGTCCAATAAAATGCTTATCTTCATCTTTCCACCATTCCTTTTCCCCTGCACTTGGTTCTTGTCCTTCAGAGGAATAAGCTTGTATTGTTGGAAATGCTGGTAAATTAATAGCTTGCGGTAAGTTTTCTAAACCTTCTTCAATAGGGCTGAGCCCCTCAGTAATCTCCTTTGTTGTAGCTTTTTGTGCTTCTGTAATCTCCTTTGTTGTAGCTTTTTGTGTTTCCGTAATAGGTTTAAAAAACTTTGAAAGACCAGTTTGCAATTCTTGCTCACCTGTTCTCTTTGCTAGTAGATTATCCCGAATATTCTTTTTTGTTTCAAGATACTCTTTTACAATTAAGTCCCTTTTTGCAGGATCAGTGATTTTTAAAAAAGACATTTTTTTATTACTAACATAATTTTTTTTTATATCATTTTCATCATAGTTTTTATCATAGTTTTTAACACGTTTCATAACTACAGCTGCATGAAAACTTTATTTTTCTTGGTTTATTACTACTCCGAGGGAGCGGTATGATTCTTTTCAACCAACCTCCGAAAGGACTCACGCGCTTCTTGCCTCCCTTTCTCAATTAAACTTTCTTCATTTTCGGTAGATATCTTTTTCTTAGTTTTTGTTCTTACTTCATCCTTCATTTTCTTATACTTCTCTAATTCTTCCATGATAAGTTTAAACTCTTCATCCGATATATGATTGTCAACTAAAGCGTTGGATATATGTGTAGCGATTGTGTCAAGCTTAGCATCAGCTATCATTCGAATCTTTTGATGTTTTTCTGTCTTAGTTGTTGAATTTCTTACAACATACTTACCTACTAATGAAAGAAGACCGGTAAATGCTGCAGAGGCTTCTAATGCTATTACAGCTGGAATAGCTACAACAGTAGATAGTAACTCGATTCTTCCAACTCCGCTAGCCATGGTAATTGTAATGAGAACCGTATCAATATTGTCAACAATTTTTGCTGCTCTAGAATATTTTTTAGCTAAGGCATCTCTCTTTTGAATTTCATTTTCGAGAAACTTTTGTACTTCACATATCTTTTGTAAACGGTAGGAATGACCCTTGTCATCTCCCATTGCATACATCTCAATAGGTGGGGCGCTTGCAGTATTTCTTTCTCGAGGTAACGGAGGATAGATTTTTTTTTTGAAGGGTGTTCTTGATCTATTTCTGCCATTTTTTATTAAAATGATATTTTTTCATATCAAGATTGTAAATATTTTAGATAGCAGAATAACTCACCCTCAGGTATTTCAACTGAATTTTGTGAGAAATTATAAATATAGACTAAGATATCATTAGTCTCATTATCAAGATGTGTCCCATTAAGAGTGGTTAAACTATCTTTCCATTTATTACTAACAGATATCACTGCAACTCCTCGTGTAGTTATATAACCAAATCCTAGCGAAAGTCACATACCTTTACTAGAAGGAATCTTGATAGTTACTTGTGAGTATATTTTCCATTTTAGAGGATCTTGCTTTAAGGGAGGATATCTTACTCCACGTAAATGAGGTTTCCAAAGTATAGTTGTATGTTGATTAGTAATATTAGGTTTTATACCAAATTTATGTATATCCATTTTTTACTTGTTATAGATAATATTCAAATATTATTATTTATAACATTACAATATAGCTCCTAAGATAGGGATATTAGCAAATGGACTATTAGGTCCAAGCAAAAGTCCTTTTCCATCATAATTTTTTCCTCCTTTCTTTAAATACAAACCATCACCAACAGACTCTAATCCTTTACCTTTGTATGGCTTTAAGTATAATCCACATCCATCAGTTTCCACTCGACAAACACATCCTCCTTTTTTAAGATAAAGACCTGATCCCATTGCTTTTTGTACTCCTCTTTGAGCTAATCCAGAAAGAGCACCAACACCTAAAGCTGGTAAAACGGTTTTTGCGATCGTTGGCAAAGCTCTAGCAGCCAACCCCGCCAACATTCCGAGAAAACCTCCCTCTATTTTCATATTATGTTTAAGTTGTTTTGCAGTCATTTTAATCGTTACACCTTTACCACCCTCATAGGCTTTAGCTATTTTTTTTGCTTGTGAATTGGTTAATGCTAAAACATCATTACCTTGCAAATCTTCATGACAAAAACGAATACTTACTGGACAACCAGCTTTATCAGCATATTGAAGCTTTTGCTTTTGTCCTTCCGATATATTTACTTTGACAGTAGTGTAACTCATCATTTTATATATAATTCTTTTTTTATTTATCTCGCTTCTCTAATATGAAATCTAATTGTTAAATTTTCACCTCTGAGGTTTAGTAAATTACCATCTTGGTCTGTAATATTTACCTCTAGGTTATGTATTTCATCTAGTGTTATTGGTAAGTATACTAAATTAACTGGTGACTCAATTATCTTATATTCAGGTGCAACATCTGGGAAAAAAGAGTAAATAGTGTTTTTTGTTGAACCATTAACATAACTTCCTGAAATAATATCAATGTTAACAAGTATACTGTTTATACTAAGAATGTTTACTACATTCTCCGACTCATAAAATCCTTGTGTATATTTAGCGCTAGTAAATCCTAATACTTTGGCAATAGAGTTTGGTTGATTAAAATCTATTTGATAACCATCTTCTAAGGTAATAACAGACTTTAGGGTATTGGTGTTTGCAGAAATGTTAATATAATACTCTTCATTAACTTCATCGTAATGACCCCTTTTTCTCATTTCCTGGTGAATGGTATCATTAATGCCAACAAGGTCATAACTTCCTTCAGGTATTCTTAATTTAATCCATGAAGTACCATTGTCTGGAGAATAAACGAATATGTTGTTTGAAGCATCAATGTTTGGAAAAGAGTAGTAAGTTTCAAGGTTTACTAAAGCTATCTCGTATTTTTTATCCTTTTCCAGCTGAATTGGTGGATTAAACCTAGTTCTAAAGCGTGTTTTGTTGTCACTTACTATAATTTGAAATGATGTTTTGTGTTCCGTATTTTTTACAATTTGTTCTAGAAGGTCTTCCATTTTATATAATAAATGTAATCTTTTTTAATTAGGTATGTAAAAGTTGTCAAAGCCGTTTCTATACTTCCCATCATGTTTTTTACTGGTTAGATCAATGATAGCAAAACCGTGTGGTTTTTCCCACGTCTTTTGACAAAATTTTCTAAACTCATCCTTAGACATATCTTCACCTACATGATCGTTATAAATATTATTAATGTTTCTTGTGGGAAAAGACAAATAAAATTTGCGTTTTCTCTAATAGTTTGTCTCGGTAGTCTAAAATAATTCTGTGAGAGGTAAAAGCAGTCAACATTACTATGCCTTCCTCGAATGTAGTAACACTCACATTTGTTTTGCTTTTCCAAAAGTAAATCATCAAAAATCATTAATTTTTTATTTTCTGAGTTTAACTGTCTCGGATCAGGCACATCACTCGCATTTTCAAAAAAGTTACAATTTATATTTGATTTGCTTTTAATCGTTTTAATCCATTCTTCAACCAAAGGTGTTGGTAAAATGTTTAGTTCTTGTATTTCATCACGCATGTTAAACAACCTTAAAATACATTCTTTTGGTAGTCTTTCTTCAAAAGCTTTTTTTAGTATTCGGTATTCCGGTTGAAAAAGGCTTTTTCCAAAAACACTCAAATCATTGTAGTCAAGCCAGCCTGGTCTAAGTAAAAGGTTTAACAATAAGGTAGTTTTACCACATCCTGATTTACCTACAATTATTCCTCTAATACTTTTTGGTAAAAGAGAGTGATTAAATCTCTTTGATACTACTTCGTTCCATGATAAATTTACAATATCCATTTTATATAAATTTTTTATTTTTTATTAAAAAATGTATTGCGTTAAATGTAAAAAAAAAGTTACAACTAACATAGAATATGCTGTTGCTAAAAACGGAAGAAATATGAGACGAGGAAAATGTGTGGTTTGTGGAACAGCTAAAACCCAGTTTGTTAAGACGTCAAAGGGTGGATCATTGCTAAATAAAGCTATAAATAATTTACCTTTTGAAATGCATCTTCCTGGGCACAATTTTACGGGGCCCGGCACTAAATTAAAAGAAAAGACTCAACCCAGATTTAACACCAAAGGATTGGAGTAAACCAATAAACCGTGTTGATAAAGCTGCTTATCATCATGATGTTTGTTATTTAAAAAATCCTACTACTAAAGTTAGAAACGAAGTGTATGATAAAAATATGTTAAAAGAGTTAAAAGGTATTTACAACCCAACGGTTAGGGAAAAAATGGATAAGTCCATCGTTAGTAAACTCATTGGAACAAAGATGAAATTTGGAATGGGGGTTAAAACCACGACTGGTTTCAGGAGTAAAAAAAAAAATTTAAACATGATAAATTTATCGGAAGAATTACATAAACCCGTAAAAAGAAAATTTAAGAAAAGGAGAGTTAGAGTAAACGGTATAGATAGAATATGGGCTGCCGATTTAGTAGACATGCAAGCATTTTCTAAGTTTAATAGTGGTGTAAAATATCTTCTCGCTGTTATTGACATCTTTTCAAAATACGGATGGTTGGTACCAATAAAAGACAAAACGGAAAAATCTGTTGCTATAGCATTAAAGAGTATTTCTAAGGAAAGAAAACCAGATAAAATATGGGTGGATAAGGGTAAAGAGTTTTATAACAAAAATGTTAAAGACTTGATTTAATTATATTCCACTAAAAATGAGGAAAAATCTAGCGTGGTTGAGAGATGGATTAGAACAATGAAAGAAAAAATGTGGAAGTATTTTTCTACTAACTCCACAAACGTTTACATTGACGTGTTACAGGATCTTGTTAAAGAATATACGAACACGAAACATTCTTCCATTAAAATGACTCCAGTAAATGCGAGTAAAAAAGAAAATGAAACTAAAGTTTGGAGAAATCTTTACCCTGATCATCTCGAAATAAAAGATATAAAACCTAAGTTTTCTGTTGGAGACAAAGTAAGGTTAACTAAAAAGAAAAAGACTTTTGAGAAAAGTTATACAACAAGATGGACTGAAGAGGTTTTTACAGTTTCTGAAGTAAAGCATACATCGCCTGTAACATATAAAATTGAGGATCTTAATGGAGAAGAAATAAAGGGTACCTTTTATGAACCCGAACTGCAAAAAACTAGTCAAGAGTTGAATAGGATAGAAAAGGTTATTAAAAAAGGAAAAAAGAAATCTCTTGTAAAGTGGAAAGGTTATCCCGATGAATTTAATTCATGGGTAGATAATAAAGTCATTATAAATATTTCGCTATAAAAAAAATGTTAGATATTTCAATTGAAAACGTAATTTTACCAAATAAACCGTTAAACAATTTCGAATTGGAAGATGCGGCAAAAAGATTAAAGATTCCTTCTTTTAGAGGGTTTTTTTTACTTGATACATTGCCGAGAAAACCAAATAAAAAAGAATGTGGTATAGTAAACCTTGATAAAAGTGGTGGCCCTGGTACACATTGGGTTGCTTGGTATAAAAACGGTAAAACTAAAATTTTTTTTGATAGTTATGGTATACAACCACCTATTGAAATTCAAGAGTACCTAAAAAGCCCAATACATTACAATAGTGATCAATTACAACAAGCTGGTCAAGTATTTTGCGGTCATTTATGTTTATACATTCTTTAAGAGTTGGGTTTAGGTAATAAATTTCAAACAGTAAAAAATAAATTATTTTAGTACTAAAAAATGCCTGTTGATAAATTCGGACGAATGGATGATGTTAAAACAAGCGGTGATGGTGTGTAAGTCGCTTATATAAATAATAATTTTTTACGTAAAGATGGAACAACCACCGTTACAGGTTCAATAAATATGAATGGTAATACATTAACGAGGGATAGTAATCCGGTAAATTCACATGACGTTGCTACAAAACATTATGTTGATGAGAATTCTGGGGGATTATTAAAAGAAAATGGTGGGTATCATGTTCTTGGATTTCTAAATATGGGTTTCAATAGAATAAGAAATGTTAAAGAGCCTACAGAACCGGGTGAAGCTGCTACTAAGGATTATGTGGATAGAAGTGGAAGAGCATTAGTACAACAACAAGATGGCACTTTTTCCGCTGTTGATGATATAAATTTGCGGGGGTATACTTTAAAAAATCTTATAGATCCCGCGGATGCTCAAGATGCTGCGACTAAAAAATATGTAGATAATGCTAATAGAGCCTTTGTTTATGGAGGTGGGGGGTATATAGCCGTTGCTGACGTTTCTATGGGTGGACGGAGAATTTCAAACCTTGGACAACCTTTAGAACATCATCAAGCTGTAAATAAGTATTACGTAGACAGCAATATAGAAGCTGTTTAAACTTATTCGGGGATTGGTGCTATATTAAAAACTCCACAAGGAACTTTTTCTGTCGTTAGCGATATTGACATGAATGGCAACTTTTTAAAAAATATTGCAGACCCGAGGGATTCACAAGACGTGGCAACTAAGGCTTACGTAGACGCTAATAAAGTAATAGCGCCGAGACTTATTGGTCCTAAACCTATTATAACCGTGTGGGCTGAAGAAAATGGTGAAATAGGAGACGGCAATTATGAGTTTTCATTTGGTAACGGCAACTCAGGCAATGAGCATGGTTTGGGTGGTTACTGTATGAGTGCATCAGGTAGAATTATAAGAGGTAGTTTAACGGTTGTTAAAGATGATCCTAATATACCAGAAGAGGTAAAAGTTAATATTATGGTAAACGGAATAGAGCAGGTTGATTACTCTATTATTAAAAAAGTGGACGAAACTTGTAGCTGTACGGTTTTTCCAAAGACACTAGAGGTAAAACAATGCGACATTATAAACTTTATTTCAAGATCAGACAACCCTACTGTGCGTCACGCTTACATATCTATTTTAATAGAGTTAGACTTGTAAAGTGTTAAATATTGGAAAAAGGATCAGTTTACACCACGTGACATAGTATTTCGCACTGCTTACTAGTATAATATCAGTTTAGTCTGGACTTTTGAGGATGATGGTAGTATATTATGATATTAATAATTTTTTTGCTTTGTTTTTTTAAAAAATTAAAAATGTATATGATAATTGTATAAAATATGATCTTATTTTATGATAAAGCGGTCTTACTTCCCTGTTGTATTTTAACTTTTGTAAGAATAAGAATGTTATTACTAACACCAAATGGTAACCTCTGGCGCGGCCTAACAGCCCATAAGTTAATACCGAAAAAAATAAGAACCGCTGGCGAGGCCTAACAGCCCGTAAGTTCATAGCAATTACTAACATAAAATGGTAACCTCTACTGTGGGCTAACAGCCTGTAAGTTAATACCATATCAGTACATATTTCTTACACATTAAAAACACAAAGTTGTAAGGCTGCTGTTTAAAAAAAACAGAATAAGTATTTTATACAATTATTCTACACGTTAAACATTTTTTTAAAAAACAGGGTTAAAATTTTTTTTTATATTATAATGTACTACCATTTTCAGTTTTGGTGGTGTTAATTGAAAGCTATAGAGTCGTTTACTAAATAATACTTCCTCTTTCGTTTTCGATGAGGAAGTATAAAAATGGTTTAATCATGGTAGCGTCATGACTCACCTTACTTCATCTATACTTTTTCTTATGTTAAGGTATAGAAAACGTAGTTAAAGGCGATTTTTAAGCTAGTTTAACGTTTTTCAACATTATTTTAAGATAAATATATAATGTACGTTGATACATTATGTATTCAGTTAACCATTATATAAAAAATGAGTAAATGATTAGTAATAAATCCCAAACCTTGCCAAATAATGATGATGTAAATGCAAATCTCTAGGGGGTTTTTTGTTGGTTATTAAAGATTCGTTTACTATCATATAACAAATACATTGATTTCGAGTAAACCCTTTTAAATCTTTTTTTTTTTTCAACATCAAATTGGAACGTCAAACGAAACTTAATCTCTTTTAAGGACATTTTATCAACTGAGTTTATAATTTCCCACAAAAAATTTTCATACCTTTTTTTTTATTTATTATAGGACAACATGCTTCTATAATTGGAGAAGCATATTTTGATAACATTACTGCAAACTCTGAGTGTTTTTGTTTTCTTTCATCGTCTGGAAGATGGTTTGTTAATGATTTAAATATTTGTTTAGCATCTTCTGTTCTAGCCAAGTTTTCTTACATTTTATTTAAAGCTGCAAGTAGTCTACTATCATTAATGTTAATTATAACTAAAAAAATTTTTATCTCATCCATTATTAATACACAATTATGTGGAACCTTTTTGAAAATTTTCAAAAATTTTTTCTCGAGAATCGGGTAATCGTTGCATCGACTTAAAAAAAAATTTTTTTTTTGGTTAGCCGGACGAAGCGGGCGATGCGTTGTTTAGCCGGACGAATTGGTTAACCTAAAAATGGTTGAATCGATTAGTCAAATGAATCGGCGCGACACGTTTAACCAGATGAATGGTTGAAAAGGAAAATTGGCGCGACGCGATGAATCGAACGGATTAGCTCGATCGACACGTCTTGGCCCAGATCGGGAATATTATATACTACTACAGAAAGTATTTCTTTGATAAGTCAACTTTGCTCTTTAAGTTCAGATAAGCCCATTTCACATGTGAGCAGGTACTTATCGCAGTGATACTTCGGCTTTTCACGAGTGACATTTTCTGTTCCTTTTTTAAGGTCGAAACCAAAGTAAAATGTCGTGCTTAACTCTTTCACTACTGAATAAATAAACTGCATTTTCTCAGAGGCAAAAAATACATTTCCTCTACTAGATCAAGAGACAGTTCGGTCATAATCTAGAATATAGCAATGGACAGTGTAGATCAAAGATCAGACTGCACGTTCTGTGCAGCCTGATCTTGATCTACACTGTCCACAAAAGCTTCTGGTGTTGTCTATGGTATTGAAAGAGTTAAAGGGGCTTAATGTATCTGCAGAAATTATCAACCAATGTCAGCCTGCGCAGTCTGTGCAGGCTGACATTGGTTGAATTTTTTTGTTATTTGTAATTTTTCTGTATGTCAAAGGACCATTTTACCTCATGATTCAGTCGGCTGTTAGACCAAAATGGATTTTATGGATCAATAATCATGTGATGACTTACCTAGTATAATGCATCACAGAGATGCATTAAGCCCCTTTATGCCAGAACATGGCTCATACTCTTGTAAATAATGTCGGAAACACATGTACATTTACTAAGCTGAAGCAACTAGAAAAATCCACTAGTTACTCTCTTTAGGTAGAATTCTTGTCATGAAAGGGTCTACTTTAAGTATTTGTAAAGGTCAAAAACTAGTGTCATGGAGAAAGGGATCATATGTCTGCGTGACCGTTACCTTTACCAAAACGCCACATATTAAAATTCAAAGGAGTCTTTTTTCCCCCCGAAAAAAATCTGAACCTTATCAGAATTTCTCATCTTCAGTAGTTACAACCTTCCTAGCAAAATTAGTGTTATTTTGTTATTTAAGAAAATTTTTGTGTTGCCACGATGTTTTCTAAGATAAGATAATCTTTGACTAAAGAAGGGGGGCATACATGTACATGCCTTTAGTTCTGCTATGTGTAGTGACATGTTGGGGCCAGAAATATAGCGGAATTTCTCAGAGTAAGATTGTTGCATTTCTTTTTTTTTTTATTTCTTTGATATTTTTGTAATTTACATTCTCTAACAAAAAACCTTTCGCGTCCTCCAGCCGACAACTTTTGAAAACATTCTGGCAAAAGTAGAAAATTGTTCGTATTGTTTTTTCGTTTATTGAACTTTTATTTAATTATTCCCTTTATTTATACATTAATCCTTTATTAGTGACAATTTTAATTAAAGTAATGTGTTAGGCCTACTCCATTTATAATTATGACGAAAACGGTCCGTTCAGTACCAAATGACAAACTCAACCAATATCAGCAAACTCGGACAATACAACAAAAAATCTGCCAATATAAAAAAATGCCGATATAACTAGGTCGATATCAAATCCAAATGGATAAAAAATCCCGGTCGTTGATTAAAAAAAAATGTCATTAACTAAGTTATCTCCTGCTGGCCGAATTACAAGTCCTCGGTCTCGGGCTAATACCGCAGACCTCGGACCTGTAACTCGGCCAATACGAAACTGCTAGGTTAAATGGCATCATATCATCCACATCTTACAAAGTTGTTCTCAAATCGTTTCGGCAGAGGAGCTATGAACCAACCCTTAAAGTGCCTTGATATACTAAAATTGACATATTAAAGTGCCAAAATAAGCGAAACTCACACATTATTTCGGTAAAAGCCATCAGGACTTTTTTCAATCTGCAAAACTATTTTGGTTAGAATATCTGAAATAAAAACTTGACAGTATAGATCGAAGATCAGATGCCAGTTGCTATATCAGTCGGCACGGTTCTCTCTTGTAAACATCGGTTCTTTTCACCCGCTAATAATGAAACCTACATAAGGCATTCGTATCATCAAATGCCTTTAAAGATGCTAAAATATTCGTTTTCAGCCTATTCTAACCCATATCGTCTTTAATTTATTAAACTATGGTCTTTTTGAGGCTTCGAGTGAAAGATTACCCCAGGCATTTGCGAGGTTGCATAGATTACGACCGACAGAAAATTTATGCAATTTTGGACTGTGCGTCGCTCTGCTTGTTCAATCGAGCTTCAAGTGCTTTCTACCTGTCTGTGTAGTAATATAATTTTTCAAACTGTATCATTACAAAGACGCCAACCATGGTTTACTCAGGTGGGACTACTAAGGTGATCAAACTCTATGTGGTTGGTATAACGACACTTTAATGTGCCTACTCGAGCGTCACGCGCACGTCAGTTTTGGTTTCCAGGGCTGTCAAAATGGTGTGTCCACTCACAAAAACGCTTAGAACATTCTACTAATTCTTTATAATTAAACAGGTGCCAACCATGGCTTACTCAAGTATTCTGATGGGAGTTGCAATCTGTTTGGTTGGCATAACAACGGTTGACTCCGCCCACTCAAGCATCGCGCGCATGTCATTTCCGGTAGCCCGGGCTGTCAAGCTACCATACCCACTACAAATTGGCGCCTTCAACATCAAAATATTTGGGAGATCTAAAATGAGCGATCCATTTGTTGCTGAAATTATTCGTGACGTAAGTTATGAACCATTTTTACTTTAAACAATCCATTAGCAGTTTACTTAGGATTAGGTTTGAGAATGATACCAAAAACGGTTGGAATGTAGACTTCTTGATCTGATTTGAGTCTTCGGTCAGGATTACGTGATGGGTTGAGGTTCCACCTCACAACCTATGTAATCGATTGAAAGTATATGTACATGTATTGTTATAATTCTCAGTTCAAAGAACGATATCTGATTGGCTGAGACTTTTAGTCGCAAGTAGTAAGGTATCTAGTTGTAGAATTCTTAACCCTTATCCCACTGAATAAGTTGGATGATACCATCAAGTCGACAGAAAATACAAAAGTATTGCTACTTCAATGTTATTTTTAGGAGAGAAATATCTCCTTATCAGACAGTGTAGATCCAAGATCAGACTGCACAGAACGTGCAGTCTGATCTTGATCTACACTGTCTGCAAAAGGTCCTTGAGTCGCGATTAGCAGCCTAAGGGTTAACTTGCATTCTGATCTTACTTCTACACTATCAGCTCTATTGAGAATTTCTGGCAAATATAGCCTTAAAAGTGCACTCCTTGTGTATTTCTTTCGTTACTAAAATGTCATATATCTATTTTGGGTAGGGATTGTTGAATGATTGACTGTGTATACAGCATACCCCATTGTTTTCATTATGTACCCAGTTTATTGACTGAACAGTTTCTAAGTTACTTACCCACTATTTTCATTATTTACTCCATTGACTGATAGTGTAAACAGTTTCTTTGATGATCTACCCCAGTATTTTCATAATTTACTCCCAATAATTAGTATATGAACAGTTTCTTTGATTATTTACCCGGGTATTTTCATTATTTACCTCATTAATATACAGTGTGAACAGTTTCTACAATGATAAACCCTATTATTTACATTACGACATATTTACCCACTTATTCAACAATGTAAAATTTCTACATTTTTGTACCGTGTTATTTTCATTACTTACCCTAGTTATTGAGGGTGTGAACACTTTCTACCAGTGCTTACCCCATTATTATTATTTTTGAAAACATTGTGGGAAAAGGAGAAAATGCTGGTAACCAGCATTTTCTCCTTTTTCCCACAATGTTTTCAAAGAAAAATTGCATCATTTGAGCATTATTGATATTGTCGTATGCAAATGCTTTCAATTAGGATGGGTCTAAAAATGTTTTTGTGAGATAAAGGTTTAAGTGACAGCGTGGACAGTTTCTATAACTATTTACCTTATTACTTTCATAATACCCCCTTAATGGCAGTGTGAACAGTTTCTACAATTACTAACCTCATTATTTTCATAAAATACCCTGTTATTGACAGCACGAACAGTTTCCATATTTGACAGTGAGAATAGTTTCCATAAGTACTTACTCCATTATTTTCATTATTTACTCAGTTTATTGACAGTGTGAACATTTTCTATAACTGACAGTGCGAACAGTTTCTATTACTGACAGTGCGAACAGTTTCTATAACTGACAGTACGAACAGTTTCTATAACTGACAGTGCGAACAGTTTCTATAACTGACAGTACGAACAGTTTCCATATTTGATAGTGAGAACAGTTTCCATAAATACTTACTCCATCATTTTCATTATTTATTCAGTTTAATGACAGTGTGAACAGTTTCTATAACTGACGGTGCGAGCAGTTTCTTTATCTACTCACTTTAATGGCAGTGTGAACAGTTTCCGTATTTGATAGTGAGAACAGTTTCCATAAATACTTACTCCATCATTTTCATTATTTTACTCAGTTTAATGACAGTGTGAACAGTTTCTATAACTGACAGTGCGAACGGTTTCTTTAATCATTTACTCACTTTAACGACACTGTGAACAGTTTCGATGATTGCAATCCCCATTATTTTCCAGATAGTGTTACGGTATGATCTCATCCTCATCCAAGAAATTCGTGATGTTACAGGAGAAGCCTTACAGCAGCTTTATGATATGGTTGGCAGGTATCTAAACCTTTAACTCAGGATTCTTAGTTTTAACGACCCCAAAGGAAGAGATCTTTGAAAACATTTGGACAAAATGACCATTCAATTTTTCATTTCGTAGATTTTCTAATTCGGATTGGAGTAAGAATAGCCTCTCCTTATTGGTTTCATTCAAACTTGATTTTAAGCTAGAGATTTAGATATTTAGATATGTTTTTCCCGTAAACATTTTGTTATAGTCTTATAGCTTGACAGAGAAATAGTTTCGCCACGTATTTGCATTAACAGTATTTTCAAAAATGGTTGGTCATTTATTGTGAATTGTACTGTGAGCGGTCAATATTAAGTAAATGTTCACGATTATAGACATGTAAACAATATCGTAAAATCACATCTTCTATTTTTGATTAATACATTGTACATGCTCAATATCGTTTAACAGCGAATTATTAAATTTTTACCCTTTCCGTGTTTGTGTGTAGAAAAGGCAAAGCCCATTTTATTGGACTTATTCAGCTGATTTTATTTTCTTCATTTATTGTTGTTGTTGTTGTTATTATATAAGTCTTTCCTAAACGACAAAATTTTAGGCATGTTAAATTAAAAAGAATGACAGAAATGAAGGGCTTTGTTTTTAAACGAGTTGAAAACATTTTGGGTAAAAGAGAAAATGGTGATTACAAGCATTTTCTTCTTCTCATATAATGCTTTCAAAAGCTACTCTTTGTCAGGGTCGATAAAAGTCGAGATTGCTTGTTAAATGGGTTTACAAAAATGCGAATTTTGCCTTTTCAGATCTACATATGGGTTGACATTTAGTGACAGGCTGGGACGTTCATCGTCGAAAGAAGAATATGCCTACTTCTATAGGTAAGTATTTCTCTCTTGCGTTCTCCGTCTATCTTTCTGCATTTCCATGCACAAATCACGGAATGAATTATCCCCTAGGTGAAATAAGGGCCTCTGCGGACGGCACAGTTGGAAATCAGACTGCACTGAACACGTGCAGTCTGATCTTGGATCTATACCGTCCGCCTTTTCAGTCCAGCATTAAAGATGCTTCTAAGATTAGTGGACTGTATTTTCAGCCGTGGAAAAAGGTCGAGTTAATAATTATGAGCCATGCCATATGAAAAGGGATCTTAATGCATCTGCGAAAAGTGTCGAATCATCTCAATCCGCGTAGGCTGACATGAGTCGAAACTTTTTGCCATTTTTAAGTTTTATGCATGTCCAACAACCCTTCTACTTCAGGATTCAGCCGGTTGTTTGACATATTTGATTTTATGGATCTATAGTTATCTGATGACTTGCTTGGTATCCTGTATCACGGAGATGCATTAAACCTCTGACGGCACAGAATGGCTTATATAATTGAGCCATGCTCTAGCAAAAGGAGGCTTAATGCATCTCCGTGATACAGGATACCAGCCCAAGTCATCACATAAATATGGATCCATAAGAGCCACTTTCTTAAATAATCGACTTAATCATGAGGTAGACTGGTCCTTTAACAAACAGAAAATTGGCCAATGGCGAAAAGTTTCGGCCCAGGTCAGCCTGCGCGGACCGCGCAGGCTGGCCTGGGTCGATACTTTTCGCAGATGCATTAAGCCCCCTTTTCACAGACCATGGCTCAATTATTTGGTGATGAAAGCTTTTATGACCGTCTAGTTGCCAACCCAGATTCCAGTTTTACAACTCATGTTTTCTGCCGGCGACTGTAACGTTGATATACAATACTGTAACGTACTGTCAGACTCGTTGTCATATTCACGCTTATAAATGGTATGAACTCAATATTTGCCCACAATTTGATGCCCGACTTGATTAATTTTGGCAGCTGCCCCTTTGAAGGCCAAATGCGACTTTAATTCTAGTTTTACAGTTCATTTTTTCTCTCAGGGTGTGAGTTGAAATTAGATGCATTTTGACTCCCCGGTTGTTTACTTATGGCCGGTAGTGGACCTTTAATGAAGCAAGAGTTATTTTATTAACACTCTGCTCGAATAGTGAGTTTTTAAAAAAAACAAACATACGTTGTGGACTTAGCACCAAGGCCAAGTAAACAAAAGCTAAATCGTTGATGATAGGTTTTGATGAAGTCGGGTAATGGAGCATGCGGTGAAAACTTTTCATTCACACTTACTTCTCACGAAAACCTAAATCAGAGTTCGCATTCATCAACCATTCTTAAGAACATTCTCAGTCTTATTCGCCAGAATTTTCTAAATTTGAAAGTAAAAAAAAAAAACTCCTGATTGGCTAAACCATTTGGTTTAGCCAATCAGAAGTTGTGTTACTTTCAAATTTAAAAAAATCTTGGAGAATAAGACAAATAATGTTTATAGAGAATGGTTGGTGAATACGGAACCAGGAAATAGAAAAATAATGTTACTTTTCAGCTCGCGCTTTCTCATTTATTCCTTTCTTTCTCTCTCCCGTTTCTGCCCCTAAAGCCTTGAAAAAGATGGCAAATTTTTATCTTCAGGTATGACAGGTTGCAATTAACCGGAGTACATCAGTATGCGGATAGACAGGACGTGTTCGAGAGAGAACCGTACTGTGCGAGGTTCAAACCCGTTGGGGGTAAGTTTCATACTGTAATAATTTAATATCAGTTGTTTTCATGAACATTGGCGAGTTGTGATTGGCTGAAAAATTTTTTTCATAGCTCCATGAAAAAAAAATCACGTTGTGCCGGAACTACTTTTGCTGAAGGTTACTTTTGCGGGTCCTACATACTGCTGTGTTCATTTACTTTCGTTCTATTGGTTAATTTTCAGTATTGGGGATCTGAAAACTGCTTCCCTATTGTATTCTTGCGCCATACAAATATGAGTGGAAGGGGCTTTAGAAACTCAAACGTTAGATTTAAAAATAAAGAAAATGAATGCAGTTTGAATTATTTCCGTGGGTGTATGTTGTCTGTAATATTAAATTATAAGGAATGAAGAGAATTTTATTTTTTTCATGGAGGTATGAAAAAAAACCGTCGCGGTTTCATACAAAAGTGTGATTAGGTTTTTTTTTTTCATACCTCCATGAAAAAAATAAAATTCTTTTCATTCCATAAATGTAGGTATAGGTTCAAAATATTACTCGGGTTAAGATTCCTATGTTTAATCCTTTACCACACAATCCCGAGTATTAACGACATTGAGGAAGAAAGCATTTGAAAACATTGTATATAAAGGAAAAAAGAAAATGCTGATTACCAGCTTTTACTCCTTTTTCCCACAGTGTTTTCTACTTTTCAAAATACACATATTAGTGTTTAAGGCTAATTGATCTTGTCGTCTGTAAATGCTTTCAATTTGGACAAGTCTAAAATTTTGTCGTCTGGTAAAAATAATTAATCGTCACCAGCAGTTTTCCTTTTCCCATAATGTTTTCTACTCCGCCAAAGACACATTTTTGTGTTTAAGTGAAATATACTTTGTCCTTTGTAAATGCTTTCAATTTGGAAAAGTCTAAAATTTTGTCGTCTGGTAAAAAATTAATAGTTACACGTGTAGAAATGTTGACCAGAGAATCAGGTTTTATAGGTTACATAATTATGTTTTTCCCGTCCTCACGTCTTTAATCCTTTACCACACGACAAATTTTAGACCTGTCCGAATTGAAAGCATTTGCAGATGACAGTTTCAATGTGGCTCATATGAAATGATTTTTCTTTCATAGGGTAGAAAACATTGTGGGAAAAGGAGAAAATGCTGGTAACCAGCATTTTCTCCTTTTCCCACAATGTTTTCAAAAGCCTCCTCTATCAGGGGTGTTAAAAGTCGTCATTGTGTGGTAAAGGGTTAATCAACAAATTAGGCCTACATGATGTCGTTTTCCTCTTCTAGACTCAAAATGTTACATGTTACTGATTTTCACGTACAATTTTGATCATTACATCTATAGAAATATTCCCCTTGCATTCAGGGTTTAATATATATATACGTCACATGAGTAGTTCCCCTTGTCTTTATTCAATACGTCACATGATGTTGTTTCCCTTTTACGTATATGCTCAAAATGTATGAGGTGTGTTTCCCTTGTCTTCATTGAACACATTATATGGGTTGTTTCCCTTGTATATTATGCTCAAAATTCCCGTGTATTAGTTTAAATAGCTATACGAATTGTTTATAATGCATCCTGTTAAGTAAGTTATATTTGTTGTTTCTTCTTTATTCAGCTCATTACATGGATTGTTTTCCTTGTATGGCTCGAAATGTTGCATGCATTGTTTCGAGTTTAGGTTGTTCTCGTTGCATGAATTGTTTCCAAAGCTCCCTGTCCAATACCTTACATGAGTTGTTACCTTCCTTATTTTCAAACACTTACATGAGTTGTTTCCCTTTTGCAGGTTCATCATGGGATTTTGCGGTGATCGGTCTTCATGCTAAACCCGATGATGCAGTCGCCGAAATCGACGCTTTAATTGAAGTATACGATGACGTCAGACGAGTATGGCCATCTACTCAAGTAAGTTTTTTTTGTGTGTTGGAAGTTTATTCTTTGATAAGTAAGCATGGGCTATCTTGATTATTATTCTGACATAGATTTAATCACAGCGACAGTTTTCGTCTTACATGAAATTTGGCACTTGTTCTATAGGGTTTACCTACTTAGGCAATATCCATTGACCTTTAAAGTACCTTTTACAACTCTAATTTGGCCGGGCATATGGGGGCTCAATGCCTCTTCCTTATGTATTATACCAAGCAAGTTATTATGTAATTATGGATAAATTAACCCTTTACCAGACGACAAAATTTTAGCCTTGTTCAAATTGAAAGCAATTGCAGACAACAATTTCAAAGTTGCTCAAATGGTGCAACTTTCCTTTGATAGGGTAGAAAACATTGTGGGAAAAGGAGAAAATGCTGGTTACCAGCATTTTCTCCTTTTCCCACAATGTTTTCAAAAGCCTTGTTTCTTCAGGATCGTTAAAACTCGGGATTGTGTGGTAAAGAGTTAAAACTATTTTGTCTAACTTGATCTTTTAATAGAACAGTCATTGGACACGAAGAAAATTAACCAATGCAAAAAGTTGCGAGCATGTCAGCCTGCGCGGACTGCACAGGCTGGCAGGGGTCGATACTTTTTGTAGATGCATTAAACCCCCTTTTCACAATTGCTCTTACAGGCTTTGCAGATCAAGATCAGACCGCATGGAATGCAGTTCTTCATATAGCTATAACCTTTTATAAGTACATCCACATGTTTCATTTATCTTTATAAGTTTTGTATGTGTAGTATTTGTTTATACATACTGTATATATTCATTTAATGGTATTTATTGTTCCCTCAATTTTCAGTCTTTTTGTTTATTTATCTATGGATTGATTATTTAATTGAAGGATATTATCATTTTGGGAGATCTGAATGCAGCATGCTCATACGCCTCTGAAGACGAGCTCGAGTCTCTGCCAATCTATAACGAGGAGTTTTTCTACTGGCCTATAGGCTTTGACGTGGATACGACCACGGGAAACTCCGTCTGTGCATATGATAGGTCGGTATTAAAATTTTTGAGGGTTACCGACGGTCATTTGATTATGGGACAGTTCATTTATATGATCCATGCTCTGTAAAACTGGGGTTAAATGCATATGCATAAAGTATCTACCCATGTAAGCCTGGGCAGTCTGCGCATGGACCGAAACTTTTTGCTATTGGTCAATTTTCTGTGTATCCGTGGACCAGTCTAGCCCGGGTTTTATCCGGTTGTTAGGCAAAATGGGTTTATGGATCCATAATCATGTGATGGCTTGCTGATTGGTTGTTGGGTGGATGGATGGATGGATGGATGGATGCCCAGGATGGGTGGATGTCCAGGATGGATTGATTGAAATGGAAACCGAGATTTTCTCCAATTACCGGTACCGTACTATGTTTCTATTCCGTCAAAGGAAAAAAAAAATCATTTTGGACATATCTAATTTGTCATCTGTAAATCATTTCAGTTTTTGTAAATCTAACACTTTGTCGTCTAGTAGAGTTTGATGTAAATAGCCTAGATATCATTGCAAGCTCCATCTATCTGCAGGTTTGTGATCGCTGGACCTAATGTTCGGGCGGCACTAATTCCTGGCAGTGAAGATATCTACCGGTATGAGGTTGAACATGGACTTTCCTATGACGAGGTAATGAAATTGGGTTCGTTACATTGAACTTATGTATTAGATTAGCCATGACCTAATTATCTACCAGATAACATATGAGCCACGCTCTGGCAAAAGGGAGCTTAATGCATCTCCATGGTCCATAATACCGAGCAGTTTATCACATTAATTGTGGATCCATGACATCGATTTTATCTAAAAACTGACTGAATCATAAGGTACACTGATTCTTTGGCATGCAGGAAACTTACAGAAAGCAAAAAGCATCGGCCCAGGTCAGCCTGCACGGACTGTGCAGGCTGACCTGGTCGATATTTTTTGCAGATGCATTAAGCCCTCTCTTCACAGGGCATGGCTCATTATTGAGTTCACACATATCAATGAAATATTGTTGAAAGGGCTTTAAAACACCATTAAATACTTCAACAATAAAAGATACGATATCGCAAGTTAAAACTAAGAACTATGGAGCTTTTTGAGTGTTTATCTTTTTTTTTTAAGTAAATACCTATTGCTAGATTTATGAAGCATGAAGAGATAATCTAACCAATTTTGGCAGAAAGAGCCACTTTTGCATCCCTGCAGGGTACAACTTTTGAAAACATCATGGGAAAAGGGCGATTGCGTGTTAGATATATGCAGTGACCTTAGAAATTGATGCAGCGATGTTATTAATTCAAGCAGATATTGAGAGAGCTCTCTTAAACATGTGACGCCAATGTCATACCGTTACAGTCATTCAGTTACATGTTCGTTCGTTCGCTCCTTCCTTCCTTCCTTCCTTCCTTCATTCATTCAATCATTCAGTCATTCACGTTCGTTTATTTCAGATGCTCGACGTCAGCGACCACTATCCAATAGAAATTGTGATCTATTAAAGGTTGAAGATTGAAGATGGTCACTAAATCCAGTCGGAGTTGATCAATTTGAAAGGCACAATCCCTTTTATGCAATATTTTGCATGCACAGTATTTATCAAATTTTTACCATGGTTCTAATGACATAATTGGCCTGCAACACGCGAAAAGGGGTATTCAGACATTTGCGCAACGTGTCGTCTTGGATCAGCCTGCGCAGTCCGTGACTACATTACATTTCGTCCGACAATAGACTTTGCGCTAAACAGAAAATTACATAAAAACGAAAATTGTCTGGTTCGAATTAGTCTGCGCGGACTGCACAGGCTGATGCGGGACGGCACTTTACGCAAATCTCCGAATGCCCCTTTCCGCGTGTTGCAGGCCAATTATTGTGTACTCTGTATTTGGCTCTTGCTATTTTCCATAAGACCCGTAGCTGGTATTATGGCACTTTAGTACAGTACTTTCTCCATATTGGACTTTTTTTTTTTCGAAACTACAGTTATCAGTATGAACGATATAAATTTGAGCCATGCTCCGACAAAGAGGGGCTTAACTCTTTACCAAACGACAAAATTTTAGACTGGTCCAAATTGAAAGCAGTTGCAGACGACAAAATAAACATAACTGAAAAATTAAAATTTGTTTCCAGCTGGGTAGAAAACATTGTGGGAAAAGGAGAAAATGCTGGTTACCAGCATTTTCTCCTTTTCCCACAATGTTTTCAAAAGGATTTTATCTCAGGGTCGTAAAAACCAGGGGTTGTTTGGTAAAGGGTTAAAGCATCTCCGTGATCCATGGTACCAAGCAAGCCATTACATACTTCTGGGTCCATAACAGCCACTGTTTTTTAACAACCGACTTAATCATAAGGTAGACTGGCCCTTGGACATACAGAAAATTTACCCATAGCGAAAAGTTTTGGCCCAAGTCAGGCTGACCTGGATCGAAACTTTTCGCACATGCATTAAGCCCCCTATTCACAGATCATGGCTTATTTATAATGAACGGTGCATGGCATATATGTTTTTGTATTATAGGGCGGAGGTCTTATATCATGAATACAGAATATTGAATTGATTTGAATTTAAATTAAGAGTTGAATACTACTTTTAAAAGTTAAAATTATTCGAAAGGATAGTCAGCAACTGAAACAAGCAACTGATCTCTTTTCCCACAATCTTTTCGATATAATTAAGTCACGGCATTTTCCTAAAAGCTACGTATTCCACATTTGTGCTTCTTGTAACAGTTTTGGATTCGTCTAGAAACAGCCTGTACAGTAATAGTTTCGAAAAACGTGATGTTTTGTTAGGAATTTTATGATGTATAACGGATAGAAGCTGTTGTTCATATCCCAAGTCATTGAAAAAAGCAGCATGCAGTAATTGGCTTTATTGCAGATAGCGGCAATGACTTGTCACCGAGTGATTGTTTTATATCAAAAAAGGCGTGCAAAGTTTGATCCTTTGCCGAGGGCTTTAGATTTTTCTGTCAGCCATTACCGGAAGTCATGTGATACCTCTACTAGAAACTTGTTATGACCCTGAAGAAGAAGGCTGTTGAAAACATTTTGGGGAAATGAGAAATTGCTCTTCCCCGAAATGTTTTCTACTGCGCTTTCACAGAAAATGTTCATCATTTTACACTTTACCGTGAAACCCCGTGTTTTAACAATCCTACTGAAGAAGCATTTTGAGACTGTGACATTTTGTCAAAAGGAGAAAATGCTATAGCTATCATTTTCTCCTTTTTCCCCCAAGTTGTTTTCAACTCTTTTCCGGAAAAATTAACATATTTTTAGATACATTTCATTCTCTGCCTGCAAATGCTATCAATATGGATGATTCCATTATGATTTCATAAAGTAAAGAGTGGAAAGGAAGATAAACAGATACTTTTTTGTCAAAGTGAAAATTTCCTGTTTACCAAGGTTTTTATTTAGCTTTAGAATAGTAGAAACTACCGTAAAATCGCTAAAAGGTCTTATTAAAATGAGCAACCCTGTGTGAAAAAGGTGCTTAATGCATCTGCAAAAAAAATCGACCTAGGTCAGCCTACGCAGTCAGCGCAGGCTGACCATGGTCGAAACATTTTGCTTTTGGTCAATTTTCTGCATATCCAGGGACCATTCTAACTCAGGATTCAGTCCTTTGTTAGAGAAAATTGACATAATGGATCCTAAAATATGTGATGACTTGCATGGTATAATGCATCTCTGAGATGTACCAGTATTAAGTCATTATTTGTCAGAGCATGGCCCAAACATGCTTGTCGCTACAGTCATATTGTCTGTAAACTAAATTTAAGGTCTACTGGCCCTAACTCTCATATTCAAAGACGGCAGCTGCCGAGATTGGCCGAATAGCCTTTACGAAAACGTCGATGTTACTCGATATTTACCGATGAGTTCGGGGTCGTAGACCTTAAGTGCGTAGTGTACAACTCTGAAAGCATAGAACTTTTTGATAGTATATTTTGACCGTTTGACTTATTACACAAAAGAAAACAGACACACAGGATACTGTAATTAAAAGCTTTGACCCCCCCCCCCTTTCAGAAACCTAAACATTTCCTTCCCCCTTGAACCTGTGCTAGAAAGCATCCGTATTTGATACTTTAGTGGACTGCGTAGATCAAGATCAGACCGCGCGTTTCGCACAGTCTGATCTTGATCTACGCCGTCCGCAAAAATTTATTCAAGTTGCTTAAGGCAGTGAAAGGCTTTAAACTAACCATTTAAAGGTCGTCGATTGCTATAATACGCGGTTTAACACCACAAATTTTATATGCGAACAGCGAATCATATTCTGCTTTGGAATTTCCTTTGATTTGGGTGAATGTGTCCCTTGGGCGAAATTAACATTCTCAATGTTAATATTAGTACATTTAACATGCCCTTAACCCTTTACCAAACAGTCCCTGGTTTTCACGATCCTGATGAAGAAGCCTTTTGAAAACATTGTGAGAAAAGGAGACAATGCTGGTAACCAGCATTTTCTCCTTTTTCCCACAATGTTTTCTACCCTTCCCAAAACAAACTTCAACTTTTGAGTCATATTAATATTGTTGTCTGCAAATGCTTTCAGTTTGGACTAGTGTAAAATTTTGTCGTTTGGTAAAGAGTTAAATCTGATTATACGTTCCACAGTTCTTGCCTCTCGCTTAGGAACATGGCGATTAGTACAGAAATACCAGGATTTTACCCCCTACCTAACTATCCTGAGTTTTAATGACCCAGAGGAGGAATGCTGTTTAAAACGTTGTGGTAAAAGGGGAAATGCTAGTAGTCAGCGTTTTCTTGTGTTTTTCCTACAATGTCTTCTATCATTTCAATGATGCGTCCCACCATTTTAGCAACGTTCAACTCTTTACCAAACGACAAGATTTTAGACTGGTTCAAAATGAAAGTACTTGCAGACGACAAAATGAACGTAACTCAAAAACTGAAATAGTTTCAAGAAGGGTAGAAAACATTGTGGGAAAAGGAGAAAATGCTGGTAACCAGCATTTTCTCCTTTTCCCACAATGTTTTCAAAAGGATTCTAAGTCAGGATCGTAAAAACCAGGGATTGTTTGGTAAGGGTTAATTTGTTGTCTGTGAATGCTTGGAAACTGGAAGAATCTAAAATTCTGTCGCCTGGTAAAGGCTTAAGTCTACCGCACAATCCCGTGTTTCACCGATCCCATGGAAGAGGGATTTTAAAAGCATTGTGGGAAAAGGATAAGATACTGGTTACCAGCATTTTGTCCTTTGCTAATAACGTTTTTTACCCTTCTAAAGACAATTTTCATAACTTCAGCCTCATTTAATTTGTCATCTGGAAATGCTTCCAATGTTGACCAGGCTAAAATATTTTCATCTGATAAAAGACTTACTTATTTCACTACTAAATAAATACACTTAAAGACTTTTTTCCCCGTGTCTGAAGGCTCTATTCCACTGTGAATGGGATTCATGTTTGGGTTCAGCTTATGTGCCCCTTATTAACCCGGCCTTTGTCTAAACTGGCTATATATACTCCTTAAAAAAACAAAGGACCTATAAAATAGAAGGGCTATGATTCTATCAATTCTATTACTAAAAACTAAAATAATACATATTAACTGATATCAATTCGCGCTCACTCCTCAAAGAATGCATGTTCCGGTTCCCCCTTAGTCTATGGTTGATTAATTCTGGCACTGATCTGTCTCTGGAGTATGTCCCATACGTGCATTATCGGATTAATGTCTTGGGATCGTGCAGGCCAGTCCATGCGTTCTATACCCTCGCGTTCTAAGTACTACGTGACCACATTGGCCCAGTGCAGCCGAGCGTTATCGTCCATTAGCACAAATTCCGGATCAACAGCACCAGCATAAGGTGGTAGAAATTCGTGTAAGATGTCATTCACATAACGTAAACCCGTCAAAACACCGTTTTGTATGATGTTCAAGTCTGTAGACACGTCGTAACGGACTCCATCCCATTCCAGCACTGACAGACCACCGAACCTATTGTGTTTCTGAACACAACAGTCTCGGAATCTCTCGTTTTTCTTTCGCCACATACATCTGCTAGACTGCTACCACCACTAAAGTCAACACAGAACCTTGATTCATCTGTGAGGAGAACAGAGCGGAGTGTGGCTAACGGAATGTTTCGGCGCTCCAGTGAAAATAGCAGTGATGTTGCATGTGTCCGGCCAATAGCATTCTAATGTTGCGTTCAATGTCACCAGCCGGTAAATATCTCCTGATGGACATTTTGGTCGTAGACTCTCTTTAAAACTACCCAAACCTTTCACAAAAAATTGTCCTGAACGAGTAACACTATAAAACTGTCAGTTACAATGGGTTTTTTGAAACACAGCAAATCGCCGGGTGATCCATGCAAAAGCAAAATACACGATTTTCCCATGCAGTTACGCACAATTGATTCTTTTCTTTATTTCTCCAATAGCTGAAAGTAAGTAGTAACTCAATGGATAAATGCCAACATCTGAATAAGTAAACAATATGGATTTAAAGTTGTGGTCCTTAAATATTTTTGAGGAGTTTATAATTATGTCGGTGATTTCGGCGTGTGTTCAGAGTTAATTTGAAAAATTCATTTCAGTCTTCTAAAAATCAAGAGTTCAGTGTTACTTTAAATTGATATGGTGGTATTTAAAAATGTGCTAAGTTAAAACATTAATCAGTACGGAAAGACAAAAAGTGCTCACATCACAAGTTAAAAGTTGCTCGGCTGGATACTGTATGGCTCTGTCACATGAGCTCAAAGGATGTACATGTAGTTAGGACAATGAAAAACCAAGTTCATTTTACACGTAAGTCTCGTTGTATTTTTTTCATAGCATAATACTTGTATGAAGTTATAGAATTTGTTGTATTTATGACTATACAACAGTATAGAGTATCTTTGGTACTTTGATTATGCTTGATTAAGACTCGTCACTCTCAGTTCTTTGATTTTGTTAGAATCGCAATCTCTCGGTCTCTTGAAAAAAAGTCGATCGAAACGCAATAAATACGTTGCAGTTCACTGTATTTTGACTCTCCTTAGACAATCGAACCTGAAACACAACATAATTCAACCGCAATATTGTGTCAACTGTATATGCTTAAAGAGTTCAATACAACAACACAGGACATTAGTTAAGTAGAGCTTATTGCAGTGATGCCCCTGGCGTTGGAAATAGAAGTGTAGGGGTAGAGCATAGGCACTTGGTTTCCATGACTTTAAGTTTCAAAACTTACATTTATTTTTGTATACTATAATTACTTTAAGGTTTCTCAGCGGCCATCTTTTCAAGCAACGGAAGTTCGTTCAATCTACAACGGTTCCCGAATTATCGCAATGCGAAGATGGCCAATACCGGTACCACGGTAATGTAAACAAACCGTTCACCACAATAACTTAATAGGTTAGATATTGTAAAGTAAATACTTAAAAATTAATATGAATAACAAAGAGCTATTAGCAAGTGAGTTTATTGAAAACAAATTTCAAATATTATTTACGTTTACAGGTCCAACATCATCGTAGTACCCGTATTGGATATGGTCCCTGTACGACTATTCGGGAACCGGTGTAAATTGAACGAACTTCCGTTGCTCGCAAAAGATGGCCGTTGAGAAACCTTTTAGTATTTTATAGTATACAGAAATAAATGTAAGTTGTGAAACTGAAAGTCACAGAAACCAAGTGCCTGTGGAGTAGAGTAGTGTCTCTCACTTCAGTAGTTATCAGGTCGATTACCGTGAGGAGCAAGGTCTACCTTTTTAGCTACCTACTTTTATAGGGCAAGTACACTAACCATTCACCAACTATTCCTTTGAACTTTCTTTGACTTATCTCAAGAGTTTCCTAGATTAGAAAGTAACACAACTTCAGATTACCTAAACCAAATGGTTTAGCCAATCAGAAGTTGTAATACTTTCAAAATCTAGAATATGACTAAGAATGAAACTAAGGATGGTTGCTGAATACAGGTTTCTGAATACAGTCATGGAGCCCGCCGAACAATATTGTAGATCGATGTAAAATAAACGGTAACGGTCAAGGATAATGCAGCTGTATGCTCATGACCATGTCTAAAATCTCGTGATAAGCGGGGTCCACCTTTGGAATTACTCACATCACAGCGCGAATACTTGTTAAGAATTCCATGAAGAAGTCGTCCAGGGCGATTGATTAAAGCTGTGAGAAGTATTTTTTTCATAATTGATCACGATCAATGCGTTTAAGGTAACACCAAGTTTGGTGAACGTCACCATTTTGTCAAAAGCTTTCGGTTTATTCCCACCTGAGTCCTGTTATCAGAAAGACTCGCCAGAGCATAAACAATAACAACCTCGAAATTTCAGGACTTTAATTTAGACTGTAACGCACATGTAGTAAAAAGAACTCTCAATCAATTGAAAAAAGGATAAAACGAATCAGGTTGAAGAAAAGCTGTGGAGCAGCAGTTCAGATTTGTTCATTCTAACTAAGAGAACGGCTGCCAAAATTATTGTATCTGAACTGGTAGTTTTGTAAAACGAATCGAGACTGGCAAATATGTGAGTAGTAAAGGAGGGGAGCATGGGATCTACCCAGGCCGGGGGTAGATCCCATGCTCCCCTCCCTGAGCGCCCTATATCACCGTCCCTGACAAAAAATGTGTCCCTATATGCTGTCCCCGAAAGATTTTTTAAAAAAAATATCCCATACTCTCTACCCTGAGAGGGATTTAGCATTCAAAATGGCGGCCGTGTGGATGGCACTCTGGGGACAAAAATGCCCCAGGCTCCCGTCCCTGAGCGGAATTTTTTGCAAAAAAGCGAAAAGGGGGGGAGTTTTTCCCAGGCTCTCTACCCTGAGAGGGAATTAGCATTCAAAGTGCAGATCTTATGACTGGTAGGTTGGGTAAAAAATGGTCAGATCACTGAGTTGGACTTAGTTTTTTCACCCTATGGATGATTTTTTTCTTTCTAATTGCCTGACCATTGAGTTGGACTTAGACTTTTTCTTATCTATGATTGATTTCTTCTCTCTAAATGTCTGAGCACTGAGTTGCACTTAGACTTTTTTTACCCTATGTATGATTTCTAAATGTCTAACCATTGAGTTGGACTTAGTCTTTTTTCAACTATGAATTCTCTTTTTAATTGCCTAAGCATTGAGTTGGACTTAGACTTTTTTCCCCTATGAATGATTTTTCTCTTTCTAAAAGGAATTTGTCCCTATATCACTGAGTTGGACTTAGACTTTTTTCTGCATCTCTATGAATGATTTCTAAATGTTTGAGCACTGGGTTGGACTTAGTCTTTCTGATTTTTCTGCATCTATGAATGATTTTCTCTCTTTTAAAAAGGTTGACCATTGAGTTGGACTTAGTCTTTTTTCTACACCTATGTATGATTCTTACTCTTTGCAGTATAACTCTCTGGAGTGTATCTCTTCTAAAAGAAAGATAGAACTTTCGTGGTAGATGGTTAGTCCTGAAAAGGACTGTTGGGTTAGCTCTGAAAAGAGCTGTGACAATTTGAAGAAATGACAATTTGAAGATAGAACTTTCGTCTGACAGCTTGAAGATAGAACTTTCGTCTGGCAGCTTGAAGATAGAACTTTCGTCTGACATCTTGAAGATAGATCTTTCGTGGTAGATGGTTAGTCCTGAAAAGGACTGTTGGGGTTAGCTCTGAAAAGAGCTGTGACAATTTGAAGAAATGACAATTTGAAGATAGAACTTTCGTCTAACAGCTTGAAGGTAGAACTTTCGTCTGACAATTTGAAGAAATGACAATTTGAAGAAAAGATAGAACTTACGTCTGACAATTTGAAGAAAGGTAGATCTTCCGTGGTAGATGGTTAGCCCTGAAAAGGGCTGTTTGGGGTGTCCCTAAAAGGGAGCTGGTTTTGGAGGTTGTGTTTTTAAGCACAACCTCCAACCTTTCTGCAGGCTGGACAGCTACTTGCTGCCCGCCTCTTTAGCCTCTTCAACTCCCGTTCATCCAGGTTGAAGTTTAGCGAGAACGCTGGCTTGTTGTCATCATCCCAGCACTCGGTCTGGGGTACGACGAACTCCTTCTTCTTGTCGTCCATCTTTTTTCTGGATGATAGCTGGGCAAGGTCCCAAAAATCCATGTCTCTTAAACCACACTCCATGTTGTCTACAAGTCGAAGAGAATGAACGATGTGCGGGAAATGACACTGGGTTTTATAGGTTTTCAGACGGATTGAACTAGTTGACCCATGACGTCATTTTCTCCTATGTTTTTCCCGCGTCGGCGTTTCATGCTGTTTTGGCTCCAAATTAATGTTATCCAATCAGAATCAGCGTTTTATTTCTAATACTAAATGTTTTATTGTTGTCCAATCCGTGGGTTTGTTACATTTTCTTGTTCGGGGATTTTATTGTTGACCAATCCGTGGGGTTGTTACATTTTCTTGATCGGGTTAGAAAAAACTAGAGTTTGGCTAATCTATGACTTTTTTTTTTGATTGTGAATCTTTGCAGTGTAACTCTTCTAAAAGAAAGAAGTTTGACAATTTGAAGAAATGACAATTTAAAGAAAGATAGAACTTTCGTGGTAGATGGGTAGCCCTGAAAAGGGCTGTTTTGTTTTGGAGGCTGTGTTTTTTCCAGTTCTAATGGCAACACCCGAAATTCGCTTGGCAAATGGGGCATGCTGTAATCTTCCTCCCGAACTCGATATCAACCAAAATGATATCCGGTGTTGTCTTTAATAATAGCTGAACTAATCTTTCGCCGAGATCTTTGTATGGCTGTGTTATACGTTGCAGTTGGTTTTGTTCCTCCTCTCCTACGAGACGAGTGGTTAGTTGCAATAACTGCTGCCCTGCATTTAGATACTCTCGGAGAGCCTCACGTAGTTGATGATTTACCTCCTCCATATTGATAATGTTTCCTAATATTGACACTGCTTTCGAAGTGATCGTTAGCTGAGAATCAAAGAAATGGTGAATGTATGAAAATAACGCTGGACTTTATACGTTTAAGGAGGATTGAAATTTTTAAAGAGTTCGGACCTGGCAGAAAGCACATACATTTTTTCCATGCTACGTTTCATGCTGTTTTGGTTCCAAATTAATGTTATCCAATCAGATTCACCGTTGTTTTTTCTAATACTAATTGTTTTATTGTTGACCAACCCGTGGGTTTGTTACATTTTCTTGTTCGGGGGGGATTTATTGTTACCCAATCCATAGGTTTGTTACATTTTCTTTTTTCGGGTAAGAAAAACTAGAGTTTAACTAACAGTCATGAGACGTTGTATGGAAAAATGTAACCAGAACAAGTCTTTTGGGGAAAACAGAATGAAGAACTCTATTGTTTTTGAACTTTTATTTATTGAACTTTTATTTACTGAACAGAACTAAACATTGAAACATTTTTTTGCAATGCATCATAAAAAATTTCTTGACAATGAAAAAAATTTCTTGACAATGAAAAAAATCACAAGCAAACATTTTTTTGCAATGCATCATAAAAAAATTTCTTGACAATGAAAAAATTTCTTAACAACTAAAAAAAATCACAAGCAATCATTTTTTGCAATGCATCATAAAAAATTTCTTGACAATGAAAAAACATTTTCTTAACAATGAAAAAATCGCACTGAAATATTTTTTCACAATGAATTATTCACAACGATTTGATAACAATGAAAAAATCGCACTGAAATATTTTTTTCACAATGAATTATTCACAACGATTTGATCACGATGAAAAAAACACACTGAATTATTTTTTCGCAATGAATTATTTTACAATGAATTGATAACGATGAAAAAACACACTGAATTATTTTTTGCAATGAATTATTTTACAATGAATTAATCGCAAAAAACAGTATATAACAAATTTTTATAATGCAAATTCGCAAATACCACGAGTTTCACGTTTGTTTTCATATTCCGTAATGTCTTTATGTAATTGGTCATACCCAAAAAACATTGTATACTCACTGTCCATATCGTCGAAATCTCGTAGTCCTATGAATGGAGCAACATGTCTATAAGCGTCTTTTGTTGAAAGAGTTGAATTCACTACTTCTTCTGTAACATCTCTATCAAATAGAATATACCCTGACATGGTTTCCTTTGATTCTCCGTAGGAATCATGAACAGATCCTTTTTTGTAGCGTAAGTAAAAGTCAAATAGAACTGATTTCATTTTCACAACGTTAAGAAAACTTTCTTCTGGTGTTCCTATGATAAAAAATGTCCATCGGCTTGTGGATCTAAACAGCTTACTAATAACATTGTCTTTCATACAGCTATCTGCTAAATAAGTCTTGAGAACGAGATCCAGCCCCGAATCGTCCACCATCGTTGCAATAAAGTTGAATATAGCATACACTTTGTAGGACTTTTCTCCTTTTGCAATCCACTTAAACAATTTTCCGATCCAAATTTTCACACAGAAAAATTTAATGTTAAGCTGTGTTCGTTCATCAAGCGTATGCTGTCGAACAAATTCTCCATAAATTTTTTCACGTAGTTCTATTGGTAGCGGCAACATGATTGTTATTTTTTGACCAGCGGCTAATATTTTTCCCCGACTTACTTTGAGTGATTGGTACACAACAATGTGATATGAAATTATTTTCTCAAGCTTTTATAACCATAGGGTACAGTATCAGTACCATTTACAATGACTCTCTTGGTGTATACAGAACGAAACGTTTTTGTTTGTGGTTCACTGGTAACCGTTCTATCTCTGTGTCTTTTAATTCTACAATCATACTGAATTTTGATTTCTACTGTACGATCCAAAGCACATTTCGAATATGTATCGAAATTTACCACCTGTTTTGTATTGTAATCCAGAGTAACCCCCTTTACTTTACATTTGCTTATCTCTTTTCCATCTTTTGTTTTCATTTTGTAAGCATAATTCTTAGGTCCAAGTCCTCTGAATTGAGTAATTTTACAAGCAGGCTCTTCATCACTCCATTTTCCTAACCGGCTGTTAATAATAGGGGGATTCCATAATTCAGGGTCGTGAATGTACATACAACTATCTGTATCGAAATACAGAACTCTATCTTTTAACTTTTCAAGAACACTGTACAATTCCAACCTTGCATAAGCTGTTACGTAAGAACCTACTATCACATTGGCTGTAGCATGGGTGTCAATATGTTCCAACTTTGATTCATAGTTAACCAAGATGAATGAACAGTCCTCGTCAAAGATTTCTACATGCTTTACAATGAAATTGGGATTGGTGACTAATTCGAAATATTTAGACGGATCACTGATGTATTCCGTCTGGGTCATTTTTTCACGCTGAGCTAATTTTCCCCAAAGGCAGTTCAACATAATCTTAGCAAATGATCTTCTCCCAGGATTTCTTTGAATACAACTTGGATCAAGACGAACACCTTCTGCCTTCTCATATTCACAAACGAACTGATCTTTTTCTGAGTCTGATTGACAGCTATCTGGATAACCACTGGCTTCTTGCTTAATTTTCAAGAAATTGTCCACATAATGTTTAAAGAACTGATCTGACACAGAGTTGAAATGCCAAATTTCATACACTTGCAATAATCGATAACCGCAGTCAAGAGCCTTGAATAATTCAAAAGTAACCCAAGTTCCGACCAAAGCCCTCTCTTCTTTACCATGTCTACAAATGTTTGAACTTTCTTCTGCACATTTCATACAGAGGGGAAACATCATTTTGTTGTTACAGTGAACTGGGAGAACGGGGTGAAACAAATCAGTTGGAGGTAAAACTTTACACTTGATTAATCCCTCATATTGGCGAATATTGTTCATATCAATATTCTCAGTAGACAAAATTTCTGGATGACCTACAGGGTAGGATTTGTGTTTACAAACATAAGGGTATAGAGAACAGATATCGATGTACTTGATTTCCTTTTTGGTTTTTTCATCAACATCATATCCAATTTTTATTGCATTACATCTTCCTCCGGACAAACCATCCCTCGGATCGATAGGGTCCCAATGTGGATATAACTTTTCAATGAGTTTTTTGTACTCTTTATCCTTCATCTTAGCATCAAATTCGTGTTCCCAAATGTACACTACATTATATCCCATGTCTTCGATATCTGCTATACGTTCAAAAGTACATTTGAACAATTCAGACATGGGTTTTCCATTAATAGGATTGATCTGTTTTCGATCTGTATAGCATACAGGACAACCATGATAAAAATCTCCAAGAAATTCATAAACAGTGTTTGTTTGATGGTGAAAACCATCTACACTATATTTCCCGATTTGAGCTTCACCACCATTTTTTGCATGCTGAATATTAATACCTTTTTCCTGGGCAACGCTTTGAACCCATCGTATCGCTTTCATAGAAAAGCGACGTCTGGATGAGTCTTTACTTGAAATGATAGCTATTTGATTTTCTGGTAAATATTTGCTTCGCCACACCTTGTTACAGGCATCTGCGATGGTAATCGCCTCTAAAAATGGACAAATACCACCCTGTTCGATAAACAGCTTTCTGAATTCAGCACATCCTCGTCTGAGGATATCAACATCTGACCTACAGTACATTTCCATCTCCTTCTGAAAATTGAATTCCTCACCATTTCGAACTTTGTCATTATACCAAACTATAAATTTTGACCTAGCCTCTTCAGACATTGAATCGGGTTTGTAATAAGACATATCCAAGTAGGGTCCGATGTAACTCCAAAATTCATCTGTATTTGCCCAGTGAGGAAAGTAACCTTTTTTCATTTCTTGAAGGTCAAAGGTGGATGGAAATTTTGCCAAACCAAAACTCATGAAATTGAAAGAATCGATCAGACGTACACCGTTCAGTTCTAACTTCATAATATTGTTTCCATTCATGATCACTTTTGGAAGTTTTAACCCAACTTTGACAATATAGTCAAGAATGAACTGACCGTCATAACCTTTGAAATTATGGGCAATAGCCGTAACCCCTTTATGATGTTTTGAAAAGAGCCAGTTGCAAAATTGACTCAAAGTTTCTTCACCTTGAAAAATAACTTCCCTACCCTCTTCAAATTCACTGCATGTAGAACAATGAAAATCAAGTGATTTATCGATACATTCATCACACGCTCTGTGTGCAATACAATAATTCGGGATGTGCACACCTGTGTCTTGTTTGCATTCAAAATCAAAGAAAATAAACTGTGTTTTTTTGACTACAGAAGAACTCGTCTCGTCATCGCTGTCATGGTTCAACTTACTTTGGTAAGGCTGAATATAGCATTGATGAGAAAAGTTAACAATTCTCTTACAGATATGACACCTTTTCTTTCCATTGCAAACATGATTTTTCTTTCTGACATGATATTGTGCACCGCATTTCGAGCAGAGTTTCACTAATTCACAAATGGATTTCTTTTCTTTACCTTGAACATTTCTGTGATTTTCAAAGCATTCAGCACTAAAAAAACGTCTACTGCAAACACTGCAAACATATTCTTTTGATTCTGATGGACATTTTCCTTTGCGGTAACAACCTTTACAGATATTTGAACAAGCATGACTTTCCCGGTTAGAGTAACCCACATCACAGAACTCACAATAATATGCACAACTAAGAAAACCTTTGATAGATTTGATGTAGTCATAATGGTTTTGATGAAAGTACAAATGTATGATCTTACTATTGGCTTTCACTTCTGGATGTTTAAATATTTTTTCCACTTTTGAATGCTGTTGGTGAACTTTAATGACATAGCCTTTTTCATACAAGAATGTTTGAATTTTTTTGTATTCATCAATTCCTACAGACTGTGTTGGTGAAACTCCAACTTCATGTAACAATTTCTCAGCTTCAGTCTTTTGAAGAGGACATTTTGAATGACGAATACGATCCCATTTTCTATTCCATGCCTCGGTGTTTTCACGCTCACTGTAGCAAATTCCCACAACAACAGCTCTTGCGAAACATAGTTGGTCATGATTGTCAATTTGAATAATAGATCGCTTCTTCTGGGTAAAAAACTTTGAATCTAATTCTGACGATCTATATTTTGGTTTTCCGCTACCACTTGGTGGTATTGTATGTGTGATGTCAAATGTCATGAATCCATCGTTCAAGACGAAATCTGTATTCGATTGTAAAACTCGTTCAATTTCATTCAGCATAGTTTCACCTTGTAACTGACCTGCAGCTAAAAAAGGAATATGGATTCCCATTTCCAACGAAGGATGATTGATGGTAATTCTAATCATGTCCGTCGGGTTGGCATTTAACTTTCGAATGATTTCACGGGTAACATCGTCAAATAATCCAAGGAGTCTCTGAGGTGTTAATTCTTCAAATTTCTTAAAACTCAGCATCAGCACATGTGATTCTGTTTTAAATTTTCTTGACCTCTTATTACCCTTTTCTGTTAAATCATATAGACTTTTCATGTCTAAGTTAGAGTTGGTACTTTCATCGTTGCTATCATTTTCTTCTTTCAACGGTTTAGTTTTTTTCTTTTTTGTTGGTGGAAGCACCTCATCGTCACTTTCTTCTTTCAACGGTTTAGTTTTTTTCTTTTTTGTTGGTGGAAACACCTCATCGTCACTTTCTTCTTTCAACGGTTTAGTTTTTTTCTTTTTTATTGATGGAAATACCTCATCGTCACTTTCTTCTTTCAAAGGTCTAGTTTTTTTCTTTTTTATTGGTGGAAACACCTCATCGTCACTTTCACTGTCTGAATAGGTTATTATTCTTTTTCTTTTACCCATCGTTTTAGCTCTGAGTGAAAAGACAATAATGCAGAAGTGAGAAAAAAACCGGCAATTTATATACCCTCTCCGTTGTAACAGTGTATAAATAAGCCGTTAGTTGTGAAAATCTATTCATTCTCCTACTCGATCTCAGTCAGTACAGCTGATAAAAAATATGAGTGAGTTAAAGCTGCAAAATACATCACCACTTAAAAACAGGGTGTATCTGTATGTTAATCCATACACCCACGATTATGAGATCAGCAATATACCATCAAAGTATAATGTTAAACATATCGGAAACTATGTGGGATCATTTTTTTCCCAGCAACATTTAGAAGAAAAAGATGTTTACCGTACTACCAGGTACAGAGTTTTGGATCAAGCGACGCTCGACAAACGATATGGTGCGAATGGTGTGAGAACAAATATTTGTTTCACATGCAACGAAGTAGGACATTGGGCCAAAGAATGTCCAGAAAAAGAAAATCAGCTAGGAACATTTGTTTTTGTCTACGTGAACCCACACAGTCACGACATTGAGATTTCACCATCATTTTACAACGTTGGTGGATTCAAAGATATGAAATTCGTCGGCACACTAAATTCATTCTGCAGTGAAAATACATGGAAAAAAAGTTCACTACAAGCTATATCCTCATCGGCTGAAACTCAGATCGTAGACATGCAGAGCGATACAGCGGCTAACAACGATTCAGAAATCTGCAAAATAACAGAACAGACAGAGAAAAAAATATCTACAAACGATAATCTAAGAAAACAACAAACTTTGGATCTAAAAAACGAATTTTCTGCAGAACCGGGTTGTTCGTACGGAAAGGAAAAACAGCAAAACATCGAAAAGAAGAAAAAACGAGTAACAAAGAACTATTTCTTTTACAAATCAACAAAACATGAGGACAAAATCTGTCCAGATGTGGAATTAAAAACCAACGATCGGAAAAGAAAACGTAAAACCAAATGTGAATCTGACATCTCAAAGAAAAAGAAAAAAAACATACTGAGTGAAAAAAAGATTTCAATACAATATTGATTATAAACAAAAAAGACTGACTTGATTTTTCATTCATTTTTGTCTTTTACAGTTCATTCATTTTTTGTCTTTACAGTTCATGATTTGATTTTTTTCATTGTACATAAGTTCTTTTTGAAATAAAAAATATAAAAATAATTACTTCTTACTTTTGACTTTTTTCTAGTTATGACTGTAAGTCTTTTTTTTTACTTTTGACAATTTGAGAAGAAAGATCTTTCGTGCTAAATGGTTAGCCCTGAAAAGGGCTTTTTTTGAAGGATCTCACATTGACATTCAGCTCTACGATTCTTCCACCCGATCCACTGGGATGATTTCGCATCCACAGTGTTCGCAGCAAATCGCCGAAGCTTCATCGTCATCATAAAATCCTTCATCTGTATCTGGACAGTTATGCTTCTGTCCAAGATACTCGAGTATGGAAAAACATTTCCCACACTCTATCAGACATCTGTTTGCACAGTGAGGACATACAAGAATTCGAACCATTCTGGAACAAATATGATTTTTTATGTAAAATATCACTGGGCTTTATAGCTTTACAGGAGGATTGAACTAACTGACCTATGACGTCATTTTCTCCTATATTTTTTCCCGCGTCGGCGTTTCATTAACATTGCGCAATCAAATCGATGGTTATATCGGTGTTTTTTACCACTCCTAATTCGGTGTCACACAGTACAATACCGGTGCTTTCCGCCAGGTCCGCCCTCTTTAAAAATTTCAATCCTCTGTAAACGTATAAAGCTCAGTGTTATTTTCATACATTCACCATTTCTTTGATTCACAGCTAACGATCACTTCGGAAGCAGTATCAATATTCAGAGTCAGTTACAATATGAAGCACAACTTAGATGAAATCAGCTTGGACGATTTTCCATCAGTGGAAAACAATGGAGACGTTCTTTCATCAGTTATGAATTCGACAATTATCAATCCACCACCGGAGTTAAATCCGACAACCATCATTCCAGCGATAGTGTTTGACAACATTTATGAAGAGGTAAAGCAGCTAAATTTGAAACAAGATAGCATGATGATCCGAATCATAGATCAGCTGGAGACTTTAAACAGGCATTTGGAGGAAATTAAAACTTTAACCGTAAGTACTGATCAGCTCAGTAGTAATATCGAGGTACTACGTCAACAAGATCAGCGCATTTCAACACCTCCTGTAAAGATTCCTGTGGAGTTCGAGTTTGATAAATCCAATCTTCACAACTTAGTGGACTCTATCGTAAGTGTTGTGAAGAAAAATCAACCAAAGAAAAATCAGCCAAAGGAAAAACAACCAAGAAAAACAACAAAGCGGAAATCTGAGGAAGATGGTAACCATATCCACAAGAAGCAGCGAATTGATCAAAAACCAACTATACCAATATTGACAGGACAGGGTAAATACGGGAAAAACATTGACAATCACGTTGATTTCAAGATACCGAAAAAACCAAAGACAGAACGAAAACAACCAAGAAAAAACAACAAAACGGTAGGAATATGAAAAACAAATATGAAACTCGTGGTGTTTGCGAATTTACATTATAAAAATTTGTTATATACTGTTTTTGCGATTAATTCATTGTAAAATAATTCATTGCAAAAAATAATTCAGTGTGTTTTTTCATCGTGATCAAATCGTTGTGAATAATTCATTGCGAAAAAATAATTCAGTGTGTTTTTTTTCATCGTGATCAAATCGTTGTGAATAATTCATTGTGAAAAAAATATTTCAGTGCGATTTTTTCATTGTTATCAAATCGTTGTGAATAATTCATTGTGAAAAAATATTTCAGTGCGATTTTTTCATTGTTAAGAAAATGTTTTTTCATTGTCAAGAAATTTTTTATGATGCATTGCAAAAAATGATTGCTTGTGATTTTTTTTAGTTGTTAAGAAATTTTTTCATTGTCAAGAAATTTTTTTATGATGCATTGCAAAAAAATGTTTGCTTGTGATTTTTTTCATTGTCAAGAAATTTTTTTCATTGTCAAGAAATTTTTTATGATGCATTGCAAAAAAATGTTTCAATGTTTAGTTCTGTTCAGTAAATAAAAGTTCAATAAATAAAAGTTCAAAAACAATAGAGTTCTTCATTCTGTTTTCCCCAAAAGACTTGTTCTGGTTACATTTTTCCATACAACGTCTCATGACTGTTAGTTAAACTCTAGTTTTTCTTACCCGAAAAAAGAAAATGTAACAAACCTATGGATTGGGTAACAATAAATCCCCCCCCGAACAAGAAAATGTAACAAACCCACGGGTTGGTCAACAATAAAACAATTAGTATTAGAAAAAACAACGGTGAATCTGATTGGATAACATTAATTTGGAACCAAAACAGCATGAAACGTAGCATGGAAAAAATGTATGTGCTTTCTGCCAGGTCCGAACTCTTTAAAAATTTCAATCCTCCTTAAACGTATAAAGTCCAGCGTTATTTTCATACATTCACCATTTCTTTGATTCTCAGCTAACGATCACTTCGAAAGCAGTGTCAATATTAGGAAACATTATCAATATGGAGGAGGTAAATCATCAACTACGTGAGGCTCTCCGAGAGTATCTAAATGCAGGGCAGCAGTTATTGCAACTAACCACTCGTCTCGTAGGAGAGGAGGAACAAAACCAACTGCAACGTATAACACAGCCATACAAAGATCTCGGCGAAAGATTAGTTCAGCTATTATTAAAGACAACACCGGATATCATTTTGGTTGATATCGAGTTCGGGAGGAAGATTACAGCATGCCCCATTTGCCAAGCGAATTTCGGGTGTTGCCATTAGAACTGGAAAAAACACAGCCTCCAAAACAAAACAGCCCTTTTCAGGGCTACCCATCTACCACGAAAGTTCTATCTTTCTTTAAATTGTCATTTCTTCAAATTGTCAAACTTCTTTCTTTTAGAAGAGTTACACTGCAAAGATTCACAATCAAAAAAAAAAGTCATAGATTAGCCAAACTCTAGTTTTTTCTAACCCGATCAAGAAAATGTAACAACCCCACGGATTGGTCAACAATAAAATCCCCGAACAAGAAAATGTAACAAACCCACGGATTGGACAACAATAAAACATTTAGTATTAGAAATAAAACGCTGATTCTGATTGGATAACATTAATTTGGAGCCAAAACAGCATGAAACGCCGACGCGGGAAAAACATAGGAGAAAATGACGTCATGGGTCAACTAGTTCAATCCGTCTGAAAACCTATAAAACCCAGTGTCATTTCCCGCACATCGTTCATTCTCTTCGACTTGTAGACAACATGGAGTGTGGTTTAAGAGACATGGATTTTTGGGACCTTGCCCAGCTATCATCCAGAAAAAAGATGGACGACAAGAAGAAGGAGTTCGTCGTACCCCAGACCGAGTGCTGGGATGATGACAACAAGCCAGCGTTCTCGCTAAACTTCAACCTGGATGAACGGGAGTTGAAGAGGCTAAAGAGGCGGGCAGCAAGTAGCTGTCCAGCCTGCAGAAAGGTTGGAGGTTGTGCTTAAAAACACAACCTCCAAAACCAGCTCCCTTTTAGGGACACCCCAAACAGCCCTTTTCAGGGCTAACCATCTACCACGGAAGATCTACCTTTCTTCAAATTGTCAGACGTAAGTTCTATCTTTTCTTCAAATTGTCATTTCTTCAAATTGTCAGACGAAAGTTCTACCTTCAAGCTGTTAGACGAAAGTTCTATCTTCAAATTGTCATTTCTTCAAATTGTCACAGCTCTTTTCAGAGCTAACCCCAACAGTCCTTTTCAGGACTAACCATCTACCACGAAAGATCTATCTTCAAGATGTCAGACGAAAGTTCTATCTTCAAGCTGCCAGACGAAAGTTCTATCTTCAAGCTGTCAGACGAAAGTTCTATCTTCAAATTGTCATTTCTTCAAATTGTCACAGCTCTTTTCAGAGCTAACCCAACAGTCCTTTTCAGGACTAACCATCTACCACGAAAGTTCTATCTTTCTTTTAGAAGAGATACACTCCAGAGAGTTATACTGCAAAGAGTAAGAATCATACATAGGTGTAGAAAAAAGACTAAGTCCAACTCAATGGTCAACCTTTTTAAAAGAGAGAAAATCATTCATAGATGCAGAAAAATCAGAAAGACTAAGTCCAACCCAGTGCTCAAACATTTAGAAATCATTCATAGAGATGCAGAAAAAAGTCTAAGTCCAACTCAGTGATATAGGGACAAATTCCTTTTAGAAAGAGAAAAATCATTCATAGGGGAAAAAAGTCTAAGTCCAACTCAATGCTTAGGCAATTAAAAAGAGAATTCATAGTTGAAAAAAGACTAAGTCCAACTCAATGGTTAGACATTTAGAAATCATACATAGGGTAAAAAAAGTCTAAGTGCAACTCAGTGCTCAGACATTTAGAGAGAAGAAATCAATCATAGATAAGAAAAAGTCTAAGTCCAACTCAATGGTCAGGCAATTAGAAAGAAAAAAATCATCCATAGGGTGAAAAAACTAAGTCCAACTCAGTGATCTGACCATTTTTTACCCAACCTACCAGTCATAAGATCTGCACTTTGAATGCTAATTCCCTCTCAGGGTAGAGAGCCTGGGAAAAACTCCCCCCCTTTTCGCTTTTTTGCAAAAAATTCCGCTCAGGGACGGGAGCCTGGGGCATTTTTGTCCCCAGAGTGCCATCCACACGGCCGCCATTTTGAATGCTAAATCCCTCTCAGGGTAGAGAGTATGGGATATTTTTTTTAAAAAATCTTTCGGGGACAGCATATAGGGACACATTTTTTGTCAGGGACGGTGATATAGGGCGCTCAGGGAGGGGAGCATGGGATCTACCCCCGGCCTGGGTAGATCCCATGCTCCCCTCCTTTACTACTTATGTGCATCTATCATCGTTAAACCCATACGAGGAGAAAAAATAGACTCGTCCATAAGGTAAAAAACGGAGACAACGATGAAAATATTTCACAATTCTGGGACAAACTTACTATGATAATAATAAATAGAAACAGTTAAACAGATCTATTACAAAAGATGTATTCAAGTTGAAAACGGGCTTGCTCGCTCTCTCTCTCTCTCTTTCTCTCTCTCTCTCTCTCTCTCTCTCCTATCGTTTTGACATTTTTAAAATCAAATTGGGAAGTATGGAAAAAATAAGGTTTGCGTAGCCTTTTCTTCCATTAACCAGTCTACAACGATTGCTGGGATGTTCCTCTATCCTGACCATGATTCATTTTCATCAATGTACAACTATATGGATAGAAATAGCACAAGAGATAGTTGCAAATAATCTTTCAGCGATTAAAACTTATCCATTTTAGTTAAAGTTTGACGCTTCTTTCAACCTTTTTGAAAACAGTGTCTAAAATGGAGCAATTCCATGCAAGTCCCCTTTTTCTCTACATATCTTATTTTTCTGTGATAAAAAAGGTATTTCATTTCCTTTATTTGATTTGCACGTGTTTCCTTGATACTAGTTTCTGTTAATTCTAATATCATAGAGCTCTACCCAGGGGCACAGATCATTAATATGAAACACAACAAATCTAAGAAACGCGAGCAACATGAAGTATTGTATGATTATTCTATCTTTTACGCGCAAAAGAAAATTTGTTAAAATATCAAATTTTAACTCGGGTGATTTTCAGTCTTTAAATCACTTGACCACTTTATCATAACAATGGTCATTACACCCCATTGGTCGCTCAGTTACGGTGAGAACGCTACTTAGTTAGCACACGTGTGACGTCAAAGTATGACGCAAGTTCCGCTCGTCGATTTCTCCTTTGTATGTTGTTTGTTTTTCGGGAATGTGGGCGTGGTAATGTCGCCATTCTGACCAATCATAGGCAAGTGAAGAAACTCGTCGTCCGGCTCTTTCACGCGCTCCGATGTCGTCCCAACAAGAAAGTAGGTCGACATTTTACCTTTGCCTTTCACTTCGATTTCCCCACGCGCCCGTAGGATGTAGGTGTTGTTCTCTTGTAGACACCTGCGAAAGAAACACTGAATTTAAAATTGCTGTCAGATATCGAATCTTACGTATAACAGCGCTGAAGATAGAAAGAACTCTTCACTGCCAATTGCGACCTAAAATAGCTTATGCGGACGTCGTAGACCAAGATTAGACTGCAAAGAAAGTGCAGCCTGATCTTTGATCTACATCAACGGCGATCTAATACAAAATTATGACCAAAACCAACTCGACCTGCATTGGAAAAGCACTGGGTTTCTGGTGAGAGTTTCCTTGGCGAAGATGCTTCAGACCCCTTGCCTTATACTGGTGTAACCTAGGACACACATGAATATGTGAGCTGTCACTGCGATATGACTGGAATTATGTTGAATGCAGCGTAAAACACCATTAATCAATCTATCAACCAACTGCTTTGTAACTGTACTGTACATAGACCTTACAACAGGTCGAATTCATTTATTAGCAGCGACAGAGTTGACTCATTCGTTAAGGGAGTCCGTAATCACCAACCATTCTTAATTGCATTCTTAGTCTAATTCTAGATTACGAAAAGAGCACAAGTTCTAATTGGCTAATTCAGTCGGTTTAGCCAATAGTAAGTTGTGGTACTTTCTAGTCTTAAAATTATTGAGAATAATAACGTTACTAAGAATGTTCTTAAAAATGGTTGTTGAATACGGGTCTAGGGTCAGCTATAATATTGTAACAAAAGTTATTGTTAACTCGTCATTTTGGAAGACGAGCCGTACCGAGGAAGAGATCGTGGAATGTGCAGATGCCTTAGTTAAAGCTTGCTAACCAAGAATGTTACTTATTAGCGTTATATAACAAAGTTCGAAAAGGTCAGTAGTTCGTGTCACACAATAGTACGGTGGCACAAAAGTGACATGGAAGATATATTTTATACTACGTGCGCACGCAGTAGCTAATACGTGCGCACGTAATAAGTAATACGTGCGCACGCAGTAGTATTACGTGCGCACGTATTACCTACTGCGTGCGCACGTAGTATAAAATATATCTTCCATGTCACTTTTGTGCCACCGTACAATAGACATAAGAGAGAAGGAAAAACATTAAAGGCAATAACTGGGTCAGACGACTCGCAATATCTTGGATAACAACTCCAGTGCCACTGAAATATTGTTATTAATAAAACTGTCTAAAGACTTGCTTGCTATCAGCGAAAGTAATATAGCCAGAGTGACCATGATTATTTGCACTTTGAAACTGCCTTGTGTGTGATCTATCGATATACTCCTCTGCGAATTCTGTCCAGCAATAAATTCTTTTAAACACCGCATAGATCTCATAGATCTATTTAGAGACATTCGAGAAAAACTAATTTTACTGAAACCCTTTACCACACAATCCTTTTTAACGACACTGACTCTGAAGGCTTTTGAAAACACTGTTCGTAGGCTGACCTTGATCGAAACGTTTCGCTATTGTAAAATTTCTCCCACATTCTATCCATTCTACTTCATGATTCTGCCGGTTGCTCTAACTAGACAAAAGGGATTTTATGGATCCATAATTATGAGATGACTTGCTTGGTATAATGAAGCACAGAGATGCATTAAACCCCCTTTTACCAGAGCGCAGTATCGGTGGCAACAGATTCTATATAGCAGATTATATTCACATAACCACTCAGACATACCAAATAAGTCTTATTCTTTTGCCCTCTGCATTTCCGTGTTAGTACGAACCTTTTTCTTAAAACTGAATGGTGTTTAATATAGCATTTTATCGCGCAAAGGATTCTTTCCTTTCGGGTAAGTTCAAAACTATTTTCGAAAAAAGAAAGGCATCGACCCTCAAGCCTAGTCACTGCTTTTGAAATAAATGTTCACATTAACAATTAGAATGTGACTCTGAGAAAGGATAGTTTTGAAAACATTGTGGGAAAATGAGAAATTGCTTCCACATTGGTTTCTATCCTTTTAAGAACAAATCCCATAACTATGACAGCATTTTTTGGCTGTTTTATCCTTATCCTGCTAATAAATGAAACTTTCAAGCCGACAGTAAAAACCCAAATACTGCTAATACAAAGTTTTTTTTTTTTTTTTTTTGAGAAAAAATCTCTCCCAAGGGACAGTGTAGACCCAAGATCAGACTGCCCGTCCTGTGCAGTCTGATCTTGATCTATACTGTCCGCAAAAGGTCCTTGAGTCGCGCTTAGCAGCCTAGGAGTTATTTTATTTTTTTTTTTTTAAATGTAATACCATACAATAAAATACTATACAATACAATATTTTATTCAATACTAATGCCACTGGCCCATTATATTTTACAATGATAAGCGATTAAATCCCAACTTAATCTAGGCTTTGTCACTACTACAACAACAGCAAAAATATCAAAACTACCATCACATGTCTGCAAATTCATAACGGAAATACTGCGATCTAAGAAACTCACATAAAAGTTGTCGGACTCAGATGTATTCGGCCTGGTACCCCATGACTTTCCATTCTCGACGCAGTGTTGACGGTGTCCCCAAATAAACAATATCGGGGCATCTTTTTGCCCACCACACCCGCTACGACCGGGCCTGTATGAATACCAACCCTTATCTGAAACAGGAAGTGTTGTGTTATAAGTATTAAAAATAGCGAGATTACAGGATTATACCAATTTTTTACCGTCATTAAAGAGTATCATTATATCTATGCTTTGTACACTACATGTACCTTAATCGAGTTTTTATGAATAAATCCTGCATATCTACATTCTTTTTCTTCGGTATTTCATTAATCCTTTTTGCAGCATTATTTATGATTATTTATCGAACTTGTTCTTAAAGAGGCCTATTCAGTTTTAATGCTTTAAATAAACGTTTCTTGTATAACACCCATTAACACTATTAGATATTTGTTTCTTTGCTTTGGTATAAACTGTGCAGCTACACTCAGTAAAAAGGTGCACTTTTGGAGCATTTTCATAACAGGATAGTCGCTATAAGGTAACTCTGTCTATTTTTATTCTGTCAGATGTGACGTCATCGTACTGATTTAAATGCGAATCCTCGCAATCGACGCGTGTTCATGTTGCGATCATGTTGCGTTCCCAAAAGTCTTTGCGAAACTCTGGCGAGAAATCTAAAATTGCCTTAAGAGGCTAGTAGCCCATTAAGGAAACACTGCTTTTTTAGTTTTGTTTTACTTTTTTTTTTTCATCTTTACTGCTGATTTGACAGCTATGGCCTTACTTCAATCAATGTTAAGTCATGTTTGAAGTTTACTGAGATTACAAAAATATGAATAGCTCCCTATACGTGCTTATCTGTTTATTGTAGCTATGAGGTATTAAGCCTTTCGGTGTCAAATACACCGAATGGATATACATTTAGTCTCAAAGAGGATTTTTTTTTTTTGGGGGGGGGGGGGAGGGGGGAAATATCGCAAAAGAACTCGGATACCAACCTGCAAGGGTTTTCCCGTGGCAGGAGACATAACTTTTGAAGCTTCCGTGACCATGTCCATGGCAAAATTTGCTACAGGCTGGGCGTGTATTTTTGTCTTTACGGGCACCCCACTCACCACCATATAGGCGTCTCCAATCGTCTCTACCTGTAATTAGAAACTCTATTGCTTCATTCCAGGGCACCAAAGGTTTTCAATTTGCTTTTACGGACCGTCTGGTACAGACGTGCAATCTTATAGTGGATCCTCACTGTCTCGTATCTTCTGTGATATTATGATCAAAGAAAGACTTTTACCCTCATTCAGCTAAATAAATTATAAAAACTTTCAAGCAGATAGTAAAAACCTGAATGATGTTACATGTATTTCAGACTTATTTTTTTATGAAATTATCTCCTTATCGGACAGTGTAGATCTTGATCTACACTGTCCGCAAAAGGTCAGCGAGTCGCGCTTAGCAGCCTAAGGGTTAAATCAGAATATACAACAAAGCTTGACCTGCACGGGGTCAACTCATGACATGCCGTGAGTAACTCTGAGTATTTTTGTGGACAAGAGAGATAGAGATCTATAATATTGCCCAGAACATGTTACATTTTGTGACATACACAGAAAATGCAGTGGACTGACATTGTCATTTACTAGGTAGTTCCAAGGACGGTATTAACCCTTATCCTGCTAAATAAATGAAACTTTCAAGCCGATAGTAAAAACCCGAATGATGTTATTTCACACTTCTTTCTGGAGAAAAATATCTCCCTATCGGACAGTGTAGGTCTAAGATCAGACTGCATGTTCTGTGCAGTCTGATCTTGATCTACACTGTCCACAAAAGGTCAGTGAGTCGCGCTTACGGTTAATGAGAATTCCCACGTTATCTGTACCATTCTGCTTTCTTCAGTGTCCTTCCTTTAAAGGAAGCTGTAGCAGTGTGATGTTCGGTCGCTACTATCCCTTTGTAAAAGCTTACAAAAGTCGGTAACGTTGTATTTACTCGTTCGAAAAAACAAAAAGCTTTCGCGTCTTTTTTTTTTTTTTTTTCATTTTGCTTTCTTGTATGCCCTTCTTTTAAAGAACAGAACTTGTAGATGATTCGTGTCATATTCTATCGTTTAACTGTCGTTGAAACAGCTTCCAAAAACAATGACGTAACTGCTAGCACAGTGAATACACCAAAAAGGACCATATTTACCGTTAGTTCCGTAATTATATTGTTGTAATTCTAAATTCAAAAGTGATGCGTTGCAACCTGTTAGATTACTAGTCTTAATAATTTTCTAAATCCAATTTCCAAGAATATTCATCTTAGGATGGGCGCAAATTAACCGCTGTCCTACATAGAGTTCTTATTCAGAATTCCAAGACCAACCATTTGATTGGTGGAGACTTCTGTCACGACAAATTTGATGGCTATTCTAAAAACCTAGAACTACAACTGTCTTAGCCATCACTTTGCTGGTCTTAAAATCTAGAACTACAACTAAATTTAGAACGGTTTGTGAATACGAGTACAACACAGACATGTTCCACAGACAACCAGGAGACCGTAGATGATCGATTGTCCTAGAAGTACGTGAAACAGACATTAATCAACGTGAGATGTGTCAATCTAAGGGCGTTCATCCTGATATAGCCCCGTCAGAAATAAACAAATTCTCATGCAACTGTAATTACTTACTGTCTAATGGCATTATTGATATGCCCTTCAGCCCTGGCACCATTTTTCTACGAAACCCAATTACGAAAAGAGATTGCGTACAGTCGACATAGTATTTTGCTCGCCTAAATGAAGACCTAAGCCAAACTTCATATTTGCTGCTTTGAATCCACCCTGGGAACTACTATGCTGGCACCATGTATGTGAAGATTAATGTTTTGAGCTCGTATCAGCCGATTTCAATCTATCTTTGAAACAATTATCCTTGCACCGTTTCTCTACGAAACCCAGTTTTCAAATGGTTTCCGTTCGCTAGACATGAAACTCAGTGCTTAAATGAAGACGTCAGCCAAAATTTCATATCCGCGAATTTAAATGTCGTGGGAACTACAATGGTGGCACCATTGCACTACGATATCAAATTACGGAAATAGAATGAATGCTTTAGGCATATCCTTTTGTTCGAATGAAGACTTATGCCTAAAGTCCATGCCCACGAATTTTAAATCTATAAAGGGAACTAGATCCACCATGCTAGCAAAATTTCTTCACGAAACCCGTTTACAAAAAGAGATTTCGAAAAGAATGCTGGAAAACAGACTTCAGCCAAAAGTGGTAGTTTTGAATTTTTCTTTGGAAATACTAAACTGTCGTACATGTACCTTTCTTAGCTTTTTACCAGACGACAAAAGGTAGAATTGTCAAAATTGAAAGCATTTAAGATGTTTAGGTGTTGTTCAAAAATGATAAGGTTGCCTTACTGTAAAAACTCCATCTAAGTCTACTGTTATTCCGTGGTTCGACGAAAATAGACTTATCTTGTCAAAAAAAAATGTTTTCTGTAAATTTTCTTCATGTCCAATGATCATTCTAACTCAGGATTCAGTTGGTTGTTAGACAAAATTAATTTTATGGATGCATAATTATGTCATGACTTGCTTGTATAATGCATCACGGAGACGCATTAAACTGCCTCTTACCAGAGCATGTATCATAATAATAATGGCTTACAACACGCGAAAAGATGCATTCGGACATTTGCGTAAAGTGTCGTCTCGGATCAGCCTGCGCATTCTGCGCAGGCTAATCCGAGACGGCGCTTTACGACTACATTAGATTTTGTGCTACAGAAGACTTGCGCAAAAGAGAAAATTATATACAAGAGGACCACGATGGTCCTATATCGCTCACCTGAGTACTAAGCAGTAAAGGTTTACAATGAAGATAAATACCAAAAATCGAGGTTCAAGGCCAAATGATAATGAAACAAGAGCAGCAAATTGTTGCAAGATATGCCCGTCCCACCGCCAGTTGTCGAGGAGGTATAATAATCGCAAAGGGCAGGTAATGCAACAAACGTGTTTCCCAAGTCTCAAGTCAATTTGACATGAGACTTCAAAGTTCCGTTCCGGACAAGCAAGAAATACTGTAAAAATGAAGATCAAAGTGGAATTACTCAAAATCCGCTCTAGGTAGAGTTATTGTTCTTGCACACTGTACTCCGTAATATTGCAACAAGCATGCATACCAAGTTTGAAGTCCTTCTGACTTGAGATGACAAAGTTATATTCCGGACAAGCACTAAATGCTGTAAAAATGACGATCAAAGGGAAATAACTCAAAGACAGCACGAGGTAGAGTTACAATTCTTATGCACTGCACTTCCAAATATTGCAACAAATAAGCATACCATTTTTCAAGTCATTCCTACTTAAGATGACAAAGTTTTGCTGCGGACAAGCAAGAAATGCTATAAAAATGAAGGTCAAAGGCGGAATAACTCAAAATTGTACTAAGAAGAGTTATGGTTCTTGTGCACTGCACTCCGTAATTTTTCAACAATCATGCATACCAAATTTGTAGATGTTCAGGCTAGAGATGACAAAGTTCTATTCCAGACAAGCAGAAAATGCTGTAAAAATGACGATCAAAGGGAATTAACTCATAGACAGTACGAGGTGGAGTTATGGTTCTTTCATATTGCACTCCGTATTATTGCAACAAACACAAATGCCAATTTAAAGTCAATCGGACTGGAGATGACAAAGTTATGCTCCGGACAAACAACTATTCTAAAGAACTTTCTAATTCAAGGGCAAATAACTCCAGTTGTTCTGGTCCGATTAGACCCATAATCGAACACATCGGAGATCTTATGGTCATAAGTATTTTGACCAAGTTTGATGCTGATTGATAAAAAGTTGTAGATGCTAGAGTGTAAACAAAGTCAAATATAGCAATTTTTCTAATTCAAGGGCAAATAACTCCAGTTGTTCTAGTCTGATTAGACCCATTATCGAACTCATCCGAGATCTTATGGTTATATATATATTGACCAAGTTTGGTACTGATTGGTTAAAAATTGTAGATGCTAGAGTGTAAACAAAGTCAAATATAGCAATTTTTCTAATATAAGGGCAAATAACTCCAGTTGTTCTGGTCCGATTAGACCCATAATCGAACTCATCGGAGATCTTATAGTCACATATATTTTGACCAAGTTTGGTGCTGATTGGTTAATAATTGTAGATGCTACAGTGTAAACAAAGTCAAATATAGCAATTTTTCTAATTCAAGGGCAAATAACTCCAGTTGTTCTGGTCCGATTAGACCCATAATCGAACTCATCCGAGATCTTATGGTCATATATATTTTGACCAAGTTTGGGGCTGATAGGTTGATATTTGTAGATGCTAGAGTGTAAACAAAGTCAAATATAGCGATTTTCTAATTCAAGGGCAAATAACTCCAATTGTTCTGGTCGGATTAGACCCATAATCGAACTCATCCGAGATCTTATGGTCATATATATTTTGACCAAGTTTGGTGCTGATTGGTTAATATTTATAGATGCTAGAGTGTAAACAAAAATATGTGAACGGACGGCCGACGGACGGACGGACGGACAGACGGACGGACGCCGACGGACGGTGAGTTATCACAATAGCTCATCCTGAGCACTTTGTGCTCAGGTGAGCTAAAAAACGGAAAGTGTCGTTTCAGATTAGCCTGCGCAGGCTGATCCGAGACGACACTTTACGCAAATGTCCGAATGCCATTTTTCGCGTGTTGCAGGCCATATATGTGTGTTAAAGATAATAAGGTCACTGTAAACTGGATCGATTGTTTAGGTTCGAAAATTATAACTTAACAGTAAAAGTACAACTACTTATATCCCGTTTCCGCGAAAACATAAAAGTTATATTATAAATCTGTAAAATATACGACTAGAAATTGCTATATTTTATCGACAAGTTCTGAAGTTTAGCCTAAAAAGGTTCAGATAATTAGATTACTCAGAAATTGGTCGATTGCTGAGGTAAGGAAACTACTGTCTTCTGTAGATCTAAAACTACTCTAAGTGCCATTCTTCGCCAAGATAAAGGGTCAACGTTACAAACACGTGAATTATCAATCTGTAAAATAAAAAAACTTGAAAATGCTGTATTCTGACTGCCATCTTTATAAAAGTACAAAAAATAAATCTTTTAGGTCATTTTGGAACCATATCGATTATTGGTGTAAAACTTAGACTACCGTTATACACTGTTTTCGTTGGAAAAAAAGACTGCTAGATAAACATTACGAGTAAACACGTAAAGCATAAATCTGTCGAATATAATGTTTAAGAATGCTATATTTTGACATTCATTTCAATAAAAATGTAAAACAAAAGATAAGGCCACGTAGGTCATCGGGGAACCGGGTCGATTGTTTAGGCAAGAAAAATTACCGTCTTTTTGTAAAACTGTAACACTAATTCACTTCCTGTTTTTGCTAAAATATATTGCATCTTGACGCGTTTGTGTTTTCTAAGACACAGACACGTACATTATAAATCTGACGAATGCAAATCTTAGAAATGTCATATCCTTTCAATTATTTCTGTAAAAATATAAAGAGATAAAGTCATTCATGTCCTTTTTTGCGATCGCATCGATTGTTGAGGTAAAGCTAAGACTAGTTGTATTCCTCAGTTTTGCGGGAAAAAAATAAAGCATCAACAATATAAACACGTAAAATATGAATCTGTCAAACACAAGCTTTAGAAAAGCTATATTCTGCCATTCATTTCTATAAAAAAAAAGACAAGGCCATTTAGGTCATCGTGGAACTAGGTCGATTTTTTAAGTAAGAAAATTGGAAAAAATTCTTGTCTCCAAACCAATTACAAGTTTTGCACTATTCTAAAATTAAGCCAATGGAAGTATGGACACGAGTAATTTCTTCTTTAGCCAAAACTTTTTTTAAGCGGTCCAGCTGCATGGCGAAAAAAAAGGGCAATGCATTATGCGATTTCGGTTAACTAAGACGAATATCGCAAGGTTAGCGAAATTTTCGGCATTATGACAAAATGGCAGAATAAACAGAGGGGATTACAAGGAAAATCGAATCATAATGATGCATTTATTTCCGAGGTAACCCTAGACCCGTGAAACAAGACAGATGCAAACATTTTGTGAAGCATACAGTATTTTCCCCATGTAAATCTATATATCATTTGTTTTTCTCATTTATCATTCAATCCTTTACTCTGTACCAAACGATCTCATATATTTACGACCCTGAGCAAGACGGTTTTTGAAAACATTTTGAGGTAAGGAGACAATGCTGGTGACCAGCATTTTTTCCTTTTCCCAAAATGTTGTCTTTCTTACAAAAGCCAACTTCTTCATTCATATTGCATTAATCTTTTGCTCTGCTTCGCTTTCGCTACAACTGTAGCCCTTTTTGCGAGCAGTGTAGGTTCTAATCAGACAGTACATAAGGTACGTTCTGATCTACAGTCTACAGCGACCGCCAGGTAGACATATTCTGGTCACACACAGCTGTATAACTACAGTGTTTTAGTCGCTTCGTTTTGTGCATACTGGAAAATATGCATTTTATTTTGTAAGGCACCCTAGGGTTAATAGGTTCTGATTTCTAGCGAGTTATGGCTGAAGGAACACATAAAGAAGTAGAGTGTATTACAACTCTTATTCGTTCCGCTGACGGCAACTTTGAACATTGTCAGTGTTGACGAATATCGGTGTAAACGAATATCAATGTAGATGATTAACAGTGTAAGCGAATATCAGTGTAAACAATTATCAATGTAGACGAATAACAGTGTACACCAGTAACAGTGTTAATTAATACAAGCACATACGAACATCAGTGTTTAATTCAGTTCAAACCCTTCCGTGGTTTTCGTTTAAAATTTTTCCAAGACTGCCAACTTAAAGTCAGCTCGGAAAAGAGGTATCGAATGTTTTATTTAATCATCTTTACCTTTTACAACGACAAGCGAAACTTTGGGTGTCTTTGCAAACAAATCAAGATCAGCAACCACAGAAAGTGCAGTCTAATCTCGTATTCACTACGTTTGATTTGTGTACATGTATTTATATGCCAACCAAAGTAGAATGAAAAAATACTTTTAGTTTTTTTTTTTCTTAAAAATACTACATATTTATAAAATACTCATTTATTTAGCGCTAGATGGTAGCCTGTACCAACCAACCATTTGTGTTTACGACCCTGAGGAAAATTTGAATCATTACTTTCTATTTTTTCTTTTCACAAAATGTTTTCTATCCTTTCAATTACAGATCTCCTTCTTAAAGCCATATTCGGTTCCTCGTCCAAAATACCTTCAATATGGACAGGTCTAAAATTTTATCGCCTGGTAAAAAGTCAAAATAGGGTAATTGTATTTACTGTCAAGACGCTAAACTCTGATTTATGCGATTTTAATGATCTATACTTTAGACGAAATCGACGGATTTCGAGACGCCCGAAATGGTTTTTAAAATGGCTATTACCGTTTAAAGTTCCTGGAACCTTTTTCGACTATAACGATAAAATGTTTTCTTCTCATCTTTTCGTTTTTTTTTTTTTTTTTCGCCTTAATTTACATGTCTCGTATGTAGGTTATTTCAACCGACTGTTCCTTAGAATGAAAGAGGCAGTGGATGGACCCCTTTCGATGGACCTCTGGAGTAACGATTACAATCGGAGGGGTCACGCTGTTTTATTACTTCCTAAAGCAAATTTACGCAGACCCTTTTTTTTTAAATGAGGTGATAAGGGTGAATTAAGTTCTTGAAGATAAGGCAAATGTCATTCTAGGGTGATACAGAAAAGTATTTCTTGGCTAGGGCACTGCTTAAAAATATCAAGCACATGTTCCCTTTCCATGCTTGAATCAAGTGCCACCTTCTAGTCTGTTTAAATAAAATAAAATTAGCACCATCTCCATGTTTAAACAAAACACTTGGTCCATGTCAGTGCTTATATCGAATACTAGCCCCCCTTTCCATGCTTAAATCAAACAGTAGCTCCCTTTTAATACTTATATCAAGAGCAGTCTCCCTTGCTTTATAATAATTAAGCACTACTTCCTATCAACGCTCAAAACAAGCACCAACTCTATGCTTATATAAAGTACTCGCGTCCTTTCCATGCTGATATGAAACAGTAACTCCCTTTCCTTGTATATATCAAGCTCTTGCTTCCTTTCCATGCTGCATCAAGCACATGATCCCTTTCTATGCTATTTTAGCACCAGCGTCCTTTCAATGCATTTATAAAGCACAGGCCCCCATATTCATGCTTTTATCTAACACTTGACGCCATGCTCATACAAATCACGCACTGTATTTTCATGTTGATATCAAGCTTCATTTCAATGTTTAAATCCAAACACCTGATCCCTTTCAAATAGAAATTTCATTATTTTAGACCTGCCTATCTAGTCGTCCCTAACTGTATAGACATCAATAAATTGCTCTCTTTGCGTGCTTGTATCAAGCAATGAGTCCCTTTGCATGCTTGCACCAAGCACTTGCTCCCTCTCCATACTTAAACCAAGCAATACTTTCCTCTCCATACTTAAACAAAGCACTACTTTCCTTTTCATGCTTAAACAAATCACGAATTTCACTTCTACGCTTAAACCAAGCACTCACTTTACTATTATTATATATCAAGCACTTGCTCCCTTTTCAATGTTTTTATCAAGCACTTATTCCCTTTCCATGTATACTAAGTTTAGAGTCCCTTTCTATGCTTATCTGAGGCACTACGAGTACTCCCCTTTCCATGCTTATATCAAGCACTAGCTTCCATTCCTTGCTTATATCAAGCACTAGCCCCAAATCCATGCTTATATCAAGACCTTGCCTGCTTTTAATGTTTATATATGTATCAAGCATTTGTTCCTTTTTATGCTTATTGCGCACCTACTCCACCTTCCATGCTTAAGTTAACGACCTACTCCTTTTCCATACTTACACCAATGACTTACTCTCTTTCCATGTTCTTATGAAGCACTAGCTTGTTTTCCATGCTTAAGTACAGCACTTGATCCCTTGCCATGCTTATACATGTAACAGTACCTTTCTTCCTTTTCATACCTATTTTAAGCACTTGCTCCCTTTCAAAGACGAATTCCATTGTTTTAGATCCCCAATTTGTAGTCTGAAAATGCTCTCAATCAGAACGAGTCTAAAATTTTGCATTTTGGTGAAGAGTTACGAGTAAGACTGATTGTTGAATACAGCTCTTTGACTAGTATTTAACTGTTTCTTTAATGACACCCTATTATGCAATAACGAGTTTCTTGAAACAACCTTAAATTATCTGTTTGGCTCTTTCAGCACCAAATGTGTATTAATTCGACCTCTTTCGACGGCTGAAATACAGTCCACTGAAAGTCAGAAAGATTTTTATCTTAAAGGCTCGACTAAACAAGCGGACGGTATAGATCCAAGTTCAGGGTCTATGTTCACCAACCACTCTTTAGAACGTTCTCAGTCTTATTCTCCAGAATGTTCTAAATGTGAAAGTAACACAATATCTGATTGGCTAAACCATTTGATAAAATGGTTTAGCCAATCAGATGTTGTGTTACATTCAAATTTAGGAAAATTTGCAGAATATGACTAGGAACATTCCAAAGAATGATTGGAGAATACGGACCCTACGGCACGTTCTATGCAGTCTAATCTCGACCTTTGGCGTCAGCAAATGCCTCTGTTTTCGCCAATAATGCTTAAAGAGTTAATAAAGAGAGCCCTTTTATTAAATTGCATATTTTCCAGTAAAACTTGTATTTGCAGACAATATCGACTACAATTATCATTAATAAACGGGAGGAATCCTTGCAGTTTTCGGCTGCATTTTGAAGTAATTACTATCATTATCTTTTGCAGGAATCAGGAAATTCTCGATACTAAACACACGTTTCTTGTGTCTGTGTCTTTTTACGCTTGCACAGTTGCCGTTCCTGTGCTATAAAGAGAGAGAGAGAGAGAGCGGTGTCACTGTGTTGATAAATGGTCAAATTGGTTGTAGGTGTTGTTAAGAGCCAAGCGTAACTAGAAAGAAAACCAGCAACAAGCCTTTAACAATTAACAATATTTATTAATGAATAAAGACAAAAGAGTACAATAACAGTTACGTTTGAATGAAAGTTTGACAAGTTTTAATCTTAGAACAAGAAATAGAATAAGTCCCTCAAAATTAAGAATTATGTTTAGACTACAAAAAGTATGAAATTTCTGGTTCCTAAAACCTAAATTAACAATAGTTTTAACTTGCAGATAGATATGAGCAACCTGTTTAATAAAAAGATAGTTCCAACTTACAGATGTATATTCCAAATTAAATCCAACACTTTTCACTAATTCTGTATCCTCAAAGCTCACAAGTCTAAGTTCAAAATCCAAATCACCAAGTAAGTCACTCCTATTTATATCAGCTTGGAAAATTCTAGATTAGTCTTTTCTAGAACGATGACAACAAGCTATTTATAGACATGGATTGATAAACAACTTGTTTACTAACAATCCTGTTTCTAAAAATAACCACAATGGAAAACCAATGAATGTTCTTTATGTTTCTAGAATATTCTGTATACAGAGTGACAACAAAAAAAGGTCACATGTATATCCTATTACATAACACTTCCCCTCCTAAAGGAAAAAAAAGTTTTATGAAGTAAAACTTTCTTTTGTCTGAAGATAGAAAACATCATTACACATAAATGTACGTAAAAATACACTATACATAAAAACAAATGTTAACCATTTACAAGCTAACCTCTAGACAAAGCATCAGGGATAATATAGTCCATCAGGGGTTACAAACGCAGGAATCTCTTTAACTCTTTCAGTGAGAGGAATTTGCCAAAATCCTTTTAGAAGATCAAATTTGGTTACATATTTTGCATGACAAATGTTGTCAATGCAGTCATCTACTCTTGGCACTGCAAACAAATCAGTCTTGGTCACAGTATTAACTTTTCTATAGTCAGTGCACATATGAAAAGTTCCATCTGGCTACGGTACAAGAATACAGGGAGAACTGCATTCACTTTGACTAGGTTCAAAAAAAGTCATTGTCCAATAAAAACTTGATTTCCTCTCTTAAGATGCTCCAGTTTCTTGGGATTCATTCGATATGGGTATTGTTTCACTTGTTTTGAATTTTCAATGTCCACATCATGGTATATTGTATCTGTCCGTGTTGGAATATCAGGGAACAGGTGATCATATTCAGAAATTAACTTTTTTAATTCATCTTTTTGATTATAATCTAAATGTGAAAGTTTTTCATCTAAATTTCTTAAAATGTAGAATTCTGTAATTTTGAACAAATAGGGTTAGACTTATCGAAGTTCATTTCTTCACAATTTATATGTATGTCTTCATGGTTAATGTTATTTTGATTTTGAGGGCTTGAGGTAACTACATTTATTGGTGAAATATTTGAATTATCCCCATCAACATATTCTTTTAACATATTAATATGACATAATTGTTTTTGCTTTCGCCTGTCAGGAGTTGTTATCACATAATTTAAGTCACTGACCTTTTTCTCTACAGAATAAGGACCAAAATATCTTGCTTGTAGAGGCCTACCAGGAATTGGTAGAAGAGCTAAAACTTTATCTCCAGGTTTAAAATTTCTTTCTTTAGTATTCTTGTCATATTTTTCTTTCATTTTACATTGAGTTTTCTCTAAATGATTAAGAATTTTGTGATAGGTTTTATTGATACCTAAATGACCTGACATAGGTGTTTCATGAGCTAAGCTTAATATTTCTAATCTATAGGATTTAGGAACAACGACTTGATGATTGACAGCCCACTCATCATCAACAGAGACTTCAGGAGGGCGCCACTTTCTCATTAATATTCCATTTTTTATATAAAAACAGACAGGTTCCTGTGAAAGATCAGTTTCACTGACAGCTTTTTGAAATAAAGGTGCAAGTTCTGGATCATTGTGTTGGTCTTCACTTAGTTTTGACCTTGACCTTGTATCATGGCCTTCATTAACTAAGGGTGAAGATGTGTAATCCAATTCTGATGAATTATGTTTGGAATTTGTCTGACTTTCAGACAGGTTTTGTGAAAAAGATCTGTTAATTTCATTTTTAAATAAATGACCCAACAAAGAATCAGATAAGTCAATATCAGACTGATTTTCAGTCAAAATGGTTTTCTTTGCCATAGCTCTAGTAACTGCACATGACGGGTAAAGGTCAGGAATTTCTTCCTAAATTGGATCGGGTGATTGATCCATGCAAGGTGTGTCAGTTACAAGTGGATTAACAATTACCTTATCTGCGGCTAAATCACTGCCTAATAACAAATGAACACCTTTAAAAGGTAATTTTTTTCTAATACCAACAGTCACTGGACCATTAATTAAGTCTGAAGACAAATAAATGTTATGAAGCGGAACATTAACAAATCCACATTCTACACCCTGAATAAGGACACTTGTCCCAGAAGAAGTCTTCTCAGAAAAAAAGCAGGACATCTGCTAAAATAAGAGATTGAGAAGCTCCAGTATCACGTAAAATTTTAATAGGGGTAGACTGGGCAAAATCACTTTCTGGTGACACAAAACCATCTGATAAGAATGGTTCATAAATCTCCATAACAGTATCAGTCTCAGGTACTTTGGCCTGGACAAAGGTTTGGTCTTTAAAACATGACTGAGGTGTAGACTTTAATGAAGTAAGGCCTGTAGGCTTATGACCTTCTTGTTTTTCCCGTTTTCTTTTTAAAACAGGACATTCAGAAATAATATGGCCTGATTCTTTGCAATAATTACAAGTGGGTCGAGATAAGGGATTTTGACCTTTGGCTTCATAAGGAGACTTGGGTTTGGGACTATTCTGATTGGAATTGTCATTATGTTGACTAAAGTTTGGTTTAGGACCAGCAGATGAATAAAAAGGTTTTCGAGGGTTTAATTTATTCATGAAAGAGACCTTATGCGTCAAGGCAAAGTTGTCTGCTAAGCAAGCTGCTTCATCTAAAGTTTCAACTTCTTTCTCGTCTAAGAAAGTTTTTATATCGAAATTAATGCACCTTTTAAATTCTTCAACTAACAATAATTGTCTAAGTTTTCCATGATCAGAATTTATTTTCTTTGAATGGCACCACCTATCAAATAACTGTTCTTTAGTTCTAGAAAATTCAACATGGGTTTGATCATTTTCTTTTCTGCAGTTCCTAAATTTTTGTCTATATGCTTCAGGTACAATTCATAAGCCTGTAGAATTAATTCCTTAACATCATCATAAGAGCCTTTCCAGTTACAACGCTTTGCAAAAATAAGGTCCAGTGTTCTTTTGGCCATTTCAAATTTTCAGCAAATCTTTCAAAATGTGAAAAGTATTTATCAACTTCACGTTCTTGAAATGGCGGTACAAGTCTGAGGTGTTTTGTTATGTCAAAGCCATTAACCACATGCAAAGATGTTTTTTCTTTATTTTCCATTTCTAATTCTTTCATTCTGATCTGAAATTGCCTATCCTTTTCTCTTTCCTCAACATGCATTTTTAATTCTTTTTAGTTCATTCTTTCTTCTTGCTCTAATTTTAATTTTATCTCCTGTAATCTCTCTTCTTTTTCCATCTGTAGTTTTAATTTTTCTAAATCAATATTAGTTTTAACGTCTGTCTGAGACACAAGAATGAGAGACAGAGCAAACGAGTCAAGTATTTCTTCATCAACCAAAAACTGAACAATATAATTCTTAATTTCATGCTTTAATATAGTACCTTAAATGGCAGTCAGTTTATAATGAGAAGCAAGATCTAATAAATCAGACTTTTTTGCCAAATTTAACAACTCCTGAGAAGGTTCAGCAATAAATTTTTCAAGATCAAAAGACATGTTTGCTTTTTGCTGGTTCAGTAGAATAAAAATCAATTTTTTTTTTATTATCTAATGAACTTTAATACTGTAACAAGTTTAAAATAATTTCAAAGTATATTCAAAATGACTAAATGATCAATCCCAGACGAGCCCCCAATTTCTGTTACGAGCCAAGCGTAACTAGAAAGAAAACCAGCAACAAGCCTTTAACAATTAACAATATTCATTAATGATTAAAGACAAAAGAGTACAATAACAGTTACGTTTGAATGAAAGTTTGACAAGTTTTAATCTTAGAACAAGAAATAGAATAAGTCCCTCAAAATTAAGAATTATGTTTAGACTACAAAAAGTATGAAATTTCTGGTTCCTAAAACCTAAATTAACAATAGTTTTAACTTGCAGATAGATATGAGCAACCTGTTTAATAAAAAGATAATTCCAACTTACAGATATATATTCCAAATTAAATCCAACACTTTTCACTAATTCTGTATCCTCAAAGCTCACAAGTCTAAGTTCAAAATCCAAATCACCAAGTAAGTCACTCCTATTTATATCAGCTTGGAAAATTCTAGCTTAGTCTTTTCTAGAACGATGACAACAAGCTATTTATAGACATGGATTGATAAACAACTTGTTTACTAACAATCCTGTTTCTAAAAATAACCACAATGGAAAACCAATGAATGTTCTTTATGTTTCTAGAATATTCTGTATACAGAGTGACAACGAAAACAGGTCACATGTATATCCTATTACATAACAATGTCAGTAAGTATGTTGACACTGACATGGTTGTACAGGCAGCGATGATGTTAGAGAGAGAGAGAGAGAGGGAGAGAGAGAGAGATGAAAAGAGAGAGAGAGACGGCAACAAACAACAAACAACAAAGAGAGAGAGAGAGTCAGTTACCTTGTAAACTCCGTGTACGGTTGAACAATGGTCAAATCTGTTGTAGAGGTCATTGAGCATGTTGACGACGGACATAGCTGGACAGGCGGCAGCGATGTTTGTGAACGTTACAATATCACTGAACAGTATGGTCACCTGTTCGTAGCGTTCTATATGTAAACAGGAAAATGGAGGAACGTAAATCGAGTTTACAAGACACGAATTTGATTGTTCGGCTAAGCTGAATTCACTCGCTTTTGACCTACTTCTTGGTTTTGATATACACAAATTAATAAATGTAATTTGCAATTGGTCAAAAGTGTAGACATGTTTATTCGGCGGGCCCCTGCAGGTCTATTTGAGGGCATGTCTGAGACTAATATAGACCTGTATCTATAATAATAAAATTCAAAAGAATTTAAGATCTTTACATACTAGTAACCCTAGAGATTACTGGAAATATTTAAATTCTCTGAATGATCAGGATAAAGGGGAAAAACCCAGTTTGGAATCACTATATAAACATTTTAAAAATGTCAGTAATGATGAGTCACATGACAATGAGGATCCTACCATCAACTTTGAAAACATGACATTAGATGATGACCCAATTTTGAATGCTCCCTTCACACCACAGGAAATTCAAAAGAGCATTAAAAAATTAAATAACAATAAATCACAAGGCTTAGATAATATCAAAAATGAGTACATTAAATATTCACAGGAAAATTATTACCTGTTTATGTAAACCTCTTTAACAAAATCCTAGATTTAGGGATATTTCCAACTGAATGGTCATCAGGTGTTATTATACCAATATACAAGAAAAAGGGTGAAAGAACTGACCCTGAAAATTATCGCCCTATTACACTCTTAAGCTGTGTTAGTAAGCTTTTTAGCTATGTCTTGAATGACCGGTTACAACACTTTATATTATCCCACAATCTCTTATCAGAAAATCAAGCTGGCTTCAGAGCAGGTTATTCTATAACTGATCATCAATTTACCCTGAACTCTATTATTCAACTGTTCAAGTTTTACAATAAAAGGCTTTTTTGCTGCTACATAGACTTCTCTAAAGCATTTGATTCTGTATGGCGGGTGGGATTGTGGTCCAAATTACTTAAATATGACATAAATGGTAATTTTTTTCATCTTATTAGGAATATGTACCAAAATATCAAATCATGTGTATCAGTAAACAGTAATGTTTCTGAATTTTTTCTATGCAACTGCGGAGTCAGGCAAGGCGAAAATCTGTCACCAGTTCTTTTCTCACTGTTTTTGAATGACCTTGAGTGTTATCTCATCGACAACAATAATGATGGTATAACCCTACGCTGCAATGAAATTGATATAATGCTAAAAATATTAATTCTGTTGTATGCAGATGACTCAGTTATACTTGCAGATGACCCAAAAAAGTTACAGTTATGTCTAAATAGCTTCTCAGAATATTGTAAAACTTGGAAATTACAGGTAAATACTAATAAAACGAAGATCATGATATTTGGCAGTAGGAAGAAAAATAGATATTTCTTTAAACTTGGTAACAGCAATTTAGAGACCGTTAGTGTACACAAATATTTGGGTATTTATTTTTCTTCTACTGGGAGTTTCTTAACAAATAGGAAATATCTTGTACAACAAGCAACAAAGGCACTCTATTATTTTTACAGAAGAGTTAACAATTTGAATTTACCTGTTGATCTTGTGTTTAAGTTATTTGACCATACTATTTTTCCAATTTTAACATTCTCCTCGATAGTATGGGGATATGAAGATAATAAAATCCTTGAAAAATTACATTGTGCATTCCTTAGGAAAATTTTACACTTAAAACAGAGTACTCCACATTATATGTTATATGCAGAAACAGGGAGGTTCCCTTTGGAAATAATGATAAAAACAAGAATGATAGCTTGTTGGAGTAGATTAATTACAGGAAATCAGAGCAAAATTGCATATAAAGTATAACAAATCATGATCCATACCACTGATTTTAAGTCCAAATGGATTGAACATATAAAAAGTATACTAAATGGAATAGGACGGCCAGACATTTGGATAAATCAATCTACATATATAAATGATGATACACATAAGATGGTGAAAAAAATTCTAATTGATCAATATCAACAACAATGGCATAACAGTTTACAAAAGTCTAGTAAAGGCACTAACTATGGCTTGTTTAAGGATAGAATAGAATTTGAAAACTATCTTACTTCTTTACCAAAAAAAGACTACCTAACTTTGGCAAAATTTAGGACATCTAACCATTACTTACCTACTGAAACAGGTAGATGGAATAATATCCATATAAGTGAAAGAAAATGTCCACTTTGTATCCAAAATGACACTGGTGATGAAATGCATTATCTATTGAAATGTCCCCTCTTTAACACAAGTCGAGCTTCACCCATAAATAAGTATTACTACACAAGGCCAAACATTATTAAGTTCCAGCAATTAATGAATAGCAAATCAGTTAAGCAATTGAAAAACTTGTGTAAGTTAATAAACAAAATTACAAGCTATTTTAAAAACTAAGCATTACTTCTTCATTATCAGGCATTGCAGTTTAGGATCAAACAACACTTATTATGCTTGCTAATTCAACACATTATTTACGTTGGATATACATTTATAAACATTACTGATTAGATCAGAAGAGCACAAATCTGTTATTGAAATCCCTCAAGTGTTTTAAACTTTTGATAGCGTAATAACTAACTTCTACAGTATTTTTTTATGTTTTTTCATGCAGATCTAGCGCAATTATTGCACACAAATCACTCTTTATTCGCAAATCTTGGGTAAGGTATCCAAATTCACGTGTACCGGTGTCTGTGTTAATTATCTTAATTAATAAAGGTATAAGCGATAATTCAGCTGCTGACAATGTCAAGGCCATCTAACGTTATAGGGATTTTCTCAAGAGCATTTTGCATCTTTGGTCCATCTTACATCGTTTGGGATGCGGAGTAAAGATTTAAAATGCTCTACAAATTAAAGTGTCTCTTGGAAGAATTCTATATTGTTTGCATATTCAGACTTCCCCTACTATCGAAAAGAAACCCCTCGTTGTCACACTAAATTATTATGAATTGTTGGAAATGCTCATATATCTTGTTATCCTAAGATCTGAGCTAAATAAAGGAATTTGAATTTGAAATTGAATTTGAATTTGTAGGGGCCCGCCGAATAAATATACTTTGACCAATTGCAAATTACTAGTTATTCAAACAAGTATTGTATTTGTAATAATATAACCTTTGTAATAATACAACTCTTTGCTGTATTGTTATGTAAGAAAAGTTGAAAGAAAAATTCGGGATCGAGTTTTGACGCTCCTGGTTCCCTTTTTTCGTCCTCAGCAGATTTTATTCGTATTATATGACATATTGCTATTATCCAATACATGCAGTAGATCTAGACATTTTCCCTTTTTAACAATTAAAATGGAATAGTTGGGAAAAATTGTGAAAGACATATTCACATTCAACTTTCTTTTAGATAGAATATAAGTATAAAAATGTAAATTACATATACAGCAGATTTTGGTATAGATGTAGTCTCATGTATGTTGTAAAGTTTACCTGCTTCCACAGGTCGACCATATTTAAGGTCGTTCGCCACTTTTTCTGGTAACATTTGGTACAGCAATGTCTCGGTTTTCTTCTTCTCGTCCTCTAAAGCTTTGGATGTCTTTCGTAATTCGATTGTAGTCTCGTCAAGGCGTTTGCTGTACAAAAGACAATTAAATTTAGCACGTTTTTGGTGTTTAATTGACGTTTAATAGTATTTAATTTTGCAAGTCTGTCTAAAGCAGTGATATTGTCTCACTTTCTTTACCATAAACTAGGCCCGATGATTATTAAATAATAAAAGCAGGGAAACCTAGATTTTCTTTTCAATACCCCATTGGTTTCTATCAAATTATGTATACAGAACTTTTTCATTCTTATTATTGCTGTTTTTGCTTGCTTGCTTGGCTGATGTTCGATGCAATTTAAAATAGAACCATGCTCTACGAAAAGGGGGTTAAATGTATCTGCAAAAAGTATCAATCCAGGTCAGCCTGGGAAATCTGCGTAGGCTGACCTGGACCGAAACTTTTTGTCATAGCCACTTGCACGATTCAGTCAGTTGTTAGGCAAAATGGATTTTATAGATCCATAAATATATGATGACTTTGCTTGGCATGGTACATCACGGAGATCGATTTAACTCTTTCAGAGCCAAATATATAAACTCGAACCTTGTCGACGACATAAAATAGATTCCACTGAGACTCAGAAGGATTTATAGCGGACGGTATAGATTCAAGATCAGACTGCACGTTTTGTGCAGTCTGATCTTGATCTATGATGTCCGCAAAAGTGTTTTCGCCTATGGCGCCGAAAGGTATAATAATCTTTTGCTACAGCATGTCTCAATAGTATTAAACTTATGCAGTCATTCAGTTCATTAATCTAAGAATTACCACAACAAAAATTATCAGTTTTAAGGATGAATAATGGTGGTTAGGATTTGCGCCGACAACTTACTTATAAATCCTATGTTTTGCTAATGCAACAACCGAGGCTCGGACAAATGATTAATTAAAATTATTAAAGGCGAACATGTTCTTGGACAAGCACATATCGATGAACTCGATTTTTAATATTCTTTTAGTTTCTAAAATTATTTCAGTATCGCTCCACACATAGGTCCTGGCTAATTGGAGTTGCATTCTCGAGTCCAGGCTGTGTCAACAAAATTCATTCCTCTCTCACCCATGAACATTTTATGGCATGATATTGATAAAATGCAATGTCAGCAAATAGCTTTGGAAAAACAGTGTTTATATGGAGCTCCGGTGGGAAAAAATATGGAAAAACGCCAAAAAAACAGATTTACGTGCAATGGCCTCCATGACCTTTATGAAAGAAAATTCAAAACGGTTTTACACACCAGATTATATTAATCGAATTACACAAAGTAAGTAATTGAACCTACGCAATATCAATTTCAGCAATTCGTTGTTGATTCAGGAGAACAAGCTCTCTCGTGACGTCATAGAGCGGGATGTCCGCAAGATATACGTTCATTTCCATGAGCTCTGTAAGACTGGAAAGTCGGGGTGAGCTGATAAATATCATATGTTTGATGTCATCTAACCACATCATTTGTCCTGAAATATACATGACGACTTACAGAGGTACATTTGATTCATCTAACCTCATCATTTGTCCTGAAATATACATGACGACTTACAGAGGTATGTTTAGTGTCATCTAACCACATCATATGTCCTAAATATATACGCCGACATATTATTTGTTGTACGGTCAGGCGGCAGGGGACTTGGAAATTTGTTCACGACTGTGGCGAATCATATCGCTCCGAGCTTAAAGGTGGGTATTTAGATTTTTCACTTCTCACCAAATTGAAAAATATAGATATCACTGAAATTTATATTTAAAAAAAACAATACAAATCATCAATAATTAAGAATCATAAAACTACAAAAAAAATTTGTTTTGATGGTGTTCCCTTAAAAGGCTACGTAGCCTCTTAAGGTATTTTTAGATTTCGCGCCAGAAATCAAAAAAGCATTGTGGGAATGTCAAGTGACTGGCACGTGACTAATGACGCTTAAATTCCATAACATAACAAACATGTAATTATTTTCCATAATGTCTTCTTCGAACGCTATGTTTGAAGCTTCGTCTGTGTATTTCCAGTATGTAAATGAGCGAGTTGCTCATCTGAAAATAGACCGTGTTTCCCGTCGGTGTCGACCTGGGCCGTAGTAAATCTCTAATTTCTCTTGTTGTCGGATGGTTTTCGGCTACTAGGGTTTTATGAATGAAAATTAAAAGGCTTTGGGAGTATAAGATGATTTTTTTTTGTATTTTTGTAAAATTTTCGTCCCAAAATCTGAAGGGCCACCTTTAAGGCGAGGTAGTGACATGATTCGCCACAATCGTGAACAAGTTTCCAAGTTCCCTGCCATCTGACTGTACAACGAATTTATTATACTGCAAAGTTTTTCCATTCCAATGTGTATTCAGCGAAATTTTGCTGTTTTATAGTCTCACGAACTGAGTACGCTGAAGAAATCGAATTTCCCTTCTGAGTGCCCCATTTAAATGACAACTGACGTCACTAAGAACTGACGTCACTGAAACCTTGGTAAAACGTGAAGTTTGGTGCATGAACTTGATGATGTCACTGCGATAGAAATCCGATTTTTTATTTAAACATGGATTTAAACAACTTCAAGGTAAATAAATTTGCATTTTAATGATTTGTTGGCAACAGTAAACGACTATTAGTTGTCTCAAACGACCATTAGGTTATCTTTTTAATGTTACAATGTATAAGTTGGCAAAAGTAAACGACCATTAGTTATCTCAAACGACCATTAGGTTATCCTTTTAATGTTACAATGTATGAGTTTTGGCACTTCACAATTTGCTTACCGACGAATGGGTAACTTGTTTTAACCCCGTGTAATTGCTTTAGAATGATAACAAACTTTAATATATGTAACTTTATTAATTCATTTTCAAAAATAATCCATTCTTTCCGCCTGAATGACAACCATCAAGGGAAACTAGTAATAATATGGTGCAGGCTACTTTGTCTTGTGGGCGTCTTGTATCGATCGACGCCGCCATCTTGGATGCAATGTCAAAGTGTAGTCATGTATACGGGGCTCCCGAAAGGGAATATGTTTTTTTTCTGGATTTTGTCTGTGTACACGACTAATGTCATCTTATCGTTTTTGTCCTTAAATAAAATGACAACAAACAGAGGTAGTTTTATGTCATCTAACGATATCGATTGTCCTGAAATACAAGATGACTACTTATAGAGGTATGATTGATGTCATCCAACAAGACAACTTGTCCTAATAAACGTAATGACGTAACAGTGAGTGTGATGATGTCCAATCACATTACTTATGAACACCGTGAGTCATAATTATCACATGTTTGGTGTCATACAAGCACACTAACCATATCATTTTTTTTTAAAGCATGTTTTACCGAGACATTCTGGACAAAGACAACCTTGACAAGTTGCTCTGATTAGGATTTCATGTCTACAGTGAAAATTCAAGTTTGGTTTATTAGGTGCTGTAAGGGTTAAGGTTAGGATATTGGTACAGGTACTTCATCTAATTGAAGATTCAAAGTTTTACAAGATCAAAAGCTTACCTTTTAATATCAACGAATGTTTGGTCTCTCCATTCTTAGGTCTTCTTGAATTCACAGGGGCTTTGACCCGCATCATAAACACCGCGTTAATGAACATTTTAATATTGATCACTTTCATTTGCATCTTCGGATGGGTAAGTTCGAATATGTCCGTCATGTGTTCATTAACAACTGCCCTATTTAACAGTCTTTGTATCATCATACCACACTGTTTTATGATCAAGTCACTGTTAAAAATCAAGTGGTAAGGGAATGCATTACAGAATTGTTCAGCACTGAGATGGAATTCAGATGGGAATGAAGGTTTGAACTCGACAACAGCGTTGTTATTCTCCGTCCGTGTATTCAGTGTCACTTTAAAAGTCACGTGTTCTTGTGTTTTTCCACCATCTATTTGTTCTTGTGATTTGTCAACGACTAGGATTTCAGCATCTTGATTGTACAGATCGCGTGCTACTGCTTTAACTAAACCTGCAAAATAACAATATTAAAAAAATAGTAAAATTCCTTTACAGTAACGATTTCGGGTGTAACGATATAACACTTATAACGATGTTTTTTTTTTTGCCCTGACAAGTCGCTATATAAAATGATATTTCTCCGTTTATTTACGATGTTTTTCTTTTGGTAATAAGCGGAGTGCATTCGTAACCATTACTAGTGCAGTGGAAATTCATGCTCAAATAACGAGAAAAAAAAAACTTTTGTAAGAAATAAAAATACTTTTTTCGGGTTGTTCAGAAAAACATTCGGGAAAAAGGAGAATACCTTTTAAAAAGCAATAGCTAAAGGAAAAAGAAAAGTTTTGTTTACCTAGAACTATGGGATAAAGGCCCGGTCGTATAGTGTAGTAATGCAACGCTAAACTTTCATCTGGATTCGTTTCGCACCTGCAATACAACAGAAAAAAAATTAATCGAGTTTCTGTAAGTGGCCACTTGCGTAAAGCCACGTGTGTTTAGCAACCATTACTCAAGCTCCTGTATTTGAGTATCAAACCGAGTAATATCTGTGTCAAAAAAGGGGTATCTCTCGTCGTTTTACTCCAGTCACATGCAAAGACTAGAAAGGCCGAACTTGCGTTCTTAAAATTTGACAAACGCAAGGAGAATGGGATGAAATGCTGGAAAACACTGTTTCAAGTTGGTTTTTAAGATTCCAACACACTGCGCTCTTCGTCATCTTATTAAAGAGCACACACTCTACGTTCTCAGTCGTTCTTCAAGTTTTTTTTTTTCGGCGTAGCTGAATGCACTGGCTTTTGACCTACTCCTTGGTACTGATAAAGAATGAATAGATGGTAATTTGCGATTGGTCAAAAATGTACACATGTTTATTCGGCAAGCCCCTGTTGGCATATTGCTCGCATGTTTATGAAACTACTATTAACAAGCGTTGCGAACTCTAATCGATACCCCGGAGCCTTGATTCATACCATACTAATGTAGTCGAGATTGGTACTTTTCTTGTGCTATTTGGAATTTAATATTTTCCTAAGCAATACCCAATAACCCAAAAATACTTTTCAAAAAAAACGAAAAACGAGGAAAGAGAGGCAATTGCTCGTTAGGCTACATTTCATTATTTAACTTCATATTGAACCAGGAGGAGTTTCAATTTAAACTTCGAAATTATCCTATCCCCATTATACACAGCCTTGGACATAACATTAATTTTCCTTATTCAGTTTGTCAACCCTTTACCAGACGATCCCGACTTTTAACGACCGGGAAGCAGCTGTTAAAAACATAGCAGGAAAAGGAGAAAATGCTGATAACCAGGTAACATTTAACTTGTCTGTAGGTACTTTCAATTTGGACAGTATAATGTTTGTTGCCTTTATACGAAAGGATTTAACGAACAAAATTAGTTCGACAGACATGATTTAATCAGCCATCTTGGCACCCACAAACACAACAACAACAACCCTGTTGGGGGTCCTTAATTATTTGCCAAGTCTAAAGGGATCGGTTGTTGTTAAAGGATACCACATCCCTCCTTTTTACAGACAAAAATGCAAAAATTAACAATCCGTATTAGAGTAACCCTTGTCAATGACATAAGGATTGTGGAATTGAATACCATTATGGATGGTCCAAATTCCCAACTCATATGTCATTTAAACATTTAAAGCATTATCAAGTATCCCTTGACACAAAAATGTTCAAACAAAACATTTCTATGAGAAATTTAAACCCCAAATGACTTGATTTCTAACTATCTCTGGAAAATCAAGTATCAAAAGCAGAACAAGTATCTCTTGACTAAAAATGTCAGGTGTCTCTTGACACTTTTATCTCTTGACAAGATACACTCATCAACCAACATTATCTTTAGATATTATGTTTTTGTTATGAACACTATTATGAAATACCTTCAGTATAGAATTATAAAATACCATTTCAAAAATTCTAACTCATGACATTACCTTTCAGTTTAACTGGTACACCTTATTTACAAACTTGTCTACCTGGGTCTACATCAATCAAATCAGTGTCTAGATCAGGTTGACTAAATTGTTTGGCACGAGAGACATTTCGCTTGTAACGAACCCCATCATCTCTCCCAGCCGTAACCTGATTCCCATGTTTTTCTAAAACTGTTAATTGCTTTGGGTTAAAGTAAATTTGTCAACCTTGTCCTGCTGAAACAGTCCTTGAATTCCTAGTTTTATTTCTCTTTCTTGAACATGACGATGTACATCACTATACATCTTGGAATAATGTGGGATACAATTTTTCACAATGACTTAAATCTGAACATTTATCTAATGTATTTACATTTATGGGATTTTCAAAACATGGTTCTGATTCTAAGACTGCCAAATCAATAGAAGTTTGTCCTTTACCTTCAATGACAACAATTTTGACATTTTTCAGAAGTTTCCCCTTATACTCAATGCAAGTCAGAAAACATCCAGCAGTTGCTAATGCCTTTTGACTACCATAAGAGTATAATTGGCTGGTGAATTTTGAAGACTGACTGACTTTTATCTTTTTGTCTTTTAAAAGTTCCCATGTATTTCTATCAGTAACATTACATGAAGCACCAGAGTCAATAATCATATCAATTTGGACCCCACCCAAGCTGGACTTGAACATTTTCCATCTTGTTTCTTGCTCCGTCAAGGCTTAAAGCTTAGTCTGTATCCTCTACCTGATGGCCTTGGTCCGCTTTATAATGTCGTCCTTCTCTTTTTGTTCTACTTTACTTCTCAAAATGACCCTTGTAGTGACATTTTCTACATCTCTTGTCTTTTACTGGGCAATTAAGATCTTTAGATTTATGTCCTTTTCTACCACAGCTGAAACACTGAACGCTTTTACTTTTAAAGTTCTATTTAACCTGTTTCTTATCCACTAATCTGTGAACTTCCTCATTCCCATTGTTTTCGAAACTACGAGCTTACCTGTCGGCATCTTCGAATGCTCTGGCTACTTCCTGTAATTGATTTAAAGTCAAATTCCTCCCCCTTTCTAACAATTTTCTACGGAGATGACTACTGGAGCGTTTCTGTATAACCTGGTCCCCAATTTGTTCTTCTATATTTTCTGGGGCACCAAATTCACATGATTCTGCTTTTCCTTTCAGGCGTGTTACATATTGATCAATAATTTCTGTTTTCAATTGTTCATTGCTCCTAAACATGTGACGTTCATAAGGGACATTAGCTTGAGAGGTAAAATACCTTTCAAGCGTATCTTTTTTCTTCTGATAGACATTACCCTCTCCTTCCTCTTCTGGAAGTGTGAAAAAGATGTCTTGTACTTCCATGCCAGCGGTATGAAGGTACAAAGCTTTCTTCTGTGCATGTCCGGTCACGCCTTTTCCAGCACAGTACAATTCAAATGCTCGGATTCACCGTCTGCATCCAGCAATCCAGCAGAAATATTAGCACGATCAGCACAATTGAATTCTGGTAATGCTCTGACGTCCATCTTCGTCGCCAGTTGTGTTGCCTTGATACGAAAGGCTTTAACGAACAATCTTAGTTACAGAGATATCATTTTATTCAGCTATCTTGGCACCCTCGTCAAACACAACAACAACAACCGTATTAGGGATCGTTCATCATTTCCAAAGTAAAAAGGGATCGGTTGTTATTAAAGTATACCACAGACAGGGCTAAAATTCTGTCGTCTGGTAAAGAGTAAATCTCTTTCTATTTCTTATAAGAATAACAGCTAGAATAATCAAGAGCATTCTGTTCGACTGTATAAGGGACAAATGTACTTAAAATATTCTTAAACAGACACGGTCTATTTTGAAAAATTGTAATTAAAATCTTCGGATAAATTCCTTTCCTGGAGAGTTCCCCATTAGTATAAATAAGGATATGTTTGTTTACGGATTAGCAGACGACATCCTTCTAGATTGTAATTAGGTCGCCGGTGACATGTTTATTATACATTGTATTTTTCCCCGTAATTAGTGTAAAAGATCAGGATTTCATTCGGGTTTGTATAGTACTGTAAAACAACCAAATTATGTTTCATCTCTCTGTGCCAGATAATTAGACTTCAGACTTGCCCAAATTCAGAGTATTTGCAATCGATAGATTTTGATTGATGCGATTTGCCCTGGGAAATAATTTGGGAAAAGGAAACGTTATTTTGGGAAATGGAGAAAATGCTGGTTACCTGCATTTCTCCTTTTACCAAATGTTTTCAAAAGCCTTCTTCCTCAGGCTTGTTAAAATACGGGTTTGTTTGGTAAAGGGTTAAGTTCTGCTTAAGACGTAGACTCAGTAATCCAAAAATTTCTTGGCTGGACGCTCACCCGAGGCACTTTTTTGTGTCCTTAGGCAATGCACCTCAAAACACGCAGCCCAAAAAAGGTGAAACTCAGAAACTAGACGAATAAAAGAGCTGTTGTAGTAATATGATTGAAATGAAAGCGCGCGCTTACGGCGTAAAACACAAGTTAGGAAATGTCTAGCAAGAAACAGGAAGGAAATCGTTCGAGTCATTTTTTTTCAGTTGAATGCAATATGAATCTGCTAAAATATTACAGAAGACTGCAGTCTACGATAAAAGTTCACTAATTATGGTCATTCTGTTTAGAATCATCAATTTCGTTTCCCTGGAAACATTCATATGTCTTTTTTATTAAAACTCTTTACCAGACAACAGTATAAAGTTTGAGACTTGTCCAAATTGAAAGCATTTGCAGTCAACAAATGAAATCAGGTTTGAATTTGTTTCTGAAATAGCAGAAAACATTGTGGGGAAAAAAGAGAAAATGCTTGTTAACAGCATTTTCTCTTTTTTCCCACAATGTTTTCACAAGTTGTCTCTCTCAGATGCATTAAAACTCGGGATGGATTGATAAAAGGAAGGCTTTGTTTTTTGTGGTGTGGAGCGCCAGCAGCATGGTTCATTTACCTGTTTAAGATGCATTGGGGAACATTTACTTTTTGTTTCATGGAGTTTTTACAAATTGCAAAACTTCCACGAACCCTAAATTTATTCAAAGGTTTTAGTACTTTTTGTTCTAACAGGAGCTGAACTCATAGATGGAAAAAATGCATGTTGTGATTGCGTTGAAATTATTTCTTTTAACTTTTGTCCTTCTAAATTAAGACAATCGATGGAATGCACTTTCGCACAGGACCTCCTAATTGAATTTTTGCCCTTATCCTACTAAAAAATGAAATGAAACTTTCAAGTCGATTGTAAAAAAACTAAATGTTACTATTTCAAAGGTATTTTTGGGGATGATATCTCCTTATTGGACAGTGTCGATCGAAGTTCAGACTGCACGTGCTGTACACTATCTACAACAGGTCCTTGAATCGTGCTTAGCTTTGGTCCAGGCACCAAATATTTTTTTAACTCTTAACCTGTTAATCAAGTTGAATGAAACTTTTTAAAAGCCGATAGTAAAAACCCGAATGTTGCTATTTTCGAAGTCATTTTTCTTTTTTTGGAGAAAAGTATCTCTGCATCGGAGAGTGTAAATAAGAAAGGGCCCTTGGGTTGTGCTTCGTAGCCTAAGGGTTAACCACTCGTTATAATAATATGGTCTCCCTATCAGTATCTTCGGCACAAATCTATAAACCCCTTTTCAGACAATAATGGGTTTAAAACCCATTATTGTCTGGAAAGCGGTTTATAGATTTGTGGGAAAAGTCTTTTTAAAACATTGCAGAAAAAAGAGAAAATGCTGGTAACCAGCTTTTTTTTCCACAATGATTTCTTCCCTCTCAAAGACAACTGCTATCATTTGAACCACAGTTAGTTTGTCATTTGCAAAAGGTATCGATTTTGACGAGTCAAAATTTTGGTTGTGTTATAAAAGGCTAGTCTTTTTCTTTATTATTTCAATTTTGACAAAGTAACGTCAGTAAATGTAACAGTTTCCCAAACGTCAAATATTAGGCCCCTCTAAATGAAAGCGATAATTTTTAAATGGATACAAACGAGCTTAAAATCCATGATACGGTAAAAAACATTGTGAGAAATGCAGAAAATGCTGGTCACCTGCAATAGCTTACTCCCTCAGGATCGTTAAAAAATCAGGATTATGTGGTAAAAGGTTACAAGGAAATAAATGATCAGACCAGAACCAGCTCAAGAATAAAAAAGATTAAGTGGTGGGGCATGAGACATGTAAACGTCAACTCTCGGGATACTTGAAGGTGTGAGTTCGATTCCCACGGCTGGCTAACAAAAAAATTGCTACTAGTCTTTCGGATGAAACGTTAAACCTAGGTCCCGTATGGCGGTACTATATATACACCGAACAGATGAAAGAATCGAGCGCAACTTGCATTACTCCTTCTGGTGGCGTCGCCCATAAGGGCAAAGGTGGCGACGAAAAATCAGATTAAAAAACAGGCTAAGTGGGAAACAATAAACTCAATCAGTTAGATATTGATTCATTGAGTATCGTTACAACATAGAACCAACAAGTCGCATTCACGTACCGCATTAAATTCAAATCTTATTCTAAATTCAAATTCTTACAATTTCATTGGCTTAGAGAGAATCTATCAACCGATGAAACGTAAGTTTTTGATATTTACAATTTAGCATTAGAACAAATGGATGGTGAATACGACTACTAGCTAAGTATTTAAAAAAAAAAAAAGATGGTCCAGCGGTTGTTTTCCAACGTCAGAAATTTTTCAAATCACAACAACTTTGATTGATTCACAGTTCCAGAAAACGATTGAAAAAATCAAAACGAGGCAATTGACTCAATAATTGCACAAATTATCTGCCGTCTAAAATCAACAAACACACAAAACGAAAGTTTGAAATAGATTTTTTGCACTACATGAAAAAGCTTTCAGGAGTAATTGAGTAACCTCGATTTTCGTCATGGTGACAGGGTGCTTTTGGAACAATTCAGACGAGCCATGCTCTGTGAAAAGGGGGCTTAATGCATCTGCGAAAAGTATCGACCCAGGTCAGCCTGCGCAGTCCGCGCAGGCTGACCTGGGCCGAAACTTTTCGCTATCTGTCAATTTTCTGTATGCCCAAGGACCACTCTATCGCATGATAAAGATGGTTGTTAAAAAAAGTGGATATTATGGATCCATAAGTATGTGATGGCTTGCTTGGTACCATGGATCACGGAGATGTATTAAGCTCCCTTTTGTCAGAGCATGGCGCAAATATTTTGTGAACAGACTGACCTGTAATGTTCGTATTGAAACATCTGATATCGCCTTTGCAATGGGAATAGATTAAGATCAGATCGTACATTCCGTATTTCTCCTATCAATATCTACTATATCCGTTTCAAAACAGACAAGGTATGATTAATATTGCTTGGTTGCCTTGTTTACTTTAGTTCAGCAGAATAAAGGATTGAAGTCGGGCTACAATCAACTGGTAATTATCATGTAATAGATATTTAAAATGTACTAGTACTCTGATGCTGTGTTTTGCAATTATTAGAATGAAGAAGACAGAGTTCGAAAAGAGAATTTGTACTTTTATTCGACGAAACACATTAGGTCGAAACTTCGCTATTGGTCATTTTTCTGCATGTTAAAGGTCCAGTTTACCTCACGATTAAGCCGGTTGTTAGACAAAACGGATTTAATGGATCTATAATTTTGCGATGACTTCTGTGGTATCATGCATCACTGAGAATCAAACGAACCTCGTTTTCACAGAGCGGGAATAAACCAAAAGGTTTAGCCAATCTGAAGATGTGTTACTTTCTAAATTTGAAATTAGACCAAGAATGTTCTTAAGAATGGCTGGTGAATACTAATATGGAACCTAATGCTTTGATGGCGAGGTATCACATGATGTCATAAAAATTATATGAAAATGTTAAACGAATTGATTAGATGGACAATTCATGGTCAAAGAAACCGCTAAGTCACAATTCTTATCATTATATTACCATGGTGAAATATCGGTTGAAGCATAATTCAAGGTTTAAAATGCATGAATACTTCTGAAAACATTTAAGCAAAAGACATTTCTCGTCATGAACAATTTCTTGTTACTTCATTGATTTCAAAAGTGGTCTGCTGAAGGACGATAAAGCCCTCTCGCAGGTGGTAATAATTATGTTAACCTCTTTAGGCTGCTAGGTGCGACTAAAAGACCTTTTGCGGACTGCGTAGATCAAGATCAGACTGCACAGAATGTGCAGTCTGATCTTGGATCTACACTGTCCGATATTAAGGAGATATCTTTCTTCCCCAAAATAACTTTGAAATAGCAAAAGTTGGGGTCTTACTATCGGCTTGAAAGTTTTATTTCACTCATTTAACAGGTTAAGATTTAAGTAAACGGGGCGGGGAGAGGTATTGTGTGGCTCGGTGGTGAAAGGGTAAGATTCGTAACCTGGAGGTCCCGGGTTCGATCCTCACCCAGGGCTTTGGTGTTCTTATGTGAATGTCCTTGGGCAAGATATTTCAGGGCCCCGAATCTGGTACTGGTAAAACCCAGGAAATACATGACAATGACATGACTGTTGAAGGCGGCGGAAACAGGTTTACTGATCTAAGTGTTATACACTTATAATCACATCAAGCTGGCTAATGTTTATCACAACTCAAAAAAGAGAATTCTTTGAGAAAATGATCACACGAGAGAATAAAAGTGGGCCATGTTCTGTGAAAAGGGGACTTAATGCATTTGTTAAATAGTATCGACCCAGGTCAGCCTGCGCAGTTCGCGCAGATTGACCTGGGTCGATACTTTTCGCTATAAGTCAATTTTATGTATGTCCAAGGACCAGTGTACCTCAAGAATAAATCGGTTGTTAAAAAAAAGTGGCTGTTGTGGATCCATAATTATGTGATGGCTTTATTGGTATCAGGCATCACGGAGATGCATTAGGCCCCCTTTTGCCAGAGCACAGCTCAAGTGCTTTATACGAAGTGTTGACAAGTACTCGTCTCTGATTGGATGAAAAACTAGGTAAACCACTAACATATGTCAAGGTCGGACAGGAGTAGATTTTATTTTTAGCAGTTTGCAGCAAGTTTAAAGTCAATATGTTTGTCCGAAGTTAGCAGTTGTTCACGGTTGCAGTTTTGGCGACAGTATGTACAAATCTCAGAATGTAATGTGAAAATAACATGAAGAAAACCAGTAGGAAAATTTTAGGCATAGCTGAGAATTCATTTGACCAATAAATCACTTCTCATGACCATAGTTCCATACTTGCTTATGCGATCAGTGAAGATCAGAATCAGACTGCGAAAAAACACTGCTCGCTAAGCTGAGACATTCTGGTAAAAAGAAAAAAGACAATTAACCTTTAGGCTGCTAAACGCGACTCAGGACTCAGGACTGTCTGCAAATGGACCTTTTGCGGAGAGTGTAGATCAAGATCAGACTGCACATTCTCAGTCTTATTCACGAGAATTTTCTAAATTTCTCAGTAACGCAATTTCTGATTGGCAACCAAATCGTTTAGCCAATCAGAATTGTGTCATTTTCTAAATCTAGGATACGGCTAAGAATGCAATTTAGAATGAATGGTGAGTAAGGACCGAAGCAGATAATCACATAACCGCATCCACAAGGACACTGCTTTTCAAAATTCCAAATTTACCTCATAATGTTGATTTCATTTTCTACGCCTTCATTTGGGATCGTACTAAATACCGATAGCACGGATACAAATCATATGGAGGTCCATCTGGCGGGTTTAACAACGGCCTTTACTGTGCCATTCTTAGATTTTTTTGCTGTGAATCGCAGTTTCTTGTCAAAAACTGATAAATAAAACGAAATATTTTTTCCTTGTAAGCTATTAGAAGGTAAAAAGAGTGCAGGATTAGCGGGATAATGTTTTGGAGATTCCGTCTATTTTCATGATAGAAATGTGATTGATTGAGTTTGCGTATATTTATCGTCGCCACCGGTTGCCTATATCGGCGACGCCCCCTGTAGGCTGTTAGTTTTGTCACTGGGGATTGTGCAGATACAGGACGAAACCTATCATAACCTCGGTTTAACGTCTCTTCCGAAAGACTATTTGTAATTTTTAGATGGCCAGCCGTGGGAATCGAACCCACGCCCTCAACTGACCCGAAACTTGATGTTTATGAGTCCTGTGCTCTAACCACTTGAGATGTATGGCCTGTTCTAGATGTGGTCTGTACAAATGTGACGTCTTCGTACTTATTTAAATACGATTCCATGTGATCGACACGTTATTAATCATGTGACATTCCCAGAGACCTTTGAAAAGCATTAGAGCCAAATTGGAAAATACATCAAACTTAAATTTAAAGATTACGCACTCCAGTAAGGGAAAACCATAAAAAGTTTTTTTTTTTTTCAGACTTGTTTATATTTTTTACGTATTAATAGGGTCACATGTGTTGACTTACTCTATACAGAAGTTTTTGCTCATTTTTGAAATCGATGAAAACCCTGGTATGCCCCTTTAATCCTCTAATAAACAATCCCATTTTTCAACGACTCTGAGGAAAAAAAGCCTTTGAAAACACTGTGGGAAAAGGTGAAATGCTGGTAATCAGTATTTCCCATTTTCCTATAATGTTATCTACCCTTGCAAAAGACAAACCCCTTCATTTGAGTCACACTTACTTGTCGTCTGGCCCGACCGGGTGGCTCAGTGGTGAGCGTGTCGGACTCATGACCTGGTGGTTGTGAGTTCGATACCCGGTTGAGGCGAACTTTCTTTCCGGCGTATTTTCGCCTCTCACCTCTGCTGAAGCATGTGAGAAAAGTAGTCGGTGGCTTTGGAAAGAAAGTTGTGTTAGTACTGGTGTGAGAAAGCCAGGAAACATATGTGCATCACCGACCGCCATGATATGACCTTAGCTGTTAAAGTGGCGTTAAACCCCAATACAACCAACCAACTACTTGTCGTCTGCAACTGGTTTGTCTGGTAAACTCTTTACCAAAGAATCCCGAGTTTCAACGACCCCGTAGAAAAAGCCTTTTGAAAACATTCTGGGAAAAGGAGAAAATGTTGCTAACCAACATTTTCTCCTTTTTCCCACAATGTATTATACCCTTCCCAAACAAGTTTCAATGTTTGAGCAACAATAAATTTATAGTCAGCAAATGCTCTGAATTTGGACCAGTTTAAATGTTGTCGTTTGGCAAAGAGTTAGCCCATAGGCTGCTAAGCGCCACTCACTGACCTTTTGCGAACAGTGTAGATCAAGATCAGACTGCACAAAACGTGCAGTCTGATCTTTGATCTACAATGTCCGATAAGGACATAATTTCCCCCAAAATTATCTTTGAAATAGCAAAATTCGGGTTTGTAACATCGGCTTAACCTTCAGGCTGCTAGGCGCGACTCACTGACCTTTTGCGGACAGTTTAGATCAAGATCAGACTGCACAGAACGTGCAGTCTGATCTTTGATCTACACTGTCCGATAAGGATATCTTGTTCAATAAGGAGATCTTGTCCACCAAAAAGTACCTTTGAAATTGCAAATTTTGTTTTTGTTTTTTTTTACTATATTTCATATTACTTATTAAGCAGGGTAAGTTTTAAAAGTTTCATTCCAGTTATTTAGCAGGATACAGGCTAAGGGAGGACACGATCAAGAATTTGTCATGAATTCATGGTTCAGGGGTAAATAGATCGGAATCCATTTAAGCTAATCACATAACATCTACAAGGAACGTTGTTTTTCACGTTCTAAATTTACCCTCTAACGTTTATTTCATTTTCTACAGCCAATAAATTGAATTTAACGCCATCCTTCACGATGAATGGTTTGCAAATTTGTCATCCAATGAAAATTTATTATCGACAATAGACCGAAATGGATGAAAATTGACGACCGGGAATGACAAAATGAGACGAAATGATGAAAATATCCAGGCAAGGAACGGACATTAGCCTACTCAATCATTGGCCTATATTTCTCAGTTCTCTGCATTTAATGAATGACTTGCAGTTAGAAATCGAGTTTTCCACACTATCAGTTACTTTTTTATTTAACTTTTTAAAGTTCTGCCAATGGCGACATAAGTGGCTTTCCAGTGGATGTAGCTCAAGATTAGACTGCACAGAAATCTCTAGACTTGCTTATTTTAGAGCATTTAGCATAAAAGCAGATACAAAGTCAGTATTCACCAACCATTCTTAAGAATATTCTTTATATAAATCTGAAGAATTTTCTAGGTTTGAAAGTAACACAACTTCTGATCGGCTAAACCAAATGGTTTAGCCAATCAGAAGTTGTGTTACTTTCAAATTCAGAAAATTCTGGAGAATGCGATCAACAATGGTTGGTTGGCCCAGGGCACTTCCTCACCAACCATTCTGAGTAGCGTTCTTAGTCTAATTCTAAAATTGGAAAGTAACACAATTTCTCTTGGCTTAACCAGCGGGTTTAGCCAACCAGATATTACGTTCCAATGAAATCTAAAAAAGTTCTATAGAGTTTGAATTAAAATTCAAGTCAGAATGGTTGTTGAATACGGCCCTGGACTGCGTTTAAAAAAAAAAAACTGCGTAGATTTAAGCAAGCTATTTGGATTGGTATATATTACTTACTTCATTTAGTCTGACCCAGGTCAATATCATTTACATAAATTAAAATTCTGTTTTTACCTTTGGCACCACACGGGTCTGCCTTCGGTTTTGTCCCGAATGGTCACTGAAATATTCCGTACAGTATGCTCGAATCCATTTTCTTACCTGTACCTTCCCGTGTGTATATAACTTCCCGAGTAATAGTCGGAGTTCTATTTATATACCTCCTTATATATTCTGCATAAAGGTCAGGATCAGGTTGAATGAAGTAGGCAATACACATACTATGTATACACATACGATCCCTGCTTTACCCAAAGGTATAAACTGGCGTAAAGTTTTGCAAACATTTACTTGAATCGTAAAGTGATGCAGATTAGTGAAACTTGTTTGCAGACTTGATGCTTGCTTACCTAAACTGCGTACGCAAAATTCGTGCATAGGCTATGCAGTTCAGTGAAAGGCAGATAAGGAACGCATATAACTGAAACCATATTGATGCGACCGATTTGACACTCCTATTAAAACAGAAATAACCTTGACTCTAAACCTAATTATAAGTTTTTGCAGACGACAAGTACGATGCATCTAAATGATGGGATTTGTCTTTGAAAGAGTAGAAAATATTGTAGAGAAAGGAGAAAATGCTGGTTTCCAGCATTTTCTCCTTTTCTAACAATGTTTACAAAGGCTTTTTCCTTTGACTTGTAAAAACACGAGCTTTGTTAATGAAATTTGTCTTTGTAAGGATATGAACTATTGTAGGAAAAGGAGAAAATGCTGGTTACTAGCAAATTCTCCTTTTCCTACAATATTTTCTAAAGCCTTCTTCCTCGAGTCTTTGGCCAAGCTCGGTAGCGCAGTCAGTAGCGTTCACGTCTTGAAATTAGGGAGTCGATGGTTCGAATCTCCAGCTCGGCCAGATTCTTTGCGAGGATTGATGATAGTCATTGCCACAGGATTCATTCCTCTCTCACCGCTGACTATTATTTCGACGAAGGTTATATGGGAAAGCAGCCAGTGGCTTGGAAAAGATACTATGCGGATTACTGGAAAAAGAAACTCCAAGAAACCAGGAACGCAATGGATAGGTGCACTGGCCGCCGCGATATGACTGAAATAATGTTGAAAACGACGCTAAACACCATACCATACTGCACTTTAAAACCCAGGATTGTTTGGTAAAGGATTAATCCTTTTCCTGATAAATAACTAAAATGAATTTTCAATTCGATCGTAAAAACCTTAATATTGTTATTTTAAAAGAATGTGTAGGGGAACAATATCTCCTTCTCGGACAGTGTAGATCCAAGATCAGACTGCACGTTCTGTGCAGTCTGATCTTGATCTACACTGTCCGCAAAAGGTCAGTGAGTCGCGCTTTGCAACCTATGGGTTAAGAGATTATTGGCGCCTGGACCTATGCTAGGTTAACCCTTATCCTGCTAAGTAAGTTAAATAAAACTTTCAAGCCGACAGTAAAAACCCGAATAATGTCATTTCAAACTTATTTTTCGAAGGAAAAATATCTCCTTATCGGACAGTGTAGATCTAAGATCAGACTGCACGTTCTGTGCAGTCTGATCTTGATCTACACTGTCCGCAAAAGGTCAGTGAGTCGCCCTTAGCAGCTTAAGGGCTAAAACGAAGTACTTCTAGTCCTATTAAAGCCTGTTCACCTTCAGTATAAGTACAGGCAGCCCGTAGCAGTACAGTTAGACAATAATTGTACAACAGAAAGGAAATGTAACATGGAATTCAGTAAAATTGGTCTTTCATAATACTAAAATGTACTCTCCATGGAGAATCAAACTATCTGACTAATTATAGCCTGAGGCCACTTCTTGATAATCATTGTACTCTTTATCAGACGACAAAATTTTAGACTGGTCCAAATTAACTCTTATCCTGCTAAATATGTGAAATGAACATTTAAACCGATAGTGAAAAAAAAAAAACTAAATTTTGCTATTTCAAAGGGTTTTTTTTTTTTTTTGGGGGGGGGGGGGGGAGTCGCGCTTAGCAGCCAAGGGGTTACAAGGCATTTGCAGACGACAAATTTAATATAGCTCAAAACATTATCTATGGCTTGGAAAGAGTAGAAAAAAAATGTGTGTAAAGGAGATAACGCTGGTTGCCAGTGTTTTCTCCTTTTCCTACAATATTTTCGAAAGATATGTTCGTCAACTTGTCCAACTTACAGTATCTGTTGACGCAAAATGAAATTTATATTGTCTTTGATAGCGTAAAAATCACTGACGAAAACACAGCAAATGCTGGTTACCAGTAGATCTAAACCAAATGGTTTAGCCAATCAGAAGTTGCGTTATTTTTCTTTCAATTTAGAAACAGACTGAGAATATAACGACGAGTAGAATAGTTGGTGTATACGAGTCCAGGTGAAGCAAACGTGGTGTCATGTTAACTAAAGAAATTAATGAGTATCTTATATACACCAGTACTTGACTTATGATCTGTATCCGCATAAAAAATTGATATTTTGTCCTGAGGTTTATTTACTTATTCACAAAACTATCTGGAAATCATAATGAAACCCCATAAATCACACTAGAAACCTTAATTGTAAGAGAAAACTTTTCACACTGTCGGAAGCTGAGGTTACATGGTAAGTTAATTATTCAGGCATTCGTTCAATGTCATGTACAGGAAGATTGATATTTAGTCAGTAGCCGAGAGAGGAAAAACTTATTTGCGGAAAATGTGGATAAAGATCAGACTGCGCGGAACGGGCTGCCTGATCATTTATAGAGCCTGATCATTTATAGAGAATGATCAAATATCATATGGTATACATTTGGGCCAAAACAAGCCAACAATAGAAACGAGTGGGATTTTTTTCTCACCGACTTGAAAACATTTTCTAAAACCGCTTTTAACATTCATTCTTAATTTAATCTGAATTTTGATGTATAGGTATAAAAATCTGATTGGCTGAGACATTCTGTATCAGCCAACTGCAAGGATTATCTTGGAATTCATAATTGAGCCATGCTCTGTGAAAAGGGGCCTTAAGGCTTCTGCAAAAAGTACCAACCCATGTCAGCCTGCGCAGTCCGGGCAGGCTGACATGGGTCGAAACCTTTTGCCAATTATAAATTTTCTGCATGTCAAAGGGCCATTCTATCTCCAGATCCAGTCGATTGATAGGCTAAATGTTCTTTAATGGATCCATGATTATGTGATGTCTTGCTTAATCATTGCATCACAGAGATGCATTAAAGCCCCTTTTACCAGAGCATGTCTCAATTAGAATTGAGCCGCGCCCTGGAAAGAGGTAGTTTAGATTCATCTTCGTGAAGCATTATACCCGAGCAAGTCTTCGCATTACATGGTCCATCTTGTCAAATAACCGACCGAACCATGCCGATGAATGGGTTTTTTGACATGCATAAAATTTACAAAGAGGAAAAAAAAATTCGAACCATGTTGAACTGCGAAGGCTGACATGTGTCGATACATTTTAATTGTATTTCGAATTGTTGGCGATTGGAATCCTAATTTTCAAAAAAAAAAATGAAAAAAAGATACAGAACGAAAATCGCCGTCCCAGCTCGAATCTGCCGCGCTCTGACAGAAGGGTGCTTAATGTATCTCCGTGATGCATAATACCAAGCAAGTCATCACAGTATTGTAGATCCATGTAATCGGCTTTGTATCATATCTGACTGAATCTTGAGGTACACTAGTACTGGTCCTTTGACATGTAGAAAACGGACAAAAAGCAAAAAGTATTGACCCAGGTCAGCCTGCGCTGTCGGCGCAGGATGACCTGAGTCGATACTTTTTGCAATTGCACTAAGCCCCCATTTCACAGAGCATAGCTCAATTATGTTCTCTTTTCTTGTTCGGAAAAAAAAGGCAAGATGGCCAACAAAAGACTAAAGTAATTAGGTAGCGCAATTAATAACATGGTATCTATCTGGAGGTTCTGTAAAATGTCATTGCAAAGATGTTACAATTGATGTTACCATGACAACGGAAACGTTGTCTAACTTGTCTCCAGTTGACAAAAATCTTTCTTTGATATGTTAATCCTCAAGCGTCCATGTTAACCTTTTTTCTTTTATGTTAAAGTTGGATAACATGAACACCGAAGGAACCAGACATTAGGTCGAGTTAACAAAGACAACCACCATGGTCGGTTGGGCCAGCGGCCCAAAACACTTCAAGATATATTAAAGTACTTCAGTTCAAATGTACATGTACTTATATGATCAAAGTGTCGTTTGAAAAATATCTCGTTCTAAACCTTGAACATGTGAACACCGACAGAAACAAGGCACAAGTTCAATTTATATTTTTTCTTTCAAAGTAATAAGGCCAGCTGCTGAAAGTACATTACGACCTAAAAAACTATACACTTGGCAGTATAAGGTCAGAGTTAAAGGTCACTTACCGGAAAGACGGGGCCACGATGTTCTTGTAGGTCAAAGCCAGCAATGAATGTAGAGAGTCTAGGTTTTGTATAAACGATTTGAAGTCACCGCCTAAAGTTTTGAGCATTTTATCGTAGCCGTGACGTAAACAATACTGAAGGAAATATTCTCCAAATATCTCTAGAACCGTCGGGAGTTCGACACCTGGAAAACATCGGGAAATATTTTTCAAGGAATGTTACAAATCGATGGAAATCGAGGACTTATTACATGAAAAGGTCTTACGATACCAAAAACAAGCTGTTTCGCAGCGATTTTTTACCAAACAGGAAGTTTTCGCGAAATGCAATGTAAGAATGCATTTTTCCAGTTTTATTCAATGAATTTTTGTACCAGTTTGCTTGTGACCGGAGATAGTTATCGGGGTGGGGGATTGTAAAATCTGATCATAACGTAGAATTTAAAATTCTTATTTTACCATTTTTTTCTGCGTAGCTTTTACAGCTGGCTTTGAATTACATCACAGTATTGATACTCTCGAACGAATAAACCGTAATTTGCGATTGGTGAATAATATGGACATGTTTATTCTGCAAGTCCCTGCAAGCCTATTTGCAAGCTCGTTTATGATACTAAGTTACAAGTGTTGCTATCGCTTATTGATACCTCTGGGCGCTTAATCACACCCTAGCAAATGAAAGTAATAGGGAACATTTCTTTTGTAGTTCTTATTGCTAATTTGCTATATTCTGAAACGTTACTCCAAAACCTATTACTATACAGTCTAGATTGTGTTCACAGCAACTACTCCTTTTCCAGCGATGATTCGGATTAACATCTAATTTTGAAAAACGTGCAGTCTAATATTGAATCTATACCCTCCATTTATTTAGTCAACCTTAGAAGACAAAAATCTGTCTAGATGTCAACTGGTTGCATTTTCAGCCTTCGAAAGAGTATATGTAAGTAGCCCTCTGGCAAAAGGGGAATGCATCTTCGAGGTCCATTATACCAGCCAAGTAATCACATAATTATGGATCCAACTTGATTCATTCTGTGTAACAACGAACTGAATTTTGAGGTAAAATAGTCTTTGGGCATGCAACAAAATTGACCAATAGCAAATGATTTCCACCCAGGTCAGCCTGCACGGACTGCGCAGGCTGAGCTGGATGTTTACGTTTTGCATATGCATTAAACCCTTTTACCACAGAGCATGGTTCTTACATTTTACGCTGAAAAAGTTAATTAAACACATTCAGTTGACTCAGAGCGCATTGGTCCTCCATCCGGTGACGGCATTGACTCGTAACTTGAAGTATTATAGTGATATAACTGTGCTAGAAAGTTTTATTGATGAATTTGTTTTCTATAACTGTAATGGTCGATGATAATGTTGTATTGTTGCTATTCGAGACGTGTTTTATCTCTATATCGGACTTTCCGCTGTTTTCCCGCCCACAAAAGAAATGTATCACGGGCGCGAAAAAATACTGACGCCATCCGATGACATATTTATAAAGCTTTCATCCGTAACAACAAAAGGTCTTTCTGTCCTATAGTCTGGCTACAGGCGGAAACAAATCTTTACATATGTTTTACTTTCCAAGGAAAGTCCTCAGGCTATTCATGTGTTACGTCTTGGTTATTGCATATGGTAAACAGTGAGTGTATTATTGTACTAGAAGTTGAGGTCATTTGTTGTTGTTGTTGTTGTTGCTCCCTACTTACTGTTCAATTCACATTTTCGTTGCAGGCTAAAAGAACGCACTCAAAATACACTTTTTGGTAATTTATAAGTACATATATGGCCTGCAACACGCGAATAGGGACTTTCGGACATTTGCGTAAAGTATCGTCTCGGATCAGCCTACGGAGTCTGCGCAGGCTAATCCGAGACGACACTTTACGTTCTTGCGTTATTTTCTGTTTCGCACAAGTCTATTGTAGGACAAAATCTAATGTAGTCGTAAAGTGCCGTCTCGGATTAGCCTGCGCGGACTGCGCAGGCTGATCCGAGACAATACTTTACCCAAATGTCCGAATGCCCCTTTTCGCGTGTTGCAGGCCAATTATCATAGTAATGCTTTTCATTACCTAACACCTCACATACGGCGCCAATAAGTTTGAACGTGACCGCGTCCTCATAACGGTGGAAAACCATGAAATGGTCATGTTCATCCAAGGCTGATTTTTCACTGAAAATAAAAGACGAAAAACAGAAATGCACAAGTTTTCTAAATTTTCTTCCAACACTTCGAAATGTTTTTGCAATAGAGTATGATTATTGCACCATGATGTTGTACAGAGCGTTTGTTTGTTTCAGCTTCATTCTAGTTTTCTTTTATGCATTGACAGCTACAGTTTTCTGCCCATAGGTATTCACAAAGGGTACAATGTCCCATTACTTGAAGAAATAGGGAAGCTTTTTCAATAAGAGTGAGACAAGTGCGCTCAACATTAATTCCCAAATGAATTTGAAATAGTGGTCACTATTATCCCATTAATTGGCAGAAATACGGGATATTTTCGAAATCATTGAGACAACTGCAGTAAAGACTAATTCTCAAGCGAACCATGCTCTGTGAAAAGGGGGCTTAATCCATCCGCAAAAAAGTATGGACCCAGGTCAGCCCGCGCAGTTCTCACAGGCTGACCTGGGCCGAAACCTTTTGCTATTGATCAATTTTCTACAAAAACCAAGGATCAGTTTACCTCACGATTCAGTCAGTCGCTAGACAAATTGGATTTAATGGGTCCTAATAGTATAATAACTTGCTTGGTATCATGCATCACGGAGATGCATTAAGCCCCCTTTTGTCAGAGCATGGCTCAAATAAATTTGAAAAGGACAATGTCCCATCTGTGTTCATCCTAGGCTAATGGGACATTTCTCTTGTTTAATAGGACAAATACCTTTAACCCCTGACTCTGCAGAGCACTGCAGTTAATATTGTAGATTGGTCTCAATCCTAAGAAACCAATTTGTCCTCTATGGTCTGTAAGAAATGTAACCCTATGGAGTGCTTATCACCGCTATAAATGTTTTTGCAGCCAGTGTAGATCAAGATCTAATGGACAAAACATGCACTCTGGTGATCGTTTTTCTCCGTTTCTGTGCTGACGACGTTGACGACAAAAACAGCTGAGCACTAAAGTGATCTATGACAGAGGTATAAAACCTCGTTTAACCATTGAACTTGCGCATGCGTGCACTTGCCTTTGACTTGAATGACTCCCTTCAGGTCACATTTGAATGCCTTGGTAAATCTAATTATCACCAAAACTATATGAGAGCGATATCTAATACCAGACAAAGTGCTGTGCTTATTTCTAGAACTTGCACTCACGGATGCTTGCGTATGCAGCTGTATCCTATAGATACATAAGTAACTTCTGAAGACTCATACCTTATATAAATCCTGGTAGCGTCATTTTTATCATGCATGGTGTATATACGACATTCATGTCAAAGTGTCGACCTCTGCTGAAAACATTCATCCTACGTATTTAGGTGGTCATACGTCTTGAAAGAATGATTGTAATCTCCAGAAAAAAAAACCTGATGTTAAACTTACAGAATATTTTTCCATGCTTCCTCGCCAAATTTTTCGATGGCCAGCTCTCGAACACAAACATGTATCTGTCCATACTGAAATAGATAAAATTTAATTACAATTTAAAATCGAGATTTTATGGAATTTTTCTTTGGATAATTTTGAGCACAGTGTATATCAGTGCTTTCAAATGTATTTGTTTGACCGACCATTATGATATTCAATGGGATGTCTAGCAATTTTCCCTTTAACCATAATATTTTAACATATATTCAGAAAATTATACCCTGGCCTTCATACCCCTATACATAAGAAAATTGGTAGCCTCAAGCTGGCTTTGATTCAAATGCACCCTTTCCCAGGCAACAAATTTTAGGCTCTTCCATTTTCAAAGCAATAGCAGACAATAGATTGAAGTAGACTCAAATTATGTGATTTGTCTGTGAAGGGTATACATGTAGAACATAGTGGAAACAGGAGAAAATGCTGGCTAGCAGCATTTTCTCCTTTTTCCCACTATGTTTTCATAGGCCTTCTCCATCAGGGCCCTTAACACCCGGCATTGTGTGGTACAGGTTTCAGTAGTCTATTTCTAGCTTGATATCTATGGACAATTTTTAGTTTACTCTTCAAGTTAAGGTACAGGCATATTCCCGGTACATTTACGGTACTTTTGGACAAGACGACAATATATGTATGTTAGATTTTTCCAACAATAAATAAATGTGGCTCAAGTAATGACATTTGTATTAAAAAGAGTAGGAAACATAGGGGGGGGGGGGGGGGGGGGGGAAAGGAGAAAATGCTGGTAGCCAGCATTTTCTCCTTTTTCCAACAATGTTTTCAGAAGCCTCCTTGCACAAGTAAAAACACGAGGTTCTTTATTAAAGTTTAAGCATTAAGGAAATAGAACAACAACACTGGCCTTTCATGACAAGGACAATTGCAATCATTGTTTAAACTTTGGAAGTAAGAATGGCGACTGCTTTTAGCGGTTGTCTGATTAAAGGCACACTTACTGTCAAAAGTAAACGATTCGGGAGTCAGAATGCAGGCAAAGTTAAATCATACCATTGAAAAGTATGGATATTATTATGAATCTGATAATATGTTACTTTGTAATCTATCAAAATTCTGGTCGCTGGCAGAAAAACATATCATAAAAGTAGAACAGAAATTGCCAACTTTGACAGATTACTCTTTAACATAATACCGGGCTCATAATGATATTCTTTCCCCGAATGTGTGAAAAAAAGTGAAATCCAAATTATCTCCCTTGTTACATAAAAACCAGTGTTAACAAATTGCAATTAGGTCCTTTTATTTGATTTCTTTTGTTTTAATCCTTGCTTTACTAAGAGATGTTGCGATTATTGTAATTTGACTTGTGATGTTAATTTAAGATCTTTATAATATTTTCAAATCGAATTCCACACACTATTACCATCGAAATGCGTCTGTAGTAGATCACATTTGTGGTTTGATAAATTTTGAAGGAGATATTTAAACTTGAACATTCCTAAATAGTGTAGCGGATATCAAGGATAAAAAACACGTAATACCTTTTCCAGGACCTATGAAGTAGTTAAGAGCTATCAAGGGAAGTAACTGTCTTTTGTCTCCAATTGCTTACATTTGGCAGCTAGTGGGCATTTTATACAAGTGTAAGCAGATACATGTTTGATAGCATGTATTTCAAATGTAAATACTTTCAAATATGTCGGGACATTTTTTTTTTTGTTCTGTATTATATTTTCTCTAGGCATAACAATACAGTTTTGTATTAGAGAGAAAGAGGCGTGAAGCAAGGCCAAGTAATCAGTTGTCTAGATCTAATACAATATTGTGCCAGTCTGCTGCTGTACAGATTGTACGTATTATATTGTATGATTGACAAGCATGAAAACTATCGTTTACAACTGAACCACGCTCTGGCAAAAGGGGGCTTAATGCTTCTCCGAGATGATAGTCATCATATAATCAAGGATCTATAAAATCCATTTTTTCCGACAACCGACTGGAATCAGAGGTAGTATGGTCCTTAGACATGCAGAAAATTCAACAAAAATCAAAAAGTTTAGATTCATGTCAGCCTGCGCGGACTGTGCAGGCTGACATGGTCGATACTTTTTACAAATGCATTAAGCCCCTTTTTCACAGAGCATGGCTCAAATATTATTGGTACAAATTTCGGATCAGTTTTCTTTTATTTGGAAGTCATAACCCTAAAACTAAGAGATCCCGTATATTACCGACCCTGACAAAGAATGCTTTTGAAGACTTTGTTGAGAAAAAAATCTAGTATGACCCATGCTCTCGTAAAAAGAGGTTTAATGCGTCTTCGTGGTGCAATATACCGAGCAAGTCATCATGAACAAAAGCCTGCAGTCTGCCCTTTAGTCTACGCTATCTACTTTACGGGTACATTCTGGACAAAGAACACATCGAAATTTCAATATTTTGTGTCTTACTTCTGGTTTGAAAATGTCCGCTGGATTTATTCGGCGCTCTACGTGTTTAAACCTTTTAGAGCCATTAGCGAAAACATGGGATTTTGCGGACGGCAAAAGATAAAGATTAGACTACAAAGAATATGCATCTTACCTGTTATCTATACCGTCAGCTTGTTTAATCAAGCCTATCACACACAAATCTTTCTGAGTTTCAATGGATTGTATTTTCAGTCGCCGAAATATGTCTAGTTTATAGCTCGAAAAGTTAACAAGAAATATCTTTCAAAAAAGACAGACGGCGTAACAGGTACCGGGATATAAATATTGAAACTATTTTGTGGTCTGATGGGGTGGGGGGGGGGGGGGGGGGGGGGGAAAGGATATTGGTGTCATAAATGGGCCTGCAAATATGTCTGCAGGGGCCCGCCGAATAAACAGGTCCACAATTTTGACCAATCGCAAATTACTGTTTATTCATTCGAGAGTATCAATACCAAGAAGTAGGTCAAAAAACTAACGTATTTAGCTACCTCAAAAAAATCAAATATCTGCATGGGTTTAACACATATTCTACTGAATAACTAACTTGAAACTTTCCAATCGACAGTAAAGTCCCAAATGTTGCTATTTCAGAATTTTTTTTTTTTTTTTTTGGGGGGGGGGGGGTAAATATCTCCATATCGGACAGTGTAGATCCAAGATCAGACTGCACGTTCTGTGCAGTCTGATCTTGATCTACAATGTCCGCAAAAGGTAAGAGAGTCGCGCTAAGCAGCCTAATGTTTAATCATGAATTGAACGCTTCACTGCAAAACGGAACTTGATCACAGTATGTCCTATTTATATAAGCCCGGTTTATACAATACATCACCCGGGCAAACCAATCAAGGATTCTTAGGAAATTATCAATACGCACCCCAGGGTGCGTCCTGCCAAATGGGTTTACCCATTACCGAACAATCTTCTGTTCCAACGACCCTGTGAAGTGTCCTTCCATGGATCATTTAAGAGGGGACAATTGTCCCACAAGCATCTGATTTAGGGGATTAATTTCTAAATTAGTGAGATAAAAGTACTCTCGTCTAATTCTTAACTAAATTTAGAAGGGGCCAATTTCATAGCCTACCTATGTGCATTATGGTTGGGCATTTTTTTAGTACAATGGCACGTGACTAATGTCTCGGAATCCCTACCTTGGTAGAACAAAGCCGAGGGAAGAGCACTTTTGAAAACATTGCGGGAAAAAGGAGAAAATGCTGGTAACCAGCATTTTCTCCTTTTTCAACAATGTTTTCTATCATTTAGAGAAAAGCCTATTAAAAGTGTCATATGCAATCTGTTGTCTGTTTATGCTCACAGTTTGGGTCAGTCCAAAGTTATCTTCTGATGAAAAGAATTAACTCTTTACCAAATGACAAAATTTTGAAGTCAACCAAATTGAAAAGAAAAACTGCAAACGAAAAAAATTAAAAGTAGCTCAAATGATATCTTCAGTCTTTAGAGTAGAAAGCATTGTAGGAAAAGGAGAAAATGCTGGTTACCAGCATTTTCTCCTTTTCCCTCAATGTTTTCAAAATTTCTTCTTCAATGTCATTAAAAATTGAGATTGTGTGGTAAAGGGTTAACCATTCATGTTACACGAGCAGCTATAGATCGTGATTGATTGGTACGACTGGAAGAGCCTAAAATAAACTCTTTTGTAATCGTTTGGCCCTTATCCTGCTGAATAACTGAAAATGAACTTTCAAACCGATAGTAAAACCCGAAATGTTGCTATTTCAAATATATATTTTAGGGAAAAATATTTGTGTATTGGACATTGTAGATCCAAAATCACACTCCACGTTCTGTGCAGTCTGATCTTGATCTACACTGTGCGCAAAAAGGTCAGTGAGTAGCGCTTAGTAGCCTAAGGGTTAATATCGGAAATAGAAAATACAAACAAAAAACACAACAGGCCTGCAAATTTCTGACCGTGACACTTTCCGGGCAACACCTGAGACGTTCAAAACTTAAACTTTTAATAGAGCCCTTTAAAAATAAACGCACCGGTTTTTTTTTTCAAATAGCTCGGAAGTGCAGTCTGATCTTGAGACCTGTATTTCGGCACTGTCCAGTCTTCCATGACACATGTATAATCGCGAAACAAGAAAACCAGGCTTAATGATACATCCTTACAGCTAGAGAGAGAGGGGGAAAAAAAACGCTTTGAAAACTTGAAAGTGTGTAGAATGGCTCAGCTGTGTAAACATAGATAAACTATCAACATATATGGTGTAAGGGATAGAAAAACTTAAGGGATTTTTCCTCATTTAAAACCGGAAACGAAAACAGCGGTTGCTTTGAAGGCGACCAAAACATGAAATATATTTTCTATCTTTCGTTATCTGTGTAACCTTGCAGTCAAGGACAACATTTGGCATAAAGATCCAAGAATGATTATAGTTTCACGAAATAAGGATGAAATGGGCTAAAAACTAGCTGAAAAAGAGTCACGTGACAGATGTATCTTTTAATGGAAGCGTCGCCAGGCTGACGAATTCCCCCAACCACCCCACAGGCGTGACCTAAACCGAAACCTTTTGCTCGTTTAACCTATTGGTAATTTTTCCGTATGTCCAAGGACCAATCTACCTCATGGTCCAGTCAATTGTTTTCGTTTAAACATTTTTTTTTTGCCGAGTTATTGTATTTAAAAAAAAAGTGTTTACAATACAGATCAATACAATCAAATGACTAGGCAAAAGGGTCTGATCACAAGTTCTCTCAACTTAGATTCGGTCATTCCCTTTATGAAATTATAATTTAGAGTCGCCCATTTTTACTTTTGGCTTTCTAACACTGCACTAATTTTCTTCTTTTTTAATGGACGACAATTTTTTCCAGTTACTCATTGGCATGGTAGATCTAGGCCTAATTGCCATTAACAAGTCAAATTATAGTAGTGAAAAAAGAATTCATACGTTTCTTGAAATAAAACAAAAAAAAAAAGGAAAAGAAAAACCTCAGATTTTATGATTATAACTGAATGATTGCGAGTAAATTGCGAGTCAGTTGGGTCCCAAATCTAGTCAGTTAGTTGTGAAGTCAAAGCAGATTTTATAGTTCCATAATCATATGACTTGCTTGGTATATGGCCTGCAACACGCGAAAGGGGGCATTCGGACATTTGCGTAAAGTGTCGTCTCGGATCAGCCTGCGCAGTCCGCGCAGGCTAATCCAAAACGACACTTTCCGTTTTTATGTTATTTTCTGTTTTGCGCAAGTCTACTGTAGCACAAAATCTAATGTAATCGTAAAGTGCTGTCTCGGATTAGCCTGCGCGGACTGCGCAGGCTGATCTGATACGACACTTTACGCAAATGTCCGAATGCCCCTTTTCGCGTGTTGCATGCGATATAATGCATCACGAAGATACACTTGAAACCGCATTTTGCCAGACCATTGCTCATTTCTGTGATGTTACAACGGGTTGAGGGAGCGGAATGTCCAAGACCCAAAGCGCAGAACTTTAGACAATAAGCAAGAGGCTAAATTTAGATCACTCTATACATCTATTTATTTCATATTTCTGTGCTCGCTTGTTTATTCAAAACTCTACGTGTAATGTAGATGCCAATCTACCCTCAGCAGGCCCAATCTGCGTTTGTCTCATGGTTTGGGGTTAAAAAAAAAAAACTGACCAGAACCGTGCAAATACAAGATCAGCCTGCAAAGCAGCATGTTCCTTGGGGTCTGATTTTAATCTAAGCCTTCTGCAAAAGCTTCTTAAGCAGCTCATGCCGGCCAGATATCTAAGTCGAAAGAATTTTGTTTCGATCTGAGCGCCTGCGTTGTAAATATTATCGAACTACGCACGGTAAAGATCAAAGTATTTTGCAAACGTCATAATTCGGCCATTTCCGTAACTATATGTTGACCGACGGATCTAATTCGATAAGCCTCGGGTTATTCGTTAAGTTCAGCTACGGAATAGACCGAGTTATAATTGGTGAAAATGATTCCTCGGGAGTTGCCGCATGTGGTATTTTCATCCCCGGTGACTATACATCTATGTATCTTATATATCTTAATGTATTTGTTCATTATGAACCAAAGACCATCTGTTTTATGTAAAACTGACGTTTGTTCCACAACATAAAATAAATCATTAGGCTGTTTAGGAAGTTCTATTTATAGATTTGCCGCATAACATATACTTAATGGATAAATATTTTATTGAAAACCTTGTCTTTCAGCTGCCTCCATAGCTCAGTGGTTAGAGCACTGGTCTTGTAAACCAGGGGTCGTGAGTTCGATCCTCACTGGGGGCTTTCTGGAGTTTTTTTTTTTCTTACATCTGTATAAATACTTTTCTTCATTAATTATCTCATTTATTCCCTCTTACTTTTTTTACCTACGTTTCAGGAAAAAGACCTACATTAATTCACTTGCGCATTCATTCGATATATATATTTTTTTTTTCATTTTTTTGTTTTCATGTATGTAATGTTTTTTAGTTTAAACATATTTTATTGCCAAGTTAGGTTACAAGAATAAAATTTACAGTACAGAACAATATACATAATCAAACGACTAGGCAAAAGGGTCTGAGAATGTATGTAATGTATCTTAACGATCCATGCAAGTCTGTATTTTCTCCCAGTTTTTTTCTCGTATTTTCCCATAGGGTCTTACTTATCTGTGTTACTTATTGGATACAAAATTACTGCATTAAGTCTTGACGGATCAAGTTAGCTGTGGATGTTTTATCAAGGGACAAAAACCCATTGCATCTCTGATAGAAACTAGAGGTGCTTTAGCGGAAGGCGTAGATCAAGATCAGACTGCACAAAACGTGTAGTCTGATCTTTGATCTACACTGACTGCTTCCTTCTCCATCTTTGGACTTAAGTATTTTACTTAGTCATTCTTAACGTTAAGAAAATTAACTATTTTCTTCTGGATAGTATTCTAAGCCCTTGAAAAAAGAGTAATTCTCATACTGCGCTCATAGAGTTTTAAACTTAACCAAGTATGAATAGCATATGAAATTCTTGAGTTAACCTATATCTGGCTGAATGTAAAAGAAAAGCATGGCTAAGAGCGCAGATTCCACGTGCTGACCTAATATGGGTATTTTACCGTTTGCCACATAATCCCGAGTTTTTATGACCCTGACGAAGAATGCTTTTGAAAACATTGTGGGGAAAAGGAGAAAATGCTGGGAACCAGCATTTACTCCTTTTTCCCACTATGTTTTCTTGCCTTCAACAGACAAACCCCTACAAGAAAATCCACATCTATTTTGTCGTCTGCAAGTGCTTTCAATGCATACCACTCTGTATACCAAAATTGCGTCGTCAGGTAAGGGTGTTGAGAAAAGAAAAAAAAAAACTAAACAATGGACGTATTATCAAAAAGAGAAGCTTAAGATCAGACTGCACGACCCTGGAATGTGATCTTGAGGTAATTTGATACACAGGGTTTCTGCTTAACTCATCACATCTGGGGGGAAAAGAAAAATGATGACTTAGATGAAAATGTCATTGTAAAATCTTGATTATCAAAGAAGATCATAATACTAAACATATTCGTAATTAGAGAATTTAGTAAATAAGAATAAATTAGGTCGGGAAAACATTGTGGCAAAAGGAAAAAATGCTCGTTACAAGTAATTTCTCCTTTTGCAACAATGTTTTAAAATGTCTTCTGCTGTGAAACGTTAACAGATTGTCGTCTGCAGGACTAAGGTGTTAATTACGTAAATCCTTTAAAACAATGACTCCTTCGAGATTTAGAAGTTGACAGGCTGTATCTGATTTCTAATTAGATATCTTTTTTTTAGAATTACATGTACAAGCAATTTCTCCTTTTGCATCAATATTTTAAAAAATCGTCTGCAGCAAGATGGAAAAAAAATCATCTGCTCTAGGTTATGTGTTAATTACGAAGAGCCTTTAAATTAATGACACCTTGGAGATCGCCAAACTGACAGACCGTATCTGATTTCTGATTGGATGAATATGGAATTAGAAGCGCGTTTTCGTTTCTGTCACATTTTTTTTTAAACAGCCGTATCTAATTTCTAACACATGCATCTAAAATTACATGCATTATATTTGTTTTCTTTCTACCATACTGTTTTCAAATGTCTACTTTGCGATGAAAAAAAAAATGTCGTCTCTTCGAAATGTGTTTTAAAAAAAAAGCCTATAAATTAATGGCTCCGTTGAGATATCCCAGCTGACAGGCAGGCATTAAGTCGCTGCCGCATCATTTAGAAATAGGAGTAATTTCGTCGGGTTTTTTTCCACGATGTTTCCCAAGTCATATGCTGCAGTGCCACAGAAAATGCCGTCTGCAAAAGATGATTTGTTAATCAACAAAAACAACCTTTGAATTAATGGCGCCTTTGAGATCTCCAAGCTGACAGACCGTATCTAGTTATCTCCTCGTCCCATTAACCCTAAACCTGCTAAAGAACTAAAATGAAACTTTCACGTCGACAGTTAAAACCGAAATTTTGCTATTTCAAAGTTATGTTTTTGAAACAAACACCTCCATATCGGACAGTGTAGATCCAAGATCAGACTGCACGTTCTGTGCAGTCTGATCTTGATCTACACTGTCCGCAAAAGGTCCTTGAGTCGCCTAAAGGTTGATAAGAAATACGAACTATATATTCATTTTCTCCTTTGAAAACATTGTGGATAATGAAGAAAATGCTGGTAACCAACATTTTGTCGTTTACGCACAATGTCCTCTAATCTGTCGTTAAAAAAAAATCTGTTATTCGAGACAAACACATTTTGTCGTCTGCAAGTGCTTTGAATTTGGTTAGGTCTAAAATTTTAGCGTCTGCTAAAATAGTAAAACATGGTAAAATGTGACAAACTAGAGTTTCATTCTCAATTTTCTTTTTTTACTGGTTTCAGCTTCGTGGCACCGTTCATTACTGCCAAGAAAAAATCACTTCCGGTTTCAAACATTAATTAAACGTTGTGTGACGCCATCCTTTTGATTTCTGAACGGTAGACCGGAAGTAAAAAGAAAAATAAGATGGTCGAACACAGTGATGAGAATTCCATAACCCTGATTTACCTCCTAAACGTCTTGCAGACAAACTCTTGCGTCTTGGTGATTGATTGTATGGTGTTTAACGCCGTTTTCAACATTATTTCAGTTATATTGCGGTGGCCAGTGCACCTATCCATGCCTTTCTGAAATCTATTTTACCAGTACTCCTCAAAATTTTCTTTCCAAGCCACTGGCTGCTTTACCACATAACCATCGTCGAAACAATGGTCAGCGGTGGGAGAGGAATGAATCCTGTCGCAATTATTATCATCAATCCTCGGAAAGAAATTGGCCGAGCCAGGGATCGAACCCACGACCCCATGTTCTCAAGTCCTGCACGCTACCGACTGAGCTACCGGGGCTCAGCTTTGCGTCTTGTAGCAGACCATAATTTAAAACACTGTGACAAAAAGGTAAAAACCGTCCGTGACAATAGTTCCTTTTGTCAAAATGTGTATCTATGATGTTAGCTTTGATTCGTGAAGATTATTTGAGCCATGCTCTTTGAAAAGGGGGCTTCATACATTTGTGAAAAGAATCGATTCATGTCAGCCTGCGCAGTCCGCAGGCAGAAACTTTTTGCTATCTTTAAATTTTCTGCATGTCAAAGGATAATCCTATCTCATAATTCAGTCGGTTGTTAGACAAATTGGATTTTTATAGATCTCCAATTATGAGATGTCTTGCTTGGTACAATGCATTACAGAGATGCATTAAGCCCTCTTTTGCCAGAGAATGTCTCATATGTATTTGAAGCGCAAAATATACTCAGCAAAACTTCTAACCGGCCACTGTTGTTTCTCCTGTAAATTTGAGCAAGTAATAGACAGGTAAATAAAAATAACTTATAACATATATCTGGACGTTACACATGATATTGTAATGAAAAGATTCCCGATTTTGCCGATAAAAGGTATCTTTTTTCAAAAAAAGGGAAATCACATGGTTGTGCATGCGCGGTGTCTATCAGGCAAGCCAGGTCAAAAAGAGAAGCATACATTACTGAAATTCATCAGCAATAAGGAAAAAACATGAAAACTGTTTTCTGCACAAAAATATAAGCCGAGAGAAGAAGCGTGAAGTTTTCAAAAGAATGATTTTTAAATTTTCAATGTTAAGTAAATGAATGTTTAATTACTTTATTTCAATAGAACAAGTCAACAAATTCTTTTCAAACTTAGGCTGGAGTATGCTTTTATACTGGTCAATTATTCTCCAAAAAATCAAACTGAATGAACTGCCTCTTTTCTGGACAGCGGACGCCAGAAGAGGTCTACGGGGAATTCCGGCTTAAAAATGGCCGTTTAGAAGTTTTGATTAGTATGTATGAGCCACGCTCTGGCGAAAGGGGGCTCATTGCACTTCCATGATGCATGACACCAGCCCAAGTCATCACATAATTATGGATATATAATAGACACTTTTTTAAACATCCGACTTAATCATGTGGTAGACTGGTCCTTTGACATACAGAAAATTGACCAATAGCGGAAAGTTTCGGCCCTGGCTGACCTGGGTCAATACTTTTTGCAGATGTGTTTAGCCCCCTTTTTACAGAGCATGGCTCATATAAAATCGACATCTTTCGACGGTTGATTATACAACCCACTGAAACTAAGGAAGATTTTCATCCTGTAGGCTTGACTAAACAAGCAGACGGTATAGATTTGCGATAAGACCCGTTCTCTGCAGTAAGCCTATGACTTTGATCTTTGCCGCCCGCAAAATCTCCATGTTTTAGCCTATTGCGCCAAAGGATTTAAGTCCATTATAGAAGGTATCCAAGGGCATAGGGCTGTCCGGGGTCCTGCCCCAAGGACGGGGTTAAAGGGGTAGAGCACCATAATTATGGATAGAAAATCAAATCTTCGGGAATTTTCGATGCACAGCTGCGTTTTGCGTATCGGTAGCTACGCCATTGATAACGAAGTTGATAATTAGTAAAACATGACGTCGAAAGTATAACATTGATTCAAGGTAATGAGTTTCTTCATCAATGAAACATAATGCGTAAAAGATAAGAATGGTTATAAAAAAAGTCATTTCCGTCTTAACGATGTATCAATCAGAATCGAAGTACTTTAAGTGCTTGGTTGATTGAATAAATGGCGTTTTACGTCACTAAAAACAGTATTTCAGTTATATCATGGCAACAAGTCACATATTCATGCATGTCCTTGGTTTTTATCAGTACTAGGCCAGGGTTCAGAAGTGTCTTGCCCAAGAACACTCGCACGAAGAAAAAAACAGCTTGAAAAGTGGATTTGCTGTATTTAGCAATGGTATAGAAGAATAGAAAAATAATTCTTTACTATATGTAGTACACGTTTATGAAAATAATTGATGGAACAAGCAGAAATTGGCCAGCCTAACAGGCATTGTAAACGTGTTGCTTATGAATTGTTAATTGATCCAGTTGACTGGTTAGCCAGCGCACCGTGATGCAAGAAACCAAGCAATTCATAACACGGTATTTGGTTCCGATTACAACGATCGTAATAACAGGAGTTGCTATGAAAGTCTGCTAAAAATTAGTTCAGAAAATTAAAGAACCCTCCCCCCTTTTTTAAGAAGGGTAAAGGATTCTATGCTGTGTCCTAGTAGCTCAGAGGTAACGCCAAATGCTATTGATACGGATTTCAAATCCATCATCGTGTCATTTCAAAACCACTGCTGGGCTGATTTTCTCCATAAACATTGTTGCAGCAATTTTCAGCGATGAGAGAGGAATGGATTCTGATGACTATCATCAGTCCCCGATAAGAATTCAGCCGTGCTGGGATGCTACCCCAATGGTTCAAATCCTGTACGTTACTGACTGAGCTACCGTAGAGCGCTGACATAGTGGCATGGATGTATTCTATCTGATACAGAAACGAAAAACTATTTGTAAAGAAAATAGACGGCATAGAAGGTATTGAAATATGAATATTATAGATTTGCTCGTAAATAGGACGGCAGGATGCCGCAGAATAAACATGTCCTCATATTGACTAATCGCAAATTACAATTTCTTCATTCCAGTATATAAATACCAAGAAGTAGATCAAAAGCTAACGTAGTCAGCTACTCCGGAAAAAATAGATTTTGTTATCTGAATGCATCTTTTGTGAAGGTTTGGATGTATCAGAATACATTTCATAAAAATAATGGGCAGTACAGATCCAAGATAAGATTGCGCGTTTTGTGCACACGTGGTCTTGATTCATACTGTCCGCAAAGACACCTTAATTCGTCCTCAGGGAATTTGTCCCACAGGGTTACGAGGATTAAAGTTCAATAGGTAGGTATGATATTGTGTATTTGTTATCTAAGATGTCAGGCCCCCAGTGATCTGTCAGCTCCAAAATGGATTGTTGGTGCGCTATTCCGCTTTTAGAACCAATCGATCAGTGACATTATGTTGGCGTGGCGGAATCTCAGTGGAAAAAAAATAGGTCTAAGAACTGATCAACAATCGATTTGGCTTTGATAAACCTTTGGTTGTTTGGTTGCCTGCTGTTTGTCTGTCCGTTAGTTGGTTGTCTCAATTGTTGTTGGTTCGAGGTTGGGTAGTCGGATGAATAGATGGACGGGACAGACGGATAGATGGATAAACAGATTGATTGATTGATTGATTGATTGATACATTCAATCAGTCATTCATTCTAATTTATTCATTCACGATGTTCTTTCGTCGTGAATGCAATAGATTCTTTCCCTCCATGGTTCCGAGCTATCTTACTTTCTACTTTCGACATTCGACATTCTCTGGTCGTTACTTTCGCCCTTTTTTACTTTGGTCTCTTTAAATAGTGGATCAATATGTTGATGGGTGAAACAATCCATCGTCGGTTATTCCGTCCGTTCGTCCGTCCGTCCTTCCACAGTGACTTCCCTGCCTGCCTGCCTGCCTGCCTGCCAGCACACTTTCTAAGTGGCTCTATATCGCAAGGTAAAAACAAGTTCAAGCCAAATGAAGATAGTTAAAAATTAATCCTTATTACAATCTTTTCTTTTTCAATGATATTAAACCCTGGTAGTGCTGAATGAATGAATGAATGAAATTGACATTCTCAGTCAGTAATACAGTTGCAAATACGTACATTGTGGGGATTAAAAAAAAACAGTGGTCTCTTTGTCAGAATATCTTCAAAGAAGCGAAAGGACTGCACATTATGTGATCTTGGATCTAAACTGTTCGCATGAGCAATACAATCCGGTTTCGGCGCTACAAGACTTATTCATCTTGTCGGGTCTCATGAACAGTATGGTACAAAAATGTCTGACGAACTGGAACGGAAATTGTCGATGTACGCGTCGCTAATAAAACCTGTAAGACGTACATGTACATGTATAGTCACCTTTATCTTGTACATGTATAGTCACCTTTATCTCTGTGTACATATTGTTCCTGTCTGTCGATATTCATCATTACTTTTCATACACGTATTAACCTTTAATCCTTTACCACATAATCCCAAATTTACCAACTCGTAGAAAAAAACACATTGTAGAAAGAAGAAAAAAGCTGGTAACCTACATTAATGTTTTCAAACCTTTCAGAGACAAAACCAAGCATTTGATTATGTCTTAAAAATGCTTTCAGTTTGAGCTTGTCTAAAATTTTGTCGTTAAGTAAAAGTTCAAAGCGGCTCCTACAGCTGCTTTTGCGGCCAATGTAGATTAACACCAGTCTACACAAAACGTGTAATCTGACATTTGAAATATATTGTCCGCTTTGCTGAGACATTCAGGACAAAAGCAATCTTGATATTACTCTATACAGGGCTTTATTTCATGCTTTCCGGTAGGTTATCGATTAATATCGGTGAAATATTTTTCGATATGTCATGGTTACGACCAGTGAAAGATACCGCTTTTTATACTCTAACTCTTCAATTGAATTTACACTACATTTCTCACGCTTGACGTAATATCGTAATACGTTGCTATGCGGAGGGGGTACGCCACGGGGAATAACCGAAAAGAACTGTTCTGGATTTTGATGTAAGTTCCTCCCAAAAAGGCTTAAAAGCATGAAGTAAATAGAATTTTTTTTTTCGGTGAAAGATCGAAATTTATTTCATCTCGTATAAAAAAAATTATTACTCGATGAAATAAATTTCGATCTTTCACCCAAAAAAAATATCCACTATTTATTATTGTCCGATTGGCTGAGACATTCTGGACAATAGCAACCTTGATATTGCTCTCTACAGGATTTATTTCCTTAAACTGATATGTCCCTTGGTAACTCGTCTCCAGACAACAGACTTTAGACTCGTCGAGTTTGAAAATATTTCAATACAGCGAAGAAACTGTGGTTTAAATCATTGTATTTGTCTTATAAATGACACATGACAAAATCGAAGCGGCGTTGACAGAGGAATGATTAAGTAATTGACGTAAAAGTCAATCAATCTATCTATCAAGGAAATCGACAATTTCCGGTTATTTCCGGCTATTTCCGCCAATTTCCGGTGATTCAATGGTCAATCGATCAAAAGACAAATTAAAGGTTAATCTCAGTCAGCATAAAACAAGATTATCTTCTGGCTGTTCTTGGTAATTTTTGTCCAAACCAAATTTACAGAAATTAAATTTAATCGGGCTATTTTCCTTTTATGCAGTCAAACAACATTAAGTTTTAGGTATGCTATGGCAAAATTTGACAGCAGATCCCGGCTATTTTTAGAAATTTCTTGTGATTGTGTCAATGGACCATCAGAATTTTGGATCCTGCAAATATTAATCTCAGTCGGCATGTCATAAGTATATCCGGGGGTCATTTTTGATATTTTTTCCAGTCAAATTCACAGAAATTTAACTCTTATCCTGTTGAATAAGTTAAATGAATACCTGACAGTAAAACACCGAAATAATGCTATTTAAAAATTATTGGGGGGGGGGGGGGGAGGAAGATGTTATCTCTTTATCGGACAGCGTAGATCCAAGATCAGACTGCACGTTCTGTGCAGTCTGATCTTGATCTACTGTCTGCAAAAGGTCCTTGAGCTGCGCTTAGCAGCCTAATGGTTAAGCAACATTAAGATTAAGCACATATTTAATCATCATATCATAAGCAGTCTAATGGTTAAGCATACATTTAAAGGTTGAACAACAATCATTTGAGCATAACTTAAAGATTACCTAAGTCTTGCAACCTACTTTAAGCATCTTGTTGCAAACTACAATGCTAGAAGATGTGACTCCTGCAACGAGCAATTTCTTTTTCAGCCACAACGTTTTTACTTGCGTTTTAGCAATGAACTCCAAGGAAAGCGGCGATCCCTGGCTAATATCCGCTGATCAATTGGTCAAAAGACCAACAGACATTTTGATCTGGCAGAAATTAATCTCAAGTCGGCATAAAATAAGATTATCTTTGGGTCATTTTGGCTATCATGTGTCCAGTCGGAAACTGCACCAATTTATTATATACAGACAACATTGGATGGGGCATAACGCGCTCAAAGCAAAAAATTAATTAACTTATTTCCATCTACAGACGAGTTTTTTCTTGTTTCACTGCAGACCACTTTTGAAAACATTGTAGCAAAAGGACAAATGTGTCTACAGATAACGAGTTGACCCGACATTTCGAGATTCGTTAAAAGATCTTGTTTACCAATCGCTGACCAGACAGGATCAATTAGTAGGGTAACGACTTCCTTAATCCATTATAACACAACGACCGTGGGAGATTGCAGTGTTGAAAACATTGTGGGAAAAGGAGAAAATGCTGGTAACCAGCATTTTATCCATTTCACACAATGTTTTCAAACCTTTCTGAAAAAAAAAAAAAATTCAATCATATGACCCACATTTAATTTTTCGTCTGCACAGAACGTGCAGTCCTATCATGGAAATACATGATGAGGAGACATCTTTCGCAAAAAAATAGGTTTGAAAAAGGAACATTCGGGTTTTTACTATCGGCTCAAAAGTTTCATTTTAGCTTATTTAGCAGGTTAAGGGTTAAAACCATTGTGGGAAAAAGAAAAAAATGCCGGTAACCAGCATCGTTCTACCTATACACAGATAAATCTTATAATTTTAGCCATATTTAATTTGTCGTCTGCAAGTGCTTTCAAAATAGACGCGTCCGAAAACGTTGCTGTCTGGTAAATAAGGGGGAAAATCCACCGATTGTTAACCCTTAGGCTGCCGCTTAGCTCAACTCACTGACCTTTTGCGGACAGTGAAGATCAAGATCAGACTGCACAGAACGTGCAGTCTGATCTTGGATCTACACTGCCCGATATGGAGAAATCTTAACTCAGAAAATACCATTGAAATAGCAAAATTTAGGTTTATACTGTCGGTTTGAAAATTTCATTTCACTTATTTAACAGAATAAGGGTTAAATAAAGAACACCAAATAGTGTCATTTATTTTTTTTTTTTTTTTTTATTTTCTACCACGGATAAAAAAAAAAAAATCTTACTGTATGAGACACTGAGATTCAAGATCAGACTGCTCATTCTATGAAGTCTGATCTTGATCTATACTATCTCCAAAAGCTCATTGAGTAGCTGGTTTCGATTAAACATTTTCATTTAATTCGAAATTATAGTCTGACATACAATTTTCTTCCATGTATTTACAATCACAGCGCGACCTATCAGAAACTACTTTCCATAAAGTTTTGGAAGTTGTTAAATATTTCTGAAAATTTGTTTTCTTCGTTGAACCATTGAACTTTAGAACAGGGATATCGGAACGTTTTTGAAATAAAGCAAAAACAAAAACAAAACATCAAGATGCTGCACAGATTGTTGATCTATACGATCCGCTTGTTTCCTTTGACAAACAGTTTGTACATTCATTTTTAAATTTGGTCTATCAAATCCGCTGGCAGGTTTCACTGATAGGTTGATTGACGTTGGTAACTTACAGTACCTGTGGTTGGTGATGTCGTTGCTAAAGCCCCCGTCACACCATACTAGATCTTAGAACGTTTTACCTCGTCTTAACAAAATTGTTAGGCGGGTTGCGGTCGGGGTAGAACATGTGCTTTCGGTCGGTTTGCAAATATACTGCCAATTGATGCCCGACTGCACCATTTCGTAACACGCCCCTTATCGGTTCTAAGTACGGCAGTTCCGTTTGCAATACGTCCATCTCGTTTTAAGTACGTTGTCACTCCGTCTAATTACAGGACGGGATGGACGGCAAAACATTTTGAGCAGGCTCAAAGTTCTGGAGAACCCTTTCCGTCCTAGCCCGTCCATGAAGTTCGTAAACAGATCGTAAAACGTTGCCACTAGTCTGCTCCGTTCGGACACAGTTTGAGTCCGCTTGGCAACAATTTTCGGAACGTAGTAAGAACGAGTTCGATGTGACGGTGATTTAATCGGTTTACAGGGCGCCGCCATGTTTAAGATCATGTGACTGACAATACTTCAAAATGGATTCTTGATACGGACGCTGGATGTAGTTACGGAATCGGTCGAGTTGTGACGAGTGAGGCACTACGAAGCTCCCCCGCCCCCTAGTGCTGATGAAACCAAAGAAACATACCAATAAGTGGACTGTCGCTGTAGTACAACTGAAATCCTGCGGCGTGAAACACCATTCAAATATCCAAACAAGGCGTTAGCTTTACAATCAAGTCTTTTTCAAAGCTAGCGGATATCAATAATTCTTTTGAGCAATAATTTTGTTTTGTACTGGGAAATTGGGAATTATCGTTTATAATGAAAAGTTATAAATTCGGAAATTACTTGTCAACGCCTATGTGAAGGTTTGTATGAATTTATTTTAGTCTGTCTGATTTGGTTGACTTTTGTGTAATTCTTACATAACTTTTTTGTTATCTGTGATGTAATCACGGCATCTTCTATATACATTTTTAACTCTCATCTGAGAAAGAGACAGAGAGAGAGAGAGATGCGGGCGGACGGACGGACAGACGGAGAGACGGACAGGTGAAGAATGTAGATGAAACTGACGCAGAAGGAGCGAGAAGGAGACAGGACGAAAGATTGAGAGAAAAAGTATTTTAGAAGCGAAGCGCTCGATTTGTTCCATGAAGCTCGTGTCCATCTTTCTTACATGAAAAGGCCAGTGTATGAGGTCATTAATATCTTACTCACACCTGTCATAGACATATGGCGAGCTGTTCGACTTGTCTGAGGACAAAGAAACGTGTCACAAGTTTTAAATCAAGGTTCTTACAGTAAATTCGTAAATATACGTGTAGTTGTATTTTTCCATTTCAATATGATTTGAATTGACTCTCTCTGTGACTTAGTCCTTAAACTGCTAAGCGCGACTCACGGAACTGTGCAGTCTGATCTTGGATCTACACTGTCCATTAAGGAGATATATTTCCCGTATAAATACTTTTGTAATAGCAAAATTTGGGTTTTTACTACAGACTTGAAAGTTTCATTTCAGTTATTTAGCAGGTTAAGGGTTAATTCGTAGTTGTTTTATCACTAAAATTTTGTATGCCAATAGTTTGCAGACGACCGATAAATAAGAAAGAGAAGTGTATGAAAATATGTTCAGAATTTCCTAAGAGTGATACCCGGCCTCTAAAGGTGTTTTTTAAGATTTAGACCCAAAATTTCACAAATTCACATTTGGCTGGTGGAACTTTCACATGATCAATTACACAGGTCGAGACTGTTGAGTCGTATTCACACAAATACCCGTAAGTGAAATGACGCCATATCTGAAAGCGGGGGGGAAAAATGACGCAGCTTCCGATTGCAAAACGACCAACCGTTATTTAAACGCCAAAATTTGATCCGTTTACTGAATCTGCCTGTCTCAGTTTCTAACAGAGGAGTGACTAGAAATCAGCATGCGTTTAGATTTAAAAGATTGAAACGTGTAAAAGAGAATTTCTTCAGGAATAAAGGTTTAAAGCAAGAATATGTGTGAAATACTTTGGCAAAAGGACATAACTTTCGTTACGAGGATTTATCCTGTTGTCAGATAGTTTTCAGCTCACCTGGGCACAAAGTGCTCAAGGTGAGCTTTCGGGATCGAGCTGTGTCCGGCGTGCAGCGTGCGTCGGCCATGAGTCAGCAATGACCTTGCGTGCACTCTAGAATCCACATTTTCAGTCCAATACTCATGAAAATTAATACGATTGTTTATCTTGATATCTCGGACGAGTTTGAAATTGGGTCATGTCGAGTCAAAAAGTAGGTCACTGGGTCAAATCATCAAAGAAATGAAAAAGAAAAAAACTTGTGTGCACTCTAGATTCCACATTTTTGGTCCAATACTTATGGAAATTATTAAGAATATTAGTCTTGATGGTATCTCGAACATGCTTGATATTGGGTCTCATCGGATCAAAGAGTAGGTCACTACACAAATTTCAGAATAACCTTGTGTGCACATATTTTCTTGACATATTTTCTGTCTGATACTCATGAAGCCTATCCAGAATGTTTGTCTTGATAATATCTGGGACAAGTTTGAAATTGGGTCACACTGGGTCAAGAAGTACATCACTGAAATCAACCTTAGAAAAAAAAACTTGTGTGCACTCTAGGACCCACATATCAGTCCAATACTCATGAAATCTGGTCAGAATGTTTTTCTTAATAGTATCTTGGACAACTTCAAGATATGGTCACATAGGATGAAGAAGTAGGTCACCGGGACAATTCTCGGAAAACCCTTGTGTGCACTCTGGAGGCCACATTTTCTGTCCAATACTCATGAAAATTAGTCAGAATGTGTGTCTTGATATCAGGGACAAGTTTGAAATTAGTTCACTGAGGACCAAAAGGAGGTCATCGGGACAAATGTTAGAAAAACCTTGCCTGCATTCTCGAGGCCACATTTTCTGTCCGATACTCATGAACATTGGTTTGGATGTTTGTCTTGATGATATCGTTGGCAAGTTCGAAATTTTACATGCCGTATTAATAAACAGATATAGGGACAAATCTTAGAAGAAACCTTGTGTGCACTTTACAGGCCACATTTTTAGTCAAATACTCATGCAAAATTATCAGAATGTTTGTCTTAATGATATCTCGGACAAGTTTGAAATTAAGTCACGTCGGGTGAAAAAAACAGATCACTGGGACAAATCTCATTAAAACTTGTGTGCGCTCTAGATTCCACATTTTTGGTCTAATACATATACTTAATATGAAAATTGTTCAGGATAGTCTCGGTAGTATCTCAGACAGATTTGAAATTGGGTTACGTTTGGTAAAAAAAAAAATAGGTCACAAGAACAAATTCTTAAAAAAAAACACACACTTTGCACTTTGCATTTTGTGCACTTTAAAGGTCTCATTTTCAGTCTGATACTCATGAAAATTCTTCAGAATGTTTGTCTTGGTGGTATCTCAGGCATGTTTGAAAATGGGTCACACTGGGGTGAAAAGTATGTCACTTAGACTAATCTTTTCAGTCAAATTCTCATGAAAGTTGGGTGCTGCACTCATGTAACTTAATATTATACACAGACAAAAGTTTTATTGAAGAAAAAAAAACTTATTTCCAACTATGCACTCTAAGTATACTTCATATGTGTTTTACGTCATCACAACCAGGATCTCTTCCACTCTATCGATCCTGTACGGCTTTACTCATGGGGGGCACTTTAGTTCCAATTGCCCTCTTGTTTTCGAAAAGTCGTCTCCTCGAAACGAAAATAAAAAGTTGACTGCAGGAGGTAATGAGGTTGCCATCCATTAGAGGGCGCATGTCAAGATGCCTTTGACGTGCAATATTGAATCTTTGAATGATCTTTTTCAAAGGCATTTTTATAGGGAGGGGATTTTACCCTTTTCGGCGTTCATTTCCGGGCGGTAAAGATCAGATTGTGTACAATGTGCATTCTCATCTTTGATCTACATTCTATGATAACTTGGTGAACAGTATGACCTTTTTGCTATACTCATTAATTTTTTGATGAACCACTATAAAAGTGAAATTTAAATATTTCCAATTTTTGTTGAAAATATATTACCTGTTATAGGCCTACTAACATGGCGCTAAAAGGGTTGATTCATTATGAAATGCAGACGACATTTTGTGTCGTCTATTTATTGAAAGTCTTAAGGCAAAAGGAGAGTTTCTTGTAACGAGAAAATTTCCCCCTTTCCCACAATGTTTTCACACATTTAACATTAATTCACTCTAAAAAATTCTAAATTTACCCGGATGTTTCCAGCAGTTGTTTCAAGAAAATGTATCAAAAGGAAATGTATAATGTATAGTGCCATTCAGCAGACCTCTTTTAAAAACAATGTTGCAAAGGAAAAAATTGTTCCTGGTGAGCCATTTCTGCTTTGCGACAATGTTTTCCCATGTATGTATTCATTTATCTTATTTCATGCTGATATTTCCTATTTACTAGGATGTTCTACGAGTATAAGACTCGTCTCCTGCGAAATTTGTTTCAGGAGGGAACGTATAACATATTATTGCCTGCCTTTCAGAGTAGATATTGAAAAACTTGACATTTAATTTCTTCCTGTATGGGGCATGTCGTTTATTATGTAACATGTAATATGGTAATTCATCTGTTAGGTGCAACATCATTAGACTAGCGGTGTTAACATGTTGTACAAGCCGCTGTAAATTTGATATGAACAACCGCATATTAAGCTTTGAAGAAAAAAATAGTTTGCTCTCAAATATCTTTATACCGCTTTCAGTGTTTGTGTGTTTATGCGTGCATCCGCGTGTAAGTCTGTGTGTCTGTCTATTTGTCTGTCTGTCTTTCCTACTGTCGGTCTCTGTCTCTCTCGCTCTCTCTCTATGTCCCTCTCTTTGGTCGGTTGGCGGACTTATCTATCTGTCCGTCCGTCCGTCTTTCCGTCCGTCCACCCGTCCGTATGTATGTATGTATGTATGTATGTATGTGTCGGTCTGTGGTTCGTCCGTTTTCTTGTCTGTCCGTCCGTCTGTACATCCATTCATCCAATAATCGATCCATTAATCAATCCGTCCATCCATCATCTATTCATGCATTAATCCTTCCTTCCTTCCTTCCTTCCTTCCTTCCTTCCTTCCTTCCTTCCTTCCTTCCTTCCGTCCTTCCTTTCTTTCTTTCTTTCTTTCTTTCTTTCTTTCTTCCTCCCTTCCTTCCTTCCACTCCCTTCCTCCTTCCACTCCTTCCTTCCTTCCCTGCCTCCCTCCCTCCCTTCTATATATCCGTTTTTCTTTCTGTTTTGTCACAACAGCCGCATTTTAGAATTCTATAACCAATTAAATTTCCTTTTCAGTATTTCAGTACGACTGTAAAGTGAAGAAAGTGCCACTTAGACATGAAGAAAGTATATTTACTTATATTTTCCTGCAAATTGTCAGGTAAGTGATTAGAGCTAGAAAACTAATCTTCCACAACCAAATACTAGTTAATAGAGAGAGACTTACTTAATTAACATAGAATTTGATTGGGGTTTTTCTTGATTAGATTAGCTTCGTCTTCCCGCATAGAAAGAGAAAATACCGGAGAAATGAATGCCATTAACCCCTTTTGTCACCAAAGGGACTTAATTACTTTTGCGGACAGTGTAGATTCAAGATCAGACTGCACGTTTCGTGCAGTCTGATCTTGAATCAACACCTGTCCGATATTTTGTGAGATGTTCTGATATGGACAAAAGGTCCGGATATTTAGTATCTGTATTTATTCTATTGGTGGAAAATGTCCATTTCACTTATTTTGGCGTTCACTGGGTTGATCCTTCACTACAAAACATTACAATTTACAGTCATATAACAGACCATTTTGGAAAGCATTGGCGGAAAAGAATCAGTTGCTTGTAACAAATTTTTACTCCTTTTTTCCCTCAATATTTCCATTTCGTTATTAAACATCGTTTTTCTTAACCTCTCTGATTATGTTTTGTATTGTATAAAATAAATATCGGTCTTGGAAAAGTCTGTTCAGTAAAGTGTTACAGATTTAGCGCAGTCTCCTGAGTAATAGGTTCCAGGATTTGTTTTGCCAGTTTTATTGTTGTTTACGGGGTGAAAAAGGGGTTGGAAAACACTTGTTAGGATTGTAAATACTTTTAACAGCAAAAGTATGAATAGTACGATCAACTTTTTTCTTTTTACAGTGAGCTACATTAGTCAGTGAACCTCCCTGATATTTAGTACCACATTAAATGACACCTTCTTATCTTTACAGTACAATAGTAAAAGAAGCCTCTTGATCTTTACAGTACAACATTTAATGAAGCTTCCTGATCTTTATAGTATCACATTTAATGAAGCTTCTTGATCCGCGCAGTACAATATTCTTTTAAGCTTCATGATCTTAATAGTATCACATCCAGCGAAGCTTCTTGATCTCTACATTACCGCATGTAATGAAGCTTCTTGATCTTTACAGTACCAAATTTAATGAAGCTTCTAGATCTTTACAGTATTGAATTCAACGAAGCTTCTTGATCTTTACAGTACCACATTTAATGAAACTTTTTTATCTTTACAGTCCAAAGTTTAATGAAGCTTCTAGATCTTTACAGTATTGAATTCAACGAAGCTTCTTGAGCAATATAGTACCACATGTTATGAAGCTATTTGATCTTTACAGTACCACATTTAATGAAGCTTCTAGATCTTTACAGTGTTACATTTAATGAAGCTTCTTGAGCAATATAGTACCACATGTTATGAAGCTATTTGATCTTTACAGTACCACATTTAATGAAGCTTCTAGATCTTTACAGTATTAAATTCAATGAAGCTTCTTGATCAATACAGTACCACATTTAATGAAACTTCTTGATCTTTACAGTACCACATTTAATGAAGCTTCTAGATCTTTACAGTATTAAATTCAATGAAGCTTCTGGATCATTACAGTACCACATTTAATGAAGCTTTTTGATCTTTACCGCACTTAATGAAGCTATTTGATCTTCACAGTTTTACATTTGATGAAGCTTCTTGATCTTTACAGTACCATAATTAATGAAGCTTCTTGATCTTTACAGTATTATTTTTTAATGAAGCTTCTTGATCTTTACAGTTTTACATTTGATGAAGCTTCTTGGTCTTTAAAGTACCATAGTGAATGAAGCCCCATCATCAACACAGTGCCACATTTAATGAAGTGTCATTATCTTTACCGTATCACAGTAAATGAAGTTTCTTCATCTATACAGTACCGTATTTAACAAAAGTTGTTTTTTTTTATCTTTGCATTACCACATTAAATGAAGCCATTTGATCTCTTTACAGAACTATATTTATTGAAGCACCAGGATCTAAAAATTCCACACTAAATAAAGCTTATTGATCTTAACAATACCTCTCTTAAATCAGCTTCTTGATCTTAGCAAAACCACATTTAATGAAAGTTACTCGTCTATACAGATATACAATCAAAGCAACTTTTTCATCTTCAAAGTACAACATTTAGTGATTTTTTTTTAATTTTCATAGTATCTCATTCAATTCAGCTTCTTAATCTTAACGCCAAGCCCCAGAAGCATGGTCGGTAGCGTCCAGAACCTGAGACCAGGGGATCGCTGGTTCGAATTCTCAGTTCGGCCAAATACTTTCCGAGGATTGATCATAGTAATTGCGACATGATTTATTCCTCTCTCATTGCTGATCATTGTTTTGAAGATGGTTATGTGGGAAATCAGCCAGTGGCTTGGGAGTATATTTTGCGAAGAACTGGTAAAAGGAAGTCCAGGAAGGCATGGATAGGTGCACTGACCGCCCTGATAAAACTGTCATATTGTTGAAAATGGCGTTGAACACAATACAATCAATACAATCACCTTAATTCTCACAGTACCCTTTTAAATGAAACTTCTTGATCTTAAATACAATGCCTCATTTGATGAAGCTTCATTATCCTAAATACAACACCTTATTTAATAAAACTTTTTTGATCTTTACAGTACCTCATCCATTGAAGCTTCTAAATCTTTACCGTACCATACTTGTTGTGGCTGCTTGGTCTTTACAATACATTGAATGAAACTTTTTTTATCTTTACAGTACTACACTTAATGAATCTTCTTGATGTATTGATCTTTACAGTACTACACTTAATGAAGCTTCTTGATCTTTCCGGTACATCACCTAATGAAGCTTCTTGATCTTTACAGTACCGCATTTAAATCTTTACAGTAGTAACATAACAACATTTAATGAAGCTTCTTCATCCTTATAGAAGCAAATTTAATGAAGTTTCTTGATCTTTACAATGCCTCATTAGATAAAGTTTCTTGAGATTACAGTGCCAATTCGATGAAGCGTCTTGACCTTTACAGTACCTCATTTGATGTAGAAGCTTCTTGATCTTTACAGTACTACATTTCACGAAGCGTCTTGATCTTTACAGTACTACATTGAATGAAGCTTCTTGATCTTTACGGGACCATATTCTATGAAGATTACTAATCTTAAGATTACTGCATTTAACGACTATTAGAGTATTTGCATTTTATGAAGTTTCCTGATCTTTACAGTACCAAACTGTGGGAAGATTACTGATCTTCACAGTAACACATTTGATGAAGCCTCTGAACTTTATAGTACCTCATTTAATGAAACCTCTTGATCTTAACCATACCACACTTAATGAGACTTTGCAATCTTTATTATACCACATTTCATGGGACGGACATCTTTAGACAGGAACAAAGTCCCAGATATTGCAATTTCGAAGCGACTTTGGCCAAATTATCACACAATAAATCATGATATCTTCTTGCGTAATTCCGAGATCTGTTTCACTTTTTTTGTGCAGCCTGATCCTGATTTGAAACGTGTACATAAGCATCTAAGGCCGACGAGACCCTCTAAAGACTCATACTACAAGTCCAGATTAAACGAAACGGACATTTCCTGACAATATAAAGGCTTCAGCCAGTGACCTCAGAGCTTTCACACCAAAAGGGGGTGTGACCTGAATACATGGCTGGGCTAAACTTCTTTTCGAGAAATCCTGATTGTTATAGCAACGGAATCCATCCCTCTCTCACTGCTTAATAGCTTGTTTTAAGGTTCAATTTGCTATTTCTGTGTGTGATATACCGTCTATAGACAAAACATTGCCTACAGCGATTGGACAATCTTGAATGAAACGACAGTAATTTCCGATTTGCAGCAATCCCTAGAAGGTAACGCTGCGTTACAATCGTTTTCCCATGGAGATTCTAAATACCTTATTTCATGTTGGAATCGTAAGCTCCCCTTTCTATACGTTTACCCCAGAGATGTTCCGTACCAAATTACTTACTTCTGCCTTCTTAGGAATTTTCTTTGCGAAATAATTACAGCTCCAAAACATGGCCAAAAGCCCGTCAACCCTGTATGAAACAATTCCGTGTTTACCGCCATAATGGAAGAAGACTTTTGTAAGCATTGTTGAAAAAGGAGAAAATGCTGGTAACCAGCATTTTCTCCATTTCCCACAATGTTTTCTACCCTTTCAGAGGTCTTCAGTTCATTTTTACCAATCACGAATTTGTCATCTTCAGATGCTTGCAACCTTGAAGAGTCTAAAATTTGTCGTTTGTTAACTCATTTCCTACTGAATAAGTTAAATAAAACCTCAAAACCGATAGAACAAAAAACCGAATAATGCAATTTCAAACGTATTTTTTTTGAAGAAAACAATCTCCCAATCGGACAGTGTAGATCTAAGATCAGACTGCACGTTCTGTGCAGTCTGATCTTGATCTGCACTGTTCGCAAAAGGTCAGTGAGTCGGGCTTAGCAGCCTAAGGGTTATATGGTTACGATTTATGTTATGCAGTTATGCAGATGATATTAACTGCTATTGCAATTGAGAAATATTTGCTGTAGACATCGAGTGAATATCTAGTGTTTCTAGCGCATCTAAATCTTCTGTTCATAATCATGTTAGAACATCTATATAGCTGCATAACATTTATATAATATCTATCCGTGTAAAGTTTTGTTATGTCAAGACCTACATATTTCACCGGCTGTTTTATTTGAGACTTGGTTGGCCAATCGATTGTTTTAGATAGACAATGGCTGGATGAATGAATGAATGAATGAATGAATGGCTGGCTGGCTAGCTGGCTGGTCGGCTGGACGGAGCGAGGGAGGGAGGGACGGACGGGCGGGCGGACGGACGGCCAGCCGGCTGGATGGCTGGCTGGTTGGCTCGATGGATGGATGGATGGATGGATGGTGGGTTGGTGGCTAGCTGACTGGCTGGATCTAAGGATGGACGGAGGGTTGGATGGGTATATGGATGAAGCATGGACAAACTAACAATGGGACAGACGGATAGATCGCTGGATAGACCGATTGATGATTTGAAGTCTAGATTGAAGTATAAATCAATTGATCAATAGACTGAGTCGGGATACACAACTAGTAAAAGTGTTATCAATAACTCTCAATTTCGTAACATATTTTTTCTCTCTCTCCCTTCCTGTCTGGAGATAAAGGAATTTATGCAATTTCGCAAATAGAATATCATTTAAGCATGTAATTATCCAATTCCGCCGTGGGGAAGCGGGGGGGGAAAGGAAGTCACTGCGGGACAATATTGATTCGCGTCACATCGTCCTGGTATTGAAGTGCATGAATGAAACTGACTGCGCTTCAGCCAGGGTAAAACATCTGATTTTATGCTGTTGCGCTGCTCTGAAAACTTTGTGGACAGCATAGAACAAGATCAGGCTACACTGAAAGTCAATTAAAACGGGTTGCGTGGATCAAAGATCAGACTGCGCGTTCTTTTTTTAATGAGCGGCGTTCTGCCGACATGGGACAATGCATCTTCTAGAAGCACAATACCAAGCAAGTCAATACATAATTATGGATCCATCAAATCCATTTTCTCGAACAAACAACTGAGTTATGAGGTAGAATGGTCTTTTGCTTACCAAAATCAAAAAGCTGCGCAGACAGTGCAGGCTCACATACGTCCAAAGTTTTAGCAGATGCATTAACCCTTTACCAAACAATCCCTGGTTTTAACGACCCCGATGAAGAAGCCTTCTGAAAACATTGTGGGAAAAGGAGAAAATGCTGGTAACCAGCATTTTCTCCTTTTCCCACAATGTTTTCTTCTCTTTCAAAGTCAAGTTTCAATTTTTGAGTCGCGTTTATTTTGTTGTCTGCAAATGCTTTCAATTTGAACTTGTCTAAAATTTTGTTGTTTGGTAAAGAGTTAAACCCCCAGTTTTTACCGAGCATGCCTCATATAGTTATTTTTTTTTTTATCTAACAGCTCATTCCCTTGTGTTTGCATACATCCGAGACGTTTTCACACAGTCAATTACGGTTTCAAAACCCTGTACCACACAATCCTGAGTTTCAACGACCCTGGAAAACATTGTGGGAAAGGAGTAAGTACTGGTAACTAGCATCTTCTCCTTTTTTAACAATGTTTTCTATTCTATTAAATACAAATTTCAGCGTTCTCGACACAAATATTTTGTCGTCTGAAAATGCACTGAATTCGGACCAGTCTGCAATTTTGTCGGCTGGTATAGAGTTAAAATAATTTAAAAATAAAGTAGATTTCTCTACGCGTACTGTGTAGTCTAATTTAGATCAACACAGTCTGCAAAGATTGCTTATAACAATCTTTATGACAGTGACAGGAATGAGTGTATGGGCCGAGCTCTGTGAAAAGGGGGACTAAATGGATCGATACTTTTTGCTATTGGTCAATTTTCTGCATTTTAAGGACCAATCTACCTCACGATTCAGTATGTTGTTATACAAGATGTATTTTATGGATCCATAATAATGTGATGACTTGCTTGGTATAATTGATCATGGACATTCATTAAACCCCTCTTGCCAGAGCATGGCTCATATATTTTCACAGCCATGGCAACAATTTCTCAACTTACATCAACGATTGTTTATTGATTCCTGGAAAACTTAACCAGTACTTCAGGTGTGATAAGCAGGTAATTCCAAAAGTTGCCCCAGCTGATAACGGGATTCGAGCCCGTGGCCTGTGAGATGAGAAGCCAGCGTTCATCCCTACAGCAACGCCTACCACAAGGATTGGACTCATATTCTCATTTTTCAGCCACCCTCACCCCCGCTTTTTTCCTCATTTCCCCACTATCTTCCGACCTCGTTTTAAAATTTGTCATATTAGTATGCCCAGAAGCCTATAAAGAATTTCAATTTCGGGATTAATTCCAACTTTGTATAAATTCTCTCGGGATTGAGATAGAATTTTCAAAACTAATCGTGATTACGGAGGTATGATTCCTAATTCACTTAAAATGTACGACTTTTCTCATGAACTACGGAAGTCAGTAAGGGCCATCCTCTTTTCATTTCAAAATGCATCACTAGAGATTGTTATTAAGTCCCGGTTTGTATTCACCAACCACTCTAGAAAGTATTCTCAAGATCATTTTTTATCTTGAAATTAACACAAGTTCTTATTGGCTAAACTAAATGGTTATCCAATCAGAAGTTGCGTTACTTTCTAAATCTAGAATTATACTTAAAAATGAACTTAAGAATTGTTGGTAGTGGTGTCTAGGGGCCCCCCAATTCATAGTTTTTCATGCATTAGGATTTCTCGCGGTGTTCAGAACAAAAGTTTGTGAGCGACAGCATGATTCCTTACAAGTTGGAAAGGCCAATCTCCATTCACATCTATTGGACAGTAGTGAAAAAAAAATGATTAGAAATCAGATTACAGAATGCAAGAGCTTTTGGGAAGGGATTTTCTAAATTTAATAGGAATTTTGGGCTTTGTATTAAAATCTCTAGCGAATATGCAAATCTTTTCTATATTGGTCCGGGATGGCAATGAAATCACAAGCAAAAGAAATCTTGATGAATCCTTCAGGACATTCTGATCATCCGAGACGATGCTGACAAGTCGTGATTAGTTATTGCTATCCGTTTTTTTTTTTTTCTTCTTTTTCTTCATTATTGATATAATCAAAGTTATCAACATTAACTATATAATTATTATCATTTCTATTAACGTTGTTACTTTCTTTACTGCATTGTATTTTCAGCAACATATACTCGTACTTTGCCATCCAAAGGATATTGATAAATGTAAAAGAAGTGGGTAATTATCATTGCAAATCTTGAAGTTACGTGCAAGTTTATTTCGATTTTTTAATCGTTACGGTCACCATCTCATCTACGAACGCTTCCGGGGTTCACGCGTGGCTCAGTGGTAAAGCGTAGGACCCGTAACCTGGAGGCCACGGGTTCGAGTCTCACTGGAAGCACTGGGTTTTTCGCGGGAATTTCATTGGGCAAGATACTTCAGAGCCCTTGTCTAGTACTGACGAAACCCAGGACATATATGAATGATGTTAGGTGTCGCCGTGATACGACTTTAATAATGTTGAAACCAGCGTAAAACACCATTCAATAAATCAATTAATCAACCAATACTTCTAAATATTTTATATGAAACGATATAAGTTTATCGACCTAACCCTTTCAATGCCACTGGGGATATCAGTTAGCTTTTGCGGACGTTGTAGATCAAGATCGTCCGCTGCTTGATCCTAAACTTTGATCACATTGATCTTTAATTGCTGTGGAAATTTACACTCATTTGATTTGAAGCAACAGAGTTAAAATTTAGAATGCAATGTCTACACAAGCAATGTCCTAAAAGTCACCAAGAGTCATGTCTGTAGTTCAAAGTCAAGGTCATGAGAAAGGTCAGAAGTGTCTTTAAGAGTTGTGTCAATAGTCAACATTGATGTGCACAGCTCAGAGGAAAAGTTTGTAATAACTTCAGGGGGCATCATTCTCTTCTCAATGACACGTCTTGTTATTTCAAGATTTGATAGAAAAAGTTGAAGCCAAAAAAGGTATCAAAATATTTCAGATTTACTTTCCTATTGCGGCAATACATTTTCTTGACACCGAAACGGCACTTCCGGTTAAACTTTAAAGAGTCACAGCACAACATAGCAAACAAATCTGAAGCCAGTAAATTGATTTTTACAACATTCGATAGATAAAGTGAAATCTAGAGGGCATTTAAAATCGTTGATCTATTTTTTGTTGTGGCGATACATTTTCTTAACGGTGATGTGGTCAGCACTTCCGGACAAAAGTTGTAAGAGTCACAGAGTACAGCGTAACGAATAAAATCGAATCCAGTTATTCACAGAGTTACGTCTATACTTGAAATAAACAAGACAACAATTGCGCAGCGAAGCCTTTTTTGTGAGAAAAGGCAAATAAAACACTTCAACGTCACTTCCGTGGTACACTTGATTGGTTACCTCACAGATTAACTTGGACCCTTTAAGCTGCTAATCGAGAATGGATGCACTTTCGCAGACAAGGTAGGTCAAGATAAGACTGCACAGAACATGAAGTCTAATTTAATGTTTATGCTATCCGCTATGTTTAGATTTCTGTAGTGAAAATTACCATGAAATCGCTAAATTCCGCTTTTTTACCGCGCGCTGGAATTTTCTGTTTCATTTACGTAGAAGTTACTTCAACCCTTTACTAAACAATTCCAAGTTTAAACGACTATGTGAAAAAAGCTTTAAAAAGATCTTGGGAAAAGGACAAAAAACAGATATCCAACATTTTTTCCTTCAGTGGTTTCTACTCTTTCGAGAACAAATCCTATATTGTGATCTACTTTTAATTTGATGTCTGCAAATGCTGTCACAGCGGAAAAGAGTGGACAAATCTAACATTTCCTTGTCTTGTATAAAGAGGAAAGGATCAACCCAACCTAGAATACTGATACAAATGATAGAAATGAGACAGAAACGAGACAGAAAGTAAAATTTCTTAGCCGTATGATGTGGGATACATTGTCATAAAGGGAGACGATTGTTTGTGAGAAGCAATTACTCCTTTTTCCACAGCGGTCCTTTAAAAACTTTGCTCTGTAGGGTCATTGAAAAGTCGTGCCTGTAACCATGGCGAAAGGTAATTCATTGTTGGCAATCCTGTCTTATTCATCACAAGACAAAATGCCTCTACTTATTTAGATAATTTACGTGACGAAATAATTCCCCCACTCTAAAACTACAACTAGTGCTTAACTCTTTATCAAAAGACGTCATAATTTTACACAGGTCCAAATTGAAAGCATGTGCAGACGAATTTTTTTTTTTTAAATGGCTCAAATCATTGGATTTTTCTTGGAAAAGGAAGAAAAATTGTGGAAAAAAGGACAAAATGCTGGTACCAGCATATCACACTTTTTGTCGTGGTATTGACGTGGATTTGCACTGCGATTTAAGATAAACTTGGCTTTTAATTTAGTATCAGGTCGCAGACGGGGTAGATCTAAGATCAATAGTGTCGAAAACATTGTGACAAAAGGAAAATATGCCTGTTACTAGTTTGTTTTTTTTTCCTATTCACCACATTTTTTTTTTTCAAAAGTCTTTCTCCCCTAGGGTCCTTAAAACACCGCATTTGTTAAAGGATCAGAGAAATGATGACGAAAACAAACGAGCAAAGCTCTGTGACAAGGGGGCTTAATGCATCTGCAAAAAGTATCGATTCAGGTCAGCCTGCGTAGTCCGCGCAGGCTTACCTGAGCCGAAACTTTTTGCTATGGGTCAATTTTCTACATGTCAAAAGACCAGTCTATTTTATGATTCAGTCGGTTTTTAGACAAAGTGGATGTTTTAAGTTTCTCTAATTATGTGATGACTTGCTTGGTACAATGCATCGAGAAGATGCATTAAGCTCCCTTTTCATAGAGCATGACTCAAATGCAGGGTTTTTGCATTCTTTATTAGTCGGTTATCTCAGTCTTTCATCACATAAAACAATTGTTTTTTCTATCTCACACTAAAAGCTCTCGGACTTCAAAGGCAGTCAATCGAAAAGCTTTTTTGCTTATTTATTTCTTATATAAAGACAACGAACTGTTAATACTTAGGCTGCTAAGCGCGACTCAAGGACCTTTTGCGGACAGCGTAGATCAAGATCAGACTGCACAGAACGTGCAGTCTGATCTTGGATCTACACTGTCCGATAAGGAGATGTCTTTCCTCCTTTCCAACAGCAATATTTGGGCTTTTACTATCAGCTTGAAAGTTTCATTTCTTTTATTTGGCACGATAAGGGTTAATACTCAGTATAATGACACTACATCTTTGTGTATGACCAACTGTACTTTAAACCCTGTACAAAACCATAGCCAGTTTTAACGAACCTGTGCAGGAAGGCTTTTGAAAACATTGTGGGGGAAAAGGAGAAAATGCTGGTAAGCATTTTCTCCTTTTTCCCCCACAATGTTTTCCACCCTTTCGAAGACGAGTTTCATCGTTTGAGTCACATTTAATATGCTGTCAGGAAAAACTTGATTTTGGGTAAGTCTAAAATTTTGTCATCTGGTAAATGGTAAAAAGATAAGTAATTGTGCGCAAAAAAATATTTACCAGAGTATTTTATTTTGCAAAATGATTCATCACGAAGCGACTTACTGCTGGTCGATTCATGCACGTTTCCAGCCGGATTCTAAAATGCATTCTTAGTCTTAATTTCTAGGTTTGAAAAATAGCGCATTTTCTTATTGGAATAAACATTTGGTTTACCCAATCAGGAATTGCGTTGCTTTGAAATTTAGAAACTTCTTGAGAATTAGACCACGAATGAGATAGTAAGAATGGTTGATGAATACGGGACTATGGCTTCAGCCTTAACCGTAATGTGGATTTATTTAGAATTACATCGATCACGTGGGATCGTCAGTCGTCACAGCTCGGCCGATTCCGTACCTACATCTAACCTCTTCTGTATAACGGTCGTTTCCATTTGAACTGCCAATCACGTGATCTTATATATGGCGGCGCCACTGTCAGTCGTTTAGCAACGACATAAACAACCTCGATGAAGTTATTCACGTCTATCTATCTGTCGGTGAAAACTTCAATCGCAATTGATAAACCACGTTAAAAAAAAATGTACGAACTGTTTGTCAACTGAACTATAGTAAGAAGGATTTCGATAGAATTTTGAGACTCAAGTTTTCTTTTTTACGAAGGGCCTTACAATTTTCAAAACAGTAAACCGGCGTACTTCCGGCGATGAAATGTACCGTGTAGGTGCATATTAAGCTACGAGATACAGCCGAGGGACTTGATGCTGCCATCACCCGAGGTATACCGAATGTTGGGATCGTATTCAATGACGTCACATCTGATCTTGTAAAAGAAAATATTGCAAAAAGACCATCCCGTTATTTAATTCTATTTAACCACACGACAAAATTTTATCCTGATCCAAATTGAAAGCATTTGCAGACGGAAACTTAAATGTTACTCAAAACATAAAATTTGTCTGTCAGAGGGTAGAAAGCATTGTGGGAAAAGAAGAAAATGCTGGTTACCAGCATTTTCTTCTTTTCCCACAATGTTTTCAAAAGCCTTTTTCCTCAAGGGTTGTTACAAGCCATGATTGCGTGGTAAAATTGTTATATAATCTGAGTCACACCTTTTTGCTAAATGTAACTGTCCAGTTTCTACACCGTTTTGAAAGAAAAATATTTCGTAGAATTCAACAGTGTTCTACAAAATATTTTGTCTTACATAAAAAAAATCTAAATGCCTTCCTTTAAGCACCAATTAATTGAAATGTACTTTGACCAAGTAAATTTTCGATTTCATTTGTGTTTTTTGTCAGAATATTTTACAAAATATGTGTCTCTCTGTTCGTTTTTATAAGGTCACATTCAAATGCACAAAACTGATGATCACACTTGTTATGGTCTGGTTGCTACAGACGACTAAATAGAAAATTGCTAGCTAAGAGCAATGTCTCTTTCTTTTTTTTTTCCACAATTTCTCATTTCAAGTCAGTCAAAATTCGAACCTGTCATGAAAAAGCCGAAATGTCGATGAAGAGTAATTACACTTTAATTAATGTTTCTGCATATTGACAAGATGGTATTCATTTTTCATGATTGCATTTTCTTGTATCAATTAATGTCTACAAATTACGGTCAGTGTCTAATATCATTAATCATTATCGTTAAAAGGCATGGAACAAATGATATCTTCATCTGTTTGAATCGATTGCATTTTATAAATGGCTGTTCAATAAACAGAGCTTTCTTTTTCGTAATTTTAACCCCTCCCCCCCCCCATAAAAAAAGTTACTCCTTATCAAACGAAAAGGTTTTAGACCGAGTCTTCCAAACTTAAAGCATTTTCAGACGACAAAATAAATGTGACTCAAAAAATGAAATTTGGTTTGGGAAGGATAGAAACATAGTGGGAAAAGTAGAAAATGCTGTTACCAGCATTTTCTCCTTTACCCACAATGTTTTCAAAAGGTTTCTTTCTCAGGGTCATTAAAAGTCAGGATTGTATGGTAAAGGGTTAATCAAAACTTTCATGCCAATAGTAAAAACCCAAATAATATTATTTCAAACTTATTTTTGGGAGAAAAATATCTCCTTATCGGACAGTGTAGATCAAAGATCAGACTGCACGTTCTGTGCAGTCTGATCTTCGATCTTCACTGTCCGCAAAAGGTCAGTGAGTCGTGCTTAGCAGCTTAAGTATTCACTCTTTGCCAGACCATTTTTTAACTCGTCCAAATTCAATCCCTTATCAAGAAATCCCAAGATTTTTTTACGACTTTAAGACAAAACACTTCTAAAGAACATAGTGGGAAAAGGAGATAATACTGGTAGCGAGCAATTTCTCATTTTTCCACAATGCGTTCTTCCCTTTCGAAGACAAATCCAACAGCTTACGGCACATTTAATTTGTCGTCTGTACATGCTTTGTATTTGTAAAAGTCCAAGGTTTTGTCGATTGGTAGGGAATTAAAGATCTTGCAGACGTCAAATTAAATGTCATTTCTTTTCAATTTTTTTCCGGATTTGTATTAAAAAAAGGGGTAGAAAACGGATATTTCTCTCAAAAATATTAGCAAACAATTGTCTAAACAACAATTAAAACCGTTTGCTGGTTTCACAATATTGTGGGACATGTTTATCTCCATCCATCCTCGCAAAAAATTTATATCATACGCCGTGACTCATCTGTGTCGTAGATTTATGCGCATGGGTGATAACTCTTTCAAAGCAAGTGACGATATGAATAGCTTTTGCGGTCGGCGTAGATCAAGATCATACTGCACAAAGCGTGCAGTTCGCACCGTTCGCTGCCTGCTGATAAAATTATTATCAAAGTCATCTCCTATACTTTGTGAAACTTAAAATTTTCAACCTCGAAAATGTCGAATCTATCAAATTGGCAGCGAACTTACTGTTGATGCGCCATTGAACATCAATCAATCAACCTATATTCAATCACGTGATCCTAACAATACGGAGTTCATGACAATAATTATGAGTGGTTGGTTAAGTATGAATGTACCTTAAGCCTGAGAGAGTCAAATAAATGAAATGGTCATTTTTGTACAGTGAGTTTGACCGAAATATTGCAAGGTCATGGCTGTCGGTAGAAGGACATTAGCCCCGTCGGAAAATAACCCAAATTCCAAAAATTGACGAGGCTCATGTTAAACTGGTACCTGTTGTATCTACCGCTACTGTCGATACAAAAAATGATGTCAAGCTGCCGGGTTAGCCAGCGTAAGCCCCTAAATGATTCTGGTGTGACACCACTGGTTTTTACCTACATTGAAATTACATGTAGAGCGACCTTTTACCACTGGCTGTACTTTTACTGGCAATCTCGGAGTTTTGCTATTTCCTTCTAATATTATGCCCAGTAGCCTACACAAAAAGTTGCGCAGTCCGCGCAGGCTAATCCGAGACGGTACTTTACGACTACATTAGATTTTGTCCTACAGTAGACATGCGGAAAACAGAAAATTATATAAAAAATGGAAAGTGTCGTTTCGGATTAGCCTGCGCGGACTGCACAGGTTGATCCGAGACGACACTTTACGCAGCTGTCCAAATGCCCCTTTTCGCGTGTTGCAGGCCATATTACATAGACAGCCCAACTCGTTGTCTTTCCCATACATAATCGCTACATCCATACATAGACAGTATCTGACTCCGACATGACGGTCTGCGATCTCGTCGTCCTTTCGTCAGTTTGCCCATAGCTCCTGCACGTCGTTTAGCTTGATTGGCTACACATGCTCCTAGATTATGCCCAGAGCATCGGTGGAAATATATATTGTCTACAGATGAGTCTGGACTAGTTCGTCCAGATGGCCGACTTCGTTCATATCGTTGTCATGGTGAACTTTTGGCCGACGCTTGCTTTCTTGAAAGTGATAGATTTTGGGGTAGCTCGGTTATTGTCTGGGGCGGAGTATCATACAAGTTAAAGTTACCAAAATAAAGATAGATAGAAGTTTAACTGTTGTAAGATATAGGGATGAAGTTCTTCGCCCTGTAGCTGTGCCAACTGTGCAACAGCATAACCTAAATTTTCAGCATGCCATGTCTGGCCTCATGTAGCCAGAGTTTGTCGAAACTTTCTGGTAAACCATAACATTACGCCTTTCGACCGGCCACTGCACAGTCCAAATTAAATGGGACTAATTAAATTGGACTCAAAAACTACTTACTGTGCCTGGAAGAATAGAAAACATCACTAGTTACTAGCATTTTCTCATTTCCCATAATGTTTTCAAAAATCTTCTCCCTCAAGATCGTTAAAATTCAGAATTGTAAGGTAAAGGGTTAAAGTCGTGAACAAGTATTTCGACAGGAGTTGGTCAAAATAACTATAACTAAAACAGCGGGGAAGTTAAACTGGACGGGAACGGGTTATTTAACAAATAGGCAAAAATAAAGTTGACCGTGTTTTTAAGTGTGTCTTCACATTCACTAGCCATTTTAAGATCGTATTTTAGTCTTTTTTTTTATTTTAGATTAAAGAAAATAACTTAATTTCTAATTACTAAAAGTTGCACTGCGTTAAGACAGGAACGAGCCCTGTCACTACGGTATTCTTCAATATTCCGGAAAAGGACTTTTTCGCATGGGAGGGGGACGGTTTTGGTGAACCCGTTGGAAACACTTAGCGATAAGAGAGGAACTGATCTCGACGAAATCACATTCATCAGTCCAGATTCGGATTCGTTATCACTGAAATACAAGCCATGCGTCTTGGAGATACATCGGATACGTCATGAGCTTTCATTTTAGGTAAAACTTTACATAATATATCTAGTAAAAAAAGTTATCAAGCGAGCCGTTGGCAAGCCTTTGTCACGATTATCAATTTTGACATTTAATCAACAGGAAAATCTAGGTCAGGAATGTTTTAGAAATTGGTCGTATGATTACGGGATGACGGCACTTCTTGTACTTGCTAATCTCAAACCTGTGTAAGTTAGATTGGTTAGTTGGTTGGTAGGTATATTGGTTAGTTGGTTCGTTGGTTGGTTTGCTGGTTTTTAACGCCAATTTCAACATTATTTCAATTCTATCGCTATCCATGCTTTCAGGGGCGTAGCTAACCCAAAATAAAGTATACAGAAAGTATTACCCGAGAAGCGAAGTGCCGAGAGGGGGAAGGAGGGTTCCTCAGAAGGGTCTTGGGGGCTCACCCAGAAAAAATTTGAATTGTATAAGCTATTTGGTGGCCTCTAGTGATTTCTTTTTTTGCAAATCTGTCTTTCTTATTTTTTACAAAGTGTGCGCAACTGCGTTTTTTCCTGCAGGCAGCTATGCCCCTGGCTTTCATAGAGTTTCTTTTTACAAGTACCTCGAACAATATTTATTCCCGAGCCACTGGCTACTTATACATATAACCCGGCGTCGAAACAACGCTCAGCAGTGAGAGACAAACGATCCCTGTCGCATTGTTTAGCAGTGTTGGAAGAAATTTTTAATCACACTGAAAACTAGACTAGTTATATGATAAAAGGATGTCTTTCTTCCTCTCTCATCCCAGCAGACAGACCAAAACTGATTCCTGACAATAACAGGCGTCGGAACAGACTGCATCTGACATTTATCCAACCGATTTTACATCTTCTTTTTATCTGTCTTTTTGACGGATCATCTGGCTAAAAGCATGCGATAGAGGAGCGGAGAGTGTGGACCAAGATCAGACTGCGCGTATGCACAGTCTGATCTTGGTCTACACTGTCCGCAACGTGAATCATTAATAGTACACGGCAGTGTAAAGGATTGATATCTAATATCCATAAAAATGTTTGTAAATATTGGTCCATAAATACCAATCTTGATAACGACTTATCATCGTCCATCAAAATGTTCCGCTCTCAGCCTCGTTTTCATTCGTGCACATTACCCTTTACCGGACAGTCCCGGGCTTTAACGACCTCAGGCAGGAAGGGTTTTGTAAACATTGTTGGAAAAGAACATGCTGGTAACCAGCATGTTATCCTTTTCCAACAATGTTTTATATTTTTTCAATCACAAATCAGTCTTTCAGCCATGTTTGTAATGTCGTCAGCAAATGCTTTCAATTTCGACAAGTCTAAAATTTTTTCGTTTGGTAAACTGAGTAAACTCATAGATAGTAACTTTATCAAGGAGGAAGAATTTTATTCTTGTCCTTATTAAATCCATTTGTGGAAGGTAACTTTTAATTAGATGTGACTCAAATGAGGAAATTGCTTCGAATACAAACATTCATAGGAAAAAGAGGCAATACTTGTTACCGGTGTTTCTTTTTCCCTCCTGTTGTTTCTGAAATCTTTAACAGTGCAAATCCAAGATAAGACTGCAAGTTCTGTGTATATCTAAGATCGGACTACACTTTCTTAGCAGTCTGATCTTGATCAATACTATCTGTAGAGGCAACTACCCTTATGCCTGTTATACTCTTGTGGTATACTCGTGGCGTTAAGTATCCTAATTCCCACTGGAAAAGTTGGAACACTGTAAGTTATACTCTCTTTATGAGATGTATAATCACTCTTTTAAACTCGATGTTGTAATTATAATATCACCTTTTATTTCATGCTTTCCGGTAGGATATCGAGAAATAGCGGTGGAAATATTTTTCGATATTCCACGGGTACGACCAGTGAAAATACCGATTTTTATATTCTAGTTACCTAGGTAAAATGCGCGTGACTCACAACCAGATGGAAATATGAAGTCATTTACCTTACATTTCTCGCGCTTGACGTAATATTGTAATGCGTTGCTATGGGGAGGGTGTACGCCACGGGGAATAACTGAAAAGACTGTACTGGATTTTGATAAAGTTCCTCTCAGAAAGGGTTAAAAGCATGAAATAAATAGAATATTTGTTTTTTTGGGTGAAAGATCGAAATTTATTTCATCTCGTGAACACCATCGGTAATATTTTCACTCGTGGCTGCGCCACTCGTGAAAATATTACCGATGATGTTCACTCGATGAAATAAATATCGATCTTTCACCCAAAAAAAAACAAATATCCTTTATGTGTTTTAGTATCTATCTAACGATCAAGTCTTCCCTCAACCCCCATCCCCAAATAAAAGGGAGTGGGGAGCACATACTATATTTTATGGGCTTTTTGTCATATCCCGTTGGAATATTTGGCAAACTTCAAATCATGGGATTTATATATGATAACTATGTCAAACTCGCTGATATTGTTACAATTTTTCCTTGATAATTTAGCATTTAAATAAAGATCTCGCATTGTAGACCCTCTCTTCCCAACCTCAACGCCAACCCTATCCCCACACATCACCCATAAAAAGAAATTTCAAGGGTACTTTTGTCACACCCCGCTGGAACAGTTTTCATACTAGTACTGTACATTTTACTATCAGTATGGAATTTACAGTCATTTTCAATGATCTGTTATAGTTATGGTTTTCCTCACATGCCTTAGCATCTATGTAAAGATTACGACTCAATAATCCAAAATTAGGGCTGTCACTTACAATGCGATTTCTCTTATCTCACTAGAATACTTGGCACACTGTAAGTTATACTACAATTATGGGATTTACATCGCTCTTTCAATCTCAACGTTAGAATTATGGGTTTCCCTTAATGCATTAGCATCAGTATAAAGATCGCGCATCATATGCCACCGTTCTAGGCAGGAACATTTTCGAAAATTCGACTTGAATGAAAACCGTACTTTAAAAAGGAAATGCAGAGGCAGTCCCCAGACTCGCTGCTGTATCACATGATAAGAATTTTAAAGAGTAAGATAAAAGATTTTAGACTTACCATTTCTGCGGATTTCTTTTGATCCAATCTTCGTTAGTCAGTAAAAATTAGGTGGGTACAAAAATCTTCGCCATTCTGGATCTGCAAAGTCATTAAAAGAAGTTTTAGATTGTAACTTTCATATCGAACAACATACAAAGTTTTAGTTCATAACCTTAGACATCTCGCAAAATATTGTAAAGAATGGATGACTTAGAAAAGTGATCATGGTGCCAAGGCAAGGTTGTGCTGCGGTCGCGCCATGGTTCCGGTTGGATTTGCAACAAATATTCAGGTACGCACCAGTAGTTTCAAAATTATCAAAGAGCACGCCCGTTCGTCTTTGAATTGGTTCGGAGAAGGAACCGTTCCTACCGATTTTCCTCGTGGTCATTAAACAAGGGTCCTTATTTGCCAACAATAATGAGTTGTAGTTTTACTTCTCAAGAATTTCTGAATCTAAAAGTAACACAGATTCTGACTTGCTTAACCGGACGTTCTGCCAACCAAAAATTGTGTTTCTCTCTACACTGAGAATTAGACTGAGACTATTATTTACAGTGCAGAATGGTCGTTGAAGCATTATTTAACTCTTTACCAAACAATCCCTGGTTTTTACGGGTCAGGAATAGAAGCCTTATGAAAACATTGTGGGAAAAGGAGAAAATGCTGGTTACCAGCATTTTCTCCTTTTCCCACAATGTTTTCTACCCTATCTTATAGAAAAATCATCTTTTTAGCAACTGTTAATTTGTCATCTGCAAAATGCTTTCAATTTGGTCTGGTCCAAAATTTGCCGTTTGGGAAAGGGTTAAGTTTTCATACCAACCAAACGGTCTTAATGTTCTTTTTTATTCAGTTGAAGCTTCAAGGGTTAATCTTTGTGCGTTTTACTTGTAAGGCTCTTGTAGATAACATAACGTTTCCTGTTATTATTTATAACAATTCTCTGACTATCATATTACCTGATAAATCAATTTTCCTGCCGTTCTAATTCGACGCCCCCCCCCCCCCATCCGGGAGGAAAAAAATTCGAATTGATTTCAAATATAACGTATCTTAGAGACAAGCAATAAAACAGTGACAAAGAGAGAATTTTCATATCCATAACAATTTTTTCCATCTGTCACAGTCTTCAAAAGGCTGCTTTGATTTTTACAGTCTATCAGACACCCAAGTATTCGACATGTCCTTCTACAAAGTATTTTAGACGGTAAGTCAAATGTGGATCAAGTGATGGAACTTGTCTTTTACAGAGCAGGATAAATTCTATTTTCAGCAGCCAATCACTTTCGAGGCTCGCCATGGTTTAACTCTTTACCAAACGACAAAAATTTGCAAAATTCGAAGCATTTCCATAACACAATTCATGTATACGAGCTAACTCAGAGGATGATTACTGTCGTTAAATGGTGGAAAACAATGTGGGAAAAGGAGAAAATGCTGGAAACCAACATTTTCTCCTTTTCCCACAATGTTTTCATAAGTCTGTTCCTGCGGGTGGTTAAAACATGTGATGGTTGGTAAACACAAGATAGTTTGGTAAGAGTTTACCTCCAGGATGGCAAGGTAAATATTTAGCCCCACATTAAACAAGCTGTTTTGTGAGACACCATACACTACGAGAAAAGCTGACCAGAAGGACTACTTCCGAGGGAAAGGGAGCCCTATTCCTTCCATGATTTTGATAACATTGTTGCAAAAGGAGCTTTACAGAACAATATTCCCTTCCTCAACAATATTTTTGAAAAAGTTTTCCAGTGCAGAAGCGTAAAACTGTCGTGTAAATAATGTTTAGTTCAACTCTTATCCCGCTAAATAAGTGAAATGAAACTTTAAAGCCGATGATAAATGTCAATTTTTTTGTTATTTTAGACGTTTTTATCTGGGAAAGATATCTCCTTATCGGACAATGTAGATCCAAGATCAGACTGCATGTTCTGTGCAGTCTGATCTTGATCTACACTGTTCGCAAAAGGTCGGTGAGTCGCGCTAAGCAGCTATAAGAGTCAAGGAAAGTGATAAATAAGTAGGCTCAAACGGTGCCATTTTGGAATCAATACATCCATTTTAAGTCTTGCCCTTTCAGCTCAAAGAACAATTTTTCAACTGATTTTACGTACTGTGTAGATCGTGACCAGACTACAAAAACTTGCAGTCTGGTACTGGATCTTCACTGATCGCTAATTTGTGAGATATTTTGACTAAAACAGCCACGGAATACAAATACCTGGGCTTTATCCTGCCGCATGAATATGTCTCTTTGAACGATTTTGGGCTTTAAAGATAAAAATGACTGTATTTGTTTTGACCAGTCTAATTTAGTAACGGCTATTTATTTGCTCGTTTAACCTTTGTCAGTGCCGTAGGCGAAAAACGAACTTTGGCGGACGGCATAGATCAAGATCAGACTGCACAGAACGTGCAGTCTGATCTTGGATCTATACCGTCCGCTTGTTTAGTTAATCCTATATCAGAGGAAATCTGTTTAAGTTTCGGTGGATCATGTTTTCAGCCGTCGAAAGAAATGGCCTTATCCTGCTAAATCAGTGATATGAAATTTTCAAGCCGATAGTAAAATCCCAAATGTTGCTATTTCAAACGGTTATTTGTTGGGGAAAAGTATCTTCTTATCGGACAGTGTAGATCTAAGATCAGACTGCACGTTCAGTGCAGTCTGATCTTAATCTACACTGTCCTCAAAAGATCTTCGAGTCGCGCCAAGCAGCCTAAGAATTAATGATGTTGAAGTGTACCGCCGCTATTGTACTTTTTTTTCTGTTATGGTTACATTGTTTCTTAGTTTAGTTTTAACCCAATACCTCACAATCGAGTATTTTAACGACCCTGAAGGAGAGAAAAAAAAATGAAATCGCCTTGAGAAAAGCTGTAAATGCTGATTACAAGCATTTACTCCCTTTTCCACAGTGTTTTCATCCCTTTCTAAGACAAATCCAATCATTAAAGCCAAATTTAGTTTGCAGTCTGCTAATGCTACCAGTTGACACTAGTCTTATTCCTTAGCTTGCTAAATAATTGAAATGAAAATTTCAAGCCGATAGTAAAATCCTAAATTTTGCTATTTCAAACGGTTATTTGTTGGGGGAAAAATATCTCCTTATCGGACAGTGTAGATCTAAGATCAGACTGCACTGCACAATATTAAAAGATGTTTTCAAAACAGTTTTACTAGCCCACCCGAATTTGGAAAAGATCAGTCAGTGAAGTTTGTCGTAAAATTGGAGTCAAGAGACACTCACGGTGGTTGCTTCCTGGAAACTTTAGCCAGCACCCGCGCCGTGATTTTGGTAGTTACAGAGGTTGACCCCGCTTGTCACGAGATTCGAACCCGGAACCTTTGATGTGAGAAACCAACACTCTACAACTAAACCACTGTTTTCCAATATTTTGATTTCTTTCAGAGCGGCTGGATGAACCTTTAGTCAGGTGTAAATCGTAAACAATCGAAAAAAGCTAATGGGTACACAAAAATTTAAGAAATAAATTACGCAGCAAAATAATAAGTACACATTAAGACACAGATCTCTGAATTTAAAGTCACTATTTTGTTTGGTTATATTATAGAATACTTGTGTAACCCTTTACAACACAATCCCATCTTTTAATGATCCCGAGAAATAAAGATTTTGAAAACATTGAGGGAAAAGGAGAAAATGCTGATAACCAGCATTTTCTCCTTTTTCCACAATGCTTTCTACCCTGTCAGGAGTAAATTTCATCATTTTAATTTCCACATGTAACATGTCGTCTGCAAATGCTTTCATAGACAAATCTAAAATTGTGTCGTCATGTAAAGAGTTTATGCCACAAATGACGTTATCTCGGGATTTACTTTCTGTCGCGGCAGTATATTTTGTTGACAGTAATTCGCCCAGCACTTCCGGTTAAACACAGTAAAAGCTGGTTTAAACCTTGCTAATGACAACAGCCTTTTCGGTGAAAAAGGCATAAATATGGATTAGAAAGACCTATCAGAGCCAGTATTTTTTCCCCCCCAAAAAATAGAAAAAGGTACGTTCACATACAGAAGCCCGTACCGTTTGCTCGCACGTGTATGTACGTATGTGATATCGCACATACTTTCACAATAAAGACAGGAAAGGGGATGGGGTAGAATAGGTGGAAGTCACATACAATGATTTGAAGGAGGAATAAATTTTAACCAAACCCTCCAGCTTCATTTTATAACAGCAAAACTTTAAGACAAATCTTTCAGGCAGCACACAATCCCGCAAAAAGTCTTTTTTACAATATTGGCTCCCGATGTAAAGTAAAACCACGATGATAGCCGGATGATGGTAATGACATTCTAGAAATAAATCTCGCGTCACTTTGAAGATTCTTGAAAGTAAGGCTGAGAGCACAATTTATAAGTTGGTGAATGTGGACTCAGACTGCACGCACTGTGCAGTCAGAGCCCGTACTCACCGACCATTCTAGATTTCATTCATTGTCAAAATCTAGATTTTGAAAGTAACACAGGTTCTGATTGGCTGAACCATTCGGTTCAGCCAATCAGAAGTTGTGGTACTTTCAATTTTAGAAAATACTCGAAAATAAGACTAAGAATGTTCTTGAGAATGGTCTGTGAACCCTGATCTTGAATCAACGTTGTGCTCCAGAGCACATTCATTTGCGCTTAGCAGTAGCCTGGTGGTCAAATGCCCTAGAGAGGTTACAATAATTGCCATGACTTTGTTGGCTTATAAGATTTGTTAGATAGCCGTGATTTGATTTCGTTGATACACTAATCGAATGCATATTGACCATTTTTCTTTCTACGACCAGGGTCAGATGGTCAAGCTATCAAGACCATCCTTCTGTGACAATTTGTGCTTGACAATGTCATTGTCCATTCCTCTAGCGACGTTAACTCAAGTCAACAAACTGACCGCCGGCTATCTTCATTGAAAGCGGATCATTGATACGGTACACGTATTCCAAAGTGTCTCGAAGACAGATTCTGAGATAGTGAAAGATAAGAATTACGATCACCATTGGCTTTTGATTTTACGAGAGTGTTGCTTTAACTTTAAATATGTGTGAGAAAAAAATTGTTCCACCATTCAGGCGCCATACGCGAAACCAGGATGCTGACAGCATCCATAGATCAAGATCAGACTTGTACAGGACGTGCCGTATGATCTTGGTACTGTACATGATATATCGCTTTTTCAGGAGAACGCGTCTATTACCTTTCAAAATATTATTTTATTTTGCAACAAAAAAGGGGTCAAGATTTAGCTGTTCGACGCTTTGAAAAGACTCTTCAGCACTTTTATAACATGATTCCCTGGTGTCATCTCGTTCATTACAGCTGTATCGAGCCGCTACTGGAAACAACAGCGTCTCGCGTTAACTGAACAGTGTTTATCGGCATTGTTTGAAAGCTTTTTTTGATTCCGGCAGCTCAGGGACTCGGGTTCGAGTCACTTTGACGTCATTTTATATGATTTTTTTTTAACATTTTATTATCATCATTATTGTGATTATTGTTTAATACTATTATTTCGTTTCATTTCACCAGTCTAAGATTAAGCAGTTACATAAAGGATATTTCTGAAGCCACTCGTGAAAATATTACCGATGATGTTCACGAGATGAAATTAATTTCGATCTTTCATGGAAAAAAAACAACAACAAATATTTTATTTATTTCTAAGCCCCCCCCTTTTGTTATTGTTGTTGTTGTTGTTGTTTTCATCAAAATCCAGCACAGTTGTTTTCGGTAATTCCCCGTGGCGTACCCTGTCCACACAGCAACACATTACGATATTACGTACAGCGCTAGAAATGTAGGGTAAATGCCCGTAAATTACGTTATATTTCCGTTTTGTTGAATGGCACGTACTTTTTACCTAGGTGACTAGTGCGCGGGAACTACTGTTTCGGCCTTAAATTGAAGAGTTAGAATATATGAAATAAGTATTTTTCACTGGTCGTAACTATGAAATATCAAACCATATTCCACCATTATTTCTCGATAAACTACCGAAAAACATGAAAAAAGTTTCGATAATTGTACTTTGCCAGATATTATACATATTCAAAAGAAATAAAAGTGTCAAGATTTAGCTGTAATTTGCTTTAAAACGATTATGCAGCACTATAATAGCATGACTCCCTGGTGTTTCCTTGTTCAATTCAGCTGTATTTAAACATGTATTTTTAACTGCTGTATCGAACCACTACAGGAAACAATAGCACCTCACGTTAATTGAACAGTATTTCTCGTTATTTTTTGGAAGCTTTTTGATACCGGTGGAAGAAAGACAAGAGGGAGTTCTAATTACTGTGACTTCATTTTTTTTTTACTGTTTTTATGTTATTTTTCGTTCTTTTATGTTTTGTAATTTTTTGTGTGTTTTGTATCATTCTTCTATATTTTGTTTCATTACCCATGTAAGATTAAACACTTATGCTAAGATGAAAGTACCACGCCGATTATAAGAATTCTGTAAAAGAAAAAATATGGGGGAGGTGGTTAAATTTCAGTTGTTCGCATGTCGCTGTAATAAGACTCTGCAGCAGTTATTTAGCACAATAAAACTGTATTTACATTTCTGACCGCTGTATCGAACCACTAGAGGAAACAATAGCACCTCACGTTAATTGAACAATATTTCTCGTCATTGTTTGAAAGCATTTCAGTCAGGATGTTTCCATACAGGCGGAACTTAAAGTGTTTATGTTATTGACCATCGTCTCCTTAACCATTTACCACATGGCAGAACTTCGACTGGTCCATATTGAATGAATTTACAGACAACAATTCAGATGGTTTTTTTAACCTTTATTTGCCACGTCCATTGAAATATGAGGGTCGTGGCCATCCCTCATTACCTTATAGTTTAATAAAACGCATATATATATACGTGTATTTAAATATCCAAACATACGTATGTATACACAAACAGACAAAAAATAGAGCGTTTATACTTACATTCAAATGTTTATCAAATGGTATGATGTGTCTATGAATATGTAGAAAACTTTGTGGAAAAAAGGAGGAAATGCTGGTTACCAGCATTTCCTCCTTTTTCCACAATGTTTTCAAAAACCTTCTTTCCCAGGAAGGTTAAATATCGAGATTGTGTGGTAAAAGATTAACCCCTTCCTTACCGTACACGACTCTTGAAGCTTTTGTGGACAGTGTAGATCAGAGCTCAGACTGCACAGAACACGTTATCATTTCTGTTTTAAACAGGAATCGCCACAAAATACGGACAGTGTAGGTCCAAGATCAGACCGCAAGTTCTTTGCAGTCTGGTCTTGAATCTACAATGTCTGCAAAAAAGACGTTATAATTTTGCATCGAGCATTAAGAGTTGGCATGCTCGCTTGGATATACAAGCATTAGATATGTTTACCGTTATCATCAGAATCAAAGTCTCGTTGTTAACGGTTTTATACCTTAACTGCTCACCACAAAACAGAATTTTGGATTTGTCCAAATTCAAAGAATTCCAAACGACAAATTAGTTGTGGCCTAAGTTATGAGATTTGTCTTTAAAAGTGTGCAAAGCTATATGGGAAAAGGAAAACAGCTTATTAACTAGTATTTACTCCTTTTCCCATGATGTTTTCAAATGTCTTTTTTATTAGGTTCGTCAAAACTCAGGAATGTGTAGGAAAGAGTTGATTACAGTTCTGAATAAACTAAATGAACTTTTCTTACTTTTTTTGTTAAGAAAAAGTGACTAGAAGTATAGATCGCAGATCAGGCTGCAAGTAAAGGTGCTTATTTAAAGAGCTATAAAACCTCATCCATCAAAATCCTTCGGTACTTTGATTTTTGGCATAGCTTTATAAGCTGGCTTTTGACCAACTTCTTGGTACTAGAGGCATTTTGCGGACCCATTAATGATATCAATGTACAAGGGTTGCAACCGTTAATTGTTTCTTCGCGGTGCTTATCCCTACCTTAGCGAACAGAAATGATAGGGACAATTCCTGTCCTTGTATTAACCCGTCTCCTGTTAAATAAATAGAATAAAACTTTCACGCACATAGTAAAAACCCGAATCATAATGTTGTTGAAACTTATCTTTTGGAGAAAAATATCTTCTTATCGGAAAGTGTAGATTCAAGATCAGACTGCATGTTCTGTGCAGTCTGATCTGATCTACACTCTCCGCAAAATGTCAGTGAGTCACGCTTAGCAGCTAAAGGGTTAATTGGCTATGTATCCAATGCGTTACTCTATGTAATCCGTTACTGTGCAGTCTATATGTATTTTCAGTCACCATTTTTTAAAGCAAGTACTCCTTTTCCAACAATGAGCTCGAGTATCATCTTATCTTGAAAAATATTTGGAGCTTAACTTTTTCCTTTTCAACAATATGCACAAGTATGAGAAAATAAAAGGGGGGCAATTGCTGGCGAGGTTATTTTTCATTATTTCTCTCCACATTTGAGCTACAAGAGTTTCAGTATTCATAAGTAAGGACCTCTTACGCCCTTAAACCTCTTTTTTAAAGATCTTTCTGGTTCTGTCGATCCCATATTCGAACTTATATCTAAGATAACAACACCAGAGTGCTAAGGCTTGACTCGAATAAACTAATAATTCAAACAAACTTGTGGTCCAGCTCAAATTTACAGTACATTTGGTTTTTATATTTATATTTCGAACCTTTGATTTCTGGATCAATATTTTCAAGCAATGTAAACTGCATTCTTCGTCTAACGAGAAAAAAAATCATTCATTATGCTTAAAACATTAAGAGCTAGTTTAAACTTACTATCTTACATCGTTTTTTGAAAGAATTTCTTACAACTGATATAAATCACTCTCGATGAATCCTTCTTGGAAACCCTAACCAGTACTAGCACCGTGATGTGAGTGATTCCAAAGGTATATAACTCGCATATAACGGTATTCAAATTAGCGACTTTTGTTGTTAAAGACCGGCTCTCTACAACCACGCAAGTGTCCGCCACAGTATTGTGGAAGCATTAAGAGTTGACATACTCGCTTTGGTATACAGCCATTAGACATGTTTAACCTCATAACTAGCTCCAATTATCCTTGCCCCTGCTTACTCAATCTAACAATTTTCTAAACATGTATTACATTTGATGAAAAACCTATTTTTCGATCTTTCATATTATCGCTAAATACTGCTCAACAAAACTACTTTTCAGGACTTTGAGCACTTTGATTAACTCTACGACCAAATATCAGACTCATCAACATTCAAAGCATTTGCAGAAAAAATATATCAACTGTTTCTCAGATGATTAGATATGTCGTGAAAAGGATAAAAACATTGTGGAAAAAAAAGAAAGCTGGTTACGAGCGTTTTCTCCTTTACCCACAAAGGGCTCCTTCTTAAGGGTCGTTATAACTCGGGACTGTGTGTTAAAGGGATAAAAAAAAAATCTTTCTTTTTTTTTTCTTGTTCGGCTACGTTAGAAAAAAACATAGGAGCGCTCAAGATGAAGTCGCAACTAAAGATGATTACGTGAAAACCCTCACAAGACAGGAATTGTCCGCAATACAATCACGATCTACAAATACAATGTGACAGTCTTATATCTACCGTAAATAAACCAGAATGAAAGGCGCTCCACTGCAAGATTTTCTTTTATATCAATCGTTGATGTAAGTACTAGAGCCCTTTGCCGAGAAGTTGCGTGTTTCAACGATCCTGATGGACATGGCTTTAGAAAATATTGTGGGAAAAGGAGAAAAATGCTGGTAAACAGCATTTTCTCCTTTTCCCACAAGGTTTTCTTTCTCCTCTTTCACTGCCAAATCTCATTATTTGGGACATAATTAAATTGTCGAATTCAAAATCTTTAAATTTGGATGAACATAAAATTTTGATGATTAACAAAAAGTTAATACTGGAAGGCTTGGAGTTAAAGATCCTATACAGAAAAGATAACCCTTAGAGCGAAGAAGGCTACTAACAGACATTTTGGGTCTATAAATAAGACTAAAATAATTCTTAACATCAAGGTTGCTTTTCATCAAAATATCGCAGCAAAATGATCACTGTGATCTTGGTTTTCACTTGCCGCAAAGGCAGCTGAAGTTGTGAAAGGTACTTCCTAGACTAAGACTAAGTTTCCTGTCATCTTACTTTATAAGTTGTGAAAGGTTGGTTGATCAGTTGATCAAATCTCTCGGCTATATCATGTAGTGATATATTCATCTACATCTTACATTTCTTCGCCCGAAATTGACCGGTTTTCTGCTCTTAAAATCATAACACCCTACTTGTTATTGCATTTTTTTTAATGACTTTACTAATTTCGATTGAAGTTTCCGCGGACAGATTGACAAATCTAACGTTGCTGTAGTGATTTTTGTTGTCGTGGATATGAAGAATTTCATGGACGCACCATATTTACAATCATGTGACTAAAAGCAACTTATAGGGCACCCTAATGGGATTCGCGTAGCATCGCCTTTCATCGCCGGCTAAGACTCGGGTAATCCGTAATCGATCGGCCGATAGACGCTGCTTCCCCGCATCGATTACGGATTACCCGAGTCTTAGCCGAATCCGTACGATTTTGACAATGAAAGGTGATGTTACACGAATCCCATTAGGGTGTATCCTTAATGGAAACATTTCTCATACATTCGGCCTCGTGTCCCTCGGCTGTATGACGATGGGTGATATGCCCTACATGGTACATTTCTTCGCCGGAAAAACACCGCTGTACAGGTTTTTTTTTTAATTGCAAGGCTCCACTTTTAAAAATAAAACGAGTGTCACAATATTCTATCGAAATATTTCTAAATACATTTCCATGGACGAACAGCTTTTACATTCAATTTTTAACGTGGTCTGTCAATTTCGTTGGCAGATTCACCGACAGGTTGGTACATGTGAATAACTTTGAACACTGTGGTTTATGTTGACTTTGTTAATATCGATTTACATGGGCGCTGTTCATGTGTCAAAGCATGTGGCTGACAGTACTTCAAAACGGACCCTTGATACGAACGACGTTAAATGTTACGAAATCGACCGAGTTGTGCCGAGGGTTGGCTGAGAAGTTTTGCCTCAGCTCACCCAATAACATCACAAGAAATATTGTAACATTAATGTTGTGCTGAGAATTATTCAGAGAGGTGAAATTTCAAACATAAGGCAAATGCACTCAAGACTTACTCTGCAAATTGAATTGGAGTCAATGTCCCACGTGTTTGTGTTACGATAGAATATTTGTCAAAATTAAAGGGACAGTGTCTCAGAATTCCTACCTTGGTAAGAACATTGGGACAGTTTTACGTTCGTTCGGGGACGCAGGCCGTTTTGTTTTTCAAAGTCAGACGCCGGATTTGATTAGAAAGCGAAGGAACTCCTTTATTTTTGCAACAGACCTTGAACGCTATTTTCTAAAAAAAACAGAAACATAAACCACAGAATGTCTAGACATACATAGCTAATTATGATCATTCTGTCTTAACCCTTACGCTGCTAAGTGCGACTCACTGACCTTTTGCGGACAGTGTAGATCAAGATCAGACTGCACAGAACGTGCAGTCTGATCTTTGATCTACACTGTCCGATAAGGACATATTTTGAAATAGCCACCTTTGGGTTTTTAATATCGGCTCAAAATTTTCAGGATAAGGTTTAATTTCCCAGTGTACTAATCATCTAAACAATGGGTTACATTACATTGTCTAGAACTTAACGTTTTCCCAGACGACAAAATGTTAGACTCCTCCAAATTGAAAGTATTTGCAGACGACAAAATTAACATGGTTCAAATGATACGATTTGTCTCTGAAGAGGTAGGAAAAAGTGTGCGAAAAAAGGAAAATACTTGTAATCAGCATTGTCCCAGGGTCATGAAAACATGAGATTGTTTGGTTTTGGGTTAAGATACTAAGAGGTGTATAAACCAACCATTCTTAATTGCATTAATTTCTCATTCTTATTGTCAAGAATTGCCTGCACGAACCCAATTTCTGATTGGCTAAATGATATGGTTAAGAAGTTCAAATCATGAAAATAAAACCAAAAATATTAAAACGGGACCATAAGTTTGTTTCGAATTACTAGTTCATTCGAACCAAGCTCTGGTGCCCCATCAGTTACTCTCAGGGTTTTTAGTTCGAATATGGGATGAACAAAAAAAAAAGTACTTTTCCTTAGGACTCTTGAAAGTCATTGCAACAGGATTTATTCTATGTTCATTGCTGACTATGGTTCGATTTCGATTATAAATCAGTGAATGTTTGTTTGGGAAAGCAGCTAGTGGCTTCAGAAGAGTCTTGTTCGTGGAACTAGTGGAACTAGTTAAAGAAATTCCAGGAACGCAAGGATATTAGATGTAAGCAAATACTGCAGTCTAGTTCCACCGGACATGGGGAAGGGGCCGTGCGGTAGCTCAGTCGGTAACGTATAGGTCTTGAAACCAAGGGATTGCTAGTTCTAATCCCCAGCTCGGCCAATTCTTTCCGAGAAGTGATGATAGCTATTCCTACAGGATTCATTCCTTATTCACCGCTGCTCATTGTTTCTGACGATGGTCATGTGGGACACCAGCCAGAGGCTTTGAAAGAATATTGTGCGAAGTAATGGTTTAAAGAACCCACCAGAAAAGCACGGATAGGGGCCCAGGCCGTTGGAAAATAACTGATATTATTATGGTGAAAACGGTATTAAAGACCATAGACAGAAACATAGAAACAGGACATGGGGGCACTGCCCCAATGGGCCCTACAGGAGGTGAAGGACCCTAGACCCCACTTCGACTATCGCTCAATCAACCTCCCACTTTTATCCTTACTGAAACCTCTGTATTTGCGTTTTCATGGAACTATTTAAAGAAACCACAGGAACGCAAAGTTAGGTGATATAGACAAATACTGCAGTCTGAAAAAGGCAGCTTCACTGGCAGCCTCCTATGTACCTTCTTATCAACAACAGGTAACACGCAGTAATACAGGGTAGATATCTATCCGGTTCGAGATTTCATGAGATGACCGAAGACTTAGACATTTAAATTGTGATACTGCTTATTTACAAAGATAGTCCTTATCACAAAAGATCAAATTTTTCAACGAGTTTGATGAAATGATCCTGGTCAAAATAATAATTTTGTCATAAAATTTTAGCCGAAGATAGAATTACCCTGTTATTCTAAAACAGAAATTGAGACATTCTGTAACGCACAATCTGATTGGTGCATATGACAACAGCTGCCATCGATAAATCGGACATTACCTGTTGTATGGTTACGGGAGATACAACGGGTACCAGTTTAAAAAAGCAGTATGCATAATTCAAGCAACATGTCCATCCATTTCAATTTTTTTTTCGCCGCAAAATGATTTATTGCTAGCTTTAGAACAGCATAGTCAATGCAAGCAACAAGCCTATTTTACCCCTAAAGCTCCTAAGAGCGACTCGCTGACCTTTGGCGGACAGTGCAGATCAAGATCAGACTGCACAGAACGTGCAGTCCGATCTTGGATCTACACTGTCCGATAAGGAGTAGAAAACCCTGTGGAAAAAGAAAAAATGCTGGTAACTAGCATTTTCCTCTTTTTTTCACAATGTTTTCGAAAACCCTTTTTCTCTTCGGTTTGTTAAACACAAGACTATGCGATAAAATACTTAAAACACTCCCACCTGCAAGTAACTTTCCGTTGCACGCTGCTATTTAAAAACATTCTGGCAAAAGACGAAATCACCTGTTTGTCACAGCGTTCTTAAAGATACATATATACTCATTTTCAGCCAGTTTTCAGTCAGTTTCTAACCCATTTTACCCTTATTTTATGAAGCTATAATCATATTGTATCTTCATGCCAAATGTTGTCCCTGCATGACGACTGCAAGGTTTCACAGATTACGACGGTGAGAAAATGCATTTCATGTTTTGAAGGCCTTCAAAGCAATCTCTGTTGTTGTTTTCATTTTTAAATGAGGACAAATATCTTTTCTATCCCTTTGACCATGTACTCGTATATTGATAATTTATCTTTTTTTATCTGAACCATTCTACACACTTCCTAGGTTTAACAGCGGTTTTTTTTTCTCTCTCTCTCTCTCTCTCTGGCTGCAAGGATGTATCTTTAAATGTATTACTGTATCAGATATTAAATAAAAATGACTATTCATACTTTACAAGGATATTTCCAAACTCGCCTTTTGCCATTTTCTTTCAAGAGGTGAGGGACTTAAACCGTATTTTCGTGAAATTCCAATAAGCTTCTTTCACACTGATTTAGAAGCAAATTAAGCCCTTTGGCGGGCTCAGTGTGAGTCTTAGAAACGGATACTCTGGAATACATCTTACTGTTTTTTAAATAGCTTTATGAAATTTAACCCTTTACCACACAATGACGACTTTTAACACCCCTGATAGAGAAGGCTTTTGAAAACATTGTTGGAAAAGGAGAAAATGCTGGTAACCAACAATGTTTTCTACCCTATCAAAGAAAAATCATTTCATATGATCCATATTGAAACTGTCATCTGCAAATGCTTTCAATTCGGACAGGTCTAAAATTTGTCGTGTGGTAAAGGCTTAACCCAGTGACAATGTCAGGCAACGAAAAATCTTATGTCAGTTGGAAAGAGGCCTCCGGCCCATGATACATAATTGTATTACATTTGAGCCGTGCTCTGGCTAAAGGGGACTTAATGCATCTCCGTCATGCATAATACCAAGCAGGTCATCACATAATGATGGACCCATGAAGTCCTTTTTTTCCGAACAATGGACTGGATCTGGAGGTAGAATGGTCCTTTGCCTTGCAGAAAATTGACCAGTGGCAAAAAGTTTTGACCCATGCCAGCCTGCGCGGACTGCGCAGGCTGACATGGGTCGATACTTTTTGCAAAAGCATTAAGCCCCCTTTTCACAGAGCATGCCTCATTTACATGTAGGCCTAGTAATGTAATAATACCTGTAGTCAGAGTCTCGGTACTGATTTAGGCAATATAATACATTTACTTCGGAACATATTTCACAGTTTCAGAGGGCTAGCAGATATCTACTGTACCATTTTTAAGAGAAGGTGGCAAGAAGAAATTACTGCTTGTTTTTCAAGAGTCCGGCGGCTTTAAGATGAAGAAAGTCGTCATACAGGGAAAAAGTATTAATCATGTCAGACATAAGCATAGTATTTGGATATCTTATAAGGTCTTCAGCGCTTTCAGCTCAATAGACAAACCTTGTAGCTTTTGCAGACGGCATAGATCAAGATCAGACTGCACAGAACGTGCAGTCTGATCTTGGATCTATACCGTCCGCTTGTATAGTCAGGACTGTCAGTTAAAAATCTTTTCTGAGTTTCAGTGATTTTATTTTCAGCCGTCGTAAGAGATCGAGTTTATATTATATTTGGTGCTAAAAGAGTAAGGACCGCAGCGGAAATTAAAATGTTAGAATTTAAGATGACAATCTTCGCAGAATTGTGTGTGGCAATTTTTATGATCCTGCGTCTTGTCAATTTCGCTTGAAATGTGACGGTTGATGCAACATTGTTTTTCTCTAGTTTTTTAGACATTTATTCTTGGTTGGTTTATTTCTTAGTTAATTGGTTGGTTTATTAGTTGTTTAATTTATTGGTTGGTTGGTTGATTGATTGGTTGGTTCGTTGCTGGTTGGTTGGTTGGTTGGTTGGTTTATTGTATCATTTTCAACATTATTTCAGTTATATCGCGGCGCACCATGCACATATCTTTTCCTGGAGTTTCTTTAACCAGTGCTTCGAACCATATTCTTCCAAAGGCATTGGCTTCTTTTCTACATAACCCTTGTTGAAGCAATGATTCAGCGGTGAGAGAGGAATGAGACATGTTGCGATGACTTATCATCAGTGGCAACTTTTGTTGCCGTTCATGCGATTTTCATCCCGTCAAAGCCAAAGACAAAAACATGGCCTCTTTCTACGGCTTAAAATACAGCCCATGGAAACCGAGACTTTGAGCACAATTTAAAATTATTTACTCTGTCTTCAATATTTCGGCTAATGCCTTTTTCAAGAAATATAACATGAAATGAATGCCTTATACATTTTGTGACTATTTTCACACCACCATATTTTTTTCAGAGACTTTGAGGCTTGACTAAAGAAGCGGACGGTATATATCCAAGACCAGCCTGTATGTTATGTGCAGTCTGATCTTATCTACCGGTAATGCTGTCAGCTCAAGTCCATTTTTCACCTATAGCGCTGCATGGAAGGGCAAAGTTCAACTCTAGATTTAAAACCTAAGGACGTGATCGGCTAATACAGACAGCCTGAGCCATTCATCTCTTGAAGTCTGGAATTAAAACAGTATTTTAGGAATGTGAAAAAGGCTTCTAGTCAGTAATATTTATTATGTAAGGTAATGGGTTACTTAACAGGTGGACTCGTTACTCGTCACACATTCGTTTTCTATGCACCAGAGAGAGAAAAGGCTATGATAAATATCATCATGGTGTCTAAAAACAGCATCTCTCGGCTATGTTGATCCTAAACCTGCTAAATATGTAAAATGAACCTTTCAAGATAATAGTAAGAAGCCAAGTTTTGCACTTTCAAAGGTATTCTCTGGGAAATATAGATCCCTATCGGATAGTGCAGATCCAAGATCAGACTGTACGCTCTGTGCAGTCTGGCCTTGATCTACGCTGTCCGCAAAAGGTCTTTGAGTCGCGCACAGCGGCCTAAGGGTCAAAGCAAAATAATGCGTATCTTTAAAGTACGGATACGTTCCATGCACGTTTCCCCCGTACTAGGGGTAAAAACATCTGTTTCCTTCGAAAAACTGTTTGTCTTCCATTTGCGTTTGTATTTGACTACATTTTCTAAGTAAATCGCGAAGCGTGTACAATACAGAAACGTTTGTTAGGCAATATTTGCCCTCCGCTACGTAGAAAACGAACTTTCAATACAATTTTTCGCTCAAAATGGGTCTTTTTTACGTTATTTAAGATATTACCATATAAGGATTCTTTTTATGCAGTTCTTTTTTCGCTTGTTTTGAATTTTGTCAGCCCAGTAATTTTCGTACAATATTTTCATGTCATCTAGATCTTTTCCAAACATAACCATGTTTTATCAGACCGGGAGAAGAGGCTTTAAAAACATTGTTTGATGTGGGGAAAAAAAGGGGAAAACATGCTGGTAATCAGCGTTTTTTGTCTTTTCCGACATATTTTTCTGCCCTTTTCAAGACCAATCCAATTACTTTAGCCACGTTGAATATTTGTTATCTGCAAATTCTTTCAATATGAACAATTCTAAGAACTGGTCGTCTTGTAAAGCATTTACCCTTAGGCTGCCAAGTGCGACTTTGTAGACTTTTGCGGACAGTGTAGATCAAGATCTGACTGCACACAACGTGCAGTCTGATCTTGGATCTACACTGTCCGATACGGTGAGATTTCTCCGACAAGCAAAATTTCTAAAGCGTAAACTACTTTGGTTTGTAATTGGTTTGTATTGGAGTTTAACGCCATTTTAACAGCTTAAGTCATATCATGGCGGTCAGTGACGCATCCATGTGTTTCCTGGCTTTCTCACACAAGCACTGACACATCTTTCTTTCCAAAGCCACTGACTACTTTTCTCATATGCATCAGAGGTGGGAGACGAAAAATTGCGGGAAAGAAAGTTCGCGGCAACCGGGTATCGAACCCGCAACCTGCAGGTCACGAGTCAGATACGCTAACCACTGAGCTACCCGGCCGGGCCGTAAACTACTAGTATGGGATTTCACTGTTGCCTTGAAATCCTTCGTTTAGTTTGTTTGGCTTGCAACACGCGAAAAGGGGCATTTGGACATTTGCGTAAAGTGTCGTCTCGGATCAGCCTGCGCAGTCCGCGCAGGCTAATCCGAGACGGCACTTTACGACTACATTAGATTTTGTTCTTCAGTAGACTTGCGCAAAACAGAAAATTACATAAAAACGGAAAGTGCCGTCTCTGATTAGTATGCGCGGACTGCGCAGTCCGATCCGAGACGACACTTTACGCAAATGTCCGAATGCCCCTTTTCGTGTGTTGCAGGCCATTTAGCAGCTTAAAGATTAACCCTTATCCTGCTCAATAAGTCAAAGGAAACTTTCAAGTCAAAAGTGAAAAACCAGAATAATGCCATTTCAAACTTAATTTTTGGAGAAAAATATCTCCTTATCGGACAGTGTAGATCTAAGATCAGACTGCAGCTTCTGTGCAGTCTGATCTTGATCTACACAGTCCACAAATGGTCAGTGAGTCGCGTCTAGCAGCCTAAGAGTTAAGATCCACAGGATATTCTACAGTAAGACATGAAGATCGGATAAGAAAGAATGACATAGGATATATATCTGTGAGCGAGTCTTCAATTCCGTAAACCGTAATTAGGTTCGTTAAGTCGACTTCGATAGTTACTGTGAGATTGACAGGCCTTTGCTTTCTAATTCTGGCTGGAGGTTCTTTTTTTCTTTCCAAGAAAAAAAAAGGTTGGGTTTTACTGCTAAACAGTTGGAACCTTAAGCATGAGAGCAGTCATACCGAACTCCAAAAATGTTTCTTATCACTAAAATTAAGATGGCAAACATTTGATAAAGAATAAGAAGTGTGAAAGAAGAAAAAGTATATATGTATTATAACAATGGCTTTTCCTTACACTAATGCAGAGATAAGTTTAGATTTCGCGGAAAAAAATGTAAATGTTAATATTTGTAGGAATTTCACATAATCTACAGCACGAGTCGATTATGTGGGATCAAATTCAAACGGGTACGATGACGTCATGTCTTTTTTGATAGAACAGGGCAGAGTCACCGATTGGAAAACTTTGACCAGCTCCAGTAGCGCAAATGATACCATGGGACTTGTGAACATCAAATCTCAGGCCACTTGAGGATGTTGTTCGATCCCCACGGGCGGCCGCCTGAAATTACTAAGACGTCTTTCGGATGAGACGTTTTACCTAGGTCCTTTGTGACGGTGCTATACACCAAGCACGTGAAAGAACCAGGCGTAACTTAGGACTAGTTTCGTCCTGCATCTTGCACTATCCCCCGTAATATAACTAACAGCCTTATAGGGGCGTTGCCCATATTGGCAACCGGTAAATAAATGAAATTCAATTAAACAAATTCAAAACCACCAAAACCTCAACATACCACCTTCGTAAGATGTAAAATTCCATACAGAAATTGACTGGTCAATCTAGTCACGCGAGTTTGGTGTCTTAATACACGTATGGACAAGAGGGGGTTTCTTGCCTACGGTGTATGTTGGTGGGTAGATGGATGGATGGAATCTATAAGTTTAATGCCGTTTTCAACAATATTTCAGTTATATGGCGGAGGCCAGTACACCTATCCAAGCATTCCTGGAGTTTCTGTAACCAGTGCTTCGCACAATATTCTTCTCAAGCCACTGGCTGCTTTCTCATATAACAATCGTTGAAACAATGATCAGCATTGAGAGAGGAATGAATCATGATTAATCCTCGAAAGGAAATGGCCGAGCTTTGGATTCGAGCCGGTGACCTCCTCTTATCAATTCCTGTAAGCTACTGACAGCGCAACCGGGGCTTGACACATGTAGGTATAAATAAGACAAGTAACTAAAAAGGGCTAGCCGATGACCTCATCAATTCCTGTAAGCTACTGACAGCGCAACCTGGGCTTGACACATGTAGGTATAAATAAGACAAGTAACTAAAAGGGGATAGCCGATGACCTCATCAATTCCTGTAAGCTACTGACAGCGCAACTGGGGCTTGACACATGTAGGTATACATAAGACAAGTAACTAAAAAGCGCTAGCCAATGACCTCAATTCAATTCCGCTGTGTTAAGACTGATTTCTTTTCGTTTGATTTTATTGGCTACATGAAGTCTCGATCGAAAGCTGCTAACTGTATCAAATGATAAAGCTCCATGTGGCCTGCAACACGCGAAAAGGGGCATTCGGACATTTGCGTAAAGTGTCGTCTCGGATCAGCCTGCGCAGTCCGCGCAGGCTAATCCGAGACGGCACTTCACGACTACATTAAATTTTGTGCTACAGTAGACTTGCGCAAAACAGAAAATTACATAAAAACGGAAAGTGTCGTCTCGGATTAGCCTGCGCGGATTGTGCAGGCTGATCCGAAACGACACTTTACGCAAATGTCCGAATGCCCTTTTTCGCGTGTTGCTTGCCAGATTATAATTTCGACTTTAAAATTCTGTTCCTCGGCAAGTTTCATCGCATCGGACAGTGAAGATCAAAGGTCAGGCTGCAAGTTCTTCATAGCCTAATCTAGATCGTCGTTGTCCGCAAAAGCACTTTGAGTATCGCACAGAAGTGTATGAATCAAAGGAAAATAAGCGGAAGGATGACATATATCAAGGTTTGGACAACAGATGACAAATGCCGTAGACGGAAAGAAGCTGTCATTTGCAGTCCTGATCGTAAAATATCGAAGCTTCATCGTACATTATACAAGCTTAACGCTCAATCAGACAACAAAATTTTAGACTCGTCAATATCGATAGCGTTCACAGACGACAAATTTGATGTTTCTCAACTAATTGAAGTCGCGTATGGAAAAAACAGAAAACGTTTTGGGAAAAGGAAAAAAAATGGTGGTTACCAGCATTTTCTCCTTTTCCCACAATGTTTTCATATGGATTCTTCTTCAGGTTTATTAGAACTCAGGATTCTTTGGTAAAGAATCAATCGATGCTTAAACTATGGATATCAGGCACATCAATTTTCTTCCACTGACAGAGGAAAAGGTCAAAGGTCACCGATTAAGATAAAACAAGATTTATTATGACTATTTATTGCTACTTTAGAAATTGATAATGGGTTCGTACCATGATAGGTGCAAAATAGATGAGTAAGTAAGAAAAACCCCTTTTATTCCGATTGCATGACAGCCATCATCCTCGTCATCATCATCATCATCATAATCATCAACAACAACTTCTTTTTCTTCTTCTTCTTCTTCTTCTTCTTCTTCTTATTTTTCTTCTTCTTCTTTCTTTCTGCTATCCCTCCTTCTCTTCCACCTTCTTCTACTTTCTCTTTTGCTAGGCTCAGTGGCTAACACACAAGATCTGAAGCCAAGGCGTCGCTGATTGGAAACCCCAGCTCGACCAATTTCTGTCCGAGGATTGATGGTCATTGCGGCAGGAGTCAATCATCTCTCACCGCTGATAATTGTTTCGTCTATGATCACATGGGAAATCAGCTAGCGGTTTCGAAAGAATATTGTGTAAAGTACCGACAAGAGAAACTCCAGGAAAGCAGGGATAAATGCACTGGATACCGCGATATATATTAGATAATATTGAAAACAGCGTTTTATTCTGAATGGAAACACACAGCTTCTTTCTCAGCATGTCTCATAAAATATCGGATATGAAAATAATAATATTCTATCTGTTCTGTTCTGCTCGAAACACGGGTAGTGTTTGGTGTGCGTTCTCAAAAGACAAGTTAAATTTATGCATTGCTTGCAATGTCCACTTATAATGTTCTATAACAATCCATTACTGCAGCAGTTCATATTTACAAAGCACTCTAAATTGCATTCTTGGTCTAATTCTCTCGAATTATAGCAATTTGGAGAGTAACACAATTTCTGATTGGCTAAACCAAATGGTTTAGCCAATCAGAAAATGCGTTACTTTCCAAATTCAGAATTACACGAAGAAAGCGATTTAAAGAAGTTGGTGTGACGAAAAGTACTCGGCTACAAGACGCAAAAAAAAAAAACCAAGTCAGCATGATGTGGAAATGACTTAATTTATCAACAAAATGAAATACTACAGCAGTAAATTACAAGTTTGTATCCCACTAATAACAGGGACGCAGGTGCAAACAAAATGGAATAATAAGCTAATTATTTTGTTTTTCGGCCTCGTTTTTCAACTTTTGTAACTTAAAGCATATCCTGCCAAACTAATATTGGGGACTATCCCAAAAATAAACTGTAATAAGTTCCATTTGCATTATCCCTTATCCTGCTAAATAGGTGAAATGAAACTTTTAAGTCGATTGTAAAATCCCAAACTTTGCTATTTCAAAGTAATTTGTTGGGGAAAAGTATCTCCTTATCGGACAGTGTGGATCTAAGATCAGACTGCACGTTCTGTGCAATCTGATCTTGATCTACACTGTCCGCAAAAGGTCTTCGAGTCATGCTAAGCAAACTAATGGTTAAATAGCAGGCAGTAGACGTATTTGGTGACGTAAATGTACATATTTTTTCGGATAATTCCATTAATTAAAGGCAAATGATAATATTGGTCATAATATGCATGTCTTATTATAAAAATGATTTTAATCCTTTGGAAACGGCAGAGCGTCAGTTCTTATTGCCAGTAAGAGCGGTCATAATCTGCAAAGGTGGTACACTTTTCTAAAGATTTGTCCGTCCCAGCCTAACCTCCAAACTACCATGGACGCTAATTTCATTTCATGTGCATGTTTCATTGTGCAGTCTGATCTTGATCATCGTGAAATATTTTCTGCTTCAATCTACGTTGGCGGCAAGGCACCGTAGGCCTCCCCTTCCCCCCCCCCCCCCCCACACACACCCAATCCCCATAAATCTGATGCTCACGAAACCCCAGGAAGGACGTGAATTAATGAGCTGTCTCCGTGGTAAGACCAAAAACCCGTGGAAAGAGACGTAAAGAACTATTAAAACGAATAAATCAAAAACATGACAGCAGATTTTATTTATTTAAAGTGCTCTGTTGTCATCACAAATTAGATCAATGAAAAAAAAAAAAGATTCTGGGTTTGAATTCCATTTCTTGTCGCCTTTACGGTGTAGATTTTGTCGCTAGAATTTATTCAAATGACGTTACGCAAGAGGCGATGCAGTCGTAACTTTATCAATGAATAATAATTACGTCTGTCTTTTCCCCATCCATTTTTATTGCGGTTGTTGATGGAAAACAGCTGCAGTGTCCACAAAACAAGGGGAAAGACAAAGAAATATCTTTAACCCTTAGGCTGCTAAGCGCGACTCACTGACCTTTTTCGGACAGTGTAGATCAAGATCAGACTGCACAGAACGTGCAGTCTGATCTTGGATCTACACTGTCCGATAAGGAGATATTATTCCCCAAACATAACTTTGAAATAGCAATATTTGGATTTTTAATATCGAATTGAAAATTATATTCTAGTTGTTTAGCTGGATAAGGGTTAAAAAAAGACGGCGTAAATTTGCCAGCAAATAGGCATGTGCCCTTTAAGTAAACGTGTACATTTCTTACCATAGGGGCCCTTAGAATAAACATGTCTACACTGTTGACCAATCACAAATTTCTATCCATTTATTTGTAATCAGTACCGTAAAGTAGGCTACGCCGAAAAATGGGTAAGTGGATAGAATTACATAAACAAGTTCTGAACAGTTATGTGCAATCCGTTCTGAACAGTTATGTGCAATCATTACAAACCTAACGATTTCAACTAAAGATAGTTCCCAAGAACACTGCGATATTACAGTAATGCCAAAGAATGTAATGATTTTTTTCGAGGAAAAATGTCTTTGATACTCGGCTTTATCACAGTGCTGACTCACTTTTACCGGCTTACCTTGACTACGATTTAGATAACTGAACTATGCAACTTGATAAGAAAATACCTTCGAACATCAGCTCGCGCAACACTGGTAAAAATAACTTGTATCTCTGCTGTTCTGAGTGCTAACTATGTATATGAGCCATGCTCTGTGAAAAGGGGGCTTGGTGCATCTGCGAAAAGTATCGATCCAGGCTGACCTAGGCCGAAACTTTTTGCTATTGATCCATTTTCTGTATGTCAAAGGACTAGTCTACCTCATGATTCAGTCGGTTGTTAAACAAAATGGATATGATGGATCTATAATTATGTGATGACTTGCCTGGTATAATGCCTCACAGAGATACATTAAGCTCCCTTTTGCCAGAGCTTGGCTCATATACATGTAGCTCTTATACTATGAAACTTTAATTTAGGGTGGGCTCCAGAGTTTTGATTGGCGAAAGCGGTGAATATTCCTGTACTAACAATAAAGTATATGTAAATGTTTCTGTAACGAGTATTTCTGGTTCGAATTTCAAGCTCTGCGAAGTTCTTTCCGAAGGTTGGTGATAGTTATTACGACAGGATTTATTCCACTGTCACTGTTGATCATTGTTTCGATGATGGTCATGTGAAAAAGCAGACAGTGGTTTGGAAAGAATATCGTGCAGCGTAGAACCGTTAAAAGGAACTCCGGGACAGCATAGATATTGGCTGGTGCACCGGGCGCCGCGATTTAAACAAAGATAATGTTGAAAAGGGCGTTAATCACCATCCAAACAAACAAATCTATATATAGTATTTACGGATGATTCCCTCAAACTCATGACAAATCGCTGAATCTCATTTACCCTTTATGATGCTTAGAGCGACTCACTGACCTTTTACGGACAGTGTAGATCAAGATCAGACTGCACAGAACGTGCAGTCTGATCTTGGATCTACACAGTCCGATAAGGAGATACTTTTCTCCAAAAGAATATATTTGAAATAGAATTATTCGGGTTTTTACTATAGGCTTGAAAGTTTGATTTAATTTATTTAGCAGAACAAGGGTTAAATTTTTTCACAGGGCGTGGACAACGCCCTTACCCTTATAAATTGCTTGAATCGTGTTTGGTTGCTTTTATGGACAATGTAGATTCAGATCAGGCTGCATAGAACATGCAGTCTAATCTCAGATCTACGCTGTACTTTGATACATATTCTGGCCAAAATAACCTCGAAACCCTTAAAACCTTTAAAAAAAGATCCCCAGTTTTAACGACCTCGAGGAAGAATGCTTCTGAAAATATTGTACGAAAGGGAGAAAATAGTGGTTACCATTTTCTCTTTTTCCGCATTGTTTTCTACTCTTTCAAAAAGGATGCTGTTTCGTTTGAAAAACATTCAATTTTTTCGTCTGCAGACCCTTTCAATTTGTACAAGCCTAAAGCCTTGGTCACACCGAGCTAACGGACGAGTAACGGATAAAAAATCATTTTATCCGTTCGTGTCCGTTCGTATCCGTTTTATGTCCGTTTCTTATCCGGTGAATCCGCTACTTGTCCGGCGATGTCCGGCGATGTCCGTTCCGTCCGGTGGGAAGTTTTGAGCATGTTCAAAACTTTCCACCGGACAAAACGGACAGAGACGTGCAAATGATAAACTTTGGATGCATCTGACAATTTATACCCTCGGCATGTCACGTGACCGGTACGTTCCTCGTACGTTGGTGTTCGGTACATTTCCGTTCATCGTACGTTTTGTCCGGTTCTCATGCGTTGCACTTCCGTTTTATCCGGTACATGTCCCTTACTCGAACGGTGATATCCGTTAATAGACCGTTTATTATCCTGTATATATCCGTTAAACGTGCGTTTTTTCCGTTACACGTGCGGTACTCGTGCGGTCATTGTGTGGCTTCCTCGCTCCACACACCGATCGCGTGAGCCTAGAGCGGCAGAGGAGATGAATTTTGTCACCGGAAAACCAAGTTCTGCATGTTTTTGTCCGTTTCCCCCCCCGTTACATATCCGTTAGCCGGTCTGACCAAGCCTTAAAATTTTTACGTCTAGTCAAGAGTTAAAGGCTAACAACAGCAGTTCTTAACTATTATCCTACTAAATAAGTGAAAGGAAACTTTTAACCTTTTGGCTGCTAATCGTGACTCATTGACCTTTTGCGAACAGTGTAGATCAAGATCAGACTGCACAAAACGTGCAGTCTGATCTTTGATTTACACTGTCCGATACGGCAGTTTCTTTCCGGTGAAATCAACTTTGAAATCGTAATGTTTGGGTTTGTACTGTTGAGACGAAACTTTCTTTTCATTTATTTAGCAGTTTAAGGGTTCAACCGATAGTAAAAACATAAATTTTACTATTTTAAAGATATCTTTTGGGGAAAAAAATATGTCCTTATCGGACAGTGTAGATCCAAGATCAGACTGCACGTTCTGTGCAGTCTGATCTTGATCTACACTGTCCGCAAAAGGTCCTTGAGTCGCGCTTAGCAGCCTGAGTCTTACTGAAATTTCTTTCTCGGAACACTTGAGGCTTTAACTCTTTTTCAAACGACAAAATTTTCGACCTTTCCAAATTCATAGGATTTGCAGACGACATATTAAATGTAGCTCAAACTATGAGAATTGCTATTGAAAGGATTGCAAACATTGTGCAAAAGGGAGAGAATCCTGGTTACCTACATTTTCTCCTTTTCCCACAATGTTTTCAAAGGAAGCCGTTTTCCACACGATCGTTTAAAACATGCCAGTGTGCTGTTAGGGTGTTAAGAAAAAGTGGCGGGCCTTACGTTTCATTTTTGTCGCCTTTACGGTGTAGATTTTGTCGCTAGAATTTATTCAAATGACTTCGCAAGAAGTGATGCAGTCGTAACTTTATCAATGAATAATAATTACGTCTGTCTTTTCCTCTTCCAATTTGCTTTTATACCTTCACAAGAGATTGGAGAGAGAGAGAGAGAGGGGGGGGGGGGGAAGAGAGAGGAGCAGTGTCCATCATAGAGTGGACTCAGGGCAGCAGCTGCCTAGGCAACGCTCACAAGAAATGACAGACAACAGACAAAACAATCACGTGGCGTAAATTAGCCCGTTGTCATTTACAACAAATGTTTAAAGAGCCATGCTCTGTGATAATGGGATTTAATGCAACTGCAAAAAGTATCGGCCCATGTCAGCCTGCGCAGTCCGCGCAGGCTGACCTGGGTCAAAATATTTTGCTATTGCTCAATTTTATGCATCTCAAAGGACCAGTTTACCTCATGATTCAGTTCATTTTTAGTTAAAATGGATATATGGATCAAGAATTACGTGATGACTTGCGTGGTTACAATGCATCACGGAGAGACGTTAAACCACCTTTTGCCAGAGCACGGCTCATAATTTGTAACGGTATAAAGCAGTAATGTGTTATGCAGTAAAATTACAGTTATAGAATGCAGCAAAAAAACTGGATTGAAATCCAGTAAAATTACAGTTATAGAATGCAGCAAAAAACTGGATTGTTGTGCAGTAAAATTGCAGTAATAGACTGCAGCAAAAAACTGGATTGTTATGCAGTAAAATTACAATTATAGAATGCAGCAAAAAAAAAATGGATTGTTATGCAGTAAAATTACAGTTATAGAATGCAGCAAAAAAAAAAACCTGGATTGTTTAATTTTAATTTTACTGCATAACAGAAGTTAAATAAGCTACTGTCGCTTCTTATGCCTCCTGCCTACAATACAAAGAATATAACATAGAATATTTACTGCCGTGTACCGAAAAGGGCAGCAACCATCTCGTATATACCATCTTAATTCAGTTTTCAAGACTGATCTAAATTTTATAGTAATTTGGTTTACCAGATCATAAGTTGCTTTACATTCTAAAACTACCCTAAAATAAGACTAAGAATGAAGTTTTCAGTCGTTCGTGAATAAGGTCCCAAGTTACGCAAGCGCAGACAGTTACCTACGTGAGCTAAACCTAGAACTTGGTACCAAATGGCAACGCCATTAAGGTAATCGTTTAGATTGTGTAATGTTTGTGTTAGATGTTCTTGTAAAGCAATTAACTGATATCCGTCTTGTTGGTCACATGATCGATGGAAACTCACTGAAATGCTTCGTCAGTTCATAATGCGCTGTACTTGTGTTTTATTGAGTACTTTGGCGTGAAATATCCTTGACGTGTTCGATAAATGTTCTTTAAGCCTCCACTCCTTACCAGACGACAAAATGAAAGATTTGTTTTTGTCGAAAGCATTTGCAAACGATAACTTTATTGTGGCCTAAATGGTGGGATTATCTGTAAAATGGAGCGAACAGCGGACAAAAGGAAAGCGATAGTTACCAGCATTTTCTCCTTTTTCAAAGTATCTTTTCCAAGGGGAAAAATTAGGACCGTTTTGTGCCGTGTTAAAGTTTTTACTTATGCCGTTACCTTTTACAGAGGGCGTCGGGTAGTAGCAGAGTACAACTTCAAGCACAGTCCACAAAATGTTATGATGTTTTTGACCGGAAGAGAAGGACGCATTGTCGTCCAAAATTTGTGTTTCGGCAGGGAAAGGTATACAAACAGTTAACCTGGTTTTCTTTTGGACTTTTTTTGCAACCGAAGAGCACAAAGTACTCGAAAAAAATCCAGTATATACTTTGTATTAGTTGCAGCACAGAAACAGCCCAAGCTCATATTCACCAACCACTCTTAAGAAAGTTCTCATTCATATTCTGTAGAATTTTCTGAATTTGAAAGTAACGCAACTTCTGATTGACTAAACCATATGTTGTGTTTAGAAAATTTAGAAAATTCATAAAATCTTGGAGAATAAGACTAAAACGTTCTTAACCCTTTGGCTGCTAAGCGCTGCTCAATGACCTTTTGCGGACAGTGTTGATCAATATCAGACTGCACAGAACATGAAGTCTGATCTTGGATCTACACTGTCCGATAGGGAGATATCTTTTCCCCCAAAATACCTTTGAAAAACCAAAATTTGGGTTTGTAGTCTCGGCTTGGAAGTTTTCATTTCACTTATTTAGCAGGTTAAGGGTTAAGAATGGTTGGGGGAATACGAACTCTGGCAACATGATGCATGGTTTATATGGCCTGCAACACGCGAAAAGGGGCATTCGGACATTTGCGTAAAGTGTCGTCTCGGATTAGCCTGCGCAGTCCGCGCAGGCTAATCCGAGACGGCACTTTCCGTTTGTATGTAATTTTCTGTTTTGCGCAAGTCTACTGTAGAACAAAATCTAATGTAGTCGTAAAGTGCCGTCTCGGATTAGCCTGTGCGGACTGCGCAGGCTGATCCGAGACGACACTTTACGCAAATGTCCGAATGCACCTTTGTCGCGTGTTGCAAGCCATATAGAATCATTTCCTTTCCGTTGCAAGGAACGGCGGTTCAAGTCAATACCAGAGTGTACTTTTATCCCTTAGTTCATTTTTTTTTATTTGCATCTGTCGTAGAACATGATTTGAGTGATCTGTGCGTATTAGACAAATTATCTAAATTGAATTTTTTTTTTCCCTACTGTTCGCAAAATTATTATAATCCTATCTTTCTATGCATATAAACTAAGTAAGACATCTTAATCTCAATTTATAGCTTCTCCAGCTTTTATTCAATACTTTATGCTGAGACAAGGTACCAGGTATGGTGGCATATTTCTGCCACGAAATACGAGATAGCTATCATGATAATTTTACAAAACTATCGCGATAAATTAAAGTTTCCTGGAAATTTTATCGAAGTAGTGAAAAGTTTCCTGAAAAAAATATCACGATAAACTTAATATTTTAACGCAAAATTTCTCAATCGTGCACGAAGCTGACATGCAAGATAAAATTATTAGTTCTACCTGTTTCTCGATATCTATAAATAGAAAATTTATCATTTGGATGAACTCGGTAGTTTTTGACTTCACAAGACTGCAGTAAGTAAAAGTTCGAATAATTAATAATTGTATCTGCATTGGTAAGTTTTGACAAGACTCAAAATGAACTGAAGTCTGTAAAATCACAAAGACGACTCGAAATGCCTCCTACGAACACTTTAAAAAACTATTCAGGGAAAAGGAGAATTCATAAGGTTGTAGACGAAGATGTTCCGAAACCGTATCTAGTTATAGATACCGTGAATGTCAGTTATGGGCACGAAAGAAAAAAAAATCATGATAACAGGTAGAATTATCGCGATATTTTTAACGTGAAAATTTTTATCATCTAGATAATATTTCCAGGAAACTTTTTTTCATCACGATAGTTTTCTAAAATTAACATGATAGCTATCTCGTATCTCGCGGCAGAAATATGCCACCATAACCAGGTTCAACATGAACGTAATGTTATGGTTGACAGGTTTAACAGGAAGTACAAATAAAGTGCCACCTATTGACTGTATGTTGTTCAACATTAATGTAAATACATTTGTTTACATTCCGTCATCAACCTGTTAGCACCTTGTGACAACGTCACTTCCCTTTATAGAAACTATGCTTGACCTTCCTGCAGTTGACGTTTTCGGGGAAACACACATTTTTTTTTTCGAAGTTCTTGCCTCACCTCATATTGTTCTCGGTCTATATTAACAATCCATCCTTAACCCCTAGGCTGCTAAGCGTGACTCACTGACCTTTTGCGGACAGTGTAGATCAAGATCAGACTGCACAGAACGTGCAGTCTGATCTTGGATCTACACTGTCCGATAAGGAGACATCTTTCTCTCAAAAACACCCTTGAAATAGAAAAATTTGTTGTTTTTTTTAACTATCGGATTGAAAGTTTCATGTTAGTTATTGAGCAGGATAAGGGTTAATAACAGTCTTAGTCTAATGGTCAAGATTTTTTTTTTTTAATTGAAAAGTAACTCAATATCTAATTAGCTTACTCAAAATGGTTTAGCCAATCAAATATTGCGTTATTTCTAAATCTGGACTAAGACCAGATTGCAATTAGAATAATTGTTTAATACGGCCCCAATAGTATTCAATGGTTTCCTAGCTATCAAGAGAGTTTTTATACTCCTACAACTAGCTCGCGCTGTCACTATACAAATATGAACCCCCAAAGAAAGTTTTGGTGGATTTTTTGGAAACTACCTCATTATGAGGAAAAATAACCTGAAAGTATAGGTGAGGGGATTCCCTAATTTGACAGCATCGTCTACTTCAAAGGTGGTATATCAAATACAGTAAATATCAAACGGTGACTACCGAGGCCATCAAGGCAGATAAAGGACAATTTATTGTTACGTTTTATTACTACGCACTGTAGAAGGCCCTTCCGTTTACAGTGCTACGGTCTCCAATATTTAGATTAGGTGACTCTTTATTGCCGTATTGAGGAGAAATATCTCTCGAAACCTCACACCATACTATTATGAAAACCTTTTTTTGTATGTGTGCGTTCTGGCAAGTTCAGTGGGATGAGGCTACAAGAAATACATGGAAAGCGAGGTCTCTTTCCCTTTTTAGACTCATGACCCCTTGAAATAGATTGCAGCTTTGAAACTTTAAAACCAAGATATGGCTAGTGACTATGGAAGATTTTATATATGAATAAATGTGACAGCGCTGCACGAATTTTGTCCTTTTGACTCTTTGCTTTCAAAATTGGCCTTCTGCAAGACTTTACATGCCATCTGTCAATGTTACTGTGTTAAATGGCAGTTGTATGTTACTTCGTGGAGTATTCCTATATTCTCTTCTGTAGCTGGGTCGTTATGGCGTTGGATTCGCGAGTGTCCTATGACAAGGCACTTAAGGACTCCAGCAAAATTCTTTTAAAATACCCACAAAAGTAAGTGAAACGTTGCCATATTTAGCAATTAAAGTGGCGCGAAACTAAATACAAGGAATTCACCAATTATTGACCATCATGTTGGTACTCTTATTGTAGTCAAGGTATTTTCTTGCTTTTTGTCTACAATTTGTCCAGGGCTCGAATTCACCAACCATTCTTAAGTACATTCATGGTCTTACACAACTTCTGATTGGTTTAGTCAATCAGGAGTTGTGTTACTTTCAAATTAAGAATATTCTTGAGAATGGTTGGTGAATACGGACCTAGATTGATCGCTTAAGATGTTACTCCCTGCTTTTTGCTACATTGAAAATGGTGTGAAACTCATTATCGTTGACCCTCTGCAGTACTTTTATTCGCAAACCCATAGCGGTGCTATTTTAATTTGTTCTTCTATTATTTTTAATAAGATATAATACCAGTGCTCTACAGAAGCAATTAGAAAAATCACCTCAATCGAATGAAAATTTTTGCTGTTCCACCTCAGGCGAAATATGAAAAATCGCAGTGAAAAAAGGTCCTTTTATTCCATGCTTTCCGGTAGGTTATCGAGAAATATCGGTGAAAATTTTTTCGATATTTCATGGTTACGACCAGTGAAAAATACCGAATTTTATATTCTAACTCTTCAATTGAAGGCGGAAACAGTTGTTCCCGCGCACTAGTTACCTAGGTAAAATGCGCGTGCCTCACAACCAGATGGAAATATGACGTAATTTACCTTACATTTCTCGCGCTTTACGCAATATTGTAATGCGTTGCTATGTGGAGGGGGTACGCCACGGGGAATAACCGAAAAGAACTGTACTGGATTTTGATTAAGTTCCCCCCCCCCCCCAAAGGGTTAAAAGCATGAAATAAATAGAATATTTGGGGTTTTTTTTATTTCGGTGAAAGATCGAAATTTATTTCATCTCGTGAACATCATCGATAATATTTTCACGAGTGGCTGCGCCAAAAAAATATCCTCTATTTATTTGTGGTTGTGGTCACAGGCACAGAATAGCCCCCAAAGAAATACTAAACTTGCACACAGTTTCCCTAGAAATCATCTAATCAACACTAGAAACACTCTTGATACCTAAACTTCCACTATCTCTGATAAAATAGTGCAGAAGAAGTGCTTGTGGAAAAATTTTCAAAGGGACTGCTTTCGATACGACGACCCGGAAGCACTACTACGATCCGAAAGCACTTCGGGCTGGTGTGTTACCTTAGGCTCTTAGTACAACTACGATCATGTAGCACCTCAGAGTGGTGTGTAACCTTAACCACTTTATACCAAGAATCCGTCCATGGTAGTGTATTTAAACATCATTTAAACAAATCAAAAATTGCAAAACAAAACAAAATGTTTGAGCCATGCTCTGTCAAAAAAGAGAGGGGCTTGATGTATTTGCATAAAGTATGGACCCAGATCAGCCTGCGCAGTCCGCGCAGGCGGACCTGGGTCCATACTTTTTGCTACTGGTAAATTTTCTGCTTGTCAAAGGACCAGTGTACCTCCAGATTCAGCCTACTGTTATACAAAGTGGATTTTATGGATGCATAATGATACGATGACCTGCTTGGTATCACGGAGATGCATTAAGCCCCTTTTTGCCAGTGCATGACTCACTTATTTTTCTTAGCCAGTCGGGAGTGTAGTTTTCAAATTAAATATCAGAGCATACGAACCTGTCGGCTACATGCGAAACCTATTTTAGATAGATTTCATAACAACTTCTATCAAATGCCATATCAAATATTGAATTACATCCTTTGTCTCGACCTAAAAGTTATGGATGATTCTTCGAATAAGGAATATAAGAACTCGCTAGCTAGATGCGAACCAAATTAAGGTACATACGAACCTATATTGTAGACATATTTCATAATGATTTTATCACTCGTCAGATCAAATATTAAATTACAGGTCTGTATACCACTGTCTCAAGAGAACAGATGTTGCAGTTATGATATCGTTATCCCTCTCAGCGCTATAGTCGAAAAAGGGCTCTTGCAGACTGTACAGGTCAAGATCAGACTGCACAGAACGAACTTAAGCCATCGAAAATCGTTGAGTTTATATATTTGATGCTTAGGGAGCTCATCGATATTCTGTGTTTCGCATTGACGTCATTTGCAGTCAGAGTAGCCTAAGATCTGACTGCAGGTACAACTTTCGTAAAGTCTGATCTTATTTAGATCTCTTCGATACTCAATGAGTAGTTTGAGCCTTGCCTTATCCGATTTTAACACTTTACATCACGACACATTTTTTTACTTCTTCAAATTGAGACACAATTCAGTGTGACTAAAATGATGGATTTATGCTAAAAAAGGGTAGGAAAAATTGTGATAAAAGAAGAAAATGCTGGCACAGTGTTGCTAATTTCATAAGACACCATTAAACAGCTTATTAACTGCAATTATTTACTAATAATTGTTAGAGATTTCATACGAGGGAAGTAATTATGTTCATCTATAAATACATAAATATTTCCTTGTTTAAGTCAAGTTTATGTGCTTGCATCGTAAATAAAGGGTTGCCGACAGGGATATAAGACCCACACGTACACCCTTGGGTATCTTTGTTTTGCCACCAACAATCATTGGTGAATTTTGCAGGAATTTTGCAGAATGTGTAGAAGTAGATCAGCCCACATGCATAACCAATTCAATATTGGTTTACTCTATCCGCTCCTCAATCAAATGTTTTGCACAGTCACATGATCCCTATTAAATGCAAAAAAAAAAGAATAAAAACTTTTGTGATTGTTAAAAATGTAAATTCTGGAGAAAATGATTTAACGATCAGTTCCCTAAACAAGGACATTCTATCAAAAAGGCAGTTTTTAGAGTAGTACAGGTAACCCCCCAAAAAAAATCAAATGAAGTCCATTATCTTTTTTTTTCTTTGCTCACCTGAGCACAAAGCGCTCAAGGTGAGATTTTGTGATCGTGCTGTGTCCCTCGGGTTTGTTCCCCGAACGCTTACTCCTATAAGATAACATTGGGGATTAGGAGGGTCTACTTGGGGAATAGTTGTGATGCTAAACTACAGGTAAATAGCATCTATTTAACAATAAAAATTGATAAAAGGCTAGATTTATATTCCATTTAACTTTATTCATAAAAATAATGAATAGAAAAATTGTCTAGTTAATCATGAATAATTAAACATATTATAGCTCAAATGATGGAATTATCAATAATGGTTTAGAAAACATTGTAGAAAAAGGAGTAAATGTTTTTGTCACATTTTCCCACAATGTTTTCAAAAGGCTTCTTCTTCAGAAAACTAAAGTTTGTGTGGTAAAGAGTTAATTGAACATATGATTGCTCAAATGATGGCATTATTCGGAGGTTTAGAAAACATTGTGGAAAAAAGGAAAAAATGCTTTTCTCTTTACCCCACAATGTTTTCAAAAGGCTTCTTACTATTTCAAGCCTTACAAATGACAACATCAGTTCCTACCTATACTAGTACAATTATAAATATCAGTACCCCTCAGTAGGCCCCCTAATCCCCCCTCCAAGATAGGTGTTAAGTAAATCTGGTAGGCGTTCAGAGAACACACCGTCCCTCGTATGTCGTCTGTCGTGTGCGTCGTCCAGGCGTGTACAGTGTGCACTCTAGAGGCCATATTTCACTTCAGTATTCATAAAACTTGGTCAGAATAATGGGCCATGTCAGATCAAAAAGTAGATTACTTGGCCAAACCTTAGAAAAACATTCTGTGTACTCTAGAGGCAACAGTTGTAGTCAAGTACTCATGAAACTTGTTTAGAATGTTTGTCTTGATACCTCAAAAAATTTCGAGATCGGGTCACGACGGGTCGGGTCAATTAGTAGGTCACTGGAACTAATCTTTGAAAGACTTGTTGTGAACCATAGAGGTCACATTTTCAGTCCAATACTCATTAAACTTTGTCAGAATATTTTTCTTGGTAATTTCTCGGTCAAGTTTGAAATTCGGTCACGTCGGGTCAAAAGTAGGTCACTGGGACTAATTTTTGATAAAAAACTTGGTGTACCCTCAAGGTCACATTTTCAGTCCAACACTTATGAAACTTGGTAAGAATGTTGGTCTTGATATCTCGAACAATTTTGAGATTGGGTTACGTCAGATCAAAAAGAGGTCTCGGAAGAAATTTTCGAAAAACCATAGGTGCACTCTAGAGGCCACATTTTCAATCTAATACTGATAAAATTTGGCCAGAATTTTTGTTTTGAAAATATATATTGAAGATATATTTGAAACTTAGTCACATCAGGTCAAAAAATAGGTCACTGTGACTTATCTTAGAAAAACACTATGTGCACTCTAGAGGCCACATTTTCTATCCAATACCCATGAAACTTAGTCAGAATGTTTGTCTTGATGAAATTTCCCATATTTTTAAATTGGGTCATGTTGGGTCAAAAAGTAGGTCAATGGAATGAATCTTAGAAAAACATTGTGTGCACTCTAATAGCCACATTTTCCGTCCAATACTGATGAAACTTGGTCAGAATGTTTTATTTGAAGATATCTCAGACAAGTTCATAATTGGGTCACATAATGTTGTAAAGTAGGTCTCTGGGACAAGTCTTGGAAAAACCTTGTGTGCACTCTAGAGGCTACATTTTCATTCAGAAACTTGTGAAATTTGATCAGAATCTTTGTCCTGGTAATATCTTGATCAAGGTTGAATTGGGTCACGTCGGGTCAACAAACAGGTCAGTGACACTCATATGTTTTAAATCATCACAACCAGAATCTCTCCACCTTTATCAGTCCTAGATAACTTTACTCAGGTGAGCGCTTTAGGGCCAATGGCCCTCTCAGAAACGATCGCAAGAACCTGTAACAAATGTTATTATGAATGCCTACCCAACATTGATTTCACAACAAATTTTATCAAATGTCAGATCTAATATTATATTACAAAATCAGTTACCTGCCCGTCAGGCATGTTCTTGACGTATTTACAATTCTTTAATCAGTAAATGCTTTCACTGCTTAATAAATTAGATAAAAGTTTTACGCCGGAAACGAAAATCCTAAGTCATTGGTAAAACCTGTCTTAGTAGCCACCTCGCACCCGACGATAGTCATGCAGGAAAGCAGCCAGTGGCTTGAGAAGAATATTGTACCCATTATGGATGAAAGAAACTCTAGAAAAACATGGATAGATATGCTAGGCAACGCAATATGACTGAAATAGTGTTGGAAAAAGGTATTAGACAGCATACCAATTTTCTAAAATGATCACATGATTTTACCACCATGAGTCAGAATGCTGTCATTTTTGAAAACATCATGGGGGGAAAAGGAAACCGTTGTAACCAGTATTTTCTCCATTTCCCACAATGTTTTTTCTGTCCTAACAAAAGCAAATCCCATCATTTGAGCCGCTTTAATTTATCGCTTGCAAATGTCTGCAATATGGAACAGTCTAAAATTTTCATCGTCTGGTAAAAAGTTAACCGTTAGGCTGCTAGGCGCGACTCACTGACCTTATGCGGGCAGTGTAGATCAAGATCAGACTGCACAGAACGTGCAGTCTGATCTTGGATCTACACTGTCCGACAAGGAGATATTTTTCTCACAAAAAAATAAATTTGAAATAGCATTATTTGAGTTTTTACCATTGACTTTAAAGTTTCATTTAACGTATTTAGCAGAATAGGGGTTAAACAAGTGCGTGATGTAATTACTTGTTAAAAGGGTTTTTTTTTATAAATACTCAATGATTCATACGCGGAAAAAGTTGCCAATCCTCAAATTCAGTGTCATTTATCAATATCATGTAAAACTCGAACAACATTGCTGCGTTCCATTAAATCGTTCAGTGTCAAGTTTTATGAATAGGGCAAAGCCTCAATACGAGCGACATGATTATTTCAATGTAGAGTAACAGTCTAACATCTCAAACAACATGGTAGATCTAGTTATCATGGATTTGTGAGCTCAAACCCTGGCTTTGCCATTAATCATTTTTAGGGTATTTTAAAGCCCATAGTGATATCTAGAATATGATAGATTATGACTTGTACTCATTATTAAATCACCTACTTTTGAAGACATTTCACATACACAGTTTTAAATTGTATGTTTAACAAATAAATATTATATAAAATAAATTTTAAGAAAAACAGAATAAGAATAAACATTCACAATTTTTTTTCCTTACTAAAGGTGAGTACATCTATTAAGAAAAAAAAACATAACACACAGTGTGAAAACTTGATGTATAAAATTTAAAGTAATTGTATTCCTCTAATCTGCAAAGGCCCGCAGAATAAACAGGTCCATATTTTTTACCAATCGCAATTTAGATCAACTGTTTTTGCATTCGAGAACTATACATAGAAGAATGTTAAAACCCAGACTTCGCAGCTTTGCGGAAATAAACGAAACACTTTCGTAAATAGATAACAATCTCTGATGCTACAAACGAAATATCCAAGCCCTATTCTTTATGGTGTCAGAGAGAAAGACTGATATTTTTCCACATATGACACTTTATCGCCACAAACACCACCCACCGTTGCGGGGCAAATTTTAACTCTACCACACAATCCCAAGATTTTACGACCCGATCAAAAATGTCTCTTTTGAAAACATGGTGGGAAAAGGAGAAAATGCTGGTAACCAGCATTTTCTCCTTTTCCAACTATGTTTTCTAGCCCAAAAAAATAAAAAACACATCTTTTGAGCTACCTTTAAATTGTCGTCTGCCAATGCTTTGAATTCTAATAAACCCAAAATTTAATTACATTTTGTCTTTTGGCAAAGAGTTTACGCCAGGGCCGGCAATTTCTGATTGGCTGAATCATTACCGATTGGCTTAACTAAATGGTTCAACCAATCAGAAACTGCGTTACTTTGAAATTTTGAACATTCTTGAGAATAAGACTAAGAATGACAGTAGGAATGGTTGATGTCATAATTTTGGCCACGTGATTTCATACATGAGGACACGTGTATTTAAATTTTTCCCCTTAAAAAAAATCCTGGCGTCAAAATCGGCCTGCTGGTCGTTATTTAAACAACCTTGTTGGGATGATGAAACAAATAAAATAACAACAATCTCAGTCATGTGGATCTAGACAAGGAGGTTTTTATATATATAATCAAGTAAAACATGACTTTTTTGTGATCCCCCTCAGTAGGACCACCTTTGACCCCCACAGGTTTTACCCTTTGACAGCTAAAAGTGCCTCAAGGTGCTTTTGCAGACAGTGTAGATCCAAGGTTTGACTGATCAGAACATGCAGTCTGATCTTGGATCACTGCTGTCCGATGCGATGAGATTTTTCAAACAATAAGAACTTTGAAATCGATAAATTTCTGGGGATTTGACGAATCGAGTGGAAGATTTCATTTAGCCTTTTACCAAACAGTCCTGAGTATTAACGATTCTGAAGAAAATGGTGTTTGAAAACATTTGTGGGAAAAGGAGAAAATGCTGGAAACCAGCATTTTCTCCTTTTCCCACAATGATTTCTACTCTACCAAACCCAGACGCTATTATTTACCCTAATTTAACAAATAGTCTTCAAATCGTTTTACTTTCGAGAAGTCTAAATTTGTGTTATCAGATGAAGGGTACTGGGTTAATTCGAACTTTGACAAAAGGACCATGATACAAGATATCAACACTCTAGGCATACTGCTTCATGTATAAAACATAACTTTGAAAAATAAAGTACTCTCTATATATCTTTGTAAAACAGTTGACCACCACGGTAAGGCAATACTTGACCACAGGGACATCAAATGTAATCCATTTTATCAGCTTTAGTAAAGGACTAATACATATGGAAACGTAAAGAAAAGTATCAAAGTTCTTGGACTTCTGATATTGGACAGGAAAAAGCTTTTTCGTGGACAAAGTATCGAAAAGTTTGACCCATCCGAAAAAAGTGGGTCTTCGTTCGAATAACTGTTTCACTGACCGAAATTTCTTTCTCCAACCTTTGGAGTCACAATTGAAAAAAATAAAAGACGAGTCAATTCGGTTCCTTAGTTTCCGAAGTGTGTTTCTAACGATCTCCTTTGACGATGGTTATGTTGGAAAGCAGCCCCAGTGGTTTGTGAAGAATATGTACGAAGCACTAGTCAAACAAACCGCAGGAAAGCATGGATAGGTGCATTGGCTGCCACGCTATAACTAAAATGATGTTGAAAATGACGTTAAACACCATACAAACAAACATAATTGTCTCCCCTTCGCAGTATTTGTCTAGTTTGTCTCATTTGCCCATTCCTGCGACTTACTAGTCGTGACAATTGGGGGACAGTGGGGAATGGACTTATTTATGTCTGAGAAAGACTTATTTATACTTCATTTCTTAAAGGGTTTATGTCTTGCAGAGATACCCCGTGTCCATGCCGTATAATGTTGAGTAACTTATTCATCTTTAACTCTTCACAATACGTCAAAATTTTAGACTTGTCCAAATTGAAAACATTAATTTTGCAGACGACAAATTCAGTGTTACTTAAAACATGAAATTTGTAAATTTGTCTTTCATAGGAGAGAAAACAATGTGGGAAAAGGAGAAAATGCTGGTTACCAGCAGAAAACATTGTGGGAAAAGAAGAAAATGCTGTTACCAGCATTTTCTCCTTTTCCCACAATGTTTTCAACAACCACTTTCCTCCTCGTCGTTAAAAGTCGGGACTGTGTGGTAAATGATAAAACTGTTAAATAAGTTAAATGGAAATTTGGGGCCGATACTAAAAACCTAACTGTTACTATTTCAAATTTATTTTTCGGGGAAATGATATTGTCTTAGAGGACACTGTAGATCCAAGATCAGACTGTACCTTCTGTGCAGACTTATCTTGATCTACACAGTCTGCAAAGGTCCTTGAGTCGCACTTAGCAGCTTACGGATTAATTGCGATCTCCTTTCATGGCCCGAAAATATCTATAGCAAAACTGATGATCGGTTCCTTAGTTATTTAATCAGTTTTGACAAAGTACGGGACTAAGTTCAGACTCGTAATGTCAGAATATGACCCACGCTCTGTGAAAAGGGGGCCTTATGCATCTGCAAAAAGTATCAACCCATGTCAGCCTGCGCAGTCCGCGCAGGCTGACTTGGGTCGAAACTTTTTGCTATTTGAACATTTTCTGCATGTCAATGGACCATTCTACCTTCAGACCCAGTCAATTGTCAGAGAAAAAGGATTATGACTTGCTTGGTATAAAGCATCACAGAGAAGCCCCCTTTTGCCAGAGCATGGCTCATATTTAAAGGAAAGAAATGATCGGACTGGAACCCAGGCTATGCAGAGACAGTTTCTCAGTTAAATGCCGAAAAAGCCTTCACGTCGCAAAATTTACCTTTGTTTTAAGAATTGAAAAAAAAACATCATGGGAGAAGGAGAAAATGCTGGTAACCATCATTTCCTCCTTTCTTTACAATGTTTTTGACCATACAAAGACAAAGTCATCATTCATGTGAGCCAGATCAACATCGTCGTCGGTAAATGATTTCAGTTTGGACGAATGTAAACTTATGTCCTCTGATGAAGAATTAAATAATAGGTTAGAGCCAGCCAAAAAATACAGCTATGAATTTGTTTATGCTCTATCAAAAAAGTTATCAATAAATTACTGAACCGTAATTCACTTCAACGTGAAGTTTAAGCTAATTTCATCATATTTTTTTCTTAAACCTTAGAGCACGCAATAAATGAAATGAGACTAGAAAAAAAGACCAAAACATTACAATATCAAGGGGGGTGCCAGACTGTTTTACGAGATACTGTACAGTATGGATGTAAGATCAGACTGCACGTCCTGTGCAGTTTAAATCTAAATTGTGCGAAAAAGGGTAGTCTGATCTTAATCTTAATCTGCCTGCAAAAATAACTCTACTTGTGCTTAGCGCTCTTTGGTTTAATATTTTAAAGTTTCGTTGTAAAATTCTGTGAAATCCGGTTTCAAGTGGACTCGATCTTTCTATGGACTGTAAATTAAATATTCTTGAAATAAAGTCATTGATTAATACAACTTACCTGAAAGTCACACACATATATCCATTAACTTTCCTCCTGAATATGAAAGCATATAACAAAGTTTTTAAAGAATATAAAATGCACTGAAAATTCGTCAATACCCTTGATCCGTTGATGTTTTTTTTTTCACCGTGGTAAGTGTCACAAAATGTTGGTTGAACTACGACCTCTGTTGTTGAAGCCCTAACTAGACAACAAAATGCTCTACTTTCCCAAAATGAAAGCTCTTGCAGACGACAAAGTAAATGTGTCTCAAACGATTGAATATGTGAACGAAAGAGAATAAAACATTGTTGGGAAAAGGAGAAAATGCTGGTTACCAGCATTTTCTCCTTTTCCCGCAATGTTTTTAAAAGCATTCTTCGCCAGGATCGTTTAACATGGGATTATAAGGTAAAGAGTCCAACGTCAAAATGTTGATATTAGTAACGAACAAAAGTGGTAACATTAGGAGCTTTAAATAACTAAGTTCTGAAACTGTAAAGGTCTCCACTGCTGTTGGCCTTTCGATTTTACATTATATATGGCTTGCAACATGCGAAAAGGGGCGTTCGGACATTTGCGTAAAGTGTCGTCTCGGATCAGCCTGCACAGTCCGCGCAGGCTAATCCGAGACGGCACTTTACGACTACACTAGATTTCGTTCTACAGTAGACTTGCACAAAACAGTAAATAAAATAAAAACGGAAAGTGTCGTCTCGGATTAGCCTGCGCGGTCTGCGCAGGCTGATCCGGGACGACGCTTTTCGCAAATGTCCGAATTCCCCTTTTTGCGAGTTGCAGGCCATTATATCGTTAACTCTTTGCCAGATGACAAAATCATAGACTGGTCCATAGTTCAAGCGTTTGCAGACGACAGACTAGAATTTGTCTAAAATGATGGGATTTGTCTTTGAAAGAGTAGAAAACATTGTGGGAAACGGAGAACATTTTGGATGCAAGCATGTTCTCCTTTTAACACAATATTTTTGAAATCTTTTTAAGTTTTGTAAAAACATTGGATCTTACGAACAATGATTCATCACGACGTACAGCAGTAAAAAAAAAAAACGAACTTTTATTAAACTAATATAGTCCTACTTTCAAGTTTTTCGAGTTTTTTTATGTAAAATCTGAAAAATATAATTCGGCTTAAATTGATCGAAAGGTGTTTTACCTAACTTTTAACATGCCATGTACATTGTCTTAGAGATTTACGATTTTTCTGGGTGCATGAAAAATGAAAAAAAAAAACAGGGAAAAAAAATCACTGAAGTGTTTAAAAGTATCAGATATCGCCAACACTTTTTCAATTTTTTTTTTAAACGTTTTTACCAAGTTTTTTTTCGTAAGATGTCATTCAACTTTATTCCGATACTAAGTGACCACTAGCAACACACAAAACAATTCCCAATACTGGTTAAAGTTCCTACAATAATTCCACATGGAATGAGACGCAATATTTAGTTTAACAAGTCCTCTTGAATAACGGCGTAAAGATATGACGGCGAGATTTAATTCCGATGTGAAGTTTTACTACGGAGCGATGAATTTATATCTTCATCAATGAATAACTCATACAATCGATTAGGGTTTTTTTTAACTTCCTATTTTCCCATACTCCTTTTTTTATACATCACGTGACCACCTGTTGACGATTTTTTTTTCTATCAGGGGACCATTTTTGAAAACATTGAGGCAAAAGGAAAAATCTATCGTTACGATCAATTTCTCCTTTTGCCACATTGTTTCGCGAGTACTCTTGTACTAAACTTTAATTCGCGTTGACTTTCCCTAATTTGCATGGGTATTTTCCAAAATAATCTGCTGCGAATTCACTTTAATCCAAAGGCTTCTTAGCGCGACCCAGTTACCTTTTGCGGACACTGCAGATCAAGATCAGACTGCAAAAAACGTGCAGTCTGATCTTGGATCTGCTCTGTCCGATCAGGTGATACTTTTCCCCAAAACATAACAGTAAAAAAGTAATGAGTAAACGCATAACTTATTACAAAAATACGGCAAATGGACAAATGGCCACCGGCCATTTGCCCCCTATAATTAGTGCCACCGAACACGGTTATGGCTGAAAAACAATCAGTCAGTTTGATATTTTAAAGAAATAATGAATATCGGTGGAACCAATGGATGTTCCTTAATGTGTAAAGAAATCGTTGGAAACCCGATGGACGGACGAAAGGACGGACGGACGGACTGCGTATGGCCACATGCATGCTCGGCAGGAAAGATGCTTCTTTCGGGGAGATTAAAAATCCCAAATTTTCATATGTCCTGCAACGCGCGAAAAAGGGCATTCGGACATTTGCGTAAAGTGTCGTCTCGGATCAGCCTGCGCGGACTGCGCAGGCTGATCCGAGACGACACTTTCCGTTTTTATGTAATTTTCTGTCTTTCGCAAGTCTACTAAAGAACAAAATCTAATGTACTCGTAAAGTGCCGTCTCGGATTAGCCTGCGCGGACTGCGCAGGCTTATCCGAGACAACACTTTACGCAAATGTCCGAATGCACCTTTTCGTGTGATGCAAGCCAATTATGCAAACCGTAGCGAACGTACGAAAGTAGAAAAGTGATTCAAACTTGAATAAACTGATCGGGAAAATGTGATAGAGCGAAGGCGGCTTATCAGTTAACTTCACAAGTCGAAATATGGAGCACTTAGGTCATTAAAAAACGATGAAATTTGGAATTCTATTAAATTTAGATTTCTGTTACGATAGAATGCGGAAAACTTTTCACCTGTTCTTTTTATCTGTTTTTTTTTTTAATTTGTTGAATACTATCACTAGTATCTCTTGAAAAAAATGGCAGAGGACTTTAAAAAAATGTAGGCTTGTAAATTATTGAAATATTTTGGAATTATGAAAATCAGGTAAATTATGTAAATTAATCACGGTTTGATATCAAATGCGTGTCCTCGACATTTTCTTCTTATAACTGACCACATTACAGATGTTCTGGATGAAGGACTAATTGCTCGATTCAGCAGTTATTATTATTATTATTATTATTATTATTATTATTTGCTTATGCCATGAACTTTCACGAGTAACTGTGTACTAACCCTTAACCACAGAACGTGCAGTCTGATCTTGTATCTAAAATATCCGATAAGGAGATATTTTTTCTCAAAAAAGAAAAAAAACTAAGTTTGAAATAGCATTATTTTAGTTTTAACCATTGGCTTGAAAGTTTCATTTAACTTATTTCGCAGGATGAGACCTAAAGATACTTTTTCATCTAATGTAATATCACTAATTTGCAAAAGGCGAAACTTCATGAAGACATTCAATATTGTCCGCGATAATTTATTCATTGATTTCTTCATCTAAAATTAAAAAAAAAAATCAGTTTTCGATTAGATATGGAAATGACCTTAGCTCATTGCCCTTTATCAAATTCTAAAAATGATAAAAGAAAAATAGCTGAACATACTGATTTACGTTTTTTTCTTGCCATCTTCATGAAGAACGGAAAATAGATTTTTATCGGCTTGCATGGGAACATAAAGAAAAAATATTTCTTAATTAATGTTCTTTGGCAAAGTACTGTCCCGGCGGAACAGAGAAAAACATGAACGAGTTAGGTGTCGCGCTGACAAGACCAATATACTGTGGAAAGTGGCTTAAAGCACCATTAAATCCAAAACTAATGTTTGTCTCTAAAGTTGCAATATGAATACACGTTATTATTTTGGCAGTGGGTTACTTTCCTAGCATTTACAAATTGTAAATTTTATCTGAAATTACGCCAGTCTATGATCAAAAGCCGCTCAGTCAAAAACATTTGAGCCATGCTCTGGGAAAAGGGGGCTTAATGCATTTGCGAAAAGTATCGACCCATGTCAGCCTGCGCAGTACGCGCAGGCTGACATTGGCCGAAACTTTTCGTTATCTTTAAATTTTCTACATGTCAATGGATCATTCTACCTTTTGATTCAGTCGGCTGTTTCAAAATATGGATTCAATGGATCCATAATCATGTGATGACTTGCTTGGTATAATGTACCACGGAGATGCATTAAGCCCCCTTTTGCCAGAGCATGGCTCAATTACTCTGTAAACAGTTCTATATACATAAAATGGCCTTTCTTAATTTAAAAAAAAAAAAGACTAAAACTTCGCAATTTAAATAGTATTTCTGTCAGAACATTTCACACAATAGCGGAAAGTGTAGATTCAAGATGAGCCTGTACGTTCTGTGCAGTCTTATCTTAATCTACCTTGTCTGCAAAAATCCAGTCTGTCATAAATCTAATCTACAATGTCTCTGAGAAGAACCTAAATTTCGCTTTGTGCTCTTTTGGTTAACATAATTATTCCAACCTCTAATGATCTTTTAACTGTCTGTATTTGACAACTTTCACGATGAAACTGTTCCGACACTTTTTATACGGAATTCGTAGGTATTCCGAAACACACTCGAATGTTCCAGTACCATATACGCTTTCTCTGATAACCGGTACAGAAGTGAAACCGGTTGATCAATCGGTACAGGAATTAGCAAAAGCGCGAGCGACAACGAAAGGTGTGTCACAAAGTATCGGATACGGTAGCAAGCTATACACACGGGAAGGAAACCTCATATTAGACTTCTATGATCGGACATGGATATGGAGATGGACAACGGATGACAGGTTTCAATAAGAGGTTTTCTCAAAGTAACTATGGCATCATGCATACAGGCCAAAGAAAAAGACATCATGGTTAACATACTTTTTAATTCAGCGCTTCTGATACAACTCAATGAACAAAATTTAACTAAGCATCACCATTTTCAGAACTGCTAGTTATGCCTAGCTCCCTCATTATTTTTGGCCTTCTCCTTTTCCACAAAAACATAGCAAAAGTCTTGCTCAGATGAAACATAGTGCTTCTGTTGTTCATGTGGTTGGCATCATTTCCCACATAAGGTTCCATATCTGTGTTGTTTAATGTAGGCATCTCAACAGTAAAAGATGTGATAAATGCATTGATGCCTGGTCTTTACTATACGTCTCGACATTATATACGCTGGCTTACGCTTGCAGAATGGTCGACCCTAAGGGAAAACTAGAATTGAATTGGAATGGCTTTGGGTGCAATAGATGGAAAGAGTCAAAAATATGTAGAAATGGTGAAAATCAATCAAGAACAGTTTTACTTAGGATATCGATGTTATCCCTGTATTCATACCCAGGTTTTCATAAACAATACTCGAATCGTTTGAAATAATTGTAGAGACTGGATTTTTGGGTCATCAGAATGATATCTAACAGATCATACTGATGCAGCAAACTGAACAACAGCTGCCATTTCCTGTTGACTGCATATTGCTCTCGAATGAAATATGATATATCCAAATAGATTTCCAGTCATGACACTTTTCTACAATGCATAGTAGCGTCGGAGAGCGGGAGATGAACGTCGACATGCATGTCTGTTGAACCGATATATTTCACGTAACAGGTTTAAGGTTGAACGCATAAACGCAGAACTTAAAATTTATCGATGCATTAGTTCACTCTGGCAGCATCCAAGACCATTCCTGTCGTAAACTATTCGATTCATTGCAAAAAATGGTATATTGTCGTAAATGTGTTGGACTTATTCTGTGAAAATAAACGTTTCTAATACAGCTGTATGCCTGATTATCATTTTCCTCAAACAAGAGTACCGCATGCTAATGCCAACGCTCGGCTGCAGTTGCTCGATTTTTCGTGAAAAGTCGAAAAAGGGTTGTAACTGTGTCTAAAATACTTTGATGGTTACCTGCCCTTGTTGTATGGGTTCCCCTTTTGATATTGAACAACTTGTCCAAGATTTAGGTAAACATCTTCCGTAATGACAGATATGTTGTAAAATGTCAAAGTTTTGATAATGTCAAAGTTTTGGCTCGATGATAACGCAGACGTTGACGCAGACGACGCCAGGGCTATGACAATACCTCGTCGTTTTCTTCAAAAACAGTCGAGCTAAAAATAATCAATGTAAAAGATCTCAAAGAAAATTTGCAATACGGACTTAGTCATGATTTTGATATAATTGTGACTCGTCACTCATAAAGGGCCCATCTTGGAACTCCGTAAATCAAACAAATGAAGAAGACATCGAAGCCAGTGCAGGTCGATCCGGGTAGCTATTTTTACAGCAACTATTTAGCAAGATAGAATGACCTTTCAACATATAGAAAATCTGCCAAAATTGAAAAGTTTCGACCCTCGTCAGACTGTGCAGTCTGCGCAGTCTGGCGAGGGTCGATAATTTTCGCAGTACCCAAATGATCCCTTTAGGCGTGACGGGTCACTTATGAATGTGTTGAGACAACCCCCGTGTTTTCTCTGTTTTCTGCTATCCATCTCTGTAACCGTGTCCACCCATAACTGTCTATTCAGAGCCAATGGCTCTGACGATAAAATGTTGTGTTGGTTTTCTACACCATGGAAAGTTGTAGAATGTGTACAGTGTTGTCTGAATCATTTGTGCCGTGGGTTGATCGTAGCCGAAATAAAACGTGAAGGACCTAATCTCAAACTGTTATTGCAATAAGATTAGCAAATTAGAGAGAGTTTTGCGTTTCTTAAATTGTGAATTATTGTCTTGAACTTTTCTGTTTGCTGCTGGCAAAGAATTGATAAGAATTAACACAAAACTGACATAAATAAACAATGGCCCCGATTATGTGAGCGGCTCTGAATATGTGGACTGGCTCTAAAAATGTTGATCGGCAGCGATGGATTAGGGCTTCCTTCCAAAAACCTAGTTGTCGGTGACTTTTTTAAGACATACGCTCTGAAGTCCCGTTAATACCATTCACTCCAAAAGTTCAGAAATTCGGTCACGTTTGATCAATCAAATGTATACTTTAACTTTTGGAGTCAAGGGTATTAAGGGGAATACAGAGCGTTAGTGTTAAATAGGTAACCCACAACTACATTAAGAGTTTGAAAGGAAGCCCTAATCCATCGGTGCTGATAAACATTTTCAGGCCGGTCCACATATTCAGAGCCGGCTCACAGGATCGGAGCCATTGTTGAATTATGTCAGTTTTGTGTTAATTCTTATCAATTTAAAGACACAAGAACAACACTTTCTGTAAGGAATTTATATGTATACCGAACTACACCTAAATATCGCAATATTCCACCCAATTTCTCCAATTTCCGGTTCAAGAGTGAAACCGGTTGATCATCTCGTATGTACAGGAATGAATTAAAGTGAGAAGCGGGCTCAAATTTATCAGTTACGATGGATGCTTTTACACACACAACGCTGTATTGGGAAATACGATGATGAACACAATTATTACCTCATGAGGAGACATGCTAAACATCATGGAGAAAGGAATAATCATTTATAAAGACGAGTTCCCATTGTAGTCACGTTTTTTGCATTTACTCATATCTGTGTATTATGTCTGAATTTCATGTTCATTATGGAATACTGCACAAAGACGACTTCAAAGCCAGCTGCTGCAAATTTCTTTATTACAGGTGGAATGATTAAATGCAGTGCATGCTGTGTAATACATTTTTGATGCAATTCAGCCACATTAATTACTGATATACTGGTTATCAAACACAGCGATGAATTTAAAAACATCTGTCAACATAATCCTTAGCTTACCTCCTGAACAGACAGCAACATTGTAGATTCGCCCCTGAAAAAAATGCAGACCTCAGATCAAATGATGGGATTTGTCTTTGAAACGATGAAACAATGTGGAAAAGGATAAAATGCTGGTGATCACCATTTTCTACTTTTCCCACAAGGTTTTCAAAAGAGCTTCTTCCTCGTTGAAAGTCGGATTTGTTTGGTAAAAAAAAAGTTTAAAAAACATACTATTATTCATGCTATTGGAACTTTTTTTATCATCAATATACATGTAGATTAACGGGGAACAAAAAAAAATGATATTTACGATATTATGATTTTTTCCTGTTAATACGTGATCACCAACAGAAAACTTTGTTGGCAGGCAACACTGAAAATATTGTGGCAAAAGGATAATATGTTAATATGAAGAAATGTCTAGAATAAGCTGGAGTAAGAAGTTTTCAACACCGGTTTATTGCAGGACGAAAAAAAGACTGCGTGGGTAATTATTTCATGTTAATTTTCAATATTTTTATAATGATGCATTCAAAGTCGTCCTGCATGGTTTTGTAGAAAAGTGTAGGAGTCATAACCTAGATGCCACAAGTTCGAACCTAACTATGCACTGGGTTTTTCGCTGGAGTGTCCTTCGGCAAGATACCTCACAGCTCAAGCCAAGCACTGGTGACATTCAGGACATACATGAATGTTATTTGAGGTATCGCCGTGATATGACTGAAAAATTGTTGAAAGCGGCTTAAAACACTATTCAGTCAGTCAATCAAACAAAGTCATCTGCTTTGAAAAGATTTGTTGGGGGGGGACGAGTTGAATCCCTTTTGTTCCTCTATCTCGTGGTACTGCGTTCGTTGTAGTTGAGGTGTATGACTACATAAGGGGTCCTGGGTTTGACCCTCGCCTGAGGCGAAAGCTTTTTTGTCGGATTGTCCGTGGTTAGGTACCAGAAAGCCCCAGCAGAGTACTGCAGAAACCGAGAAAACGTATAAATTAAACAGGTGGGCTATCGCTGTGATGTGGAAGAACAAGAGGGCCATAATGGCCCTGTATCGCTCCACTGGCTTTTTAACCCCTTACAAATTAGAGTGTAAATGACCCTGAAAGAGAAGCTTTCGAAAATATTGAGGGAAAAGGACAACATGTTGTCAATCGGTATTTTCTACTTTTCACACATTGTTTCCTATCCTATCAAAGACAGAAACAATCTTTTAAGCTACATTGAATTTGTCTTTTGCAACGGCTTTTAATTTGGTAAAGTTAAAAAAAAAATGTCGTTTCTTAAATGGTAAAATAAATGTATCATGCACTTAATTGGCATTGACAGAGACATACAGCATAAAAAGTCTGTAAGGTAATAAACTTTCTTGGAAATATAACCACCACCTCCACCCCCCACCCCCGTCCAACAAAAAAAAGCCTTATCTGTTTAAATGCAAAGATAATGTCAGTGAATACAAGCAGGTTTATTCATAGGCATGAAAGGTAAAGTTCTGAAAAAAAACTGAATGATAGAAACCTGGGTTTAAATCAAATATTCCACTCATGTGAGCATGACTATTAGCATCAAAATGAATCACTCTCCCTGAAAACAGAACATTATCTATCTAAAAAACTTGAATACCTAATACCAATCATGTAATATTGCAGTTTGGTAATCAAGGGAGGTAAATGGTAACAAACTTTATCATTTATAACAGGAGTTATTTCCCTTGTTAAGTATTTAACTTGAAGTCACTATATAAGCCCATGTAAAACTTGTGACCCCCGTGGTGGGGCCAATTTTGACCCCAGGGCTATAATTTGAAGAAACATGGTAGAGGTCTATTAGATAAAGCTACTAGCCAAATTCGGCAGCCCTGGGCCTTATGGTTTCAGACAAGAAGATTTTCAAAGATTTTCAAATTTTTTCAGTTTTGTTGCCATGGCAACCAGAGTTTTTAAAGGAATCAAATTCTTTCAAAAAATTCGAAAGAGGACCATGGCAGGATAATTTCTGTGAAGTTTCATCAAAATTGTGTGGGTAGTTTCAGAGAAGAAGATGTTTGAAATGAAAGTTAATACACGCACGGACGAACGGACGCACGGACGGCCATGACATAAGCCCGCTGGCCAGTGGAGCTAAATATAGCGTTATTTTAAAGGCAGAGTGAAATGCCATTCATTCAGTCACCAAACTTTTTACCGGGCATCCAAATTTAGGCTTGTCCAAACTGTAACGATTTAATAAGATTGGACTTTGGAATGGTGGGAAAGCCTTGTTGGAAAAGAAGAAAGTGCTGGTAACAAGCATTTTCTCCTCTTCCTACGATGTTATCTGAAGCCTATCCCCCAGGATTGTTAAGCATCGGACTGTTCGGCAAAGAGTTGAATGTAATCCTCCCAACTGATTACACACACATAATTGGCTTGCAACACGCGAAAAGGGGCATTCGGACATTTGCGTAAAGTGTCGTCTCGGATTAGCCTGCGCAGTCCGCACAGGCTAATCCGAGAGGGCACTTTACGACTACATTAGATTTTTTCCTACAGTAGACCTGTGTGAAACAGACAATTACATAAAAAACGGAAAGTGTCGTTTCGGATTAGCCTGCGCGGACTGCGCAGGCTGATCCGAGACGACACTTTACGCAAATGTCCGAATCTCCGTTTTCACGTGTTGCAATCCATATATAAGCCACGCTCTGACGAAAGAAGGCTTACGGCATCTCCGTGATGCATTATATCAAGCAAGCCATCAAATACTTATGGTTTGATAGTATTCACTTTTTTTGACAACCGACTTGATCACGAGGTACACTGGTCCTTGTACATACAGAAAATTGACCGATTGCGAAACGTTTCGGCCCAGGTCAGCCCGCGCGGACTGCGCAGGCTGACCTGGGTCGATACTTTTCGCAGATGCATTAAGCCCCCTTTTCACAGTGCATGGCTCATATATTGAGCAACAGAAGTTGTGCGTCTGTTACGATCATCGTTACACCGTGCAGCGTAACAGCTGGTGTGAAGTCACATCTTGCCTGTTATGAAAACCAACATGTCATGGGCTTGGTGTCTTTTAACGCCGTTTTCAAGCAGTTGCTTTCATTAGCCAGTTGCTTCTTTCCCAACTGTGTTTTCTGTAATGTTTAAAGATACATTCCTACAGTCAGAGAGAAAAAAAAAAAGGTTGTTAAAGCTCGAAAGTGTGTAGAAAGGCTTAGCTGTGTAAACATAGATAAATTACCAATATATATGGCTTGCAACACACGAAAAGGGGCATTCGGACATTTGCGTAAAGTGTCGTCTCGGATCAGCCTGCGCAGTCCGCGCAGGCTAATCCGAGACGGCACTTTCCGTTTTTATGTAATTTTCTGTTTTGCGCATGTCTACTGAAGGACAAAATCTAATGCAGTGGTAAAGTGCCGTCTCGGATTAGCCTGCGCGGACTGCGCAGGCTGATCAGAGACGACACTTTACGCAAATATCCGAATGCCCCTTTTCGCGTGTTGCAGGCCATATGGTGTAAGGGATAGAAAAACACAAGGGAGTTGTCCTCATTTAAAATCGGAAACAACACCACCGATTGCTTTTAAGGTCTCTGTAACATGAAACGCATTTTCTATTCGTCGTAATCTATGCAACCTTGCAGCCGTCAGGGGCAACATTTGGCATGAAGACACAAGAATGATTATAGTTTCATAAAATATGGATGAAACATGTTAAAAAGTGGCTAAAAACTGCCTGAAAACGAGTATATAATGTATCTTTAAACTGTGACAGTATTTTCGTCTACGTGGTAGGCTGCACAAGTTCTGGTGATCTGACAATAACCTGTGCAGCAATAGAGAGGTGGTGAAAATTTAACCCTTTACCGAATAACAAAATTTTAGACAAGTCTAAATTGAAAGTATTTGAAGGCGACATATAAAGTATGGTTCAAATACATGTACTAGGATTGGAATTTTAAAGGATTGAAAACATTGTGGGAAAATCAGAAAATGCTGGTTAACAGTATTCTCCTTTTTCCACAATGTTTTCAACAGGTTTCTTTCTCAGGGTCATTAAATCACAGGGTTGTTTGGTAAAAGGTTAAAACGGCTGATGTTTTCAGGGCTGTCGATCACAATTAAAAAGTGATAAGGCTACGGGACGTACAAGGTGTTTCGTTAGGGACTCTGCCCCTAAAGGTGTTCGTGGACCTCATCCGCGAAAAAAGCAGGACAATTCTAATGCAATTTGATACTACATCAAACTCGTTTTTCTGAGAAAAATAGCTCTTTACCGGACAGTGTAAATCAAAGATCAGACTGCACGTTCTGTGCAGTCTGATCTTGATCTAAACTGTCCGCAAAAGGTCAGTGAGCCGCGATTAGCAGCCTAGGGGTTAACCAATATGCTCTGCAAACGTGATCGCTTTTGAAAGCAATTTTGCAAGAGGAGCAGTTGCTGGTGACGGTCAGTTTCGCCTTTTGCCACCATATTTTTACCTGTTTGCTATTCAATAAACTAAAGATTAAAAACTTTTACTCTTGTTGACCACTATCTATTGCTGTATGTATTTAGTTTTTAAAATGGTCTACCGCAAATTTGTTTCCAGCGTAGTGAGATTAAAATGGACAAGGGCAAAGCCGGAAAATGAAAGGAAAGTTGAGCCGTGAGTATTTTGTATTCAAAAACCGGCCGCATCGCCGATGGCAGCCTTGAAGTTTCGAAAATGATAAATCCATTGCAGGTTACATACCGAAGGTCATTAGTTTGTAGTTCTTCATCCTACAACTGCAATTGCTATATTTCTGCATACAATTGTCAAAGTTTTAAGTTCTAAAGAAAACGGAGCCATTTTTTGAGAATCAACTTAATCAAAATATTCGTAAATGCTTTTTTTTTTCCAACCGATGAGGAAAGAAAAATACTATTCTCTTGTATTGAATTTCATCCTTTGTTTTACTCCTTACACTTCTATGATTGTCTGGTTCTATAGTTGAAACTCTATCAAAGAACAAATTGTAGACCGGTCCAAATTCAAATAAAATCGAAGACGACAAGCTTGATATGGCTCATATAATGAAATTTGCCTTAGCCCTGTCAGCGGCATAAGCGAAACATGAGTTTTTGTGGACGGCATAGATCAAGATCAGACTGCACAGAAGGTGCAGTCTGATCTTGGATCTATACCGTCCGCTAGATTAGTCAAACATGTTTTATAAAAATCTTTCTGTGTTTCGATGGATTGTATTTTCTGCCGGCGGAAGAGGTCCGGTTTGTAAATTTTGCGCTGAAAGAGTTAGAAAGGATAGAGAGCACTGCGGGAAAATGAGAAAAAGCTCCACTTACCAGAATTCCCTCTTTTCCCCCCGCAATGTTTTCAAAAGCTTACTCTTCAGGGCCTTTAAAACACAGGATTGTTTGGTGAAGGGTTGAAAAATGAGTCCTTGTCGAACTATTCGCTAACTGATTGACCCTGTGTGGCATACTGATACTCAAAGAACAATCTGGTTCAAAAGATAAAATAGTATTTAGTCGAATTTTTGGTGCTTCTGTGGCATATTAACCAGTCTGATATCTGACAACAAGCGACATAATCTGTCTGTACGATTTTTTACTTCCCTACAGTACTAAGTATTTAGATTTCTATGGGTTTTAGTGTGTTATAATGTCAGTACGTAAGTACTCTCTCTCTCTCTCTCTCTCTCTCACAAGAAAGCAAGAAATCTCTCCATATCACTGTACTGTGCATTCTGATCTTGGTCTTCACTGTCCGCAACAGCATCTAGAGTTTTGCGATCGCATATATATTTGCGTTTTTACTCTTAGCCTGTGTATTTTACTTAGCAGTTTAAATCTTTCGCTGCCGACTAAATAGATATTGCTTATTTCGAGGTCTAGAAATAGATTTTTTTTTATTTGAAGCTGATTTTGGTCAAATATTAGCATCATATTGTGGACGGTTTGGATCAAAGTTAAGACTTCAAGTTTTGTGAAGGTTGTCATACGGAAAAGCTATTCAAGGCGACACTGGCAGTAAAAGAGTTAACCCTTTACCACACAATGACGATTTTTAACACCCCTGAAAGAGATGGCTTTTGAAAACATTTTGGGAAAAGGAGAAAATGCTGGTTACCAGCATTTTCTCCTTTTCCCACAATGTTTTCTACCCTATCAAAGAAAACTCATGAGCCACATTGGAACTGTCATCAGCAAATGCTTTCAATTCGGACAGGTCTAAAATCTGGTCGTGTGGTAAAGGGTTAACTCTTTCAGCGCCAAATTTATCAACTCGACCTCTTTCGACGGCTCTAAATACAGGGTGACCCAAAAGAAATGCCACCCATAATACCATTAATAAAATTCACAATCCTTTCTGCAATCCAACCATATTTTGTACAAATGAACTTCAGACTATGCCTGACTTATCCACCAAGTTTCAGCCGCATGAATGTCCAACAGCCTTTGTTTAATCTCCGTTCCATGATATGCTCCAAATGTGCACCTTAGCATTGCAAGCGACATGCAAAATTGTCAAAAACTCTGACACACTCGTCCCTCAGTATTGATTGTTTTGAGTGAACTCAAAGAAAAACATCTTCTGGGGGACAACCCCACCAGAAGATTGTCTGCAGAGGCCTTGGTACCCTCCATCAAGTACACTGCATGGGTTGCAATATCAAAACATGGGATCATCGGTCCCTACTGGTTTGAAGAACAGAATGAACGGTCAATCACAATCAATACTGAGCGCTACCTAGTGGTTGTTAAGAAGTTTTGGGCAGACGAAGAGGTGTTGTGAGGTATGAACAGTGGTTTCAACAGGATGGAGCAACTCCCTAACTTCAAATGACTCGTTGGAATGGCTGCTGGGACACTTTGGTGATCGTCTCATCAGTAGGAGGTGTGATCCTGAATGGGCTTCACACTCACCAGACTTTAAGCCCCCAGATTTATTCCTGTGGGGTTATCTCATGGATAATGTCTATCAGAACAACCCCTAGACTATTTCTGACATGAAGAGGGCCATCACGGCCAAAGTCAGGGCAATACTGAGGGATGAGTGTGTGTCAGAGTTATTGACAATTTTACATGTCGTAATCAGGTGTGCTTGCATCGCAGATGTGCACATTTGGAGCATACCATGGAACGGAGATAAAACGAAGGCTGTTGGACATTCATGGCTGAAACTTGGTGGACACGTCAGGCATAGACTGAAGTTCATTTGTACCAAACATGGTGTGATTGCAGAAAGGATTGTGAATTTTGGTGACGATTTTATGGGTGGCATTTCTTGGGGGTCACCCTGTACAATCCGTTGAAACTTACAAAAATTTTGATTGTATAGGTTTAACTACACAAGCGGACGGCATAGATCAAAGATCAGACTGCACGTTCTTTGCAGTCTGATCTTGATCTATGCCGTCCGCAAAAGTCCTTGTTTTCGCCTATGGCGGCGAAAGGGTTAAAGGCTTAGGCGATTAGAAGATTTCAGAAGATTTTAGTCATGTGACAAGGGAAATAACTATACTTATTTATACTTAGAAATATTTGAGTTATTTTTCCTACATAAATAATATGGTGTCAATACAGATCTATGCTGAAAGGATATTTCCAAAGATAAATATTACACCTCCCTTTGCCTTTTTTCTTTTTAATGAAACACTTTTGCAAAATACTAGATAACTTTTTATCTTATCCCCGTTTCAATGCTAATACTACCTAGCTTTTTTTCCACATGTTTCCTTTATAGTAAATGGCTCATAATTACGAGGCTTGGCTATGCAGAGAAGTTTAAATTTTGTAGAAGAAAATGTGTACGCACTAAATTCTTAACCATTCTTGCAAGTGCTACAGCCATGCAGAGGGAATGACATATAAGGGCATGTTCAGCAAAACACATGTATGTTTGTTTACATGAACAGCTGATGACCTAAATATAGAATTAAATTGACCCTTGACCTATCTTGGATATCGGATAATGCCTTAACTTAGCAACAGTAAAATGAAACTTAAAAGCTTGTCTCTTAAGTGTCCACTTTTTTGTCGAAATTCACTGGAAACAAATTGATGTGAAAAATATAACAAACAAAAAATATAATTTTGATAAAGTAGGAAAATTACAATGGGTGGAGCTTCAAGTCACGTGGGTAAAACGTCACCAAAATATCGCCCAACGTCCGCCATATTTGTTTTTGTTTTGAGCAAGTCCTAGCAGCTGACCATCTTGACGTTTGTGGCCTAGAGAGAGGCATAGGCATGTCGTCTCCAAGTCCAGGGAAACGACGAATGGACACAGATGTTGTCAAACTGTATCCTTTGTAATGTTACAGCTTATGATTTCAAAAAAGAAGCAAGTGTTTCTTGATAGAAGGAAATACGACCGATATGCAATAACTTGCAGGTCAAACTTAGCTGTCAAATTGATATGTAAATTCTACGCAGTTGGAAACACAGCTCCGCTTGGTCCTGCATGAACGAAATTTGCTTGCTTATTTTGTCTGTTTGTTTGTTTTTAAGTAGCAAACATTATAAGTTATGTCGATAGCTTCTCGTCTTTCTTTCCTCGATAGTGTGATTTGCTGGTTTCACAACACAAAAATCTGAAGGAGCTTGCAGGTTTAATTTTACCACGGAACAAAAGTGTGCTCACTGTATGAATCAGTACATGTTACAACTCACAATTGACTTTCCTGTTTTGGACATTGATGTTTTGAAAAAAGCATGGCGAGCATTCCTATTTTTTCTTTCATTTGATATAATCAGGCATGACTTGAAATTACAAAGATCTATTTATAGAAGTTCGTGTATTAATTAATATGTAATGTCACTGTAGTGATAATAGGTAGGGTACATTCCAAGCTGTCAGGGTAACTTGTAGAGCACTGTCTGGTATCAGCCGCACTTCTCACCTTGGAAATTACTTAAGTGGCATTAGAAGTGGTTACAGAGTCCATAGGAGATTGAGGATAGCTCCTCAAGATTCAGAAGGGGAGGGGGTCTAGTGCTAATCTATTGTGTGGATGTCAAGTGGACAGGATAGCTCATTTGCAGAGCGCCGGTCATGTAAGGTAGAGGGTCTGGTTTCAATTCTTGTCCTGACCGTACTCTTTCCCATTGGAAATGACTTTAATACTCTTCTGGTAACAGTGTACATGTTGACTATAGTATCTAGGGTTGTCTCAACTTCCTGAAATCCGTCATTCATTAGCCTGTATTCTCCTATTTTCCAACTCATTATTGTTTAAGAATGATACACACCCCCCTTGATAACCATATTTTGAAAGTACTTAGCAAGAAAAGAACAAAATAAGGTGTACTAGGTTGTACTGACAGTAGTACAAATGTTGAACAATGTTCAACTTAACCTAACTTAACTCCTTACCAAATGACAAAATTTTAGACTGTTCCAAATTGAAAGTATTTGCAGAGGACAAAAAGTGACTCAAAAATCAAAATTTGTTTTGGAGAGGGTAGAAAACATTGTGGGAAAAGGAGAAAATGCTGGTTACCAGCATCTTCTCCTTTTCCCACAATGATTTCAGAAGCCTTCTTTCTCAGAGTCGTTAAAACCCGGGATTGTTTAGTAAAGAGTTAAACCTTTATCGAAAAATCCCAAGGTAAAAGATGTTGAGAAATAAAGCTGATGAAAACATTGAAGAGAAAAAAATGCAGGTAATCAGCATTTTCTCCTTGCCCCATTTTTAGCTCCACTGGCCAAAGGCCAGCGAGCTATTGTCATGGCGTTGTGTCCGTCGTGCGTCCGTCCGTTCGTCCGTGCGTGCGTCCGTAAACTTTTTCTTTAAAAAACTTCTCCTCAGAAACTATTGACTGGATTTTTACCAAATTTCACAGGAATGTTCCTTTGGTGGTCCTCTTTCAAATTTCTTCAAATAATTGTGTTCCATGAAGAATTCTGGTTGCCATGGCAACCAAAGTAAAAAACCTTTAAAAATCTTCTCCTCCCAAACCGCTATTTGGATAGCATTATTATTTTGCAGGAATGTTCCTTAGATACAGGTTTACAGAATTCCTTAAAAAAAAAAAAGATCTGTCAAAAAACATGGCTTTTATGGGAGACTCGTTTTCCTTTTATGGTATAAAGTAAAATCTTTGAAAAATTTCTTCTCTAAAACTATTCATTGGATTTCATTGTTGTTTTGCACGTAAGTTCCTATGGTGGTTGTCTACCAAATTGTTTCTTCAGTGAGCTAAAATGCAGGATTGAATGATAATTGTTAAAAACTTCCTTTCGCCATTATAGAAATATCAGGCCTGTGGAGCGATACAGGCGCTCAAGCGCCTCTAGTGTATCTACCCTTTCAAAGACATTCCCTTGTGTGAGCCACATCCAACATAGGGTTGGCAAATGTTATCACTACAAAGAAGTCTGAAATTTTGTTATTTATGGTAAAGGGTTGAACATTGTTCTTGATGAGTTTGAAGTCATACAAAGCTCAAACATGCTAGAAGTGTCGCATCTAAGCTGCAGCATTGCAGGAATCCCCTAATTTATTAGTTACTGTTCATCAGACTAGAGATTGTCATGTCTTTTAGTTGCAAATCTTCGGTCCATTTTCAGCGTCTATCTTCACAATCACATTGTTGTAACGGTGTGAATAAGGTTAGTATTTCATACATAATGTCAAAAATATTACACTGACTGATTCTTAGATATTGATTTTTATATGGCCTTTTATGCATTATCTTCCGCTAGATGGCATTCTACAAATACACATCTATCTAATTTGGGCATTCTGGGTACAGAGGCAGGCTAATTTTTCAAAACAACAACCGTTACTTTGAATTTCAAAATGAAATAAATGTTTACTCAATAAAACGCTACCTGGTGCAATTCATTCAGCTATGATCAGCTAGCATGTAACCTATGCATCGACCATTTATTAAAACAGCCCCTACATGCTTGGGAGATAGGCTAATAGCTCCGGTACAAGCCCTACTTTTCCCAGGTATACGGGAATTGGTGATGCGCAGACAGGTGGAATCTTCGAAGAATATGACATGCGCAGACAACGGCCTTTTATGTGTCTTGGAGGCTCAAAATGGAGATACTGAGAGGATGCTGGACAAATGCTGGCAAAACAGTCTTGTGGAACATATTTTGTCTTTGCATGATTTTCCTGAATTATGATAATTTGCTTTACAAAACTGACTTAGTTATGTACTGTTTAGAAACATTTGAATTTTGAAACTTTTAGTGTACATACCCCCTAAGTGCCTAAGTTTTTAGCTCACCTGAGCACAAAGTGCTCGAGATGAGCTTTTGTGATAGTGCTGTGTCCTTCATCCATCTTGAAATTTGGTCACGTAGGGTCAAAGAGTCGGTCACTTGGCCAAATTTTAAAAAAAAGTTCTTGTGTGCACTCTAGAGGCTACATTTTCAGTCTGATACTCATAAAACTTGATCAGAATATCTGTCTTGATGATATCTTGGACAGTTTTGAAATTGGGTCATGTAGGGTCAAAAAGTAAGTCAGGGCCGAATCTTAGGAAAAAACCTTTCATGCAGTCTAGAGGCCACATTTTCAGCCTGATACTCATGAAACATGGCCAAAATATTTGTCTTGATGATATATTGGACAAAAAGTAGGTAACTAACACTCATGTGTTTTACATCATCACAACCATGATCTTGTCAGCTTTATCTATTTTAGATGACTTTACTCATGTGAGTGCTTTAGGGCCAATGGCCCTCTTGTTTAGAACACTGGACTAAACGTTCCATTGAAAGAAGATCCATGGTGTAACACTAGATACTGTGGATAGGGGATCAAGCAAAGAGTATTGTAGTGCTGCATTTGTGATGTAACAACAGCACTGCAGGTCAAGAAATTGCAACACGTTTTCAGCGTTTTGCTTTCTTCCTTTGTAAGCCTGTATGAAACGTCATGCTATAATTTCACTTGGAAAAATCTGTCATCAAGTAAAAAGCTCTCTAGGATTCAGGAAAGAAGCTAGATTCACAGAAAAGCCAATTTCGCCAAAAGATAAATTCCTCAAATTTTTCACTGCTGTAGACCTTAACAGATTTCAGTATTGAAAGTAAACATGAAGTAACCATCCTTGGGGGACTCAATGAGTTTATAGTCAAATTTTACGGACCAGCAGGCAGTATGTATATATTTAGATGATACTTTAAAGTTTAAACACATTAACTCCTTAACACTTTATCACACAATCCCGAGTTTTTCAGACCCTGAGAAAGAAAGCTTTTGAAAATGCTGGTTACCAGCATTTTCTCCTTTTTCCATAATGTTGCAAAAGCCTTTTGACCTTAGGGTTGTTAAAACTTGGGGTTGTGTGGTAAAGGATTAATCAACCATTCTAAAGCTCATTTCTGGTCTTATTCTAGAGTTAGAATCAACAAAATTTCGGATTTGCTAAACAATAAGGTTAAGCCAATCATAAATTGTGCTACTATGAACTCCAGAAAATTCTTGAGAGTTAGACTAAGAATGTTATTAAGAATGGTTGGTGAATACAGGGCTTGGAGTAATTGAAAAAAGGCACTGGCCACCAAGGTATAAATGAAATACTGTTGAAATGTCAGGTTATACCAAATGTGTAAACAAATATCTCTTGACTTGTAACCTAGTGGTTGGGAGTTCGATACCAGGTCAAGGCAAACTTTCTTTCCAGCAAATTTTTGCCTCTCTTCCCTGATCAATGTGAAAAAAGCAGTCAGTGGCTTGAAAAGAAATTTGTGTCAGTACTGGTGTTAGGAAGCCAGAAAACACATGCATAGGTACACTTACCGCTGTGATATGACCTAGGCTGCTAAAATGGCGTCAATCTCCAATACAAATAAACAAATCTCCCAGATTCATACCTTTATATCAGTAATATGACATTTTAAAAAAGCTTTGACCTTTCAGGAGCATATAAATTGTGTAACTTTCATAAATTGCACCCCAAAAAAGCACCCTATTTTCACCTTTATGTTGGTTTTTAAACCCATTATCTTTTTATGCTGCAAAGTTCATATTCTTTGAAACACCATTTTAGGGAAAAGAGCAGATGGGTCTTGCAAGCATTCACCCCCTTTTTCACAACCTGTTTTCTGTATAATTCTAGAATATGACTTTTCTTTCCTTCAAGTGTATCTCTTTTGTGTAACTTGTACTCTGTTGGTGTTGCATATATATTAACTCTTTACCAGGTAATAAAGTCTAAGACGCGTCTGTTTTGAAAGCATTTGTAGATGGCAATGTAAGTATAGCTCAGTTACAGGATTTATTTTAAGAAGAGTTGAAAACTTTGTGCAAAAAAGGAGACAATTCTACTGAAAATGACATTGTGGGCTTGAATATGAGAAAGAATTACTCTAAACTTGGCCAGCAGGGGGCCTCAACTTACATCTGTCAGTATTGTAACTCTTTACCAGACAACAAAATTTTAGACTTACCTGAGTTGAAGCATTTGCAGACAACAATAGAACTGTGGCACAAAATTCAAATGGGACTTGTCTTTGAAAGGGTAGAAAACATTGATTGGAAGGAGAAAATGCTGATTACCAGAATGGTAGCTTTTTTCAACATTGTTTTCAACAGCATATTTTATCAGGGTTGCCAAAACACAGAGTTGTTTGGTAAAGGCTTAAAAGAGAAAAGCAAGATAGATCATGTGAAAAACATATTGATTTGTTTTAGCTTCCTGCTGCTTAAGCTCATCACCTCTATTGTGTTTTTATGAAATTGTAAGGGCTCATCCCAATGGCAAACATCTTAGCTACTATCGAAGGATTTTATGATATGGCTACATTATTAGCTCCACTGGCCAAAGAGCTGCAAGCTTATTTCATGGCCTAGTGTCTCTTGTGTGCCCATCTGTTGGTGTGTCAGCTAAGGCTAGCTATCCTGAGCACAAAGTGCTAAATGTCAGATTTTGTGATAACCTGTGGTATAGTTGCGCTTGTTCAGTGAACATGGAAGAGTCAACAGTTGGCTTTGTATGAATCTGAAAGCTGTACTTTCCATAAAATCTTCTTGAAAGTTCGAAGAACGTTAATATTTGGGCAAAGGTTCAAACTTGGTAATGTTTGGTGAAAATCTAAGTCACTACAGGTGCTATGTCATATGAATAAAAACTGTTTTTAAAACGCTTTATATGCTACAATATTGTTAGGGTCTTTTATTGACATCCATGCCACTGTGAAACATGGATGAAAGATGGGGCCTCAAAGTCGAATTAATAATTCTTTCAAGTCACTAGAGGCTCTTTTCTCATTCAATCAACATGACACTGTCATGATGAATGTCTGGTTAATGATTAGGTCAATTAGGTTGTTGTAAAATCTGAAAACTCCAGGCAGCATAGTTTTGTCAAATCTTGACCAAACTTTATTATATAAGAATATGTTTGTCTTGATCATTGCCATGTTGAACTTGAAGTGAAATTGTATGCCTTGTGTTTGCAGCCCAAATTAATTTTTGAAACTACAAGTATCTCAGTTTTCATTGGATCAGAAAACATTTCGTTGCATTGTTTGTGTCCTGGATGTTTGATAAGAATGATTTTAAGTTGTTTTTGGCAACTAATACTGTTAACCAGGATTCCTAAATGATAAGAATAAATGAACCTTGGTTAAATTCTTGTCAGATTACTTTGTTGCATATTGCTTCTCTGAGAATAATGTTGTGATGCTAGATGGCTTTTTTTGCTCACTGTAAAGCAAAATTTAAGTTGTTCTTGCAGACAGCAAAGACCAAAACATGCTTTTTCTTAATATCTGAATATTCCCAGTTGATGAATTTAGCTAGAGCTGTAAAAGCAAAAAGATCAGTAGTTCAGATATGAAGGTCCTGTCACCATCAGTGGCAGTTGTTGCTCACTTGCTATATAAACCAGTAGAGCAATGTAGGGTCATCATGACTCTCTTGCTGTATGTAATTACCAGTCCATAGGTTCTTGGTATAATTTTCTTGAATAGAGCTGGCATATTAAAGACTTACATGATATGTAGAATGGTTTGGTTTCCATGACAACTGATAATTGTGTTATTAGGGGAGACCTTTATGTTGATATTTACCGATACCTTATCCTATTATCACACATGCAACTGTATGACCTATGACCTGTGCAGTATGGAGACGCCCAAATTATTACCCATATAATATTGATCAGTCTCCTTTTGGTAAGGCAGTGGAAAATGTCAATCTAATACATTGTAAACAAGTTAACTCTTTACTGCACAGTAAGTTTTTAGACTGGCTTAAATCGAAATTAAATTGAAATCATTTGCAGACAACAAATTACATGTGACTGAAAAATCTGAAATTTGCCTGTAAAGGGGTAGAAAACATTGCAGGAAAGGGTAAAATGCTGATTACCAGCATTTTCTTCTTTTCCAACAATGTTTTTAAAAGCCATTTTCAGAAGGGTCGGTAAAACTTGGGATTGTGTGGTAAAGAATTCAGTCATCAAGAAGCATTTTTGCCATTGGGAAAGGAGTACTTGTTTGTTACATGCAAATTCTCCTTTCCTGCAATGTTTTTGAAAACTGCTGTAGGGGTTAATAGTTATATTTTAAGAGGGAGATACATAAATATTTTGGGGTTCAGAGACTTACATTTATATTTCTCGGCTAAAACCATTGTTGTGGATACTTACTAGAATTTTGTCGGTAAGGCAATTCTAATGAGCACCCACAACAAAGGTTTAAGTTAAGAACTCATGTATTTAGAAGTTGATTCTCTCATCATCTTATCGGTGCCCATGCATTTGGTCAGTGATTAGTTGTAAAACTCATACGGTAATTTAGTTTGATAAAATACAGTTAACACTTGTGTTGCTTAATCCACTTTAATTGCTTCGGCAGACAGTGTAGATTAAGATTATACAGCACAGAACTTGCAATCTGATCCCTAGCCTGTCTTTATCTTTGCGAGACGTTTTGACAAAAGCGCCTCTGAAATGGTAATATCTGCATCTATGTCTGTGACTGAGATTGCCCATTTCATTTATTTTGCACAGCAACAATTAACCCTTTACCACACAATCCCGAGTTTTAACGACTGTAAGGAAGAAGCCCTTTGAAAACATTGTGGGAAAAGGAGAAAATGCTGGTAACCAGCATTTTCTCCTTTTCCCACAATGTTTTCTACCTTTCCTACAACAAATTTCGATTTTTCAGTTACATTTATTTTGTCATCTGCAAATGCTCTCAATTTGGACAAGGCTAAAATTTTGTCGTTTGGTAAAGAGTTAACCATTTACTACACAATCCTGAGTTTTCACAACCTTGAGAAAGGAAGATTGGTAAACATTGTAAGAAAAGGAGAAAATGATGCTTACCAGCATTTTCCCCTTTTCCAACAGTTCTTTCTACCCTTTCAAACAAAAATTCTATCATTTGTATCACATTTGTTTTCTTCCAATTTGGAAAAGTCTAGAATTTGTTGTTTGGTGAAGAGGTAAGTGGTTATAAGTCATGGTATTTCATTTTTGTACAGCTTTTTTTCTAGACCATTGAATAATGTCAAAACTCTTCTGTTTATTTTCAGCCCCATATGAGGGTGGTGTATGGAAAGTTCGTGTAGATCTCCCAGAAAAATATCCATTTAAATCACCTTCCATCGGCTTTATGAACAGAATCTTCCATCCAAACATTGATGAAGTGTAAGCATTTTTTTGGCCATAATACACAATGTAACACCTACAAATTTACCACACAACAAAGTTTTAGAACTGCTCAAATAGAAAGCATTTGCAGTTAAAAACTTAATGTGGTTCAAATTAGCAAAGTTGTCTATGAAAGGGTATAAATCATTATTGGTTACAAGCATTTTCTTCTTTTCCCACATGGTTTTCAAAAGTTCTATTTCTTAGGGTCTTTTAAACTCAGGATTGTGTGGTAAAGGGTTAAAAGATTAAATAGGTGCCTGTTTGATAGGGCATGTTCTTTCCAAGGATTGATGACAGTCATTGTGAAAGGAAATTCTTGTCTCACTGCTGAAATTGTTTTAGTGATTTCCATGCGATGAATTAGCCAGTAGCATAGAAAGATTGTTGTGCAAAGTACTCTTGAAAAATCTGTGGGAAACCATGCATAGGTGCACTGGTAGCCAAAATATAACTGAAATCAGGTTGAAACAACAAACAAGCAGACATTATCAGTGAAGAGGATAACTCTGATTAATGTTGATTTAGTGGAAGTACCTAGCCAAGTATTGAAAAACATAGTTGTTAGATCAGAATACATGTTCAATACTGTCTGATTTTGATCCATGCTGGTGGCATGAAAGAAAAAAAGTTCTATGAAGCAGGCTTGGGGGCTTAATCCATCTCTTATTCATCAGCAGAAACTATAAGTTTGCCCTCTGTAAGTCTGTCATTCGTTCTTTCTGTCCATCCATCCGTCTAAATCAAGATCTAATGAGGAGTCAAATGGTTAGTCCATCTTTAGCCCTTTACCACACAATCACTTGTTATAATGACCCTGGGAATAAAGGCTTTTGAAAAGATTGCGTGAAAAGGAGAAAATGCAGGTAACCAGCATTTTCTCCTTTTCCCACAATGCTTTCAAAGACAAATCCCAGTGTTTGAGCCACATTGCATTTGTCATCTGTCAATGCTTTGAGTAAGGACAAATCTACATTTTGTCATGTGGTAAGAATTAATGCATTTAAATAACATACAAATCTATTTTACAGCTTAGGTACAGGTCAAGGTCACTAATTGAATGAAGTAAAAGTAACCTTGAACCTAAAGGGGGGGAGGGGAGGGGTGTTAAAGTTGCGAAATAAACATTAATTTTATCACTTTTCTTCAGATCCGGTACTGTGTGCTTAGATGTGATCAATCAAGCTTGGACAGCATTATACGGTAACTTCTGCAGATTTTCTTCTTTTTTCCTGAATCTAAATCGGGGTGACACTGATGCTTACTCACAACAATAATGTCAAAGCACAAAACTGATTTCTCAGCTGTTGAGACTAGGAATCACTAGCCATTGATAAAAAAGGAACTGTGACTTAATAGTGGAGTGATTGAGGTTTTTACTTTTACTGGAATGAGAATCTTACAGTTAACTGGTCTTAACTCTTTACCATACAACAAAATGTTGTATTGGACTGGACCACATTCAAAGCATATGCAGACGACAAATTAAATGTAGCTTAAATGGTGATTTCTGTATTGGACAGGGTAGAAAACATTGTTGGAAAAGGAAAAAATGCTGTTTACCAGCATTTTTATCTCACCTGAGCACGAAGTGCTCGTGGTGAGCTATTGTGATCGTGCTGTGTCCGTTGTCCGTCGTCAACTTTTACCTTGTGTACACTCTAGAGGCCACATTTTCAGTCCAATACTTGTGAAACTTGGTCAGAATGTTTGTCTTGATGATATCTCGGACGATTTCGAAAATGGGTCATGTCGGGTCAAAAACTAGGTCACTAGGTCAAATCTTAGAAAAAAACTTGTGTACGCTCTAGAGGCCACATTTTCAGTCAGATACTCATGAAACTTAGTCAGAATGTTTGCCTTGGTGATATCTCGGACAAGTTTGAAAATGGGTCATGTCGGGTCAAAAACTAGGTCACTAGGTCAAATCTTAGAAAAACCTTGTGTACCCTCTAGAGGCCACATTTTCAGTCCAATACTCCTGAAAGTTGGTCAGAATGTTTGTCTTGATGATATCTCGGACAAGTTCGAAAATGGGCCATGACGGGTCAAAAACTAGGTCACTAGGTCAAATCTTAGAAAAACCTTGTGTACGCTCTAGAGGCCACATTTTCAGTCCAATACTCCTGAAAGTTGGTCAGAATGTTTGTCTTGATGATATCTCGGACGAGTTTGAAAATGGGCCATTTTGGGTCAAAAACTAGGTCACTAGGTCAAATCTTAGAAAAACCTTGTGTACGCTCTAGAAGCCACATTTTCAGTCCAATACTCCTGAAAGTTGGTCAGAATGTTTGTCTTGATGATATCTCGGACAAATTTAAAAACGGGCCATGTTGGGTAAAAAACTAGGTCAAATCTTAAAAAAGCCTTGTGTATGCTCCAGAAGCCACATTTTCAGCCCCATACCCTTGAAATTTGCTCAGAATGTTTGTCTTGATAATATCACAGACGAGTTTGAAAGTAGGCCATGTGGGGTCAAAAACTAGGTCTCTAGGTCAAATCTTTGAAAAACTTTGTGTACGCTCCAGAAGCCACATTTTCAGTCCAATGCTCTTTAAAGTTGGTGAGAATGTTTGTCATGATCATAGCTTGGATGAGTTTGAAAATTGGTCATGTCAGGTCAAAAACTAGGTCACTAGGTCAAATCTTAGAAAAACCTTATGTAAGCTCTAGAGGCCACATTTTCAGTCCAATAATCTTGAAATTCGGTCAGAATGTTTGTCTTGGTAATTTCTTAGACCAGTATGAAAATGGGTCATGTTGGATAAAAAACTAGGTCACTAGGTCAAATCTCGGAAAAACCTTTTGTACTGTAATTAATAGAATGTTTGTCTTGATGATATCTTGCATGAGTTTGAAAATGGGTCACGTGGAATAAAAACTAGGTCACCAAGTTTCATCCTTGAAAAACCGTGTGTACGCTCCAGAGGCCACATTTTCAGTCCAATAATCTTGAAATTTGCTTTGAATGTTTGTCTTGATAATATCTTACACTAGTATGAATATGGGTCATGTTGGATAAAAAACTAGGTCACTAGGTCAAATCTCGGAAAAACCTTTTATACACCCTACAGGCCACATTTTCTCTCGAATACTCATGAAAGTTTGTCGGAATGTATGTCTGGATAATTTCTACATGTTAAGTAGGCCGCTGAGACAAATTCTAGAAAAAGAATGTGTGCACTCTAGAGGCCATATTTGTAAGCCCAATACTAATGAGTGTTTGTCAGAGTGTTTGTCTTAATATCTCTGAAGAGATTGGAAATGGGTCATGTTTGATCAAAAGGCTCAGGTGAGCGACTTCAGGACCATCATGGTCCTCTTGTTTGAGAATATTTCTTATTTCTGCAAGTTTATGGGACAATGTGTTTTATGAAGCAGGCTTATAAGAATATTCGTCATCTGAACACTGGTGTCCCAATTGATGAGAATTGTGGACGAATGAGAAAATGGCAGTTACCAGCAACCCCTCCTTTTCAAACAATATTTTCAAATGATTTTTTCTTCAAGGCTGTACAAAAAAAGAGATGTAGGTTGAAGAATTAAATAAACACCAAAACAAATGTTTTAAACATTTGTTTTGGTGTTTATTTAATTCTTCAACCAAAAAATGTTGGTTGAAGAAAAATGTAAAAATTGTTTTTGCAGGCATTAAAGCTTTTGGGTACAATTTTGACATGGCTGCACATAAATTCATTTCACTTTAAAAACTGACTAAACAAATGCATGTACTATCTTTAATGTCCCTGCAAAAAACCTGCTTTTATTGTTGCAATAAGAGCATTTGCTTACAAGGCAAGCATTTTGTTTTTAACCCTTTACCACACAATCCAGACTTTTAACGACCCTGGTAACCAGCATTTTCTCCTTTTCCCACAATGTTTTCTTTCTTTCCAAAAACAGATTCCAATTTTTGCAGTTACATTTATTTTGTCGTCTATAAATACTTTCAATTTGGACAAGTCTAGAATTTTGTTGTTTGGTAAAGAGATAATCCCCTCCATTAATGTTTCCTTATCATCCAAACATAATGGGTCCTTGCTTTTCAATTGTTGAAATGCTTCTCATTTGTATTACCCGTAAGTCTTGTTTTTGATCTGTCAAAAAAAAAACAGATTGAATGCTCATAGATTTCAGTTAACATTGCCTTACATTTTGTGCCATTTTCTCATTTCAGATTTGTCCAATATATTTGAATCATTCTTGCCTCAGTTATTAATTTACCCCAATCCAATAGACCCTCTAAATGGGGATGCTGCAGCAATGTATCTCCATAAACCAGAGGATTACAAGAAAAAAGTTGCAGGTAGGATTTGTATGCCTTGACAATGTAATTAACTCTTTACCAAACGACTAAATCTTATACCAGTCAAAGTTGAAAGCATTTGCAGATGACAAAATTAAAAGTAACCTAAATATTGCAATTCAGTTTTGAAAGGGTAGAAAACATTCTTAGAAAAGGAGAAAATGCTGATTACCAACATTTTCTCCTCTTCCAACAGTGTTTTCAAACGTTTTTTTTTTTTTCCTCGGGATTGTTAAGAGTCATGATTGTGTGGTAAAGGGTTAGTGGGTTTAACTGTGACTGTTGCAAGGTTAAAATTTATAATAAGGCTAGGTTTTATAATTTGGCTATCTTGTATATGATCCAAAGTAAGGCAGGTATTCTAGATGGGCGTTCGGCTAGGAATCCATGTTTTCTCCAACCCTAGCACAATAAGAGTTCACACTTAGTATCTCATTGTTAACTCTTGACCAGACAAAAATGACAAATCCACAACATTTGCAGATGACAAATTATATGTGACTCAAATGATGGAATTTGCTTATGAAAGAATAGAAAACTGTGTGGAAGAAAATGCTAGTTACCAGCATTTTCTCCTTTTCCCACAATGCTTCCAAAAGCCTTTTTTCTCAGGGTAGTGAAAACTAGCGACTGTTTGGCAAAGGATTAGCAAGTTAGTTATGCAGAGCCCATGGTTCACCTACCATTCCTATTAACATTCTTAATCTAGTTTGCAAAAATTTTCCAAATTTCAAAGTAAGGCTGTTTCAGATTGGCTAAACCTTATATAGGTAAAATTAAATTTCTTAGCAAATCAGATACACTGTTACTTTCTAGATATGAATTTAGACTTGGAATACAATAAAGATTGTTTGGTGAATACAGGCAAATTAGATACAGTCCTGGTTTAGCCAAATTGTCTCAAAGATATGAAAGAAGTCATTTTGACAAGCTTCTTTCACTATTAAGCCGAGATTACAAAATTTCTGTAGCCCTGGAACCATTTATATGAATTTAGACTTGGAATAAAAAAAAGATCGGTTGGTGAATACAGGCAAATGAGATATAGTCCTGGTTTAGCCAAAGTCATCTTGACAAGTTTCTCTCACTATTAAGCTGTGTGTTAATTTTGCTCACGAACAAAAGGCATCTGTGGCTTGAAAGAATCATTGGCTATGGCATTGTCAGTGGACCCAGGAACCATTAATTGCTCATTATTTGTGACTTTAGTGTAACGCTACTCAGTTGCTTGAAAAGGTGTTTTGTTAAAATAAACATCAGGAAAGCATTGATAGAAATACTGATCAAATTATATTTGTTTGAAAATGGTGTTTGACACCAAAAAAAGAAGCAAATCTTCCTTGCAGAAGTTAAGTTACTTGTTTAACTTTAACATTTATTCAAGTCATGAACATAATTAAATCAAATATAACTAAACTGGCAAGTTTATACATACTAGTCGTAGTTGGTTTCCAAAAATTATGATCAGCTCAAACTGATCCGAAACGACACTTTCCGATCGTGTGTGATTTTCTATTTCACGCAAGTCTACTGTAGGACAAAATCTAATGTTGACGTAAAGTGCCATCTCGGATTAGCTGGATCATCTCGGCTGATCCAAGACGACACTTTACGCAAATGCCCAAAAGCCCTTTTTCGCATGTTACAGACCAATTCTGAGTGTCATGGGAAGCCTTCTGCCAATAAGCTGACTAGTTAGTGTGGCTGCTTTTAAAGAAAATATTGAGGTATTGTCATAGCCTTGGTATTGTCTGAATGGTCATGCAAAAACTTTTGACATTTTATAATATCTCTGTCTTTACTGAAGATGTTTACTTCAAAATTGGTCTAGTTGTTAACTGCCAAAAGGGAAACCCATACAACAGGGACAGGTAACCATCCTTTTTGACACAATTATGCCCCTTTTTCCAAAACCTTGACATTTTAAAATATCTCTGTCATTATGGAAGACAGATCTATTTCAAAATTGGACTAGTTGTTAATTATCAAATGGGAAACCCATACAACAGGGGCAGGTGATCATCAAAATATTTTTGACACAGTTATGTCTCTTTTTCGTCACAGAATTTCCAATGAAAGCAACTGCAGCCGAGAATTTGCACTTTAAGCAACTGGGGCCAAGCATTGGTACCTGCATGTTTTTACATTTGTTTTAAAAATTATAATTATATGTACTGTCTTTGATTAAAAGTGACAGAAGTGTCTTGATAAAATTGATGCAATGATAAACCGAACAGTTTACTACTTTCAAATTTATATGTCCTATTTGAGGTGAAAAGTGTCCCAGGGGTCTTCAGAGAATTGATGCTCTGATAATTTCATATTTCAGATATCAGAGTAAGTTTTCTAAGTTTTTATTGTCTTTTTTGTAAAAATTCTTTCAGAATATGTGAAAAAGTATGCGACGGAGGAGGCATTACGTGAACAAGAACATCATGAATCATCAAGTGAGAGTTCAATGAGTGACTTTTCGGACGATGAAGTTCAAGGAATGGAACTTTAACGACATTAGATAATTACCCACAATGCTCTTTGAGGTTTGCGAAGAATTAATTCGTGGAATCTTCAAACCAGCGACTTTGACTGCCATGAAATGACATCAGTGCAGAGTGATCATTCAGGGGCTGTGCTCAACAATTATTCTAAATCTAATTTTAATTCTAAATTCCAAGACTTGCCATCTTATTGGCCAAGACATTGTGTCTCTGCCAATCAGATAGCTAGTCTTAGAATTTAGAATTAGAACAATGTTTAGAATGATTGTTGAATATGACGCCAGAACTTAAAGCAGCATGGATATGTTCGGAGTTGTTCGGCTTATTTGTTCGAGGATGTAAAGGTGAAAGAAAGATGGCTCTGTTGCCGTGTTTGGGAGATGTAGCACCTTTCTTACTTTGATTTGATATATCATGGTCCTATAAGATAAAGCCAAAAACTGTTATGGCCATAAAGCTCATTGCAATGCATATTATGTTTTAGACATACCTCAATATTGTATCTGAAAAGGGTGTTAGACACCAAAACAAAAATGTTCTGAAATACCAAGCAAATATTTTCAATGAACATCTCTATCAAGAAATAAAACATGCAAGTTTTGTTTGGATGATGATGATAATGATGGGGAAAACATTATTAGGAAAAGAGTGATTGCTTTGTAAGAAGTAATTGCCCCGGTACGTACATTGTGTTTCAAAAAGTTTCCATGCAGGGACAAAAAAAGGCAAATATGAAAACATCTTCAGTTAATGTATATGACCATGTTAAGATGTAATTCATACTTTTATCCATTTACCACACGATCCGGATTTTTATCTACCCTTACAAAGAAAACCTTCGAAAACATTGTGGCAAAAGAAGAAAATGCTGGTAACCAGCATTTTCTCCCTTTGCAACATTGTTTCCATATCCTTTCATCATTTAAGCCACAGTTAATTTGTTGTCTACTAATACAAGTCTAAAATATTGTTGTGTGGTAAAGAGTTATTCAAGTTCAAAAAGGAAAGAAAACTGTGCTGTATCTTTTTTCTCAAAAAATACTTAATGTCAGCAATCATTCGTGGTTTTTCTTTGGCAGTGTACATGTATAAGAATGATTTAACCCATAAAATGCCATTCATAGTAATATTTGCCTTTGTGGCCAGTATTGATCAAGATTAAATAACACAAAATATGCATGTGATATTAGTTCAGTAAGGTACTTACATAGACTTTTTTAGGGGGAGTGTTATTCATAAAAGCAAATTGTCTTTACAACATTTAACTTTTTGGTATCATGTTATATTTTGTGCCATGAAAAATTGTTTTTGATATCAAAATTTAGTCGTTTGGTAATGAGTTAAATGAGTTGGATGGGAATGGATTGATTCTTTAAAGGCAGGCAAGTGATAACAAAATAAAGATAGGGTTGTTTAGTAGATATCCTAGATAGATACTCAAGTAGCTGTGAATTACAATGCAAAAGTTATGGACAGGCTTGTTCAGCAGAATTCCCATAACCTTTATACTGCTGTATAAATCAAACAGGTGTTTTGGGTCTGACAGCAAAAGAATCCTTTAAGTTCCAATTTTAAGACTATATTAAATTTCGTAAGAAAATGCCATAAAATTGCAGACAGTGTATGTTCTATGTGGTCTGATCTGGATGTACACTGTCTCCAAAAAAGGACTTTAGTTGTTCTCAGAACTGTTAAGATTAAGATGTGTAAAAATATGAGTCGTAAAATATTCTCAAGAGTGTCGATGGGTAATTAGTTGTTATCATTAATGTATTTTTTTGTTAGGAGATATTCATTATTAATCAATTAGGCCCCAAAACCTAGACATGTACAAATAAGGATTGTGAGGACTGGCTCTTTTTTTTTTTCTGTACTAATGGAAGCAAATGTGTGATGAATTAACAAACAAGATAACTTATATTAAATATTTTGGCCATTTTGGGGGGTCGTAATATTTTTATAAAAAGTGGTGTGAATTTGTGGATTTGAGAATCACTCAAGTAGTACAGATGAATTACTGCTTGATAACTGATAATTAAGCTTCATAACTATCATGTAAGTCTTGGACTATCCCGATAATTTTCAACTCTTATCATGCTTAATAAGTTGAATAAATATTTCCAGCCGAAAGTAAAAACCCAAATAATGTTATTTCAAACTTATTTTGGGGGGAACAGATATCTCCTTATCGGACAACATAGATCCAAGATCAGATTGCAGTCTGATCTTGATCTACACTGTCCACAAAAGGTCGGTGAGTCGCGTTTAGCAGCCTAAGGGTGAGGATAGTTAATTGAGTCGTAAATATGGTTTTGATATCAGAATGTTGAAACTATACATCACTGTTCAGGGTGATATCCAGATTGCCAGTATATTTTGACCTCCCCATGCAGATAACTATGTTAGTCTAGCAGTGGACCACTCTTTGAAAAATAAAATTAAAAAGGCATACTTGTTGTAGTCCAAACTAGAAGTCACAGCATGTAGGAAAAAATATCAGCAAGGATGGAAAATGCTTTACCGGAATAAGGTGAAAAAATTGTGCGAAAAGAGAATTTGTTCATTTCACACAATGTTTTTAAACCTGTTTATGGTAGGTGCAAGTAAGAAAAAATGTATTTGCTCTGTAATAGATAGTTACATTAGTAGTTATTGGTTTGGAACTTTTGAACAAAAACAATCAGTCATGTATAACGTTTGAAACTTCAAAAATTTATATTTTAAGATTATCTGTCATTTGTGCAAGAATCAGCCCTACTTCCATGTTTGTTTATGTCATCTGTGCATGCTTGCATGTGTTTTTTGTCTGTGTGGGTTTGTACAGTGCAAACTTTTGGAAACTTTGCAGAATGTAATGACTGCCTGTTATTATTGCAATCTGTAAAATCGGGAAAACAGTTTTTGAAAAAGAAGCATATTTTGTATTATCAGAGGTGAGTGAAGTTTTTCTTTCCTAACAATGCATTGAAAAGGAAATGCATGTGGAATGACCTTAGTCCTGAAAAAAAGAGAGTTAAACAGTGTATGTGTGAAAAAGTTGCATCAGCTCATTTCGAATCTCTCTCGGGAATGGACAAGATGTTTTCATCTGGCAAGTATAGTTCAGGACCTATCAGATTTTTTAATGGTAGAAGCTTGCTTTAGGAAGTCTTATCTTTTGGACCTGCTACATAGCGAAGCCTGCCCTGAATTGTCGTTTTGTTGCAGATTTCCGGTACTATTTCTGCCTCATTTTGTGTTTCTTTGCAAGTAATTTTTTTTTTTTTCAAACAGCTTGTGCATTATCATGATCATTCACTAGACATCATACTTTCTTTGATTCTTAAAGCACTGGATAAATGAAACTGACCTTTTCAGTTAAGAAAATAGGGAAAATATTGCATGTAGGGAATGTAGGGAACAGAGTAGGTCAAAGAGCTTGGAACAGAGTAGGTCAAAGAGCTTGGAGTTTCTTAGCTGTCTCTGATAGACATGACAAAATTTTACAATTGTCTAAATTCAAAGAAATTGCTGACAAAAATGTAGATGTGGCTAAGTTGAAGGGATTTGGCTTTGAAAGAGTAAAGAACATTGTGGGAAAAGGAGAAAATGGTAGTAACCAACATTTCTCCTGTCCCCCCCCCCACGTTTTCTCTCTAAGGATTTCAGTTCATTTAAATCACTTTCAAATTTGTCGTCTCCAGACCCTTCAATGTAGAATGGTCCAAAATTTGTCAATTTGGAAAGGTTAATACAGGTTGGACAGTTTTCATTCATCAGTAAATGTCTGTATTGACAATATGCAATGATGGCCTTTGACAAAGGATGTGATATTTTCAAGCAATGCTGAAAGGCCAATTTAGCATTGTCAAGTTAAAGGTAAATATAATTGGCCAAGGCCAATTTAGCATCGTCAAGGTAAGTGGAACTGGCTTTAGAGAAGGACAATTTAGCATTGTGAAGCAGCTAGAATAAGATAGCCAAATCAGCATTGTGAAGTTAACCCTTTACCACCGGCAAAATTTTAGACCAATCCAAATTGAAACCATTTGCAGACGACAATTTTTATAGTTGCTTAAATGACACAATTTTTCTTTGATAGGGTAGAAAACATTGTGGGAAAAGGACAATGTTTTCAAAAGTCTTTTCTCAGGGTCGTTAAAAGGCATCATTGTGTGGTAAAGGGTTAAGCCTGAAACAGAATGAACCAAGGCCAATGTAGCATTGTCAAGTGAAGGCTGAACTGGAGGTAGTCAAGGCCAGTTTAGGACTGACAAGTTAAGGCTGAAACAGAATTAGCCAAGGCCAATATTCTGTTGTCAAGTTAGGCTGAAATGGAAGTAACTAGGCCATTTTAAGACATCAAGTTACGGCTAAGATGGAATTAAAAGACCAAGTCTGAAGTCAGACTGAGATGGAATAAGCTATGACAAATTTAATCATTCAGAGGATAGACTCGCAGTTTTCTGTTCTAGGTTCAAAGAGGTTAAGGTAAATTATGTATTAGATGTTAAGCTTGCTATATTTTATAAATTATCTGTTCTTTTGACTAATTACCATGCAGGCTGAAATTAAGACCTTCATGTACTTTATTTGATAGTGACGAAAAAATTCTTCCCACAATGTTTTCTACTCTTTTCAAGTCAAATATCCAAATTTTATACTTACTTAATTTTTCATCTGCAATTGCTTTCAATTTTGATTCCTCTAAAATTTTGGTGTGTAGTAAAGAGTTAATGACGGCTTTAGTACCAGTAACGCCGGGGAGAAATGGTGGAAAATATTGAAAAAGGTGTTTCTTGAATTGTTACAAAAAATATCATGGGAAGAGGACATTTGCTTATTGCGAGCAATGGGTTTTTTTTCCCATGATTTTTTTTCAAATGATCTCCTCTAAAGAGATTTTGGGGGAAAAAGTCATTTTACATGGTAATTAGTTAGAAAATGCTTCCTGACATAGTTACCAATAGTGTGAATATATAACTATACATGTAGATGGGTAGGTATGGTGTGATTGAATTGCATATTTGCTATGAAGTCATTTCTACTGCATTTTGTAGTTTGCTTAACCCTTTACCACACAATGAAATTTTAGACTTGTCCAAATTGAAAGCAATTGCAGACGACAAAGGAAGTTCAACTTATGAAGCTTGTCCTTGATAGCATAGAAAACATTGAGGAAAAAGGAGAAAATGCTGGTTACCAGCATTTTCTCCTTTTCCTACAATGTTTTCAAAAGCTTTCTGTATCAGGGTCGTTAAAAGTCGGGATTGTGTGGTAAAGAGTTAACTCTTTACCTACAACGCCTTTACCTACAACATAAAATATTCTACTGATCCAGCTTGAAAGGCGTTTTAACTGGACATATTTAAATGTGGCTCAAACGATCATATTTAGTCGTTGAAACGGTTGAAAACATAGTGGGAAAATGATGGCTACAAGTATCCTCTTCTTTCATCCCACAATGTTCTGAAAGCTTTTTTCCCTCAGGATGGATAAAACACTGGATTGTTTGGCAAAGGGTTAACTTGTTTTATCCAACTTAGAACAGATGGGTCTTTTTCCAGTCTCTTTTACACTCTCTGCAAAGCTATCTCTCTCACTCAAAGACAAAATTTTGTACTTTATACCAAATTTAAAACATTTGCTAACAACAAATTGAATGCGGCTTAACTCATTACCAAATGACAATATTTTAGGCTTCTCCAAATCGAAAGCATTTGCAGACGACAAAATAAAAGTGAGTGAAAATTTGAAATTTGTTTTGTGTAGGGTAGAAAACATTGTGGGAAAAGGAGAAAATGCTGATTACCAGCATTTTCTCCTTTTCCCACAATGTTTTCTAAAGGCTTCTTTCTAAGGGTCGTCAAAAGTAGGGATTGTGTGGTAATGGGTTAAATGATGATTGCTGTCTTTGATAGGGTAGAAAACATGGTGGAATTGGGAGAAATTACTGGTTGTTAGCATTTTCTCTTTTTCCCACAATGTTTTAAAAGCCTTTATTTTCACAGATTGTGGGGTTAACTTGCTGTTGGTATAGAAAGAGCTTAATGGAAAAAAATGTTTGAGTATTTTGTTCATCATATTATATGTTGGATCTGAAAACCTTGAAAGCATTCAAGATGCTCTTTCAATTTTGATGTGTGTTAAAGTAATAAATTCAATTACCGGTAATGTATAGAAAACGTGTTAAAGTTATAAATTAAATTAATGTATAGAAAACTATGATTTAGAAATTAATTAATGTCTAACAAACCTTGATATATAGAACAGAACTAGTTTTGGTAGAAAGAGCTGCAACGATATAACAAAAATATTGTTTGATTGTTGTCTAACATGAAACTAACAAAATAGCATGAGAAGTGACTTTATAATAAAATGTGCTTGTATATCATTGATTTTATCATTTATGCATCTCTCCCCATGCCCTAAGTTTTGTTTTTTAATTCACTGTGTATTTTAATGTTTTTTAGAATGTCATTTTTTTTTTTTTACAATATTAGGATATACATGTATACAAAAGACCTGTGCAGCGAAAATGGGGACGGATATAAGTGACATCATTTAACTCTTTATCAAAGGACTGAATGGTAGACAACATTTGCAGATGGAAAATTGAATATGCCTAATGAAATTGGATTTTGTCTTAAAAGAAAACATTTTGGGAAAAAAGAAAATGCTGGTTACCAGCATTTTCTCCTTTTACCCAAGTGTTTTCACAAGCCTTTTGCATCAGGGTGATTTAAACATGGGGTTTGTTTGGTGAAATGTGAAATCTGTACCAGACAAACAATTTAGACCCTTTCCATATTCAAAGTATTTGCAGAAAACTAAATAAAATTATGTTGCAGAAGACAAAATTAATGTGCTCATTTGTCTTTAAAAGGGTAGAAAATGTTATGGGCAAAAATGGAAAATGCTGGTTACCAGCAGTTACTCCGTTCTCCATTGCCAACAACAGTTTCAAAATGTCTTCTTGCTCAGAGTAGAAGAAAACTCCTTACCATATGACAAAATTTGAAAATTGTCCGAATTGAAAGCATATCAGACAAAAGACTTAGTGTGGTTCGTATGATGAAATATGTCTTTGTAAGGATTGAAAACTGCTTGGAAAAAGAAAATTTGCTGAATGCCTTCTTTATCAGGTTTATCAGTAACTAGGGGCTGTTTGGAAAGGGTTAAGTCAGTTTGGTAAAGGGTTTGGATGAGATGGATGAAAGAGTGATCATATATTTCATCGGGTGTTGGATTGTTTGCTTGTTATATTTTATTTTTGTTTGATTATTTCTTGCTTTGCGTGTTGCCCAAATTGCTCTTCATTTCATTACCAGACGACAACATTTTGGACTGTTCCAAATTGAAAGCAATTGCAGACTTCAAATTAGGCATATCTCAGATGATGGAATTTGTCTTTCTAAAGGTAGAAATCATTTTTGGAAAAGGAGAAAATGCTGGTAACTAGCTTTTTCATCTTTTCCCACAATGTTTTCAAAAGCCTTTCCTGTCAGGGTTGGTAAAACAAGAGATTGTTTGATATAGGATTATTATTATGGAACCATTTACCACACAATCTCAACTTTTAACACCCCTGAGGAAGAAGGCTTTGAAAATATTGGGAGAAAAGGAGAAAATTGTGGTAACCAATGATGTTTTATACCTATCAAAGACGGAAATCACTTGGGCTACATTTAATTTGGTCTGCAGATGCCTTCAGTTTAGTCTAGTCCAAAATTTTGTCTCAGTAAAGAGTTAATAGATACCTAAGATTTGAAAATACTAGATGTGAAGTATATTTCAAGTAATCTGTGGTTTTAGATATCAACTCTGTTTAGTAGACTGTAAGTAGCACTTTTTTTCCACGCTGTTAAGGCAAGAGAGACTTGTACAAACCTTTGTTTTAGCTTTTTGTTTTACCATTATTGTTGTTGTACTTATTCTACAAATTTTATTATCACATAAAGCTATATATGGAAAAATACCATCAGAAGAAATTCCTTTGTTTCATTTTCTGACTAATATATACAAATTGTATAGTAATTTAAAAGTAATAGAGAATTATTATTATTTGAACAATACCATCAAGAGAATGTCATTTTCAGCTCACCTGTTTTCAAAAAAAAATGTCTAGATACTGTCACAGCCCTGTTGCAATCTATGTCATGGACCTCGTGCAAAAACTTTGACATTTTCTTTTTTTTCTGTCATTACTTAAGATATGTAGCACTTGAAACTCTAGTTAGCTACTGACTGTTAAAAAGATATTTTTGACACAGTAATGCCTTTCTTTCAGCTAAGAAGTAAGTGCAGCCCAGTCTGAAAGGGGAACCCATACTAGAAGAGCAGGTAACCCTCAAAATATTCTTGACTCAGTCATGCTCTTTTTCAGCAGAGAAGATGGCACAGTTGAGATCAAAAGAGAAACCCATAAGAGAGAGGCTGGTAACCCTTAATATTTTCTTTAAAACAGTTATGTCCCCTTTTTGACTTGGCATTGTCAATATTAAAAGCACCTGCAGCGAGGTTCAGCTCCTGCATGTAGTCCTCCTATCTTTTCACTGACAGAGGTGTACATGTGGTAAAGTAACGTGGAGTAAAGTAACTCTTAACAAAATGACAAAATTTTCGACTTGTCCAAATTCAAAGCATTTGCAGACAACAAAGTAAGTGTGACTCAAAAATTAAAATTCATTTTGGGAAGGGTAGAAAATATTGTGGGAAAGGGAGAAAATGCTGGTTACCAGCATTTTCTCCTTTTCCCACAATGTTTTCAAAAGGTTTTTTCTACAGATTGTTAAAAACTCATGATTTTGTGGTAAGGAGCTAAAGATACTATAATATTCTTTGATTAATTTTCTGATTTTGAACAAGATTCTGACTTTGATTAAGGTTCTGTTTCTGATCAATATTGTTCACACAGGTTGATTTTGTCCAAAGTTACTTGTACTTACCTCTGTAAAGCCTTCAGGATTTTGGGTAGAATAATTGATGAGTAAGTGCATTTCATTATTTTTGATATTTTTTCATTAGTTTGGCATGTTTCTGTGTAAGGGTGTGACTGATTTACCTTTAATCTAGGTGAAAATTATACAGTAATTGTATTTTATTTATGTCCAAAAATAATTGTATCTTGACCAATAAAGGATATACATACAAACTACTTGGTTGTTTTAAATATACAATACAAATTACAAATGTTTTTAGGGGGTTAACTTGACGTGCCTTCTCTCTCCCTCGTTTTCCTCTCTCTGTCTCTCTCTCTCTCTTTCTCTGCTGTCTCCTCTCTTTGTCTGTCTCTTTCTTTCTGTCTGTGTCTCTCTATTCTCTCTCTCTCTCTCTCTCTCACTGTCTGTCTCTCTCTTTCTCGCTCTCCTTTCTGTGTCTGTTTGTCTTCTCTCTCTCTGACTCCCTCCCTCTCTGTCTGTCTGTCTGTCTCGTCCTCCTCTCTCTCTCTCTCTCTCTCTCTCTCTCGCATGTATATTGGAGTATATTTGTTGGGAACTCCTTCCTCTCTGTCACTGTCATCAGATTGAAACTTTTTACGCTTTTTGACCAGAAACTAGATGATTGTGCCATGAACAAATGTTGGGTATCTTTTAACTCTTGAAGAAATTTTGTGCATAATGTAACTTTGAACATCTTTCTTCTCTACTAAAGCTCATGGCGGCGATATTAACCCTTGTACTGCTAAATAAAAGAAACTGTCAAGCCGATAAATAGAACCTTAATTTGGCTATTTCAAAGTTACTTTATCGAAGGGAATAGTATCCTCATCGGACAGTGTAGATCTAAGATCAGACTGCACGTTCTGTGCAGTCTGATCTTAGATCTACACTGTCAGCAAAAGGCTATTAAGTCGCGCTTAGCAGCCTAAGGATGAAGTCACTGTCTGCCTCAGTTTTTCTTGCTACTCTCATCTTTCTTATTACTACATCTTAGGTAAATGAAAATTCATCACCTCACTCAAGTAGTATGTAAATCACATTTTCGACCGGATACCCCCTAAATTGAATTTGCTGTTGCTGACAATTTTCAAAGTATCCATGTAAAGAAAGCTGCTGTTTACACGGTGTTTTCAATGGCTACAAGATTGGGGAAAAGGCTAAAAGTTAATTTCATTTAATCGAAGTACTTATTGCCATACAGGCAAGGTTTTCTCAAGAATGTGTTGGGGATGGGGGAGTTGCCAGAGGTAACTGGATTCTCTCTCTGAAATAACATGCTAAACCAATGTGTGTGTGTTTGTCCTGCACTTCCGCAAGACGCCGTATCGGCGGATGCATCGTAACATGAAGGGAAGTAAACAGTTTGTTGACCAAGAACTGTTCATTAATTACCTCCCTTCGTTTCTGATCTTTAAGATCAAGCCTTTTAAGCAGAATTAGGCATGATAGCATACCTACAGTTATTGGCCATAAATATTTCATCAGAGTCCGAATCCCCGTTGACTTACATGTATTTTCAACTTTACATCTTAATTTATTGTGGGTTAAAAACTTAAGTTATGGTCATGAAACTTATATGAAAATCAAGCAAAATGATTTTTATGTACGAAATATATTTTTGACTCAATACTATATATTATCATTGAAATCTAGCTGTTGAAAGGTGATCATTATTTCCGAAAAACGTCTTTTAAACGGCGACGTCGCCAAAATTTAGTTGAAATATAACACCACTATATTTTAGAGATCTATAGCCCTTTGATATCAGACAACGTAATTAATTGCATTGCACACTATTAAACACGCGTTAGTAAACGGAACGGGAAATCGGAATCTAATGAAATATTTATGAACACATACTGTAGATGCTTCCCAACCAACGGTCCTTCAGACGTGTGTGTGTGTGTGTGTGAGGGGGGAGGGGGGTGCGGAGGGGAAGGAATGGACAAGAGAATCAAAATCAAAGCAGAAGGATAGATAGACTTTTTTTTTTTGTATAGACTGTTACTCGTAGGCCTATTTTGAATGACGGCTTATACTAGATGATAATAGCTCTAGTACTTTTAACATAATTTCATTGTCAAATTTACTGACAATAACATTCAAATCATAACAGAATCTTGTTAAGTCAACAGACATGCACCTTGTTCGCCAACCAAATGTACTCGTCATTCTATTCTCATATCTTTTTTTCTCTTCAGCGGAGGGATATTTTTTTTTTCATTTCATGCTTTCCGGTAGGTTATCGAGAAATATCGGTGAAATATTTTTCGATATTTCATGGTTACGACCATAGGGGTCCGTAGTTTGATTCCTGGCACCCATAGACTATATACTATAAACAAGGGATTTAACTGTATGCAGTCCGTTACTCGCCCCCGGTTACAAAAAACAACGTATCTTTTCTACCCCATCAGTTATTCTCCTATTTTTTTCTACAGCTGAGAGCTAAAACATTTTTCTACCAGAAAAACACAACTGTTTGTCAGTGGCTAATGCAGTCTGGCTGATGCATTCGCTCGAACGTGTAAACTCGCTCAAAAATCTTCGCCATTGACACGGGTTCGTACATCCGTTTTCAAGATATAAAATGCACTTTAGATCCAATGAAACGCAGCATTAGCGCACCCACCCTTTAAATATGTTTAAAAATACTACTGACCTATAGTCTTTATCTTCAATAACGACGAAACGCCTCAGAATTCGTTGAATTTGTGATCCACGTTCTTATTTCGAACAGCTGCAGCCATCTTCTGTCATGTGACATTGTTTGGAACGAGAAATTTCATCGGTTGATACGTACTAACAGTCGTGAATTCAACCAATGAAATTACGTACAGCTGCTCACACCTTTTTATCACGTGACAGTACGGTGACACTGTTTGGAACGAGAAATTTCATTGGTTTATATGCGCGAACGTCAGTGTCGAATGTACGAACCCGTGTCAATGGCGCAGATTTTTGAGCGAGTTTACAAGTTCGAGCGAATGTATTAGCCAGACTGCATTAGCCACTGACAAACAGTTGTGTTTTTCTGGTAGAAAAATGTTTTAGCTCTCAGCTGTAGAAAAAATTAGGAGAATAACTGATGGGGTAGAAAAGATACGTTGTTTTTTTGTAACCGGGGACGAGTAACGGGCTGCATAGAGTTAAATCCCTTGTTTTAGTCTATGGGTGCCAGGAGTCAAACTACGGACCCCTTTGGTTACGACCAGTGAAAAATACCGATTTTATATTCTAACTCTTCAATTGAAGGTGGAAACATTTGTTCCCGCGCACCTTGGTAAAATGGAAATATGACGTAATTTACCCTACATTTCTCGCGCTTTACGTAATATTGTAATGCGTTGCTATGCGGAGGGGGGTACCCCACCGGGAATAACCGAGAAGAACTGTATTGGATTTTGATGTATGTTCCGCCATAAAGGGTTAAAAGCGTGAAATAAATACAATATTTGTGTTTTATTACAGTGAAAATCGAAATGTGACCCGTCACGCAAAAAGGGACCATCTGGGAACTGCGACAAATGTCGACCCTGGTCAGACTGCGCGAATTGCGCAGGCTGACCAGGGTCGACACTTTTCGCTTCTTTGATGTTTTCTGTATGAAAAGGAATCATTCTACCTAACTATACAATCATTTTTGAACAATCAACTTAAATTGACCTGCACTATCTTTGATCTGTTTTCTTCTAACTGATGTACGGAATTTTCCAGATTGTCCCTTTTCGCATGACGGGTCACAAATTCATTTTATCGAGTGAACATCATCGGTTATATTTAACCAATAATGTTCATTCGATGAAATAAATTTCGATCTTCACTGTAAAAAAAAACATCCTCTGTGTCTTTCTCCGTCTGTTTATGAGCGCATTCTCCCGTCCGTCCCTACCTTCCATCCATTAAGGCGTGGGGGTCTACTGGATGCGGTGACTTATTCTAGACAATACTCTTACGGTTTTGACTCTTTCGGGGCCAAACACAATAGTTATGCTCTGTGAAAAGGGGGCTTAATGCATCTACAAAAAGTATCGACACAGGTGAGCCTGCGGAGTCCGCGCAGGCTGACATGGGTCGTAACTTTTTGCCTTTTTGTAAATGTTCTGCAAGAATGTCCAAGGACCGTTCTACCTCAGTCGGGTGTTAGACAAAATGGGTTTTATGGATCCATAATTATGCAATGGCTTCCTATGTACAATCCATAACGGAAATGCATTAAACTCTCTTTTGCCAAAGCATGGCTCAGATTTTACACTTGAACTCTTTTGATGGCTGAAAACATAGCTCACTGTAGTTCAGAAAGATATTTATCTTAAAGGATTGACTTTCATAAGGAAAAAGGCTTTTCAATGCATTATGGGAAAGAGAGAAAATACGGGTAACGAATTTTTACTTTTCACTCGATTTTTTGTACCCTCTTAAATACAAATCCTTTCATTTAAAACAGGTAACGCATAAACGACCTTTAGAAAGAAGACCTTTGAAAACATTGTGGGAAAAGGAGGAATGTGCTGGTTACCAGCATTTCCTCCTTTTCTCACAATGTTTTCTACCCTTTCTTTGAGACAAATCTAATCATTTTAGCAGACTGTACAGATCCAAGATCAGACTGTGCAGTACTGTGAAGTCTTATCTTGATCTGTATTGACGGCTAAAGCCACTGTTTTCACCTGTTGCGCGCCGAGCCCCGGTAGCTCAGTCGCAAGTGACACTATCGTATACCGCATTGCAAGGGCAATGATAGCGTACAGGACTTGAGAACAGGCGGTCGCTGGTTCGATCCCCGGCTTGGCCAATTTTTTTTTCTGAGGATTGATGATAATCATTCAGACAGGATACATTCTTCTGTCACCGCTGACCATTGTTTCGACAATAGTTATGTGTAAAAGCAGTCACTGGCTTGGAAAGAATTTTGTGCGGAGTACTGGTAAAAGAAACTCCAGGAGAGCATCGATAGGTGCACTGGCCGCCGTGATTTAACTGAAAAATGTTGAAAACGGCGTTAAACACCATACAATCAATTATTTATTGCGCTGAAAGGGTCAGTTCCGATACAGGTCAAAGAAAAACTTCAAAAGAAAATGGTAGTTATAGAAATCGATCTATTGATCTTGAACCGGGCAATCAATATCTCTCTCAGAGAAAAAAATCCTGTTTGTCATAAAATCCAGAATAAACTTTGATTAGATGTCACGTGACTATGAAGAAACGGCTGAAAGGTTGTGGTTAGTTTAGAACTGACAATGACAGTCTTGTCCAATCATTTAACCCTTAGGGTGCTAAGCGCGACTCACTGATCTTTTGCGGACAGTGTAGATCAAGATCAGACTGCACAGAACGTGCAGTCTGATCTTGGATCTACACTGTCCGATAAAGAGATATCATTCTCCAAAACATAACTTTGAAATAGCAGTATTTGGATTTTTACTATCAATATGAAAATTTCATTTTACTTATTTAGCAGCATAAGGGTTAAAGATTAACCCTTTACAACACAATCCAGAGTTTGAACGACCCCTGAGAAGAAAGCTCTTGGAAACATGGGAAAAAGAGAAATGCTGGTAACCAGCATTATCTGCTGTTCCCAAAATGATTTCTACCCTATCAAAGACAAAAATGATGTTCTGAGCTACATTTAAAGTAACAATAATGGCCAAATGAAAATGGGTGTTTAAATGCATTTGAATTTATATCATACCATTTAAAAGTATGGAAACTATTGTGAAGATGATAATCTGTCATTGTACGGTTGGTCCAAGTGTTAGTCGCTGACAGAGAAATTAATTTCAAAACTAGGTTAAAACCTGCCAGGTAGCTGTGTCTTTTGTTTACTTTTTGCCTGATTCTAAAATTCTTTTTACTGCCAGCGACTAACATATGGCCCGACCACACGATAAAAGACTGTCATCTCCACAATATTTTCCATACTTTTAAATGGTATGATTAAAATTCAAATGTATTGTAACACCTGCTTTGATATTTTGGCCTTTACTGGGCCTTTAATTTATTGTCTGCAAATGCTTTAAATTTGGAAAAGTCTAAAAATTTGTCGTATGGTAAACTTCTGAAACAAATTCGCAGCAGACGACTTTGAACAAACCATACTTGTAGAATATGAATAAAAAATTGTTAAGTTTTAACGAAAGTATGCTCAAAAGGATAAATTGCTGTCAAAGCTGTGCTGCTACAAGACAAAAAGAAATGAGCAATGCTCTGGCAAAGCGGGGTTTAATGCATCTCCGTGGTGCATCATACCAAGCAGGTCATCACATGATTATAGATCTATGAAATCTATTTCGTTTAACAACCAACTGAATTATGAGGTAGAATGGTCCTTGGACATTCAGAAAATTTACTTATAGCAAAAAGTATCGACATAGGTCAGCCTGCGCGGACTGCGCAGGCTAACATGGGTCGATACTTTTTGCAGATGCAATAATCCCCCTTTCCTCGGGGCATAGCTCAGATCCATGTTTTAGTGTATTTGTGAAGCTGTAATCAGCGTCAGAAAATATTTGAGCCATGTTCTGTGAAAAGGGGGCTTAATACATCTGCTTAAAGTATTGATCCATATTTTTTTGCTATTGGTCAATTTTTCTGCATGTCAAAGGACCAGTCTACCCTATCATTCAGTCGGTTTTTCATACAAAATGGATTTTATGGATACATGTATATCATGAATTGCTTGCTATCATGCCTCACTGAGATGCATTAAGCCTCTTATGCCAGAGCATGGCTCATTTATCAAACAGTCCCGTGAATGAAAGTTCCTAGGAAAGAAGCCTTTTAACCCTTTACCACACAATCCCGAGTTTTAACGACCCTGAGAAGTAGGCCTTTTGAAAACATTGCGGGAAAAGGAGAAAATGCTGGTAACCAGCATTTTCTCCTTTTCCCACAATGTTTTCTAGACTATCTGATACAAATCTCATAATTTGTGTCATATATATTTTGTCGTCTGCTTTCACTTTCGACCCATCTAAAATATTGTCGTTTGGGACATAGTTAAAAGCTTTATGGGAAAGAGAAAAAATATGGGTAGTATTCGGTCATTTTTTTTACTTTTCACTCGATGTTTTGTACCTTTTCCATTACAATTCCTGTCATTTGACCGTTTACCACACAATTTTTGAAGATCTTGAGAAAACAGGCTGTTGAAAACGTTGTGGAAAGACGAAAAATGCTGCTACCAACTTACCAGCATTCTCTCCTTTTCCCACAATGTTTTCCACCCTTTAAGTGACAATTTTCATCAGTTGAGCAACATTCAATTTGTCGTCTGCAACAGCTTTATACATGGACGAGTCAAAAATTTTGTCGCTTTTGTATATTTGAAAAAGCAGCAAGCGACAGAGAGAGAGGGAGTTGTGCAGAGTTCCAGTAACAAAAACATTTGGATAGATTCATTGGCCGCCATGACATAGCTAAAATCCAGTTGAAAACAGCTTTGAACACCTATATAAATAAATCAAAGTTGTTGAATTGAGAGGGACTAATTGAAAATGAGCATGCCACTTTTACATGGCTTGAAGTCACTGGGGGTCGCAGGCTCGATAACCCAGCTAGGCCAGTTTCTGTCCGAGGATTAACAATAGTCATTGCGAAAGGATTCACTTCTCTCACTCCGCTAAGCATTGTTCAGGCGATGGATAATGTGCGAAAGCAGCTAAAACCAAAGACAGAGCATTGTTTCTGAGTACCGGTGTAAGAATATCTAGGACTGCATGGATAGGTTCACTGGCCGCCTTGAAACAGCCATATTTCTATCAAAAACGGAATTAAACACCAAAACAAATAAATCAAACGTGTTGAGTCTATAACGACTAATTAAAAAAGAGCATGTCACTCAAATATTTCCCGTATTACTCACATTCAATCAATCGATTTTCATTCCCGTTAACCCTTTACCAATTTATCCTGATTTTAATGACCCTAAAGAAGGAAGCTTTGAAAACATTGTGGTACAGTACAGAAGAAAATGCTTTAATCCGACATTTTCTTCTTTTGTCGCAACGTTTTTTATCCTTTGTATTGAAAAATTCATACCGTTTGAAATATATTTACCATGACGTTTGCAAATGCATCTACACTGAGCAAATGCTTAATATTGTTGTGTTTGGCTGAGTTTAATACCTCATTAACTCACAAATTTTAGTCAGTGAAATGAAGTTAGATTTTGCGATCCCAATGCAAACTTGTTAAAAATACTGACAAAATATTACACAATGTATGACCAAGATCAGAACACATTCTTGCAGTCTGATCTTCAATCTACATTATTCGTAAAAACTTCATTGAGTTGTGAGTATACACACAAAGAAGATTGTAACTAACTCTTAAAGCGCCTTTCACAACTATAGTTGCCTTTGCGGCCAGTGTAGATCAAGATCAGGCTGCACAAAACGCTTTGCTGAAACACTTAAGACAAAAGCAACCTTGAATTTATAACTGCTTGGGTCTTGTTACTAGACTGAAAAATTTCTGTTGGGTTTATTCGGTGCTCTATGGGTTAATTCTGCCTTTAAGGCATTACCCCTTATCCTGCTAAATAAGTGAAATGAAACTTTAGAGCGGATAGTAAAAACCCAAATTTGGCTATTTTAAAGGTCTTTTTTTTTTTTTGGTCGCGCTTAGCAGCCTAAGGGTTAAATACGCTCTTATTCCTCTGCTTCAGTCATCCGGTTATCGATAGCCTCAGTCAGTTAAATAAACCCAAATTTTACGATCCTAAGGCAAAATTTGTTAACCCTTAGCTGCTATGCGCGACTCACTGACCTTTTGCGAACAGTGTAGATCCAAGATCAGACTGCACAGAACGTGCAGTCTGATCTTGGATCTACACTGTCCGATATAAGGAGATATTTTTCTCAAAAAAAATAAGTTTGAAATAGCATTACTCGGGGTTTTGCTATCGGCTTAGTTTCATTTAACTTATTTATCAAGATAAGGGTTAAGAACTCTGACAAAATGTATCCTTCACTATAATCAAGATCAAACAGCACGATCCGTAAGCTGTGAGTTTGCGCACTATGGGATAAAATAAATTCTCCTTTCAGCGTTTAGACGTTTTGATTTATCGCTTTGCTTCCAGCAAGCGTTTATAAACATAGAAATCCTTGACGGAAAATGTTTTATTACCAAGAGCGACCAAAAGTAAACAATGCAGGTGATAAAATGTATTCATATTCAAATCATACTATTTTAAAGTATGGAATTTATTGTGAAAGTAACTATCTGTTATTGCACAGTCGGTCGGTGTGATATCTAGTCGCTGGCAAAAAAAAATAATTTTAAAAGCAGGTTATGTTTTGTTTACTTTTTACCTGGCTTTAAAATGTATTTTTTCTTACAGCGACTTACACTATGACGGGCCGTACAATAACAGATCGTCATCATCTTCACAATAATTTTCGTACTTTTGAAAAGGTTTGATTTGAATTTAAATGCATTTTTAAACCCGCATTATTTACGTTTAGCCGCTACTGCCTTTCACACGATATGATTCATTCCTCTCTCACCGCTGAAAATTAATCCCACGATGGTTGTGCGGGAAAGCAGCCCGGCAGTGGTTTGGTCAGAAAATCGTGCGAAGTTCTGGTAAAAGAAACTTCAGAAAATCATGGATAGATGCGCTGGCAACGCGATATAATTGAAATAATGAAAGACTATATGTGCTTTGTATATTTCTGAATAAAAGGTATGTTCTATTCTGTTTTATATTACAGGAAAAAAATGTCGTCTGCAGGTGAAAGGAAAAGATAACAGAGTTGTACTACGTCGTTAGGGAAACGCCCAACATTAAGCCAATAGTGAGAAACCTATCAGGCTCATTACGAGCTTTGCGCAACAGCTGTTAAAAAGTCACGTGGTACATGTGGTTGATATTCAATATACAAAGCTATATACAATAGGATACAGTAGTGTCACTGTCTAAAACATGATAGAACTTATACGATCTAAAACTCGTGCGTGTGTCATTTTCGTGATTTGTCTTCTAGGATGCACTTGTGAACTATCCGCGTGGTAAGCAAACAATCTTTTTTTTAACCCATTACCGAATAAAATTTTAGACTTGACCAAATTGAAAGCATCTTCCAGAAGACATGGGTGAGGCTCAATTGATGGTGTTTGTCTTTCGAAGTGTTGGGGAAAGAAAAGAAAATGAAGGTCATCAGTATCTTCTCCTTTACCAACATTCTTTTCAAAAGACCTCTTCCACATTGTCGTAAAATCACGGGGTCGCTCGATACAGGTGTCATTGTTCTCCTATTTTCTACAGGTACAGTTGATGACACTGTTATCAGAAAACAAAACATTAGGGAGTTTCTCCGCACGTTTTGGCGGTCATTGTAAGTAAAGACGGCGTACTGCATGCCTCAGTGGTAAAGTGTTATAGTGTAGGATTCGAAACCTGCAGGCCACCAGTTTGATCCTCACTCAAACAACGGTTATTTGTGGGAGTGTCTTTGAGCAAGACACATCAGAGCCCAAGCCTAGTACTGAAAATTCATTCCATACACGAGAAAGTGAGCTGTCACCCTGATATAACTGAACTAATGTTGAAAGCGGTGTAAAACACCATTTAATAACCATTCGATCAGTGCATATCTATACAGGCTTGAAAGATATGCACAGAACCAGTAGTACAGAGTGGACAGAATGTTTGTCTCGATGATATCTCGGACAAGTTCGAAACTGGGTCATGTCAGGTAAAAAAGTAGGTTACTGGGCTATATCTAAGAAAAACCTTGCTTGCACTCTATAGGCCACATTTTCAGCCTGAAACCCCTGAAACCTTGTCAGAATTTGAAATTGGGTCAGGTTAGGTTAAGAAGTAAGTCACTGAGCCAAATCTTAGAAAAAACCTTGTGTGCACTCTAGAGGCCATAATTTTACTTTTGTACTCTTGGTCGGGATACCTTTCTTGGTGATATTTTGGACTCGTTTGAAATTGGGTCATGTCAGGTAAAAAAAAAGGAGGTCATTTGGCTAAATCTTAGAAAATAAAAAAGTGCACTCTAGAGGTCACACTTTCAGCCTGATGCTCATGAAACTTTGTCAGAGTGTTTATCTTGATGATATCTTGGACAAATTTGAAATTGGATTAGGTCAGGTCAAAAAGTAGGTCATTGGGCTAAAACTTAGAAGAAAAACTTGTGTGCACTCTAGAGGCCACATTTTCAGCCTGATGCTCATAAAAATAGGTCAGAGTGTTTGTCTCTGATGATCTCTTAGACAACTTTGAAATTGGATAACGCCGGGTCATAAAGTAAGTCACTGCACCAAATCTTAGAAAAGCCTTGTGTGCGCCATAGAGGCCACATTTTCAGCCTGACACTTATGAAACTTGGTCAGAGTGTTTGTCTTGATGATATCTCAAGTTTAGAAATATGTCAAGTTCGTCAAAAATAAAGGTCACTTACACTCATGTGTTTTTACATCAATTTAACGAGGATCTCTTCAGCTTCATCAACCCTAGATAACTTTGCTCAGGTGAGCGCTTTAGGGTCAATGATCCTCTTGTTTTAATGGTATATTGTAAGCTTAATCACCATCATTCTCTCTTTTTCCCGCAACGTTTTCAAAAGCTCTCCCCCTCGGGGTTGCCTTTCGCTAAACTTCGTTCGATTGATATTTGCGATTTAGGTCAGCAAGCATCAAGTTTGACAAAAGGTTTCACTAGATGGTATAACTTTACAATTTGAGTAAATATATGCCTAACTTTACGCCAGCTCATACCTTTGGGTGAAGCAGGGAAATGCAATCCCGAATAATTTGCTTAAATCTACGCAGTTTATTGAAAGACAGCACTGGGTCATTAAAAAAAGCGATCGGGTGGTTTGGTAATGGGTTTACTCTATACCATAGGGGTCCGTAGTTTGATTCCTGGCACCCATAGACTATATATTATAAACAAGGGATTTAACTGTATGCAGTCCGTTACTCGCCCCCGGTTACAAAAAACAACGTATCTTTTCTACCCCATCAGTTATTCTCCTATTTTTTTCTACAGCTGAGAGCTAAAACATTTTTCTACCAGAAAAACACAACTGTTTGTCAGTGGCTAATGCAGTTTGGCTAATACATTCGCTCGAACTTGTAAACTCGCTCAAAAATCTTCGCCATTGACACGGGTTCGTACATCCGTTTTTAAGATATAAAATGCACTTTAGATCCAATGAAACGCAGCATTAGCGGCACCCACCCTTTAAACATGTTTAAAAATACTACTGACCTATAGTCTTTATCTTCAATAACGACGAAACGCCTCAGAATTCGTTGAATTTGTGATCCACGTTCTTATTTCGAACAGCTGCAGCCATCTTCTGTCATGTGACATTGTTTGGAACGAGAAATTTCATTGGTTGATATGTACTAACAGTCGTGCATTCAACCAATGAAATTTCGTACAGCTGCTCACACCTTTTTGTCATGTGACAGTACGGTAACACTGTTTGGAACGAGAAATTTCATTGGTTTATTTGCGCGAACGTCAGTATCGAATGTACGAACCCGTGTCAATGGCGAAGATTTTTGAGCGAGTTTATAAGTTCGAGCGAATGTATCAGCCAGACTGCATTAGCCACTGACAAACAGTTGTGTTTTTCTGGTAGAAAAATGTTTTGGCTCTTAGCTGCAGAAAAAATTAGGAGAATAACTGATGGGGTAGAAAAGATACGTTGTTTTTTTGTAACCGGGGGCGAGTAACGGGCTGCATACACTTAAATCCCTTGTTTTAGTCTGTGGGTGATAGGAGTCAAACTACGGACCCCTATGCTCTATACCCTATATGAAAAATTTTACATTTGTCCAAATTAAAGACATTTGTCAATGACAGATTAGACATTGCTCAAATGATAGCACTGGTCCTTACAACAATAGAAAACATTGTGGGAAAAGGAGAAAATGCTGGGTACCCGCATTTTCTCCTTTTCCCACAATGTTTTCAAAAGTCTTCTCAATCAGAATACTTAAACTATGGGATTGTGTGGTAAAGGGTAAAGAGACAAAGACTTCCTCACTGAAAAACTGGGATTACATAATTTAATCGTTTTCTAAACCGTCTTTCACTGCTAAAGTTGCTTTTGCGATCAGTTTAGATCAAGATCAGACTACAAGATCAGACTGTAGTCTGATCTTTGATTTACACTGTACGCCTTACTTAAACATTCAGGATACAAGCAAGACTGATACAGCATATATTTTGCCTCGTATTGTAGACTGAAAATGTACGGGGGTGCGGTTTTAGAAGGATCTACTTTCACAATCCCCGCCAAACTTCAAAAATGAATCATCACTGAATTAGTAAGGCGATTGTAGGCAAACCATCTGTTAAGAACGAAGACTAAATAAATGTAAAGGAAATATTTTAGTGATATTTTCTTAACTCTTTCTATACCATAGACGACATTAGAAGCTTTTGTGGACAGTGTAAGTCAAGATCAGACTGCACAGAACATGTGGTCTGATCTTTGATCTACACTGCCAACTGCTTTATTCTAGAATATGAATGATTCTCTCTTGATCTTGTAGTGGAGCTGCATTTGTAGCCTGCCATTGAGAAAATGTAATCTATTTATTCAGTAGTGAAAGAGTTAAAGTCGCTACATTGTATTTTGCATTCGTTTTAACCTTCAAAGCGCCGAACCCGGCTTTAGTTGCTTTGGCGGACAGAGTAGATCATGATCAGAGTGCAAAGAAGGTGCAGTCTGATCTTAGACCTACACTATCTGCTACTTTGTCACATACCCTAGGTAAGACAACCCTGAAATAACAACACTTCGGCTGTTCGTTTTCAATGTTAAAACATTAATTCAGTGCTCTAAGGATTGATAAAATCATTAACTTATAAGCTCATGAAACGAATTCGCAGCAGACGACTTTAACCCTTCGGTTGCAAAGCATTTCTCAAGGACCTATTGCGGACAGTGTAGATCAAGATCAGACTGCACAGAACGTGCAGTCTGATCTTGGATCTACACCGTCCGGTACGGAGATATTTTTTCCCAACTTATACCTTTGAAATAGCAAAATTTTTGTTTTTTGTTCATGGCTTAAAAAATCATGTCATTAATTTAGCAGGTTAAGGGTTAAAAAGTATCCTAGGAGTACTCAGCATAAATTTATGTTTAAGACATGGGTAAAAGTGAAAACTTGTTTGTTGCAAAAAGAGAGTTGCTGCAAGACGAAAAAAAAAATCTTATGCACCGTGAGGAAAATGTTAACCCTCAAACAGTTTCCCGCCAATAGTAAATACCCAAGTATGTTTTTGTCCATCCTCGGAACCCAGGTTTGAAGCATTACGTTGCTCTCCATGCATCACCCCTGCGAAAATTGACTAGATAATCGTCGTTTCTTATGAATATTCATATGGTCGGGAAGTACCCTAATAGCCAATCGAAAGATCGATAACATAATGATACTCTTTTGTAGAGAGGATAATTTCATATCTTCCGTTACTAAAAATAACCCTGGAAAAAACCCGAGGTTGTCAACAAATATGGCGTGCTTGTCTCCTGTGAGATATGCCATTCTGCAATACTGGGACGACACTATCGATCTTTGTGTACGATTTTAACTGACAATCTTTCGGTGTTAAGCCGAAAATTTCTTTTAAACGCTTCTCGATCGTGGTGTTGATTGGCGCCGCCATATTTAAAGTATCGCTTAGCTTGATTTGCAACGAATGATGTGATTGGATATCGACAAGTAGAAAATAGAAATGACGGCGTTTTTGTGAAAAAAATAGTTTAAATTTTCTCAAAAAAAAAAACAACTGAGATCACCAATCAAAATGCTTCATGAATAATTCATGAGAACGAGGAAACGGCAGCGAAATAACCCAGGAGCGATTACAGAATGAATCGAAACTGGGTCAGCGAGGATGGTTTTTGTCACTATAAAAAAATCCTCCGTATCGGCAGGGATCTTATATACGATCCCTGGTATCGGATAGAGTAGATCAAAGATTATACTCAAAGTTATGAGCAATCTGATCTTAATCTACACTGGTAGGTACTACAGAGCAAAGGACTGGTTAAACCCGTGGAATACACTAATAAATGAGCTATCGTCGTAATATAACGAAACCACTTTTTAAAAGCAGCGTAAAAATACCATTCAGAAAACAGAATAACAAATTACCTAGGTTTAACGAAGATCTTTGTTTGAAAGATTAAAGTATAACTCAAGCAAGCATTTTAAGTTGGGAAAGGGAAAATATAGTTCGCAGTTACTCAACAAATCAATAAACTTCTACATGTATCGTTTGAAGCTGCTAGCCTTTCTTCATTTATCTATGTTTGACAGCATAGTTCTCTTTCTGGCTTTCTGCATTTCTATTGTTGGTAAATATGCTATTGTCCCTGCTCTCGTTTCATCTCTGTATGTTCGTAAACATTTTTTTAATTTCTCTATTTGCGGCAACTTTCTTCATTTCTTTTTATGCGTCAATTTTTTTCTTCATTTCTTTATATGCGCCATCTTTTTCGTAATTTCTTTATACAGGGCGTTTCATAATGTATGTTACCCTTTCAACTATGCCTAAGGTATATTGTTTATAAGGGTAATAAAACAATATTTGATACCATTTGATAAGTTACAGAATAAAGTTTTATGACATCCTCAGTATGTTAGGTAACAATTAACAATAAAGGAGACAAGTGCTTTTCAAAACATAACTTTACATCGATTTCCACAAATGTTCAAAATGACCTGAATTTTGACGTCGCGGGACATGTGGTCTCTTCATTAAATTACTTTCATCGATCTGGGTTGTGATCAGGCTCATCTTTTGAACTACTGGTGCTTAGCCGTTGTCTGAGGGTGGGCCTTATGTACATTTTATGGGTTGCTTCGAGTACGAGTGGAGTAACTGGGCCTTTCTTCTTTGAATACAGTGATGAAGACGCTACAACAATTACAGAGAACGATGTTTTCAGCTCTTCCCTTGAAGCAAAGTTTATGCCGGCACTTTTTTGTAAAATATCTAGTACAAGAGGAAATGCGGTTTTAGCAAGGTGGTACAAAACCATACACAGCCAATAGCGAATTAGAATGGTTGAAAAGCAAGTTTAAATCGAGAGTGATCTTGAAAACAGCGACCATGATCCCTTCACTTGCCGGGCATGTGCCTGTTGGACTTTATAGCTCACCTGAGCACGAAGTGCTCATGGTGAGCTTTTGTAATCGTGCTGTGTCCGTCGTACTTCGTTCGTCGTGCGTCGTCCGCCGTCAACTTTTACCTTGTGTACACTCTAGACGCCACATTTTCAGTCCGATACTCATGAAACTTGGTCAAAATGTTTGTCTTGATAATATCTCGGACGAGTTTGAAAATGGGTCAGGTCGGGTCAAAAACTAGGTCAAATCTTAGAAAAACCTTGTGTACGCTCTAGATGCCACATTTTCAGTCCAATACTCTTGAAACTTAGTCAGAATGTTTGTCACGGTGATATCTCGGATGAATCCAAAAATGGATCAGGTCGGGTCAAAAACTAGGTCACTAGGTCAAATTTTAGAAAAACCTTGTGTACGCTCTAGAGGCCACATTTTCAGTCCAATAATATTGAAATTTGGTCAGAATGTTTGTCTTGGTAATGTCTTAGACTAGTATGAAAATGGATCGTGTTGGATAAAAAACTAGGTCAACAGGTCAAATCTCGGAAAAAAAACCTTCTGTACACCCTATAGGCCACATTTTCTCTCAAATACTCATGAAAGGTGGTCAGAATCTTTGTCTGTATAATTTCTACATCTTTGAAAATAGGCAATATTGAGCTTAAAAGTATGCCACTGAGACAAATTCTAGAAAAAGCTTGTGTACACTCTAGAGGCCATGTTTGTAAGTCCAATACTAATGAGTGTTTGTCAGAATGTTTGTCTTAATATCTCGGAAGAGATTGGAAATGGGTCATGTTTGATCAAAAGGCTCAGGTGAGCGACTTCAGGGCTATCATGGCCCTTTTGTTTCTGTGAGATTTTCTCACGGACAATGTGCATAAAGTCCAGCCTCAGACAACAGATGAGCTTTTAAGGCATCAGTAGTTCCAGAGACGAGCCTGATCGCAACCCAGCTCGATGAAAGCGAATTTTATGAAGAAACCGAATGTCCTGCGACGTCAAATCAGAGGCCATTTTAAACATTTGATGTAAATCGATGTGTTTTGAAAGGCGTTTATTATACAGTGTTACCTTAAATACTATGCAAGTATGCATGTCGTGAAACTTTATTCTTAAACTTATTAATAGTATAAATTTTAGTGTATTACCTTTGAAAACAATATACTTTTGAAATATTGAAAGGCGCTAGCCGCCAAGATATAATGTCATCGTACCTGTACCCATTTGGATATGCTGTGATTCCAGCAAATCAACGCGTGTAATTGATCATTTGACATTCCCACAAGCCTTAGCGAAATTCTAGTGCGAATCACTAAATCACCGCAAGAAGCGAAGTATCATTTTCAAGGAAAACCAATAACAAATCTTTCCTGTCTTTTTCCTATTGAAGGTTTGTCAGAGCTATCGTGTTTCTGAATTCAGTAGGCTAATAAAACATTTTAGGGTTGGTATGATTACAAAAATCCGAATAGTCCCCTATAGTGACTCTCTCCATTTACTCGCAAATTCGAATGAAAAATCTGACCCTGAATGTAGTGGCTTTTTTTTTTATTAATTTACTGAAACAAAATGTTGCAATGCCAGTAAGTAAGAAAAAGACCGGTTATTAAAGACGTCTGTAATACCGACTCCCAAGTCTTCTTCTCTACTACACGGCATACATGTACAAAATTATTTTGTTTAACCCTCAGTTAATAAAATGATCCCGTGGTTTTACGATCCCATCCCCACCCCTACCCCACCCAAATAAAAGAGTTTTGCAAACATTGTGGTGGAAAAAAAGAGAAAATGCTGGTAGCAAGCATTTTCGACATTTTGCACAAAGTTTTATACCCTTTTGAATACGAATACCATCATTTGAGCGACTTATTTTGTGCCGTCTGCACATGCTTTCCGACATGAATGAGTTGTCGTCTGGTAACGAGTTCTTTACAACACAATCCCGAGCTTTAAAGGCCCAAACAGAAGGGGCATCCGAAAACATTGTTGGATAAGGAGAAAATGCTGGTAACCAACATTTTCTCCTTTTCCTACACTGTTTTCTCACCTATTAAAGACAGAAATCAACAGTTGAGCTACATTGAATTTGTCATTTGCAAATGCTTTCAGTTTTGTTGAGTCCAAAATTTTCTCGTCTGGTAAAGAGTTAACGTAAGACTCGGGACGAGAATTGATGACAGTCATTCCAACAGAATTCATTCCCCTGTCACTGCTGAATATTCTTTCGACAATGCTTAGCTGGACAGTAACCAGTTGCATGCGATAAAAGTTGTGCCAATTGTTTGTACTGGTAAAAAATGACTTCAGGAAAGCCTGGTTAGGTGGGCTGGCCGCCGATATGATATAAAGTTGAAATCGATGCTAATCACCAAACGATCAATTAAACAATGATTGATCCACTATTTGGGTGCCTTGATTTATCTTCAGATGCTAGCTGCAGAAGTGACTCATATCAAATCATTTTGTTGCTGCGGGAAATGTTTACAAGTAGAAAAGAGCAATTTTCAAAGTAATTAATTCTTTATCAATCTAATTGTGGCTGTCATTTTCACAGATAAACGTTGTTGATATTTCAAACCGGCATGAAACCTGGTTGTCATAACAATTAGCTGTCACGTGATACCTTTAACGTGGAATCCTCGTTATTGATTACAGATTAAGTAGCATCAGTGTAGTGTTATAAACAAGTAATTAGGTCGTGAAATATATATAAAACTTTGCTTAGTTGCACTTCTGTGTATCGGTACACACCCTTGACGAACTGGTATCGATGATCCTGTTCTGAAGGAAGAGGCCGTGCCCACACCCCCTCTCCCCGTAGCCAAGTGATAACCACAGGGCTAGTATTTCAGGGGTTGGAAATCAGAGTTTCAAGTCGCCCAAGCTCCTTCCTACAGTTTTTTGGAAAGATCTTGCGACAGGATTTGTCCCCTCTCTGTCTGTCTCTCGTTGTGGCGATATAACTGAAATATTGTCGTAATTGTCGTAAAAGGCCATCTTTGAACTCATAAGTGTAAAAATTCATTCGGCATACCTCGGGTGATGGGAGCCATCAAGTCCCCGTTGTCTGATAATGATCAAGTCTCTCGGCTGTATCTGGTAGCTTGATATGCACCTACACGGTACATTTCATCGCCGGAAATATTCCGATTAACCGTTCTGAAAATTGTAAGGCTCCTCGTAAAAAAGAAAACTTGAGTCTCAATTTTCTATCGAAATCTTTCTAACTATATTTCAGTTGACAAACAGTTCGTACATTCATTTCTTAACGTGGTTTATCAATTGCGATTGAAGTTTTCACCGACATATAGATAGATATGAATAACTTCATCGAGCTTGTTTATGTCGTTGCTAAACGACTGACAGTGGCGCCGACATGTATAAGATCACGTAATTGGCAGTTCAAATGGAAACGACCGTTATACAGACGAGGTTAGATGTAGATACGGAATCGGCGTTGTGACGAGTGTGTAAAAATTTTACGATGGGAGAACTCTTTCACGGTTCTTCTTCTTTACTATCGGGGAAGATCTTACTTTCCTCAGAGGACAACTTCACCATGAAAATGAATGGCGTTTCTGCGATTTGTTAAAAAAACTGTCTGCAACATGTCAGTCTAATTTGAACAAGTTTAAATAAATTTTATTGTCTTTTAAAGACTTACACAACTTTGACATATAGATCTATAATAAATTTGAGCACCTCTGTCATGTTAATATTGTTCCGAGTTTTAACGACCATGAGGTAAAAATGGCTTCTGAAAACATTGTGGGAAAAAGGAGAAAGTGCTTGTAACCAGCATTATCTCTATTTTACAAAATGATTTTTTTATCCATCAAAGACATATTCCATCAAATTTTACTCATTTAATTTCTCTTCTGCAAATGCTTTAAATCTTGACCAGTCAAAGATTTTGTCGTTTGGTAAAGGGTAACCAGTTTAACCGCAGGGTCTGAGCACAGAAGTTGCTGAGGGTACATGTATTTTAAGATGCATCTTTACTCGTTTTCATCCAGTTTTATAACCAATTTTATCTTTATTTTATGAAATTACGATCATTCTTGTACCTTCGTGCCAAATGTTGCCCCTGACGGTTGCAAGGTTGCACAGATTACGACGGGTAGAAAATGCATTTCATTCTATTGCGGCTAGCCATAGACATAACAACCACAGTTTCTGGTTGAAATCGAAGACAAATTCCTGGCGTCTCTTTATCACATACACCTTATATTGATTTTTTATCTACGTTTACACGGCTGTCTAGATTCTACACATTGTAAAGTTGTAACAGCGTTTGTTTACTCTCTGGCTGTAAGGGTGCATCTTTAAATTCTCACACACATGTTTTTGCTGCAAGTGACTTTGACAACATTGATGTACTTAGACTGAAATATGAATGATCAAAATGAATTACGTACAAAATCTTTATAATGAAGAAGGGTCAATCAAAATAAATTGACAGTTCGATACACGAAAACACGGAAAAATCTTGTCGCAAACAAACAATCGTTATGAAATTCCCTTTTTATCAGGATCGTTCCGAAAGGAAAGTCTTCCACGTGACCAAAAAACAATTGTCTGCTACTGATTTTGTCTGGCGCAGGCTTACGAATTACCGTCCTATTGTCCTATTGGTAAAATGTTGATCTGAGGGAAATACGACGTTGGCGCCGCAGTATAAACACAATAGACTTGCTACTCTTCCAGAAAGAGGCGATTTTTGCTGCAGTTAACGTTTGTTATTTGAATATTTTGCCCATTTCTTTCACATTTTTTTGACTAGGTTATGTTTAGTCATACGAATTCATAGATGAAAGAGTAACTAAGATTTGATACAAATAGAACGTTTTACAGTTGCTTTTATTGAGGACTTGCGGTGTAGCAACTGGTAGAAGAGGTGGTATTTTGTTTTATCGTCGGGGACATAGGAGCGTAAGCGAATTTCGCTAGTAATCGAATTTCGCCAACTCTGTTCTCGGGCGATATTTTCGTATCTGAGACATAATTCATTTACGAAAATGACTGATATCATAGCAGCAAAGGTGTTTTGAACTGTCATTTGAATCTAATGACAGAAAAATACTTATCAATAGGGAAAAAGTTCATAAGCGACCTATCATATGCTTTTCCCCGCCATTTTATTATCACTTTTCAGGTGTCAACTTTGTACACAAATTTTAAAGGATTCATTTAGCTTAAAACTACTCATTTGTGTAGTCTTTTTTCGGTTTGACAAGTCATCTTTTGAACTTTAATAGCCGAAGTTTCGTATGGGGCACCTAAAGGGAAATATATCCATATGAATGAATAAGAAAACAGATTGAATCGGGTACAAAAATCACTACAAAGACAGGAAGATACCTTTTCTGTGAGCTACAAAAGGTTATCTTTTTTGGATTTACAGCCTCTTTATCCGCAACACTGTCATCCTGATTAGATTGTAATATTTCAGTGCCACCGCAGAAATAATTGTAAACTCAAAAAAATCACACAACTGTCAATTTTGTTTTCTGAGAGCTGCGTTTTGTCGTATTTTTTTCAGGTTTTCTCGTAGGAAGTAAATGTAGAGTTAATATCCAAGGGAGGCGATGAATATTGCTGAAATGATGATGTGAATTTTTTAGTTCATTTTACCCTCTCTGGGGTCTCTAATTTTTTGAAAACCAGACTTGTCAAAATTGGCTTACCCTTTTTATAGATGGCGACTTTGTACTGTCTCACTTCTAACAATGTTTTGACAGATAAATTTAGATGTTTAAGTGGTAAAAAATATTTTTACAAAAGTATTTGAATACAAGTGGATAGATATGTAACCAGAAAGAAAATTACTATTGTTTTCTCCAATCCGCAAGAGCAGTTTCCCTTGCATTGGCGAAATTCGATTACACCAGTATACTAGTAACAGCCCACCTATAGAAAGTTCTTACACAAGATATCTGCCCTTTTCTCATATTTTCGGGAACTAACTGGTATTTTCATTCTATCAAAGAGACAAACAAAGCAATGATTTAATTTAGGCACATTAATAGACAGAGAAGTGTAAGAAATCATTTTTGGACAAGGGAAAGTACACTTAACTTATTTTTCTTGGCAAAGTCATCCTAAAAATACATTTCATCACTGCCAGAAATTGACCAGACAATTTCCCATAACTTCGTGAATCATTCTCGAAAAACACAGTCATTCCAAATGTAGTCAAATGACGTCATTCAAGGGGCATTCCTAAAAGTCACAGCCTCTAAACTTATCACAGATGCATCATCTGTATCATACTTTGAAATCATGGGCACAAAGTATAAATAAATGTTGTGATGTACAAACAACAGTGATGAATTATGGGGGGAAATGATGATGGTTTTCAATAAAATGTGATCTTTTTCATTTTAATTCTGTTTTTGACCCATTTCTTCGGCGTAGAGAGCAACCCTGGAATGTTTATGTCTGTAAAAGGTTTCACAGGAGCCACAAAAAAAAGTGAGCGAAAAAAATTTATAGCAAACATAGATTCACGAAGATATGAGAATTCACGAAGTAATGAGAATCAACGATCATTTTACTCAATGTTGTCTGAAAAAAAAAACTAGCAGACAACTAAACATGATGTTATGTAAATTATATGACACAAACTGGAGTGAAAATACTGTGAGGCCAAGTTGCAGTGGCACAGGCAAGCAGGTTTTGCAGTGTTCATCATCACCCATCTGCAAGATCTATCGGATGTAACATGCAAGCTCAGGGATCATCCATCCAAGTGATTACTTACACAGGATGTTGATTAACCCTTTACTCAACAATTCTGGGTTTTCACCATTCTAAGGAAGAAAGTTTTTGAAAACATTGTGAAAGAAAAGCAGTGCTTTTAATCAGATTTTTCTTCTTTTTCCCAAATGTTTTCTAAACCTTCGAAAAGCATGTGCCATATGAGCAAAATTTACTTTGTTGTCTATGTACACTTTCAGTATAGAAGAGTAAAGTTTTGTGTACTGGTGAAGAAAGTTCAATTAACCCTTTACACACAATCCCGAATTTTAACATCCATGCAAGAAAATGATTTTGAAACTTTGTGGGAAAAGGAGAAAATGCTGGTAACCAGCATTTTCTCTTTTGCCCACAATGTTTCCTACCCTGCTCAAAAGATATTCAATTATTTGATTAACTTTTAATTAGTCATCTACAAATGCTTATGATTTGGACAAGTCTAGTTCTTTAGTGGTGTGGTAAAGTGTTTAGTTCTACAGAGAGATAAACAACATCATTGAAAATAAAGGCTGCATTTTATAGGTAGAATTTTGTTCCACAAGTAAACATTTCTCAGTGACCACCATATTTTGATGGAGACAGTTTTTCACAGGTATTGAAGACTGCATTTTGTTGCACTTCTCAGGGTCATTAAAACATAGTGCACAGTGCCTTATAAAGGTTTTCAAATGCTATTTTTATCGGGGACAGGAATGTTTATAACTTGTTTGATGCATAACTCTGTTTTCAAGAGTATTTCAGTCTGTAACTCCTATAATAACCTACTTGCCCTGTGGTCCTGTACATAATAAGTGGAGTTTACAGCCTTTGCTAATACTTGCATGTAGTAATAATAGAAGAGTAAACAGTGAAACTGTAAAGTGACTTTCACAACTGAATGTTTGGTCAGTTCAGATTAAGATCAGACTGCACAAAACATGAAGTCTGAACTTGGATCTACACTTACAACTATGCTGTGAAATTCCTGTCTCTTGCAGCCTTGAAACTGCTATTAATATAGTGATTTTTCCTCAATGAAAACCTTAATCTTATATATTTGGCTCTGTGAAGGTCAGCTCTTCAACCAGATGGTATAGTTTTAGACTAGTTCATACTAAAAGGATTTGCAGACAACAAATCAAATATTTCTCAATTTCAAACATAAATGGGCCTTGTTTTTGAAAGCTTTCGAAAACATTGTTGGAAAAGTAGAAGATGCTGGTAACCAGCATTTTCTACTTTTCTAACAATGTTTTCAAAGACTTTCCTGTTCATGGTTGATAAAACATGAGATTGTGTGGTATTAAGGAATTAAAAGTAAAACCATGTTTTCCATAGTTCCAAGGAATCATTAATGTTGTGTAAGTAAGTTTTAGTCTCTAAGGATTTGTCATGTTGAACTGAGTGATAAAATCTTTGACTCAACTTCAGTGCTCGGTCTTGAAATAGTCTTATTAATCAATGTTGCTGAGAACATGATCATGCCTTAATGAGAATGTTTAATCCATTTCTTCATTAGGCAATTTTCAGAAATTTCCAGATCATAGACATTTGCAGATAGGAAAAGAGTAGATACTTTGATGAGTTGTGAATTTAAAGAGAGAGAGGCTACATGAGTTCAAGAAATTACATAAATTTGTCACATTGTTTTGAAATGCCAGTTTACCTTTTCACTATCTATTTTAATCAAATGAATCTTAAAACCCGAGTTGTTGAATGTCATTCAGTTCATGGCATATCTGTTTAAGACACCATTTAAGACAGTTGGGAAAAACAATAAATAGATCGACTAATGAAAGCTTTAACCTTTTCCCAAATGACAAATTTTAGACCCTTCCAAACTGAGAGCAAATGCACATGACATATTTAAAAATGGTACAAATAAACTTAAGTTCTCCGACACAGCAGAAAACATTGGGGGAAAAGGAGAAAATGCTGGTTACCAGCATTTTCTCCTTTTCCCACAATGTTTTCTAAAGGCCTCTTCCTCAGGGCTGTGAAAACACGGGGTTGTTTGGTAAAGAGTTAAGACTTTATCACAGTTTGTTTTCTATTGCCGATGCAGTGGTCTGACAAGGCTGATCCTGAAAAGAATTCAAACCTTAAAGTTTTGCATTTGTTGAATATTGTAGTAAAACTATTCTGCCACTGTACCCATACTTTACTGCATCAATCAGGATCACTTTCACTTGGTATGAGGGCAACAGTATCTTATTCTTATTATAAAAAGTTAGTAATTTTATATTCTGTCTTTTTTTAATGTTATTATTGTTCTTATTTGAAAAATTAGTAATTTTATATTCTGTCTTTTTCAAACGTTACATGTGTTACAATGACAGCTAAAATAATTCTCAGTTTTTCCACTGTTCTCCACAACTCTCTCTCTCTCTCTCCCTCCCTCTCTCCCTCTCCCTCTCTCTCTCTCTCTCTCTCTCTCTCTCTCTCTCTCTCTCATTTCCTCCCTCCCTCCCTCCAGAAAACTATTTTAATATTATATCATGTCATAACCCCATTGTTGTGCCTGTATATTGGCATAAAAAAAAAATCTGTTCTATTCTCTTCAGAGGGGAGAATTGTCTCTTAACCCTTTACCACACAATCCCGAGTTTTAACAGTCCTAAGGAAAAGGACTTTTGAAAACAATGTGGTAAAAGGAGAAAATGCTGGTAAGCAGCATTTTCTCCTTTCTCCACAATGCTTTCTACCTTTATAGACAGATTTCATAATTTGTGCAGCATTTAATTTGTCGTCTGCAAATGCTTTGAATTTGGACCAGTCCAAAATTTTTTTGTTTTGTAAAGAGTTAAACTGGCTAACTGGTAAGTTTAAACATTGATAGTCCTTACACATTCTGTAGTTTTGTTTTAGAATGAGGGTGGGGAAAAAAAAAGGGGGGGGGTTGTTGTTTAGCCTGTGAGGGTAAAAAGAGGGGGTGTTGCCTTGTATCATACTTGATCAATTATTTCCTGATATTCTACGTTATATTATTATAAATGGCAACTTCAAAGGTTTGCCCAGAGGCAAATAAGGGCTGTAGAATTATGTCAATCAATAGAGTCATGAGTGTGTATAAAATAGATCTATTGGTAACAGTGCAAATCAAGATCAGATGGCACAAGATCTTTGATCTAAAGTTTTTGTCATGGTGGGAAATTCTGACTAATTGTTTTTTTTTTTATTACATGTTGGTAACTGTCATGAAAGATTCCATGTTATTTGTTTGGTGCCTCTCAAAGAATTAACTTCAAAATTTTGTAAGTTGTGTAAGCATCTTGTTAGATTACAAATTAAATGCAGCAACAATAAGATTTGTTTGTAAAAGGGAAGGAAGACATTATAAAAAGGAGAATGCTTGATACCAAGCATTAAATATTTTGATTATTTTTCCTTTCTCTTTTTGTAATATTTAAAGAAAGACATATACATGTACGTATTTTGCAGCATTTTCAATAAATGTCAATGTTAACTTACTATTAGGTCAGCTGTTTTTGAAAGAAATATGGAGGTATTGTCATAGCCCTGTAGTCGTCTGCATTTTTGTCTTCGTCGTCATGCAAAAACTTTTACATTTTGTAATATCTCTGTCATCACTGAAAATTCAAACTTGTTGTTAATTAACAAAAGAGGAACCTATACCATTAATATATTTCTTGACACAGTGATGCCCCTTTTTTTTTACCTAAAATTGTGGTAAATTACCTAAATTCAAAAATTTCAACATTTTATGATATCAATGACATTACTGAAGATGCTTACTTCACACTTGAATTAGTTAACTATCAAAAGGGGAAACCCAATACAACCACAGTAGGTAACCATGAAAATAACTTGACTTCGGTATGCCACTATTTTACTTGAATTTTCACTGAAAATCAATCAATTTCTTAAAGCAACTGCAGCCGAGCATTGGCACCCACATGCTGTGCTCTTGTTTTTTGTTATGTCACTTACAAAGTTATTTATAGCCAATCAACAAAGAACATGTAATACTAGGGTAAGGATTAAAATGAGGTTTTAAAAAAGAACTATCCACATGATTCATTTCTTATTAAAACTTATCATCTGGGGAGAATTGAATCAATATTGTTGTGGGTTCCCTTAATTATTCATTAAGCCAGGTTAATCACTTTGATTTTTTATGGAGTGATAAATTTGCTTTCCTATGGGAGTATCCAGCTATATTTTTTCTTTAACCTTTTGCCAAACAGACTTACCGCTGGTTTAACAAACTTGATGAAGACAGCCTGTGAACAAGGAGAAAATGCTGGTAACCTGAGTTTTAATGATCTTGGTGAAGACAGTTTTTATAAACATTGTAGAAAAAGGGAAACAAATGCACCATGTTTTCTACCCAGTTACTAGCAAATCTGTTTATTTGGGTCACATTTAATATGTTGTCTACAGAAGCTTTGGATGTTGATGAGTATAGAAATTTTTCCTTTGGTAATGAGTTAATTCCTATAATATGACATGTTTTTTATGCAAGCATAGGGTTACCTGGGAAACAGATGGTGTGTGGGGTGATTATGGTAATGATGGCCTACTTAATTCTTTCACTACCAAGTAAATAATATACCGGTACACTTTTTCATTGGCTCTAAATATAGTCCCACTGCAAGATAAAGAGGTAGTTTTGCCTTATTTAAAATAAAGTAGTGGACAGTAGAGATCAGACTGCACATTCTGTGCAGTCTGATCTTGATCTACACTGTCCACAAAAAGCTTCTGGTATCGTCAACAGTAAGGAAAGAGTTAACAATTTACAAGATGAGAGAAATGTTAGACATGTCCATATTCAAAGCATTTTACTGATGATAAATTTGATATGACTCAACTGATGAAAAAGTTAGACTAGTCCATTCTGAAAGCATGTACAGATGACATATTTAGCTCAAATGCTTACAATTTAAACTAGTCCATTATGATAGCACTTGCAGGCAACAAATTAAATACATCATCATGTGCAACAAAATTTAATGAGTAAAATTTAGACTAGTCAATTTTGAAAGCATCTTGCAGACGGCAAATTGAACAAAGCTCAAATGATGAATTTTGTTTTAAGAAGGGTAAAAAACATTGTGGGAAAAGAAGAAATGGTGGGAACCAACACTTTCCCCTTTTCACACAGTTTTCCTCCCTTTCAAAGACAAACCACAACACGGTTTCAATGTGGACAAGTATAGAATTTTTGACATCCAGTTAACCCTTTACCACACGACAAAATTGTGGACTTGTCCGAATTGAAAACATTTGCAGACGACAGTTTCAGTGTGGCTCATATGAAATGATTTTTCTTTGATAGGGTAGAAAACATTGTGGGAAAAGGAGAAAATGCTGGTTACCAGCATTTTCTCCTTTTCCCACAATGTTTTCAAAAGCCTTCTCTATCAGGGGTGTTAAAAGTCGTCATTGTGTGGTAAAGGGTTAATGGGTAAGTAGATACATTGTTACACTTGTTTCATTGAGACAGCCTGTTGAAGGTCTAGATACAGTAAAACTAGTCTTAGCGTCCACGTTTGTTAACCCCTTTACCACACAATTCCAAGTTTTAACGACCCTAACAGAAATCTTTGAAAACATTGTGAGAAAAGGAGAAAGGAGTAACCAGCATTTTCTCCTTTTCTCAAAATGCTTTCTATCCTTTCACAGACAAAGGTAATGATTTGAGCCAAAGTTAATTTGCTGACTGCAAGTCCTTTCAATTCAGATGAGTCTAAAATATTATTGTCTGGTAAAGGGTTAACTCTTTACTATGTGAAAAAATGTTAGACTTGCCAAAGTTCAAAGCATTTTCAAACGAAAAAATCAAATGACGCTCAATTGTTGAAATTTGCCTTTAATTCAGTAGAAAGCACTTTTGGAAAAGGAGAATTTCCCAAAATGTTTTCAAAAGCTTTCTTTCTACGGGCCATTAAAACTCGAGATTGTGTGGTTAAGGAATAAGCATTTACCCACCTAAGCAAGCACATATATAATCAACAAAAAAAGTTAAGGAAATCTCAGAAAACCATGGACTAAAACATTACCGAAACAAACAATTATTCAATTTTGATTAATTTTGTTAGATACATTTCATTGCTTGAAAAAAAAGTTTCCTTTAGCTTGATAGCACTAATATCCTTGTTGTGGCACTGTGTCAAGTAACCCAGGGGTCAAAATCATTTTTCGCAAAATAAGGGTCTTCAGAGTATTCCCTGTTTTTATGCAAAACACAATATACGTGGTAAGTTTTTATTTATAACTTAAAATTCAATTCCTGTGACTGTTCCATGAAATTTACCTAACTCCCTTCTCATGATAGCCTCAAATGTCATGTATGGAAGATGAAAATGTTCAAATTAGCCCTGCAGTAACAAGTTTGTCCCCCTTCATGGGCAAATAGGGACTTGCACTGGCATCACATACACTGAATAATTCTGGCGATTTGGAGCTGAGGAACCAGTTTCCATTCTTCCTGTGGAGCCACAGGAAGAACCTGGAGGTGGTGCCAGTATTATGCGTCAAACCCTCGGTCCCAGAAAGTCCCACACATGTTCAAATGGAGATATTCTAGTGAGCGCGATGGCAAGTCAATGAGCACATCATTGTTCTGACAAAAGAATCTTGGATGTTTCTGGACGATAGCAATGGAGATATTGAACTGATTTGAAAATTGAAATGTCAACTCGGCCTGGAAAGTATTGCTCAAATTATCCAAGTTAAGCAAATAGCCTGAGGGTCAATTTTAAAAAGGCTATTTTGGGTGAGACTCTACAGTGACACTCTTTTCTCAAACCAATCAATATTGAAATTATGCGAAAAATGACTTGAAGACCAGTCAACTTCGACAGTGATTATTTAAGGCGCTAGTGGTGCTATAAACTCAAATAAAGCATCCTTTTGAAGAAAAATGAATGCTTTATAGTACTGTGAAATTAAAATTTCTTAGAATGTTCTAGATCTTTTGTCATAGCCCTTCAAACACGATTTCCTTAACTTTTTTTGTTGAGTATATTTTAGTATTCCTTTGGTGCTTACTTCATACAGATTAGACTGTAATGCTGTATTGTTTTGTTCTCAACTCTGTATGCAAAATAACCTTAGATTGCTTAGATGATAAAAGATTGAATACAGGTCTAAAGTACTGTCTTGCATATGAGATTGTATCCATTATAATTTGAGTTTCCTGCATTTTGTACTGTATGAAACATTTTGTTACATTTCAGGGGTTTCAATGGAGTGTTTTCTCTGTTGCCCCATCATGTGTGTCCCTCAGAAGACCCAGACACACACCAATGTTTTCGGATGACAACCTACAATACTACATGTGTTGTGACTTCAATCAAGGGATGCATACCATTTTTAGAGGGATGCCAGTAAGTCAATACTTTCCATAGATTCTCTCAACTCTTTGTACCACACAATCATGAGTTTTAATGACCCTGAGAAAAAAGCCTTTTGAAAACATTGTGGGAAAAGGAGAAAATGCTTGCTACCAGCATTTTCTCCTTTTCCCACAATGTTTTGTACCCTATCAAAGACAGAACTTATCATTTTAGCTACATTTGATTTGTCGTCTGCAAATGCTTTCAATTTGGTTGAGTCCAAAATTTTGTTGTTTGGTAAAGAGTTAACTCTTTACCAATGAGAAATATTTAGACTCATCCAAATTCAAAGCAGTAGCAGACGACAAATTAAACATGGTTGGAGTGAGTGGATTCATCTTGAAAAGAGCAGAAAACATTGTTGGAAAAGGAGAAGATGCTGGTTACAAGCATTTTCTCCTTTTCCCATGATGATTTCAAAAGCCTTTCATTAGGGTTGTTAAAACTCGGGATTGTTTGGTAAAGAGTTAAAAGGAGACTATTGAGATTTTTGTGATCAAGCCAAACTTGAAAACATTATTCAATGATGAATTTAGTACGTAATGGCTGGATTTCAGCAAAAGTTGAAATTGCTCTGTAAGAAAAATGCTTTTTGAAAAAAAAATCTGGGTAAAGGACACAAATGGTGGTAGCTAGCATTTTCTTCTTCTTGCCCCACAATTCTTTCTGCCCTTCAAATGAAAAATCCTATCATTTAAGCTAAATTTAATCTGTCGTTTGCAACTGCTTTCAAAACAGACTAGTCTAAAATTTGTTTTCTGGTAAGAAATAACTCTTTACCACATGACAAAGTTTTGGACTTGTTCAAATTGGAAGCATATCCATACAATTTACCTGCTGTGACTTAATATAAGGGTAGAAAACATTGTGGGGAAAAGGAGAAAAGGCTGGCTACCAACATCTTCTCCTTTTTCAACAATATTTTAAACCTCTTTTCTCTCAGAGTTGTTAAAACACGGGATTGGTTGGTAAATGGTTAAAACAGTAAGCTACATAATACAAAACCATGCACACTACAACTGTTAAATTTTCTGCACAGACTTTTAACCCCTAGTGCACCAGATAAACCCACCAGGCATTCTCAGTCAAGAAATAAGACCCAAATAATTTCAATTTGTAGGTTGTGTTTGTCCAGAATATTAGAGAAAAGTGGACAGTGTAGATCAAAGATCAGTCTGCATGTTTCATGCAGTCTGATCTTGATCTACACTGGCCACTGTAGTTATGAAAGGCCCTATAACACTTTACCAAATGACAAAACTTCATACTAGACCAAATTAAAAGCATTTGCAGGTGACAAATTAAATATTACTCAAAAAAAAATAATGATTGTTCTTTTTGATAGGGTAGAAAACATTGCGGGAAATTGGTTACCAGCATTTTTTCCTTTTCCCATAATGTTTTCAAAAGTATATTCCCTTAGGGTCGTGAAAAGACAAGATTTTGTGGTAAAGAGTTAAGGGATAATTTTCCTATGTAATGAGTCTAGGCTCCGTATTCACCAACAATATTTTTATTTATTTTCTTCAAGATTTTCTAAATTTGAAAGTAACACAACTTCTGATTGGCTAAATCAAATGGTTTAGCCAATCAGAAGTTGTGTTTCTTTCAAATTTATAAAAGTCTTGAGAATAAGACAAAGAACGTTTTTAAGAATGGTTTGCAAATACGGACCTAGATCTACTTGTCTAACTGTATCATCTACAGATGGCATCTGTCTTTGGAAGCAGTGCCTTGCATAGTGTTCTCATGTGAGGAGAGTTGTTTTGATGGATGGATAGAGGATGAGAATGGAATATGCACCCTATCAGGTATGTATGAGTGGCAATCTGGGAAAAGGGGGTTTTACTCCTTGCCAAACGACAAAATTTTAGACTTGTCCAAATTGAAAGCATTTGCAGACGACAATTTAAATGTGGCTGAATAGGTGAAATTTTTCTTTGTTAGGAAAGAAAACATTGTGGGAAATGGAGAAAATGCTGGTTACCAGCATTTTCTCCTTTTCCCACAATGTTTTCAAAAGGCTTCTTCCTCAGGGTCATTAAAACTCGTGATTGTGTGGAAAAGGGTTTATGCATCTTCATAATGCATTATACCAAGCAAGCTTTAGCATCAATATGGATCCATTTTCTCTAAAACCTGCAGAATCATGGGAATCATAGGATAGAATGGTGGTTGACACACAGAAAAATTTGTTGATTGTATGACAGACAAGAAAAATTTTCATATATGTATATGAATATGACAGAATATTTGCAAAAAAAGAAGCAAACACGCAAAACAAGAGTGTGTTTTGTTGTTGGGGAGATACATTTGAGAGCTGAGGTTTTTTCTTTCAGATAAACTGTGAAGTTTTTAGTCCACCTGAGCACAAATGACTCAAGGTGAGCTCTTGTGATCTTGCTGTGTCCATCATGTTATGTCTGTCGTCCTTTGTCCATACTGCGGTTAAACAATTACCTTGTGTGCACTCTAGAGACCACATTTTGAGTCCAATGCTTATGAAACATGGTCAGATTGTTTGTGTTGATAAAATCTCAGACATTAGGTCACATTGGATAAAAAAGTAGGTCACTGGGCATCACTGGGCCAAATCTTAGAAAAAGCTTGTGTGATTCTAGAGGCCTCATTTTCAGTCTGATACACATGAAACTTGGTCAGAATGTTTGTCATGATGATACCTAGGACAAGTGTGAAATTGGGTTATATCGGATAAAAAAAAAGATTGGTCGCTGGGCCATATCTTAGGAAAACCAAGTGTACAATGTAGAGGCCAAATTTTCAGCCTGATACTCATGAAGCTTAGTCATTATGTTTGTATTGATTGTATCTTTGACAAGTATGAAGTTTGGTCATGTCTGGTCAAAAAGTAGGTCACTGAGACAAATCTTAGGAAAACCAAGTGTACAATGTAGAGGCCAAATTTTCAGCCTGATACTCATGAAGCTTAGTCATTATGTTTGTATTGATTGTATCTTTGACAAGTATGAAGTTTGGTCATGTCTGGTCAAAAAGTAGGTCACTGAGACAAATCTTAGGAAAACCAAGTGTGCACTGTAGAGATACTCATGAAACTTTTTCAGTTTTCAGAATGTTTGTCTTGGTAATTCCTCAGACAAGTTTGAAATTGAGTTAAGTTGGGTCAAAAAGTAGGTCACTGACACTCATGTGGTTTACATCATCACAACCAGGATCTCTTCAGCTATATAAGTCCTGGGTGACTTTACTCAGGTGAGGTCTTCAGGGCCAATGGCCCTCTTGTTACATACACAAGTATGTTTGCATTTTCTTTTAATTATCATACTTTAAACTCAATCTGTCAGTCAGTCTGTAAATGTGCTCATGCAGACTCTAATTCTTTACCAAATGACAAAATTTGAGACATGTCAAAATTGAGAGCATTTGCATACAACTGATCGAATGTGTCTTGAATAATTGAATTTGTCTCTGACAGGGTTGAAAGCATTCTAGGAAAGGGAGAAAATGTTGGTTGTTAGAATTTATTCAAGAAACCTCCACCCATCTACTATAGATTCTCCACACGCTGAAGTTCATTGCTTAAATGGTGGCCGGATGGAAGATAGTGGCAACAGCTGTAACTGTCCTAGTACCTTTACAGGACACAGATGTGAGACTCGTAAGTATAACAGGAAACCAAAGATCCTGGGCCATATTCACTGACTATTAAAAAAACTGGTCTGATTTTAAATTACAAGACTAGCCATCTAATTAGTTGAGACATTCTGTCTCAGCCCATCAAATGTCCAATCTTGGAATTTTGAATTTGAAGTAAAGTTTGAATTGTTGGTGAAAAAGTCCTCAAGTTCTTGCAACTGACTATTGCTTTACAAAAACGTTGAGGAAGAGAGAGTTTTGGAAAAGAAACAATCATATTATCACTTTTTTACCCACACTGGTTTAACACTATACCACAAAACCTCAAGTTTTAATGACTCTGGAAGAAAGCTTTTGAAAACATCAAGGGAAAGGAGAAAACATGCTGGTTAGCAGCATTTTTTTCCTTTTCCCACAATGTTTTCTATTGTTTCAGAGGCAAATTTCATCATTTGGGCCACATTTGATTTGTTGTCTGCAAATGCTTTCAGTTTTACCTTAACATTGTTCCTTTCTATGATTTTCATATCTTAGATTTTCAGTGGATTAAAAACTTGACTGTGTTAGTGGATTACTTTGTTTTCACATTGTTGATCTTTAATGACCATGAATTATTTACCAGACAAGGTAATGACCATATGGAAGAAAACCTTTGAAAACATTGTGGGAAAGGAGAAAATGGTGGTAACCAGTATTTTCTCCTATTCCCCTAATGTTTTCCACCCTTCTGAAAATGACTTTCATCATCTGATCCACATTTTGTTTGTTGTCTGCTTAAACTTTTAATAATATGGACCAGTCTAAAATTTTGTTGGAAAACAGTGCTTGTAAAACTTGAGTCCATTCTCAACTGAGTTTTGCTCAAATTTTAAAGTATCTTTCATCTATTTTCTCTGTTTCAAGACAAAATGAAAATTTACAATGAAAACTGATTCAACAGACAGAAACAAAGGAAAGTTCCAAAGTTCAGAAGTTACTTTATAAGGTTTATCAAATTAAATTTACATAACTTTGAAATTTCATGTGCAGCTGAATTGAGCATAAAAAAAGGTTTAGAAGCAATGACTCAGGTCACAAAAAGTATGTAACTGTTATTGTTATTTTTCCATTATTTAGCAAATAAGTTAAAGTTTGCCAATTTTTTTCCAGCCATTTGTGATGAGCCTTGTCTGCATGGAGGAAAGTGTGAGGTTGTAGATGGAAAAAGGCAGTGTGTATGTCCGTCAAAGTTTTATACCCAGCCTAACTGTGAACAAGGTAAAGAAGTTTTTAAACCTCTATACAGGGTCATTAAAAGTCAGGATTGTGTGGTAAAGGATTAAAGAAGTACAACAAGGCATTATTTTGGCACATACATGTGTCTATGATAGCAAAATTGTAATCAATACAGAAAATTGCATGGTATATTTTAAAACCAAATAAATAGTGAACCCTTTACCACACAATCCCAAGTTTTAACGACCCTGAAGACAAAGCCTTTAGAAAATATTGTGAGAAAAGGAGAAAATGCTCCACAATGTTTTCTACCCTTTCTTAGACAAATTCCATTATTTGAGCTACATTGATATTTACATCTGCAAATGCATTCAGGTGACAAGTCTACATTTTTTTTGTGTGGTAAATAATTAACAGAAATCATAGCTCCTAAGAATTCTCAAGTAGGTTGAAGTTTCTTTCGATACATTTCAAAACCAAGCATGTAACACCCATTACACAAGATTTACAAAGGCATAATGTAAAATTGTGTGGACTTGTGACATATGCTTTTGTTTGATTCTAAGTAGATGATGATTTTGCAAATCTGGTTATGCCCTTGAAAGTGATTTGTCACAAGTTTATTTCATATTTTGTGAAATATTTTTAGTTAATTAGTGTACAAATTTGACTTTAAGTGTTCATGGACTAAAATGAAAAATACGAAACAGTTCCCTGTGGAAAAAGAAACAATTATTGCCAGCCTAAAGCACATAGACATGTAGTTGTTTTTTTATCTGTAACATTTTCTATATCATTCAAGAAAGACAGTTGCTTTTCCTTCACATATTTTTCCTTTGCATAACTTTCTCAGGTAAATGCTACATGTATGTCAAAAATGGCTTGACCTGTAAAAGATTGAAGCATTTGATATGTTTTTTGTTCATCTGTTTCAGTGACTTGTAAAGAAAGCTGTAAGAATGGTGGAGAGTGTATTCCAGACGGTGTGTTGTCAAGATGTAAATGTCCTCCTGGTTACCAAGGTGACAGGTGCCAATATGGTAAAGAGATTGTTAACTTTTGAATGAAACAAAATCTTACTTTTCAGTCTATCAAGACAGAAAACACCCCAATATTATGCAATTGCCATTTCATGACAGCCATTGAATATTGTCTCTGCAAAGCAGATTGCATGTTTTGTTTCTGCTGTAGATCTAAAAAGAACTACATGTCATGCAAATAAAACAACTTTACAGGAAAAATTGCTACTTTATTCCTTTACCAAACAATCCTGTGTTTTAACGACCCTAATGAAAAAGGCTTTTTGAAAAAATTGTGGGAAAAGGAAAAAATGCTGCTAACCAGCATTTTCTCCTTTTCTCTAAATTGTTTCTTTCCTTTCAAAGACAAATCCCATCAGTTCAGCCACATTTCAAAACGTCTACAAAATTAATGCTTTCAATCTGGACAAGTCTATAGGTTTGGTATGGTATAGAATTAGGGAAAAGAAAATCACTTTACTTTGTCAAAAAGTATGGAACACGTTGTGGGTAAGAGAGATATTTCTTAAGAGGACAGTTGCTTCCTTTTATTAACAGTGTTCTCCAAAAGTTGTCAACTGTATTGTTATTGAACTTGAATCACTCATCAAGTTCTGTCTATTACAGAGTTAAATGTCCATTGTCCTGTACTGACAACAAACTTAAACATGGGCTCGTGTGGCAGTATGGATCAACAATGTGAGCAGACTCATCATTGTCCAGCCAATCAGATTTGCTGTTACAATGGTTGTGTGGGAGAGTGTGTTAATCCAACCAATACTACATGCCATTTTGAAGACAAATACTACAATGCAGGTGAAACCTTCAGCCCAGAGTCTTGCAAGGTACGAAATGATTTATTTTGCACATCTTCTAAATGACCATAGCTGTCAATAAGTAATAAAACACAATTTATCGAAACTATGCTCACATAGAGGTAGAACATTGGTTTTTCAAATAAGAGGTTATGGGTTTTGAATCTCGTGATGAGAGGGGCCTACCTTTAGAACCAGCTACATCAGGGGGCTATTACTGGTTCATTTTTCCAGGAGGCAGTCATATAGGTTGATCAAACCAGCTTGTAAGAACTTGTTTTGCAATCAATAAATAGATTCATGTTAATTAAACGTTCCATTCCTGTTTTTTCATTGGAGAACCATCCCTTCTTATTTTCTAGAGGTGTGTATGCCAGCCATGGGGTGAGGTACAGTGTACCAAGGTTGAATGTCCAACAACTCACTGTGAAGGTGGCCATTCTCCTATCAGTGTTAAGGGACATTGTTGTAAAATATGCCCAGGTAATTTCATTTCCAGATCTTACTTTTATTTCCTTGTGTTACCATCATTTTCTCCTTTTGTTATAATGTTTTCAAAAATAACCCGGCCCCTTTAAAATAAGAGAAGTTATCACATAATACTTCGTTCTCACAACCTCCATGGATGAAGGCTTTTTAAAACACTGTGGAGAAAGATGAAAATGCTAGTTACCAGGATTGTCTCCTTTCTCCTACTGTTTTCTGAATTTTTCAGGACAAATCCTATCGTTTGAGCAGCAATGGTGTGTGGTTTGCAATTGCTTTCAATATGAACAAGTCAAAACTCATGTTGTCTGGTGAAGACTTACTAAGGTACACTTGGACCAGCAACTGCTTTTTGCATTTTTCATATGCAATATTAATGTAAACATTTTTTTTCCCTGTAGAATACAGACAGGGGGTAGACTTTTCAGAGGCATGTTGTTTATAGGATAGAACTCTCTGTATTAATACGCTATATGATTACAATCAATAGCCTTAACAAATACACAACACCTCAAGAAACCAACCTGTAAAAACAGCCAAACTTGTGTTAGAGAATCTTTGTATTAAGCAACATACTGCTTTAAGAAACTACTGTTTTTTCCTATATTCTTTCTGAAACTATATCATTATACCCCCCCCCCCCGCTCCCTTACAAAGGAGAGAGGGGTATACTGGTTTTACCATGTCTTTCAGTCCATCCATCCGTCAATCCATCCATCAATCAGTCTGTCTTGTTTTCGCTTCCATGCTCTAACTCAAAAGCTGTTTGACCTGGGACCAGACGCTTTGGGTCAAGGTCACAGATGAACTTTGTTCAAAAAAAGTTTCCTTGCTCTAACTCAAGAGCTGTCTGATCTAGGATCCTGAAACTTTATAAAAGTGTTGCTCATGACCCAAGGAGGTGCCCTATTGTTTTGGAGTGACATGGGTCAAAGGTCAAGGTCACGGGTGAACTTTGTTTGAAAATTGTTTCTGTTCTCTGATGATTGTGCTGCTCCAGTGACAAGGTTCTGGTAGGGGGTATTTGTCTGCTTTGCAATAGTTCTAATTTAGACTTGCATCAAAAGACCACCTGAAATAAAAGACTGCTTTTTTTTAGTGATTTATGAATACAAATTTGACTGTATATTGATATGATAAAAGCCTTTGATTTTTCAAACAAAATTTTCAAACCTTGACTTTTGCTCATACTCAAATATTCTGACATGTTGTTTTTTTTGGCTTGATGCTTTGCTAGACAAGAAAATTTTAGACTCTTTCATATTGAAAGCATTTGCAGATGACAAATAGATGACTGTATATTGATATGATAAAAGCCTCTGACTTTTCAAACAGAATTCCCAAACCTTGACTTTTGCTCATACTTGAATATTCTGACATGCTTTTTTTTTGGCTTGATGCTTTGCTAGACAAGAAATTTTTAGAGTCGTTCATAGTGAAAGCAATTGCAGATGACAGATAGAATGTGGCTAAAATGATAGGATTTGATGTTGGAAAGATAAATAACAATGGTGGAAGAGAAGAAACTGTTGATTATCAGCATTTTCTCTGTTTATCACAATCTTTTTTAAAGGCTTTCCCCTCAAGATCATTAAAAGATGAAATTGTGAAAAGGTTAACCCATGTGTTTTTTGTTTTTCAGGTACAGAGATCACAGAAGATGAAGGTATGTAAAAACCTGTAGAAAAAGTGTGAAAGATTCCAGTTCAGATTTAATAGTAAATACATACAGGTTCTTTCCTAGACTTGTAGCACTTTGTTTCATTACTAGAGATGCATAGCTTAGTGTTATTGTCTTTTATCACACAACAAACTTTTTGATTTGGCTATTGCTACACCATTTACAGATGATAAAGTTTAAATTGAGTGTTTCTCAAATGATGGGATTTGTCTTTGAAATAGTAGAAAACAACAGGTGCACTTGCAGCAATGATATAACAAACAGTCAAGAAAACAGGTGAAAAACATTAACCCTTTACCACACAATGACGCCTTTTGACGCCCCTAAAAAAGAGGCCTTTTGAAAACATTGTGGGAAAAGGAGAAAATGCTGGTAACCAGCATTTTCTCCTTTTCCCACAAAGTTTTCTACCCTATCAAAGAAAAGTTGTGTCATTTGAGCCACTATGAAATTGTCGTCTGCAAATGCGGTAATGGGTTAAACAAGTGAATCATTAGAAGAGAAGTGTCATCATCCACTCTGCAAAATATTCACATTTGGCTACTCTTTACTAGATGGCAAAATTTTAGATTTGTTTATATTTACCCTCATGGTTTTCAGAGCACTTCTTCTGGTACAAAGACTTGATTTTTTTTTAAAGCTGTAAATCATCTGCATTTTTCATCATTATTAATAGGTCCCATGTTTGAGAACTGCCCTACAAGGTTTATTACCATCAACGTAGAAGAAGATGGGAAGACAGCCATCCTGCCTGTACAAAGTCTCGGCCTTTCTGTGACAAGCCATGATGGAACCTCACTTGGTGTAAGTTGTTGACCAAACATAGTCAAGATCAAATTACATTATTATACATGATTGTCTGTGTTCATTGTCACAGGCACCTTTTTGTTTGTGAACTTATGTAAACTGTAACTTTTATGACATACAATGAAATTCTAGAGCGATAGAAATGTGACTGAATGCATTCCATATACTCTAAATATATATGAATGCATTTCATGTTAACCTGTTGTACATCTTTCTAAAAGTCTTAATTTTAATTGTTCATCTTGAATCATGAATCAAAGTGGACACTCAAAGAGCTAAGCACAGCCTAAGTTGCTTTTGTGGATGGCAAATATTAAGATCAGATAGCACAAAACATGCTATCTGATCTTTTACATTCACTGTAAGATACTGTTTTCGTCAAGGTTTACATGCATAAGCCCAGGTTCCTGTATTGTTAACCCTTCATAGTGCTAGACAGGAAATATGGACCTTTCAATGAAAGTAATAACCGTCTTTGTTGTAGATATCCTTCAGCAGGATGAAATTTGCCCACAGCAAAAGCCCTGACATAAAGAACAACATGCACATTGTGACTGCTTATTCTGATTGTGATGCCAGTGGGAGAAGGGCAGAGTGTAACTTTATGGTTATAGTCAGAGGTATGGACTGAAATAAATTGCTGAGGCATTTCATCAGGAAGTTTATATAAACAGATGACTGCTACTAGCAGACAGATTTTTTTGGTTTTGCAGTAGACTACTTGTAGAGACATTGTGGCAAACCGAGGGCTTGGTCATTATGTGTAGTTTTGGCTCTGGGTCTTCATATGTTTTCTTGCATGAAGTCTTAATCCTTTTTGTATGACCTTTTTTTTTTCTTATGTGTTTTTATGATCCAGAAGAAGACTTCTGTTGAAAACATTTTGGGAAAAGGAGAAAAAGCTGTTTATCAGCATTTTCTCTTTTTCTTACAATGTTTTCTGCCCTTCCAGAGACAAAACATAGCATTTTAGCCTTAGTTACTCTGTCGTCTGCAAACGCTTTCAACTTTGCTGTTTGGTAATGTGTTAATTCCTTTGTATTACTCATATTTTATGTATGTTTTCTAAATTGTCCGCTGACATGATATTGATAATCTGTGTTTTTCAATCTTAAAAGCCTCGACTTTTACTTATTTTATCATAAACTGAAGGGAGAGCCAAGTAAAACTGTTCAAGTGATAGAAACAATTTTATAGGGATGGAGGGGGGAGCTACTGCAAATTGTCAAAACCATGTAGGATTGCAATTGGTACGTCTACAAGAATTCCAAACATTGTCTTTTGAAGTGGTGTAAAACTCATATGTCTTATAATGAGATAAATTAATTTACAGATCCACATTCACCTGTGTTCACCTCCTGTCCAATGGAAATCTTTGCCTTTGATGATGAAGAAATTGATTGGTCAGACCCTGTTGCCACAGACAATGTGGGAGTGTTTAAAATCCAAGCAGATGGAGATGAAGTAAGACACAAGGAATTACAAGCTGGAACATATACTGTTAGCTATACTGTTTGGGACTTTGATCAGAATCAGGCAATCTGTGCTTTTGCCATACATGTTTTTGAGAAAGGTAATTAACCATTATAAAAGGCAATACCAGACATGAATTATCTTCTGCTTTTTACCAAATGACAAAATTACAGATTTGTCTAAGTTTCAGTTGACAAATTAAGTAAGACGCAAACAATAGGGTTTGTCTTTGAAATGTTGGAAGACATTGTGGGGTGAAAAGAAGGAAAATGCTGGTTACCAGCATTTTCTTCTTTCCCTACAATGTTTTTTAAAAGGGTTCTTCCATAGGGTGTGTTAAAACACAGGACTGTGTTGTAATGACTGAAACCTTAACCCTTTCCCAAACAACAAGTTTAAGACTCTTTTGAAATCAAAAAATGTGCAGAAGACAAATTCATCAATTGTACAAATGAGCTATAGCCCTCTGATAGGGCAGAAAACATTGTGGGAAAAGGAGAAAATGCTGGTTACCAGCATTTTCTCCTTTTTCCACAATGTTTTCAAAAGTCATCTTTTCCAGGGTTGTAAAAACCAGGGACTGTTTGGTAAAGGGTTGAACTGCTAGATAAATTAAATAGCTATTGTTGCCATTCTGAAAGACTTACCTTTTTCGAGAAATATTCTTTATATTTCATAAAGAATGAGCAAGTTTCATGAGGTAACCCAGTATTATTAGGTCAAATATAGTGCCCATACTGTAGACAAAATATTAAGTCACACATAACAAGAATAACGAATGAGAAATAAAAGCCTGAATATATTTAATGGACTTGGCATCGCAATGAAATGTGCCTCCATTAATCCATAAAGCACCTTTCACAACTACAGTTGTCTTTGTAGTCAGTGTAGATTAAAATCAGACTGCACAAAAGGTGCAGTCTTATCTTTGATCTACACTGTTCACTTTGCTGAGACATTCTGAATAATTGCAACCTTGACATTGCTCTTATTGGGCTCTTTTTCCTCCAATGGAAATGTTAGCTGGGTTTATTTGGCGCTCTATGGGGAAAAAAAACAGTTGCATTTAATTGTATTTCCATATATATGTTACTATCGATTTTTGTTTATGTGTGGTCCCTGTAATAGGTCAAAACACGCCTTTATGTTGAAGGGATCTTCTAGTGAAAATAAAAAGTGAAGAGTATCTACAGCCAGTGGTGAAAACTATCACTTCAAAGATTTAAATATTTAATGGTATAAGACAATGTCCATGTAGATCTGAGGTCAGACTGCATGCAATCAGTTCTTGATCTAAAATGTCTTCAGAACTACATTGAGTCACGCTTAGCAGCTCAACTTTTACCACATAATGCAGAGTTTTAACAGTCCTGATACTTTCAGTACTTTGATTTATTTTATTGCAGGCTCAAACCCACTCAACTATCCCAAAGAACTAAAGAGGCGTGAACAAAGGAAAAAGGTATCATTGGCTGCAATAAGTAAGTTCATTGGTTGTTCCTAACTTTATCTTTACCATTGATTCAGTGTTTTTATGACCCTGAAAAACAAGGGTTTTGAAAACATTGTGGGCAAAGGAGAAAATACTGATTATCAGCATTTTCTCCTTTTTTTCTTCCCTTTGCAGAACAAATCCCATCATTTCAACCATATATGATTTATTGAATGGGACTGCTATTTGGAGTATAGAATTTAGTTATGTGAGTAGTATAGGGTGTCTCTTTGGACGTCTGACAGGCCCTGGTCAGACGTCCAAAGAGACGTCCCTGTAGACCCTACGTTGCCTACCCTACAGAGAATTTGACCCAGTTTGCCTACCCTGAAAGAATGTACATTACATCACTTCTACAAAAAATGCCCAAAAAATACCCAGTTTGCCTACCCTGAGGGGAATTTTTCTGCAATTAAAGGCTAAGTGACGGCCAAAAATGATTTTCTATTGTCAATCTTCTTTTCTCTCTAAAAGCCTGATCACTGAGTTGGACTTAGTTTTTTTCATCCTATGGATGATTTTTCTCTTGCTAAAAGCCTGATCACTGAGTTGGACTTAGTTTTTTTTTTACCCATATGCTATTAGGATTGCTTTACTTCTATCCACTACTTGGCCTTTAAGTGGTTTCTCTCTCTAAATGCCTGACCATTGAGTTGAACTTAGTTTTTCTGCATCTATGAATGATTTCTTCTCTCTAAATGCCTGACCATTGAGTTGGACTTAGACTTTTTTCTGCATCTATGAATGATTTTTCTTTCTAAAAGCCTGATCACTGAGTTGGACTTAGTTTTTTTCACCCTATGAATGATTTTCTCTCTCTAAAAGCCTGAACACTGAGTTGGACTTAGTTTTTTTACCCATATACTATTAGGATTGCTTTATTGTTTACTTCTATCCACTACTTGGCCTTTAAGTGGTTTCTCTCTCTAAATGCCAGACCATTGAGTTGGACTTAGACTTTTTTCTGCATCTATGAATGATTTTTCTTTCTAAAAGCCTGATCACTGAGTTGGACTTAGTTTTTTTCACCCTATGAATGATTTTCTCTCTCTAAAAGCCTGAACACTGAGTTGGACTTTTTTCTGCATCTATGAATGATTTTTTCTCTCTAAAAGCCTGAGCGTTGAGTTGGACTTAGTTTTTTCTTCATGTATGGATGATTTCTCTTTCTAAATACCTAACCATTGAGTTGAACTTAGTTTTTTTGCATCTCTATGGATGATTTCTCTTTTTAAATGTCTGACTACTGAGTTGGACTTAGACTTTTTTCTACATCTCTATGGATGATTTCTTCTCTCTAAATGCTTAACCATTGAGTTGGACTTAGACTTTTTTTCTGCATCTCTATGGATGATTTCTCTAAAAGACTGAACAGTGAGTTGGACTTAGTCTTTTTCTGAGTTTTTTACTCTTTGGAGTGTAACTCTTTGGAGTGTAACTCTTCTAAAAGAAAGAAGTTTGACAATTTGAAAAGATAGATCTTTCGTGGTAGATGATTAGCCCTGAAAAGGGCTGTTTTTTAGAGAAGGACTGATTTTTTGAAAATGTTTATTCAGTATCAGCATCAGTCGATTCGCTGTCTGACTCACTCCTTTCAGCGGCGAATTGCTCGCGGAAAAGATGGTCTACCTGCTCGGTTTTTGAAATAACATACTGAAAATACATTTCAAGCATGCCCTCAATAATGAGTTCCTTCATCCGAAGGTTATAACAGAACACCCTGTTATTAGCAAGCTCAGCCCTCTCGTATCGTCTTCTCACTCCAACTAAGCGTTGTTGCAGTAAAACGATTTGCCTCTTAACTCTTGTTATCTTTCGTGCAGCATCCATCCAAGTGAACCGCATGTCGTGTGATGGTCTTGAAGCCATTGTGAAAAAAATGAAATGTATGGAAAATAAATCGCAGAGATTTATAGCTTTTCAGACGGATTGAACTAGTTGACCCATGACGTTATTTTCTCCTATGTTTTTCCCGCGTCGGCGTTTCATGCTGTTTTGCCTCCAAATTAATGTTGCCCAATCAGAATCACTGTTTTATTTCTAATACTAAATGTTTTATTGTTGCCCAACCGTGGTTTTGTTACATTTTCTTGTTCGGGTTAGAAAAAAACTAGAGTTTGACTATCCTATGACTTTTTTTGATTATGAGTCTTCTGACAAAATGAAGTTTTTCTGCATCTATGAATGATTTTTCTTTCCAAATGTCTGACCATTGAGTTGAACTTAGTTTTTTCTTCACCTATGTATGATTTCTCTTTCTAAATGCCTAACCATTGAGTTGAACTTAGTTTTTTCTCATCTATGGATGATTTCTTCTCTCTAAATGTCTGGCCATTGAGTTGAACTTAGTTTTTTCTTCACCTATGTATGATTTCTCTTTCTAAATGCCTAACCATTGAGTTGAACTTAGTTTTTTCTTATCTATGGATGATTTCTTCTCTCTAAATGCCTGGCCATCAAGTTGGACTTAGACTTTTTTTACATCTATGAATGATTTTTCTTTCTAAATGCTTAACCACTGAGTTGAACTTAGTTTTTTCTGCATCTATGGATGATTTCTTCTCTCTAAATATCTGACCATTGAGTTGGATTTAAACTTTTTTCTGCATCTATGAATGATTTTTTCTAAAAGACTGAACACTGAGTTGGACTTAGTCTTTTTCTGAGTTTCTTTTTTACTCTTTGGAGTGTAACTCTTCTAAAAGAAAGAAGTTTGACAATTTGAAGAAATGACAATTTGAAGAAAGATCTTTCGTGGTAGATGGTTAGTCCTGAAAAGGACTGTTGGGTTAGCTCTGAAAAGAACTGTTGGGGTAGCCCTGAAAAGGGCTGTTTTGTTTTGGAGGCTGTTTTTTCTCTACCGACAGCTTTTCTTTGGCTTTTTTGGGATCTTGAAATCAACGTGATTATCTATGTTTTTCCCGTATTTGCCCTGGCCTGTCATTATTGGTGTAGTTGGCTTTTGATCAACTGCTGTTTCTTATGGAGATGGGTATCGTCTTCCTCAGATTTCCGTTTTCTTGGCTTTGTTGTTCTTGGTTGTTTTTCCTTTGGCTGATTTTTCTTCACAACGGTTAAGATAGAGTCCACTAAGTTGTGAAGATTGGTTTTATCAAACTCAAACTCCACAGGGATCTTCACAGGAGCTGGTGAAATGCACTGGCTCTGCTGGCGTAGTGTCTCAATATTTTTACTGAGCTGCTCGGTGTTTGTGTTTAAAGTTTTAATCTCCTCCAAATTTTGGTTAAAAGTCTCCAGTTGTTCTAAGATCCGAGTCATCATGGCATCTTGTTTTGAATTTAACTGTTTCATCTCTTCACAAATGTTGTCCAACACTGTCGGTGGGTTGATAATTGTCGAATTTATAACTGATGAAAGAATGTCTCCATTGTTTTCCACTGGTGGAAAATCGTCCAAGTTGATTTCATCTAAGTTGTGCTTCATATTGAAACTGCTTCCGAATATTGACACTGCTTTTGAATATTGATACTGCTTTCGAAGTGTTCGTTAGCTGAGAGTCAAAGAAATGGTGAATGTATGGAAATAACGCTGGGCTTTATACGTTTACAGAGGATTGAAAATTTTAAAGAGCGCGGGCCTGGCGGAAAACACCAGGATTGTACTGTGTGACACCGAATTAGCAGTGGTGAAAAAACACCGATATAACCATCGATTTGTTTGCACAATGTTAATGAAACGCCGACGCGGGAAAAACATAGGAGAAATGACGTCATGGGTCAACTAGTTCAATCCTCCTGTAAAGCTATAAAACCCAGCGATATTTTACATAAAAACATATTTGTTGCAGGATGGTTCGAATTCTTGTATGCCCTCACTGCGCAAGCAGATGCCAGATAGAGTGTGGAAAATGTTTTGCCATACTTGAGTATCTTGGGCAGAAACATAACTGTCCAGATACAGATGAAGGATTTTACGATGATGATGAAGGTTCATCGACTTGCTGTGAACACTGTGGGTGTGAAATCACCCCAGTGGATCAGGTAGAAGAGTCGTAGAGCTCGATGTTATCGTGAAATCCTTAAAAAAAGCCCTTTTCAGGGCTAACCATTTAGCACGAAAGATCTTTATTTTCAAATTGTCAAAAGTAAAAAAGACTTACAGTCAAAACTAGAAAAAAGTCAAAAGTAAGAAGTAATTATTTTCATGTTTTTATTTTCAAAAGAACTTATGTACAATGAAAAAATCAAGTCATGATCTGTAAAAGACAAAAAATGAATGAACTGTAAAGACAAAAATGAATGAACTGTAAAGACAAAAAAATGAATGAACTGTAAAGACAAAAAATGAATGAAAAAATCAAGTCAGTCTTTTTTGTTTAAATTCAGTATTGTGTTGAAATCTTTTTTTCACTCAGTATGTTTTCTTTTTTTCTTCGGGATGTCAGATTCACATTTGGTTTTACGTTTTCTTCCCCTTTCGTTGGTTTTTAATACCATATCTGGACAGATTTTGTCCTTGTGTTTTGTTGATTTGGAAAAGAAACAGTTCTTTGTTACTCGTTTTTTCTTCTTTTCATTGTTTTGCTTTTTTTCCTCTCCGTACGAACAACCCGGTTCTGCAGAAAATTCGTTTTTTAGATCCAAAGTTTGTTGTTTTCTTAGATTATTGCTTGTAGATATTTTTTTCTCTACCTGTTCTGTTATTTTACAGATTTCTGATTCGGTGATATCCATCGTGTCGGACTGCATGTCTACGGTCTGAGTTTCAATGGATGATGTAGCTTGTGGTGAACTTCTTTTCCATGTATTTTCGCTGTAGAATGAATTTAGTGTCCCGACGAATTTTATATGTTGGAGACCGTCAAATTTGTAAAACGATGGTAAAATTTCGATGTCATGACTGTGTGGATTCACGTAGACAAAAACAAATGTTCCTATCTGATTTTCTTTTTCTGGACATTCTTTGGCCCAATGTCCTGCTTCGTTGCATGTAAAACAAATATTTGTTCTCTCACCATTCACCCCATATCGTTTGTCAATCGTCGCTTGATCCATAACTCTGTATCTGGTAGTACGGTAAACATCTTTTTCTTCTAAATGTTGGTGGGATAAAAATGATCCCACGTAGTTTCCGATATGTTTAACATCATACTTTGATGGAATATTGCTGATCTCATAATCGTAGGTGTATGGATTAACATACAGATGCATCCTCTTTCTAAGTGGTGATGTATTTTGCAGCTTTAACTCGCTCATATTCTTTTATCAACTGTACTGTCTGAGATTGAGTAGGAGAATGATTAAATTTTCACAACTGTCATCTCTATTTATACACTGTTGCAATGGAGAGGTTATATAAATTGTTAGTTTTTTCTCACTTCCTGTATTATTGTCTTTTCACTCAGAGCTAAAACGATGGGTAAAAGAAAAAGAATAATAACCTATTCAGACAGCGAAAGTGACGATGAGGTATTTCCACCAACAAAAAAGAAAAAAACTAGACCGTTGAAAGAAGAAAGTGACAGTGACGATGAGATATTTTCACCAACAAAAAAGAAAGAAGAAATTGTCAGTGACGATGAAAGTATCAACTCTAGCTTAGACATGAAAAGTCTATATGATTTAACAGAAAAGGGTAATAAGAAGTCAAGAAAATTTAAAACAGAATCACATGTGCTGATGCTGAGTTTTAAGAAATTTAAAGAATTAACACCTCAGAGACTACTTGGATTATTTGACGATGTTACCCATGAAATTATTCGAAAGTTAAATGCTAACCCGACGGATATGATTAGAATTACCATCAATCATCCTTGATTGGATATGGGGATCCATATTCCCTTTTTAACCACAGATCAGTTGCAAGGTGAAACTATGTTGAATGAAATTGAACGAGTTTTACAATCGAATACAGATTTCGTCTTGAACGATGGATTCATGACATTTGATATTACACATACAATACCTCCAAGTGGTAGTGGAAAATATAGATCATCATCTGAATTAGATTCAAAGTTTTTTGCCCAGAAGAAAAAATCCATTATTCAAATTGACAATTATGACCAACTATGTTTTGCAAGAGCCATTGTTGTGGGAATTTGCTACAGTGAACGTGAAAACACCGGAGCATGGAATAGAAAATGGCGTCGTATTCGTTGTTCAAAATCCCCTCTTCAAAAGACTGAAGCTGAGAAATTGTTGAATGAAGCTGGAGTTTCACCAACACAACCTGTAGGAATTGATGAATACAAAAAAATTCAAACATTCTTGTATGAAAAAGACTATGTCATTAAAGTTCATCAACAATATTCAAAAGTGGAAAAAATATTTGAACATCCAGAAGTGAAAACCAATAGTAAGATCATACATTTGTACTTTCATCAAAACCATTATGACTACATCAAATCTATCAAAGGTTTTTTTTGTTGTGTATATTATTGTGAGTTCTGTGATGTGGGTTACTCTAACCGGGAAAGCCATGCTTGTTCAAATATCTGCAAAGGCTGTTGGCGCAAAGGAAAATGTCCATCAAAAATTAAAGAATATGTTTGCAGTGATTGTAGTAGACGATTTTTTAGTGCTGAATGCTTTGAAAATCACAGAATTGTTCAAGGTAAAGAAAAGAAATCCATTTGCGAATTAGTGAAACTCTGTTCGAAATGTGGTGCACAATATCTTGTCAGAAAGAAAAATCATGTTTGCAATGGAAAGAAAAGGTGTCATATCTGTAAGAGAATTGTTGACTTTTCTCATCGATGCTATATCCAGCCTTACCAAAGTAAGTTGAACCATGACAGCGATGACGAGACGAGTTCTTCTGTTGTCAAAAAACCACAGTTTATTTTCTTTGATTTTGAATGCAAACAAGACACAGGGGTGCACATCCCGAATTATTGTATTGCACACAGAGCGTGTGATAAATGTATCGATAAATCACTTGATTTTCATTGTTCTACATGCAGTGAATTTGAAGAGGGTAGGGAAGTTATTTTTCAAGGTGAAGAAACTTTGAGTCAGTTTTGCAAGTGGCTCTTTTCAAAACATCATAAAGGAGTCACGGCTATTGCCCATAATTTCAAAAGTTATGACGGACAGTTCATTCTTGGCAATATTGTCAAAGTTGGGTTAAAACTTCCAAAATTGATCATGAATGGAAACAATATTATGAAGTTAGAACTGAATGGTGTGCGTCTGATCGATTCTTTTAATTTCATGAGCTTTGGTTTGGCAAAATTTCCAGCCACATTTGGTCTTCAAGAAATGAAAAAAGGTTACTTTCCTCACTGGGCAAATACAGATGAATTTTGGAGTTACATTGGATCTTACTTGGATATGACTTATTACAAACCCGACTCAATGCCTGAAGAGGCTAGGTCAAAATTCATAGTTTGGTATAATGACAAAGTTCAAAAGGGTGAGGAATTCAATTTTCAGAAGGAGATGGAATTGTACTGTAGGTCAGATGTTGATATCCTTAGACGAGGGTGTGCTGAATTCAGAAAGCTGTTTATCGAACAGGGTGGTATTTGTCCATTTTTAGAGGCGATTACCATTGCAGATGCCTGTAACAAGGTCTGGCGAAGCAAATATTTGCCAGAAAATCAAATAGCTATCATTTCAAGCAAAGACTCATCCAGACGTCGCTTTTCTATGAAAGCGATACGCTGGATTCAAAGCGTAGCTCTGGAAAAAGGTATTAATATTCGGCATGCAAAAAATGGTGGGGAAGTTCAAATCGGGAGATATAGTGTAGACGGATTTCACCGTCAATCAAACACTGTTTATGAATTCCTTGGGGATTTGTATCATGGTTGTCCCGTATGTTATACAGATCGAAAACAGATCAACCCCATTACAGGAAAAACAATGTCTGAATTGTATGAACATACTTTTGAACGTATAGCAGATATCAAAGAAATGGGATATAATGTAGTGTACATTTGGGAACACGATTTTGATGCCAAGATGAAGGATAAAGAGTACAAAAAACTCATTGAAAAGTTATATCCACATTTGGACCCTATCGATCCGAGGGATGGCTTGTCTGGGGGAAGATGTAATGCAATAAAAATTGGTTATGATGTTGATGAAAAAAAAAACAAAAATGAAATCAAGTACATCGATATCTGTTCTCTGTACCCTTATGTTTGTAAACACAAATCCTATCCTGTAGGTCAGCCAGAAATTTTGTCTGTTGAGAATATTGACATGAACAATATCCGACAATATGAGGGGTTAATCAAATGCAAAGTTTTGCCTCCAACTGATTTATTTCACCCCGTTCTCCCAGTTCACTGTAACGACAAAATGATGTTTCCACTCTGTATGAAATGTGCAGAAGAAAGTTCAAGCATTTGTAGGCATGGTAAAGAAGAGAGGGCTTTGGTTGGAACTTGGGTTACTTTTGAATTATTCAAGGCTCTTGACTGTGGTTATCGATTATTGCAAGTGTATGAAATTTGGCATTTCAATTCTGTATCAGATCAGTTCTTTAAACATTATGTGGATAATTTCTTGAAAATTAAGCAAGAAGCCAGTGGTTATCCAGATTGGTGTCAATCAGACTCAGAAAAAGATCAGTTCGTTTGTGAATATGAGAAGGCGGAAGGTGTTCGTCTTGATCCAAGTTGTATTCAAAGAAATCCTGGGAGAAGATCATTTGCTAAGATTATGTTGAACTGTCTTTGGGGAAAATTAGCTCAGCGTGAAAAAATGTCCAAGACGGAATACATCAGTGATCCGTCTAAATATTTTGAATTAGTCACCAATCCCAATTTCATTGTAAAGCATGTAGAAATCTTTGACGAGAACTGTTCATTCATCTTGGTTAACTATGAATCAAAGTTGGAACATATTGACACCCACGCTACAGCCAATGTGGTAGTAGGGTCTTACGTAACAGCTTATGCAAGGTTGGAATTGTACAGTGTTCTTGAAAAGTTAAAAGATAGAGTTCTATATTTCGATACAGATAGTTGTATGTACATTCACGACCCTGAATTATGGAATCCTCCTATTATTAACAGTCGGTTAGGGAAATGGACTGATGAAGAGCCTGCTTGTAAAATTACTCAATTCAGAGGACTTGGGCCTAAGAATTATGCTTACAAAATGAAAACAAAAGATGGAGAAGAGATAAGCAAATGTAAAGTAAAGGGGATTACTCTGGATTACAATACAAAACAGGTGGTGAATTTCGATACATATTCAAAATGTGCTTTGGATCGTACAGTAGAAATCAAAATTCAGTATGATTGTAAAATTAAAAGACACAGAGATAGAACGGTTACCAGTGAACCACAAACAAAAACGTTTCGTTCTGTATACACCAAGAGAGTTATTGTAAATGGTGCTGACACTATACCCTATGGTCATAAAAGTTTGAGAAAATAATTTCATATCACATTGTTGTGTAGCAATCAGTCAAAGTAAGTCGGGAAAAATATTAGCTGTTGGTCAAAAATAACAATCATGTTACCGTTACCAACAGATCTACGTGAAAAAAATTATGGAGAATTTGTTCAACAGCATACACTTGATGAACAAACACAGGTTAACATTAAATTTTTCTGTGTGACAATTTGGATCAAAAAAATGTTTAAGTGGATTGCAAAAGGAGAAAAATCCTACAAAGTGTATGGTATAATCAACTTTATTGCGATGATGGTTGACGATTCGGGTTTGGATCTCGAACTCAAGACTTATTTAGCTGATAACTGTTTGAAAGACAATGTTATTAGTAAACTGTTTCGATCCACAAGTCGATGGACATTTTTTATCATAGGAAGAACAGAAGAAAGTTTTCTTAACGTTCTGAAAACGAAATCAGTTCTATTTGACTTTTACTTACGGTACAAAAAAGGATCTGTTCATTCCTACGGAGAAACAATGGAAACCATGTCAGGGTATATTTTATTTGATAGAGATGTTACAGAAGAAGTAGTGAATTCAGCTCTTTCAACAAAAGACGCTTATAGACATGTTGCTCCATTCATAGGACTACGAGATTTCGACGATATGGACAGTGAGTATAATGTTTTTGGGGCATGACCAATTGCATAAAGACATTACGGAATATGAAAACAAATGTGAAACTCGTGGTATTTGCGAATTTGCATTGTAAAAAATTAATTGTGAATAATTCATTGTAAATAATTCATTGCGAAAAAAATATTTCAGTGTGATTTTTTTCATTGTGAATAATTCATTGTGAAAAAATATTTCAGTGTGATTTTTTTCATTGTTAAGAAATTGTTTCCTTGTGAATTTTTTCATTGTCAAGAAATTTTTTCATTGTCAAGAAATTTTTTATGCTGTATTGTAAAAAAATGTTTCCTTGTGAATTTTTTCATTGTCAAGAAATTTTTTTCATTGTCAAGAAAATTTTTATGATGCATTGCAAAAAAATGTTTCATTGTTTAGTTCTGTTCAATAAATAAAAGTTCAAAAACAATAGATCTCTTTATTCTGTTTTTCCCAAGACTTGCTCTGTCTACATTTTTTGCTATATTAGCATGAAACGTAGCATGGGAAAAATGTATGTGCTTTCCGTCAGGTCCGTGCTCTTTAAAAATTTTCAATCCTCTGTAAACGTATAAAGCCTAGCGATATTTTCATACAATCACCATTTCTTTGACTCTCAGCTAACGATCACTTCAAAAGCAGTATCAATATTCGGAAGCAATATCAATATGGAGGAGATAAATCATCAACTACGTGAGGCTCTCCAAGAATATCTAAATGCAGGTCAACAGTTATTACAACTAAACACTCATTTCGTAGGAGAGGAGGAACAAAACCAACTACAACATATAACACAGCCATACAAAGATCTCGGCGAAAGATTACTTCAACTATTTCTAAAGACAACGCCTGACATCATTTTGGTTGATATCGAATTTGGGAGAAAGATTACTTTCGATAATGGGACAATGGTGATCAGAAAAAGAGTTGAAGCATGCCCCATTTGCCAAGCGAATTTCGGGTGCTGTCATTAGAAGTGGAAAAAACAACGTGAGACAAAAAACACAGTCTCCAAAACAAAACAGCCCTTTTCAGGGCTACCCATCTACCACGAAAGTTCTATCTTTTTTCAAATTGTCAAAACTCAAAAGATTTACAATCAAAAAAGTCATAGAATAGTCAAACTCTAGTTTTTTTCTATTCACGAACAAGAAAAAATGCAACAAAACCATGGGTTGGTCAACAATAAAACATTTAGCATTAGAAATAAAACGGTAATTCTGATTGGATAACATTAATTTGGAGCCAAAACAGCATGAAACGCCGACGCGGGAAAAACATAGGAGAAAATGATGTCATAGGTCAACTAGTTCAATCCGTCTGAAAAGCTATAAATCTCTGCGATATATTTTCCATACATTTCATTTTCACAATGGCTTCAAGACCATCACTCACCAGACGCTTCACCTGGATGGATGCCGAGCGACAGTTAATAAGAGCAAGGAGGCAGATTGATTTGCTTAAACAACGCTTAGCCGAAGTAAGAAAGCGTCACGAGAGAGCTCAGCTTGCTAATAACAGGGTGTTCTGTTATAACCTTCGGATGAAGGAAATGATCATTGAAGGTACACTTGAAATGTATTTTCAGTATGCTAATACAAAAAGTGAGCAGTTAGACCGTCTTTTCCGCGAGCAAATCGCCGCTGAAAGGGCTGAGTTAGACAGTGATTCGACTGATACTGAATAAAACATTTTCAAAAATTAGTCCTTCTCTAAAAACAGCCCTTTTCAGGGCTAACCATTACCACGAAAGTTCTATCTTTCTTCAAATTGTCACAGCTCTTTTCAGAGCTAACCCAACAGTCCTTTTCAGGGCTAACCATCTACCACGAAAGATCTTTCTTCAAATTGTCATTTCTTCAAATTGTCAAAACTTCTTTCTTTTAGAAGAGTTACACTCCAAAAGAGTTACACTCCAGAGAGTTACACTCCAAAGAGTAAAAAAAACTCAGAAAAAGACTAAGTCCAACTCAGTACTCAGTCTTTTAGAGAAATCATTCATAGGGTAAAAAAGTCTAAGTTCAACTCAATGATTAGGCAATTAGAAAAGAGAATTCATTCATAGGTGAAAAAACTAAGTAAAACTCACTGGTTAGGCATTTAGAAAGAGAAAATCATTCATAGATGCAGAAAAACTAAGTTCAACTCAATGGTCAGACAATTAGAAAGAGAAATCATAATAGGTGAAGAAAAAACTAAGTTCAACTCAATGGCCAGACATTTAGAGAGAAGAAATCATTCATAGGCTGAAAAAAACTAAAAAGTGATCCATTACACATATAAAACACTAAACTCTTGATTAATTTTTTCTCATTCACCATTAACTTTTCGTAAAAGCTGAGTCAGTATCCCATAATGTTTGGATTGACATTTTTTTCCTCTCATTGTTCTTCTGGTTAGAAGAAAGAGAACGTTTCAGATATATCAGGTATGAAATTGTCCATCTAATAAAAAATGCTAAATAGAATGGAATCAATCGAAAGAAAGAGGGAGAGGATAAAAAATGTATTCTGTACAAAAACAGCCCTTTTCAGTGTTAACCATCTTCAATGAAACATCTTTCTTTTCATTTTTTTGTCAGAAGACTCATAATCAAAAAAGTCATAGGATAGTCAAACTCTAGTTTTTTCTAACCCCGAACAAGAAAATGTAACAAAACCACGGGTTGGTCAACAATAAAACATTTAGCATTAGAAATAAAACGCTGCTTCTGATTGGATAACATTAATTTGGAGCCAAAACAGCATGAAACGCCGACGCGGGAAAAACATAGGAGAAAATGACGTCATGGGTCAACTAGTTCAAGCCGTCTGAAAAGCTATAAAACCCAGCGTTATTTCCCGCACATCGTTCATTTTCTTTGAGACGTTACAATATGGAGTGTGCATTGAGGAATATGGATTTCTGGGAGCTTGCCCAGTTGTCAGCGAAAGAAAAAAAGGAGAAGATTGTTGTACCATCTACCGAGAATTGGGATGAGGACAACGAGGCACCGTTCTCGCTGGAGTATAACCTGGACAGCCAGCAGCTAAAAAGGTTAAAGAGGCGGGCAGCGAGTAGCTGCCCAGCCTGCAGAAAGATTGGAGGTTGTGCTTAAAAACACAACCTCCAAACCAAGTCCCTTTTAGGGACACCCAACAGCCCTTTTCAGGGCTAACCATCTACCACGAAAGATCTACCTTTCTTCAAATTGTCAGACGTAAGTTCTATCTTTTCTTCAAATTGTCATTTCTTCAAATTGTCAGACGAAAGTTCTATCTTCAAGTTGTCAAACGAAAGTTCTATCTTCAAGTTGACATTTCTTCAAATTGTCACAGCTCTTTTCAGAGCTAACCCAACAGTCCATTTCAGGACTAACCATCTACCACGAAAGATCTATCTTCAAGATGCCAGACGAAAGTTCTATCTTCAAGTTGTCATTTCTTCAAATTGTCACAGCTCTTTTCAGAGCTAACCCAACAGTCCTTTTCAGGACTAACCATTACCACGAAAGTTCTATCTTTCTTCAAAATTGTCATTTCTTCAAATTGTCAAACTTCTTTCTTTTAAAAGAGTTACACTCCAAAAGAGTTACACTCCATAGAGTTACACTCCAGAGAGTAAAAACTCAGAAAAAGACTAAGTCCAACCCAGCACTCAGTCTTTTAGAGAAATCATTCATAATTGCAGAAAAAGACTAAGTCCAACTCAGTACTCAGTCTTTTAGAGAAATCATTCATAGTGTAAAAAAGTCTAAGTCCAACTCAATGGTTAGGCTGGGTTCCCTTGGTGGACAATAAATGTTCTATTTATAGTAACATTTTCATGCGGATTCTCGGACTTTATCGTTTACTCTACCCTGAGAGGGTTTTATCCCCAGAGTGCCAAACCGACAGAGCTCAAAAGTCCGCCATTTTGAATCCTGAAACCCTCTCAGGGTAGAGACCCTGGGTATTTTTGTAGAAGTGATATAATGCAAATTCTTTCAGGGTAGGCAAACTGGGGACAAACTTTCTGTAGGGTAGGCAACGTAGGGCTCTCAAGGACGTCTCTTTGGACGTCTGACCAGGCCTGTCAGACGTCCAAAGAGACACCCTATACTACTTATGTGGTAAACAAAATCAGATAGAATTTTATCAGCTTTTTTTGCAACGATAAGAAATGGTGTAACCAGGGTTTCAGAATCATTATGCAACCCTAATTGAGACCGATACGATAAAATTAACATCACTCTGTAGTGTTACCAGAAAAAATTATCAACTTATTGTGTTAATTTCCCACTTGCATTATGTATGTTCTGGGCGTGAAAAGAAATTGATTATTGTTTTTCATCTGTGGTCTATTTGAAATGCGAAATAAGGTGTGAAATCAGCTTGTAGATAGACTTTCAAATTGGTACATGTAAAACCACTATTGCAGTCCAAATTGTTAGTTAAACCTGTACCACACAAACCCAAGATTTGATAATGCTGGTGGAGAAGGCATTTGAAAACATTGTTAAACAAGAGCGGCAAATTGTCACAAGATACGCCCGTCCCACCGCCAGTGGTCAAGGGGGGATAATAATCGTAAAGGGCAGGTAGAGGAAAATAGTTGTGCAGCATAAATCATGTAAGTGATTGAAATAGGCATGAATGGCTCCTCTAATGTTAAGGAAACATGCATATAAAGTTTATGGTCATTCCAACATGAAAAGACAAAGTTATATTGTAGAGAAGCATGAAAAGCTGTAAAAAAAAAATAATGAAGGGAATAATTCCAAAAGGGCATTAGGTAAGGTTACGGCTCCAGTGCACTGCACTTTTCGTAACTGCAACAAACATGTTTACCAAGTCTCAAGTCAATGTGACTTCAAGTCGACAAAGTTCCGGACAAGCAAGAAATACTGTAAAAATGAAGATCAAAGTGGAATTACTCAAAATCCACGCTAGGTAGAGTTATTGTTCTTGCGCACTGTACTCTGTAATATTGCAACAAACATGCATACCAAGTTTGAAGTCGTTCTGACTTGAGATGACAAAGTTATATTCCGGACAAGCACTAAATGCTGTAAAAATGACGATCAAAGGGAAATAGCTCATAGGCAGCCTGAGGTAGAGTTACAATTCTTGCGCACTGCACTTCCAATTATTGCAACAAATAAGCATACCATATTTCAAGTCATTCCTACTTAAGATGACAAAGTTTTGCTCCGGACAAGCAAGAAATGCTATAAAAATGAAGATCAAAGGGGGAATAACTCAAAATTTGTGCTAGGAAGAGTTATGGTTCTTGTGCACTGCACTCTAATTTTTCAACAATCATGCATACCAAATTTGAAGATGTTCAGACTAGAGATGACAAAGTTGTATTCCAGACAAGCAGAAAATGTTGTAAAAATGGTGATCGAAGGGAAATGACTCGAAGACAGCACGAGGTAGAGTTATGGTTCTTTCGCACTGTACTCGGTATTATTGCAACAAACACAAATGCCAAGTTTCAAGTCAATCGGACTGGAGATGACAAAGTTATGCTCCAGACAAAGAACTGGACGCCACCCGCCCAGACGCTCGTACGCCATGGGTTATTCCTATTATACGTCCCGTCTTTGACTGGCCTATAAAAAGGTGAAATGCCAATAACAGACATTTTCTCCTATTCCCATAATGTTTTCTACCATTTCAGAGACAAATTTGACTGCGAATGCTTTGAATATGAATGAGTCTAAAATTTTGTTGTTTAGTAAAGAGTTAATTCATTCAAAATTTCTTGTTTATTTCAGTGGGCTCAGTGTTTGGAGTGACCTTTCTTATCACTGTGGTTATATACCTTGTCGTCTGTCTGACCAAAAAGAGACCAGTCCTGCCTGGTCCTGCTCAACGACAGAACTCTGCGGAAAACCACATTTATGCAGTTTGTGGCCACAGCAACCACTCTTACCAGAATGTTGGAAAATTGCCCCCATATTCTCTGCCCACAAACCCACCCCCGTATGAGGAGATAGATCATTCATTTGAAAACCCGCCCATCTATGAAGAGATACCCAATCAGGGAAGTAGGGTGGAGCCCAGTTATGCAAATGTAGACAGTGGTTATCCCAACCCTAGTTATCAGGAGGACACAGGGGAAATGAAATATATGAAATTATAGAGGGATGTGACTTATTTCTGTAACTTTTGTTGTAATTTGAATTGACAGTTGTTAACTTCGACCATTCCAATGCACAAAATGAATTACATTCCTATTTTAATCCTTAGCTTACTTCGGTTATTTCAGCATTTTTTTGTATATAGTTAGATCAAGATAAGACTGTAAAGAATTTGCATTCTTTGTAGTCTGTATCAACTCTTGACCAAACTTCAAAATTTTAGCCTTGTCCAAATTGGAAACATTTGCAGATGACATAGTTAATGTTACTCAAAACATAGAAAATATCTTCCAAAGGGTGAAAAACATTGAGGGAAAGGAAAAAAATGCTGGTTACCAACATTTTCTTCTTTCCTCACTATATTTTCAAAAGTCTTCTTCCTCAGGGTTGTTAAAAGTCTGGATTGTGTGGTAAAGGGTTAAATCTGCAATATTCATTGTTTTTTGACTATTTTTTGTCATAGTATCCTTGTATTAGTTATTATTGAATCTTTTCCACTAAATGAATCTGTCAAATATCATTAGGCTAAAGGATTAAAGTTTCTAATTTACAAATAGTCTTGTAGCAGACTTTTTGAAAGAATTGTGGAAAAAGACAAAATTGCTGATAACAAGCAGCATTTTTTTTTTTTTTTCACGATGGTTTCAGGAGTATTCGTATTTTATTTTAAACAACAATTGATTCATAGTCAATTTTCCATATTTTAACCTTTTTACCTTGTAATCCTAACTTTTGAAAAAATTGTGAAAAAGAAGAAAATGCTGGCATCTAATCTAGCCTTTTTTCCTTTTTCCATATTGTTTTCCACCTTTCAAAGTCAAATACCATCATTTGGTTTGAAGTGTTGTATGCGGATTCTTTCACTTTGGATGGGTTTAGAATTTTATCGTCAGGTAAAGGGTTTGGTGGATGTTTACTGAAAGTCTGTTTCGTGGGATGAGGAGTACATAATATAGCTCAGGAAAATACTGTTGTTTACATCTCTACTCTGTTCGAAATTTGTTCTTTTTTGTCATTGACAGACCTTTGTATTTCTTCAAACTTTTTTCCTACCTTTTTTTTTTGTCTAGATTTAGTGCCTTTATTTGATGATTAAAGAAAGAATATATTTTATGAAGCAAGAAAAAAAGTTAACAGATGACAGCTGTCTTGTTTAATTAAAAGTAGAAATTGAATTGTTTTACTGCAATGAAATGCTTAAGCTCTTGAGGTTCAAAGCTTTGTACAACACAAATTTTTTTTCCAGAATACTTTTTCATGTTTTATTACATAGGGCAAAATAATCCCAGTCATCAATTAACCCTTTACTGAACAGTCCCAAGTTTTAACAACCCTGACAGATATTGCTTTTGAAAAGACTGTGAGAAAAGGAGAAAATGCTGGTAACAAGCATTAAAACTGTGTTAAACTCCAGTACAATCAAACATTCAACCTTACCAGAAAACAAAATTTTATATTTTCAAAATTAGAACCATCTGTAGTCAACAAATTCGTTTCAGCTCAATTGATGGGATTTGTGGTTGGAAGGAAAGAAAACATTGTGGAAAAGGGTTACCAGCATTTTCTCCCTTGGCCACAATGTTGTTAAAAGTGTTCTTTCTTGGGGTTTCCAGGATTGTATGGTAAAGAGTTAATGTGAGTATGAAATGAGGAGTTTTTAACTACAACATGCATACTTATGCAATTACTGATTCTATGGGCACTTTATTGTACGAGGAATGTCCCAAAAGTATGTAGACTTTTCCCATAGCTGAGCTATATTTTAATACTTTAACACTGACACCTGCCAATGTATCATTAAATGTGTCATAGATACATGCAACCAATTTCATTAAAATACAAAGAAAAATTTGAAAATCTCAATGGGAAGATGTGTTCTTAACCCTTTACCACACGGCCAATTTTAGACCTGTCCGAATTGAAAGCATTTGCAGAGGACAGTTTCAGTGTGGATCATATTAAATGATTTTTCTTTGATAGGGTAGAAAACATTGTGGGAAAAGGAGAAAATGCTGGTTACCAGCATTTTCTCCTTTTCCCACAATGTTTTCAAAAGCCTTCTCTATCAGGGGTGTCAAAAGTCTTCATTGTGTGGTAAAGGGTTAAATGTATCATGGATACACGCTACAGATTTCATTAAAATTTAAAGATCAAGTTAAAAACATCAATGGGAAGATGTATTATTAAATGTGTCATAGATACATGCTACAAATTTCATGGAAATACGTAGATCAAATTACAAATCTCAGTGGAAAGATGTACCATAAAGTGTGTCATAGATATATGCTACAAACTTCATTGAGATGGGTAGATCAAGTTAAAACTCTTAATGGATTCAGTTAAACCACTAGTGATGTTATCCAATTCTTTGTGTCTTTACACTAAAAGTATATTGATGACATTTGTTGCATGTAGTATTGATACATCCAATAATGTGTTACCGAATTTTTGTAGTAAACTGAAAGTAAAAGTCAGGTTATGGGAAAAGTTTATGTATTTCACAGACATCCCACATATTGTTCAAAGAGGAATCTCATGGTTCATTGTAGGTTAATTTTGTAGCTCAACTTGTCTAAGGTCAGCAAGTTTGTGTCATTGTGCAGTGTTGTCTGTGTCTGTCAGCGATTATGTTATCTTTTTCTTTTACTCTTTACCTAAAAACCCTGTATTTAAATGATACTGAGGATGAAGGCTTTTGAAAACACTGATTGGAAAGGAGAAAATGCTGGTAACCAAACTTATCCAAACTAATCAAAATTGTTCCTGTCAGTACTTATCAGATTTTTTCAAAGACTCCAATTCCTTAATGGATTCTGGTTGCCATAACAGCAGAATTGTACAGCTCCAAAAATCTATTTCATCTAAAAGGCTAAGTATGATTTCTCTTCCATTCAACTGACCTTTTCTAGATCTTAATTTATGGAACCTATCAAATAGCACGGTCATTGAGGTTAATTTCTGTATGTATGGTCTTTGTTAATTTCTTTGCCAATGGATATTTGTCAAAAATCAACTTTTGCAGGAATGATACTTTCTTATACTTCTTTCTTGTATCTAGATTCTATATTTTCTTAATTTGAAAGAAACTCAACTTCTGATTGGCTAAACCATTTGGTCCAGCCAATCATCAGTTGTTTTACTTTCAAATTTAGAAAATCCTTGAGAATAACACTCAGAATATTCTTAAGAATGGTCGGTGAATATGAGCCCAGTTTCTTGTGGTTTAACCCTTTCATTACCAAATAAAAAAACGCAGAATGATTTTTATGATAGAGACTTGATAAACAAGTGGGCAGTATAGATCCAAGATCAGGACCTGTATTCACCTATCATTCTTAAGAACTTTCTCAGTCTAATTCTCAAGTATTTTCTGAATTTGACAGTAACACAATGTCTTATTGCCTAATCCAAAATGGTTAAGCCAGTCAGAATAACTGTTACTTTCTAAACCTAGAATTAGACTAAGATTGAAATAAAGGAATGGTTGGTGAATACAAACCATAACTGCACTTTCTTTGCCATCTGAAAAAGCCATGTTTTTGGCCATTGCACCAAACGGGTTAAAATAGTAAAAATGGTTATGACATGGTTCCTGTATTTCTTTGCTTTCTTCATTTAGATGGAACGTTAGAAATTCATTGTATTCATTTAGTTTTGTTGTAAATTAAGTAGTATTCATTATGTCTTTTACTTGCTTTCTCTGTTTACATGAAAAATGATAAAATTATTGAATTTTGATGTAACTAGTTTTGGAATAAACTCATTAAATCTGTTTGTGTCTTTTGGGAATTTTTTACTCATGTTTATGTAACTAACAGTGCGAATTAGTAACGTTGTAAGCCTTTACCAAACATTCCCATGTTTTCAACGACCCTGAGGAGAAGTTCTTACGAAAACATCATGGGTAAAGGAGAAAATGTTAGTGACCATTCTCACTTTTTTATCCCCTGCCAAAGGCGGGGGGATATAGTTTTAGCATTGTCCGTCCGTCCTTCTTTCCATCCGTCCGTCCGTGTGTCCGTCCGGGTGAATATCTCCAATACCATTGGACGGAATTTCGTGAAACTTTATATGTGTGTACAATAACCCATTCTGCTGAGACATTTTTTTTGTTTTTTTGATTCGATGCAAAATGGTCGACTGGGAGCGATTTGAAGTTACGCGGTTGAGTGAATTTTTGGTCTTCATTTTTACAGCATTTTCTGCTTGTCCAGAGCATAACTTTGTCATCTCCAGTCCGATTGACTTGAGACTTGGCATTTGTGTTTGGTGCAATAATACAGAGTGCAGTGCGAAAGAAACATAACTCTACCTGGTGCTGTCTTTGAGTTATTTCCCTTTGATCTTCATTTTTACAGCATTTTCTGTTTGTCCGGAGCATAACTTTGTCATCTCCAGTCCGATTGACTTGAAACTTGGCAGTTGTGTTTGTTGCAATAATACCGAGTGCAGTGCAAAAGAACCATAACTCTACCTCGTGCTGTCTTTGAGTAATTTCCCTTTGATTGTCATTTTTACAGCATTTTCTGCTTGTCCGGAGCATAACTTTGTCATCTCCAGTCCGATTGACTTGAAATTTGGCATTTGTGTTTGTTGCAATGATACGGAGTGCATTGCGAAAGAAACATAACTCTACCTGGTGCTGTCTTTGAATTATTTCCCTTTGATCTTCATTTTTACAATATTGTCTGCTTGTCCAAAGCATAACTTTGTCATCTCCAGTCCGATTGACTTGAAACTTGGCATTTGTGTTTGTTGCAATGATACGGAGTGCAGTGCAAAAGAACCATAACTGTACCTCGTGCTGTCTTTGAGTTATTTCCCTTTGATCGCCATTTTTACAGCATTTTCTGCTTGTCCGGAATACAACTTTGTCATTTTTAGTCTGAACATCTTCAAATTTGGTATGCATGATTGTTGAAAAATTACAGAGTGCTGTGCACAAGGACCATAACTCTTCCTAGCACAAATTTTGAGTTATTCCCCCTTTGATCTTCATTTTTATAGCATTTCTTGCTTGTCTGGAGCATAACTTTGTCATCTTAAGTAGGAATGACTTGAAATATGGTATGCTTATTTGTTGCAATAATTGGAAGTGCAGTGTGCAAGAATTGTAACTCTTCCTAGCGCAGATTTTGAGTAATTCCACTTTGATCTTCATTTTTACAGTATTTCTTGCTTGTTCGGAACGGAACTTTGTCACCTCAAGTCAAATTGACTTGAGACTTGGTAAACATGTTTGTTGCAGTTACGAAAAGTGCAATGCACTGGAGCCGTAACCTTACCTAATGCCCTTTTTGAATTATTCCCTATTCATTTTTTTTTTTACAGCTTTTCATGCTTCTGTACAATATAACTTTGTCTTTACATGTTGGAATGACCTGAAACATATGCATGTTTCCTTAACATTAGAGCAGACATTCATGCCTATTTCAATCACTTACATGATTTCTGCTGCACTACTATTTTCCTGTACCTGCCCTTTACGATTATTATCCCCCCTCGCCAACTGGCGGTGGGACGGGCGTATCTTGCGACAATTTGCCGCTCTTGTTCATTAAATGTCATGTCATGGAAAAAGGGGCTTGACAAATATTTTCATTATGGACCAATGTCTCTTTCACTACAGGACAAAATGCAATTAAACTTCATCTTTATTAAGCCACAGACAATACTTATTTGATTTTATTTCATGAAATGCCATGTCATGAAAAAAGGGGGCTAAATGTATAATTTCATTATGGACCAATAACAGTTAGTTCGCCCATTCATCCACCTGGACAGATATCTTCTAAAGTCCTTGACGAACATTTATGAAACTTCATGCATGTCTTTCTTAGGATAGTCCGTTGATACAATTTTCTTTTATATATAATGACGTGTCATGAGAAAAGGGGGCTTGATGTATATTTTCATCATTTGTTTTCATTTAATGAAATACCATGTTATGGTAAAAGGGGACTTAATGTATTATCTCATTATGGACCGCTTATATATTTTTCATTTAATGAAATGTTGTGCCATGGAAAAAGGGGGCTTAATGTGTAATTTATCATGGACCATTAACAAAAAGGCCACATGTTCATGCAACACACAATACCTCTAATATGTTTGTATCAAAAAAGGTCATTTTCAGCAGGGGATATCATTTCAACGAAATTGCTTGTTCCAATATGTTTCCTAGTCTTTTGTGGACAAGTTTCATCTTGTTAACAATATTTGGTTTGTCATCTTCAATTTGGAAAACTCTAGAATTTTGTTTTCTTGGAAAGAGATGACACTAAAATCAATTTAAGCCTTTACCACACAATCCTGAGTTTTATAGACCCTAAGAAGCATTTGAAAAGCATTTGCAGACAACAAACTAAATGCGTCTCAGATGATGGGATTTCTCCTTGAAAGGGTAGAATACCTTCTGGGAAACCAAGAAAATGCAGGTTACTAGCTATAGGTATCAATAAGAATACATCTTGAATCCTTTACCACACAATCCAGAGGTTTGATAACTATAGCAGAGAGAGCTTTTGAAAACATTGTAGGAAAAAGGGAAAATGCTGGTAACCAGCATTTTCTCCTTTTCCCATAATGTTTTCTACCACATGAATGGCAAGCTCAATAATTTAGGCTGCTTTTGATTTTTTGTCTGCAAATGCTTTGAATTTTGATGAGTCTAATTTTTTTTTTTTTTTTCGAAAAGAGTTAACACATCAAAACAGAATACATTGCAGCAACAGGAGAAATTACTTATTACGAGCAGTAAGCTGTTTGTTCTTTTGTTGCATTTCATTCAAAAGTTATCTGCTGCAAGACAAAAAAATTTTATCTTGCTCTGGGTATTGTGTCAACTCTTTCATTTCTGAATAAATAAATTGCATTTCTCAGTCTAAAATTACATTTCCTATGCAAGATCAAGAGACAGTTCCCTTCAAAATCTAGAATATAGCAGTGGACAGTGTAGATCAGAGATCAGACTGCATGTTCTGTGAAGTCTGACCTAAATCTACAGTGTCCGCAAAAGCTTGTGGTGTCGTCTATAGTATGGAAAGAGTGAACACTTTACAAGACAACAATAATTTTGACCAATTTATATTGAAAGTGATTGCAGACAACAAATTGGACATGCCTCAAATGATTATATTTGTCTCTGAAAGGGTATAAAACATTGTGGGAGAAGGAGAAAATGCTGGTTACCACAATGCTTGTGTTTTTGCCTATGGTGTTGAAAGTATTGAAGAGATGGATTTGCAGTCAAGAGGTTTTATGTGAGCTGCTCATGTTGTCCTTTTGCAAGGCAATGTAGAGCTACAGACTAGGAGAAGTTAAACCTGGAACCTAAACATGGACATATCTAATTATATGATCCCTGTTGAAACCTTAGAATCACATAAGTGAACTGTAACACTGACAATAATGTTGAAAAAATACTATTAAATAAGATAAATGTTCATGCACATCCTACTGCGCATTTGCTTTTGTCATGGAGAGTGAATCAAAAGTGCACCTATGTATTTTTCGCACGTATGGTAATACTACTGGTGCTCTGAAATGGGTGGTACTTTCTTCCGGTACTAAGAGTAAAGAGAAAAAGATGGTTCTGTGAACTGTCACTATCAAATAATTAAAATACTGTTGATGCGGCGTTTCACCTGAAACAAGCAAACAAAAGCAGGAAATTTAAAGCTGTGGAAGTATAGCTGTTTCCACTTTGAAAATTATCGTTGGAAAAAGAGAAATCGCTCCAAATGAGCAATTTCTCCTATTCCCACTGTGTCTGCTGAGTTTTTATCCTATTTTTTTCCTTGAAAAAATTAAGTTCCGCAGTGACCTTCATCCCAGTTTTTTGACAAAATAAGCTTGGATAATTGCCATTTTTATTTTTTCTTATTGTTTAGAATTATAAATACTATAAGTGTGGAAATTTTAAGAAAAATGTCGGTTAGAAAGAATGTATTTATTAAAAATTAACCCTTAATTCTGTCAAATTATCTCGATGGTCTATATTTAACATGAATATTTGTACATATATCATGCTCAAAACCGGGCTTTTATATATTTTTGTGCAAAACTAAATGAATTTTCATTAAAATGATGTATACTTGTATATTTTTCCGATAACTTTCCTGTTTAACTGACTATTAAAGAAAAGCGTGTTAAATCCAATATAAGCTGAAATTTGGAACTTTCTATACCTTTTTCAAGGACAAATTTCTCAAAAACGAGTACGATCTTTTTCTACTGTAATCTGGAGACATGATGAGCTTTGTATGTGCAAAGTTTAAAAAAAATCTGTCTGTTAGAAAAATTTGTGATATACTTCGTCAACCCTTTTACTTAACAATCTTGAGTGTTAAAAACCCAGATAAAGAAGGCTTTTTAAGACACCATCGGACATGGAGAAAACCCTGGAAACCAGCATTATCTCTATGTCCTTAAAAAGAATGCCGGAGAAATCATCCCCTGGAGAAATCGTTGGAGAAACTGCTTGGGGACGATTTCTCTGGAGAAATCGCCCCCGAATAAAATTTTGGAGAAATCGTCCCCAACGTCAAATTTCATTTATATTGTTATTCAAGTTGTCTATAAAAAATATGTTTGAATGTTCCTTGTCTTTAGTATGTACATTGTGTATTGGTTACCCTAATCCAAGAGTTATTTGGTAGTTTTGCCATTGTTTATACTGCCAATTTCACACTGATATGATGTATTTCAATCCTTTCACACTTGTCACAGGTAAGTTACACCTGTTCGATTTTTAAAATATGCCTTTGATTGAATTTGATTTGAAACCAAAATATATACTTATAGAATATGTGTGTAGTTGTTAGCTTGTCATTTAATGTATTTTTTACTTTTATATGCCCAATATTTTTATTTATCGTCCGAAGATCTCTTTTTCTCATTCTTTCTCTCTCTCTCTCTCTCTCTCTCTCTCTCTTTCTCTTGTACATTTTCCTGCCCTTTCCTACTTGTATGTTTTCCATCGCCTAATATGAGGTTCAATAATTCCGGCGGTCGATCGTGACCGTTGTCACTGGTTCGATCCCATTGAGAGTGTTTTATTGACTCAGATTACTGAATATTGAAACCCTTTACCACATCAGCATTTCCTCCTTTTCCCACAGTATTTTCTACCCTTTGAAAGACGAATGTTATGTTTTTATTAACATGTGATTTGTCTTCTGCAAATGCTTTCAATTTTTTTCCAGACAAAAAAAAAAACTGGTAAAGGAACATTTTTGGAAAGCACTTATTTGCAGAGATTCGAACAACTTGGGATTTCATAGGTATATTTTTTCGTGTGTGTGTGGGGGGGGGGGGGGGGGAATCTGAAATCCTGTATTGTTGTAAAGTTAATTGATTCTTCAAAATTTCCTTACTTCTACTCTTCCACTGACAAAACCATCATTTTAGCGACACTTAAGTTGTCTGCAAATGCTTTCAATGTGGATAATTCTGAAAATCTGGGGATGAGAGGCATACTGACCAGTGCACGCTACAAAAATCTTTCAAACAGCTGATTTTCTCTCTCTCTCTCTCTCTTTCAAAATCACGCAACACCAGCTAGATTGATTTTGCGTGTTGTCCACAGAGCATCCTGTTCTTGAAGCAAAACCACAATGTTTTTAAAGGCTTTCTCGGCTAACATCATGTTAATTTTTGCTTCGGTTGAAGCATTTTAATTAATCATCTGTAACAGTTGCTTTTCTCAGTTTTCAATGTTAATTATATATTGGTCCAATAATCTCTCATAAATTGATAACTAATTTCATGACAAACACGCGGGTCATCTATGGGAATTAAATAGAGGTAGCTGATTGACAATTAAAATGGTGATTTTAAACATCTTTTATTACGATCGTCAATCTACTGTGCTACATAATTGACAATAAAGAAACTTGTCATTAATCAACTAAACATATGTTTGATTAGGATAAATTTTGGGAAAAAGGATGCTACTTTTATTAGAAAACTTGTTTTCTGAGGACTTTATTTTCACTAAGAGGTATGATTCTTTGTCCTACGTAAGTTTTATTACTCAGCTTTGTTAGTCATTATATCAATTTTGCTTATTGTAATTCAGCATATTTCATCTTCCTTGCTTGCTACATGTCAAAACAAAGTATAAATATTTCGAATTCAATTAAACGCTAACACAAATAATAATTGACAACACTAATCGACCTGAGAAAATTTCAATACCATCAAATATATATATCAAAACATAAGCAATATGGATATAAGACCAGACAAAAATTCAAGTATTCTAATGAAAAAAATACATCAAAATACAGCATTTGTAAAGCAATTTTATGTAAAGGGGGGTTAACAATGTAAAAGCAAACATTTTTTTTTTTTTTAATGAAATGTACATCAAAAATGTAAAATGAAACATTTTTTTTACGCAATGTAATATACATCATAAGTTACAAAGTATAAATAAATCTACTATTGCAGAAAAAAAATATATATAACACCTTTTTCTCAAACAATAAAGTATAAATCACAAAGTTAAAAAATCAACATACCATTACATAAACAAAACATCAAAAATATTTTTCTATGACAACTTGAACAACGATATGAAATTTGAAGTTGGGGTCGATTTCTCCAAAATTTTATTTGGGGACGACTTCTCCAGGGGACGATTTCTTCTGACACCCTTAAAAGTTTTCTACCTACCAAATACAAATTCCATCATTTGACATTTAACTTTATGGCTGCAAATACGTTCAATCTGAACAAATCTTACTAAACTTTTTCACCTGGTAAAGTGTTAAAATAAACACATAAGATACTGTGTAAATGTGTAATCACTGATAGAACTTCAGTTTCTGTACATTAACCCCTTACCACACAATCTCGATTTTTAACAACCCTGAGGAAGAAAGCTTTTGAAAACATTGTGGGAAAAAGAGAAAATGCAGTTACCTAGCATCTTGTCCCATCCCCATAATGTTTTGCACCCTATCAAAAATAATTTCCACCTTCTGAATCATATTTGGTTTGTCGTCTGCAAATACTTTGGATATGGAAAGGTCCTAAATTTTGTGAAGATCCAAGTAAACTATCTTCATTTGCTTTATTTCTATTATTTTATTTCTATTCTCAGGAAATTATTTCTGGCTACTGACAGAAATGAAACAAAAATAATGATACTGCGCCTGACACTGTGTGTGTGAAGCTTCAATGATTAGCAAAAAGGGCGGGACCACTGATTTCCACGCTTGATTGGATTTAGTTTCAATGGTGTGTTATATGAAGATTCACTGGTTGGTAAAAAGTATATACCAAAAGTGACGTTTCGACAGTTAATTAAGTTGTGTGCAAGTTTCTGTTTCTCACAAACAAAAGTTTGGCATTTGATATGAAACGTAGAATTTTTTGCAAGATTGGAGTCTGATAATATCGAAATTTAGTTTAAGCAGTAGTGTCATCGACGATCTGGTATGTCCCAGCTGTTTGGAAACAGTTTCGTATTAACTCGTGGCCCATGGCTGTTTCGTCAGCTTTTCGAATTTCGCATCATTTTACAACCTCATTTAGTGTGACTTTCAACAGGAAACTTACCCGCCGCGACCTTGATTCTTTGGTTCAGGATCACATTAACATACAATGGTGGATAATTGTCACCAATAAAGATACAGGTCACCCAGAGCAAGCTTTGCCCTGGCAAAAATAACCTGAGTCTGCTCCTTCCAGAGTCGTTTGGCTCTGATAGATCCAACAATAATTTGGCCCAGATGACAACTTGGTGAGGTCAATTTTACCCTTGATTCCAAGAGTACCTGAAATGTTATTTTCATTGTTGTTTGCCCAACCCTTTGACAAATCCCTTCTATAATACTTCTGGGATAAAAAACTATCATACCAGTTACCTTCCAGCAGGTTGTGTGTGTCTTTAATCTGCTTGTCAGCTATGAAAATGGATGTGGATCGATAAATAAATAATTAAACTTTATCTTGACACCCAAGTTTAGAAGAAGAGTTTCATTAACCTCATTTCAATTGGCCGTTTTTCTGGCAAGTTAATCTGTAACTTCACCAGACAACAGAATACTATACTCAGTGTACCCACTCATGTAAATTATTGCGTAAATCACATTATAGAATTGAAACTCGCATAACAAATTTTGGTTACACACAAGACCTCGCGTAAGAAAAAACGTCAAAAAAAAAACATTATCCGCTTATCTTATATAAAATGACAAGTTTTGAAGTCGCCTGTTACCCGTATTGAAAATTTTGTGTCAAATCATGCAGAAATACCTATCCATAATTTAACAGACATGAAAAAATTTATTGGTGCAAAAAAACGCGGAAACCCATGACACAACAAAATGTTCCTTTTTGACACTGTCCAATCGGAGTCATTTCAGACTGTCTTTTCAGCTTTTTAATGACTTTAGGCAGTAAATTTCCACAAATATCTTAATAAAACAGACTTTTTTGCTACAAATCATCAATGTGGATTGCTTTACCTCTAGTTGAGAACTATTTTTGTCATACCCCCTAATGTGAAATCTTACCCCCAGGTTTACAGCTGAGGGGGTAAGTGTACCCTTGAAATAAAAAGGTTATGGAAACACTGTATACTTCTCCAAAGCTGAAAGCATATTGCAGATGACAAATTGAATGTGTCTCAAATGATCGGAATTACAGACAGAAATTCTTAATTGTCCGAATATGAACCATTTGCAGGCGACAATTTAAATGTGGCTCAAATTATCAAAATTATTTATTGAAGAGTAGAAAATATTTGTTAGAGATGGAGAATATGCTGGTCACCAATTTTTTCTTTCTTTTCCTATCATGTTTTCAAAAGCTTCCCACGGTGTCATTAAATCTCAAGACTATAGGGATGGGGAAAGGGTAGAAGTCATTGTAGGTACCAGCATTTTCTCCTTTTCCCACATTGCTTTCAAAAGCCATCATCTTCAGGATCATGAGAACATGGGATTATTTGGTAAAGGGTAAACATGTATGAAAAAAAGGATTTTCACATATAATTTAAGTTCTGTCTCCATTATGAAATGAATTACAAAATAATTGTTTGTTCTGATACTATAGATCTAGAAAGGATGAGTGATACTGAAAAGGAGGGCAAGGAACACAAAGGTGATGGGGACAACAATGTTACAGTCAATCAACCTAAAGACGGTGGAGTTAGATCAAGATTTTCAGGTAAGAAATCACAGTAGAACCTATTTCCTCCCCGCCCGGATGGCTCAGTGGTGAGCGTGTCGGACTCATGACCTGGTGGTTGTCAGTTTGATACTCGGTTGAGGCGAACTTTCTTTCCGGCGTATTTTCGCCTCTCACCTCTGTTGAAGCATGTGAGAAAAGTAGTCGGTGGCTTCGGAAAGAAAGTTGTGTTAGTACTGGTGTGAGAAAGCCAGGAAACACATGTGCATCACCGACCGCCATGATATGACCTTAGCTGTTAAAGTGGCGTTAAACCCCAATACAACCAACCAACCAACCAACAACAACCTATTTCCAACACATTAACTCGTTACCACATGACAAAATTTTAGACTGGTCCAAATGCCACATGAGAAAATTTTAGACTGCTCCAAATTCAAAGCATTTGCAGAAGGCAAATTGAATGTGGCTCAAATATTGGGTTTGTTTTGATAGGTTAGAAAACATTGTGGGAAAGGGAGAAAATACTGGTTATCAGCATTATATCCTTTTCCAACAATATTTTCAAAAGTTCAATTTTCCTGGGCTGTTAAAACTTGGCATTATTTGGCATCGTGTGGTGATGGGCTAAAAAACTTGGAAGTTTGCAGTAGACAAAAATGAAATACATGTACATAAACATATGAAAGAAAGGAAAAAAATCATGTTTTGTTTTCGTACAGGCACCAACATTAATGGCTGCCTGATAGATTTTGACAATCCATCATTACCAGTAATTTTTCATTTTTAATAACGTATATTACAAATTTTTCTAACGGACAGATTTTTTTAAAACTTTGCACATACAAAGCTCATCATGTCTCTAGGAGATTACAGTAAAAAAAGATGTGGGTCACTGTGCTCGTTTCTGAGAAATTTGCCTTTGAAAAAGATATATACTGTTCCAAAATTCAGCTTATATTGGGTTTAAAGCGCCTTTCTTTAACAGTTAGTTTAACAGGAATATTAAAGGAAAAATATACAAATATACATCATTTTAATGAAAATTCATATATTTTTTGCACAAAAAATATATAAAAGCCTGGTTTAGAGCATGGTAAATGTACAAATATGCATGTTATTTATGGATCGTTGAGTTAAAAAGGGAGATAATTTGACCGAATTAAGGGTTAATCTTAAATAAATACATACTTTCTAACAGACAGATTTTTCTTAAAATTTCCACACTTATAGTATTGATAATTCTAAACAATATGAAGAAACAAAAACGCACCTATCCATGCTTATTTTGTAAGAAAACAAGGTTGAAGGTCACTGTGGAAGTTATTTTTTTCAAGGAAAAAATAGTTTGAAAGCTCAGCAGACATAGTGGGAAAAGGTGAAATTGCTCTATAGGAGTGATTTCTCCTCGTCCAACAATACTTTTCAAAGTGGAAACAGCTATAGTTACACACTTTAAATTTCCTGCCTATGTTTCCTTATTTGGTGGATAACGCCGTATTAGCAGCATTTTAATTAGTTCACAGTGACAGTTCAAAGATCCTTTTTTTCTCTTTACCAGTACTACCCAAAGAAAGTGCTACTTTTTTCAGTGCACAAATAGTATTACCATTATGTGCAGAAAATACATAGGTGCACTTTCGATTCAATATCCACAACAAAAATACACGCGCAATAGGATGCACGCGAACATTTGTCATATATGTCGTTAAATGCATTCTACCCGTTCAATTTCCACTGTTTGTGGCACATTGAATTTGTTGCCTGAAAATGCTTTAGAGTTAGACAAGTCCAAACCAACACCATTTAACCCTTCACTACACAATCCTGAGTTTTAACAAACCTAAGAAAAAGGCTTTTGAAACCATTATGGGAAAAGAAGAAAATGCTGGTAACCAGCATTTTCTCCTTTTCCCAAAATGTTTTCTACCCTTCTCAAAACAATTTTCAATTCATGAGTCACATTTTGTCATCTGCAGATACTTTCAATTTGGACAAGTCCAAATTTTGATATTGGGTAAAGAATTAAGTGTCAGCCCAAGTAAAGTGTTTAACATTATTAAATTTCAGGAAAGAACACCCTTCAAGTAAACACAGATGTAAATCCTAGTAGCCAGAATAGTTCTTTCATCGAGGAAGAGATTGTTGCCGGAGATGACAACGATGATGACGATGACAATGATGATGACAAATATGAATACTCAGATGATTTTGAGGACTCTGATGAAGAGCAAAATGGTGAGCCTGTGCCTAATTTACCAATCATGCGACAAAGAAACCCAAACCCGGATTTACCAAACACAGTGACAGTGCTAGATACTGAGTGGGGTAGTAAAGTGTATGTAGTGGGGACTTCACATTTCAGCAAAGAAAGTCAGGAAGACGTAGCAAAGGTAAAAGTCATCAAACGTGTAATCCATCTTCTCAACCATTTACAGAACAATATATTTTTTGCTCTTCCAACCTGAAAGCAACTTCAGCTTACAAATTTGAAATTATCATAAATGAGGATAACTTCTCTGGTACAGTAGAAAACAATGTGGGAGAAGGAGAAAATGCTGGTTACCAGCATTTTTTCCTTTTCCCACAGTGTTTTCAAAGGCCTTCTTCAGGGTTGATAAAAGTCTGGATTTTGTCGTAAAAGGTTAACTGTTTACAGAGCAATAGGATGCTATCAAGACCTTACAGAAAAAGGTTGTTTAGCCCAATATTGTAATTTGGACTATATGTAATATGGTAGAGATGTAATACAGTTAAGTGAGGAGAGGTTTTTAGATGAAAACAAAGAACTTTTGTGACAAATGCTAAATTTTTCAAAATATTTTGATAAACAGTGATTCATATGTTAATCTTTTTACCAAACGACAAAATTTAAGATATGCCCAAATTGAAAGCATTTGCAGTCGACAATATAAATGTGACTGAAACATTGATTGAAATTTGTTTCAGGAAGGGTAGAAAACATTAAGGGAAAGGGAGAAAATGCTGGTTACCAGCATTTTCCCCCCATTCCCACGATGTTTTCTAAAGGCTTTTTCATCAGGGTTGTTAGAACTCGGGATTGTGTGGTAAAGGGTTAAAGGAAAACAAAGAATTACCGGTAGGTGGAGACTGAAAGTTATTCATGATGTTCGATGCTAAATGATGATTGTTTGTTGAGATAGTTTTTTGTATTCTCTCTTGACAGACCATACAAGCAGTACAGCCTGATGTTGTAATGGTAGAACTATGCAATGGAAGAATCAGCATTCTGCAATTAGATGAGGAGAAGTTGTTAGAGGAGGCAAAGAATATCAGCATGGATAAAATGATACTCTCCATTAGACAAGTACTGACTTTTTAAGAGTTTGCAAACATACACATGCAAATATTTTTTTGACATACAAGTACATACCTGTCTATAACTTACTATATAAGATATGTTCAGCTCTATTACCCACTGAACGCAAACCCCAGACATTTGTTGGTATCTTTAGCATATTTCTAAAATGGAACGGAAAAATTGTTTACTTTCATAGTGTTCTGCCATATTTTTACCTTTGATCTGATACATAGAAAGGAACCCATGGATAAAAGTTTGGAGGATAATAAGTGTTGAAACTGTTGGGGGGGGGGGGGGTCATTTTTTTTTTTTATTCCACTGTGAAATGGAAATTTTGACACTATGGTGCATACCGGTATATGAACCCTTTCCAATATGACAGATTTTAGATTCTTTTAAATTCAAAACATCAGCAGAAAACAAATATAGTATTGTTACAAATGAGCTGAAGCTCTCTGATAGGACAGAAAATATTGTGGGAAAAGGAAAAAATGCTGGTTACCAGCATTTTCTCGTTTTCCCACAATGTTTTCAAAAGCCTTCTTCCCCATGGTTGTGAAAACCCCGGGATTGTTTGGTAAAGGCTTAAACAACTCTTATTGGTCGATGGAAGTGAGTTCGGCCTCTCAAATAACGTGACAGGTCAGATCCTTCAATTAATTCAACATGGTATTCAAATTTCCAGGCTGCTTTGTGGATGAGTAATGTGTTAAGGAACATGTCTACCAAAATATGGTTCATTTATATACATCTATATTGCATTTGTTTTTCAGAGTGGAGTTATTCAAGGTATACTACACTTACTGTTTCTGAGTGTGTCTGCACATTTTACCAAAGAACTGGGTATGGCACCTGGAGGGGAATTTAGACGGGCATTCCATGAGGTACAAGAAAATTTATCTTTAAGAAAAATTCTGTCTTGTAGTTTTATTTGTTGCTATTTGATATTGTAACACAGTTACAAGAAACACAGAATACCTGTTAGTATTGCTGTAGATCACTTTCGAAAACATTATAAAACATTGCCTTAGACCACTATTGCAGACTTTATATTCCACTCTTTGTGGAAACGTTTTTGCTTGTTTCTATGTATTTAATCATATTGCTTATCCATTCATTAGCATACATGTAGATGTTTTTGCGGTGAGTGTAAATCAAGCTCAACCTGCACATACATGCAATACGATCTTGCCCTACACTCCCTGCTACTCTATCAGTAGTTTCAGTCATATTAATACCCATTCACTGAAAATAAACCTAAGGAAATCTGTATTTATGATCATCAATGATTTAATTGAGCAGGGCAAGAGTTAAAAAGCTGTGTTAAAAGTCTTCAGCTGCAGATTGATTCAGAAGATGATTAGATGAATAGTTGAATAGAACTTAACCCTTTACCAAACAATAGTGTTTTACTACATTATGTTACTATTAATAGTAATATTTTCAACTGAAAATGATATATCAGTTTGATTTGTGGATCCATATGTCACGCGAGGGCAGATACAGCGGGGGGAAAAGGTTGATATATGTTATACTGCCCGTTGACAAGATATTTGTTCTAAATTTATAGCAGTAGAATCCTCACTTGTTTTATCTGATTTTCTGAAAAATCCGGTTTGATAGAAATAGATGAACCAGTATATCAAGTGCAGCAGACAGATCTTTAGAATTAGAGGCAATGATTGAATCACAAAAACCAGCCAAGTTGTGATAGAGAATGAATTAATGATGTCTTAGATTGGGAAAGTTCATCAGTTAAGGTGTACAAGTTTTATCTGACGAGCCAAGGGAACCAAGCTTGATAAACTTTCCAGATACAAAACACCAACCATCAATACTATTTATCCTGTTTAAAATGGCCATATACTGTATATACAGCTACAATAATGACATCATGAATAATGCATGATTACATCATGAATATGACATTTACCTGCAGGAAAGGAAGTGGTGTCAAAGACAAGAATTTCTCTGATTTTAGTGTTTTAGCATTAAGAAAAGGAAAAAAAATCGAGCAAATGATCCATCAATGTAATAAACAGGTTATTACACGGATGATTAGGGCCCAAGGGTTATATAAGCCGGCCACCTTGACATCTGCCTTCTGACTAAAGCCCTAGAGGAGATAACAAGGTAGTGGGCTGATATCACTCATGAGCCATATAATAACCTCTGTACTGGCCTTGAGGAAGAAAGGTTTTGATAGCATTGTGGGAAAAGAAGAAAATGCTAGTAACTAGCATTTTTTCCTAGTCCCACAATGTTAGGTACCCTGTCAAAAGCAAATTCTATCATTAGAGCTACATTTAACTGTCTGCATAAGCTCTCAATATGGAAAAGTCTAAAGTTCTGAGTTAATCCTTAAAGCGCCAAAAAAAAATCAAACATACATTTTCAGCTGAGAATAAGACCTTGATAATTGCAATTTTGTGGATGCCTTTTGTCTGCAGTGTTTCAGCAAAGCAAACAGTGTAGATCAAAGATCAGACTGGGTATTTTTTACAGTCTGATCTTGATCTACACTGGCCACAAAGGCAACTATAGTTGTCAAAGGTGCTAAGGGTTAATGTCTAAATTGTCCAAGGATAAGTTAGAAGAAATGGTATATGTAGTTCTTTGCCCCTGATTATTTTATTGTACTTTTCATAGTATCTTTATTATTTTTGTGTTTAAGGCCAAGAAAATTGAGGGATGTCGTCTGCAGCTTGGTGATCGTCCAGTCAACATTACTTTACAGAGGGCACTTGCATCTCTCTCTGTCTGGCAGAAAGTCCGACTTGCATGGCACCTCATCACAGGCAAAGAACCAATAACGTAAGACTTTGTGTTCTATTTTTGTACAAGTACAACTGTTCATCCTCTGAACTAGCAGAGAACAAGGATTTGGAAAACAGAGTTGGAAAAGAAGCTACTGCCTGTGACAGTCACTTGCTCTTTTCAACACTTTTTTTTTTCTTTCTTTTTGGAAAATGAATTTTCCTTTCCAGCAACTGTTTATCCTTCGTGTTATTTCTTACAGTTCTTGGTTGATCTGTGGGTTTGTTGAAGCCTGTTATTGAGCCTGTCTCTAAACTGTGAATGAGAAGATAAATCTAATTATCATTACTGTGGTTACGTTTTGGCGAAAAGAGCAATACATGTAGTTTTAATATGCAGTTTTGCTCCCTTTCTCAGAATGTGCCCAGTACAGTTCAGTTCAAAGCATTTGCCATACCTTAATATTTCAAGAGTCACTTTTATTTTTTATTTTTTTTTTAAATATCTAAAATTAGTCAAAGTTTCGCAAAATGTTTTCTACCTTTTCAGAGACAAATGTTATCATCTGAGCCACCTATAAAATTTAATGCTTTCATTTTGGACAAGTCTACAGCTTTGTTGTTCGGTAAAGTGTTAAGTTTTTCTTTTTGTTTCATCATGCAGTAAAGAAGATGTAGAGAAGTTTAAACAAAAAGATTTGCTGGAAGAACTGTTATCTGAACTGACAGGAGAGTTTCCGGCGCTAAGTAAAGTGTTTGTACAGGAGAGAGATTTTTTCTTGGCACATTCTTTAAAACATGCTTCAGAACCTTTACCACATCCAGAAATGCCTAATGGTGAGTATAAATGTTTGAAAAAATTTTTTTACACAGATGTTAAACAATCTAGCTGGGCTGTTTTAAAAGAAAGTGTTGAGACATAGTCATAGCCCAGTCATCATCAAACTTTGACGACTCAAACTTTAATTTTTATATCTCTGTTAGATAAAGATGTTTACTTCAGGTTCAGGCTACTTGTTAACTGTCAACTCTTTACCAAACGACAAATATTTGGACTAGACCAAATTCAAAGCATTTGCAGACAACAAATTAAATGTTGCTGAAATGATGAATTTCTCTGTCTGGCAGGATAGAAAACATTATGGGAAAAGGAGAAAATACTGTTTACTAGCATTTGCTCCTTCTCCCACAATGTTTTCAAAATGCTTCAAAAAAACTTGAAATTGTGTGTTAAAGGTTAAAGCAAATTCTAAACCATGTTAATTCTAAAGCCATTGATCCACTTCTTTGAATGTTTCTGAAAGCTGTCCTGTTAAAGAAGGTAAAAAATGTATGCGTTGACATTGTAGTTAGTGAAGAATTGTTTTCACATTGCAGGAATCTTACCTGTGGTTGTTGTCGGAGTAGTGGGGATTGGACATATTCAAGGTATCCAACGTAACTGGGCAAAGGAAGAATTTACTATGTATGAAGTCATGAAGTATGTATGAACTGGATTTGATAGTTACATACATTTTTCCTTTTGTCATAGTGTTATGAATGTGAGGAAGAGGGCTACTGAAAACTTTGTTGAAAAAAGAAAATGCTGGTAACCTTCATTCAGCATTTTCTCCTATGCCACAATCTTCTCCACCTTTATAAAATAACTGCCATTGTTTGAGTGAATTTGTTGTCCTCAAATTCTATAGATATGGATGAATCTAAAATTTTGTCATCTGGCAATGGCTCATTACCATACAGATTATTTTTAGATATGATTGTGATGAACAAGGTCAAGTGAGAAAATGTTCATGTCTGTAATTAGCTAAAAACATGTCCAAATCTAAAGCACTTGTGGGAAACAATTTAAATTTCAAGTGCTGGGATTTGTTTTTGATCTCCTTTTCCACAATTTGTTCAAAAGCTTGAATCTTCAAGGTCATTAAACCTGAGCTGGGCTTTTGAAAGCATAGTGGGGGGGAAAGATAAATGTGGCATCCAACATTTCCTGCCTGTCCTACGATGTTTTGTATCCTATCATAGAAATTAAGCTCATTTGTACCCACTTTGAATGTGTTGTCTGCGTATATTTCAGATTCGGAGGTCAAGGAGTCTAAAATTTGTCATTTGGAAAAGGGTTAGGTGTTGGAATCCAAAAACTTAAGTTATTGACATGAAACAGTTACTGACCATCCTTAGTTAAACCACTGACTGGAGTAATACTGTATATGTGGATAAATATGTGTTTCAAAAAATTTGCGAATTACCGATTAAGAACATTTTGCATTGGGAAATGTTTGCAAATTCAAGACACTCGTTATTTGTTGGTATACTTGTGGTAAAATATGTGAAAAGAAAAGTTTGCGAATTTTTAAAATTTGCGAAATCACAAAATTTTCCATGTCGCAAAAATTTCCACTTATACAGTAAACAACAAGGACATGTATTTTTAGAAAAAGGAAGCATTTTAGCCAGGCTCTGTGAAAAGGTTGTTTAATGCATCTGCAAAAAGCATCAACCCAGGTAAGCCTGGGCAGTCCACCCAGGCTGACCTGTGTCAACACTTTTTACTATTGATCAATTTTTGGGGTGTCAAAGGCCTAGGCTACCTTATGATTCAGTCAGTTGCTAGATAATATATATTTCATCAATCCATAATTATTATGATGACTGTCTTGGTTCAATGCATCACTGAGATCATTAAACCCCCTTTTAACAGACAATGGCACATTTCTTTTTGTTTTCCCTCATCAGAAGGAAGACATTACAGAGAAAATGAGGGATTACCTTTTCCTTTTCCTACAATATTTCAGATCCTGCTAGATACAGATCCAATCATTTGAGCTACTTTTAACTTGTGCTCTTAGTGCTGACAAATTTAAGGTTTTGTTTTCTGGTAACAAGCCAATATTACAAAAAGAAAATACTTTTGTTTTCTTTGTCAGGGTTCCCAAAAGGAGTCTTCTTGGTACTATAATAAAGATGGGAGTACGTTTTACAGTGCTGGGACTGCTTTCATATGGAGGCTTCAAATTATACAAATTGGTCAAACCTATAGTTAGCTGAGACCTTCTGGTTGTTGTACCGTCAAACATTATGCAACAAGTGGGATCTTCCAAATAAGCATCAACTGTTGGAAAAAATGGGTGGAATGGAATTTTATTTCTTTGTGTTGTTTATGGGTTTGGAACAAAGTCTATGAATATTGTGCCTTTTTCTTCTTTTTAACCCTTTACAGCACAATGCCGACCTTTAATGACCCTGGGAAAGAAGCCTTTTGAAAACATTGTGGGCAAAGGAGAAAATGCTGGTAAACAGCATTTTCTCCTTTTCCCACAATGTTTCCACCCTATCAAAGAAAAATTGCACCATTTCAGCCACATTAAAATTGTGGTCTGCAAATGCTTTCAATTTGGACAATGCTAAAATTTTGTCATCTATTAAAGGGTTAAAGCAATCATGGAAACTTGTTTGATGTTTCATGTGTGATTTTTTTTTAGCCTGGTAATTTACAATTAAATATAACTTTTTACACCCCAGCAATGGAAAGATTTCAATCTTTTTGGAATAGAAATGTGTATTGTCAGATAAATAAGATTGAAATTTTCTGTTAGTTCTGTGAGAACTGGGATCTGCTGACATACTGGTACTATGTTTAAACAATAAAATAATGTGTGAAAAGCTGAAAAAAAAGTGAAGTGCCTTCGAAAACTACCGTATTTTCATGAGTATACCACGCGGGCATGTATAACTCGCACCCCTAACTTTACCTTGAAATCTGGGAGAAAAGTCTAGTTCTGATACATTGCTCGCATCCTAAATAAGCATTATATCGAGAATAACTTTTGCTTACTTTCAACTCATGACAAGTGCAAATGGTGTTCGTTTTATCAAGGGAGGAAACTTATTTATGCTCTTTAAAATCAGAGTTCCACAGGGACTTTACAAGAGTGTAAACTGACAAAGGCAATAAATTAAGATCAACAGTTCTCTGGTATGGCATATCAAATATCAAGGGTGTCTGGTCAGCATTCCCTATCTGTGATAAGTGGAAGTCATGCTGTTTACAAATCGGGACCATAAACAGCCCTCTTTCACATGTCAAGATCGCCGATCAACCATATTGATTGACACATTTTCGTTATCTTAGACTGAAGTGTGAACAGGTATTAGAAAGGAATTAACACAAACAGAAATAAAATTTAACCTCTTCTAATTCATTTTATCATTTTTTCTTTCCAATTTGTTTATCTTAATTAATATAGATCTATAATAATTTGATTATGAAAATAATGAGGATGACTGTGATGTTGTTTTAAAATTTAGACAAGACCTAATGGTGCTGTATTATGATCTACCCGACAGGTTGATGCCGAGGTGGGGGAAAAAAAACCTAGTTCAGTTATGGCAATGTATAGCGTGCATCCCCTACTTTGAAAATAATTCTGGGAGAAAAAATGTGCGCGGTATACTCATGCAAATACGGTATTGTTTTTTTTTTTGTGCATTTGTCTACATTTTTAGCTGTCCTGGACAGAAATGTTAAAGTTTTGTTTTTTACTACTCAGTATCATTGTGTAGTTGGTCAGTTGACAATTTTTGTTGCAGAGTCATTTTCCTTGAAATTTACAGTTTCATTAAATAATGGCCAAAGATTAATGTATGGTTGTTGGCAACCCTGATGAAACCAAAAGATATTGTTTTACTTTCGTATTCTTGCATGATGCAAAGAATGCATTTTAGAATGGTTGGTGAATACAGACAGATATCTCATTTTCAAAGTTATTTTTTGTATAAATATGGGACACTGTAGTTTCAAGATCAGTTTGTGTGTTTCATCTTAATCAACATTGTTTGTTAAAGTAACATTTTAATACTGTTCTTTATTGCAACATCTTAGTCAACACTGTTCTTGAAAGCAACACCTTAATCAACACTGTTCTTTAAAGCAACATTTTAACACTATTCTTGAAAGCCACATCTTAACCAACAGTGTTCTTGAAAGCAACACTTTAATCAACGCTGTTCTTTATAGTACCGTCTTAATCAATACTGATCTTGAAAGCAACACCTTAACACTGTTCTTGAGAGCAACATCTTAATCAGCACTGTTCTTGTAAGCAACTTCTTAACACTGTTCTTTAGAGCACTGTCTTAATCAACATTGTTCTTGAAAGCAACATCGTAACACTGTTCTTGAAAGCACCATCTTAATCAACACTGTTCTTGAAAGAAACATCTTAACACTGTTCTTGAAAGCAACATCTTTATCAAGACTGTTCTTTGAAGCAACATCTTAATCAATGTTAATCTTTAAAACAATTAAAACTATGCTAGTATATGTCAAGATTGCTAATGATTTTCAGTCAGCAGAAACTCCAAATAATTGGAATTTTTCAAGTCTGCTTTTGGCTAAAGTGTCTTTGCATAGCCAACAGTGTAGATCCAAGATCAAAATCCACCATTTGAGGAGTCTGATCTTCTTCTACCCTGGTTACAAATGCAATTAACTCTTTCACTGCCAATGTGGCCTTGGACATCTTTTGCAGATGGCGTAGATCAAGATCAGACTGCACAAAATGTGCAGTCTGATTTTTTATCTACACTGTCTGCTACCTGATACTAATATTAGACCTAAAGCTACCTGATACTAATCTTAGACCAAAAGCAACGAAAATATGCTGTTAGACCTCGAAAAATGTCATATCCATTTACTTGGCAGGGAAAGAGTCACAGTTTTGGTTGTCACTCTAAAGGTAAAACTATTATTTGACCTTATACCAAATGATCACATGTTTTCATGATGCTAGGGAAGAATGTATTCTTAAATTTCATGGCAAAAGGAGTAAATGCTAGATACCAGAATTTTTTCCTCTTTCTACAATGTTTCTACCTATTCAAAGACAAATGTCCTCATTTGAGCCACACTGAATTTGTTATCTGCAAATGCTTTCAATTTAGAGAAGTCTAAATTTTGTTGTTTGTTAACTCTTTACCAAAGGACAAAATTTAAGACTTGTCAAAATTGAAAGTATTTGCAGACAACATTTCAAATTTGGTTCAAAAGATGGCATTTGTCTATGACACGGTAGAAAACATAGTGGGAAAAGGAGAAAATGCTAGTTACTAGTATTTTCTCCCTTTCCCATAGTGTTTTCAAAAGGCTTCTTCCTCAGGTTTGTTAAAATTCGGCATTGTGTGGAAAAGGGTGAAAGAGTGAATCAGAATCTCATTAGCTGAATTGAATCGCTCCTTCACTTAAGGGACACAAAAACTTGGCATTAGAATGTACCATAATAAATATTTGAGCCATGCTTTGGGAAAAGGGGCATTAATGCATCTCTTTGATGTATTGTACAAAGCAAGTCATCAGATAATTAATGATTCTATAAAATCCATTTTGTCACACTATTGACTAAATCATGGGGTCAAATGGTCCTTAGACATGCCAGAAAGTTCAAATGACAAAGTTTCGATCCATGTCAGCCTGCACAACCCATGCAGGCTGACATTGGTCAAAAACTTTCTGCAGATGCATTAAACCCCTTTTTCACAGAGCATGGCCTTCTTATATATGTAAAAGAATATTTAGCCCATGAAATGCCATACAAAACTTTTGTTCATTTCAGTAAATGCATATATTGCATTGCTGTCAGATCTTGAATCTGCCGGTTTATTGTGCACTTCTCTGCAATATATTATAGGGCAAAAAGCCTTGAGCTTGTAAAATTATTATCTGTGTTTTTGTATGTCTGAAAAATATCCATTTCATGTGCATTTAATTTGGTCTTTTTCAAAATTGATGCTTTCAGTTTGGATGAGTCAAAAAATTTTCTAGTCTGGTAAAGATTTGATATCACTTTTTTTTACTACCTGACAAATACTTTTTTTCATGCTTGTGAGGAAGACTCATTTTTGAAACCATTGTGATACAAGATGTATTTGTTTCTCATAAGCATTATTGCTCAAAAGATGTGTTTTGTACTTGATAACTTTCACAAGTTAGCCCTTTCTCAAATCACAATTTCTAGACTCATTCAAATTCAAAACATCTGTAGATGGCAAATTTGAAATTGGCACATACAAGCTTAAGTTCTCTGATACAGTAGAAATCATTTTGCAAAAAGGAGAAAATGCCGGTTACCAGCATTTTCTTCTTTTTCCACAATTTCTTGTAAAGCTTTCTGCCACAGGTTTGCTAAAAATCAGGATTGTTTGGTAAAGGGATAATAACAAAATAGCCTATAAGGTATTCAGCGGAAGTTGCGGTGATAACAACGTTAGTCAGAGCTTCAGTTATAGTTTCTTTGTGGGTCGACATCGTAGCATAATTGAACTTGACATTGAGAGTATAGATAGAGAGAATATAATTAAAGGAATGTATATTTATACATGTATTTTTATTTGAGTCAGAAATTATTTTTATTGTATAAAATGTATAGCCATTTTTTGTATCAATGGATAAATGAGTTTTAATCAAAATAATAATTGTTTGTTACAATTTCAATGCTTTAGTCAGTTTATCTGGTAGAAATGTCCAGCTTGTTATAAACTCTTTATTGTATAACAAGCTGTTGGACTTGTCAAATTCCAAACCATTTGCAGACAAGTTGGCTTAACTCTTTACCAGACGACAAAAATGTAGACTTGTCCAAATTGAAAGCATTTGCAAAAGACAAATTAAATGTTGTTTAAATGGTGATTTATGTATTTGATAGAGTAGGAAACATCGTGAGAAAAGGAGAAAATGCTGGTCACCAACATTCTCTCCTTTTCCCTCAATGTTTTCAAAAGGCTTCCTCCTCAGGGTCGTTAAAACTCGGGATTATTTGGTAAAGGGTTAAATGAAGGAATTTTATGGAGATCACTCCTTCCTTGCTGCATAGCTTCATCCTGTATAAAATCAATACCTAACAACTGCGTTAGGGAGAATTCTCTTTAGCTGAGTGGTTAAGGTGTTGATCTTTTAAACCTCAATAAACGAGGATCTTTTCCGCAAGGGTTGGAATCCCGCAACGTGCGGTTTGTATTTGAGCTAGGCATTTGTTGCGAACTTTCATGTTCGTAAGAGAAAGTGAAGGAAACGTAGAGAGAAAATGCTGGTTACCAGCATCTTCTCCTTCTCTCACAATGTTTTCAAAAACCTTCTCCTTTAGGATCATAAAACTCGGGCTTGTTTGGTCATGGGTTAGCACATTAGCACCTGCTTATGACTTTCTTTGTCTTGCAAGAGGCCACATTTTAAAACACTGTGTCAAAAGTAGAAAGAGCTGGTGATTAGTAATGTCTCCTTTTACTATCATAATTTGACATTTATTTATGTATTTAATATCAACTTTCATTGATTATCCATATTTCATCAGGATATTTTCAAAGGTGCCTACTGCAGATATGTCCTAGGAGATAATAAGTGAACTCCTTGTCACACAGTCCGGAGTTTTATCGTCCCTGACTTTTGAAAACCTTGTGGGAATAGGAGAAAATGCTGGTAACCAGCATTTTCTCTCTTTCCCCCATTTTTTTGGAATGGCCTTTTTCTGTAAAGTCTTTCCAGCAATGTTTTCCTCCCTTCCAAGGATATATTTGAGCTTTTGAGTCGCATTTAATTTGTCATCTGCAAAAGCTGTCAATGTGGACCAGTCTAAATTTTTATTGTCTGGTAAAGAGTTAAATGAGTGACTGAAAATCAAAATTGATTAGATTATATATGATGTGATTTTGTGTTTATACATGTAGTTGTTTTCTTTTAGGTTGTTCGTTGTTTTTTTTTTTTTTTTGTGTGTTGCTTCTACTGCATTAGTACATTAAGCCTGTACTAAACTCTCCTGGGTTTCAGCAGCCCTGTGGCAGAAGGCTTTAAAACATTGTGGGAAAAGGAGACATTGCTGGTCAAAGATGAATCCTTTCTTTTGCACAATATTAAATGCTTTACCAAATAATCGTGGGTTTTCACAACCCTGGGAAAGATGGTTTTTAAAAACATTGTGGGAAAAGGAGAAAATGCAAGTAACTAGCATTTTCGCCCTCTCCCAAGGTCCAAGCATTAGTCGCTGGCAGAAAAATGAATTGTGATGAAAGTTGCCAAGTCTCTCTGTAGTTTGTTTACTTTTTACATGGTTCTAAAATTCATTTTCCTACTGGCGACTGACACTTGAACGGTACAATAACAGACTGTCATCATGACAAAAATTTCCATTCTCTTAAATGCTATAATTCAGAATTTATATGCATTGCAACACTGGCATTGTTTACTTTAGGCCACTACTGGGCCTTCAGAATCTTACTTCAAATCGATGACATTTTGCGAAATCAACATGAATTAAGGTTTATACATGGGTACAAGAAAACATTGTGGCAAATGGAGAAATACCAGTAATTTATTACAGTTTTGTCACATTGTGTATGTGTTCGAAAATAGTCTACTGCAAGACACAAAAAAATATTCTGCAGGAGGTAATGAGCTAACCTGTTACCAAACAATCCCTGTTTAAAAAAACATGGGGAAAAAGGCTTTTGAAAACACTGTTGAAAAGAAGAAAATACTACTTACCAGCATTCTCACTTTTTCACTCAATGTTTCTACCCTGTCAAAGACAAATCCCATCATTTGAAAGACATTTTGTTTGTCGTCTGCAAATGCTTTGAATTTGGACAAGTCTGAAATTTTGGTCTAGTAGAGTTAAAAGAATGATAACCTGTCATATTGTATCAGTGTTTGTGGTTTGATTTGTCAGCTTACTTTTTCTGCCTTTAGTTTTTTATCTTTGTGTGAAAATTAAGAATTTATGATTTTCTAGTCTTCCAAAATTTTTTATCAAGACCATTTACATACAAGTTTATAAATAATTTGCTTGTGTTATGTCAGTGTCATCCTCACAATAAGTCTGTGAGAGTTGATTCTTTAGCCCAAGGTCCCAAGTTTTAATCCTTAGACTGCTAAACACAACTCAAGGGCATTTTGTGGATAGTGTAGATGAAGATCAGACAGCACAGAAGGTACAGTCTGATCTTTGAACTACACTGTCTGATTAGGAGATACTTTTTTTTAAAAAATAACAATATAAAAATAGCAATAATTGGGTTTACTTATCAGCTTGAAAGTTTCATTTTAGTTATTTAGCAGGATAAGCAACCCTGAAAAAGAAAGCTTTTGAAAACATCATGGGAAAAAAAGAAAGTGCTGGTTGCCAGCATTTTCTCCTTTTCCCACAATGTTTTCTAACCTTTAAGTGACAAATCTAATAATGTTAGCCATATCTAATTTGTCGTCTGCAAATGCTTTCAATTTGAATAAGTCTAAAATTTTGTTGTCTTGTAAAAATTCAGTCTTTTGAATAAATGTCTATCTAAGCCTTTTCTGTACACTGTAATGTAGGTCTTCTTATTCCAATGCTGTAATTATCTTTTTTTGAAAATTGTTATAAAGGAATTAATGAATAATTGCTTGCTTCCTTCGAAACTATTTCATGTGCTATTAAAATATGATATTTTACTTTCTTTTCTATGTTCAACCTAAATGTAATTTTCAATACTATTTAGTCAACCTCAAAATTAGCCCTGCACAGTACTGGGTTTACAATTTTCTAGACAAACCAAGGTCGTAGTTAACGTGAAAATGAAGGCTTTTAAAAATATCGGGGCATAAGGAGACAATGCTAGTAACCAGCATTTTCTCCCTCTCAAACCTTTCAAAATTAATGCCATTACTTAACCCTTTACCAGACGACAAAGTTTTAGACTTGTCCAAATTGAAAGCATTTGCAGACGACACATTAAATGTAAGTCAAAATATGGAATCTGTCTATCATAGGGTAGAAAACATTGTGGAAAAAGGAGAAAATGCTGGTTACCAGCATTTTCTCCTTTTCCCACGATGTTTTCAAAAGCCATTTTCCTTAGGGTCCTTAAAAGTCATGATTGTGTGGTAATGGGTTAAGGGATATTTAATATGTCATCTGCAAACGATTTCAAGTTGGACAGGTCTAGAATCTTGTCGTCTGATTTATAGTTAAATTTAATCAGAAGCATGAAGATCATAAAGAGTTTGACTATTATCCTATCCAAGTTTTTTTTTTCCTATTCTGTTTGTTCTTTTTTAAAAACATTTTCTCAGATATCTATTGTTGTGTTTAAGGGTCAAAACAGTGGAAAAAAAACCTCAGTGACTTGCTTCAAATGTATATCCTTTACCCTGAGTAACCTGATCACAAGTTAATTTGTTTTTGCAGACTGTAGATAGAATCAGGCTGAAGAGGGCTTATAATCTGATCTTTGATTTAAACATGCTTTGTGAGATATTTAGGCAGAAATTCTATATTTCTGTCTTTTTACAAGATTGCCAGTGCCATTTCTGTAATTCTTTAACCCTGGTTCATATCCCAAGCTTGGCAAATTTCTTTCCAGGGATAAATGATAGTCATTGCGACAGGAGTAATTCCTCTCTGACGGCTGATCATTGTTTCGATGACTATGTGGGAAAGCAGCAATTAGCTTGGGAATCATATTGTGCAAAGCACTGGTAACAAAAACTCCAGAAAAGCATTGAGAGGTGCCCTGGCTGTTTGATACAACTGAAATAATGTTGAAAATAGCATTAAACACCATACAATTAATCAATGAACTTAAACCTTTAACGCAGAGTCCCGAAGTTTTATTGACCCTTACTGGGATGGCTCTTGGAAACATTGTGGGCAAAGGAGAAAACGCTGGTAATCAGTATTTTCTCAAATTTCCACAATGTTTTCTACCTTTCCAAAGAGAAATCACATCATTTTTCGCAAATTTCATTTGTCACCTGCAAGTAGGACAAGTCTAGTAAAGAGCTAAAGAAACTGGCAGGTTACATTCTGGAAGAATGTGCAATTTTGGTTTTAAACTCTTTAACAAATGAAAAAATTTTAGACTAGTCCCAATTGAAAGCATTTGCAGATGACAAAATAAATGCGAATCAAAAATTGAAATCCGTTTTTGGAAGGGTTGAAAACATTGTGGGAAAAGGAGAAAATGCTGGTTACCAGCATTTTCTCCTTTTCCCATAATGTTTTCAAATGGCTTCTTTCACAGGGTCGTTAACCTCGGGATTGTGTAGAAAGGGTTAAAAGTGGGATGGATGTTTTGCAATGGGTAAATGTATGTTTCTGTGGACTAAGCCCCTGTAGCTCATTTGGTAGCATGTAGGACTTGGGAACAGGAGGTCGCTGGTTTGATTCCCTGCTAGGCTAATTTCTTTCCAAGGATTGATGACAGTCATTGCGACAGGATTTATTTCTCTTTCACCGCTGACCATTGTTTCAACCATGGTGATGTGGGAAAGTAGCCAGTTGCTTGGAGAGAATATTGTACAGAGTACTGGTAAAAGAAACTCCAAAAAAGCATGGATAGGTACACTGGCCACCGCGATATAACTGAATCGATGTTGAAAATGGTGCTAAACACCATACAATCAATCAATCAATATTTTTGTTGACTAGAAGGTTATGCAATTTTACTTTTAAAATTTTGGAAGTAATTATGTTCACTGGGTATAGATAAGTGCAGATTAAAGACCAGAAAACACATTAATTCGCCATTTACTGAAGCAAGTGATTGTGAAGTCAGGGGGATAAGGGTTTAAACATTATTGGTTTTGGTAACTTATTGAACTGTTTTTAAGATTGTATGACAAATAAAATAAAAATTATCACTGATTGTTGTTGTTGTTGTTGATAATACATAGTTCTTAGAGTGCCAGAAAAACCCAACAGATATTTTAAGCCTTTACCACACAGTCCAGAGTTTTAACAACGCTAAGAAAGAAGCTTTAAAGGGAGAAAATGCTGGTTACCAGCATTTTCTCCCTTTCCCACAACGTTTTTTACCTATTTGAGGACAAATACTTTCATTTAAGAAAAAAATATCTGAAATTGTCTGTAAATTCCTTCAACATGGATGAGTCTAAAATTATGCTGTGTGGTAAAGGGTTAAGCCTAAGAATAAGTATTAAATAATAATTGCAATTCAGTTGTTGCTCTTGTCTGTAGTGTTTCAGCAAAGTGGACAGTGTAGATCTAAGATCAGACTGCATATTTTGTGAAGTCTGATCTTGATCTACACTGTCGACAAGGGCAACTTTATATGAAAAAGGCCCTTTATGGGTAAAAAGTTTGTCCCATACCGATGTTTTATCAACTTTGTTAGATTGACATGAAAATGAAAAGGTTGATTAACTTGTTTTCAAGACAACTTATTCTTAGACTTGTGGGAATAGAAAACATTTGCAGATGACAGAATAGAAAATCTCAAATGATTGGACTTTTCTTTGAAAGGAAGCATTGTGGAAACAGAAGAATAACCTGTTACCAGCAATTTGTCCCTTTTCCACATTTTTTTTCAAAAACCTTTTTTTCTGAGGGTCTCTTAGGCATTTTCAGATTGTGTGGTAAAGGGTTTAATTGTGTTTTATGCCTTTCTGAACAACATTTTAGTCCTATGCTACCAGCTTACTTATCATGTGATTCCATGATTTTTGTGAGTACTAGGCTAGGGCTTTGCTTTTTTTTTGCCTGAGGACACTTCCACTAAAACCTAGTAAGTGAGGATCCAAACCTGAAGATAAAAAAGATTGACCATCTTAGCAACTGAGTAATGCATTTATTGCACAAAAGAGATCAAGACTGACTTCCTTTTCTTTACCCGGGAGACTTCTAATAAGAAATAAATATTCTTTATTCCTTAACCCTTTACCACACAATGACGACTTTTAACACCTCTGATAGAGAAGGCTTTTGAAAACATTGTGGGAAAAGGAGAAAATGCTGGGTACCAGCATTTTCTCCTTTTCCCACAATGTTTTCAACCCTATCAAAGAAAAATCATTTCATATGATCCACATTGAAACTGTCATCTGCAATTGCTTTCAAGTTGGACAGGTCTAAAATTTGTCGTGTGGTAAAGGGTTAAATATATTTTTATTCCAGAGCATATTGGTCTGGATGTTATCTCTAAACCTGATTTTTTCTCCATGGTGCGTCCAAAACTAGGTAGTGTTTACTTCTTTCACTATGTTGCTAGTTTTGCAGCCAGTGTATATCAAGATCAGGCTAAACTAACAAGCTGCCTTATCAAGATAAAGACTTCGCCATTTTGTTGTGCATTATTGCCAAACTGCCTTGAAATTTCAATATGTTTTTTTTTTTTAGTCCTAAATAGTTCGTTGTGTTTTATTGTGCTCTCTATTGGTAAGTTCTGTTTATGAACAGAAAATAAGATTAAATTTTCAGCTTGACTTTATAAATATCGTTTTTCTTTAAAAGGAGGTTTAAAAATGACTCTGCTGGATGTTTTATTGGACAAAAGATATGAAATGAGCTAATGCTAATTGCTTCACAAAAACGAAAGCGAAAGTAGATTTTCTGCTTTGCAACGTATATGAGTAAAGATTTTTTTCTACTTTCGCGACATTTATTGAGAGCCACTTGAATTCACTGAAATAGCATGTTTTCGCTTAGTATGTCAATTCACAACTGGGTTCTAACCGTTCTTTAAAATTAAAATAAATTTAGTGAACTATGTTCTTGTGACGCCATTCTACAAACACCGTTGTATCCCAGCATTCTTGAGCTTGGAAACAGGAAGTAAACGTTGAAATTTGTTTTCGGGGAACTCCCTGCTGTCAGAGCAATTAGTGGAATATTTATGAATGAATTATTGCTTATTCGGAGAATTTTAGAAGGCATGATATAGAGTTACTAGATGTCGTACTATTAAAAAGAAAACATTACCCCAGCTGCTAGTATTGACGGATTCTAACGATTGTTTCTCACCGGCATTTTTTGTGTATTGAGTAAGTAGACATGTCAAATAACATGAGAATTAGCTATTGACAATGTACATTTATTGGTACACTATACATTGGACATTTTTTTAGGTTCATTTGTCAAAATTAATTGCTTAGATAGTAGCGCTTAACTGTGTTGTTGAAAAAAGTGCATCTACGTTGTAAACACAAGAATGAATCATCGCTATTATTGTGTATGCTGACGAATACACAACCAAATTCTCCCAACCGTCGCACGTGTTGCATATGTGTTTAGAGTGCCGCCATTTTGAAGTGAAAAGAAGCATAATTTTATGGTCGCGGTTGTCGGTTTCAAAAGTGCAGGTAAAATAGTTGTTTGTTCATGTTACATATACACGAAGTATTCCTGAATATGAAAAGTGCTTCTCTTTGGTCGAACTTTTTTTCAATGACATAGTTTCTTTTGTTCACACGTTTCCATACTCTTAGCCGAGGCTTTGTCTTATTTTGCAGATGTCAAGTAGTCCTGACCAAGAACCTCCGGCGAAAAAACAAAAAACTGAATCAGCTGAGGGTTCCTGTCATAATAGTAATTCTGTACTCAACGTAAGTATAATGTAGAGGTGTAGACTAACAAAAATATCGTCGTTATGCAACTGCATCCAGCCAGTAAGTATAACTGGACAGAGCAGTTTATTCATACGGTGTACTCATGAGACTGTGAATCTTGGGAGATTTTATACCCTGGAACTTAATAAAAAAAAATTAATAACCTGTTTCCAAATAGTCCAGTATTTTGATGACAGGTTGTAAAAAGACTTTTTAAAACAGAGAAAAGTAGAAAATGTTAGTAACTGTTATTTTCTCCTTTCCTCAAAATGTTTCTGGTGTCACCTTTCTAAGAAAATTATCTTCATTTCAGCTACATTAAATTGGTCGTCTGTAACTACTTTTAATTTGAAAAAGTTGAAGATTTTTGTCTTCAAGCAGGGTTTTATACCATTTCCAGAAGACAAGTTTAGACTCATCAAAATTGACAGCTTTAGCAGAGGAACAATTAGAGATGACTCAAATGATGTGATTTGATTTTGAAAGGGTGAAAACATAGTGGCTGAAAGAGAAAATGATGTTTATCAATATTTTCTCATTTCCCTACAATGATTTCCTAAGCCTTCTTTATTAAATCATGGACTTGTTGGGTAAAGGGTTAATGTTTCATTGTAAACTGGAAAACATTGTGACAAAAGAAGAAAATGCTGCTTTTCAGCACTTTCATCTTTACCCACAATCTTTTCCAAAACCTCCTCCCTTAGGGTTATAAAAATATGGGACTTTTAGATTAACCCTTAGTGTTTAACCCTTTGCCACATAACCAAATTTTAACAGCCCTGAGGAAGAAGGTATTGGAAAATATGGGAAATGGAGAAAATACTGGCTACCAGCATTTTCTCCCATCTCCCACAAGGTATTTTGCCCTTTCTCAGACTTTTTTCTCTTGAGCTATTTTAATTTGTTGCCTGCAACTGCTTTCAATTCGGACGAGTCCAAAATTTTGTCATTTCGTAAGGGGTTAAATTAATTCTACAGTTCCTCTGCACACTAGATCAAATAACCACACCCAGTTCAGTGTTCTTCTAAGACAAAAGATCTTTAGTGTTAGACATTACCAAAATCATGTGTTTCAGCCACTGTGAAGAAAAGGGAGCTTTTGAAAACTTGTTTTGAAAGGAGAAAACACAGATTACCAGCATTTTGTCCATTTCCAAAATACATTATACCATTTTAGCCATGTTTAATTTGTTATCTGCAAGTGTATTGAATTCATGCAAGTTTAAAATTATGTCTTGTAAAGAGTTATTTAGAAAAATGTGCCATCATCAGGATCCAAAAATTTCCAGAAAAGGCACTCGTCCTGTAGGACAAGTGACTTTGAAAAAAAACATGCCCTGGTTTGATTCTCACTCGTCCAACGAGAAAAACCATTCAAATATTGGACTCTTGAAATTTTTTTTTTTTTTTTTTTTTTTTTTTTTTTTTTCAGACGAAATGGAAACGCTAATTATATTGTCTCCCCAAGCAACGAACCTTAAATACTGGGTTTCAATAACCGGTACGATTTATCCGGTCAAGTTATAGAAATTAATAAAGCCAAAACAACACAGTTTTCGAACTGGTTTCGGGAAAGTGTTTGTGTTAACATTAATATCGTTCATTTAGATAATTAGCAATGTCGCTCTTATTGAATTAGATCTACCCGAAGCATATTAAAACATTTTGTTTTTTGCAATGAAAGGTCCCTGGTTATATCATTAAGCTGACTTGAACCCGGGTTTTTTTTGCGTGCGGGGACCAGCACGTTTTATGTCCTGTTTCAATATTTGATTTCCCGAATACCTTTAATTTGCTTATTCAATAATTGAATGACCGTTTTGTCTCCTGTAAGTTAAATATTCATCTGAAAAACTTATTTGTTTACTATCTCCTATTCACCACTCGTCCTGCCGGACGACCATGACTGATACTTCACTCGTCCTCATTAGGGTTGACTATTGAGGCCAAAATCTACTATTGCGATAGTATTGACATTGGAAAAAATACTATTACAATAGTATTGATATTGCCTGTTACTATTGCAATACTATTGCAATACTATTGGATGAATTGCAAGAGATGAATTTCACCAAATTACATCTTGAAACCATGTTTTAGACTAATACTTTCTCCGAGTAGTTTAAATTCTACTTGAGTATAGTTTTGAATAGCAAATAAAGGGGAAAATAAAGTTAAATGCAAGATGCTCAATAAATTTCAATGACATTTTTTTCTAAATGCAGATGGCTCACAAACAATTTAACATACCTAATTACTCTGAACTTTTGAAGAAGTCAACTTTGAAGTCTGATTGATATACAACAGCATGCAAAGCACAAAATGCTGACAAATGCTGATGGTTCATAAACACACCTAATAAAAAGTAATTATAATGCAACTTTAAACTTTTAAAGGAATCACCTTTTAAATATGAGCCCTTAAGGTTTTTTTGAGTTGATAGAATTTATCTAATTTTACCCATATTTGGCCAATATATTCAGACAGAAAAAATAATTATTTTTGTTTAGTCTCCAAATCTTTAGGAAATTATCATTCTGAAAAAAAAGGGGGTGGCCGAAATAATAGGTTCTACCTTGTTGTATGTGTATCCAAAAAGTGTGTTATATTAAGATACTTGTATAAATTTACTGCTTATAGTCATTAAAAAGCTGAAAAGACGATCTGAAGTGACTCTGATCGGACAATGTCAAAGAGACATTTTGTTGTGTCATGGGTTTCCGTGTTTTTTACTCCGATCAGTTTTTCATGTCTGTTAATTTCTGGCTAGGTATTGCAACATGATTTGACAAAAAGATTGTCAATGAGGGTAACAAGTAACTTCAAAACCTGTCATTTTTCACAAGAAAAGCGTATAATGGCCTTTTTTGTCCATGCATTTTCCTACGCGAAGTTTCCGGTGTAACCAGAATTTGTTACGTGAATTTCATTTCTATAACGTGATTTACGCAATAATTTGCGCGAGTGGGAACACTGCTAAACATTATCTTACCTTTTTTAGCCAGAGAAAGAAGTAGCTTTCTAATACGAGTTAAGTCATAGTACAGAAGTGGATGGTATAGATCCAAGATCAGACAGCGTGTTCTGTTTAGTCTGATGTCTATCTACACCATCCGCCAACGCTTTGAAAATCGCCATCTTGCCATCAGCAGAGTAAATCAGAACGAGCATAATGTAGATCTATATTACAAGCCATCTGTCTACAAGATGCCTGTCGGCCTGTCGTGGGTACATAAATGTTTGCAGTAAAATTTGGATAAGGGGTATGACGTAACACGCAAATCATTCGAAGCGACTGAGTTGTAACGCACCTGTTTAATTTACACACTTAAACTGGTCTGCGAGAAGAAACTTATATCTGGCTGCAGGTCGACCTCCAATCAATTCAAAGTGACCATGCAATAAGCCTGTTTCATGCACGATTTACATGTACACCAGCTGATATAGCCTTTTTGCATTTAGTAATATAGCTGTTTCAAGAACACGCCAGTCGTGTCACGTTTTGTGTAGTCAGCATAAAAAAGTGCGGCTGTTTTCTAAAAATTAATCTAATTCCTTGAAGCCGAAATAAAAGGAATCCATTCGAAATGGATTACTGATAAATAAAGAAAAGAAAGAACGAGGTTTAGTATTCATTTTTCATAGTAGATTTATTTATTGCTTATGGAGGGACAAAACACATGGTTATGGTTTTGGCGGCCTGTGTAGATTAAGATTAGACTGTAGGCAGACTGTTTGGTCTGATTTTTTATCTAAATCCACACTTTTCGCTTTGGTGAGAAGTTTTTAACAAAAAAAAAAACCCTCAATGTTGCAATTATTCTGGTCTAATTTCATGACTTAAAATTACCGCTGAGTTAATCAGCTCTCAAAGGATTCGTTTTCGTAACGATGAACATTGCTATGCAGAAATGAATATTATGCAGCCGATCATTATTGAAAACATATTCAAAAAAATGACCCGTCAAATATTTTGGGAAATTAACGTTACGGAATGTCCGAATATTTAGGAAAACTTGCTTTTGGAAGTGTTCAGAGAAAGAATTAAAAGATAAATTATTTTTGTAAATAATTAAACGTGTCCGAACTTTTAGGGCGTCCGAATACATTAGCGAATTGCAGTATTTTCTCTCTCTTTCTTGTCAGTGAAACTATCGAAACTATCGATATTTGAGGTAACTATCGGCGATAGTTATCGATTTTCAATGTAACAATCGATGCAGTAGCATTGACACGCTCACCATCGCGATCCATCGATAGTCCGATGTATCGTTACACCCCTAGTCCTCATCCATTTCTTACTCGTAAATACAAGCGGACAAGTGGATTCTTTGGATCCTGATCATAATACACTCGGTTTGGACTGTGTTTGTCTCGGATATATTTCAGAATTAGTTTTGAGTGAATGTTTCTCACTTGAAAATGTCCCCTATTTCTCTGGGTTAATGAGGCAATTATTGCTTAATAATCTATGTATCATGGCTGTGTTACTGATAGTAAGCTGAAAGAAATATTTGGTTAATGTGTTTTCTTCTTTAAGCCTGAATTCATTTTAATCAATGATCTCAGACATATTTAACCCTTCACATAATACAAGTTTCAGTGACTCGGAGGAAAACATATTAAAACATTGTGAGATAAGATCTGCTGGTCAGCATTTTCTCCTATTTCCACAATGTTTTTAACCCTTTCATAGCAAAAAAGTGTATGTTCAGCCACATTTAAATTGTTGTCTGTAAATGCATTCAAATTGGAAAAGTTTTCATTGCTTGGTAAAGTTCAAGATGTAATATAGAGAAGATACTGGCTTCCATTATTTTCTACTTTTCCCATAGTATATTCAAAACCCTATTTTCCTCAGGGTCCTTATGGCACAGGATTGTTTGGTAAAAGTTGAACACTGTGACAGCTTTTTTTGTAATTTTTACTCCGCATGCAGCCTGTTAGTTGTTCAAGCAACACAGAGGTGTTATTAGATCCTCATCATACTGGTGTAGGTGATATGTACAAGAAGTATAGTGTAAGTTTTTTTGTTTGTGTTTAAAACATAAACAGATTTCCCACATCTGTCCAGACTAGATTTTGATTCTGTAGCACCCTGGGTTTAGCAATTTGCATTAGTAACCTTTAGAGCGCCAAGTAAACCTAGCACATGTTTTCAGTGGAATAAGACCAAAAAGATTACAAAATCAAGGTTGGTCTTGTCCACAATGTCTCAGCAAAGCAGACATTATAGATCGATGATCAGATGGCATGATCTGTGCAGTCTGATCTTGATCTGCAGTGGCTGCAGAGGCAGTTGTTGAAGGTGCCTAAAGAGTCATTTTTTTCATTGTGCTAGGTACTGTCACGTGTAAAAGTAAGTTTTGGGAATAAAAGCATCTTCAATGCAATGAAACCTTTTACCAAACAATCCCAAGTTTCAGAACCTCCATATACTAGCAATATTTTCAGTCTTTTCAAAGACAAATCCTATCATATAGAGTTATGAACTCTATTTAGTTTGTAGTCTGCAGAAGTGTCACAAAGCATGTATACACCTGAAGGAAAACAAATTATTTTGAGTAATTTGTAAATCACTGAGAAAAGAGCAACTGCTTGGTATGGGTTTTTGCTCTTTTCCACACATTGTTATCAACAGTAGAAACACAAGTGTAAATTAATCAGTTCTTTGGTGATATTCTGGAAAATGTACTCTTAAAGCACTGCTGAAAATAATAATGATGAATATTTGATAAACTGCTCAAATTAGGCAATATATCCTGTAAGATATTGGAGTCTATTACCTGGGCTGTTTCGTGTTTCCTATGTGAATTCAACCATGTATATGTATTTGACATGGAATGTTTTCAGTTGACCCTTTATCAGATGACAAAATTTAAGCCAGTTCAAATTGAAAGCATTTGCGGACAGCAAATTAAATGTTTCTTAAAACATGAAATTCTATACTCAAAGGGTAGAAAACACTGAGAAAAGGAGAAAATTCTGGTTAGGCCTAACAAAAAAATATCTGTGTTTAGGGTTTCAGTCCGAGATACTGTAGGTAGGGTAGGTGGGGATTTATTTTTTTTTTCCAAAAACTTTTTACATGGAACATGTATTGAAACCATACTCGACAGATTTTTCAATCATAGCAAAAAAAGTTTAGGGTTGGCAGCATTTTCTAGGTAGGGTAGGGAAACCTTTAAACGCAGATTTTTTTTTTTTAGGCCTTACTAACATTTTCTCCTTTTCCCACAATCTTTTCAAAAGACTTCTTCTCCAAGGCCCTTTCAAGTCGGGATAAAGGGTTAAGATTTCTTCAGACTTTTCCACCAATGGGTAAAGCACAAGTCATGTAATTTGTGCCAAGCTGTATATTTTTTATGTCAAACAAAGTTGGAAACATTGAACATTTACCAAACAATCCCAAGTTTTAACGACACTGACAGAGAAGGCTTTTGAAAACATTGTGGGAAAAGGAGAAAATGCTGGTCACCAGCATTTTCTCCTTTTCCAACAATGTGTTCTACTATTCAAAGGAGGAATTTCATTTTCTATAGTCACATTTTATCATTCTGTTGTCTGCAGATGCTTTCCATCTGGGCCAGTCTAAAATTTTGTTGTTTGGTAAAGTGGTAACAGGTCCATAAAGGTTTAGAAGCCTCATTGAAAGCATTCGCAACTGACAAATATAGCTCAGGTGATGATTTCTGTCTTTGATGGGTAGAAAACAGTGTGGGAAAAGGATTTTGAAAACTGAGAATTGTGTGGTAAGGGGTTAAGTAGGAAAATGTATAAACCTTTGTACCATATCAGATATCACTTTTGGTCATGCAAATTGCTCTACCTTTTAGAGTAGATACCTTGCACTCATTCACTGCAAATAGATTAGTTTTTACATTTTTCTTCAAGGTCCAGGATCTGTTGCAAATGAAATGCTATTCAGCTTACAGAGGAATCAAGTTGTGTACTACCGTATTTCACCTAATTAACGCTGCCTCCCTAATAATAGCACACCCACTATATTACTTGCTCCAGAAGCTTCCGGAAAACCCCCACCCATCCCCAGCCTTAACTGAAAACCGACGACTGGAGTGGCAAACTTCCAAACCAAAGATAACGTCACTAAAGATTTTCAAACGCAGACCAGTTGACAAGAACTATTGATGACCGATATTTTATAAATAAAGTTATCAGTACAGCATCGACATAATCCTAATTACTTCACAAATTGATGATAAACACCTGACGATCCAAATATACATACACTTCCAATAACATAATAATCTCCAGAAGCACTAAATTTGTCAACTAACTTGAAAAAACTTTAAGAAAGTAAAGTATCAAATACTAGTGTCCAATATGCTATTTCATGTCCAAACAAACCATGATCGGCAGTAGAATTGATATATTCTGCATTAATACTGTATTTTAAAATTGTGATATTGCTTTGCAAACCGCACTAACTAAAACCTGGATCAAAGTATCATACAAACTCTAAGTGAAGCTCTTAAATTTCGAGAAATTGTTTACGAAAAAAGAGCACCCTGTTGGTGTTTCGTATGGCACCCTGGCGCTTTAATTAGGTGAAATACGGTATATAGGTCTAAGATTAGACTACACTCTGTAAAGTTTGATGTTGATCCCTGCCATCTGCTTAAGATGAGGGCTTACCTGGTAAGGAGTTAGCAAAGGTCTGGATAAGTTTGGAGTTTTGTGAATCATAAAAACATGGTCTCTATACTAAAACCTATGTTGTGGGTTCACCATCTCTTGTCAAGATAATTCTCATGAATACCCTTACCTTAGGTTTTAAAGAAGAAATATGTTTATGATAAGATTTCTCTTTGAACTCAAAGATTATATAATTTTCTTAAAATCTTGTTTTTTGACAATTACAAAATGCAATTCTTGCACATATCGTTTGATAACAGGTGCCAGAAATGCTAGTTTTCAGTTTGAAAGATTTTAGCTGCAAGAGAGTAAAAGTCAATTTTATTGACATTATAACTCTTTTGATATCTTCATTTAAAACTGCCTGAAAAAGTGCATGGGATTCACTCTCCTCTTTCAACTGGATTTCCCTCGATTTCATATGACTTATCCATTCTTTCACGCTGGTGCAATCTGTAAAATAAATCAATATTTGACGGAAAGACATGTAAAAAGTATTTCTTAACTGAGTAACCCTTTCCCACACAATCCTGAGTTTTAACATTGCTGAGAAAGAAGCATTTTGAAAACATTGTGGGAAAAGGAGAAAATGATGGTTGCCAGCATTTTCTCCATTTCCCACAATGTTTTCGACCCTTCCCAAATCAAATTTCAATTTTTTTGTTACATTTATTTTGTTGTCTGTAAATGCTTTCAATTCGGACAAGTCTTAAACTTTGTTGTTTGGTAGAGAGTTAAAAAACATTTCAAAACACACACCAGAGTAATTTTATATCGGCTTTTTTAAATATGTACATCTCAATACGTGGAAATAACTCTTTACTTTATAACAAAAATGTATACTTGTATGAACTGAAAGCATTAGCAGTCAACAATTTAAATGTGGCTCAAATGATGAAACTATTTGAAAGGGTTTAAAAAAAAAAACATTGATGGAAATGGAGAAAATGCTTGTTACCAGCGTTTTCTTCCTTTTCCCACATTGTTTTCAAAAGGCTTTTTCCTCAAGGTCTGGATTGTGTGGTAAGGAGTTAAGGTTAAATAAATGACGACTGGCTTCAACCTTATTTCAAGAGGAGATCTTGCAGATTTCAATCTTTTTGTAATGTTTTTAATGGTTTGGAAAACTGTGAGGAAAAGGAGCCATTGCCCTTTCTACCATAGTGATTTCAAAAGGTGTCAACTGAAGGCTTAGGGGCATAAAAAGTTAAGGTTCTGTTTGTATTACACTGTAAAGTTTTAAGTTTGATTCATTCTGCATATGCTTATCTTTTTCAAGATATTTTAATGGTTCCCCCAATGTCTATTCTATTGTTATATTGTACTTTTAGTCAAAACTGCATGATAGTTTTTACAGTGATATTTATGGTTTGTGTTAAGTGATACATGTTTGGGAAATTTCAGCAAAGACAAAAAGGAATTTAGTGAGAACATTGTAGTCAAGTAGGAAACTGTACTGGCAAGATTTTAGACCTTACTAGCGGTTAGATAAATGAACCACAAGATTTTTAGTCTGTTAAATCTCTACCAGAAGACAAAAATTTAGACATGTCTAAATTGAAAGCAGTGTTAGATAAAAATATGTTAACCCTTTACCACACTAACCTGAGTTTCAATGACCCTAACAGGAGGCTTTGGAAAACCTTTCAGGAAAAGGAGAAAATGCTTGTAACCAGCATTTTCCCCTTTTCCCAAAATGTTTTCTGTCTTTTCATTCCAAAATTTCATCATATTTGCCATGTTTAATTAGTCATCTGCAAATGCTTTGTTACTGGACAAATCCAAAATTTTGCCATTAAATAAAGGGCTAAATATGACTTAAAAACTGATTTTGTATATAGAAGGGTGAAAAACAAGAACTGGCCAGGCACACAAGACATTTTTTTCCGCCTGGTATTTGGTAAGCATGGATACATATTACAATATAGAAATAAGACTTAAATACGGTCCTGAGAATTCTTTACAAGAGGACAAAATTTTAGACTCGTCAAAATTAAAAGCATTTGCAGACAACAAACTCAATCTAGCAGGAATTGTTTTGGAAAGGGTAAAAAGCAATGTGGGAAAAGAAAATGCTTGTCAGCAGCATTTTCTCCTATTACCACAAAGTTTTCAAAAGCTTTATTCCTCATGTTAGCGATTGTTTCGTTAAGAATCATGAAAAAGCACTATATCACCAGATAAATTTAAGCCTGTACCACACAACCCTGAGTTCTAAAGACATTGTGGAAAAAGAAGAAAATGCTGGAAACCAGCATTTTCTCATTTTCACACAGTGTTTTCTACCCTATTAAAGACAGATGTCATCATTAATTTTGAGCTAGTTATTTTTTTGTCTGCAATTGCTTTCTGTGTGGTCACGTCCAAAATTTTTATCACATGGTAAAGAAATAATCAATTTTCATGTTGCAGGATCAGACTATGGGAGCATCCTCCACTAGGCAAAAATTAATGAAGACAGAAGTACATGTAGGTTAATCCTCCCTAGAGTTACCAAACATTTTTAGTCAACAAGCAGTCAATAAGCAAGATAGTTTGCTTTTCAAAGTTGTGTTTACTAGGATGGACAATGTGAATCCAAGATAAGATTGTATATTCTGTGCATTCTGGTCTTAATCTACACTGTCTGCATTCTGCAAAAGAGGCTAAAGATGTGGTTGGTAATGTAAGGGACAAAACATTACTTCCTGAAACAAGATTGAAGCAGACAACTTTCTTGTTTTAAATATCTTGATGATCAAAACAAACAAACCCTTTACCGTACCATCCTCACTTTTATTGACCCGGGGGTAAGATGGCTGATGTAAAACCGCGGAAAGGAGAAAATACTGGTAACCAGCAATTTCTCCTTTTCCCACAATGTTTTCTACCCCACCAAATACAAGTACATTGATTTTAGCTACTAGTGAGTTGTCGTCTGCAAAGCCTTTCAAGGCAGATGAGTTTAAGAATTTGGCACCTCTTAAATATTTATGTTAACCACACAACAAAATCAAGGCTTGTCCATATTGAAAGCATTTGCAGATGACATAATCAAATGTGGTTCAAATGATAAGGTTTGTTTTTGTAAAGGTAAAAACATGGAAAAAGAAAATGCTGGTTACAGCCTGTAACCAGCATATTCTTTTTTGCCCACAATGTTCTTGAAAGCCTCTTCCTCAAAGTATTAGAAATGTTGGATTTTATTGTATAGGGTTAAAGCCCACAGAAGGAATGCTGGCAAAGAGATAAATTGCTTGTTATAACTATTGTAATATCTCTCTTTGCAACACATCAAGTGTTGTCTGCTGTGAGACAAGCAAGTTGTTTGCAGGAGGAAATAATGTTGAGCTGCCTGGTTTGGTACTCTGTTTTCTGTTCTCTTTTGTTCAGCATATTTTGTTGTTTGATTCAGAGACAGCCTAACTTAATCTATATAATGGCACATTTTAACCCAATTACCTTTCGCTTGTGAACTCTACCAGATCACACAGTTTTAAACTTTTTAATTGCATGCATTTTCAAATATCAAGAAAGAATTTAAACTTGTTTAAAATGTTGATATATTGTAAAGGGTTATTTGATAAAGACATTCTCTATAAGGCCGAAACTAAAATACATATGTGGTTCCAATTACATACTTTTGGGAAGAAGGAATTGTTATACTGTAAAGGGTTATTCGATAGAGACATTTTCTATAAGGCCAAAACTAAAATACAAAATGTGATTCCAATTACATACTTTGGGAATAAGGGTCAGTAAGTAGAAAAATTATCTTTTTGTAATATTTTTTTTTTCCAGAACATGATACGTTCTTCTCTCAAAATAATGTTTTGTAAGTTCTTTTTATCATGCTGTTGCCGAGCCCCGGTAGCTCAGTCGGTAGCGTGCAGGACTTGAGAACACGGGGTCCAGGGTTCGATCCCTGGCTATGACCCCTGGCTCGGGTCATTTTCTTTCCGAGGATTGATGATAGTCACTGCGACAGGATTCATTCCTCTTCCACCGCTGACCATTGTTTCGACGATGATTATGTGGGAAAGCAGCCAGTGGCTTGGAAAGAAAATTGTGCGGAGTACTGGTAGAAGAGACTCCAGGAAAGCATTGATAGGTGTACTGGCCGCCTCGATATAACTGAAATAATGTTGAAAACGGCGTTAAACACCATACAATCAATCAATCAATTGTCATGCTGTCCTGTATAAATAGTTGATATTAAAGTGTTGATTTATTTTTTGTGTGGCTTTCTTTCCTTTTTATATCCCAATGATCTAGATCTACTTTGTCATGGTAATTGTCGTTCAGATGATCTCTTGTCTTCAAATATCGAGGAAACACTTAAGATTCTTCAAACATGCAATATTGTCTCTTTAAAACGCCCAGGGACAATAAATAAATAAACGATAATAATTATGATAATTAGTAAAGCAACAGAATTTTCCAAGGACAATGATAACATTACCATCCAGGTTGTAGTTGATGCTGATTGCGAAGTGATCGCCATATGGGAAAGCTGCCTTACATAATGCAGAATATCTATTTTACTGTCAATCATGATTTCATTTGGTCATTAAATAGCTTGCATGATTAATATTGGAAACTTGTCTTCCATTCTTTCGCTTCCTTAAAGAGACATCTTTACAGCCAGAGAGAAAACAAACACTGGTAAAACTTGACAGTGTTATAATCTAGTCAGCTGTGTAAATGTAGATAAAAAATCAATATAAGGTGTGTGGGGTAAAGAAACTGTAGGGATTTGTCTTCAATTTAAACCGGAAACTGGTTGTTATGTCTATGGCTAGCTGCAATGGAATGAAATGCATTTTCTGTCTGCCGTAACCTTGCAACCATCAGGGGCAATATTTGGCAATAAGATACAAGAGTGATTATAGTTTCATAAAATAAAGAAAAAAACGGTTAAAAAACCGAATGAAAACCAGTGAAGATGTATGTTTAAAGCTTTTCCAAGTTACTAGACAAATTTTGTGTAACCAGAAGTTTATTTTGTTATCGAAGAATTGTGTATATTCAGATTGTCAAGGGTTTATGACATTGATTTGTGAAGTAATTAGGATTATGGTGATACTGTAAATTTCATTTGGCTGACCTATTTCAACTTTATGGATTTGCCATCTGGTAAGCCCATTTTAAGTTAGGAAAAAAGCTGGGTGAATGTCAATAAATAGGAAAAAAGCTGGTTTAGTGTCTCGCGCAGTGTCAAAATTTTCATATGCAGCGAGAAGTAAATACAAGCACCAGGAAAGTTTCTACAGCATAATATTCCTTTTATTATATACCTACAACTTTCAACGACAACGTTTTGCAATTATTGACATTTTATTCGAAAACGGCATACAAAATGAGACAATTAATAGTGTGGATTGTAGTAACTCTGTTTTCATGAATGGCAGATAAATTTTACAGCGTAACATTTTGACCAATCAAATCGCAAATCAATGCATGCTTAGTCCATGCGCAAGATACGTCATCATACCATACTTTGGACCATATTTCACTGTGTAGATACGGATTTTTTTTCTGTCGTGTGTGTTATTTCATCTGATTCAATGTATGTATTTGATCCGGAAAATTTACTGGTATATAATAAGGGACATTACCGTGTGTTAAAGCATTAAATAATCAACTGGTGAAAAATATTTTTTTAAGCTTGGGCTTAGAAAATTAGACATGGTCGGGTGACTGGAATCACACATTTTGTTTTGGCCTAATGACACATATTGCACTTTTCCTGCCAGTTTGAATTGGGAATATTAATTTTTGAAAGTCTTGGTGTTGATGGAGCTTGTACTAGATCTTTATGCTTGATCACTTTCCTTCCTCTACATGGCTTGGTTTTAAAGAGCTGCTGCTTTCTCTATCAACTATTTTGTGTGATCTTATTTTAGTTTCATGGAAAGTTCTCCACATTCTTTTTTTATATTTTTGTGTACTGGTGGGTTATGTATTTACTGGACTATTTGTTGTCTGGTAGAGAGTTTATGATGCTAAGAATGAAATCTCTTGAAAACTCTGTTGGAAAATGAGGAATTGTTGATGATGTTTTCTACCCTTTTTATGACAAAAACACATCATATGAGCCATGTTTTACATATCATCTGCACGATGGACAAGTCTTATATTTTTTGTTGTTAACAAAAAGATTTAAGTCTGTACCAGAAGACGAATATTGTTGACCTTTCCAGTTTCCATATTGAAAACATCTGCATACAACAAATTAAGTGTGATTCAACTGATGAAATTTAAATTTGTTAGGGCAAAAAGCATTGCGAGACAGGAAGAAAATGGTTGTTATCAGCATTTCCTCCTTTCAAGTTATACTGTTAGTTTTCTTTGTGAGAAGCCCAACAAGGTTAACTCTCTATCAAACAATCCAAACTTTGAAGATACTGTAGGAAAAGGAGAAAATGCTGGTAATCAGCATCTTGTCCTTTTCCCACAATGTTTCCTACTCTTACAATCGCATATTCCATCTATTGAGCTAAGTCGAAATTGTTATCTTCAGAAAATTTAATGCTTTGAATTTGGACCGGTGTAAACTTTAGTCATCTGGTAAAGGGTTAATTCAGTGGAGTGCACCTTCTGTGATAATTACAGCCTGTCTTCAGTGAGAATTGCTGAGCCCCTGTAGCTCAGTCCATAGGGTACAGGAGTCAAAAAGGGGCTGCTAGTTCTATCCTGGGTTCTGCCAGATCTGAGGACTGATGATAGTCGTTGCGACAGGTTTCAATCTTCTGTCACTGCTGACCATTGTTTTAATGATGGTTATGTGGGACAGCAGCCAGTGGCTTGGAAAGAATATTGTCCAGAGTACTGGTAAAAGAAACTCCAGGAAAGCATGAATAGGTGCACTGGCTGCCAAGATATAACTGAAATAATGTTGAAAAAAGCATTAAACACCAAACAATCAATCAATCATTGTGAATTGAATGACAGTGAAAATTCTTTGTTGAATCATTCGCATGAAAGATAAGGCTGCATGTTATGATATTCTGTACAGTCAGATCTTGATCCACACACCTGCAAAGCAACTTACTAGTTGTAATTCAGGCACTCTAAAGTTGGAACACATAAAAGGTCCATAAAGGCTGTATCAAACAGTCCTGTGTTTTTAACAAACTTGAGAAAAAAAGTCTTTTGAAAGAGTTGTGAGAATGTGCAAAAAATGCTACCACCTAACCAGTATTTTTTTCTTTTTCCCAGAAAGTTGAGCCCCTTTTCTAAGACAAACTTTTACAGCCCTATTTTATGTGCGGACTACATTAATGCTTTGAACACGGACAAGTCCAAAATTTTTCCGTCAGGAAAAGGTTAAAATTCACCTTTACTAATCAGAGTGGAAATACGATAGGTGATGTAATGTACATGCAAGATACAAGATGTGAATCATGATTGTCATGTTAAGCTCAAGGCAGTGCAATAGATCTTCGACCCATTTCACTCTATGCTTGATGACATAATCTTAGATTAGTCCAAATTGAAAACATTTGCAGTCGACAAATCAAATGTGGCTCAAATGATGGAATTTGTCTTACGAAGGGTAGAAAGCATTGTGGGAGATGGAAAAATGCTGGTTAGCAGCATTTTCTCTTTTTCTTACAAAATTTTCAAAAGCAGTCTTCCTCAAGGACTTTAAAACACAGAATTGTATGAGAAATGGTTAAAATCTACAAATCCGCAAAATAAGGTGCAGAATATTGCTATTGAAATTTATGAGTTACTGAAACAAAAATTTTATTGATGTCTTTTAAGTTCATCATGTATATTTTAGGGATAATTTTGGAAAACCAAGATAAATATAAAGGTGCAGAATGTTGCTAATGAAATTTATGAGTTATTTGTATAATACTTTATTGATATTTTTTCATATTTAAGTTCATCATGTATATTTTAGGGATAATTTTGGAAAACCAAGATAAATATACATACCTATTTTTAGAATGGATTAGCATCTTAATCCTGTCTGTTGAAGGCAAGCCCAGTTTTACCCTTCCCAGAGCAGTACTCTGCATTTTGCTAAGATTTTTGCCATGATGTGGTGCTAAATCTTAAAATTTAAGACTTGTCATCAATGAAAGAATTTCCAGATGATGGTATGGAGTAGTTTAAAAATTCCTTGTTTGGTAGAAGTAGTGAATCGCTCAATTTTGTGAAAAAACTGGTTTAGATTTAGAAAAAAATAGACCATTGAAAACAGCATAGGCTCACTACAATTATATATGTATAAAGTAAACAAATTATCATACTTATTTATAGAAATCTTTTCAACTCTCTCATGTAAATCCGAGGCGCATAATAGGTGTATATCTATAAAAGTGTACTTGAGTGACTTACTGTACATCGATTCAGGGTTTTTACAAGAGAACTTTACTTTCATAATTTGATATACAACTAGGTAAGTGATTTCTTGTTTTGCATGATTTCTTTACGTTTTGTATGTTGTGTGTATGTGTACACATGAAAAAGTTTGTATTATTAATATTTTGGATTGCCCTGAGGATATATTTGTTTATATAAATCTGTATATTATAGCTGTGATATGTATACATTTGAAATTATAATATACAATCGAATGTACTTTCAAATGGTTCTGTGGATAAGATGATGCTTACAAAAATCTGAACAAGGGAAGTTCACAGGATATGCAAATGTCTCATGTATAATTATAAATACCATAATATATCTAGTTTAGATATCTAGAGTGCATATTCTTAGTTTCTGTTTCAGTAAAATCAGGCTGTTGTTATCACATTAATATCATGAACTCGGGAGATAAAACTGCACATTGTGCTGATAACACATGCTGTACATATTGTAACAAACTCCTAAACTTAATTGCAATAATTTTTAGGGGCTTAGCAGTTGTTGATTTGTAAGTGATAAGAGGAATTGATGTTATATTACAGTTTATTTCATGCTTTCCGGTAGGATATCGAGAAATAGCAGTGAAAGTATTTTTCGATATTACACGGGTACGACCAGTGAAAATACCGATTTTCATGGTCTTGTTGCCTAGGTAAATTGCGCATGCCTCACAACCAGATGGAAACATGATGTCATTTACCTTACATTTCTCGTGCTTGACATAATATTGTAATGCCTTGCTATGCGGGAGGGGTACGCCACGGGGAATAACGGAAAAAAACTGTACTGGATTTTGATAAAGCTCCTCCCAGAAAGAGTTAAAAGCATGAAATAAATAGAATATATGTTTTTTTCGGTGAAAGATCAAAATTTATTTCGAGTGAACACTATCGGTAATATTTTCACTCGTGGCTGGTGTTCACCCGAAAAAAACAAATATCCTCTATATATTTGACAGTCAGAGTGCCAGAAACAGATACGCCGAACTTAAGTTGATCAAAAAGGACACAGAGTTGTACATGTAACTGTTAATTTTTCTAGTTGAACTGTGCAGATAGAACATCATACAGCATGTTCATGTAGACAGATTTAAACCCTTTACGAAACAATCCTGTATTTTGTAGGATCCTTGGGAAAAAGACGTATGAAAAATGGCACTTAGACCTTTTCCCTCCATCATTTTTCATCTGATTTGAGTATTGTTTAATTTGTCTCCCAAAAGTACTTTCAGTTTGGAAGAGACTAGAATTTTTTCTTCTGGTAAATGGTTAACTACCTATTCCTGTGTTTTTAGCTCACCTGAGTACGAAGTGCTCAGGATGAACTATTGTGATCACTCACCGTCCGTCGGCGTCAGTTCACATTTTTTTGTTTACACTCTAGCATCTACAAATATCAACCAATCAGCACCGAACTTGGTCAAAATACTTATGACCATAAGATCCCGGATGAGTTTGATAATGGGTTAAATCAGACCAGAACGACTGGAGTTATTTGCCCTTGAATTAGAAAGTTTTGTAGAATAGTTCATTGTCCGGAGCATAACTTTGTCATCTCCAGTTCGATTGACTTGAAACTTGGCATTTGTGTTTGTTGCAATAATACGGAGTGCAGTGTGAAAGAACCATAACTCTACCTCATACTGTCTATGAGTTATTTCCCTTTGATCATTTTTACAGCATTTTCTGCTTGTCCGGAATATAACTGTCATCTCTAGCCTGAACATCTTCAAATTTGGTATGCATGATTGTTGAAAAATTATGGAGTGCAGTGCACAAGAACCATAACTCTTCCTAGCACGAATTTTGAGTTGTTCCCCAGTTGACCTTCATTTTTACAGTATTTCTTGCTTGTCCGGAGCAAAACTTTGTCATCTTAAGTAGGAATGACTTGAAATATGCTATGCTTATTTGTTGCAATATTTGGAAGTGCAGTGCACAAGAATTGTAACTCTACCTTGTGCTGCCTTTGAGTTATTTCCCTTTGATCGTCATTTTTACAGCATTTAGTGCTTGTCCGGAATATAACTTTGTCATCTCAAGTCAGAATGACATCAAACTTGGTATGCATGTTTGTTGCAATATTACAGAGTACTGTGCGCAAGAACAATAACTCTACCTAGCGCAGATTTTGAGTAATTCCACTTTGATCTTCATTTTTACAGTATTTCTTGTTTGTCTGGAATGGAACTTTGAATTATCAAGTCAAATTGACTTGAGGCTTGGTAAACATGTTTGTTGCATTACCTGCCCTTTGCAATTATTATACCTCCTTGACAGCTGGCGGTGGGATGGGCATATCTTGCGACAATTTGCCGCTCTTGTTTCATTATCATTTGGCCTTGAACCTCAATATTTGGTATTTATCTTCATTGTAGACCTTTACTGCTTAGTACTCAGGTGAGCGATATAGGACCATCATGGTCCTCTTGTTTACCCATTCTTAGGAAGAGGCTTTTGAAAAAATTGTGAGATAATGGTGAAAAAACTGGTAACTATCACTTATTCCTTTTCCCACAATATTTTCTACCCTTTGTTAGACAAATCCCATTATTTTTTCCCATGTCTGTCATCTGCAAATGCTTTCAATTTGGATAAGTCTTGAAATTTGATATGTGTTTTAACCACGGTGAGAAAGAAGCCTTTTGAAAACATTGTGGAAAAAGGAGAAAATGCTTGAACCAGCATTTTCTCCTTTATCCACTATGTTTTCTTCCTTTTCAAGAGAAAAATCTTCCCTTGAGCTACATTTAATTTGGTCAAGTCTAAAATTTTGTTGTTAGGTAAAGAGTTTATCTGCACACTGTCGTAGGAGCAGCTATGATGCTAGAGCTTACAGTATAATACTTCTTTTCTGTTTTCCTGTAAAAAGTCTTGTATTTTCATGTTTCATTTCAGGCTGAGATGGCAAAGAACGCTCAGAATGGTGTGGAGGGAGAGATTGATGAGGGACTTTACTCCAGACAATTGTGAGTCTTTCCTGAAATAAATGTGTAGCTTACAATATTTTTGATTGTTAGTTGAATTGTTATTAACTCTACCAAATGATACAATTTTACTTGCGTCCAAATTAGAAGCATTCGCAGACGACAAGACACATGTGGCTCAAAAATTGAACTTGTTTTGTGAAGGGTAGAGGAGATTGCGAGAAAAGGATAAAATGCTAGTTACCAGAATTTTCTCCTTTTTCCATAATTTTTTTCAAAAGCTTTCTTTCTCAGGGTTGTTAAAAGTCGGATTGTATGGTAAAGGGTTTAGGCCATTTCAACCAAAACATCTCAAAAAATATTGAACAGTGTAGGTGTGTAAGTGGATTTTTTTGCAATTTCACAAATATAAATGGTGTGGCAGGTTAACTTGTTACCAAACAATACCATGTTTTAACTTTTCTGCTCGCATACTTTACTACAAGTATACCAACAAATAACGAGTGTCTTGAATTTACAAACATTTCCATTCCCTAAATGTCCTTAATCCATAATGCGCAAATTTTTCGACACGCTTGTATTTCTACATTATACAGTATGAAAACATTCGTAAAGATTTAATGTTGATCTTTAACATTACAGGCTAAACAAAATTTTTGACTTGCCTGAATTGCCTGAGTTGCAGACTAAAAAACATGTGGCTCAGTAAATTGAAACTTGTCATTGGAAGAGTAGAAAACTTTGTGGGAAAAGGAGGAATGCAGGTTACCAGCATTTTCACCTTTTTCCACAAAGTTTTTCAAAAGTCATCCTACTAAAGGTTGTCAAAACTTGGGGTTGTTTTGTAAGGGGCTAAGGTGGAAGACACAAGAAAGCAACTTAAGGCTGGTTAGGAGTTGAATTTTAGACTCAGTAGGGAGTTCGAATTTGAGTTAAAGAGCAGTTTAAATTTGAGGTCAGTAGAAGTTAAAATTTGAGGCACTATAGTGTTTTAAATTAAAGACTATAGAAATTTAATTTTTAAGGCTTGGTCAGACCGGCTAACGGATATGTAAGGGAGGAAAAACGGACAAAAACATGCAGAATTTGGTGACAAAATTCATCTCCTCTGCCGCTCGAGGCTCACACGATCGGTGTGTAGAGCGAAGAACCCACACAATGACCGCACATGTAATGGAAAAAACCCACGTTTACCTGATATGTACCCGATAATAAACGGCCCATTAACGGATATCACCGTATGAGTAACAGACTTGTACCGGATAAAATGGAAGTGCAACGCATGAGAACCGGACAAAACGTTATTCTAACGTACGATGAATGGAAATGTACCAGTCTCGTGACATGCCGAGGCTATAGATAGTCAGATGCATACAAAGTCTGTCATTTGCACATCTCTGTCCATTTTGTCCGGTGGAAATTTTGAACATGCTCAAAACTTCCCACCGGACGGAACGGACATAACCGGACGTCGCCGAACAAGTAGCGGATTCACCGGATAAGAAATGACTATAAAAAGGATACGAACGGATAAAATGATTTTTTAACTGTTACTCGTCTGTTGGCTCGGTGTGATCAAGCCTTTAGGCTGTACTGAGTTAAAATTTGAGGTATTGAGTGAATTGCAATATTTACAGGTATGTGTTGGGGCATGATGCCATGAGACGCATGCAGTTGTCCGATGTGCTTATCAGTGGTATGAAAGGACTTGGAGTGGAGATTGCCAAGAATGTCGTGTTGGGTGGGGTTAAATCAGTGACTATCCATGACGGTGGAAATGTAGCTTGGGGAGACCTGTCCTCACAGGTAGGTGTATTCATTATTTCAGTCAATATAATAGACCATGCTCTGAATTAATGAAAAGGATCATTTACATTATGAAAAATGAACAAAATATTTCAATTTCAAGGTTGTTTTGGTAAGATTATGTTTCACAGTAGCAGACTTCGCAGATCTAAGATTTTGATCTATACTGTCTGCAAAAGCAACATAAGCCGTGCAAAGTGCTTGAAGGGTTAATCCTTGTAGCATGGAACACTACTTCAGTTTAGATAAAGCTCAGTGTTCAAATTAAGAGACCCATTTAGATCTACAGTAGGATATGTTCAGAAATATCAACTTGAATTACAGTGGAATCAACTTTAATTACAGTATCTAGCTTCTGTCACAGACTAAAAGTCTTGTCCTAGTTTAATTTAGCATCGTGATGGTGTAAACCACATTGGTGCCATGTAAATAAGATGGTGATTATGTAGTGAAGTAGTAATAAAAAAAAATATACCCAGGTATTAGTATTTCTTGGCTGTTTAGGGTATAGTATTTAAGAAACAGTGGGACAGACCATGTGAAACAGCAGAATTCATGCTCTGTGCTGTGAGATCTTGATCTACAGTGTACTGGAAAGGCAGTCTGATATTGATCTACATTGTGTACAAAAACAACTAAGTTATGGATAGCATTGATAGCATATAAGGGTCCAAGCTTTTTAGCTCATCTGAGCACGAAGTGCTCAAGGTGAGCTTTTGTGATCGTGCTGTGTCCGTTGTGTGGTGTGCGTCGTTCGTTGTCAACTTTTACCTTGTGTATGCTCTAGAGGCCGCATTTTCAGTCAGATACTCATGAAACTTGGTCAGAATGTTTGTCTTGATGATATCTCGGACGAGTTCGAAAATGGGTCAGGTCGGGTCAAAAACTAGGTCACTAGGTCAAATCTTAGAAAAACCTTGTGTAGGCTCTAGAGGCCACATTTGCAGTCAAATACTCATGAAACTTGGTCAGAATGTTTTTCTTGATAATATCTTGGACGAGTTGGAAAATGGGTCATGTCGGTTCAAAAACTAGGTCACTAGGTCAAATCTTAGAAAAACCTTGTGTACGTTCCAGAGGCCACATTTTCAGCCCAAAACTCTTGAAAGTTGGTCAGAATGCTTGTCTTGATGATATTTCGGACGAGTTCAAAAGTGGGTCATGTCGGGTCAAAAACTAGGTCACTAGATCAAATCTTAGAAAAACCTTATATATACTCATGAAACTTGGTGAGAATGTTTTTCTTGATGATATCTCGGACGAGTTCGAAAATGGGTCATGCTGGGCCAAAAACTAGGTCACTAGGTCAAATCTTAGAAAAACCTTGTGCACACGCTAGAGGACACATTTTCAGTCCAATACTCTTGAAACTTGATCAGAATGTTTGTTTTGATGATATCTCGGACAAGTTTGAAATTGGGTCATGTCAGGTCAAAAACTATGTCACTAGGTCAAATCTTAGAAAACCTCGTGTACGCTCTAGAAGCCATATTTTCGGTCCAAAACTCATGAAATTTGGTCAGATTGTTTGTCTTGATGACATCTCGGACAACTTGGAAAATCAGACATGTTGGGTCAAAAACTAGGTCAGTAGGTCAAATCTTAGAAAAACCCTGTGTATGCTCTATAGTCCACATTTTCTGTCCAATACTTATGAAAGGTGGTCAGGATCTTTGTTTTGATAATATCTACAATGGGAAAATTGGCTATGGTTGGCTAAAAAGTAGGTCACTGAGAGAAATTCTAGAAAAAGCTTGTGTACATGCTAGAGGCCAAATTTTCAGTCCAATAATTATGAAAGCTTAGTAGAATGTTTGTCATGATATCTCAAAAGAGATTGAAAATGGGTCATGTTTGGTCAAAAAACTCAGGTGAGTGACTTCAGGGCCATCATGGCCCTCTTGTTATCAATAATTTGAATACATTGGTGATGATATTTTCCTTGTTTGGGTTTGAATCATTGAAAACTTACTGGTTCTTTATTTCTTTATGACAGTTTTTTCTGAGAGAAGATGACATTGGTAAAAACAGAGCTGAGATTACACTTCCCCGACTCGCAGAACTGAACAGCTATGTTCCATGCTCTTGTCACACAGGCAGTCTTGATGAAAGCTTTCTGAAGAAATTTCAGGTATCTCTTTAAATTTTTACCAAACAACAAAAATTTAGACTGGTCAAATTGGAAAGTACATGCACACTACAGATAAAATATGGCACAGGCTCGAATGATTGAATTTATCTCTCAAAGAGGTGGAAAAATTGTGGGGAAAGGAGTAAAAGTAGGTCACCAGCATTTTCTCCTTCCTAACAATGTTTTCCAAAGGTTTTTTCAAAGGGGTTGATAAAACTTAAGATTTTGTGGTAAAGGGTTATTTTTGCTTATTACCTGTTGATACCAACTTGCAGCAGATGACCTTATAAAACATGCATAATCAATATGAATCAAGGTTTATTACATTAATACTTTTGAAATGAATTCATTGTAGCAAGAGGAGTTTGTCTATATTTCAGAAATTTGTCCTTTAATCACATATGTTTAGATTACCCTAATAGATGTTTTATGTTTAAACATGTAAATCTTTTCCATACAACTATGACTTATTGCAATGCCATCATTTCCTTCCCCTCCTACAATAGTTTCTACCCTTTAAGGACAAACTCCATCATTCGGGGAACCTTTTATCTATTTTTAGCTGGGCTGATTTCAAGGAAAATGTTGAGTTGTCATAGCCCTGGCTTCATCTACGTCGTCTGCTTCATGCAAAAACTTTGATATATAATATCTCTGTCAACACTTCGGATAGTTATTACAAACTTGGACTAGTTGGTAACTATCAAAAGTGGAACCCATATAACAGGGGCAGATAACCATCAAAATATTTTTGACAGTTATGCCCCTTCTCCAACTCAAAATTTTCACTAAAACCAACTGCAGATGAGCACTGGCACCAGCTTTTACTTGTTTGCAAATGCTTTCAGTATAAATAAGTTTATAATGTCATATTGTGACTTTCCAGGTTGTGGTGCTTACAGATTCTAGTCTAGAGGAACAAATCAAAGTTGGAGAATTTTGTCATGCAAACAATATCAAATTTATTGTTGCTGAAACCAAGGGGCTTGCTGGGTAAGCTTACTTTAATCAGAGATACAGCTGAAGAAAAATTTGTTTGGATGCAAAAAGTAATATTATCCGAGTTCTTCACTAAAACCTATGTTGTGGTTTTGTCAGAGTTGTTTCTATTAGATTATTCTCTCGAGTACCCACAGTATTGGTTTTAGTGAAGAAATTATGGTTTTTAAATCAAATTGCTCTCTTTAATCTGGAACTTTATCTCCTGATGCATGAGGGAGTGCTTTTATTTGCATTGTCTGTCTGTCCAGTTATTCTGTCCAAAATTTTTTTGTTTTGTTTACTGTACAAAAGTATGCCCTATTTTAGCAAATGGATATAATTCAAATCTTAACTTTTTTGTTCAAACAAAAGAGCTTCTGCAAGGGTTTACACAAAAAAGAATGACATCAGATGCATGTGGTACAATTCATATCAGTAGATATAGTTTGTATGAGTTTCCTTAGAAAAAGGCACTGCATTAGATTGGATTGCTCACATGAGCAAATGTCGGTTGATAAATATACTCCAGTTGTCGTATTTTTGAGTTTACCAAAATATAGACTGTTGTAGTTTTTCAACTCATTACTGGACAAATGTTAAGTGTTGATTATTTGTTTATTTCAGTATGATATTCTGCGACTTTGGAGAGAGTTTTGTTGTCAATGACACAGATGGCGAACAACCTATCAGCAATATGATTGCAGGCATCACAAAGGTACTGTCCTGCTGGTCAAATGATTAAATTGTCATTTATAGAGCGTATTTGAGCCATAAATTCTACATTGAGGATGGAATTTTAAAATAATTGGCACTATTGTTCTCCTTCATGAGAAGATGTGCCATTTAAAATAACATACAAGTCAAAGGTCAAGGTCACACTTTAAAGTCAAAAGATAAAATTGTCATAAGTAGATCTTGTCTGAGCCATAACTTCTACACATATGGATATATTTTAAATGAATTTGCGCATTTGTTCTCTTTTATGAGTAGATGTACTAGTCCAAAGATTTAAAATTTTTGCCTACTTTTCAACTGAATGAGTAGTAAGTGTATCTCCGAATTATTAACTTCAGTAGTTTCAAGGTCATACTTGAAGGTCATAAATTAAGTTTCTACTTGATCATAAATAGGGAATACTCCCATCCTCATGCAGATTTGAAAACAAAGGGATCTGAAATAAGATTGGTGTGCAATGACTTATTGGTTACTTTTTTTCCACATGCAGCTTATGAGGTTCTTCACTATCTCCCCCATGGTGGGCTTGACATGTTGCCCCCAGACAATCTTCTAGTTTTTACAAAGCTCCCCATCAAGATTTTAATGTTTACTTTCTAAGTTTGTTATCTCAAGTTGCTGCAAAGTGAATAAACTAATGTTAAAAACAGTAATAAACCGCATCAAAGTAGAAAATATCAAACATGACTCTTTAGGTGGATTGGTGAAAGTCATTGCTACAGAATAAATCCTTCTCCCATTGCTGTATTAATATGGTAACTTTGAATTACTGATGATCATGGTAGTGCTGAAAAAACTTCTGGAACTCATGGAAAGGGACAGTGGTTGCTACGGTATGGGTACTGGTTTTTGTGATATAACTGAAATACTTAGAAAAAGAAGATTAACTACTGATTACTAAATAAGCAGGCATAGTAGTACAGTCAGTAACATAAAGGTCTTTAACCAGAGAGTCTCTGTTTCAGCTTTGAGTTTGGCCAATTTCTTTCTGAGGATTGATAATAGTCTTTGTGGCAGGGTGTATTTCTTGTCTTGCAGCTGATTATTGTTATGATGGCAATGGTTATCTGGGAAAGCAGCCAAACTCTTGAAAAGATGATAATCCTAAGCACTGGTGGGAAGGAGCAGGAAAGCATAGAATGGTGCACTAGCCACAGTAATTTAACTGAAATTATGTTGAAAACAGCATTAAACCCCCTGCAAATATATATCAAGTGAATCCAGTAATGCAGAAATGATCCTTTTGCAGGACAAGGAAGGTGTTGTCACATGTCTTGACGAGACACGACATGGCTATGAAGATGGGGACTATGTCTCTTTTAGTGAAGTGCAGGGCATGACAGAACTAAATGACAGTGCACCTCTCAAGATTAAGGTTTTAGGTAGGCTTGTCTGTATTAAAGAAAATTATGGAGAGAGAGATAGCAGAGAGAAGGGGGGGGGATCTTTTCCAATGAGGGGTTATTTGAAGGATCGTAACCTGTTTGAGTGCTTTCTTTATTTCTGACACTTAACTGAATATGTTAGCCCTTTTCCAAACAGTGCTAACAACCAGTAGGAAGTAAGCTATTGAAACTTTCTGTGAAAAGGAGGAAATGCTGATGTTCTCCTTTTCCCAAAATGTTTTCTGTCCTCTTAAAGACAAATCCTATCAATTGAAACAAGTTTCATTTGTTGTCTGTAAGTGCTTTGATATTGGTCCAGTCAAAATTTTTCGTCGTTTAGTAAAGAGTTAATTGAATATGTTAGAATCTTTGTCAGGTCTGATGTTGTTTAATAAAGAGTTAATTGAATATGTTAAAAAATTTGTCAGGTCCATACACATTCAGCATTGGAGATACCACAGGATTTTCAGACTATGTGAAGGGTGGTGTTGTCACCAAAGTCAAGATGCCAAAGACTTTGAAATTCGTAAGTTCTTGTACTTTTCCTGCATGCAAGATTTTTATACGCCCGTCAAAGACGGGACGTATTATGGGATCACCCATGGCATTCAGGTGGGTGGGCGGGTGGGCGGGCGGCGTCTAGTTCTTTGTCCGGAGCATAACTCTGTCATCTACAGTCCGATTGACTTGAAACTTGGCATTTGTGTTTGTTGCAATAATACAGAGTGCAGTGCGAAAGAACCATAACTGTCTTTGAGTTATTTCCCTTTGATCATCATTTTTACAGCATTTTCTGCTTGTCCGGAATATAACTGTCATCTCTAGTCTGAACATCTTCAAATTTGGTATGCATGATTGTTGAAAAATTACGGAGTGCAGTGCACAAGAACCATAACTCTTCCTAGCACGAATTTTGAGTTATTCCCCCTTTGATCTTCATTTTTTATAGCATTTCTTGCTTGTCCGGAGCAAAACTTTGTCATCTTAAGTAGGAATGACTTGAAATATGGTATGCTTATTTGTTGCAATATTTGGAAGTGCAGTGCGCAAGAATTGTAACTCCACCTCGTGCTATCTTTATTTCCCTTTGATCGTCATTTTTACAGCATTTAGTGCTTGTCCGAAATACAACTTTGTCATCTCAAGTCAGAACGACTTCAAACTTGGTATGCATGTTTGTTGCAATATCACGGAGTACAGTGCGCAAGAACAATAACTCTACCTAGCGAGGATTTTGAGTAATTCCACTTTGATCTTCATTTTTACAGTATTTCTTGCTTGTCCGGAACGGAACTTTGTCACCTCAAGTCAAATTGACTCGAGACTTGGTAAACATGTTTGTTGCATTACCTGCCCTTTACGATTATTATACCCCCTCGACAACTGGCGGTGGGACAGGTATCTTGCGACAATTTGCCGCTCTTGTTTGCTCATATGTTTTAAAAGAAATTGTCAAGGTAGTGTGATGATGGCTATGTGCTCATGTGAAAACTTTTGACATTTTGTTATATCTCTGATATTACTGAAGATATCTGTTTTGAATTTTGGGTAACTGTCAACTATCAGGAGGAACCCATACCATAAGGGCAGGTAACTCTAAAAAAGTTTTTGATAGTTATGCCCCTTTGTTGACTTTTTCATAAAGAAAGCACCTACAATTGGGCATTGATGCCTGCATACAGTGCTCTTGTTTCAAATGCTGTAAAGTCTCTGTAATTCGAACATAGAAATTACTTGGAACTACAAATGTACTTAATAAATAAATCATTGAACTCTATACTAGATGACAAAGTTGTATATGTGCCCAAATTAAAAGAATATGTAGATGACATTAACTGTGGCTCAAATCACAGGATTTATCCGTGAAAGGGTTTAAAACTTCGTGAAAAGAAAAAGGAGAAATTGCTGGTCACGACCATTTTTGCCTTTTTCAGAATGTTGTCTAAAGTCTTTTTCACTGGGGTTTTGAAAGTCAGGATTATGTGTTAAAGTGTTAAAACTTTGATATGCATTAATAGGATATTTTGTAGTTAGTTACCAGACACCAAGTCTTCATACAAGACAAAAGATTTTTCCAAGGGGGAAAAATGTTCTATGACTTTGAGTTAGTTTGCGTAGTATGCAGAATTTTTGTTGAATGTTTTTCTGGATGGAAATCTACCATTCAAGACTTGTTTTGACAAGTGTAATTTAAAGTGTGGAATGTGTTCTATTTGAGTCATGCTCTAGCAAAAGGGGGCTTGATGTATCCCCGTAATGTATTGTAGCAACCAAGACATCATATAATTAGGGATGCTTAAAACCCATTTTGTCTAACAGCTGACTGAATTATGAGGTAGACTGATCCTTTGACATGCAGAAAACTGACCAATAGAAAAAAGCTTTGGCCCAGGTCAGCATGGGCTGACCTGAAATAATACTTTTCCCAGATGCATTAAGTCCCCTTTTCACAGAGCATAGCTCATTATACCCCCATAAACGAAGTGGGGGGGTATACTGGAGTCACCTTGTCTGTCCGTCACGAAAAGCTTGTCCGGGGCATAACTTCTAAAGTATAAAAGCTAGTGACTTCAAACTTCATATACAGATAGGTCACATTATGGAGAAGTGCAGTGTACAAGAACCACAACTTTGTCTTCAGAATATTCAGAGTTATTGCCCTTTGTAAATTTTTAACTGCCCGCCCGGGTGGCTCAGTGGTGAGCGTGTCGGACTCATGACCTGGTGGCTGTGAGTTCAATACCCGGTTGAGGCGAACTTTCTTTCCGGCGTATTTTCGCCTCTCACCTCTGCTGAAGCATGTGAGAAAAGTAGTCGGTGGCTTTGGAAAGAAAGTTGTGTTAGTACTGGTGTGAGAAAGCCAGGAAACACATGTGCGTCACCGACCGCCATGATATGACCTTAGCTGTTAAAGTGGCGTTAAACCCCAATACAACCAATACAACCAACAAATTTTTAACTTTGGATTTTTGTCCGGGCATAACTTCAAAAGTATAGCAGCTAGTAACTTCAAACTTCACACACACATAGATCACATTAAGGAGAAGTGCAATGTACAAGAACCATAACTGTATCCCAACTATTTTTGTGGTTATTGCCCTTTGTAAATTTTAACTTTGGATTTTTGTCGGGGGCATAGCTTCCAAAGTAAAAAAGCTAGTAACTTCAAACCTCATATACAGATAGACTTCATTAACAAGAAGTGCAGTGTTCCAGAACCATAACTCTATTCCCACTATTTTTAGAGTTACTGCCCTTTGTAAATTTTAACTTTGGATTTTTATTTGGGGCATAACGTGCAAAGGACAAAAGCTAGTAACGTCAAACTTCATTTACAATAAGATTACCATAAAGAAAAGTGCACTGTGCAAGAACCATAACCCTATGTCCACTAGTTTTAGAGTTATTTCCCTTTGTAAATTTTAACTTTGGATTTTTGTCCGGGGCATAACTTCAGAAGTATAGAAGCTAGTGACTTCAAACTTGACACACTGATAGATCACATTAAGGAAAAGTGCAGTGTACAAGAACCATAACTCTATCCTAACTGTATTTGGGATTATTGCCCTTTGTAAATTTTAACTTTGGACTTTTGTCTGGGGCATAACTTCCAAAGTAAAAAAGCTTGTGACTTCAAGCTTCATATACAATTAGATCACTATAAAGAAAATCACACTGTGCAAGAACCATAACTCTATTCCCACTATTTTTAGAGTTATTTCCCTTTGTAAATTTTAACTTCGGATTTTTGTCCAGGGCATAACTTCGAAATTATAGAAGCTAGTAATTCCAAACTTCACACACAGATAGATCATATTAAGGAGAAATGCAGCATACAAGAACCATAACTCTATTCCAACAATTTTTTTGGTTATTGCCCTTTGTAAATTTTAACTTTGGATTTTTGTCCGGGGCATAACTTCCAAAGTAAAAAGGCTAGGAACTTCAAACTTCATATACAGATAGACCACATTAATGAGAAGTGCAGTGTCCAAAAACCATGACTCTATTCCCACTATTTTTAGAGTTACTGCCCTCTGTAAATTTTAACTTTGGATTTTTATCTGGGGCATAACTTGCAAAGGACAAAAGCTAGTAACTTCAAACTTCATTTACAATTAAATCACATTAAAGCAAAGTGCACTGTGCAAGAACCATAACTCTATTCCCACTATTTTCAGAGTTTTTGCCTTTTGTAAATTTTAACTTTGGATTTTTGTCTGGGGCATAAATTCCAAAGTATAAAAGCTAGTGACTTCAAACTTCATATACGGATAGACCATATTAATGAAAAGTGCAGTGTACAAGAACCATAACTATTCCCACTAATTTTAGAGTTACTGCAGTTTGTAAATTTTAAATTTAGATTTTTGTCTCTAGCATATCTTTTTTAAAGTACAAATATGATTGCCTTGAAACTTGTTACAATGTAATGATTTTTTACCCAGTTAAGGCACTTTGATGATATTTTTTTCTATAAAATGACACGTGTTCTGTGACAAGGCGCTGTGTGGGGGTATGCGGCACTTTTGTGACAGTTCTAGTTTGTATTTAAACTTTGTACCAAAGATTCTATGCAATGCTTTTCAGAAATCAATCAAAGAGGCTCTAAATGCTCCAGAGAGTGTGATAACAGACTTTGCCAAGTTTGACCGTCCACCACAATTACACATAGCCTTCCAAGCTCTACACAAATATGTGGAAAAAAAGTCGCAGCTTCCAAGGAGTAGAAACAAGGTAACAAACATGTATACTCAGCAGCAACAGACATCATAAAAAAGTTTATTGCTCCTAGATGAAATTGTAGATCAGAACAAAAAAGAAAAATTCTCAGTTCCATGTAAAAGGAAACACCATTGGTGAGGGAGATAGGAAGAGGAGCATTGAAAAGCATTATGGGAAATTTAGCTTTTGCTAGTAACAACCAATCACTTCTTTTCTTTTTCTAAAAAAAAAAAAAATGCCTTCTGCATGGAGTGTAAAGAAAAAAATATATTTGATGGGTAATCTGAACAATTTATGTTTGCATTGATTTCTATCCTCTGAGATGGCTGTTGTTCCTTTTGTCTTTCACCATAACATTTCGACCCTTAGGGCACTGGTCACGTCTATAGTTGCCCTTTGGACCATAGTTGATCAAGATCAGACTGCACAAAACATGCAGATTCCACTTGACCATTTACCAAACAATCACATGTTTAGAAACCCTGAGAGAAAGGCTTTTGAAAACATTAAGGGAAATGTATGAAATGCTGTCTTGAAACCAGCATTTTCTCCTTTTTCCACAATGTTTTGTTACCCTTTTAAAGACAAAATCTGTAGGTTGAGTGCATATTTTTTCTCATTGGCAAACACCTTAAATATAGACAAGTCTAAAATTATTGAAATAATTTTGTAGGAAGATGCTGCAGAATTCCTCAACATTGTGAAAGAAGTGAACTCTGCATCTCCTGCAAAGTGTGATGAACTTGATGAGAACCTTATGAATGAATTTGCATTTGGTGCGAGGGGAGATCTGTGTCCTTTAGCTGCTGTGATAGGAGGAATTTCTGCTCAAGAAGTTATGAAGGTAGAAAACTTGATTTTCGTAGCTTCAGGTAACTTGTAATTTTTTCAGCTCTACTAGCCAGGGTAGAAGCTCAATGGTGAATGTTCAGGATTTGAAATCTGTAGGCCCAGGTCTATGTTAACTGGAAGAGCTGGATTTTCATGAGATTTGCTTTTGGCAAGACACTTCAGATAACTAGCTGAGTAATAAAGAAACCAAGTACATACATGAATAAGTGAGCTCCTCCTGTAATTTAACTATAGTAGTGTTGAAAGCAGCATAAAACACCAATCGGTCAAGCTGTAGTAAACAAAAGCCAGAATTGCTAATCTCAGCGAGGTTTTCACCAGTCAATCATTTGTCAAACATTTTGCATTTGTTTATTACACTTTTCTTGTTAGTCCATTTAATAGTCTTGGTCTGGTGTGCTGATTTTATTAAGTTGAGAGTGTAAACAGTATTCAAAATCAAGGATATTTGAAGATGTGAAGGATTAAGAAGCCATTTTAAGTTTTAATTTACTTATTGAAATGACAGAGTTCCTGAGGAAATGATTTTATCAGTGGTGAGACTGAACTAACTAAACGTTTAAACTTTCAAGAGCACTGCACAGAAATCAGCCGCTAGTTCATGCAAGTTACCAACATGATGATCATCAACAAAATGAACTAAAAATTTGCTTTGGTAATTTCACCTTGTATCGCTGGACCAAGATTTAATTTCTCATGCAAACAGTGTAGACCAAGATCATGCTGCAAAGAATATGCGTTCAAATCTCGGATCTACACCCGTGTTCTAATTTGCCAGATAATCTGACAAAAACAGCCTTAAAATTGGAACATCTACGTCTTTTGTTCTATCTTAGGGTCTCCATTTCATATATATATTTAGCTCTACAAGGATTAACCCGTATCCTGCAAAATAGGTTGAATTAAACTTTCAAGCTGACAGTGAAAGCCCGAATAATGCCACTTCAGTCTCATTTTTTGGAGAAAAAATGTCTTCTGATCAGACAGTGTAGATTCAAGATCAGACTGCACTTTCTGTGCAGTCTGATGTTGATCTACACTCTGCAAAAGGTCAGTGAATCACGCTTAGCAGCCTAAGGGTTAAGGGTATTAACTTTACACTGTTTACAGGCCTGTACAGGAAAATTTAGCCCAATCTATCAATACTTGTACTTTGATGCCCTTGAGTGCCTGCCAGAGGAAGACAAGGATACGATGCTGACAGAAGAGAACTGTAAACAGGTGTGTACATAGAAATGGATCCTTTCAGTGTTTCTTGCAACAGACGATTTTTGAAAATAATGTAACAAAACGAAAAGCAATTCTAGTTTTGCCCTGATGTTTTCATTTGTACTTTTTATTATAGAAAAGAAACTTCAATAAACGTGGATCTTTTCTGCACGGGTTCGAATCCCGCCAGTTGCGGTTTGTATTTTAGCTATGCATTTGTTGGCAGTGTTCATGTTCGTAAGATGGGGGCTCGTCCGGGATTGGCCATTGAGCCATTTCTTGTCTAAATAATAGACTTGCTGCCTTATAAGGCTTTCTGTCATCAAAATGATAACATTTCAGGAGGGTGTGTGTTACGGGAGATCACTCCTTCCATACTGCATAGCTTTCCCGTATAAAATCAAAAACCTAACAACTGCGTTAGGGAGACATATTTTAATTCATGATGTGCTGAGCCTGGTAGCTTAGTAACATACAGGGCCTTGAACCAAGAGGTAGCCGATTCCCAAACTTGGCCAAATTCTTACTGAGGATGGAAGATTTTCACTGTGACATGATTCCTTCCTCTCTTTCTCCCCTAAACAATGTTTGGACAAAGCTTATTTTAAAAATCAATCAGTGGCTTGGAAAGAATATTGTGCATAGTACTGGAAAAAGAAACTACAAGAAATTACCGATACTTATAATGGTCTCTGTTTATAACTGAGATAATGTTGCAGACAGAGTTAAACACCAAAACAAATCCATAATTCATGCTGATGTTTCATAGTACTTAAGATTGTTTGTGAAGACATAATTTACAAATTCATACCCATTTTTTGGGAAAAATTCATCTTGATGATGAGGTCATGATAGAGAGAAAAAGTGGAATTTGCAATATCCCCCAACAGATTATGGGCTGGGTGTAAGAAACTAAGCACTTAGTAGATTTTGATATGCATATGTTGACATACCTGTTTTTCTCGCATCAGATAGAGATCAAGGTTACTTTAATCTAGGGAAAAAAATCTGGAAGATCTAGAATCTTAAGTGATAGAAGAACTTCGTCTAGCCATACATAAACCTTGATTTTTCCAATGAAAAATTTTTTTTGTTGCTAATGGTCTAATGAGAAAAGAAAGCATGGATTTGTGATAAAGTTATTTTAATTTCAGCAAAACAACAGATATGATGGACAAACTGCCGTGTTTGGAAACAGCTTTCAGCAGCAACTTGGTCAACAAAAATATTTCTTGGTAATGTTGTATGAATTTTATTGTTCTATTAGCAATCTGCTTATGTGGGAAAAGCAGCCAGTAACTTGAAATGGTTATGTGAAGTACTTGTTAAAGAAACTTCACAAATGCTTGGATAGTTGTCCAAACGTATGTTAAACATGGTATCCAAACTATACAAACAAACAATATTTTTAAACCCCCACCTACGAAGTAGAGGGGGATATACTGGTTTCATCATGTCTGTCTGTCGGTCAATCTGTCCATCCTCAGACTTTCGTTTTTGTGCTATAACTCAAAAACCTTTTGATCTAGGACCCTGAAACTTTATACAAGTGTTGCTCATGACCCAAGAAGATGCGGTATCATTTTTGGGTCACAAGTGTTGCTCTTTACCCAAGGAGGTGCCCCATTGTTTTTGGGTCAAAGGTCGAGGTCACTGGTGAACTTTGTTTGATAATCCTTTCTGTGCTCTAAGTCAGTAGCTGTTTGATCTAGGACCATGAAACTTTATTTGAGTGTTGCCTATGATCCAAGTTTTTGTATCGCATGGGTCAAAGGTCAAGGTTGCTGAATAACTTTGTTTGAAAATCATTTCTGTGCTCTAACTCAAAAGCTGTTTGACCTGGATCATGAAACTTTATGCAAGTGTTTTCCATAATCCAAGAAGGTATCATATTGTTTTTTTGTCACATTTGTCAAAGATCAAGGTCATGGTGATCCTTGTGTTGAAAATCACTTCCCTTCTCTGATTCTGCTGCTAGTTTATAGCATGGGTAGCTAGCTCCATGTAATCATGTCCAGTGGCTTGGTTGTTGAATTTTTGTACCGGCAGAGTGAAAAAATATTGGCAAGGAATTTCAGTTAGAGATACAGCTGGAACTCCTTGACTCAACTTTCATTTTCTTTCTTTGATGATATAATAAATAAGTATCACCTTAAATACACCTTAAATACATAATAAACACAATATTGTATTCTCTGACGTAACTGTTCTTTTTATACACAAATCATTAACAATTTTTTCCGTGTATCCTTTTATTCTAGAGTTTTGCATGTTTTCAGATGTTTTTTTTTAACTTCTGAAATGTAAAAAAGCTGATATGTAATGAAATAATTATAAATCTTTTTTTGTTATAACATCACACAGGTTGGTGCAGGTGCTATTGGCTGTGAGATGTTGAAGAATTGGGCATTGATGGGCCTGGCATGTGGAGATAATGGACATGTGTACTGTACTGACATGGATATTATAGAAAAATCTAACTTGAACAGACAGTTCCTGTTTAGACCTTGGGACGTACAGGTGAGTGTCCTTTACTTTCTTCAGTCTGTACCAAACAGTCTTGTGTTTTAACAACCCCTAGGAAAGAGGAGAAAATGCAGGTAACAAGGATTTTCTCCTTTTCTTACAATGTTTTTTTCTATCCTTTTAAGGAGAAATCTCAGCGTTTAAACAACAGTTAACCCATTACCACACAGTGACGACTTTTGACGACCCTTGGAAAGAAGCCTTTTGAAAACATTGTGGGAAAAGGAGAAAATGCTGGTAACCAGCATTTTCTCCTTTTCCCACAATGTTTTCTACCCAATCAATAAACAATTGCACCATTTGAGCCACAATGAAATTGTTGTCTGCAAATAGTTTCAATTTGGACAGGGCTAAAATTTTGTCGTCTGGTAAAAGGTTAATTAATTGTTTGCAAATGCTTTTGATATAGAGCAGTCTAATCTTTTGTTGTTGTGTTCAGAGCCAACAAACTGGTTATACATGTGATCCTGTTACCAAAAGATCTGTTGTTATTAAATTGTGAAAGAAGGTTTTTGTGTACATTTTAGGAAAAGGAGAAAGTGTGAAGTTTAACTTGTTGATTTCTAATGCTTGCAGTCATGGGCAAGGCTAAGATTACTTGTGTCTTGTACAGAGTTGTGCTCTACAGCTGTATATTAAAGACCAATTCTTTAAACTGAAGAATTTGAGGCATAACTTCCGTTGCTGTTGCAGGCATAGTTGACCAAGCCTAGACTGCACAAAAATTGCCTTAATATCTTGTAGGCTCCTAGCCCAAACGGCCTTGAAATGGCAATGTCAGTGTATTCTTAACTGACTTAATGTGTAATTTCTTTTGCTTGCATTCTATGGGCTAATTCTGAAAGCAATTATGGCAGCAAGCTCAAAATTTAATTAATGTTTGTTGCACTGTAACCACTATCAAGTGACAAGATTTAAATACATTTCAAACACACACTGTTTTCACAGAGCCCATTTGTTTGGTTGGTAAAGGAGCTGACTAGGCATTTTGAGGTTGTGTATCAAGTGCCCTGGACTGGATATTTTTTGTGTCTTGATTCACTTTTCTCCTAGCCAAGAACACAACTTCATAAATCATTATCTTGTGAAATGTCATTATAAATTATCTTGTCCAATGTCAAATTTTATTGCGAAAGAAAATCTTTTCTATTTTTTTGTGTAAAGGTGTTTATGTTAGTGTGTTTTTTGCAGAAACACAAGTCCTCCACAGCTGCAGAGGCTGCCAAACAGATGAATCCTAGTTTCAAGATAACTCCACAAGAGAACAGAGTTGGTCCTGACACAGAGGATATTTATACAGACGATTTCTTTGAGGCATTAGATGGTGTAGCCAATGCATTAGATAATGTAGATGCTCGTAAGTACTTGCTCGGTTAACCTATATCTACAATATCAAGCAAAATGTAAGTTTGCTTTTGTGGACAACAAAGATCAAGATCGGACGTCTTTGTGTGGACAGTGTAGATCCAAGATCAGTTTGCACAGAGTGTGCAGTGTGATCGTGAATCTACAATGCCTACTACAGTCAAACTTCGGTGGCTCGAATATGGGTAATTTCGAATACCAAAAGAAAGCGCGAACAATGATATCGGTCCCGGCAAAATCTCTATATAATTCATATTGTTCTACCTCGGAAAGCTCACACAGCCCTTAATTGGAACTTTCGAACACATATCATGGTCCAGTCATTCATTTTCCTGTGTATTTTACCTCTCTGAAGTCGAACAAAGGGTTTGTCAACAATTAGACGTTGGGTTTCACATCTACATTGTTAGTTGGATACGCCGGTAATCGTCTGTCAAATATTGGATAAGGTGCATGTTTTTAACACTTACTGTAAAATATACACACACTTGATCAAAGTGTCAATTACAAATTGTTTAGCCGTGATTGAATAATCGCTTTGCTTTTAATTTTTTGTTTTTCGAGGTGGTTTACCTAAATTAGTCATTTTTGTGACGCATGAAGAGTATTGCTTTTCAACACATAAGTTTCCATTAACCGCAACTGTGATCTTAATCCGCACATGTAGCGTTGATAGAAGTTATAATTAGAACATAAACAAGGTAATGTTTTGCTCGCGATATCTGCAAATGTCCTTTTTTTCTAATAAAATGACTTTTAGATATGTGCAAAGAAAATGACCCCAGGAATCAGCCGTTTAACTGGTGAAAATAGCTTGCTTTCGGCCGTTATGGTTACTCTCAAAAAAAGAAAAACATTAATAGAGCATATCGATTTCAGCCGAAAGCAAGCCATTTTCACTAATTAGACAGCCAATTCCTGTAAAATGACAAAGGTATCTGGTGTATTCTGTGTGATATTTCCAAATACAAAAGTCATAAATATGCAGTAAGAATATGTGTAACTCGTTCACTGACCACTTCGTACCTTGAAATATGGATACGTCGAACTACCGATATTTTGAACAAATTACCTAGTCCCAGGTGTGTTCGAGCTTCCGAAGTTTGACTGTATTTTGTGAAATACTGTGGAAAAACTGCCCTTATAAAAACCTCCAATGACCTGGAATATTTTCCTGATTGAGAAAGTCCATTTTATTTCATTTTTGCATGTTAAAGTGTAAAGGTTTATCCTAGGTTACCAAGCACAGGTGAAGTTGTTTCTTCACTTAGTTTAGATCAAAATGAGACCACAGAGACTTAATTGTTGATCTATGCAGTTGATATTTTGTGAAATAGTCTTAACAAAGTGGCCAAACCCCGGTAGCTCAGTCGGTAGCGTGCAGGACTTGAGAATAGAAGATCGCTGGTTCGATTCTTGGCTTGGCCAATTTCTTTCCAAGGATTGATGATGGTCATTGCAACACGATTCTCTCACCGCTGATTATTGTTTTGGTTATAGTTATGTGGGAAAGCAGCCAGTGGCAAGGAAAGAATATTGTGTGGAGGACTGGTAAAAGAAACTCCAGGAAAGCATGGATAGGTGCACTGGCAGCCGCGATATAACTGAAATAATGTTGAAAACGGCATTAAACACAATACAATCAATCAACTTTCCAAAGTGGCTGTGAAATCAATCAGTAGTCTAAACTATAGTCTTAAAATGTTCTGTTTTTACATAAGTATGTTGATTATTTGTTTCCAGTACAAAAATAAAATTGTGCATGAGTGGTTTATTATGGTGTCCTCCTAGTATATCTGTTGATACTTTTATACAGGTATGTACATGGATAGACGATGTGTGTATTACCGCAAACCACTGATGGAATCGGGAACTCTTGGAACTAAAGCTAATGTGCAGGTTTGTATAAAACTGAAGTTTTTACGTCAATAGGTGAAGTTTTTTGTCTCAAAACTAAACATTTCTGAAAACAAAACAGTTGCAGTTTTGTGGCCATGTTAACCAGCGCGTTCAAATTGTAATTTATGTAGCTTTATAAGGGTTTAAACAACTCAAAACCAGGTTTTGTATTGGCGCATATAAATAAATGTAACAAAAACCGATAATCTTTATTAACACCTGCAAAGTTGAAAAACTTCCTACTAAAGGTATTAGTAGAAAAATGCTTGTTACAAATATGACTGATGTCTTATAAAGGCTTTTTTTTTTTTTTTTTTAGCTCACCTGAGCACAACGTGCTCAAGGGGAGCTTTTAGGATCACCTGGTGTCCGTCGTGCATCGTCAACAATTCTTTAAACATCAACTCCTAAACCGCTGGGCCAATTTGGACCAAACTTGGCTGGAATGTTCCTGGGGAGGTCCTCTTTAAAAATTGTCCACAGAATTTGATTCCATCAAAAACTCTGGTTGCCATGGCAACCAAATGGTATTTTCTAAGAAATTCTTTAAAAATCTTCTTCTCTGAAACCGCTGGTCAGATTTTAAAATAATTTCACAGAGATGTTCCTTGGGTGACCCTTTTCAAAAATTGTTTGCGAAATTTTGATCCGTCAAGAAACATGGCTCTGGTGAATGGGGGCTACTTGCACTATACAGAAATGAAGAAATTCTTAGAAATTCTTCTTCTCTGAAACCACTGGTCAGATTTTGAAATAATCTGTCAAGAAACATGGCTCTGATGGTGGGGGCTTTTTGCACTACAGGGACATGAAGAGGAATTTCTTAATTCTTCTCTGGAACAGCTGGTCAGATTTTGAAATAATTTCACAGAAATGTTCCTAGGGTGACCCTTTTCAAAACTTGTTAGGGAAATTTTTATCCGTCGAAAAACAACAGCCAATTGTTGGCATCTGCATGTGGTGCTCTTGTTCGACTTATGTTTTTAGTCACTATCGAGCATGTGCTTTTCTTCAAGAAATTGTCCTTGGGTGATCTATCCAAAAATTTATTTGCAGAATTCTGATTCATCAAAGTCATTGCTGTGGTGATGATTGTAGGGGTGGTGACAGATTTTGAAATGACTTTTACAGGTGACCTTTTCAAAATTGCTTGGCAAAATAATGATTTTGTTTCCAAAGTTTCAATACCTCAAAAAAAAAATTGGCTATGGTCCTCTCAGAAATTCAGGTGAGCGATCCAGGGCCATCTTGGCCCTCTTGTTTCTGAGAAATTTCCAACCATTAGTTATGGAGTAGCCACTATTGTGTAACAAGTTACATATACATTTGGGCCATGCTCTGCTAAAAGGGGGTTTGATTCTTTTTTGTAATGCATCATGCCATGCAAGTTTTTGCATAAGATAAGCCCATTTTACCTAACAAATGGCTAAACTTAGTTGAAGAAAGAGGTAGAATGGTCATTTCACATACAGAAAATTAAGCAATTGTAAAGATTTTTTAGTCGGTTCAGGCTGACCTGGGTTTTCTGCAGATGCTTGAAACCCCCTTTCCATAGGGCATTGACTCATTTGAACCCTTTACAAAACGACAAAAATGTCAACTTGCCCAGATTGAAAGCATTTGCAGATGACAATTTAAGAGAGACTGGAATAATGAAACTTGTCTTTGAAAGGGCAGAAAAACAGAGTGGGAAAAGGAGAAAATGCTGGTTACCAGCATTTTCTCCTTTTCCCACTCTGTTTTCAAAAGGCTTTTTCCTCAGGATATTTAAAACTTGGGATTGTGTGGTAAAGGGTTAAACACGGTAGATTGATTCCTACTTTGGTGGCTCGATACATTTTCATATATCATTCATTCATTACATTCCAGGTTGTTATTCCTCAACTCACAGAATCTTACTCATCCTCTCAAGATCCACCAGAAAAGTCAATTCCTATCTGTACTTTGAAAAACTTTCCCAATGCTATTGAACACACCCTGCAGTGGGCCCGTGATGCCTTTGAGGGAGAATTTAAGGGACCAGTGGAGACAGCCAGTCTATATTTAACAGATCCTAAGTTTATGGAAAGAACTCTGAAGCTGCAAGGGACACAACCAGTGAGTATACTATTATTATCCCAAAAGTTTCCAGGGACATCAGTATAGACTGCCATTGAAACTTGACAGTTGTTTTAGGATGTTAACCTATATCTGTCTAAGAATTCATTTACTATTGCCTCAACTGTGATTAGACCTCCATTTTGATGCATTTGTTTCTCTGTGGCTTAGCGGTTAAAGTATTGGAGTTCAGTGGCTGCTATAGGTCACTTGTTATCTCGGGTGTCCCTTTGCAAGGACATTACAGGGCCCCGTCTTAGTACTGGTAAACCCAAGGAAACATGTCAGTATGCGAGGTAAAAGAGAATAAGCATTAGAATTGTAGTGAAACACCGTCGTTCATGCTCACAAACAAGTGATACACACCCTCCTATTGAATGTAAATACATTGTTATTGTTAATTTCAGATTGAAACTATAGACCAAGTGAAAAAAGTGTTAATGGACAATAAACCTAGTAATTTTGAAGACTGTGTGTCATACGCAAGAAACTTGTGGCAAGAGAATTACAGTAACCAAATTAGACAATTGTTGTTCAACTTTCCTCCAGATCAGGTTAGTAAGCAATGTCATTATCTTCATTTTTATGGCTCTGTTAACCCTTAAAGCACCCTTCACCACTAAGTTATTCCCCCATACACACATAAATGAAAGGATGGTACCGGAATCAAGTTGTCAGGCTGTCTACAGATGGAATTTTATCTAAGCTCCTTGTACAGTTTTCAACCAATTTTGCTGAAAATTTAGTGGAAGCCCTTCTACCATGGCAGCTTGTGCTTCAGCATGATTGGTCCACTATAAGAAGAGTTATGGCCAATTGATTTTATAACAAGACAACTGGATGGAGGAGTTCAGTGACCAGTGACAGTTATAGCTGTTTTTGCAGACATTGTCACTTATCTTCATCCTTTTTATACGCCCGTCAAAGACGGGACATATTATGGGATCACCCGTGGCTGGCGGGCGGGCGGCGTCCCCAATCTTTGTCCGGAGCATATCTCCAAAACTATGCTAGCTACGGTTATGAAATTTCATGGGTGGATAGATCTCATCAAGGGGGAGTGCAGTGCACAGGAATCATAACTCTTACTTCCTTAATTTTTGAGTTATTGCCCTTTCTTGTTTTTCATACTTGAATTTTGTCCGGAGCATATCTCCAAGACTATAATAGCTAAGGTTATGAAACTTCATGGGTGGATAGATCTTATCAAGGGGGAGTGCAGTGCACAGAAATCATAACTCTTGCTTACTTAATTTTTGAGTTATTTCCCTTTGTTTATATTCATACTTGAATTTTGTCCAAAGCATATCTCCAAAACTATGGTACCTACGGTTATGAAACTTCATGGGTGGATAGATCTCATTAAGGGGGAGTGCAGTGCGAAAGAATCATAACTCTACCTCGTGCTATCTTTGAGTTATTTCCCTTTGATCGTCATTTTTACAGCATTTTCTGCTTGTCCGGAGCATAACTTTGTCGTCTCCAGTCCCATTGACTTGAAACTTGGCATGTGTGTTAGTTGCAATAATACGGAGTGCAGTGCGAAAGAACCATAACTCTACCTCGTGCTGAGTTATTTCCCTTTGATCGTCATTTTTACAGCATTTTCTGCTTGTCTGGAGCATAATTTTGTCATCTCCAGTCCGATTGACTTGAAACTTGGTATGCATGTTTGTTGCAATATTACAGAGTGCAGTGCAAAAGAACCATAGCTCTACCTCGTGCTGTCTTTGAGTTATTTCCCTTTGATCGTCATTTTTACAGCATTTTCTGCTTGTCCGGAGCATAACTTTGTCATCTCCAGTCCCATTGACTTGAAACTTTGCATGTGTGTTAGTTGCAATAATACGGATTGCAGTGCAAAAGAACCATAACTCTACCTCTTGCTGTCTTTGAGTTATTTCCCTTTGATCGTCATTTTTACAGCATTTTCTGCTTGTCTGGAGCATAATTTTGTCATCTCCAGTCTGATTGACTTGAAACTTGGTATGCATGTTTGTTGCAATATTACGGAGTACAGTGCCCAAGAATAATAACTCTACCTAGTGCGGATTTCGAGTAATTCCACTTTGATCGTCATTTTTACAGTATTTCTTGCTTGTCCGTAACGGAACTTTGTCACCTCAAGTCAAATTGACTTGAGACTTGGTAAACGTGTTTGTTGCATTACCTGCCCTTTACGATTATTATACCCCCTTGACAACTGGCGATGGGACGGGCGTATCTTGTGACAATTTGCCGCTCTTGTTCTACTTCTTTTCCCCAGTTGTGCTTGGGGAAGACATTTTCGTTCCTTCATATGGTCCTTCATATAATGTACTTGTACTTATTTTGATAGGTCTGAAAATAGGCTGTATCTAAATAATTGATGGAGAGAGGATGCTAAATGTAGTCTTTCATGCAGATTTGATTTACTTATTTGTGCAGTTATTTGATATTGTTGTTGTTATATACTTTCAGAAAACCAGTTCAGGAGCTCCATTCTGGTCAGGTCCTAAAAAGTGTCCACATCCGCTAGGGTTTGAATCAAACAATGTAAGTAATCCATTTCCTGTCTTGAATTTGTATTGTTTAACATTTTAATCTTAACCCCACACTACATAATCAAGAGTTTTAATGACCTTAAGAAACAAGACTTTTAAAAATTTGTGGGAAAAGGAGAAAATGCTAATAACATGCATAAGTAGAAGGTGCTTGTTAAATAACTTTAGTTGAGAGCAATGTAGAATCTCCCTATTATTCCTGTCTGTAGATTTTGGCAAATGTCAATTTTTCTCTGAATATCTCCAACAAAATCAATACCAAACAAAATAATTCTCAACTGTCCAAATTGAAAGCATTTATAGACGAGTTTGGCCCAAAAGTTTGTCTTTGAAAGGATACCAGCATTTTCTCCTTTTCTGCCAGCGTTTTAAACTCTCTTATCACACAATCCCAAGTTTAACGACCCTGAAGGAGAGGGCTTTTGAAAACATTGTGGTTAAAGGAGAAAATGCTGGAACCCAGTGTTTTCTTTTTTTCTCACAATGTTTTCTACCCTAACAAGGAACTTGAGTTCATTTGTATCACTTCCAAATTTGTTGTCTGCAGATACTTTCAATTTTGAAAAGTCCAGAATTTCTCCTTTGGTAAAGAGTAAACTCTTTACCACACAATCCCGAGTTTTAACGACCTTAAAGAAGAAGACTTTTGAAACCATTGTGGAAAAAGGAGAAAATGCTGGTAACCAGCATTTTCTCCTTTTTCCACAATGTTTTCTATCCTATCAAAGACAGAAATCATCACTTGAGCTACACTTACTTTGTTGTCTGCAAATGCTTTGAATTTCGTCTTGTCCAGAATTTGTCCTTTGGTAAAGAGTTAAAAGGCACTTTCCTCAGGGTCATTAAAACTCAGTTTTATTTGTTAAAGAGTAAATATACAACATGTCATACCAGAACTACCAAATTGTCTTTCAGGAGGTTCACCTGGACTATGTTATGGCAGCTGCAAACCTTAAAGCTGAAATTTATGGCATTAAACAAATAAAGGACAGAGGTACCATTAAGGCCATGGTGGAGAAAGTGGTTGTTCCAGAATTTACACCAAGATCTGGCGTGAAAATATCTGTGACAGACGCTGAACTAGAGGCTAATGGAAATAGCTCAGGGGGTATGTATGGGAATGACAATTGGCCAGTATCCAGAGGCCCAGATATATTGGAGTTACCTAATTATGAATTTGTTAAGTTACTCGTTAGAATTTTCCTAAAGGGACTCTACATGGGTATACCTACAACATATTTTTATAATAGGAAAGTAGAAAAATTCTCCAACTTTGAATTCCAAATCACCTACGAAGTTCTTACAGCAATGTTTGCTTCTGGCAAAATATGTCCCTCTGCACCCACAATTTCAAAAGTCTTTCTCTAGAGCGGATTCAACACCATTTTGTTTGGTGAATGGTTAACCCTTCCTGTGCCAAGCTCATCTATTAATAGTTTATGGTGTAGATCAAGATCAGCCTGCATTGTCTCATATCTTGTGAAATGATCTAGAGGAAAAAATAGATGTGAAGTGTAGAAAATAGGGACTTTCATATTGAATGAAAATGTCTTGCTTGTATTGAGCTTCCAAAGGCTTGAAAAGTTTTTTACTGACAACAGAATTGTTTTATTTTTGCAGATATGGGAGATATACAGACAGTAAAGGAAAAACTCCCAGCACCACAGTCTTTCAAAGGCATGACCTTACAGCCTATAGATTTTGAAAAGGATGACGACACTAATTTTCATATGGACTTTATTGTGGCTGCCTCCAATCTTAGAGCAGAAAATTACTCCATTCCACCAGCAGATAGACACAAAGTGAGTTTGTTTAACTTTTTACCACACAAGGAAGTTTTAGACTGATGGAAATTGAAAACATTTGCAGACAACAAATGAAAGTGACTCAAAAATTAAAGTTTGTTTTGGGAAGGGTAGAAAACATAGTGGGAAAAGGAGAGAATACTGGTTACCAGCAGTTTCACCTTTCCTGCAATATTTTCAAAAAGCTTTTTCATCAAGATCGTTAAAACTCAGGATTGTGTGGTGAGAGGTTAAATTCCATCAGGAGGTTACTAGTTAACTCTTTGCCAAACAAATCTAAGTACTGAACTCTTTACCAAACAATCCCAAGTTTTAACTACTGTGACGAAGATCTCTTTTTAAAACATTGAGGGACAAGGAGAAAACCAGCATTTTTTCCTTGCACAATGTTTTCTGTTTTAAATACAAGTCCTATCATTTGCGCCACGTTTAATTTGTTGTCTGCAAATGCCTTCAAATTTCATGAATATGAATTTTTGTTGTTCTGTAAACGGGAATGAAAACTTTTATCAGGTGGTTACTAAGTATTTGAAACTATTGCATAAAAAAAGTTTCACATTTGGTTAAAGGCATGCATCAAAGCGCAAAAAGAAAAGACGTTGACCAAAGAAAACATGTATTAGTAAATTTACACCCTGCATGCAATAAGTTCAGTGCTGCACATGTCGTCAGTCCAGGCTTTTGCAGAATTTGAGCAGAACTTTTGTTGTCCAACTCTATAATCATTTTAGACCATAAGTTGGTGAAAGTCACTACAGCAGGATTCTTTTTTTCACAGGACAACATTGTTAGAACCTGAACTGGGTAGCTAAGTAACAGACAGGGCTTGAAAGCAGGAAGTTGCTGGTTTGAATCCCCAGTTTGTCCATTTTCTATCGGAGTATTGATGATAAGCATTGGGACAGGCTACATTCCTTCCTCACCTCTGATCATTGTTTGAATTGGAAAGCAGGCAAGAGGAAAAGCTACATTGTTCTATTTTGTGGCCAGTTTAACAAAAGTTTCTCACAAAATACCAGTTTAGATAGAAGATCAGACTGCCTGTCCACTGCAGCCTGATCAAGATCTATACTGTTCATAACACTGTCCAGGTTTATGCTCAGGATCATAACAGTAAGCCTTATGTACATATTTTTCATTTATTTCAGAGTAAATTGATCGCTGGAAGAATTATTCCTGCTATAGCTACAACAACTGCCATGGTGGTGGGCCTTGTATGCCTCGAGTTGTATAAGGTATGTAGAAACCTGATTTTATCGAGAACTAAGTAATTAGCTTTTTGCAGGTTAATACATAATAGTGGAAGGAACTAATGATTCTGTGGAATTCACTTTGCATACCCCTGCCCCTAAAAGAATGGAAATATGTCTGTTGATGCAATTTTGTGTCTTCTCCTCCCAGTTTTGACCAACAGAAGGATTGTTAGCTGTATGAATTTTTTCTTTTTTTTTTCCAGTGACAAGGCAACCACTGGGTGACTGTATTTGCTTGAAACAAAATTGTAGGACATATTAAATGAGTAAATGAAAGCTTACACAGTAAAATGGATATCAAAAAGTTTATATAAGATGAGACAGTAATGATGTGTAGGTCGTTCCATTGATTATCCATTATCACATTTAACCTTAAACTGATTTGAATGCAAATAAGGAAAAAGTTACATAAAATAGCAAAAATTGTAGGTTCATGTACAGTTTGCACAGTTCATGCATCTGGATCTGGATCTGCAGAACATGAAATCACCTGTATTTGTGCCTGGCAAGCTGAAGGTTAAATCTTTTACTAGACAACATTTTGTCAATAGACCAAATCTCGGACATCAAATTAGATTAAGATCAAACATTGAGATTTGTCTTTGAAAAGTACTACTTGTTACCAGTATTTCATCCTGTTCCCAATATGTTTTTTTCTTCAGCATTGTTGAAATACTGCATCTTGTGGTAAAGGGTTACTTTTACATCAGACATGCTCTGTGCATCAAATGCGTCTGCAAAAAGTATTGACTTGTATCAGCCTGAGCAGGCTGATATTAGTTGAAACTTTTTGCTTATTTGTAAATTTCCTGCGTGTCAAAGGCCCATTCTACCTCTAAATTCAGTTGGTTTTTAGACAAAATGGACTTGATGAATTCATTATTATGCGATGACAAGCTCGGTATGATGCATGACAGAGATGCATTGAACATCCTTTTCCCAGAGCATGACACTTTTCATTCTCCTTTCAGACAATACAAGGTCACAAAAAGCTGGAGTCCTATAAGAATGGCTTCTGTAACCTTGCTCTGCCATTCTTCGCCTTCTCTGAACCTATTGCTGCCCCAAAAAATAAGGTAAGTTTGAGTCATATCTAACTTACTTATTATCTTATAACCAGCTTAAGACCTATACTACATTAAAGATATCTTAGGGGACCAGTTACCAATCAACAATGTTTTTGTAGTGGGTCATCATCAGAAACCACATTCAACAAGTGTGAATATTGTTTTAATCATTGATTCCAAGGCTTGCCATCTTATTAGCCATTCAAATCAGTGGGCTTGTGTTCATCAGTCCTTTCGAATTGCATTCTTGATTTAATTTCCAATTTGGAAAGTGGCTTAATTCCGGATTTGAGACACCAAATTACTTCTGAATTTCTTGATAATTGGGCCAAGAACAGGATTAAGAACGTTGTTGAATACAAGTCTGTGTCTTGGAATTTAGAATTTAAAAAAATAATGTAAAATAGTTGGTGAGTAAGGCTTTTGGGCATTGTGACTGAGGATTGGTTCAAAGAACATCATGAGAAAATGTCTGTGAAGTGTGAACTTGTACAATTAAAATGTATTGAAACTAACTTCTGGAACTTGAGTTCTCTAGTTTAGTGTCAACTGTATTGGACTGGTCATGTTGAAATGTTCCTAGCCATGGCACTGAACAACTCCAGCCACATACTGGTGAAAATCAGGAAATATATGAATAAGTGAGCTGCTTTAATATGACATAAATAAGGCTGACCTGGGCCAAAATTTATCGCTATTGGTCAATTTTCTATATGTCCAAGGAGCAATCTATCTTGTGATCAAGTTGGTTGTTAAAAAAAAACTTGGATACTATGGATCTATAAATATGTGATGTGTTGCTTGGTACCATAGATCATGGAGCATTAACCCCTTTTTGTTGGAGCATGGCTAATATGTTTCAGTAAAGGGCTATTACTTTGAAGGTTTTTGAACAGAAATAATTTTGATGAAACCTATCATTTAAGAAATCTGAGCCCAATGACAGAACTTTTTGCAGGACCCTTGTATTCAAATGATAAGAGTACATGTACTTTACAGAGAGTTATCTTAGGCTTATGATCTTCTCTTTGTCATTTCAGTATTATGATACAGAATTCACACTGTGGGACAGGTTTGAAGTTAATGAAGATATGACCTTGCAAGAATTCATAGATTATTTCAAGGTAGGTGGCACATTTTCTTAGTGCGCCCTGAAAGAAATTTAGAGCAGATGACTTGGAAAGCACCATTGTATAAGAGAGATTGGAATTATTGTTTAAACCTTTACAAAACAATCCCGAGTTTTAATGACACTAAGAAATTTTTTGAAAACATTGAAGGAAAAAAAGAAAATGCTAGTGAATACCTTTTTTCCTTTTCCAACAAAATTTTCTGCTCTTTTCAAGACAAGTCCCATTGTTTGAACCACATTTAATGTGTTTGCCTGCAAGTTCTTTCAATATGGACCAGTCTAACTTTTTTTTTTTTTTTTTTTTTGTACGGAGTTAACTCTTTACCGAATGGCAAAATTTTAAACTTGTCCAAATTCGAAGCAGTCATAGATGACATATTGAATGTGGCTCATATGGTAGGATTTAACTCTTACAGAAAACAATGCAAGATTGTGAGAAAAGGAGAAAATGATGGTTACCAGTATTTTCTCCTTTTCCCTAAATGTTGTCCAAAGCCTTTGGAAAGCTTTGTGTGCCAATAGTTTAGCTTGTATTTTGAAGGAAAAAAACTTGTTGCTAGAAGTTTAAAATTATCTTTTATATCATCTGAGGTATTTTTTAACTACTGAAGTTTGAGTTTGTGGCTTTAAAAGAGGAGTTTTGATTTCGAAATAAATGAACATTATTTTACACTTTCAGAACAAGTACAAACTAGAGATTACCATGTTATCTCAAGGTGTCACGATGCTGTACTCATTCTTCATGCCACCGGCTAAACGAGAAGAAAGAATGAAATTAAAGTAAGTTTGGAGATCTAATGAGCTTTTTCAGCTAAGCCAGGTCTCTCGATTAGTAACACACAAAGCTTGAAAGCCAGGGTTGTTCGTTTGATTCTGTTGTTAAGCCTTTCCAAGGATTGATGATGGTTATTGTAACAGGATTTATTCCTCTCTCACTGTTGAACAATGTATTTACACTGTTTATATGGGAAAGCATTCAGTGGCTTGGATAGAATGATTGTGCAAAGTACTTTGAAAGGGAACTAGAAAGCATGGATAGGTGCACTTGTTCCTATAATGTTAAAAACATCATAACATCAAACAAAAATACAAACAATCTTTTTATAACTGCAATATAGGAAACTGGACCTGTACATTACAGTGTTTACTAACCACTCTAAAGTCAATATTAATTCTAGCAATCTTGCTTCATATTCACCAACCATTCTTAATCTTATTCTAGGTTTAGAAAGTAACACTATTATTGGTTTAGCCAATCAGAAGTAGTGTTACATTCAAATGTAGGAAATTCTTGAGAATAACTTTAAGAATGGTCTAAAGAATGATAGATAAAAATGGACCCAGATGGGCTAAGGCATTCAAATGAAGTTTATCATTTTATTCCTCGTATCTCCTCATTGTCGTTTTACTTTGAAACAGTAGAGATCCTTTTGAAAATTAAAATCTTAAAAATACAGTGACCTGTTTTTAACTTGTTAAAACTGAGCAATTTCTTCCCTTCTCACAGTGTTTTCACAATTGTTTTGCTGCAAAGTCTTAAAAGAGAAACAATTTGTGGAAATATGAGAAAATGCTGACCACCAGCAATTTCTGCTTTTCCCCCTCTCTATGTTTTCAACTCTTTCACAGACAGGTCCCACATTTTGAGTTTATACTACTTATAAAGGTGTTGTCTGTAAATGCCATGTACATGGGCATGTCTAAAATCTGCTGAAGACTGGAGGGGAGAGGTTAAATGTTTGTTTATTTTACAGGGTTTCTGAAGTAGTACAGAAAGTATCCAAAAAGAAGATACCACCTTATGTTAAAGCTCTTGTGTTAGAACTTTGTTGCAATGACTTGGAGGGTGAAGATGTGGAGGTTCCATATGTGAAATATAATTTAGTGCATTAATGACTTATGTGACTGAATAGATAGCTTAAGGCATTCGCATATACCACTGTTGTTGTCTGTTGTGATGATAGTTAATCAAACTCTTTAACTGTATGACTATTATCTGTTTCACATAGATAAGCATTTGTAACTTATTCAATTAATCTGTTATCATGCAAATACAACTTTTTATGGCTTTGCAAAGGACAGCATTTGAAAAGGAGCGACTGCTCCTTTTCCCATGATAATTTTATATGATTATGGTAAAATATGTTTCATTCATCAGTTTCTCTTGGTGATTTGTGCCTGTAACTATTGCCCATGTAGTACCAGGGTTATCTGACTACCATACATGCAAGTTCAGGGTCTGTATTCACCAACCATTCTTAAGAACATCCTTTGTCTTATTCTGCAGAATTTCCTTAACTCTTTACTAGAAAACAAAATTTCAGACTAGTGCAAACTGAAAGCATTTGCAAATGACAAATTGAAGGTAGCTCAGATGACAAAATTTGTACTTGATAGGGTAGAAAACATTGTGGGATAAGGAGAAAATGCTGGTTACCAGCATTTTCTCCTTTCCCCATAATGTTTTCAAAAGCTTTCTTTCTCGGGGCCATTAAAAGTTGGCATTGTGTGGTAAAGGGTTGATTTTGAATGTAATGCAAATAACCAAATGGTTCAGCCAAGCTGAAGTTTTGTTACTTTCAAATCTAGAAATTTTGGAGAATAAGACTAAGAATGTTCTTAAGAATGGGTTGGTGAGTATGGACCTTGGTCTACCAAATACTCTTACAAAGCCATACAAAAGACAGATATTTGATGGAAAGGAAAATGTTTGATATGGTTATGAAAAACTCTTTGGGGGAAAAAGGAGCATCTGTGATTTGCACATAATTTCTCTTTTTCCATACAATGTTTTAAAAAGGTGTCTCATGAAGGGATGCTGAAAGTTGTATTTGCATGGTCATTAGTTGGTTGCTTATTTGGGTGTTTCTGTATTCTCTACGGGTGAGAATTTCAATACCTTTGTATTTAACACTTTACCAGACAAAGAGGGCATTTAGTATTATTGTGGGAAAAGAAGAAAATGCTGAAAAATGCATTTGTCCATTTTCCTATGTTTTCCTACTCTTTCCAAGACAAATCCTGTTACTTGAGTTTCATTATGACCAAGTCTTAAATTTTGTAGTCTGGAAAAGAGATCAGTGTATCATTAGAGTTACTTGTTTTTGTAATTAACCGTTTATCTGACAATCCCTGAGATAAAAGGCTTTGAAAACATTGTGGGAAAAGGAGAAAATGCTGGCAACCAGCATTTTCTCGTTTTTCCACAATGTTTTCTAGCATTCCAAGCAAATTTTAATATTTGAGTCATTTATTTTGTTGTCTGGAAATGCTTTCAGTTTGAATGAGTCTGAACTTTTTGTCATTTGATAAAGACTTAAAAGGACATTGGTCCTCGGTGAAAATGCTGGCAGAAGGTAGCCTTTACATTTACTTAACTGTGAATTGTTGTAGTGCTGAAAGAAGTGCTTAAGAAAGTGCTCTAGAGAATTTTTTTATATGTTGACTTTTATATAAATGTGAGGGGGAAAGTAGTAAGATCTGATAAACTGATAAAATCTGATAGAGAATATCCATCATCTACATTGCCTAACATAGAAATAGACTGGCCTCTTATTGTGCTAAACTGAATTTCAATAATCAGTTATATCTCTGTTCCTCACAAACTGGCAATATTTAAAAGCAACTGCAATCATGTTTCACTCATCAAGGGGTGATGGTAGTAAGTTAGATAAAGCAATTTGTGAAATACTGTTGAAAGTTGCATACAAATCCCTTTTAGTTGAATAGGCTAACCATTTGTGTTACCGTCGTTGAAATGAAAGTCAAAGTGCTATAACGTACTGTTACTGCTATCGCTATAGGGTCAGACAAAAAGGAAAAAAGGTCGCTTGTTCTTGAAAAACTGTTGTTTGTTGTTCTTACATTGCTGAAATAGAATGCTAATGAATGTTGTTTTTGCAAATAAATGTAGATTAAGAATATATTGCTTTTATTAAACAGGGTAGATCAGGATTGAACTTCGCAGAACAAACAGGCTAGTCTTAGGCCTACATTCTTTATATTACAAAATATTTATTCTCTTAACAATATACCAACTTGTGTTTCTAGAGTAGGGCAGCCAGTACTATGTGGTAGGAAAAATATGAGGAATGCATGTGCCATCATATAACTGAAATCTGTTGTAGTGTGACACCAAAATTTTCTTTTAATCCTGTCCCAAACCTTTATTTTAACAACCGTGACAAAGAGGGCTTTTGAAAACTGTGTTGGATACGGACCAGCATTTTCTCCTTTTCCCACAATGCTTTCTACCATTATTCAAAGACAAATTTTCTTTTCAGCTTCATTGAGTTTGTCACTGGCAAACTGCATTTGTTTTGGTCTTGTCTGAAGTTTTGTTACCTGGAAAAGAATCAACAATTCTTAAGATCAGAAATGTGTCAAAACAAAACCTCGATATGAATTAAGGTTTTCACCTAAGTTCCCAGGTTTGAAATCTATCTCCCTCTGAATTTTCATTTTGCATATTGGCCAAGTTATCTTTTGAACATGGGCAATTTTAACACATGATCCTCAGAAACAGATTGTTTGCACATGAAATAAGGTTCAGTACATGAAGAAATTTGAAAACACTGTTGCAAATGGAGATATCTTCATTAGAAGCAATTTCTCCTTTTGCCTTAATATTTTCACAAGTCATGAGCTTCAGATGGTAATCGTGTATTAACTGCAGGGCTTTATGGTTAATCTCCTAGATTTAATTACAATAATAGGTAAACACAAGATGACCTTGTTATCTTTTGATGATCCTTGATTGTGTTCTTGTGCTCTCTGAATGTTGCTATTTGTATATGTGCTAGTTGTTTATATATCTTTGTTTTTGCATATCACTTTGCAATCTTATCATTAATGTGAATTAAATCCTCTAGCAGGATTCCTGCATGGCTTATTGGTAGAGTTTTGGATTCTTAACTTGGAAACCCTGGTTTAAGTTCACACTTGAGGCACTGGAGCTTTCATTTTGGACAAATTAAGAATTCAATCGTCTGGTAAAGGGATAAGGGAATTAAGTCATCATAAGACTGTGAATCTAACAAATCCAATATTGTCTAAAACCTGCAGAATCTTGCAGTAGAATGGTCATTGGTAATGCAGTAAATGTACAAGTAGCAAAAAGTTTAGACTCATGTCAACTCGAGCAGACTGAGTAGGAGACATGGATCAATACTTTTAGCAGACGCATTAAGGCCCCTTTTTACAGAGCACAGCACGGCTCAATTACATTTCATTTGATGTAAAAATTTGTGCATCAGGGCCCCGTTTTACAAAGGTAGTTATGAACAAAATTTGTGTAAGTTTTCCGTAACTATAGTACGGTGGGATATTTCTGCCACGAGATAACTATCATGATTATTTTAGAAAACTGTTGCAATAAATTAAATTTTCCTGGAAATTTTATCCAGATAAAATGAAAAGATCAAATTTCCAGGAAATTTTATCGCAATAGTTTCCTAAAATAATCATGATAGTTATCTCGTATCTCGTGGCAGAAATATACCACCATGCTATAGTTATGTAAAACTTAAGCAAATTTTGTTCGTAACTACCTTAGTAAAATGGGGCCCAAGACTCCATAGCAAGCAAATGTCTGCAAGTTTCTTTGTGTAGAATTTCGGGTAATATTTTCACCCTTTAAAAAAAAGTTCCGTGTTCTAAGAACCTCGAGGAAGAAGCCTTTTCAAAACATACTTGAAAAGGAGAAAATGCTGTTTATTAGCTTTTGACCATTTCCCACACTGTTTTCCTCAAAAGCATTTGTACATTACAAATGTGTTCCAATTGGTGGGATTTCTTTTGGGTAAGGCAGAAAACAGTATACAAATGGCTATAATGGCTACTAGCATTTTCTCCTTTTCATGCAATGTTTTCAAAAGCCTTTTTTTCTAAGGTTTGAGCTAAGGCTTGTTTGTCAATAGGTTAAAGACAGTTAAACCAAGTAGAAGCTATCCAAAGCAAGGTCCTAAGAACTGCTATGTACATGTATGCTGCTGGATGAGTCAATTGTTCCCTTCACCCAACAACAAAAGGTTAGACTCTTACAAATTCAGAGTTGTCAGTAACAACAAACTGTGAATTTGTTAACAGAACTTGTCTCAAAAAAGGTAGAAAACGTTGTCTGTAGGATGTCATGGGTTCATTGTGTTTAACTCTGTACCAGACATTTAGTCTTTTCCAATTTGAATGTATTTGCAGACGACAAATTAGTTGATGCTCAGATAAAGGGATTTGTCTGTTATAGGGTGAAAAACATTTGTGGGGCAAAAGGAAGAGAAAGCTGGTTATCGGCTTTTTCTCCTTTTCCCGGACTGTTTAAAAGTCTTCTTTCTACATCGTCTGCTTTTACTTTCAATATGAACGAGTGTAAAATTTTGTCGTTTACTGAAATGTAATGTATATGAGCCATGCTGTGAAATGGGAGTTTAATGCGTTTACAAAAAGTATCGACCCAGGTGAGCCTGCGCAGTCAGGACAGGCTGACCTTGGCCGAAACTACTTGCTAATGGTTAATTTTCTCCATGTCAAAGTACTAGTTAACCTCATGATTCTGTTGGTTATCAGACAAAGTGGATTTTATGAATCCGTAATGTGATGACTTGGTAGGTATATAGTTCACGGAGATGCTTTAACCCTATACTGCACAATCCCGACTTTTAACGACCTTGAGGAAGAAGCCTTTTGAAAACATTGTAGGAAAAGGAGAAAATGCTGGTAACCAGCATTTTCTCCTTTTCCCACAATGTTTTCTACCTGTCCCAAAACAAATCTTAGTTTTTGAGTCATGTTTAATTTGTCGTCTGCAAATGCTTTTAATTTGGACAAGTCTAAAATTTTGTCGTTTGGTAAAGAGTTAAGCCCCCTTTTTGCCAGAGTATTGCTCATATGTTATTTCACGGAGGATTCGTGATGTACATGTAGGATAAACCTCCAGGTATCTCTTTACCAGGTGGCAAAATTACAGAATTGTCCAAATTTAAAAGCGTTTGCAGACGACAAACGAGGCGCGTTTCAAATTATGAGATTTGTCTCCGAAAAGGAAGGAAACGGTGGGAAAAAGGAAAGCATGCTGTTCACCAGCATTTTATCCTTTTCCTACAATGTTTAAAATGCTTTTATCTTCGGCATATTGAAAAACAAAGGATTGTTTGGTTGGTAAAGCGTGAACTGATATATGTTTAGTGCTGGGAAATGTATGTATATAACCAGTTTAGGTATTCAACGCTGTGCTATGTACTTAACTCTGAGGCTGCTTAGCGTTACTCTGACCTTTTGTGAACAGTGCAGACCAAGGTCAGACTGCACTGAAGGTGCAGTTTGATCAACACTGCCCGATCAGGACATATTTTCCCAAAAAAATTACCTTTGAAATACCCAAAATTTGGTTTTTTACTATTGGCTAAAAAGTTTCTTTTCACTTGTTTAGCAGGATAAGTGTTAAAATTTGTGTTGGTGTGTTTGATAAATAATTTAAGTCATGTGCTTGATAAAACGGGAAATTGTTCTTTTTTGTTTCTGACTTTATTGTACATTTTCACAACTCAATTAAATAGAAAGAAAAAAAAAATAACATATTTTGTCTGTTTTCTATTTAACTAATCTGAAAAAAACATATTACAAAAAGTTAGAAGCAGAGTCTTTTATTAAGACAGAAATAGTCAAAGTAGTAAAAGGTATTTTTTCTTTGTTTCCCACATTTCTTCTACCTAAGTGTCTTTCTCTTTTTTTCCTCTATCCAAGTGTCTTTCTCATTTCTTCCCTTAATCAAGGTGTCTTTCTCGTTCTTTTTTCTGTCTGGCTATTTCTTTCCTGTTGTGGGATTTTTTTTTTCCTCCTTGTTTGCGTCTCGATCTCGGTTCTCCAGAGTCCAAGTCCCACGCTCTAACCATTACGCTATATTGGTGCCCAATAGAAGAACGTTGTAGTTATTATTTGAATACATTGTCTTGTAAAAACAAACAAAAAAATATACTCTGCCGAGCCTCGTTCTCGAAACTGGCAGTAAATTCCATTCAATCGGAGCTCGTTCGTTATTAAAAATTAGCTCATTTTATTTCAAAAATATTTTATTAACCTCAAATCCTTTATACACAAGATACATGAAGAAAAAATGTAAACAATGAGAAAAATCATGTATAAGAGAACTTCATGTTTCAGCTTTTTAACAAACAATCGACATTGATGACGGCCCTGTGAAAGATGCTTTTGTAAACATGGCGGAAAAAAGAAAAGAAAAAACGTTTGTAATGCAGCAATTCCTCTTTTCCCCTAAAGTTTCCACTCTGTTAAGGAACCTCAGTTCCTGTAAACTACTTTCTAGTTTGTCATCTACAGATGCGTTTAATGTGAAAAGTTCCACATTTGCTGTTCGGAAAAGGATTCAACAATGATCTCAAGTGTTGACGACCCTGAGAAAGAAGGTTTCTGAAAAAAAGGCAATTTCTCCTTTGCCCTTAATGTTTTCTAACTTCTGTCTGGCATTAGTTTCCAAATTGTCTCCCGATGCTTTCAATGCGAACAGTTTAAACCTTTACCAGGTGACAAAATTTCTGCCTTTACCATATTGAAAGCATTTGCAGACTACAATTTCAATGTAGCTTGACTGGTGCAATGTTTCTTTGATAGGATAGAAAACATTGTGGGGAAAGGAGAAAATGCTGGTTGCCAGCATTTTCTCCTTTTCCCACAAAGTTTTCAGAAGGCTTTTTTTCCCAGGATCGTTAAAAGTCGCACTGTGTGGTAAAGGGTAAAAAATTTGTCGTTTGGGATACGGTTAAACCTTAAGAAGCTAGATTGAAAAAGTAAATTAGACATACTCTGGGAAAAGGGGGCTTAATGCATATCCTTGATACATGGTACCAAACAAGTCATGTCATAAATATGGATCAATAAAATCCATTTTATCCAACAATCAACTTGATCATGTGGTAGTATGGTCTTTGAACAGGCAGAAAATTTACAAAAAACAAACGGTTTCGACCCATCTCAGCCTATGCAGAGGCATTAAGGCCCCTTTTCACAGAGCATGGCTCAAATATTTTACGCGATATATTGCCATTTCCAAATGTATTTTCGACGGAAAATCTAACTTTATTGGTTGATTGTTTGATTAAATGGTATCTTACGCCGTTTTCAGAAAACATTACTTCAGTCATATCACGGCGACAACTCACACATTCAGGTTTGTCCCGGGTTTCAACAGTACAAGGCTAGGGCTCTGAAGAACTTTATCGGACAGTGGGAATTTATAATATGACCGCACATTTTGTGGACTCCGATCTTGATCCGCACCATACGCAAAAGCGCATTGAGTCGCGATTAGCAGTCAAACGTTTAATGATACTGTAGATTCTATGAGAAGACCTACAATAGGGTCTTGATGTTTTAACGCTTTACCAAGACGATAAAATTTTAGACTTGTCCAAAGGTAGGGCAATTCGTTTTCTCGAAATAGTGAAGAACAAAAGTACGAGGATAAGAGTCACTTTCGAAACCAAAACGATATAAATAATCGATTTCTCTCGCTGCCGTTAGTGACATGTTAAGAAAGCTTATACTGACATCATAGATGAAGACAAAACTGCATAGAAAGTTCATTCTAATTTTGAACCTACACCGCTAGTTTATTAAAAAAAATTAATTTAACTAAAAGCGATGGTTACGAACTTACGAAGTTGATTTAGTTCATAATTTCATTCGTAAGAAAATCGGAATTAGCCTGCGGATTAGGCATCGTCAGAATTAACTCCGTTTCGAAAACAAATCCCATCTATAAACCTATCAGCGCCATCGGCGAAAACATGGGCTTTTCCTGACGGCATAAATCAAGATCAGACTTCACAGAAAGTGCAGTCTGATCTTGATCTATGGCTTTCGCTTCAGTTTCAGTCTAACATTAAGCCCCGTTTTTGCCAGAGCATGGTTCATATCTTTGGCGCTGAAAGATTTATTCCAGTATACAATTCATATAGTAATTCATTACCTTATAATTATGACTTTTCTCGACCACGCAACACCAAACTTTTTAACCCTAACATTGTGTGAAAAGGAGTAATTGGTTACTGAGAGCAAATGCTCCTTTCACCATACCGAAAATTATAAAATCAGCAACAGCAAGAAAAAAATAGATTTATCTCCTTTGACTAAAAAAAAAAAGCATAACAAGAGCAGTCCATCAAAACGACAAATTGCACCAATCTTGCTATATAAATTAATTTCCGATTTATTTTTTGAATCTAAACCCTTTAAATAAATTTCGCACTGAACCGTCATGAACAGAAGTTTGTGCTGCCACAAGTAGAGATCAAGATCAGACTGCACAGAACATGCTGTCTGATCGTGGATTAACATTTTCCGATATTTTTGCCGGCGGTTCTGACCAAAGTACCATTGAAATTGCATATGCACTCTCTACGCCTTCCATTGTGCACTATGTTCGTTGACTAAACACAACCCAAACAGTAACTTACACATTTTGTATATCACTTTAAAAGGCAGAGCGACAATGGACTAAATAAGAGGGCCATGATGGGCCTAAATTCTCTCACCTGAGTCTTTTCACCAAAAATGACTTATTTAAAACCTCTTTCGAGATATTATGACAAAAATTCCAACAAACTTTCATTAGTACTGAACTGAAAAATGTGGCCTTTAGAGGGTACACATGGTTCTTCAAAGATTTTACCTGGTGACCTGCTTTTGATCGGACATGACCCATTTTTAAAGTCATCCGAGATGTCACCAAGACAATCATTCTGGCCGACTTTCCAGAGTATTGGACACACAAAAATGGCCTCTAGAGTGTACACAAGGTTTTTCTAATATTTGACCTAATAACCCAAGTTTTGACCCCATATGACCCATTTTGAAACTCCACTGAGATATCATCAAGAGAAACATTCTGACCAACTTTCAAGAGTATTATGCCAAAAATGTGGCCTTTGGAGTGTACATAATGTTCTTAAAAGATTTTTCATTGTGACCTAGGTTTTGATCCAACATGATCCGTTTTCAAAAGCATGCTAGATATTATCAAAACAAATATTTTGACAAAGTTTCATGACTATAGGACCGAAAATGTGACCTCTAGAGCGTACACAAAGTTTTTCAAAGATTAAACCTGGTGACCTAGTTGTTGACGCGACATGACTCATTTTCAACCCCATTTGAAATATCAACATCAACATCAAACATTCTCACCAATTTTCAAGAGTATTTGGCTGAAAAATGTGGCCTCTAGAGAGTACACAAGCTTTTCTAAGATTTGACCCAGTTACCTAGTTTTTGACCCCAACTGAACCATGATACATGTACTGATATTTGAGTCATTTCTGGCAAAAGGGTGCTTATTGCATCTCTCTGATGCATGATACCATACAAGAAAACAGATCCATAAAATCTATTTTTCTTGACAATCGGCTGGAGCTGGAGGTAGAATGGTCCTTTGCCACGCAGAAAATTGACCGCGGACTGCGCAGACTGTTGTGAGTCGATCCTTTTTGCAGATGCATTAAGCCCCCTTTTCACAGAGTACGGCTCATTCTCATTTGTTTGTTTCTATGATGTTTAACGCCGATTTCAACATATTGCAGTTCTATCGCGATGGCCAGTGCATCTATCCATCCTTGAGTTTCTTTTACCAGTACTTCGTACAATATTCTTCCCAAGTCACTGGCTGCTTTCCCACAAAAACATCGTTGAAACAATGATCAGCGGTGAGAGAGGAATGAATCCTGTCAAAATATCGCAATGACTATCCTCAATCCTCGGACTGAAATTTACCGAGTTGAGGATTCGCACCAGCCACCCCGTGGTCTCTAGTCCTTGACAAAACCGGACATATACTTTTATGAATACAATTATTTTCTTCGGCACACATGCCCAAATTTGTTACATCTTTCTGTACTGCTTCTAAACTTTCTCAGTAAGACCACAGGAATTTGACATTCTATAACGAAAAAATATGATTAAATAAGAAAAAAATATTCCCCTGTATATAAAGAAACACAAGGAATGCAACGCCTCCATTACCGGCGACAACACAAAAATGCCCTACCCTCCCAAAAGCACCAACGAAACGAAGAGTGATCAAAATTTCCTTTACCCTAGTAACAGATAACACCAAAATGTACCTATGACATCCAACGATCCTTAAGTAGACACCTTTTCACCGGAGATATCCGTCATTTTTTACAGCTTTTTTGACAATTACAAGCCATCGAGGAAGCCATTCGCTGACGTCACTATTTTTTAAGGCCCGCAGATAATATTACTTTCGTTTTCATAATTATTTTCGTTTTAAAATATATTTATGTGCATCGCTTGATACTACATATTTTTCTTGAGGTAACTAGCAAAAATGTTTGTCGGTATTCTTTTTTTAAAGAAGGATATTTCACTTGTATGAATAGGGAAAAACCCATCAGGGAAAAACCCATCAGGGGACGTAACTCTTTTGACATTAGCCTTATTCGACTGATCATTTTCGTGAAGCACGGAAATGAAAATATCAACAAATTAATAAACAATCCATGGTTTTCACGACCATGAGGAAGAAGCCTTTAGAAAACATAGTGGGAAAAGAAAAACCAGCATTTTATGCTTTTCCTCAAAGTCTTTTCTACTCTATCACGGGGGCCGTACGGGCCGGGAATATTCTGGCTCATTTTTCGAGTGGGGCCGGAGAATACACATACCTCTCAGCCACAACATTTACTGCGGGCATAATGTAGTGACGTCAGCGAATGGCTTCCTCGATGGCTTGTAATTGTCAAAAAAGCTGTAAAAAATGACGGATATCTCCGGTGAAAAGGTGTCTACTTAAGGATCGCAGGATGTCATAGGTACATTTTGGTGTTATCTGTTACTAGGGTAAAGAAATTGTAATCACTCTTCGTTTCGTTGGTGCTTTTGGGAGGGTAGGGCATTTTTGTGTTGTCGCCGGTAATCGAGGCGTTGCATTCTTTGTGTTTCTTTATATACAGGGGAATATTTTTTTCTTATTTAATCATATTTTTTCATTATAGAATGTCAAATTCCTGTGGTAAGACATAGTGGTAGTACTTAGCGCCGCAAAAAGGGATCGAACCAGAACTGCTTAGCCCCCGCAAATATTCCCCATGGTAGGTTAACCCATATTCATGCTCTTTGCATACAGACTAGGTCAAGATAGGACTGCTCAGAACTTGCAGTTTAATACTTGTTCTATTATGTCCGTCTTTTTGGTTCGATCCCCACGGCTGGCCATCTAAAATTATTGATAGTCTTTCGCACGAGACGTTTAACCTACGTCCCGTGTGACGTTGCAATACACCGACCACGTTATCGTATACAGATTTGAAACCAAATTTAAAGAATAAACAAATAAAAGATGAGAAGCTTGCCTTTTTTATTGAGGAATGAAAATACATGTACACACACTTCCTTCCACAGATGAATTTTTTTTTTTGAAACTGTGGAGCATGACAATGTACAGTCATTTAAATATGACTCCTAAAAGTTCTACGTTTGATTAAATAAAAAATAGCAGTGACATGATAAAATGACAATATTCCTCTGGTCGTGAAAATATCTTACCTCAAAACAAGTGTGAAATAATTATCCAAACATTATTTGTATGCACAACGCACAACACAACCGACTCCCATATGTTTGATAAACCGATTCCGTTTAAAGGAACACAGTGCTGATTACTGTTTTGCACGTGCTTCCCGTCTTGCTTGATGCCAAATGTGTGTGTGCAAGGCCAGGGGCGTAGCTAACAAAAGATAAAGTATAGGCCTACACAAAAGTAATACCGACGGTCATTGCTCGAGAGGCAAAGTGCCGAGAACAGAGATGGGGGGGGGGTCCTGTGGGGTCTGGAGGGCCTCCTCTAGAAAAAAATGAATGTAGAAGCTATTTGGTAGCCTCTGGTGACTTTTTTTTTGCAAAGTTTTCTTTCTTTCTTTCTCCTTCAACGTGTATGCTACTGCGGGTTTTTTTTTTGCGCACCGGCAGCTACGGCTATAAGGGCGATAAGTGGTAGCCCGGTGTCGTTACCGGAAACGCCCGTTCCAGCTTATTTCAAGACCACCCCTCTCTCTCTCTCTCTTTCTCTCTCTCGCGATTAATTCATTAACTGATTTATTGATTGATTAAAAGATTACCATTATGACGCCAAAATTGCTTGGACCGTGTTCACCATCCATTATTTTGTGCATATTATAAGTTTCAAGACCGAGACAGAATGACAGCCAGCCAGATGTCTTGTCATGGACTTAAATTGCCTTGCTTCAGCTTCTTATCGGGCTGCTGGTATCCAACCGGAAGTTTAGGGGCGATTTACCGTCAAATACGTATTTCCACAATAAGAAATAAATCTTGGTCATAATTCGCGTAGTCTTATAAACTTTAACTTAAGTTTATAACCAGAAATAATGCCAACTGACAGTTGTCATAGATTCCAGTTCTTGTTGCAAAGTATAAAGAGAACGAGAAAAGGCATAACTCCCCATTCTTTGTATATTCTTATCATTCCTGGCCATAATTCGTTCACCTTTTACAGAAGTTTGGACGGGAATGATTATGGGTGGCATACTGTTTTGTACAGTTACTATCTTTTACCAATCAACAAACTTTTCGACATACTCAAGTTAAAGCATTTGTGGACGATAAATTCAATATGGCTCTAAAGTTATGGGCATTTGTCTTTAAAAGGTTCAAAAACATTGTGGGGGAAAAAGAAGAAAATGCTGGTTATCCGCATTTTCAACTTTTTATCCACAATGTTTTGTAAAGCTTTTTTTCCTCAGGTCGTTCAAACTCGGGATATTTTGGTAAACGGTTAAACAAGGTCTATTTCCTACTTAAGTAGTCAAAAAGAGTAAAACGGAGTGACTTTAATTCACCAAGTTCCAGACAAATACACGTAAAATACGTTTTGAAGACAACTTTTTGTAACAAAACTTGTTAAAAGAGCAACTGTTTATGGTTTTACCATTGGTTTGAAAATTTATTTTATTCTTTTTCATCCTTTACCAAACGATCACGAGTTTTAACGACCTTGAGGAAGTAGAATTTTGAAAACATAGTGGTAAAAGGAGAAAACGCTAGTAACCAGCATTTTCTCCTCTTCCTACAACATTTTCTTCCCCTTCAAAGAAAACTTTCCTGATATCAGCCATATTTTATTTGTCGTCTGCAAATGGTTTCAACTGGGACAAGTCTAGGATTCTGTCGTCTAGTACAGAGTAAACCATTTAAGGGTTATGACACTAGTTTACACTGTCATAAAGAACGTTTAGTTTATAGTTTAGTAAAGAACACTAACTTCAACATTCATTTAAATACGATCGTGGCGGTAGTTTTATACGTTCCCCTTCTTTTTAAAAAGTACAGTCAGGTTTATCGAGAGAGGTCATAAATAAAACGGTTTACCTATTTTGAAAAATAACCTTTAGGCTGCTAAGCGCGACTCACTGACCTTTTGCGGACAGTGTAGATCAAGATCAGACTGCACAGAATGTGCAGTCTGATCTTTGATCTTCACTTTCCGATTAGGAGATATTTTTCTGCAAAAATACCTTTGAAAAAGCAAAATCTTGGTTTTTACAATCGGCTTGTAAGTTATATTTAATTCATTTAGCAGGATAAGGGTTTAAAATACAGTAAGGTTGATGGAGAGTGGTCATAAACAAAATTTTTTTTTTAGATCTTTTCTTCAATTCTTTTCTATATTTCACTGGAAACATGTGTTTGTGTGTTCGTTTATAAAGCCGTTTACGACATTATTTCAGTTTTATAGTGGCGGCCAGTGCATCTATCCATGCCTTCCGTGAGTTTATTTTTCCGGTACTTCGCATAATATACTTCCAAATCCACTGGCTGCTTTCCAATATTATCATCTTTGAAACAATTATCAGCGATGAGAGAGTGATGAATCATGTCGCAATGACTATGATCAGCCCTCAGAAAGACATTCGCCGAGGGACTCGAACCAGCGGCCGTCTGGTTTCAATTCCTGTACGCTACCCACTGTGCTACCTGGTTCGGTTCACAACAATTTCTATTCTAGATCAGATCACAAAGAACGTGTTCCGACACCGTCGCTGTATCGTCTCTGGTCTTTTAATCGTTGCAACAGGGAGATCTGTGAATGAAGCTCTAAAACAAACTCAATCACTGGCATGCTAATTTTTTCTTTATTTCGCGATTAGCCTACAGAGAGTGTCTCTCAGAGTCTGATCAGCCTGCACAGAATGTACGGGCTGATCTTTGGTCGCCCGTCATCTACACGTATCATGATAAAGAGTTCAAATACCGACATCAACTTTTGTTGGTTTAACCCTTTACACGACAACAAAATTTCAAACTTGTCCTTATTTAAAGCATTGCTGACGACAAAATGTGTGGTTTTAATAATGAATTTTGTCGATGAAAGGATAGAAAACATTGAGGGAAAAGGGAGAAAATGCTGGTTACCAGTATTTTCTCCTTTTCCCACAATGTTTTCAAAACCCTTAATCCTCAAGGCCGTTAAAATTCGGGATTGTTCTGTAAAAGGTTAGGGGTATCGCATTACCTTCTGAAACAAATTCTCAGCAAACATCTTTGAAAGTAAAAGAATAACAGACATAAGATAAGATTCCACACGTTAATAGATGAACCATGCTCTGTGAAAAGGGGAATTAACTCATCTGCAAAAAGTATTGTCAGCCTGCACAGTCCGCCGAGGCTGACCTGAGTCGAAACCTTTAGCTATTGGTCAGTTTTCTGTATATCAAAGAACTAGACTACCTCATGACTCAGCCAGATGTTATACAATTTGGATTTTACGGATCCAAGATTATATGACAACTTGTTTTAAGTACCATGCATCACAGAGATGCATTAAGCCACCTTTTCCCAAAGCATGGTTCATATATTTGAACACATTTTGACAAAATTGTAAATAAACGGTTACGTTTCTCCTATTACCACATTGTTCTTAAATGTGGCTTGCTAAGGGTCAATAAAAATAGAGAAAAAAGTCTTTATGGGGAAAATGAGCAAAAAGGGACAAAGAGCAAAAAATATGCCAGCTCATAATGCCTATATAATATAAGAAAGATGTTATAAACATTCACTGTATAAATATTTAAACTGGACATTGGTCACTAAATAAATCCGGTCACTGCGGACATTACGGACCGGTGAAGGGGTGTATTAAACTGTATATCTGGGAAGTCTGCGTGTCTTGATAAAAAATTTATCTGCAGTTTTAAGAAACTAAATTTGCACTTGATGCCAAACAGAATATTGACCAAAAATAACCCGAATAATATCGAAAACGAAACAAAACAGACGCCTTTTTTTTTTGTCGGCGAAGCTTAATGTGCTGACTTTTTACTACTTTTTGGTACTGATAACAAATGAATAAGTAGAAATTTGTGATTGGTCAGAAATGGAGACATGCTTATTCTAAGGGGCCCTGTTTATTTACGCCGTCTATCTTTTTCAAGTCTGTCTTTGTGTCTGTCCGACTTGGATGTCAAAAAAAGCCCACCACACTGTGGGTCCGTATTGACCAACCAATTTCTTTGTCTTCGACAACAGTTTTTTTTATAAATTTGCAAGTAGCCTAACATAATTTCTCATTGACTGAACCATATGATTTAGCCAATCAGAAGTTGCGTTACTCTCTAAATCAAGAATAAGAAAGTGAATGAAAGAAAGAATGGTAAGTGAATACAAACCCTGTCCTTCATCAGAGGAAAGTGGGAAAATAAAGCGTCGGCAAAAATGTTGACAGTAGCCATTAGTGTATAGGTGATGGTATTTGATTTGACCCAAATGGGTCAAAAGGAACGTTCCAGTTCAGCCCTTAGGCTGCTAAGCGAGATACTAAGCGCTTTTGCGAACAGTGTAGATCAAGATCAGACTGCACGTTCTGTGCAGTCTGATCTTTGATCCACACTGTCCGATACGGTTGGATATTTATCGATGAAAAGAACTTTATAATTACTATGATTGGGTTTTCAATATCTGTTTAAGAATTTCCTTTTAACTTTGAATATATCGCGATTTAAACGCTAGTGAAAATTGAAAGTCACGCTGACTCCAATGGACATTCATTAACAGGGCTGAAACGGTCGGTTTTTATTGCTTACCATTTAGCTACCGCGTGAAAATCAATTCATTTGAAAAACCGTTTATTAGCTTTTACCGGCATATTTGATTTTTATTTGAATTCCTAACATCTTTTTACAAAATAAAATTTTCGATTTAATCAATTAAAGAAAGGGCGTTACACTCGACTGTGAAAATGATACTCGTCAGTTAGCTAATGTGTGGCCGCGCACTGACGAAGCTATTTCATTAAAAAAAAAAGTACAAATAAAGCACGCTTAAATTATGGTGTTCTAGAAGATAACAGAAAAACATTTTGTAAACCCGGTTTCCTGTACATGCGGACGGAAGCAAAGCATAATGGCCTGCAACACACAAAAAGGGGCATTCGGACATTTGCGTAAAGTGTCGTCTCGGATCAGCCTGCGCAGTCCGCGCAGGCAAATCCGAAACGACACTTTCCATTTTTATGTAGTTTTCTGTTTTGCGCAAGTCTACTGTAACACAAAATCTAAATTAGTCGTAAAGTGCCGTCGCGGATTAGCCTGCGCGGACTGCGCAGGCTGATCCGAGACAACACTTTACGCAGATGTCCGAATGCCCCTTTTCGCGTGTTGCAAGCCAATTATAATCCTTAAGCACAAGTCTAGAGCCATGCCCTGGTAAAACGGGGCTTGATGCATCTCCTAGATGCATTATATCAAGCAAGTCATGTGCAGTGTCTGTGGTTGTGAGGCAGAGCGTCGGCTTCGAAACCTAAAGATCCGAGTGTCAACTTTGGGATTTTTCATTGGTCCACAAATTCGGTGCAAGTACTGGTGCAGTTCTCAGGAAGCAGAATCGAGAGAGATTAGTATAAGTTGTAAGAAATTGTTTCTCGATCGATGTAAAGTAAATAGTTTAAACTAAACTAAGCAAGTCATCACATATAATGTATCCATGAAATCCGTAGTATTTAACAACCAACTGAACCCTGAGGTAGAATGGTCATTTGGCATGCAGAAAATTGACCAAAAGCAAATTGTATTGACAAAGATAAGTCCGCACGAACTGCGCAGCTAAAATAGGTCGCTACTTTTTGCAAATACATTAAACTCCCCTTTTCACAGAGCATTACTCGATTGTACATGTTTGATTGAATGAACAGAAATTGATAATTTTTGCTTATTTTCGACCGCCGCGTGTATTAAAAAATATATATATACTGAACCAAAAAAGAAACTTCCCCTGTGTTTAAGTGCAGATATACACAAATATGAAAATCAGGATTAAACTAGATTTATATGCATTGAAAGAGTATTTTATTGCGACTTTGTGTGAAAAAAATTATTGCTGAGGGTTTATCCAAAAGTAGTGAAATGGTAGTTAAAATGCGGAAGGGGTCGCTCACCAAAATCACAAATTAATACCGGGTATGACCACCTTCAGCATGAAGGACTGCCTGGCATCGTTGGCGCATAGAACGGATAAGTGTATTGATTTCGGCTTGTGGAATGTTGTTCCATTCCTGAATTAAGGCTTGTCTTAGCTGAATGACGTTTGACGGTGGAATAGGGCGACGTCTAACACGCTGGTCCAAATTATCCCAAAGGTGTTCAATGGGATTCAGATCAGGGCTTTTGGCAGGCCAGTCATTAATACATGCAATGTTATTCGCCCTGACGAAATTCACATTGTCCCTAGCTGTATGGCTTGTGGCATTATCATGCTGAAAAAGAGTGATATTGGCATTATTTTGAAACAGTGGGATAACGTGCCTCGCAAGAATTTCATCTCGGTAGCGTTGGGCATTTAAATTCCCTTCGATAACGACGAGATTAGTGCGAAAGCCATGTGCAATGCCCGCCCAGACCAAGACAGAACCCCCACCCCCAAAACGATCTCGTTCAAGTACGCAATAGTCGGCATAACGTTCATTTCTCCTACGGTATACTCGAACCCTGCCATCACCTCGATGAATGGAAAACCTCGACTCGTCAGAGAAAAGAACGCTATTCCATTGTTGTCTAAGCCAGCGTTGGTGTGTACGTGCCCAATTAACACGATTTACGCGGTGACGTCGCGTCAAAACACAACCAACGTATGGACGACGTGCACGTAGCCCACCCTCGCGCAAGCGATTGCGCACAGTTTGGGCAGATATACGGTTGTTATGTGTACCAGGGGTGTTAGCAGCAGTGGCTGTGGCAGTTTGGAAGCGATTGCGCAGGTGGGTGTTCCGAATATAGCGGTCTTGGCCGCGCGTCGTGACGCGAGGACGTCCACTACGTGGTAGATCTTCTGTACGCCCTGTTGCTTGAAAACGTTGCCTAAGGTGTCGAATAGCACGAGTAGAACATCCAATATTCATAGCAACAGCATTCATCGTCATACCAGCATTAAGCATGCCAATGGCACGTTCGCGTAAATTTTGCGGAATTCTAGGCATATCAAATATAAAGAAAACTAAAAAGAATTTATTTTTTTCAACGTCTTTTTCTTATTGACATGAAAGTCTATAAAATTAGACTGAAAGGTTTAAAAAAAATATACACGAATTATACTGGTCCGTGCATGCATGTGAAAATCGCTTTCAGCGAGTTTCTTCTGCAAAATGCTTTCAATCGAGTTAAAATTTGTTTTATCGGACACATAATCGTTCGCCCGAATATAAGTAGGTCATCTGACATTTTGATTTTTTTTAATAACATTGCATTTGCACTTAAACACAGGGGAAGTTTCTTTTTTGGTTCAGTATATATCTAATTATTCTAATGAATATTTGTAAATCTCTTTCAAAGGGAGATGAAAATGCGGGTTACAACTATTTTCTCTTGTTCACACGATGTTTTCAAAAGCCTTCTTTTTCAGGGTCATCGAAATTAGAGCAAAAGCTTCACCTTTTTCCTCCGAAAACAAATTAGCAGCAGATCGCTGTAAATGTACTATCGTAAAATATGGATAATCAATATGAGAAATGGTTTAAAATAATTATGTCCATCGGTGAAAACCGTTATTCCAGCAAAGGGAGTTTTTATAGTTACGAGCCGCAATATTTTTCCTTAAAAAGTGTTTTTTGCTAGACGAAAATGCCGTCCTCAGGAGTTTTTTACTTATAAAACTAAAATTCAATACCATGTGTCATATAAATATATCTATTTGAGCCGTACTGTGTGAATAGGGGGCTTAATGCGTCTGCGAAAAGTATCGATCCAGGTCAGCCTGCGCAGTCCGCGCAGGCTGACCTGGTCCGAAAATTTTCGCTATTGGTCAATTTTCTGTGTCAAAACACCAGTCTATCTCATGTTAAAGTCGGTTGTTTAAAAATGTGGCTTTTATGGATCCATAATTATGCGATGGCTAGGGCTGGTAATATGTATCATGGAGACACATTAAGCCCCCTTTTGCCAGAACATGTCTCATTCCATTTTTGTTTTCCTTGCACAGAAACAAAAGCATGATTGTGTACTTCCAGTGCTTTGATAGTATAAAGACTTTCCCTACCTCCCTCCTTAAAAAAAAGAGGCGACAATCACAATGTACTTTATAGTCACATTGAAACTCAATTTTCTGTAGGGTAAAAAAATGCATATATTAGATGAAATCTAAACGTGTCACATCGTGACACCAAAATTTGCTGACTTTTAACGGAGACTATCAAAAGATATAAGATTTTTTTTTTAAATATAAAAAAGAGCCTACTTTTTTTCCCTTTATTGGCTGACCAAATATCCCAGGAATGTGATTGGAGGCTTTCCCTGACATATACTATATCAAATTTTGTTTTCCCTCTGTCAGATGTCGGGCGTCAGATCCCGCGAAATAAACGAATCAAATTATATAGGGCGCGATCGTGACTGCCGTCTGCTGTCAATCAGCCGAGCTCTTTTTTTTCTTCATTTCAATCATTTATAGGTTAACCCGTCACCCCACAGGCTTCGGATATAACTCTAACTGGTACAGGTGACATATATAATTGTATGAAACTTGGAATGCCACTCTCCCCCTTGCCATATATAGGGAGGTGGGAAAAGGCTGTTTCGGCCCTGCCAGTATTTGAACTATTTTTCATTTTCTTCCACATCCAAAAAAGCCCTCTTTTGCGCGTGAAATCATTTTTAGCTCTACTGGCCGAAGGCCAGCGAGCTATTGTCATGGCGTTGTGTCCGTCGTGCGTCCGTCCGTCCGTCCGTTCGTCCGTTCGTGCGTCCGTAAACTTTTTCTTTAAAAAACTTCTCCTCAGAAACTATTCACTGGATTTTTACCAAATTTCACAGGAATGTTCCTTTGGTGGTCCTCTTTCAAATTCCTTCAAATAATTGTGTTCCATGAAGAATTCTGGTTGCCATGGCAACCAAAGTAAAAAACCTTTAAAAATCTTCTCCTCCCAAACCGCTATTTGGATAGCATTATTATTTTGCAGGAATGTTCCTTAGATACAGGTTTACAGAATTCCTTAAAAAAAAAAAAATCTGTCAAAAAACATGGCTTTTATGGGAGACTCATTTTCCTTTTATGGTATAAAGTAAAATCTTTGAAAAATTTCTTCTCTAAAACTATTCATTGGATTTCATTGTTGTTTTGCAGGTAAGTTCCTATGGTGGTTGTCTACCAAATTGTTTCTTCAGTGAGCTAAAATGCAGGATTGAATGATAATTGTTAAAAACTTCCTTTCGCCATTATAGAAATATCAGGCCTGTGGAGCGATACAGGCGCTCAAGCGCCTCTAGTTTTTTAAGCTTTTACAAGACCATCCCTAGTTTTAACGACATTTAGAAAGAATGCTTAAACCATTTTGGAAAACGGAGAAAATGTAGGTTACTAGCATTTTCTCCTTTTTTTCCACCATGTTTTCAAGCGAGCTTTGTCAGGGTCCTTAAAACTTGGGACTATGTGGCAAATGGTTAAATGTATATGAGCCATGCTCTGTGAAAAGGGGGCTTAATCCATCTCCGTGATCCATGGTATTAGGCAAGCCATCACATATGTACGGATCTATAATAGCCACCTTTTTAAACAACCTACTTAAATCTGAGGTAAAGTTGTCCTTGGACATGCAGAAAATTGACCTATAGCGAAAGTTTCTGCCCAGGTCAGCCTGCGCGGACTGCGCAGGCTGACCTGGGTTGATACTTTTCGCAGATGCATTAAACCCCTTTTTCACAGAGCATGGCTCATATGTTTTCCCTGGCTCCAGATTTAAAAAGTTTATATTTGCATGGTCATTAAATTAGGTAAAAATAGTCCAAGGTAAAAACTGGGACTAAGAGAAAAGTGCAAATAAAAGTGAAAGGATGGTTTGATTTCATGGTATAAATCCTGTGACCTCTTGAAATAATTCTGCCGCCTATGATTTGAAAACATCTTTGTAAAACATAAATAATCAGCATAATGTAATCTGTAAAAGAATATTCTGGCAAAATGAGAAACTGCTTCAAACAAGAAATTTCTCCAAAAGCCATGTGGAAACAAGTCATCTAATTCAAGAAAATTAGAAAAAAAAGTCTGCATAGAAGAAATATCTTGATACTTTTGTTTACGAATACATTTATTTTAGTCATATCACATCAACAGTACATCTATACACCTTTCCTGGGTCATCAACCAGTGCTAACCAAATGCCTTGCTCAAGGACACTTCTGGCTCCTACAGGAATCAAACTCAAGACATTAAGGTAATAAATCCATCCACTTAAACGGTTTGGCAATTGAGTACCCCATCTTTGGATTTCAAGTGACCTTATTCAAAATTAGTTGACCCAAAATTAGCTGACCCATATATCTCTGTAAGATACTTGAGTTGAGATTTCATCTAGACCAAAATGGGCGAATAATTTATTTCTGTCACTTTTTTTTTTTAATGTAGACCAGATCATAGTCTACCCTTTACTAAGCAATTCCATGTTCAAACAACCCTGAGGAAAAAGGTTTTTGAAGTTATGTTGGAAATGGAGAAAATCCTGATACTATTTTGCACCGTCATAGACACGATTTTTCCATCAAAATGCTTGAATTATAATCTGTAAATGTAAATCATCACAAATTAAAATTCTTATTACAAATTTATTGTATTGTGTTACAGTGACTGTTAGTCAATAGTGCAGCCGCAGCTTTGAATGTAAATTACCACATATTAAAATTTTTAAACATTTTTGTATCATGTTATCCTGACTTCTTGTCAACAGTGCATTTGTTAAAGCTTACATGAGCAATAAGAACAGTTGCCACACTGTATCCCAGGAATATCAATCATTCATATATAAAGAAAACAAATCTGTATAATGTATTCAACCTATAACCCTTTAACTCTTTACCAAACAACAAAATTCTAGACTAATCCAAATTGAAAGCATTTGCAGACGACAAAATAAACGGGAATCAAAAATAGAAATCTGATTTGGTAAGGGGAGAAAACATTGTGGGAAAGGGAGAAAATGCTGGTTACCAGCATTTTCTCCTTATCCCACAATGTTTTCAAAAGCTTTCTTTCTCAGGGTCGTTAAAAGTCTGGATTGTGTGGTAAAGGGTTAACACACAATCCTGAGTATTAGGGACCCAGAGACAAAAGAAAGAGGAAACACTGGAAAACATCATGGGAAAAAGAAGAAAATACTTGTATTCTTCTTTTCCTACAAAGTGTTATATCTTTGCAAAGACAAATCTGATCATTTGAGCCATAATCTGTCATCTGCAAATTTTTTTCAATTTGGATGAGTCTAGCATTTTTGATTGTTTGGTAAAGAGTTAAATCTTTTGTAACTACTTATGCAGATGTATTTTTTTCATGCCTGCGGGAAAGCTTTGAAAAATAGCGTGGAACTAATAGTATTTTCCAAAATGTTTCCAATACACATTAAAAAAATAGTTTCCCTTCTTTCAGATATCTATCCTTTGTGTCACTTTAAATAGTGTTTGCTAACAACCCTGAAGAAAACAGCTTTTGAAAACATTGTGGAAAAAAGGAAAAATGCTGGCAACCAGCATTTTTTTTCCTTTTCGCACAATATTTTCCATCATTTCAAAGACAAAAATCGTTTGGGCCACATTTAACTCATTGTCTGTAAATGCTTGTACAATTCCACTGAGTCCAAAATTTTGTTGTTTGTTGAAGAATTAAATTATCCTGTACAGTGGTAAAGTAAAGGGTTAAGCATGCTAAAGTTTAACTCTACCAAACGACAAATTTTCAGACTGGTCCAAATTCAGAGCATTTGCAGACAACATAATAAATTTAGCTGAAATGATGGTAATTGTCAGTGAAAGTGTAGAAAACCTTGGGGGGGGGGGAAAGGAGAAAATTATGGTTACCAGCATTTTCTCCTTTCCCCACAAGGTTTTCAAAAGGCTCCTTCTACAGGGTCTTTAAAACCAGGGATTGTTTGGTAAAGGGTTAATTCTTTACACAATGACGGAAGAAAACCTTTTAGACCTGTCCTTGTTGATAGTGTAGGGTTTCCCTTGTTTCTCTGAATTTGGATCCCCAAATTTTCTAGATGTCCCCTAAAATTTAACATTTTCCTTTAACTCTTTACCAAACGACAAAATTTGAGACTTGTCCAAATTGAAAGCACTTGCAGACGACAAAATAAACGTGACTCAAAAATTGAAATTTGTTTCCAGCAGGGTAGAAAACATTGTGGGAAAAGGAGAAAATGCTGGTTACCAGCATTTTCTCCTTTTCCCACAATGTTTTCGAAAGGCTTCTATCTCAGGGTCGTATAAACCAGGGATTGTATGGTAAAGGGATATTCTATTTGATGGGGGTAAGATGGCCTGTAAGCCTATGAGAATGTCCAGGATAAAAACCCTGAAACTGCAAGATATAGTTTACATCATGACATTTATTTCTTCAAGCCTGGAAAGCACTTTGGGAATAGGAGAATATGCTGGTTGCAAGCATGTTTTCCTTTTCCAACAGTGTTTCCAAAAGACTTCTTCCTGGCAGTTGTTTAAAACTGGGATTAGAAATTTTGTTTTTAAAATCGGAATACAATGGTTTCTTGCACACTCGTATTATACAGGTTTTTACTCATATAAGAAAATTGTTCTGATAACAGTAATTCCTGAAGTCAACTTTGGGGCACAATTTTGTGAATTTCATGTATTTTTTATAACTATTTTAAATCTTATTACAATCATATTAGTGTGGCAGCCAGTGCACCTCTCCACGCTTTCCTTGAGTTTCTTTTAACATTACTTCGCACAGTGATCTTTCCAAGCCACTGGCTGCTTTCCCCATGAACATCCTTGATACAATTTTCAGTGGTAAGAGAGGAATGACCGTCAATGATATTCTTGGGACAAATTTTTGCTGAACTGGAAATCAAACCAGTAGACATAATTTTCAGAATCTATCCTAGAGATGGCAGAAAACATTGTGGGAAAAATGAATACTAGTATGTTGGTTACCAGTATATTCTCCTATTCCTACAATATTTTCTAATGCTGTCTTCCTCTTGGTAGGTAACACATGGAATAGTCTAGTAAGGGCTCAACACAATAGTCTAGTTACCTTCCCTGAGAAAATGGCAAGCAATGAACATCATGCCTGCATATCTAGAATCTAATCAGCTTTGTCTGGCATGAAAGATGTAAAGATAATTCAACTGTTGAATTATAATATTTTTTGACAAATCTGTATAACAATCTCAAGTTATCTGCCCTTAAACAAGTTCAGTGAGCCATGCATATCATGCCTGCATGTTTAGAATCTAGTCTGTATCATTGTCAGACATGGAAGGTGTGAAGATGATTCAACAGTCTAAATACCTGTGGTTTTAATATTTTGGCATATTTATCACTTTGAATTATAGTTATTATGTCCTCAAAAGATCTTTACAGTTGCCCGGGGCAACATGCTTTTTAAAATCACATGTGTACATGTTCCTTTAACCCTTTACCAAACATCCTTTTTTACCCTTTCCCAAACAACAAAGTGTTCTCTCTTCCAAGTTGATAGTAATGCCGACAATGAATCCGAAATTGGTACAAATGAGCTATATAGTTCACTGATAGGGTAGAAAAAATTGTAGGAAAGGGAAATAGTGCTGGCAACCAGCATTTTCTCCAAATATTTCTTAAAATCTTCCTTTGGGTTGTGAAAGTGTGAAATTGTGTGGTAAAGAGTAAATGGCACTAAGCAAGAAGGCTTTTGAAAAATTTGTGAAACGTTATTTTTTACGGGAGTCCTGTGTAGCTCAGTGGTAAAGTGTACGACTCATGACCTGGAGGCCCCAGGTTTGAGCCTCACTGGCTCCACTGGGCCTTTCACAGGAGTGCCCTTGGGTAAGACACTTCAGAGCCCCAGCCCAGTGCTAGTGAAACCCAGGAAATACATGAATATGTGAGCTGTTGCCGTGATATGACTGAAATAATGTTGAAAGCAGTGTAAAACACCATTCAAACAAATGTATTTTCTACAATTCAACTGTACTACAGTGGGGTTCTGTACTGCCATGCCAAAGGATGCTCTTATTTGTATAGAGCATAATCGATTGGGACAAGACAAATAGGTCCTTTTCTTGACAACAACTAGACCATGGATGACCCTCTGGCGGTGTCATGACAAAGCTGAAACGGAGGAGGTTTTATTTGATAAATTGTTATTCTTTAACCATTTAAGTGTTGAATCCTGATTTAGTCACTTTTGCGGACAGTATCAATCAAGATCAGATTGCGCACATCATGCATTCTTGTTCTGAATCTATACACTGTCGAACACAGCCTTGAAAATGCCATATCTGTATCTTTTGTTCTGAATGTGCATTTAATTGATTGATTGTATAGTGTTAAACACCATTTTCAACATCATTTCAGTAATATTTCAGCAGCCAGTGCATCTAGCAATGCTTTCATAGAATTTCTTTTGCCAGTACTTTGCACAATATTATAATATTCCTCCCAAGCCATTGGCTACTCTCTCACGTAATTGTTGTCAAGACAATGATCAGCAGTGAGAAAGGAACAAATTATGTAGCAATGACTGTCATCAGTCCTCAGAAAGAAGGTTCATATTTGTTAATTATTCTTAAGAACATTCTTAATCTTCTCCAGAGTTTTCTTAATTTGAAAGTAACGCTACTTCTGACTGGCTAAACTATTTGGTTCAGCCAATCAGAAGTTATGTTACTTTCGAAATATAGAGTAAGACTTAGAATACAGATTCTGGCCACAGGTCCTGTACTTCCATCTGTGCTAACAAGCTCAGCACTCAATTCGTTAAGCATTTTCAGAATTGAATCTTTACCAGACAACAAAATTTTAGAAAAGCATTTGAAGGCAACAAAGTAAATGGAGCGGAAATGATGATGTTTGTCTTTTAAAAGGCAGAAGACATTTGGGGTAATGGACAAAATTCTGGTTATCTGCATTTTCTTTTTTCCCCACAATGTTTTGAAGCCGTCACTCTTTCAACACCAAATTGTTTGGTAAAAAATTAACAAGAAACAAACAGAAAAGTATTATATAAATAAAGTGACAGGTGGATAAGTCTGTTACTGGTCCACTGGACAAAATTATTACAGGTCTCTGAACAAACACCCCCAAAGGTACACAAGCAAGGTCAGCGTGCATGTACCATGTACTCAAACAGGGTCAATTGAGATATATTTATGCATAAATGACCTCCAAGTTACGAGTTTTACACTTAACCACTGAGCCACGCCATCATAGTGTATACTATGTACTCAATGATCCATGCCTTCCAGAAAGTTTCTTTGTCCAATACTTTTGCACAAAATTCATGTCAAACCACTGGCTACTTCACCAAGACAGTGTTCAGCAGTGTGAATGGACTGAATCCGATATCAATCCATGGAAAGAAGTTGGCTGAGCTATGGAATAAAACCATCAGCCTGTGGATTTCAAGCCCTGTATTTTTAACTACTGAGCTACCACGCTCTGCTACTCTGTATGGACATTACAGACTTCATATATAGAGAAAATAGTGAAAGGTCAAAGATGCCCTTTGTTTCTTTACTATGAATATCTTTCTTACTAGCAACTTTCAACAAAAATTTTTACTAGATCTAGTCCAACTTGGAACCATTTTCAGATGACAATTGTGGTGCAAATGATGAGGTCTGTCTTAAAATGGTAGGAACATTGTGGGAAAAGATGAAAATGCTGGTTACCATCATTTTCTACTTTTCCCCCAGATGTTTTCAAAAGCCTTACTTCCTTGGGGTCCTAAAAATGGCTGAGCATTTCATAAAGGTATACCAGTATATCAGTTTCAATTCTAGGTGTAAAGTGATTCTAAATTCCCAGTTGCACCCCGGTTAGGTAAACAATGACATTTAGACTTTAAAGAAAAATTCCACTGGGGTAACAAGGATGACCAGGACATTCACTAAGGCACATGTAAACAGTTTGCTTTGAATTGGCCATGTGAAAATTAGAAATAGCTGAGTAAGGTAGGTTTTTAATGCAATTTTTATAGGAAGAGTAGTTATTACACTCATGAATTGTGTTAGATTAAGGAAAAGAAGCATTTGGTTTGTCTGTGAAACAGGAGGTCATGACCGTTCCTTCTTTGTTCTATAGTTTTGACCCCAAATGTGAAGGTGAGGGGTCATGGAGCTAGCAGCTGTTTTTAGCCGTGAAAACAAGGGTAGGGTCAGGGCACGAAAGATTGCGAAAAAACGGCATGGTAACATGCTAGTTTGGATTTCATCTCCAGATTATGTGTTGTTTTGAGTTTCAATTTAGCTAGGCATTTTCAGGCTAGCTTCCTGGGTTTGCATTTTGTGAATTTTGGAATATAGGCTAAAATGGCATATTTTGTCAGTTTTTTTCCAACCATGCCACTCGCCTATATTGATCATTAATATCACTATTTCACAAGTTGAACATGATTTATTGATAAAATCTAAAGAATTGGGATTGTGCTGTTGCATTTAAGTGCTCCTTATAATTTCAGGCTGATGCTACCTAACATCCTTGAAGGTAAATAAGCATGGTCAAGGTCATGGTGTAAACCATAGACTCAACCTCGGTCCATGACAAAAGTTGATTGATTAATTTTATGGTGTTTAACACCATTTTCAACATTATTTCAGCTGCCAGTGCACTTATCCATGCTTTCCTGGAGTTTAATTTACCAGTACTCCGCACAATATTCTTTCCGATCCACTGGCTGCTTTCCCACATAGCCATCGTCCAAACAATGATGAGCGGTGCGAGAGGAATGAATCCTGTCGCAATGACTATAATCAATCCTCGGAAAGAAATTGGCCGCGCTGGGGATCGAACCAGCAACCCCCCTGGTCTCAAGTCCTGTATGCTACCAACTGAGCTACTGGGGGCTCAGCCATGACAAAAGTAATGTTGATAATGACATGAACTCTTTAACAGACAACAAAATTTGGGATTCCTACATATTGAAAGTATTTGAAATCAGACAACATTAACTGTTGCTCATTTGACGGCATTCTGTCTCGAAATGGGTAGAAAACATTGTGGGAAAACATGAAAATGTAACCAGCATTTCTCCTTTGCCCACAGGTGTTTAAAAGCTTCTTCATGATTGTTACCACATGGAATAGTTCGGAAAAGGGTTAAGAATTGAAATGTTAACCCCTAGGCTACTAAGCATGACAGGCTGACCTTTTGTGGACAGGGTAGATCAAGATCAGACTGCACAGAATGTGCAGTCTGATCTTTGATCTACACTGTCCAATTAGGACATAACCCCCCCCCCACACACACACACCTTTAAAATAGCAAAATTTGGGTTTTTACTATCGGCTTAAAATTTTCATTTTACTTATTTAGCAGGATAAGTGTTAAGAGCTGATGGGGTGATAATGCATATTTTACTGATCACTGACAAACATCCTTGAAGGTAAATAAGCAATCGCTTACTTGGTACAACATAAACTCTACAGAGGTCAAGAAAAAACAGAATGACATTCGGAATCCAAATCTTACAGTTGGATTTATGGGGTGACAATAAAATTATGCTTATCACTAACACCCCCAAAGGTAAATATGCAAGGTCAGGACATACTTAGACCATGTGCTGAAACACCCAGCTTGGGCATGAACCTAATAAAGTTATGCAAACAATGACAGTTAAAATAATTTTTTTTATATTGAGACTAATGGTATGATAATGAATATTATGCTGATCACAAACATCCCCAAAGGTAAATGGGTCAAGAAGAGGAATGCAACGACATGCAGAATCCGAATGTTACAGTTGGGTTCATGGGGGAATGATATAATTATGCAGATCACTGACTAAAATGCCCAAAGGTAAATATGCAAGGTCAAGGCAAAGACCTTTGGTTCAACCGCCCAACTGAGGTAAATGACTGAAATAAAAAATTATGCAAACATTGACAATCAGATTCAAAGTATTACAATTAGGCTGATGGATTGATAATGAACATTATGCTGATCACTTTGTAATATCCCCCAAGGTATATGTATAAGGTCAGTTGGTAGGCCATGGACTTGGCCACAGTTCCACCACAAAATGTTGAGCAAACAATGACATTAAGATTTGAAATGTCAATAAAAGTGATGATGAATATTATTGAAATATTATATAATGAATATTATATCACTGCAAAACAGTCCCCAAGGTAAATAAACAAGGTCAGCTGGTAGACCATGTGCTCAACCTGGGTCCATGACAAACAAAAAGTTATGCAAACAATGACAGGTAGACGCAGAATGTTATCATTAGGCCAATGGGGTGATCATAATGTTTATGTTGTTTCATAATTTTAATCCAGTATGGCTGAAACAGATAAAAATATTAAGTCACGCAAATATAATAGCTTGATGTGATTTCAAGGATATGTTTGAACAAGACTTGCCTAAAAATAACGGGCCAGCAGATCCAAGATCAGACTGCACATTCCATGCCTTTTAAAGGCGAATTCCATAATTTGATAAACACTCAATTTTTCATTTGAATTGTATGACATATTTTCAGTAGCCACTTTGATTACAACATCTTCCAAAATAAATATTAAACATGAATTTAATGCTGTATTAGACAACATTTAAAACTAATTGATTTTGAAAGTATCTACAGAAATGTAGTTTTATTGTAGCACAAAAGATGGGATTTGTCTTTGGTAAGGTAGAAAACATTCTGGGAAAAAGAGAAAATACTGGTTACCAGCATTTTCTCCTGTTTCCAAAATGTTTTCATAAGTCTCTTTTCCGTGGAAATTGTAAAAACATTGGATCCATTGCCAAAGCTTTAATCCTTTTTCACATAATCCTGAGTTTTAACAAACCAGAGAAGGAAAACTTTTTGAATATGGAAAGAGGAGAAAATGGTGGTAGCCATAATGTTCTCTTGTTCCAACAATGCTATCCAACCTTTCAGAGACGAATCCAAAAGTTTGCGCTACATTTGTCATGTGCAAAATGCTTGAAATCGATCAAGATAAGTCTAAAAAGTGTTGTCTGGTAAAGATTTAAGGTTAAAAAAAAAAAATTCCACTAGATCTTTTATGCTTAGATTGTATCATACCCGGTGGTCTAGGATCTGATAGCAGTTAATTGATTGATTGGTGTTGTACTCTGCTTTCAACATTATTTCGCCAAGCTCCAGTAGCTCAGTCCGTAGTGTCCAGCACTTGAGAACAGGGGCTCATGAGTTTGATCCCTGGCTCAGCCAATTTCTTTCAGAGGATTGATGATAGTCAATGCCACAGGATTCATTCCTTTCCCACTGCTGACCATGGTCTCGACGATGGTTATTTGGGAAAGCAGCCAGTGGCTTGGAAAGAAAATTATGTGGAGTACTGGTAAAGGAGACTCCAGGAAAGCATGGATAGGTGCACTGGCCGCCGCGATATAACTGAAATAATGTTGAACACCATACAATCAATCAATCAACATCATTTCAGTCATATCACATAAACAGCTCACATATTCATAACTGTCCTGGTTTTCATCAGTATTTAGGTAGGGGTCTGAAGTGTCCTGTCCAAGGACACTCTCTCCTGAAGCCTCAAGGTTACAAGTTCTACACTTTACCACTGAGCCAAACAGGACCCCTGGATCAGATGGTGGATGGCGCAGATTTGTTATCTGTTCATGATCTACATCAGCTTAACCCTTTACCACATAATACCGAATTTTAACGACTCTACAGAGGAAGCCTTTTGAAAACATTGTGGGAAAAGGAGAAAATGCTGTTAACCAGCATTTTCTCCTTTTCCCACAATGTTTTCTACTCTTCCAAATTCAAGTTTTAATTTTTGAGTCATGTTTATTATGTTGTCTGCAAATGCTTTCAATTTGGACCAGTCTAAGATTTTGTTGTTTGATAAAGAGTTAAGCTCTATACCAAACCTGTGTTTGAATATCCTTGGGGAAGAAGGCCTTCGATAACGTTAGGGAAAGAGAAAATGCAGGTAACCAGTATTTTCTCCTTTCCCAACAATGTTTTTTACTCTTTCAAAGACTAATCAAACTGTTTGAGTCAATCTAATTTGTTGCCTACAAATACTTTCAATATGGATGAGTCTAAAATTTTGTCTGGTTAAAGATAAAAAGCCACTTGTCACTAATGGAGGTAGAATGGTTAACTCTTTACCAGACGACAAGATCTTAGGCTCATCCATATTGAAAACTTTTGTATAAATTATTATGGCAAGTATTGCTCAAATGGTGACATGGTTCTGAATGAGTAGAAAATATTATAGGAAAAAGAGAAAATGCTGGCAATGACTATTTCTTCCTTTTCTCATAAAGTTTTCAAAATCATCTTCCTCCGGGTTCTTCACAAGAGTGCTGTGTGTGGGTGGTATTGCTCTGCTGAAGTTGCTTTTTCTGATAAAATTCAGTCAAACAAGGGCCATCACTGTGTCAAAATATTTCGGCATTACATGCTCCTGTTGTGTGGATTCCTCTTTTGATAGTTAACAACAAGCCAAAGTGTAACCCTTTACCACACAATGCCGACTTTTAACAACCCTGAGAAAAAAGCCTTTTAAAAACGTTGTGGGAAAAAGAGAAAATGCTGGTAACCAGAATTTCCTCCTTTTCCCACAATGTTTTCTACTCCATTGAAGAATAATTACACAATTTGAGGCACACTGTAAGATGCAAATGCTTTGAATTTTGACAAGGCTCAAATTACGTTGTCTGGTAAAGGGTAAAAGTAAATGTTTTTGTTTATAATAGAGATAGGAGAAAATGTCGAACTGTTTGCATGGTGACAGCAGGGCTTTGACAGGAACTCTTGTTTTCTTTGAAAAACAAGAGCTAAAACTGATATAAAAACTGATATAAAATTTCTTTATATGAAATCATGTTCTCAGTGGATTTAAGATAACTCTAGAAAATATTTAATTTTTTTTGACAAGCAAATTTTAATTTTTTAAAGAAGCAAGAAGGAAAAAAATACAACTCAATAAATAAATTAAAGCAGTTTAACTGCAAAGTATATTGTATACTTCATATACAAAACATAATATGTGCAATTTGAATAGATCAAAATATAGAGATTTTTTCACCATTTTCTGCTATTATTGCAAGCAATATCTGCCTAACCCTTTTTTGTTAATTCTCCAGTTTTAATGAACATGAGAAAGAAAGCTTTTGAAAACATTGTCAGAAAGGAGAAAATGCTGGTAACCAGTATTTCCCTCTTTTCCCACAATGCATTTTTATTGGCAGGTAAAGAGTTAAATAATTTGTTTTCCTGTGGTGTACTGTTGTGCATAAACAAAGAAAACACTCCGGCAGGAAGAGATGTTTATTTTTTGGAAAAGTTGTTAGATTTGAGCAACTTCTCCTTCTGCAACAATGCTTTCCAAAAAGGCCTCTGCTGCAGATTTTTGAATTGGTGTCTTGAAGGCAGGAAGATTAAGATAACTAGTTTTTCCCACAATGTTTTCTACCCAATGCAAGACAAATTTGACTTTATGAGTGACATTCAACTAATTTGAATTATTTGAACTTGTAAGAGTTTGCATTAATAAATGTATTTGCTTGAATAGACATTACTTGAAAAAAAGTGCAGCATCAGATCTTACTTACGCAAAAGAGAACTGCTGCAGCAATAGTTCCTTTAGGAACAGATTTTTCAAACTGATCACTTGACAAATATGCCCACAAATCCTTTTTATGCATCTAGAAGTTTTATGGGATTTTGATAATCCCAATAGGTCAAACTATTTTTTGGTGCTACACGTATTCATATTAAAATTATTTGAGCTCTTCAGTAAATATTTCCAAAAAATGATCAAAATTACAAAAAAAGTTTCAGTACGTGAAATACTGCCAACAACTTTTTCATGTTTCAGCAGACCTCTTTTGAAAATAAAAAGGCATGAGGAGAAATTGTTCAAAACTGTTCATGATGAGCAAGTTCTTCTTTTGCCACAATATTTTCATTTGTATTCCTGTATAAATTTACATCTCTTATCATTATTTTACAAAGATTTCTTCAAAAGCATCGTCTGCAAACTTATTTGAAGAAGTAATGACTTTACCCTTAACTCTTTACCAAATGACAAAATTTTAGACTAGTCGAAGTTGAAAGCATAAGCAGACGACAAAATAAAAGTGACCGAAAAATTGAAATTTGTTTTGGGAAGGGTAGAAAACATTGGGGGAAAAAGAGAAAATGCTGGTTACCAGCATTTTCTCCTTTTCCCACAATATTTTCAAAAGGTTTCTTCTCAGGGTTGGTAAAAGGATTGTGTGGTAAAGGGTTAAAAAGCTAATCTACATTGTCCACTTTGCCTAAACTGGATATTTTGGACGAAAGCAACCTTGAAATTACTATAATTTTGATCTTATTTCTTGACTGAAAATGTTTGTGTTTATTTGGCGCTCCAAAGGTAAAGATGAAAATAATAGCAGAAAATAAATGTACGCATCATTATTATAGAAGGCCAAGGTAGACTAGATTTTGAACACTCTTGTCATGAGTCTTTAAGGATATCTATAGCTTGTTTGCAGACATTTCTTGCTTCCTCAAAGTCTATCATGTCATCGACTAATGTTGAATGGCTTTCAGTCCTGGAATAACATAGTTCAACTTCTAATGAGCTTCTTGTAGAATTAGAGTCTTCCCGATAATACTTCATTAACTGCAACGACTCATCACTGCTATCGTACGAGAAGTTGAGGATATCAGCAGAGGAATTTGAGCCTGTGCTGCAGGCACTCAGTCTCTTATATGATTCATCTTTGGAATAGTTTTTATTTTTCAAAATACCCTTTCTTCTTGGCACAACTGAATGAGACAAACCAGGACCTTCTTTGGCAAAATCTGTTGCAGTTTGACTGCATTTGTTTTCTTCAACATGAAAAGAAAAAGCACCTTGTTGATCCATTTTGGTATTGCTGTCATTTTGAATTTTCTCTGCACTGTTACACAATGATGGGGATTCTAGGGCAGAATCTCCCTCGCTGACATCCATGCCCATTGACCTTACATTTGAACTCTCCTTCATTATAGGAGAGTTCAGTTCACAACCACTGTCACCTGCACTAAATTTACCTTTCCTTTTGAGAATACCCCTTGCTGGCATTCTCTGTGAGTCAAAAACTTTCTTTGAGCCTAATGTATCAATGATAAAAGTTGCATCTGTTGCTGGTCCTGCAGGTATCTTTTGTTGTGGCGTCACAGATGATTGATTTATACTTGTATCACACTGTTTTCCAGTTGGTGTCTCATTGACAGTGAACACATTGTCTTCTTGCTGTACTTCTAGAGGGTTAGCATTCTCATTCACAACAAGTATGGCATCTTGGGAACTGTTTTCATTGCACTTCGAATCGACTTTGTCAAAAATCTTTGGCTTTTTTAAGATTCCTTTCAGAGGTTTCACAGTCTTTGGCTTAGATCTATTCATTGGTTCCCCATCATCACTCTCTGATGAAGAGGAGAGATTCTGTGTGCAGGGTACTGGCTGTAATACCATGGAAGGTACATATGGTTCCCCATTTGGCATATCTTTGTAACCAAGGTTGACCCACCAATGTGAACAAATGTCCATGATGTTGGCTCTCTTTGCAGGGTTTGCTGTGAGCAAATGTCTGATCAAACCAGCTGCCTCTGTAAGTAAAAATAAAATTTACTTTAGAGACTCATGTGATATGTATCATAAAATAAATACAATAGAGATTTACATTTGACATCAAAAGTCTTTCTTAAATACAGTATCACATTTGATATCAAAATTCATTTTTAAATACGTTAGAGATAATCACACTTGAGATAAAACTATTTTGTTCATTACTTTAGGGACTCGCATTTAATATCAAAATTGTATTGTAGAATTGATACTTTTGTAATTCATCTTTGATATAGAAATTCTATCTTCATATCAATAGTTCTGGGATTCATATTCCGATATAAAAAATCTTATTTTAGACTATAATCAATACTCTAGGGATTCATTTTTGATTCTAAAATTCCTTCTTAAAATTAATGCTTAGGAAATTCCCATTTGTTTCTCTTGATGTTTACCTTAAATGAATACATATACTCACATTTGATATGAAATTTCTATCTTAAATTAGTACTTTACAGATTCACATTTTGATATCACAATTGCATCATTTCAAATTTTTTATCTTAAATCCCTTTTTGGCCATTTAAGGACTAAACAAGACATCCTTGCATTCGCAACCTATTTTTTTTTTTCTTTTAGAAATTTGTATGTTTGCAGGATAAGGATACAATTAATAAATTTGGAGATTCACATTTTGATATCAGAATTGTATCTTAAAATTAACACCTTACAAATTAACATTTGATATCAAAATTCTGTTTAAAATGAAAACTCTAGAAATTCATATTTTGATATCAGAATTATATCATTACAATTTTTTCTACTTCTCTAAAATTTCTTTTTGGACATTTAAGACTTTCACAGCACATTCTTGCTCCGGCAACTATTTTTTTTAGAAATTTGTTTGTTTATATGATAAGGTTACATTAACCCTTTACCACCCAATCCCAAGTTTTAAGAAGGAACGCCTTGGAAAACATTGTGGGAAAAGGAGAAAGTGCTGGTTACCAGCATTTTCTCCTTTTTCCACAATGTTTTCTATCATTCTAGAAACAAATCTCAAATTTTGAGACATTTATTTTGTTGTCTGCATATGCTTTCAATTTGGGCAAGTCTAAAATTTTGTCATTTGGTAAAGAATTAACATCCTTGCTCTTGGCAACCATTTTTTCTAGAAATTTGTCTGTATGCACTAGGATAGGATAGCATAACATGTAACCACATGCTGATGGCTTTTTTCATGTTATGTCAGTGGCAAAAGGACAAACTGTTTATTATGTTCTATATGTTTTTCTGTATTGACACTTAATTCATATTTATAATAACAGTTTACAACACTCTTGTCAAATTCTACAACAAATTTGTCTCAACTCAACTTGGTGTTCATCAGCAGTATATAACAAGAATCAGGTCAGGCATTTGCTTACTGAAAGACATTAAGCTAAGAAGATCAGCTTAGTAGATATATAATTAAGACAAGCAATTTCCTTTAAGATTTAACATTCATTTGAAAATTACCATAAAATCTCCAGGTGAACAAGTTCAGTTAGTTTCAAATATTTCAACTCTTTACCAAATGTTAAAATTTTAGAATTGTTGAAATTGAAAGCATTTGCAGACGACAAAAAATTAAATGTTGGTGAAATGACGGTAATTGTCTTTGAAAGAGTAGAAAACCTTGTGGGAAAACGAGAAAATGCTGGTTACCAGCATTTTATCCTTTTCCCACAAGATTTTCAAAAGGCTATTTCTTTACGGTTGTTAAAAGTCAGTGTTGTGTGTTAAACTGTTAAAGGTTTAGCTCTTTATCTGATGATAAAATTTACACTCGTCCATCTTGCAAGCATTTGCAGAATGCAAATTTATTGTGCCTCAATAATTGGATGTGTCTCTAACAGTGTAGTAAACCTTGTATAAAAGGGAGAAAGGACTAGTATCAAGTATTTTCTCATTTTGTTACTCTGTTCTCAAAACTCTCTTCCTCAGGGTTATAAAATCATGGGTTGCTTTATTAAAGGCTTAACCCTTTACCAGACAATAAAATTTTAGCCTTTGTTCAAATTGAAAGCATATGCAGACGACAATTTCAATGTGGCTCAAATAGTGCATTTTTTTTTTTAAATAGGGTAGAAAACATTGTGGTAAAATGAGAAAATGCTGGTGACCAGCATTTTCTCCTTTTCCCACAATGTTTCCAAAAGGCTTTTTCCCTAGGCTTCTTAAAAGTCTGCACTGTGCGGAAAAGGGTTAACCGTTCACGAACAATATTGTATTTTCTCAACCCTGGGATAAAGGTCTTTAAAAAAAATTGTGCGAACAGGAAAAAATTCTGGTTAAAAGCATTTTCTCCTGTTTCTGAAATATATTCTACCCCTCTATAGACAAATCCTATCATTTAAGGCATATAATATTATGATAAATTATCTACAAAAGCTTTCGATATGGACAAGCCTAAAATTTTCCATCTGGTACGGCGTTAAGTGACTTAAACTTTGACCCTATAAAAAGATACATTTCTGCAACACAAAACACAATGAATGGATAATAATGCATTACATGTATATCGTCATAATAGATCATTAATTTCAAGCCATTTGCACCCATTTTATGACACTTAAATAATGACAAAGATCTTCAAGGGCACTCGGTGCATAACCTTGTAATTTATTTAAAACCAGGATTAGTCTCCTTCCTTTCAACAGCACAAAAACCCCCCAAAATCTCTATAATAAACAACTGGCTGTTCCTTTTACTGCATACCCTCTTTTACTGCTTTTACTTGCAACAGACAACTATGAAAATATTTCAATACAATATTCACTTGAAAAAATTAATGGCAAAAGTGGATGTTACATGCAATTTCTCATTTACCAATAGTTTTTTACAACATTTAAAGCTGATCTGCTCAGCTTGTATTTCAATATACAGTCTGTAAATAATGAGGACATTGTAAGCACTTTTGATCCAAATATAAGATGATATAGCTCATGTGCAGAGTGCAGTCTGACCTCAGTCTATATTGATAACCCTTTATCGAACAATATAAACCCAGATGAAGACAGCTCTTTAAAAACATCCTGGGAAAAGGAGAAAATGCTGACAACTATTTCACAGACAAATCCCAGCATTTGGGACACATTTATTGTCTGCAAACTCTTTCAATTTGGATGAGAACAAAATTTGTCATCTGGTAGATTTTATTGTCTACTTAACTCTTTACCACACAATCGCGACTTTTAATGACCCCGAGAGAGAAGCCTTTTGAAAACATTGTGGGAAAAGGAGAAAATGCTGGTAACCAGCATTTTCTCCTTTTCCCACAATGCTTTCTACCATTCCCAAAACAAAATTCCATTTTACACTCACATTGATTTTGTCGTCTGCAAATGCTTTCAATATGGTCTGGTCCAGTATTTTGTTGTTTGGTAAAGAGTTAACAAGTAATTATGACTCTGAGGAAGGCAGTTTTCTATTCGAAAGGAGAACTTATGCTGCTGTCTTTCAATTTTGAATTTGTTGTATGCAGATGTCTCAAGTTGGAGGAGTTCAAAACTTGTCATTTGGGAAACTTTTTTTTTTCAGAGTTGTCAGAACTATGGGCTGTTTGGTAAAGGATTAACACATTATCACAAGGATTAAATTTTACCTGATGGATTTGCAGGCTCAAAATAGTCTGCCATTGAGATCTGGGTCTTCAGCTTTTTGAAGTTTGTACCATCAAAGGGCATTGTACCATAGACCAAGGTATAGAGAACAACACCCAAGCTCCAACAGTCAACCTGGAAGTAGAAAATAGAATCACTGAATGTTAGCTTAAATTTTGCTACCTTCCAACAATGTTTCAATAGTACACTTTCACAAATAATTTTGATTATTTGTACCATATACAATGCTGAAAAACCAGCAATTACAACATTTCCCACAATGTTTTATATGTTTTCAAAGATAAATTTCATAATTCGTACCATATACAATGCTTGAAAAACCAGCAATTCATCTGTTTCCCACAATGTTTTCAAAGATAAATTTGATAATTTGTGCCATATCTGATTTGTTATCTGCAAAATGCTTTGAATATGGACAAGTCTTGGATTTTGTCATCAAGAAAAGAGTTAATGTACCTTGAGTGGACATCTTTTGGGTAAAACGGCACTTGTACATAACAAGCAATGGCTTCTCGTGTTACTTCCTGTTTCATAACAGAGAACTTAACCTTTTTCCTAAAAAGAAGCCTTTTTAAAAAAACATTGTGGGAAAAGGAGAAAATGCTAGTAATCAGTGTATTCTCCTTTTCCAACAATGTTTTCTTCTCTATCGAAGACAAATTCCATCATTTGAGCCACATTCAAATTGTCGTCTGCAAACACTTTCAATATGGACGAGTCTATAATTTTGTCGTGTGGTAAAGAGTTCAGTCAGTTCTAGCACTTTATGGTTTTAGTTTGTATGGCAGCGGTTAAAAGCAGATCTTTTTCAAAGTCGAAACTGCGCAACTCTGGGGGTCATTAGCGCCAAAAGATAAGTTGTCAAATAAACATAATAAACTTGATGAGATAACAAAATACAAAGTTACAATAATCTTCCCAAAGTTTTCACTTTCCAGTAACTAAGATACACAGGCATTTTTAGTCATCAACTCCTTCACCCTTAACCACACAAATCCGGACTTTACTGACCGCTAAGATGGAGGCCTTTGAAAACATTGTGGGAAAAGAAGAAAATGCTGGTGTCCAGCATTTTCTTCTTTTCCCACAATGTTTTCTACCCTACTAAGGACCAAAGCTTCTATATGAGCCAAATAAAACTTGTAGTCTTCATGATCTTTGAAGTTGATTAGGTCTGAATTTTTTCTGTTTGATAAAGAGTAACTCTTTCCGCCAATGCAAAACTTAAGATTGCTTCATATTGAAGGTATTTACAGACAAAAATTAATTAACCCTTTCCCAAACAATCCCGGGTTTTCACGACCCTGAGAAAGAGGCCTTTGGAAAACATTGTGGAAAAGGAGAAAATGCTGGTAACCAGCATTTTCTCCTTTTCCGACAATGTTTTCTACCCTTCCCAAAACAAATTTCATTTTTTGAGTTACACTAATTTTGTTGTCTTGAACTGCTTTCCATTTGGAACAAGTTTAAAAATTTTGTTGTCTGGGAAAGGGTTAAATGTTGTCCTTGAATAGACAGAAAGCATTGTGGGAAACAGAGAAAATGCAGGTCATCAGCATTTTCTCCTTTTCCCTCAATGTTTTCAAAATGATTCTTTCTGAGGGGCTTTAGAACTCGGGATTGTGTGGTAAAGGGTTAACCACCAGTTGACAACTCTAAAAAACCATTGCATGAAACCAAGCTGCTGCTTGTCACAATGATTTTTTTCTTTTAACTCTTCTTACTAAAAACAATTAACTTTATGCTAGTCCAATTTATAGACGACAATTTGAATATGGTTTAAATGATGGGCTTGTCTTTTAACCCTTTACCACGCAATCCCGACTTTCGACGACCCTGAGAAAGAAGCCTTTTGAAAACATTGTGGGAAAAGGAGAAAATGCTGGTAACCAGCATTTTCTCCTTTTCCCACAATGTTTTCTCTCCTCTTCAATACAAATTTCATATTTTCAGTCACTTTTATTTTGTCGTCTGCAAATGCTTCTGATTTGGACCAGTCTAAAATTTTGTCATTTGGTAAAGAGTTAATGGATAGAAAACACTGTGGCAAAAGGAGAAAATGCCGCTTATCAACATTTTCCCCTTTCCCACGATGTTTACAAAAAATCTGTATCCAAGGGTCATTAAAACTTGGAATCATTTTCGTAAAGGGCTAAATCTTTACCAAACGACAAAACTTTAGGCTGGTCCGAATCAAAAGCATTTGCAGACGACAAATTAAATGTGGTTTACATGATGGGTTTTGTCTTTGATAGGCTAAAATACATTGTGGGAAAAGGAGAAAATGTAATTTTACCACTTTTTTTTTCAAAAGCCTTATGCCTCAGAGATGTTAAAATGTGTGATTGAACAGTCCAGCATTAAAGTCTCAATTCTAGAAATTGGTAGGATAGAAAAGTGGCAGCAAGGAATTGGGTAAAGCAATAGTGTACCACGTAATGACATGGACTTTTGGAGCAGTGTTGACCCAGATGTTTCTAATACAGAGCTGCTTCTGTCACAATGTCGAACAAAATGTTGAACTGTAAATCCAGGATCAGACTGCACCAGGGCTTTGCTTATATGATAAACTGAAACAGCTCTTCATTGAATAATAAAATTTGAGATCTCTTCAAATCAGAAGCATCGGCAGAGGAGAAATTAAACAATAGAATTTCTCTTTCACTCGGTAGAAAACAATGTGGGAAAAGGGGAAATGCTGGTTATCAGCATTTTCTCCTTTACCCACAATGTTTTCAAAAGCTTTCTCTCTTTGGGTCTTTAATACTTGGGATAATTTGGTAATGGGAAGGACCTGTGTTAAGTAATTTTACAGGAAACAAGTGGCAAAAAGTCGAAAAACGAAGCACTTTTATCAGAGGAAAAAAGTATTTTGAAGATTTTAATTTAGATAAGCCAGTGCAGTCATCAGTCATTACTTTTCCCTGAGTTAATGGTAATACAGTTATATTCTTCCCTTATTTGATAAGCTTTCTTTTCATTTTACTTTGTTCATGTTTATGGTGGAAGAAAGTTGCCTGGCTGTTTATCAGATCAAAATAAAGCAGTCACTTAACAAACATTACCCGACAAATTAAACCATCACTTCACCAAAGCAACAGAGGTATCCAGGTAGACACCAACTCTTTCCATACCATGGACGACACCAGAAGCTTTTGTGGACAATGTAGATCAAGATCAGACTGCACAGAACGTGCAGTCTGATCTCTGATCTACATTGTCCACAGCTATATTCGAGATTATGACCGAACTGCTCTTTTAATCTTGTAGGGGACTGTATTTTTAGCCTTTGAGAAATTTGCAATTTACTTATTCAGTAGTGAAAGAGTGAATCTGATACGAACAGAAAAAAAGTGTCCTCCCTTTTACCTATTATCTAATGTGTATCAATTTTGATGCATATGCATCTGTAAAAAAGAGATGATGCTGTTAACTACCATTTTCTTTTTCCATCACTGTTTTCTACCCTCTCAAAATCAAACCTCGTTATTTGCGCAACATTTAACCGTAAAAGAGCCTTTCAAAACCACAAAATGTCTTTGTGGCTAGTGTAGAACAAGATCAGACTAAATAAAAATCACAACCTGATCTTTGGACTACACTGTCCATTTTGCTGAGACATTATGGCCACAATCAACTCAAACATTGCAATTATCTTGGACTTATTGCAAGATTGAAGATGGCTGTTGGGTCTCTCCAATACTCCAAGGGGTAATCCTTTACCACACAGCACCATGTTTTAACAACCCTGGGGAAGAAGCCCTTTGAAAACATGGTGGGAAAAGGAGAAAATGCTGGAAACCAGCATTTTCTCCTTTTCCCACAATGTTTTCTGTCCTTTAAGTGAAAAATTTCATCAACTGAGCCACATCTAAATTGTAGTCTGAAACAGTTTTGAATTTGGACTAGTCTGAAATTTTGTTGTTTGGCAAAGGGATAATATGGTGTCTGCAAATGCTTTCAATTTGGACAACTCTGAACTTTTGTCGTTTGGTAAAGAGTAAACACTTGCATATGGGTTCTTTCATCTTGCGACGGACCTTTTTTGAAAAGATTTTGAAGAATGCATCAACAATAATTAGTCCAACAGGGTTTCTCACATGCTAACTTTAGATTTGACCAAATGGATGATGTCCAAGGAAACCGACAGGCAATATATTTATATAAAACTTAGAGATAGTGAGAAAACTTATGTAAGAAAATACAATATTTTGTCATATTTATAAACAGTTCCAGTAAATGCATATTAAGCTATATTAACATAACCTACACATGTAATATGAAAAGAAACTGATGTTGCAAAAGCGTGAACTGCGTCCCTTAGGCACAGTGTTTTAACTCTTTAGCGAACAATAAAACTGTAGACTGGTCCACATTGAAACTGTACACAGAAGGCATAAAAGATGTGATTCAAATGAAGGTATTTAAAAGGGTAGAAAACATAGTGAGAAAAGGAATAAATGTTGGGTACCAGCATTTTTTTTTTCCTTTTCCCACAATATTTTTCAAAGCCTTTTCAAAACCTTTAGATTTTTTGGTAGAGTTAAAAAAGAGTTAAATTCAAGCATTTGGAGGCCAAAGAATACATCGACACTCTTTTTACTTCCCCATGACTCAATGATATATATATTATCATAAATGATGATATTAATTAATGATTACACTCAACAAGTTGTTAATTAATTGTTGGAGATAAAACAATCCTATGATTCTTTAAATCAGAAGTGAAATGTCAACATCTTTCATTATTTTCCTGAAATTTTCCAACCCTTAGAATGCCTTTGAAGCCAATGTAGATCAAGATCAGACTGCAAAGAATCTTTGATCTACACTGTCTGCTTTGCTTAAACATTCTTCATGAAAGCAACCCTTAAATTTCATTTATTTAGCTTTCACTTCTAGACTGCAAAGTATTTAATACATTGGTTAACTTGGTGCTATAAAGGTTAACTCTTTACCGAACGAAAAAATATTGCACTGGACCAAACTGAAAGCATTTGCAGACGACAATTTTAATTAAAGTGAAATACTGGTAATTGACTCTGAAAGTGTCGAAAGCCTTGTGGGAAAAGGAGAAAATGCTGGTTACCAGCATTTTCTCCTTTTCTCATAAGGTTTTCAAAAGGCTATTATCCTCAGGGTTGTTAAAACTCGGGTTAGTGAGGTAAAGAGTTAAATAACTATATGACAAAAAAAAAAAAACCCTGAAATGCCTTTGTTGATAGGTTAGATTAAGATCAGACATGTAGTCTAATGTAGGACCTATAACTGTGTGATTTTGTTTGATCATTCTACCCTAATATCCTTGAAATTGCAACATTTAGTCTTTTTCCTGATTAATTGTATCATGAAATCAATTTGGTCCTTATGTTGTAGACATGCTGTAATTCTTTCCCACACAATACAAAGTTTTAACGACCTTGTGGAGAGATGAAGAAGGCTTTTGAAAACATTGTGGAAAAAGGAGAAAATGCTGGTAACCAGCATTTTCTCCTTTTCTCATGATGTTTTCTAAGGCACAAAACACAAATCCCATCATTTGAGGCACATTTTATTTGTCATCTGCAAATGCTTTCAATTTTGACAAATATAAAATTTCATTGTGCAGTAAACAGTTAATTCATATAGTGAGATAATGATACATTTCTTCGAACAGTAGAAGGAAGTCATTTCCTTATTTAGCCCTTTACCAATTATCCTGTGTTATATCTCCCCTGACAGACCAATGAAACAGTGTTAAAAGAGAAAATGCTGATAATCAGCATTTTATCCTTTTCCCACAATGTTCCCACAGTGCTTTCTACCCTTGCCAGTGCACATATCAATTCTTTCCTTGAGTTTCTTTTACCAGTACTTCACACAATTTTCTCCCCAAATCAGTAGCTTTTTGACCACATAAATTATGAATGAATCCTATCGCAATGAAAAAGAAATTGTCGCAGCTGGCAAATCAAGCCAGCCACCCCCTGGTTGCAAGCCCTGTATGTTACCATTTCAGCTTCCAGACTCGGCCGACATACACATACAAAAACATTTGAACTGTGCTCTGTGAAAGGGGAGCTTAATGCATATGCAAAAGTATCGACCCAGGTATGCCTGCGCATTCTGGGCATGCTGACCTAGGCCGAAACTTTTCGTTAGTGGTCAATTTCCTGTATGTACATTACGACATTAGTCTACCTCATGATTCAGTTAGTTGTTAAAAAAATGGCTAATTTGGATTCATAAGTTTGTGATGGCTTGCTTGATATAATGCATCACAGATATGCAGTAGACCCCTTTTGCCAGAGTGCTGCTCATTTTTTAAAACCAAAATTCCAGACATACCATCCAAGTTGTTTTATTATGTAACCCTGCAGGGCAACATAAGTGGTTTATGTAATGGCAAAAGGTGGATAGACATGAATTATGTTGTATCTCTAGACCTGATGAATTTTTTATGTTATCTCTCTCTCTGGTTAACTCTAAAATTTTGGACTAAATTTATAGCATTTGCAGATGACATTCTAAATGTAGCTAAAATGATGGTAATTGTCTTTGAAAGTGTTGAAAACCTATGCGGGTAAAGGAGAAAAAGCTGGTTACCAGCATTTTCTTTTTCCACAAGGTTTTAACCCTTTACCATACAATCCCGACTTTAGACGACCCCGAAGTAAAGGCCTTTTGAAAACTTTGTGGGAAAAGGAGAAAATGCTGGTAATCAGCATTTTCTCCTTTTCCCACAACGTTTTCTACTCTATCCAAGACAAACCCAAACATTTGAGCTGCTCTTAATTTGTCGTCTGCAAATCCTTTCAATTTGCACTTGTCAAAACTTTCGTCGTTTGGTAAAGAGTTAAAGGGCCATTTCCTCAGGGTCATAAAAACTCAGGACTGTGTGGTAAAAGGTTAACCCATTATCAAACCTATGTTATCACAAACTTGAGGATGATGGCATTTCGAAAACATTGCAGGAAATGGAGAAAATGTTGGTATCCAGCATTTTCTCCTTTACCCACGTTGTTCACCCTTCCTATGACAAATTTTATCATTTCAGCCACATTTACTCTATTGTCTGGGAATACTTCAAATCTGGGCAAGTCTAAAATTTGTTGTCTGGTGGCATGTTAACCCATAATCATACAGCTGTGCCTCCAGTAATGAGTTTTCAAAACAGTGTTGTTTTTGTCTTTAATTGGGTGGAAAACATTGTGGAAAAGGGAGAAAATACATGTGACTAGCATTTTCTCCTTTTCCAACAATGTTTTCAAAAGCCATTTTATAAAAGGTTGTAAAAGTATGGAATTGTTTAGAAAAATGAAAAAGAAAAGAAACTGTCTTGCTTGAATGATAAATATGGTACAAAAAAGGCAAAAACTGCTTGCTACAAACAAATTTTTACCCCCCCACAATGTCTTCAAAAAAGTTTTCCATTGCATGAGTGTAAAATGTCACAACTGAACAATGGTGGATTAACCCACTACCAGATGAGACCATGCTTTTACAACCCTGAAGAAGAACTCTATAGAAAAACAGTGTGGAAAACAGGAGATAATGCTGGCATGCAGCATATTCTCGTTCTACCACAATGCTTTCTACCTTTTTGAAATCATATTCCACTGCTCAAGCAATGCTTTCTTTCCTGTCTGCTTATTCATTTTACATGAACAAGTCTAAAATTCTGATGTCTGATAAAGAGTTAACCCTTTATCACATGGTCCCAACTTTTACTGACCCTGAAAAAGAAGCCTTCTGAAACATTGTGGGAAAAGGAGAAAATGCTGGTAACCAGCATTTTCTCCTTTTCCCACAATGTTTCTACCCTTCCAAAAACAAATTTCAATTTTTCAGTCTCATTCATTTTGTCATCTGCAAATGCTGTCAATTTGGACAAGTCTACAATTTTGTCATCTGGTAAAGAGTTAAACTTCGAGACACTAATCAGGAACAGAGGAGCTTTAACTCTTCACATAAAATGTTAAGACTTGTCAAAATTGAAAGCAGTTCCTGACCACTGACTAAAAATGGAAATTTGTTTCAAGAAGATGAGAAAACATTGTGGGAAAAGGAGAAAATGCTGGTTACCAGCATTTTCTCCTTTTCCCACTTTGTTTTCAAAAGCTGTCTTCCTAAGGTTTGTTTGGTAAAGGATTAATACCTTCATTATATCAAATCACATGTCATACACTGATCAATAAGATAAAAAGAAATTCCTTACATACCGATTTAATCCATTTTTGTGATACAGCCCATGTTAAAACCCTTTTAGTAGTGACTTGTCAATATAATGAGGTAGATACACAGGAAACGAGCACCACAGCGGGCGCAAATGCTCGCCTGCAGTTGCTTCTAGAATATTCTTAGTCAAAAAAATGAGCATAATTGTCAAAAGTATTTTCAAACTTACTTGCCCCTGATGTATGGGTTACCCTTTTTGTAGGTTTCAAGTAGTCCGAGTTCGATATGAAAATTTTTGGTACGAAATATTATAAAATCTCCAAGTTTTGCACAACAGTGATGACAATACCTCAACATTTTCTTAAAAAACAGTCAAGCACAGAATTAGGCTGCTTACCCACATGGTTTTGCATCATCAATTTAACCCTTTACCACACAATCCCGACTTTTAACGACCCTGAGGGAGAGGCCTTTTGAAAACATTGTGGGAAAAGGAGAAAATGCTGGTATCCAGCATTTTCTCCTTTTCCCCCAGTTTTCTTTCCTTTCAATGACAAAGTTTTATGTTTTAAGTTACAGTTAATTTGTCACCTGCATCATGCTTTTATTGCTGGCAAGGCTGAAATTTTTGTTATGTGGTAAAAGCATGGCCTGTAACATTGTAGCATATCACAACTTTTTCTCTGACTAAAGATTTTAGATTCAACTCTTCGAACAAACCAACCCATTACAAGGAAAAAGCCACTGCCAAATACTGAATGGTGTAGATTCAAGATCAGGAGGTTCATTTCATTCAGTATTCTCCCGCACTGTCTACTGCTTTTGAAATGAAAATTATAAAACAGAAAGGGACATAACTCTGTCAAATTTATTTCAGAGCCACCTGCCCTTGTTTTACGTATTCCCAATTGAGTACCATTAGTTAACAATTAGCCAAAGTTTGAAGTATTTTCTGTAATGACAAAGTTGTGAGAAAATGTCAGCTATCTTCTGTAATGACAAAGTTGTGAGAAAAAGTCAAAATTTACACCCAGTGAGAGGCAGTCATCTACGGGACTATTACAATGCAGCAGGTTTTCTTTTAAATAGCTGAGTTAAAAATTAGTGCCTATAAACTCAATTTCTACCCTTTAACCCTTTACCAAACAATCCCTGGTTTTTACGACCCTGAGATAGAAGCCTTTTGAAAACATTGTGGGAAAAGGAGAAAATGCTGGTAACCAGCATTTTCTCCTTTTCCCACAATGTTTTCTATCCTGCTGGAAACAAATTCCAATTTTTGAGTTACGTTTATTGTCGTATGCAAATGCTTTCAATTTGGACCTGTCTAAAATTTTATCGTTTGGTAAAGGGTTAACAGGACAAGTGAAATATCACTTTTAGTAGAGAATGTACGATTTTATTGCAATCTCATTTCCAAATATTTAACAATGCATTATGGGAAGGTCAGATTTAATCTGTTACCTCACAATCTTCAGGAATGATAATCCCCGGGATATTACTGAGTAATTACCATCTGGATTATTGGAGAAGGTCGAAGATAAATCACTTACGTTGACAATAAATCCTAGATTTGTGGATAAGAAACTATTTTCCCCTTTTTGACCTTTGAAAATCTATGTCACCCATTGTAATTTGATTTTTCACCTTTGCATTTAACCCTTTACAAGACAACACAATTCACACTTGTCCAAATTGAAAGTATTTGCTGATCACTGATCAAATGTGGCTCAATTGAGGTTTAATTGTAAAAAAAAACAAGGTATAAAGTAAAACACTGTGGATTTCATCAGTATCATTACTAGGCTAGGCTCTTTAATGTCTTACCAAAAGGCACTCCCACAAAAAGCATATAGCCTCAAGTGAGGATCAAACAGAACTACTAAATAAGGAATCCTACACATACAAAACTGATCCATGCAGGCCCCCTCTGGCAAGAACAGCCTTGAATTTATAACAACTGGGTCTTGAGGGATCACCATACAATGCATTACCAACTAATCTTGTGTTTTAATTATTCTACAGAAGAGTGCTTTTGAAAACATTTTGGGAAAAGGAGAAAATGCTGGTTACCAGCATTTTCTCCTTTTCCCACAATGCTTTCTACTCTTTCACAGGCCAACCCTGTCATTTAAGCCACAGTTAATTTGTTGTCTGCAAATGCTTTCTATATGAACTGATCAGATTTTTTGTCATCTGGTAAAGAGCGACATTTTTCCTATGTGAGGGTTCACCATTTGAAAATTTACATGTTTCAATTTGACGTCAAGTTTAACACCATGTTGTAAATTTATTATCTTTTTAGGAATTTATACCACAATTACCCCAAAAATGCCATTTTTACCTATTACTCAGTATCCTCTATTTTGGGACCTGCCAAAAACTATAACAAATTAGAAAAAGAACAAATTTGTGTAGGAAAAAAAACCTTTTTTTTTCAAAGGAATGGAAAACAATGTGGAAAAAGATGCAATGTTAAAAAAGATTGCAAATGCAGGTGTTTAAAGTTGTAGCTGTATAAAAATGAGGCAAGATACATCAAATCCACTTGGCAATTGATTGTGTTTTCTTTCACTCTGTCAGAAAATCCAATGTTTGAATGACTGGAGAAAGAGGTTTTTGAAAACATATTGGGAAAAGGACAAAATTCTGGTTTCCAGCAATTTCTCTGTTTCCCACAATGTTTTCTAACCTTTCCACAACAGCAAACCTTAAAATTTGAGTCACATTTACTTTGTCATCTGTAAAACCTTTCAATTTGGACAAGTTCAAAACTTTGTTGTTTGGTAAAGTGTTAAACCTAGACAAAAAATTCTGTGACTTGTCTACACTGAAATCTTTGCAAACACCAAAGCTTCATTCCGATTTTGGCAAATCTAGCCCTTATGGTTGCAGACAAGAAGATTTATTAACCCTTTACCACACGGCAAAATTTAAGACCTATCCAAATTGAAAGCATTTGCAGATGACAATTTCATAGTGGCTCAAATGACACAACTTTTCTTTCATAGGTTAGAAAACATTGTGGGAAAAGGAGAAAATGCTGGTTACCAGCATTTTCTCCTTTTCCCACAATGTTTTCGAAAGGCCTCTTCTACAGGGTCGTTAAAAGGCGTCATTGTGTGGTAAAGGGTTAAAAGGATGGTATTTGTTGTAGAGGTTGAAACACATTGTAGGAAAAGGAGAAAATGCTAATTACACATGTACCTGAATTTTCTCCTTTTTTAGATGTTTTCAAAAGCTTTCTTCCACAGGGTCATGAAGACTTTGGATTCTGAGGAAAAGAATTAATGACACTATAAAGAAGACGGCTTGTGAAAGCTTCGTGTGAAAAGGAGAAAATGCTGGTAACCAGCATTTTCTTCTTTCCTCATAATGTTTTCTACCCTTTCAAAAAACATACCCCATCATTTGGGCCACTTTTTATGTGCTGTCTAAAAGCTAATGCTCTCAACCTGGCCAAGTTTAAAATTTTGTCATCTGGTAAAGCTGTAAAGAAGGGTCTAATCTTTGTAAGAATGTTGATAATGTTTCATAATGTGATCTATTTTTGGAAGAAAGACGATTAACAAAAGATGATTAATGATGGAATAAACATAAAACCTTGGGTAAAGTTCTATTTTTAGATTTTATCAAACTGATCAGAAAATGTGCACTATTTTGCACTGACTGCAGACGATGCAAAATATTTCCAAAACCCCTTCACTGCAAGACGAAAACTCACTGCATTTAATAGATATCATCACAAAAAACAGCACATTTTTCTACGGTAAAATGTAATAAACTAAAACAGAATGACAAGACAGATAGACAATGGGATGGACAGACTACACATAAAAAAAAAAAACCACTTTTACTCTTTATCACAAGACAAAATTTCAGACCTGTCCAAACTGAAAGCACTTGTAGACAAAAATTTCAACGGGGGTCAAATGATGCAATTTTTCTTTGCTAGGGTACAAAACATTGTGGAAAAAGGAGAAAATGCTGGTTACCAGCATTTTCTCCTTTTCCCAAAATGTTTTCAAAAGCCTTCTCTCCTAAGGTTGTTAAAAGTCAGCATTGAATGGTGTAGGGTTAAGTAGGCGATAAAAAGGTTGTCTGGAGGATAAAATGCCTTATGGCAGATTTTGCTTAATTATCCATGTGTCACCATGTCTTCAAATGTCTGCTGCAGATGACTCAAACTCTAGCCTCTAAGACGGAAATTTTTAGCTGGCAAAAAAGCAAACATTATTAACTCTACCAGACTGCAAATTTTTAAAATTGTTCAAATTTAAAGCATTTGCATATGACAAATCAAATTAGACTCGAATGATAGGATTTGCCATTGAAAAGCTTGAAAATATTGCAGGAAAAGGAGAAAATGCTGGTTACCAGCATTTTCTCCTTTTCCCACAATATTTTTAAAAGCACATTTTTTCCCAGGGCTGTAAAACATGGGATTGCATGGTAAATGGTCAAAGGGGCTCACAACCCAAACATCCTGTATTTTTTATCCAGTAGGCAAATAAGCATTGGTAAAAACAAACATTACAACCACTCTCTGTCATCAGATCAAATGTTTGAATTAGCAGGTAAACTAAATTCTTTCTTGCCATTAAAATTACTTAATTTATTTACCCCTTGAAACAAGTTTGCAGCAGACAACATTAAAAAAAATTCGTGTTAAATAATGAAACTCAAAATGAACTAAGATCTTAAGACAGAATACATGTTAAAATACTTTCGGCAAAACAAGAAAATACTAATAATAACCAATTTCCAGTCTACTTCAGCATTTTTAAAGCCGTCTGCTAGCTTTGCCCTGTACCACACAATCCTGAGTTTTAACGACCCCGGGGAAGAAGCATTCTGAAAACACTGTGGGAAAGGGAGAAAATGCTGGTAACCAGCATTTTCTTCTTTTCCCACAATGTTTTCTAACCTTTCCAGAAACAATCTCAACATTTGAGCCACATTTGATTTATCGTCTGCAATTGCTTTCAATTTGGTCCGGTAAAAAATTTTGCCATTTGGTAAAGAGTTAATTTAAGTGTTATAATATTGCATACATGTATGTTTAACACCCAGGGGAAGGAAACTAAAATGCCGTTTTTTTTTTTCTCTTGTTTGGGAACAATGTGGGAAAGAAGAAGCAATTCCTACTTCTCCCAATATATTTCAAAAGCTGTCCAATGTAGCCCCGGTAGCTCAGTCTGTAGGGTACAGGACTTAAGAGCTCGATGGTTTGATCCCCAGCTTGGCCAGTTTCTTTTCGAGGAGAAACACCATGCAATCAATGTTTGATGTAGCTGCCTAAATTGGTGCAACCTAATTGCAAAGGGTAAAATAAAAAACAAATAATCACCTGTTAAGGTCCCCCCCCCCCCCAAAAAAAAAGCACAAGTACAATGGGCAAAATGGGATTTCAGTGGGTGGGGTTGGTGTATGACAGATTCAATTACCTTACCTTATTAAATTTCGTCTAATGCTGTTTCATGCAAATAATGTTAGAAAGGGTGAAAAAGCTGTTTCTCCCTTTCTTTTCACAAAATCTAAAACTTGAGCCACATACAGCTTGCTGTCTACAAGTTCTTACAAAATGGAAGAGTCCATAAAATTCTGTCATCTGGTAAAGAGCTTATTAACCCTTTACAACACAATTCCCAGTTCTGACAACCCTGAGGAAGAAACCTATTGAAAACATTGTGGGAAAAAGAGAAAATGCTGGTAATCAGCATTTTCTCCTTTTCCCACAATGTCTTCTATTCTTTCAGAGACTAATTTCATCATTTGAGCCACATTTAATTTGTCGTCTGCAATAGCTTTTACTGGTAATTTGGAAAAGTAAAAAAATTTGTCGCTGGGTAAAGGATTCAAGTAACTCAAGACTGTCAAAAAAGATGTCACCACATCTTACCTCAGGTCCATGATACTTCTGCCCGTTGACAATTTCTGGAGATGCGTACAAGGGACTTCCGCAAAATGTCTCTAACAGAGATGCATGATTATAGTAGTTTGACAAGCCAAAGTCAGCGATCTGAAATGTTCAAAAGGTAATAGATGTACAATTTTTCAAAAATAGTCTGTGGCAAAACAGCAAGACAAAATGTTGTCTGCAGTAGTAATGAGTTAAAATCTCCCTTAGTCTATAAATCTCAGCAAAACCATGTTTTATTATCTTTTTAACCCTTATCCCGCTAAATAAGTGAAGTGAAACTCTTAACTCTGTACCAAACGACAAATTTTTGGACTGGACCAAATTCAAAACACCTGCAGACAACAAATTAAATCTTGGTAATATGATGATTTCTGACTTGGATAGGGTAGAAAATATTGTGGGAAAAGGAGAAAATGCTGGTTACCAGCATTTTCTCCTTTTCCCACAATGTTTTCTAAAGGCTTCTTTCTCAGGGTCGTTAAAAGTCGGGATTTTGTGGTAAAGAGTTAAGCTGAAGTCAAAACCCGAATTTTGCCATTTCAAAGGAAACTTTTTAAGGGAAAATATGACCTTATCAGACAGTGTAGATCAAAGATCAGACTGCACATTCTGTGCAGTCTGATCTTGATCTACATTGTCTGCAAAAGGTCAGTGAGTCGCGCTTAGCAGCCTAAGGGTTAACTCTTAGAGCACCAAATAAACCATACAGACTCCTTTATTCTAGAAATAAGACCTGCATAAGTGCAATTACAATGTTGCCATTGTCTAGAATGTCTCATCAAAGTAGATCAAGAAATATATTGCAAATTCTGTGCAGTCTGATCTTGATCTATATTGGCCTCAAAGGCAACTACAGTCATAAAAAGCGCTTTCAGGGCATAACAATGTCCCCCAGAGTTGTCAAACATTTTGCATTTCTAGTATTGCAAATTGAAATGACACTGATGTACAAGTAGTAACTGTGCTACACACTCACCTTTGCATCATTGTTATGGTCCAGCAGAATGTTCTCTAACTTTAGGTCTCGATGGACAATGCCTTTCTGTAAGAGAGAAAACAGAGATATATCCGTAAAATGATGGATTTTCCCCGACATGTAACTTAATCACGGATTCATGGATAGATGGGTGGAAAATATTGTGGCTCTATGCTGTGCTGAAATTCTTTTCTGGAGCATAAAAAACCATGTCAGTGTCTTTGAAATACACAAACATACATGTAATCTTACAACCATTAGTCGAAACGAGAGAACAGACGACAGACAAGAGAATCAAATCCAATGCTTCAACTATATCTCTCAGAATCTTTTCTTCTCTTTCAACCATTTAATGCATTTAAAAAAAAAAAATGGGAAAAGGAGAAAAAAAAATGCTGGGAACCACCTTTCCATAAGTATTTTTCTCCCTTCAACGATGAACTGCATTTCATTTGTCGTCGGTAACGATTGCTTTCAGTTTGGTCATCTCAAAACTTTTGTCATATGGTTAATTCTTTACCAAACAACAAAATTTTGGACAAGACCAATTTGAAAGCACTTGTAGACAGCATAGTAAATGTAGATAAAAAATGACTTCGGTCTTTAATAGGGTAGAAAACATTGTGGAAAAAGGAGAAAATGCTGGTTACCAGCATTTTCTCCTTTTTCCACAATGTTTTCAAAGCGTTCTTCTTTCAGCATCGTTAAAACTCGGGATTGTGTGGTTAAGGATTAAAGATAATCCATTTCTATTCTAACTCATGTATAATCATTACTGTACCTTATGACAGAAGCTGATAGCAGAGACAATTTGACGAAAGATTCTCCGAGCATCCTTCTCGGACAGTTTGTTGTTGTTGATGTAGTCGTACAACTCCCCTCCGTTGGCACATTCCATCACCAAAATGATACGATCTTTATTCTCAAACACTGAAAGTAAACAAGAGAAATTCTTAACATCTCATTTGTTACGGTAGCTCTTCACCAAACAACAAAATTTTGCACCATTCAAAATCGACAACATTTCATACTGCAAAAGGTCTGTTGCATAAATGATGAAATTACTTTTTTCATCCTGCAACAGACCACTTTCAAAAATAAAATGGCAAAAGCAGAAATTGTGTGTCAAAATTTTTGGCATTATCGTTTCACACTTACAATATTCATGCACATTACATAAAATCTTAAGCTGATTTTCCATCTTTTACAAGGATTCTATCAAATTTATCTGCATTTAATTTAAGGTAATGGGCTAAAATGTCATCAATTCATTTTCAACCTTAATCTATCTAGCTTAATCTATAATCTAAAACCACACAGAAATAAGTACCCAGTCAATCTTGAAAATTTAGAGGGATTCATGCACAATTATTTTTGAAGAAGAAGAAGAAGAAGAAGAAACAGAAGAAGAAGAAGAAATAACTGCTATTTTCGTAATCTCAAAATCTATCAACAATGTTTGCTATGGAAGACAGACGAGAAAGAAAGCTCTAGCCCTAATTGGATTGAAAAATGTTTTTCTATCTGTGGGAGACTTGGTATATACTTGTGAGTGAAATACTTTATTAACCCCTTTACAGTACAGTTCTGTGTTTTCACAACCCTTGGAAGAAAAGCTTTAAAAACATTGTGGGAAAAGGAGAAAATGCTGGTGGCTAGCACTTTGTTCCATGTCCCACAATGATTTCTACCCTTTCAGTGACAATATCACAATTAGAGCCACATTTATGTTAGGTTTTTATGTACAACTTTCAACTTGGACCAGTCAAAAATTTTGCTCTTTGCTATAGAATTCAGCTCAATAACCATTTACCATGTTATACCATGTTTTCATGGCTCATGGGAAGAAGGCTTCAGAAAATATTGTGGGTAAAGGAGAAAGTGCTGGTAACCAGCAATTTCTCCATTTCTCACAAGGTTTTCAGCTCTTTCAAAGATAAATCCCATCATTTATATGTACATTTGTGTCTACAAAAATTAATGTTTTCAAGTCAGACAAGTTTAAAGTATTGTTGTTTGGTATAGAATTAAACCTCGTAAAATAGGGTAAACACACATTTTCAGTCTGGAAATAAAACCCAAATAATATTAATTTCGATATTGCTTTTTTCAAAGATGTCTCTGCAAAGTGGACAGTGTCGAACACAAATCAGACTACACATGTAAGTGCAGTCTAGTTTCCACCTAGACTGACGGCAAAGGTAAATGTATTTGTGAAATACTTTGTTAATGTCCACAGCAAACTTTTGAACGGTCTTGTTTGACAAAACAAAAATGGAGACAAACAAGGCCAGCTTTTTCAGGGGGTCTGGTAAACACAACCCTTTCTCAGCTGTGGTTTGATTGATTGTATGGTGTTTATGGGGTTTTCAACACTTTTTCAGTTCTATCAAGGCGGCCAGGGCACCTATCAATGCTTTCCTGGAGTTTCTTTTACCAGTTTTCCGCACAATATTCTTTCCAAGCCATTGGCTGGTAACCAGCATTTTCTCCTTTTCCCACAATGTTTTCAAAAGGCTTCTTCCTTAGTTTCGTTAAAACTTTGGATTGTGTGCTAGTGGGTTAATACCTAATTATTTTCTGCTCCTTTTCTCCACTTTAGGGCAAATGGTAAAACTACAAACAATCACAGATGAACTAATGGGCTAAAATCTAAGTAGGGGGCAAAATTCACCAGTCAGCAAATATAGCTTTTACTTTTTAATAAAAATGAAAATACATTTATTTGCTTATGGTTAATTTAAAGGCAAATACAATGAATGTAACAAACTGAATGATTTGTTAAGTGTGATCACTAAATGGTTAATTTAAAGGCAAATACAATGAATGTAACAAACTGAATGATTTGTTAAGTGTGATCACTAAATGGTAATCAAAAAACCTTTTTAAATTGCAACTTTAGTCTTATACTAGATTTGGCTAATAACACAATTCTATATTGGATAAAAGATTTGGTTTAGCCAATCAGAAAGTTTTTCCTTTGAAATGTAAAAAATGATTTAATGACTATAAGGAAAAGGGCTTATACTTTATCATCATGGGGATAGGAGAAATGCTGTAAACCACCATTTTCTTCTTTTGCCACAATGTTTTCTACCTTTTTACAGACATTTAAGCCATGTTTAATTTGTCATCTGTAAATGCTTTTAGTATGGACAAAGCTAACGCCTGTCTGGTAAGTGAATAATAACTCTGTACAAAACAACAGAATTTTAGACTTGTCTAAATTAAAGTAACAATAAAGCCCAACAGTAAACAAAGCCGGTGTTAAAATGCATTTGAATTTAAATCATACCATTTAAAAGTATGGAAATTATTGTGAAGTTGACAATCTGTCATTATACAGTCGGTCCAAGAGTTAGTTGCTGACAGAGAAATTTATTTCAAAACTAGGTTAAAACCTGCCAGGTAGCTGTGTCTTTTGTTTACTTTTTGCCTCATTTCAAAATTCTTTTTTCTGCCAGTGACTAACATATGGCCCAACCACACTATAACAGACCATCATCACCACAATACTTTTCATACTTTTGAATGGTATAATTTAAATTTAAATGTATTATGACACCTACTTTGATATTTTGACCTTTACTGGGCCTTTGAAAGCATTTTGCTGAGGACAAACTCAGAGTAGCTCAAATGATGTCTTCTGTCTTTGATAGGGTTAAAAAAACATTGTGGGAAAAGGAGAAAATGCTGGTTACCAGCATTTTCTCCTTTTCCCACAATTTTTTCAAAAGGCTTCTTCCACAATGTCCTTACAACTCGGTATTGTGTGGTAAAGGCTTAAACACAAGAACTTTTACAGCTGTCAGCTGCAAGGCAACTAGGACTAGCATTTCCATGATTTGTAAAAGGGTCATTTGAATAAAGTCAAGTCAAATCACCCAGAAAGACTATGTTCATGGTCAATGAAAAAAAGAAAGTTAAACATTGTGGTTGTGCACAATAATGGAAAATATTTGTCGACAGCCGGCAACTTTGAGGTGACCTTCAAAGGAAAAGGTTGTGCACCGTTACAAATGACCCAATCAGGTATTATTTGTGTCGTTAACCCATTTTTGTGCATATTTTACGCCCCTGCAAAGAACACCACTGGAAAACATTTTCAGGCAAGAAGCAATTATTGCTCATTACCAGTGATTTCTACTTTTCTCGATGTTTTTCATACAATAAAAAAAACACAAAATTTTACTCCCTTTCTGTTCGAAGCTTTACAATACAAAATTTTAAGAAAAAAATGAAAAATGTATAAACTGCTTATAATAAGAAATACAGTTTTCACATAAAATGTTTTCAAATCTATGAAGTATTTGTGGTAATAATAATGACTGAATCTTTTTCAGAAGCCTGTACATGTGTACAGTAGAGGGCTCAATTTTAACTCTTATCCTGCGAAATAACTACAATAAAATTTTTAATTCAATAGTAAAAACCCAAATATTGCTATTTCAAAGTTATGTTTTGGAGAATAATATCTCCTAATAATATCTCCTAATTGGACAGTGTAGATCCAAGATCAGACTGCACGTTCTGTGCAGTCTGATCTTGATCTACACTGTCTGCAAAAGGTCAGTGAGTCGCACTTAGCAGCCTAAGGGATAAAAGTATGAGGTAAATTAATTTCACTAGAAGACAATAATCTGGCTTTGAATTTCATTAAGACAAAGACATTTAAATTTTTAACTGTAACAATTTCTCTTCCAATGACTGAAGACAATTGTTTTGGTATAAAAGTGTGCTATTTTTTAATTGTATAGAATTTCATATGAATCACGGTTTTCTACCCTTCTTTCAGAGTTATCATAACAGCTAGTTTTTTCCTTTTCCCGAAATGTTCCTACCCTATCAGAGAGTTACTGTATCATTTGGGCTTGTGATTCAAAACATAATACAAAAAAAAAAACACTTTTCTCTTCAAAAAAGCAAACTAGATAGCATAACTTTCCTACTTTACATTCAGCACTGAAAATAATATTGAATCCCATTTACAGCACTTAACTGCAATGTAAGAGAAACTAGAACATTTTTTGTACCAAATCACATGTGAAAAGTGGCCATTTCATTGAGGTTTGTTATAACAAAAGACCGTAACTGAATACCCAGCTCGTCGCCCCCAAAAAAGTCCCCCCATAAAAACATTGATGTTGCCAAAAACAATGGAAATGGATTGATTTCTTAGATATGAGTAATTGTTTTATACAAATTCTTACACCTTGTATTTTCATTTTTGACAAGGTGACATTTTACACTCATCTGTACTGAAAGCATTTGCAGGCGAAAAATTACATGTGGCTCAAATGATGTGATTTGTTTTTGAAAGGGTAGCAAACATTGTGGGAAGAGAAGAAAATACTAGTTACCAGCATTATTCCCAACATCTTTTTGCCTAAGAGTCATTAAAACACTTGAATGTATGATACAAGTTAACCCTTAAGCTGCTAAGCACGACTCACTGACCTTTTGCAAACAGTGCAGATCAAGATCAGACTGCACAGAATGTGCAGTCTGATCTTGAATGTACACTGCCTGATAAGGGCATATTTTTCTCCAATAAGTAAGTTTGAAATAATATTTTTGGGGTTTTTACCATGGGCTTAAAGTTTTATTTGATTGAATCAGCAGGACAAGTGTCAATTCCTAAGATGCCTTTATTTATCCTTCCCAGCATGCAATGTCAGAGTTGAGAGATAAGTCACAATCACCTTTACTCTTTACCACGCAAACCCGAGTTTTAACAACCCTGAAGAAGCAGCCTTTTGAAAACATTGTGGGAAAAGGAGAAAATGCTAGTAACCAGCATTTTCTCCTTTTCTTACAATGTTTTCTACCCTATCAAAGACAAATTCCATCATTTTAGCCAAATTTAAATTGATGTCTACAAATGCTTTCAATTTGGACATGTCTAAATTTTTCTCATGTGGTAAATAGTTAAAGTAGTTCTTGTTCTTGCTTATGTTAGACATACAAAAAAATATGAGTCACTCTCTGTGAAAAAGAGGATTTAATGCATCTGCAGAAAGCATAGACCCTTGTCAGCCTGTGCAGGCTCAACCCTTTACCAAACAATCCCTGGTTTTCACGACCCTGAGAAAGAAGCCTTCTGAAAACATTGTGGGAAAAGGAGAAAATGCTGGTACCCAGCATTTTCTCCTTTTCCCACAATGTTTTCTACCCTTCCCAAAATAAATTTCAATTTCTGAGTTAAATTAATTCTATTTTATGCGAATGCAAAGGTGGAGAAACACCTGGTATGGAATGATTTGTGAGTTCTCTAAACAATAGCTTGTTTAGAGAACTGTTCTTTTTTTACAAAGTTTTTAAAAGCTGTCAGCAGCCATGGCATACTTGTTTACAAAAAGGCTAACTTTAGCTCTATACAATTTCATTCTGTAATTACAACTTGGGTGAAATCTAATATACAAAGTGAGGTCTAAACTGAGCAACCCATTCAGTGTATGTGTGGGGTAAGGTGAAACCACATTACCTCACACTAAGTAATGATACCCCTCTAAGTGAAAACTGTCAATAACATGGAGAATTAAATATCTTTTAATTTTAATGGAAACTTTTAGATTCATTCAGACCCTATTTTGATTGTAAAACTGCTAAAAAAGGCCTGTTTTAATCCTAAGCTTTTGCTTAAATTTAAGACCTAGTTCAATAGTAATTTTTTGCTGCTTTTTGAGACCAGGTTCTGTTACTATTTACCAACCATTCTTAAAACTTCATTATTTTCATTTAAAACAGTAGCTTTATATACAACCACTTTGATAATAAACATTTGCATCAATTGGTTCTAATCTAAAAGGAAAGGAACTAGAGGCGCTTGAGCGCCTGTATCGCTCCACAGGCCTGATATTTCTATAATGGCGAAAGGAAGTTTTTTACAATTATCATTCAATCCTGCATTTTAGCTCACTGAAGAAACAATTTGGTAGACAACCACCATAGGAACTTACCTGCAAAACAACAATGAAATCCAATGAATAGTTTTAGAGAAGAAATTTTTCAAAGATTTTACTTTATACCATAAAAGGAAAATGGGTCTCCCATAAAAGCCATGTTTTTTGACAGATCATTTTTTTTTTTTAAGGAATTCTGTAAACCTGTATCTAAGGAACATTCCTGCAAAATAATAATGCTATCCAAATAGCGGTTTGGGAGGAGAAGATTTTTAAAGGTTTTTTACTTTGGTTGCCATGGCAACCAGAATTCTTCATGGAACACAATTATTTGAAGGAATTTGAAAGAGGACCACCAAAGGAACATTCCTGTGAGATTTGGTAAAAATCCAGTCAATAGTTTCTGAGGAGAAGTTTTTTAAAGAAAAAGTTTACGGACGCACGCACGGATGAATGGACGAACGAACGGACGGACGGACGGACAGACGGACGCACGACGGACACAACGCCATGACAATAGCTCGCTGGCCTTCGGCCAGTGGAGCTAAAAATCCATTTTAATGCATTTGAAATGGTACTTAAAATATTGATAACAAAGCAGAAACAATAGCTTGTTTCAAGCTATTGGTACTTTTCCAAAGATGTTTCGGAAGCAAAAGAATAAAACCTCATATTTGAACAGAACCGATTAAAGTTTACATTTATCTTCCATCTTTCTGGTTTAATGACTGATCTGTCTCATTACCAATTCACACACTAATCCCAAACATAACAAGTCTGACATGCTCAACAGAAAGTTCAAATGTTATTTAACCCCTTAACAGACAAATCTGAGATCTTACCTCCTTGAAGAAAAAATATTTTTGGAAAAAAACTGTGGGAAAAGGAAAAAAAAGCTGACTACCAGCATTTTCTCCTTTTCCAGCAATATTTTCTACCTTTTCACAGACAAATCCCATAATTTAATTTGTAATCTGCAAATGACTGAGGCTAAAATATTGTCGTCTTTTGGAAGAGTTAACCTCGTATTTATATGACCTCGAAGAAAAATGACTTTTGAAAGCATTATGGAAAAAGGAGAAAATGCGGGTAATTAGAATTTTCTCCTTTACCCATAATTTTTCCTACCCTTCCGAAGATAAATTTCATCATTTAAATTATGTTAAACTTATGATCTACAAAAAAAATGCTTTAAATATTGACAACTCTAAAATGTTCTCGTCTATTAACCCTAAACGAAAAAATCCCTAGTTTTAACGACCCCAAGGAAGAAACCTTCTGAAAACATTGTGGGAAAAGGAGAAAATGCTGGTAACCAGCATTTTCTCCTTTTCCCACAATGTTTTCTACTCTTCCAAAGTCAAGTTTCAATTTTTGAGTCACATGTATTTTGTTGTCTGCAAATGCTTTCAATTTGGATCAGTCTAAGATTTTGTTTTTTTGGTTAAGAGTTAAACAGCCAAGATCAGAAACATTATTCTTCCATATCATTACCAAATGAGAACAATAAAATTTTAATACATTTGATCCTGTGCTTAAGATCAGACAGATTGTTCTACATGGTTACCAAATGACTAAAATTAACTCTTCACCAGACATATAAATTCTGTACTAGTCCAAATTGAAAGCAGATGCAGACAACAAATAAATTGTTTCTCAAATTATGGGATTTGTTTCAGAAATGGAAGAAAACATCGTGGGGAAAACAGAAAATCCTGGATACTGACATGCTATGCTTTTCCCAGAATGCTTTTAAATGCATTCTTCCTCTGGGTCATTAAAACACAGGACTGTGGTAAAGTGGTAAATCGTCATTCATTTGATCTTGAGCATAATGGCTATGTTTTTTTTTTCATCTGAATTTAGCCCTGTAGATTATAAATCAAATGTCTGCACCACTGAGTCATAGCGACCCCTCAGATGTAACAGCGGTCATTAAAACATCAAGGCAAATAGGGAAAATTCTCAAAAATTAATTAACACTTTACCAAAAGACAAAATTTTAGACTACACCAAATGAAAGCATTTGCAGACGATAAATTCGTGGTTGAAAAAATGGGATTTGCCTTTGAAATGGTAGAAAACAATGTGGGAAAAGAAGAAAATGCTGGTTTCCAGCATTTTCTCCTTTTCTCATATTGTTTTCAAAAGCCTTCTTTTCTTAGGGCTGTTTAACTCATGATTGTATGGTACAGGATTAAAGCCATCTATAACACAAGAGATATGACCATCCCATGCGGGTGCCAGCTCTTGGCTGCAGTTTTTTCTAGTGAATATTCCATGTTGAAAAGGGGACATAACTGCGCCAGTAAGTATTTTGAGGGTTATTTGCCCTGTGTCATCGGCCCCCTTCTGAAATAGACCTAGTCTGAAGTAAATATCTTCCGTGACGAAAGAAAAGTAAGAAAATGTATCATTTTTTTTTTCTTTATATGACAATAGATGTACCAATACCTTAAATATTTCTTTGAAACCTGCGATGAATTGATCTGTATACAGATAAGAATGCAGGTGATCCTAAAAAGATTTTTTCTCTATCTTTTCGCCATGTGATTACTTAGACAAACATCCCATTAAATTCCATATAATACTAGGGTCTAATAAAAGTTTTAGATTTCACACTCTTGGCTGCAAATCATTAACTCTATACAAGATGATGAGAAGTTTGATATTAAATTGTCGAAGTTGAAAGTAATTTGCAGCTGAAACATTAAATGTTGCTCAAATGGTGGGAACTGTCATTGAAAAGGTAGAAAACATTGTGGGAAAAAGGAGAAAATGCTGGTAACCAGCATTTTCTCCTTTTCCAACAATGTTTTTAAGAGACTTCCTCCTCAACATTGTTTATCTGGGATCACCTTGTAAAGTGTTTAAGCTGATAACATCCCTGTAAAATATCAGGTTTGAACAGCTCTATTACAAAGGTGTCTGTGTGAAGGCATGTAATCACTGTAATTACTTGAGTTACAAAACATGATATCAATGATCGACACCTGGCGCTACCTGACAGAACAGATCACAAATGTCCACTCTCTACCTGATGACAAAATTTTAACCTTGTTTGAAGCAGTCAAATGACCATGCAGACAAGAAATAGATGATAACATTTCTCGGAAGCTTGAATAAAACCAATGTGTCTCAGAAATATCAAATTAATTATAATTGTTCTAGATTATTCCAAACATAAGTAAATGAACTTGAGACAGGATTCTCCCAACCTGCAACCTGTGGGACAAAATACAATGTACTAGGTTTATCATTATCAGTGAAACTAGATCTACATGTTTGCATTTTCTAGAAAGCTCAAGGGAACAACATGTCCCAGAAATATCAAAGAAATCAGTTTGCTTATTTGGTTGTTAAGATATCTGCCAATGACCTTCAGACAAGAATCTATTGACCTTCAGGGCTATTAATACCATTAATTGAGCCATCTCCATGATATATGTGTATCAGTACATGGCTTATCATAAATACAGATGAGTTCAACAGGTACAAAGAAGCAGAAATATTAATAAGCCATGCTCTGGCAAAAGGGAGCTTAATGCATGTCTGTGATGCATGGCACCAAGCAAGTCACTCGAGTGTTCATGTATGAGAGCAAAGTTAATTACATGTACAAAGCATTTCTCTTGAGTTAACTCTATACCAAACGACAAAATTCTAGACATGTCCAAATTGAAAGCACCTGCAGACGACAAAATAAATGGGACTCAAAAACTGAAATTTGTCTTAGGAAGGGTAGAAAACATTGTGAGAAAAGGAGAAAATGCTGGTTACCAGCATTTTATCCTTTTCTCACAATGTTTTTAAAAGGCTTCTTTCTCAGGGTTGTGAAAACCCGGGATTGTTTGGGAAAGGTTTAATCAGACGCCCAGTCTCCTGCTTCCATTTATTCTTTACCAGATGACAAGAAACTAAGCAGACGGCATATAAATTGCTGCTCAAATGATGAGATTTGGCTTGGAAATGGTAGAGATCATGGTGAGCAATGGAGGCAATGCTGAATATTAAAATGTCTGATATCTGTCTCCTGTCTGTAATAACTTTTTACCCGACGACAAAAAATTCAAGCTTAACAAAACTGAATGCATTTACAGACCGAAAAATACATTGGATTTGTCCTCTGAAGGATACAACACATTGTGGGAAAAGGAGAAAATGTTGGTTACCAGCATTTTCTCCTTTCCATCAAAGTTTTCTAAAGCTTTCCCTCGGGTTATCAAAACACACGGGTGTTTGGCAAAGGACTGAAGATTTACGCTTATATTGTAGTGTTTCAAGTGGAAATGGACAATTTCAGACAAAAGCAGAGAGTGGCCAACATTTACAACTGCAGGACTTGGTTTTTGACTGAATATTCAACAAAATACTTGACAATGTAAATCCTAGATCATACAGCATTTTGTGCACTTAGATCTCTTTGCAAGAGTTGTACTTGAGTATCTCAAGGCCAAACCTCTCCTCTGTATAATCATGTTCAACATATTACTCATCCCATGATTCCCATTGAATGAAAGATTGGTGTTTTATAATGCACTGCGACAAATTGAGTCATAGCCTAGCGCCCAGTATATCTAGGGTATAAAGAAATAAATCCTTAGCCCTATACCTAACATAATCCCATGTTTCAAGATCCTGAAGAAGAAGGCTTTAAAAACAACGCAGGAAAAGGAGAAATACTAGCAGACAACACTTTCCCATGCCTAACCCTTTACTGCTAAATGACAACTTTTAGTGACCCTGGGAAAGAAGCCTTTGGAAAAGGTTTTGGGAATAGGAGAAAATGCTGGTAACCAGCATTTTCTCCTTTTCACACAATGTTTTCTACCCAATCAAAGAAAATATTGCACCATGTGAGCAACACTGAAATTGTCATCTGCAAATGCTTTCAATTTGGAGAAGGCTAAAATTTTGTCGTCTGGTACAGGGTTAAAAGATAATTTCTAAGTATTTGCAACATTTACTTCCAGTGGGACAAGTCTAAACTTTTGTTGTCCATGACAGCCAGAGCACTCAACCCAACTTCAACATATGGCACAAAAGTAGTCACTTTGTATAATGTCAAGGAGTAGATCCATAAGGACATCCTTATTTCTAAACTTGTCTTTATCTGTTTTTGCCATCTGCATCATGCCTGTTTAAGAGAGTATTAACTCCTGAAGCGCCGAATAAACCCAAAATATATTTTCAGTATAGAAATAAGACCCAAATAATCACAATTTCAAAGTTGCTCTAGTCTAGAGTGTTTCATCAAAGCAGACAGTGAAGATTAAAGATCAGGCTCCACGTTTTGTGCAGCCTGATCTTGATCTACACTGGCCACAAACGCAACAATAGTTGTAAAAGGGGCTTTAAGAGGTAACCCTTAGATTACCAATTCAATGAATGGGACCTTTTAAATTATGGATAACAGCCCAAATATTACAATTTCAAGGTAGTTATGGCCTAAATCTGTTACAAAGTAGTGAACAGTGTAGATCCATGAGCAGACTAAGTTCTTTGCAGTCTGATTTTGATCTACATTGGCCGAAAAAGCAATGAAAGATGTGCATGCCCCCCCTCAATTGATTTGAAGGGTTCACGGTTTATACTTGGCAGGTAATTATTTGGATTAGAGATTTTTATCAGAGGATTATCTGTTACGAAAATCTCCACATAGCCATTGGTGTCATATTAGTTCATCTGATACTTCACTGGTCTTTTTATGCCTTTTATGTTGATGATGCAAACCCTGGTAGTTTAGATGGTTATAAACAAGGCCCAAAAACCAGAGGGTCAGAGGTTGGAGTCCCCAGCTCTGCTCATTCCTCTCTCACTACTAGTCATTGGTTCATCTCTTACTTCACTGGCAATTTTACAGCCCTTCAAGTTGATGATGCCAAGCCCGGTAGTTAAGTTGGTTAAAACAGGACTTAGAACCATGGGACACTGGTTCGAATCCCCAGTTCAACATACTTCTTTTTGAGGACTGATCCAAGATATTGCAATAGGATTCATTCCTCTTTCTAACCCCTGGTCATTGTTTCAATAATAGTTCTGTTGGAAAGCAGCCTGTGGCTTGGGAAGAATATTATGCAAAGCACTGGTAAAAAACACTTAAGGAAGGCATGGATAGAAAAAAAACTTCATCCTCAGGGTCGTTAAAACATGGAATTATGAGGTAAAGAACATAAATTGTAATACAGTCAGTGAGAAAACTCATTAGCTTGCCAAAGGAAATCAATAGATTCCAATTCTCCTACTAAAGACAGATCATCACCAAGATGGTCAAACGGTCAATTATCCCGCCAGATATATGGATTTCTGATACCTTTAGACAGAGGACATTATGCCCATAATCTTAAACACTACATCAAAATTAATGATCTACTGTTTCACATGGACCCTTAACTCTTTAACACACAATCTTGACTTTCAACGACGCTGAGAAAGAACACCCTTTGAAAACATTGTGAGAAAAGGAGAAAATGCTGGTAACCAGCATTTTCTCCATTTCCCACAATCTTTTTTACCCTTCCCAACACAAATTTCAGTTTTTGAGTCTCTTTTATTTTGACGTTTGCAAATGCTTCCAGTTTGGACAAGTCTAAAATTTTGTTGTTTGTTAACTCTTTACCACGCAATGACGACTTTTAACACCCCTGAAAGAGATGGCTTTTGAAAACATTGTGGGAAAAGGAGAAAATGCTGGTTACCAGCATTTTCTCCTCTTCCCACAATGTTTTCTACCCTATCAAAGAAAACTCAATTCATATGAGCCACATTGAAATTGTCATCAGCAAATGGTTTTAATTCGGACAGGTCTAAAATCTGGTCGTGTGGTAAAGGGTTAAAGAGCTGAGAAAAGGTTTTTAAAAACATTCTGGAAATGGCAAAAATGATTGTCAAGCAGTCTTTAATATAGCAAGATGTCTGATCCATGTTGACAGGGGGCATTATACCTAAACACCATATCAAAATTAATTTAACATGTTTCTAGGACCCTCAGAAGGAACACTTAGAAAACAGTGCAGGCAGAAGAGAAAATGCTGGTCAAAAGGTCAATTATCTGGCTAGACATAATTATGGATTTCTGATCCCTCCTCATGGATGTCAAATTGTAAACTTTATATCAAATTAACCCCTTTTTTGGGACCCCATGGAAGAAGATATTTGAAAACATCATGGAGGATCGAACTAAGCCAGCATTTCCTCCTTTCCCCCCTTCTCTTCTTTCAATGTCAAGTCCAAACAGTTTAGCTGCATTTAACTTGCTTGTAAATGCTTTGGATATGGACAAGTCTACAATTGTTTGGGTGTTAAAATGCGCTTACATTTAAATCATACCATTTTAACTCTTTACCAGACAACAAAATGTTGGACATGGCCAAATTGAAAGCATTTGCAGACGACATTTTAATTGTAACTCAAGATAGAAAGTTCATCTTTCATAGGGTAGTAGATATTTTGGGTAAAGGAGAAAATGCTGGCCGATCCTTTTCCCACAATATTTTCAAAAGCCCTCTTTCCTGGGGTCGTGAAAACCAGGCACTGTTTGGTAAAGGGTTAAAGTATGGAAATTATAGTAAAGCTGACAATCTGTTATTGTATGGTCGGTCCCTGGGTGTTAGTGGCCAACAGAAAATGAGTTACGAAACTAGGTGACAGGTTACCAAGTCACAATGTCCTTTGTTTCCTCAACACACACATAGCTAGTTCAGTTTTGGATGCTACTAGGCCTTAAAACTTATATGTTCAGGAAAAAAAAAAGAAACATAATAATAAAGTCAAAGAAAACTCAATTCCTCCCCCTCCGCAAAAAAAAAATTCATTATTGTTGAAAGAGGTTGGTGCAATGGCAACTTTTTACGAAGATATTTGACACTTAAACAAGGCCTTGTAACTTTACTTCAATACTTGATTAAGCAGGACATCTGATAAGTGTATAATGTCTTCACAAATTCCTTCACAGAACAGTTTCAAAACTTTGCTAATTTGAGGCCGATTCTTGAGAAAGAAAAACTTAACTATCAGTAATCCGATTCTAGTATACTGAGATGAATCTAGAAATACATTGTGATGAAAGGAGACATCCCTCTTTTTAATCAATTTCTCCTTTTGTCATACTGTTTTCAAATTGTGATTGCCTTATGACATAATAAGAAGCTTTATGTTAGAGAAAAGGATTTTAATTAGTAGTATAATTAGAGGATCTCTGAGTATTCTCTATAGTAATTAACTTCAAATCAGTTTACATGAAGCAGACTGATAAGATTTCTTTGACAGTAATTAGCTCAATACTTAACATTTAATGGCTCCTTTTGCCACAATGTTTTCCCACCAAACCCGTGAACTGCAAGGGTGTAAAAAGTCTTAGTTGGACATAATTATATGATTTGAAATCATTTCCAGACAAAAATTTATAGGCTTGTCCGAGTTCCAAGTATTTGCAGATATCAAATTAAATGTGGTTTGCATAATGGCTTTTGTCCTTCAAAGTGTAAAAAAACACTTTGGAAAAAGGAGGAAAATGCTAGCTGACAGCACAGTTTTCAGCTTAATGTATCTATTAGGAATTTTCTTATCTTACACTCATTTGAGATAGTTATTGTGTGATGTCATAAACAATATGTGAGGTCAGAGGCTGTTTAACCAGCATTTTCTCCTTTCCCCACAATGTTTTCCATCCTATGAAATACAAATTCCATCATTTCAGCCACATTTAATTTGTCGCCGGCAGATGCTTTCATTTTGGACAAGTCTAAGCTTATTTGCGTTTGGTAAAGAGTTAAACAAAAAAAGTCTGCAGGATGTGATAAATAACTGGTCGTAAAAGGGAGGAAAAGACTCTTGAACAGCTGCAGAATCCTTGTTTGAATTTGAAAATTGAAACCTCACACAGGATGGTGACTAACCAGTGAAAGGCAAATACTGTTGCCATTTGGGTCAGTGTAATTTAAGATCAGACTGCAAAAAATGTGCAGAATCCATGGTTGAGTTAGGGCTACAGGAAAAAGCAAATAGTTGTAACAAAACTCTGGTGTGAGAGTTATAATCATACGAAACTCTGTACTAAATGATTCCAAGTATTAAGGACCCTGAAGAAGAATCCTTTACCACAAGACAAGATTGTAGTCTTGCCAAAATCCAAAGCATTTGCAGATGAAAAATTACTGGTAAATGTGGCAAGAAATGAAGAAATTGTATTTGAAATGGAGAGAAAACATGGTGGGAAAAGGAGAAAATGCTGGTAAGCAGCATTTTTTTCTTTTCTGACAATTTTTCAAAAGCCCTCTTTCTAAGGATTGTTAACTCTTTAACACACAATCCCGACTTTTAACGACCCTGAGAAAGAAGCCTTTTGAAAACATTGTGGGAAAAGGAGAAAATGCTGGTAACCAGCATTTTCTCCTTTTCCCACAATGTTTTCTACCCTTCCCAAAACAAATTTTAATTTTTGAGTCACTTTAATTTTGTCGTCTGCTTATGCTTTCAATTGGAACAGTGTATCATTTTGTTGTTTGGTAAAAGAGTTAAATCTGGGGATTGTGTGGTAAAGGTTTGAAACATTGTGTGGAGAAGAGAAATATAGAATCTGATATAACTTGATAAAAATTTTTATCAAACTAGTCTATAAAAATGTTGTTAAGCGGCCTCTGACTGCTCATAAGTGTTCTGTGTGGCTCAGTGGTAAAGTGTAGGAGTTGTGACCTGGAGGCCCTTGGTTCGAGCCTCGCTTGCTCCACTGGATTTTATCACAGGAGTGTCCTTGGGCAAGACATTTCAGAGCCTTGTACACCTTCACCACTGAGCCTTGCAGGACCCCACAAGAAAAAGAAAAGGAGCAATTGCTTATACCAAGTTGAGTTGCTCCTTTGCTTAAAATGTTTTCCAAACCATAAAAATAGAAAGAAATTCCTTGCCTTCAACTGTTTTTTCTTAAGCAAGTTTCTAGTATGGTTTCGGTATTCAAGCCTTCACTATGTTTTTATGAACCATTGGAAAATGGCTTTCAAACAAATTGTGAGAAAATGAAAAAATTGCAGGTAGCCATAATTTTCCCATTTTTCCTCACTGTTTTCTAGCCTTTTGAAATATCTCATCCTGTGTGCTACTTTCAATTGTTGTTTACAAACCCTTCAAAATGAATGGCTCTAAATTCTTGTTGTATCATAAACATTAAAAGCGTCATGACCTTTTGGCTATAGGTTGTTTTATACCATATTTGGTCAAACTTCCAAATTTATGTAAGTGGGTGGATGGACTTGTTTTGAATGGACTAGAGCAAGATCAAAAGGTTTTAAAAGGATGCCTCCAATCACATTGTTCGGAAGTATCATGTATACAAAAGGCGTGGAGTGGTCACACATCTATTCAAACAATTGCTTAGTTACAGTGGCACTTCACTTTCATTGCTATGGTAACTCCAGAAACCATGAAAAATCAAGTATGAGCAACTCCTATTTTTTTTTTTATGTAAGATCAAAAAGTCAGAAATAAAGAGATTTGAACAACAAAAACCCAACTGTCTAAACTAAAATTTTACAACCAGATCTGTTCTGAGCTCTTTATCAGATAGAATTTTAGGCATAGTTAACTCTTTACCACACAATGACGACTTTTAACAACCCTGAGGAAGAAACCTTTTGAAAACATTGTGGGAAAAGGAGAAAATGCTGGTAACCAGCATTTTCTCCTTTTCCCACAAAGTTTTCTAACCTATCAAAGAAAAATTGCGCCATTTGAGCCACTATGAAAATGTCGTCTGCAAATGCTTTCAATTTGGATAGGTCTAAAATTTTGCCGTGTGGTAAAGGGTTAAAGGAAGTGTTTACAGAGGACAAAATTTTTAGACTAGTTCATAATTATAGCAAGTTTATGCAGAGGACAAAATAACGAGTATAGCTCAAATGATTTACCTTTAACTCTTTATCACATGACTGGTACCATTTGAAAGCAATTACAGACAAGAAATTAAATGCGGCTCCAATGATTGGATTTTTTTCTGAAAGGTCTGAAAGCATTGTGGGAAAATGCTGGTTACCAATGTTTTTAAAAGTCTAATATCCAAGCTTCATTGAAACACAGGACTGTGTGGTAACAGGTTAAAAGGGTAGAAAATTATCAAAATCAGAGAAAAGTTCAGGTCACCAGCATTTACTCCTTTTTGCACAATGCTTTTCAAAGTCTTCCTACTTGCGGTCATTTTACAATACATAATTGTTTTGGTAAATGGTTAACTCTTTACCAAACGACAAAATGTCAGTCATTTCCAAATTCAAAGCATTTGCAGATGACAATATATTATTCAATGTTTCTCAAAACATGATTTTCTTTTTCAAAGGGTTAGAAAAACATTTTGGAAAAAGGAGAAAGTGCTGGTTACCAGCATTTTCTCCTTTTCCCTCAATGTTTTCAAAAGACCTCATTCTCAGGGTCGTCAAAACTTGGGATTGTCTGGTAAAGGGTTAAAACAGAGAGATGTTTGAAAGAAAAGGATTAAATTTGTTCTAGGCTGCTATGCCATTTACCGGTACAGCTCCAATTTCATGATTCAGCAGAAAAGAAAGCAAAAACATATCCTAATTAATGGCTTGTTACTTTTACAGAGAATGTAAAAATTGCAGCAATTTCTTTAAACCCTGTACCAAATTAGTTAACTCTTTACTACAACAAAATTTTAGAATGGTCTGCATTGAAAGCATTTGCAGACGACAAATTAAGTTTGAATTAAAAACTACAATTTGCCTCAAGAAGGGTAGAAAATAATGTGAGAATAGGAGGAAATGCTGGCTACCAGTGTTTCCTCCTTTTCCAAAAATGTTTTTCAAAGCCGTCTTTGTCAATGTCATTAAAACTCGGGATTGTGTAGTGAAGGGTGAAATGTTATTTGTTTGCAGACAAACGAAAATACCATGACAAAAGTGGAAACTGCTACCAAAGTGGAGATGAAAATTTTTGCCAATTCAGGGCTGTTTTGGCATTGGAATGCATGATCTTTTCAATCTGATCTGGATCTATGATTTCTGCAAAAGTGCCTGATTTATTGATTACAAAGCTAAGAAGTTAATGGGTTTTTAAATTGAAAAGTTCAGCACATGCCAAATCTGACAGGTTACATAAATTAGATCAATTGATTACAGTCTTACAGATCATTTAGAAAGATAAAACATAGAAAAATATCCCTGCCTTTCAATTCAGACAACTTGAAGGATTTTCTAATTAATCCTTTACCATTCAATCATCAGAATCCGTATTTGTAACTCTTTACCAAAAGACAATAAATGTACGGGTAACTCAAATAATGATTTCTGTCTTTGGGTAGAAAACATTGTGGGAAAAGGAGAAAATGCTGGTTACCAGCATTTTCTCCTTTTCCTACAATGTTTTCAAAAGTCTTCTTTCTTCAGGGTTGTTAAAACTAGGGATTGTGTGGTAAAGAGTTAAGAAACAGAGGGAGAAGGCTTTTTACAAGTTAACTAGTTTACCGTTACTTTTGTCACAATATTTATCCTACATCACCCTTTATGCTTCTTTCAACAGCATTTCAATCCTATCACAGCCACAGATCATATATTCATGTACGTTCTACAACTAATATTTGAGCCATACTCTGGCAAAAGGGGGCTTAATGCATCTCCATGATGCATTATACCAAGCAAGAAATCACATAATTATGGATCCATAAAATCAATTTTGTCTAAGAACCGACTGAATCATGATGTAGATTAGTCCTTTGACATGAAGAAAATTGACCAATGGGGAAAAGTTTCAGCCAAGATCAGCCTACGCAGGCTGACCTGGGTCGATACTTTTCACAGATGCATTTAGCTCTTTTTCACAGAGCATAGCTCATTTTACATGTATGTCCTTGGTTTCAACAATACTCGGCTAGGGCTCTGGACTATTTTGCCCAGGGACATAACTCACAAAGAACCTTAAGTGCTTTGGGTAAAAATCGAACCTGTGGACTCTAGGTTACATATCAAACATTTTACTACTCAGCCAGGCAGGAACCATCATTTGACTCTCATAACATAACTTATAATAATGGATCTTCACAAAAACTGGACAAAGAGTGTCACTGCCAAACTATAATTTGTCTCAGTTCAAAAACGTGACACTTTAGGTCAACTGTGTTAAACAACAATGAAAATAAACAACAACAGTAAAATCAAAGTAGGGATTAAAATTGAATGACTCAACTCCCAGTTTCACATACCTGTATCTAAACCCCTGAGAGGCAAACTGTTTTAACTCTTTACTAAACAAAAGTTTAGCTGAGAGTCGTCCCAAATGAAAAAACTTGCAGACGACAATTCAAATGAGGCTCAAATAATGAAATTTGTTTCTAAAAAGGTAGAAAACATTGTGGGAAAAGGAGAAAATGCTGGTTACCAGCATTTTCTCCTCTTTCCCACAATGTTTTCAAAAGCCTCCTCCATCAGGGTCATTAAAACTTGGGATTGTGTGGAAAAGCGCTCATGTTTACCTCAGACAGAGGTGTCCATTCATGAAACCACAGTATCCATTTCAGTACTCCTTTTACCAAATAATCCCATGTTTTCATGACTTTAACAAAGATGTCTTTTGAAAACATTGTGGTTACCAGCATTTTCTTCATTTCCCACAATGTTTTCTTCCTTTCTAAAGGCAACTCTCGTCACTTGAACCAGGTTTAAGTTGATGTCTGCAAATGCTTACAACGTGGATGAGCCCAAAGTCTTGTGATCTGATCCTTTTCTTTGTCCGAAACAGTTTGTGAACATTACAGGAATTCAACAGGTAATAAAGTCTACCTTCTTTACAATTAATACTACTCAATACCAGCTATTTCTCCTTTTGCCACAAAGTTTTCAAAGACTGGCTGCAAGTAATATTGTGTTGTCTTTTCTCTCCCTCTGTGATTATGACTGATCCATTACCATACAAAATGCAAGGTGCCCCAGCAACAGAAAGCTACAGAAAATACCAAGGGAAAAGTAGCAATTGCTTTCTAAAAGCAACAGCTCCTTTTCCATGATAATTTCTATGTCATTTATTATATTTTCTTTAACATCAAATCGTACTCAATTGTGCTTTGACAATCTAAAATTAACCCTTAAACTCTTTCCGGACGTCAAAAAATCTGAATAACCCAAATCGAAGACTACATATTGAATTTGTCTTAAATGATGGGATTTATATTTCATTGGGTAGAAAGCATTGTTGGAAAAGAAGAAAATGCTGGTAATCAGCAGTTTCTCCTTTTCCAACAATTAATACTTTCAAATCATTTTATCTTGAATGTCGTTAAAACACAGTATTGTTTAGTAAGGGAAAAAGGTAATGGATTAAACTATAGTTTGACACGCAACCATCAATTTATTGCATAAAAAGTCCTTGTAAAGAATTCAAAGAATGTCATTCAACAAACTAAACAACAGCTTTTCGACCTGGTGATGTCACAAAAAATACTTCAAAAGTCATGCAGCACACTAGGCGTCCTTTTTGTACATTATTTATCTTTTTTTGTGTGTGTTTTGACCCTATTATTCAATAAACCTTTGCCAGACAGGCCTATACCATATTCATCCTTTTGTTTAGATATAATAATTCAATTAGCAGTCATAGAATAATACCATGTTTAATAACTCTGAACAAGAAGGCTTTTGAAAACATTGTGAGGAGATGCTTGATTGATTCTATGATGTTTAAAGCTATTTTCAACATTATCTGTTATATTGTGGCAGCAAGTGCACCTATTCATGCTTTCCTAGAGTTTCTTTTACCTAAATTTAGTACATTATTCTTCCCATGCCACTGGCTGCTTTCCCAAATAACCGTTGTTAAAACAATGATCATCGGTTAGAGAAGAATGAACCCTATCAAAAATCAACAATCCTCTGAAAGAAATTAATTGGCCTAGCTGGGGATTAGAACCAGCAACCCTGTTTTCTCAAGACATATATGCTACTGACTGCGCTACCCCAGCTTGACAAGACAGGAGAAAATGCTGGTAACTAGCATTTTCTTGTAAGATTCCAGTGTTTTCCTTAAAAGATTAGACTGCACAAAGCATGCATCCACACTTGATACTGGCAGCAAAAGCAACTGTAGTTATTATGAAATTTATGAAAAATAGAGCCGAAAACACTGTGGTGAAAGGAGAAAATGCTATCCAGCATTTTCTTCTTTTTCAAACAATTTTTTTCAAAAGGGAGCTTCTTCATGAAGGTTGTAAAAACACAAGATTATTATTCTAAAGGGTTAACTTTTTACCACAAAAAGAAATTCAAGACTCATCCAATTTGAAAGCATTTGCAGATGACAAATTAAATTTGGCTAAATTGGTGAAATTTGTTTCTGAAATAGTAGAAAACACTGTAGGCGAAGGAGAAAATGCTGGGTACCAGCATTTTCTCCTTTTTCACAATGTTTTCAAGAGTTCCCTACCTCATGGTCGTTAAAACTCTGGATCGCGTGGTAAAGGGTTAAGATGCTGGCACGATAATTGCATCAAGTAAAAGCGGAAACAGACCATTTTATTTTCATGTGGTTTGGCCAGAGCAAAAATAATCATGGCAAAGTGATGCAATAAACCAAGTATTAATCAAAGTAATGCAAGTTACATTTTTTTCTCCACATTTTCTTTGCCGGAAATTTATGTTTCAATCTTTCATCTCCTTTTTTTTTCCCCATCACTGATTTTTGCACACACTTGCAACTGCCTTCAGAGGAAGTAGCTGAAGATATTTTTTTTCTATTCTCTAAAGTTATGCCTATACTGCACACTTGGAGCAAATTCAGCTCAATCAGCTGCCGATAGCTATCTGAAATCTTTATGAACAGGAGAAATCCCAAGCCTTGTCCAAATTGAAAGCATTTGAAGACAACAAATAAAATTACTCTTAAAGTGCTAGATAAGCAAATTGGTTATTTTCAGCTACAATACAATATCAAAATGGTGTTACTTCAATGCAGGTTTTGACTTTGGATATATCAACATAGTGGAAAGTGTAGATTTTAGATTAGAATGCATGTTCTGTGCAGTCTGATTTTGACCTACACTATCTGCAAAAGCAACAAAATTCACCAATGGCACTTTAACCCTTTACCAAACAATCCCTGGTTTTAACCACCTAGAGGAAGAAGGCCTTCTTAAAACATGGTGGGAAAAGGAGAAAATGCTGGTAACCTGGATTTTCTCCTTTTCCCACAATGTTTTCTACTCTTCTAAAGTCAATTTTCAATTTCTGAGTCACCTTTATTTTGTCGTCTGCAAATGCTTTCAATTTGGACAAGTCTAAAATTTTGTCGTTTGGTTAAGGATTAAGTCTTTACCACATGATAATATTTCAGGCCTGTCTAAATTCAAAGCATTTAGAGAAAACAGATGTGACTCAAAAACTGAAATTTCTCTTTGGGAGCGTAGAAAACATTGTGGGAAAAGAGAAAATGCTGGTTACCAATGTTTTCAAAGGCCTTTTTCAAAAGGTTTGTTAGAACTTGGGATTGTGTTGTAAAGGGTTAAATGATGAAATTTATCTTTAAAGTTTAAACATTTTTCAGGGAAAATATAAATATGCTGGTAACACATTTTTTTAAATGCTTTCAATATGGATGAGTCTAAGAAAGTTTGTCATCTCCATCATCAAATTATGATGATGATCCTTTGGTGGTCTTAAAGATTTCAGTGCAGATGCAAGCATTCAATGATCCAGATATATACCCTATGTCATTGAATGCTTTTATCTGCACTGAAATCATAATGACCATCTGAAGGATCATGAACATAATTTAAAAGTAAACACCACTCTGTCAATGCTTTTCTTGTCAAAAATACCTGACAGTGAAGATTTGTGTGATGGCATTTTATGTGCAGTCTTATCTTGAATTATCTTGTAAGCAAGAGCAATTTTAATTGTGGTGGGCACTTTCAGAATTTAGAAAAGTTTTTCATTCACATAAATAAATTTAGCAATGAATCATGGCTGAAGAACATGCAGGGCAGCTTGCACAATGTGTCAAAATTAATTTATGCTGAGGTTTTTCACTTTCATGGGAAAACTTATTTTGAGACAGAACAATATGGGTTTGTTTATTTTTCTTTTAATTTCACAGAAAAAAAAATAAATGATCTAGTTTGTGCCAGGATGTTTTTTTTTACTTTTTTTGTAATTATATTTTTAGCCATCGTGGGAAATTTTCACACAGAGTTCTATTTGCCAGACTTAAGTCTTTACCACTAACACAGTTATACATTTAGTCTCCAAGTTGAAAGCATTTGCAGACAATAAATGTTACATGAACTTCATCTTTGAAAAAGAAGAAAAGGTTGTGGGAAAAAGTTTCTCCTTTCTAATCGTTCATTGTCGGGGATTTTTGGCCCAACATATTTTTAGTAAAGGGTTAAATCTTTTACTGCCATAAGCAAAACAGAAGCTTTTGTGGACAACATAGATCAAGATTAGACTGGACAGAACTCCTTTTCTACAATATTTTCATGAGCCTTTTTTCCAGGTTCATTAAAACATTGGATTATTTGGTAAAGACTTAACTCATGAATCAGATTTATTGAACATAATTATCCATATAAGACAGAAATTATCAAGTTCTTGTTACATCATTAAAACATATGAAAAACAAAAACAAAAAGAGAATTTTCAGTATAAACAATTTTGCTTTTGCAACAATGTTTCCAAACATGGTGTGGTGCAAAACAAAATCAGATGGTGCTAAGCTGCTAGAAGGCAACTGTTTATGGAGTCACATGCTTAGCTGGAGTAAAACATTTGCAATCCTCAGTATAAAGTTTTCATCAAAGGTTAATTTGTAACTAAAGAAAGAAGAAAATTCCTCTTCAGCTAAGAAGTGAAGTTTTGTGTTTTATAGGCACTTATGCGTTGCTATGATTTTAAAGCATGTCAGCCCACACACTTTTCATTTTACGACTTACACAACCAGATTTTTTCCATGCTACTCAATAGTAATGTTAAAAGAGTAATATTATTGAACAAAAAGATTACCGGTACATGTAATTTATTGAAAAGAATGCAAACAATTCTGTTTAAATGGGTGACGTTGAGCAAAGTTGGACATAAATTCTATCAAAGCCGTGTTGAATTTTGAGGCCACTATAAGCCGAAGTAGAGAAGAGGTAGTAAAACTTGATACTGACAGAAATGCATTTACTTCAAACAGTCGAAACACCCCACGTAATTTATACCTTCTAATTTCCTTTTTCATCTCTTTACAAAAACACAAAATACTAGACGTGTCCAAATTAAAAGTATATGTATTTACAGAAAGAAAATAAAACGTTGCTTAACTCTTTACCAAATGACAAAATTTAGGACTTGTCCAAATTGAAAACATCTGCAGGCGACAAAATAAATGTGAATCAAAAATTGAAATTCTCTTTGGGAAGATAAGAAAACATTGTGGGAAAATGAGAAAATGCTAGTTACCAGCATTTTCTCCTTTTCCCACAATGTTTTCAAAAGCTCTCTTTCTCAAGGTCATTAAAAGTCGGGATTGTGTGGTAAAGAGTTAAATGATGTTGTTTATCTTTGAAAGAGTAGAAAACATTGTTGGTAAGGGAGATAATGCTGGTAAAACCATTTTATCCTTTTCTAGGGATTGTGTAATAAAGGGTTAAACATGTGATAGCTTAGTAAGGAAATGAATTAACTTTTCAAATAGGAATTACAAGGCTCTAGGGTCACAGATATAACACCAGTCCGTATTCGCCAACCACTCTTAAGAACATTCTCTGTCTTATTCTCCAGAATTTTCTATGTTTGAAAGTAACACAACTATCTTCTGATTGGCTAAACTAAATGGTTTAGCCAAACAGAAGTTGTGATACTTTCAAACTCGGAAAATCTTGGAGAATAAGACAAAGAACGTTCTTAAGAATGATTGGTATCAAAACGGACCCTGGTGTCAAAAGGGGCAGTTTGTTACCGGTACTACCAGCTATTATTGGTGCTCTTTTCCAAAACTTAAAAATTCAAAACAATTTTCTTTTCTTTTTTTTTTAAATATTGTCCTCCATGCTATTAAATTTAGTAGGGTGATATTTAAGTACTGTAGTTTTCATTGGACACAAATAAGACATAGAATGAAGGAAAAAGAAGCCTTTTTGTGGATGCAAATTTTATGCAAAGGTCTTGCTCCCCCAAAAAATAGTTTCATCCTAAAAGCCATCTGCTGCAGAGGTTATCAAAATGTGAAATGACACATGATGATTATTCAGCTTTACCCATTTCATAACCATTTATTCTTTACCAAATAATCCCTTGTCTCAACGACCCTGAGGAAAAAGGCTTCTAAAAAAATAGTGGGGAAAGGAGAAAATGCTGGTTACCAGCATTTTCTCCTTTTTCCACAATTTTTTCATAAGCCTTTGAAATTCGAATCCCATTATGTTTGCCACATTATATTGTTTTCTGGAACAGCTTTCAATATGGATGGTTGTTGGTTGTATTGGGGTTTAACGCCATTTTAACAGCTGAGGTCATATCATGGCGGTCGGTGACGCACATGTGTTTCCTGGCTTTTTCACACCAGTACTAACACAACTTTCTTTCCAAAGCCACTGACTACTTTTCTCACATGCTTCAGCAGAGGTGAGAGGCGAAAATATGCCGGAAAGAAAGTTCGCCTCAACCGGGTATCGAACTCACAACCACCAGGTCATGAGTCTGACACGCTCACCTCTGAGCCACCCGGGCGGGCCAATATGGATGGGTCTAAAATTTTGATTATTTAGACGAAAATATACAATGATAGACTACAATTATGTAATTTTATCATGGAGAAATTATTTATCTCTTAGATAAATAATTTCACCACTTTTTCACTGCATTTTCATATGCCGTCTGCTGAATATTTCAAATGTCGTCTGCTGCTGTCTATGTCAAAATGAGGCTGACTATAGTTATAAGGTAACTGACTCCTAAAGCCCTGATTGACATTTATGAATCTAATATCCTCACTTGGTTGACTGCTGTTTCATGGTTTATGATGATAGCATTTGCTTTGACATGTATTCATTACAATTTCATAATCCTGCTGAACATGTTTTGTACAGGAAGTCATCCATCAAGGGTACACCCTTTTAATTCTTTACCAGTTGACAAAATTTTGGACCATGTCAAAATTGAATGTATTTGCATGTGATTAAATGAAGCTCAATTTGATAGGATTTTTCTTTGAAAGGGCTGAAAACATTTTGGGAAAATGAGAATGCGCTGGTTACCACTAAAATATTTTAAACGCCTTAGTCTCCCTCAGGGTTGTCATAACGAGCAATATGCTTAATGAGAAATTTCTTCTTTTAGTACACATGGACAGTGTAGATCAAGATCAGAGAATAACTTATGACTGAAATGGTTAGTTTTATACAGTGGTGAGAAAACCAAGCTTTCTACAATAATAACAGCTGCTGTTATTTCCATTTTCTCCAACGCCAAAAAAATTGCCTATCAAAGACGGGATGAGTGTCATCATTATCTACAAAATTAAATACTTTGTCAATATCATATTCAATAAACTTCCATGCAATATCCCTGTGAAAAAGTAAACAAATCCTTGAAACAAAGTAAAAATAAACTTTATAATCAAATATTTGAATATGGTCTCAGACTGACAAGCAAACTTTGCTGAAGTTTGCTATGCAAATATTTGACCCAGATGAAAACCAGTCCAAACAAAAGGACTTCCTGTTACAACCGATTCATTTAACCCATTACCACACAATCCCTACTTTTGATGCCCCTGAGAAAGAAGCCTTTGGAAAACATTGTGGGAAAAGGAGAAAATGCTGGTAACCAGCATTTTCTCCTTTTCCCACAGTGTTTTCTACTCTTCCCAAACCAAATTTTAATTTTTCAGTCACCTTTATTTTGTTGTCTGCAAATGCTTTCAATTTGGACCAGTCTAAAATTTTCTCGTGTGGTAAAGAGTTAAAGTTTTTTTTCAAACAACGGCAATACATATGCATTTCTAAAGTAATTTGAATGCAGGCAATGTATCTATTTGTTTTTTGTCAAACAAGGTTCATGAAATAACACTGTGATAGATAACCTAAACCTTAGACCCCAGAGTTTTGCAATGGAGATGTGGCCTTTGTCTTCGAATATATTTAACAATGCTTTTGCTCATAATTACCGTTTTTAAGAAAAAAAATTTATCTCTAAAAATGTAGGCATTGCTGTTTGAAATTATTTCTGTTTGCCAAGCTCTTTTAGCAGCTTTTTGATACAAGACAGCATTAGTTGGCCTGCAGATATGTTAAACTTTTTACCAGATGACATAGAATTGTCCAAGCTAAAAATGTTTGAATTAAATGTGGCTTCAATGATGGGACTTGTCTATGAAAGATGAAGAGAAGATTGTGGGAAAAGGAGAAAATGCTGGTTACCAGCATTTTCTCCTTTTCCACAATCTTTTTAAAAGCCTTATATCTCAGGGCTAAAAAACATGAAATTGTTTGGTAAAGGGTTAAAGATTTTCTCACAGATTTATGTTATTTACTTCCCATACAAAAATTTCTTTTTCACAGAAATATTTTCTCACAAATTAAACCAGTAACTATTTCAAACTAAGATGGGCAACAAAAAAGATGACTTGTGAAGTACAAGGATAATTATGCTGTTGATTGCTTATATCCAGTTGGATAACCAATGGTTTTTATCCTGTCAATGACCTACTTCCTGTTTGTATTACCAGGCAGACGACAAGTCGCCATGCTGAAGTGAATGAAACCTCAAAAAACATTCTCATCCCAAAATTACAACCATCCTTTTTATACAGCATATTGGGTTGTTTTTGGCTCTTTTAGATTTCTACTTCATTTATAAAGTTTTTTCTTACTATTTGAGATTTTACTACTTTGACATATCACAACTGATGTTTATTAGTTGGGACAGCTGAAAGACATAAATTTTTCAAGAAAACATCATGAAAAGTTTGAAGTTTTGTCAAAATGTAAAGAGTAAAAAAACATCAGGGCATCTGAAGTTACCATTGGCACTAGATAATAGTGTATCATATTACAATGGGATGGCCAGCTTATAACTTCCGTATAGGCCATCAAGTGCAAAGCATTTCATTCAGTAAAATGCTTCAGTTTGCATGTGGGAAAATACAATGTCTTGGATGGAAACCACAAACCAGGGTCCATATTCACCAACCATTTTCAAGAACGTTCTTGATCTAATTCTCCATTTACAAAGTAACACAACTTCTGATTGGCTAAACTATTTGGTTTAGCCAATCAGAAGTTGTTTTACTTTGAAATTTAGAAAATTCTTGGGAATAAGACTTAAGAATGTTCTAAAGAATGCTTGGTGATCATTGACCTAGGATTGACTTAAGTGTTCATTTCAAAGCTTACTTTCTGAAGTCTTGTCAATAAGGTTTAATAAGGTATTATTTGGTTCAAGGGACAATCCTATCAACCCCTCACTGTAGTTTATATTTTAGACTTAATGACCCTTTTGGCACCAAAGAAAGACAAGTTTTTCAGACAGCATTCATGTAGATCAAAAGCAGACTGTACAGAATCTTAAAAAGCATTTTCTCAGCATTTTGTCATTTTCCCAAAATGTCCTATGCCCTTCCTAACACATTTCCATCATTACAGCCACATTCATTTTGTCATCTGGAAATGCTTTTGATATTCACTAGCTTAAAATTTTGTCTTTTGGTGAAAAGAATGATGGCATCAGTTCCTTTCATGACTAATCATTATTACATTGGTAAATGCTGGAGTGCAGCAGACAATTTTATGTGGCAGTTTTGATCAAAGTATCCCACAGATTATCAGACAATGTGGCTACAAGATCACACTGTATGTTCTGTGATATCCATAATTTCATCAACATGCTTTGTAAAAGCAGTTATCCTTTCACCAAACAATATACCCTGATAGAAAAACCTTTTGAAAACATTTAATAAAAAAGTAGAAAATGCTTTTTATTCGCCTTTTCTGCTTTTTCCAGTTTTCTACCCTATCAAAGACAATCCTGTCATCTGAGCCATATTTGATACATGGTCTTCAAATGCATCCAAAATGGACATGTCAAGAATTTTTGTCCTTTGGTAAAGACTAATTACTTGTGTATAGTGTCCTAATAATTACGTTGTTACTCTCTTACCTTCATTGACTCGGACAATATGTGGATGATGTAGCGAAGACATGATCTTGATTTCTCTGCGTATTCGATTGAGATCGTGCTGGTCCTGAATCTTTGATTTCTTGATGTATTTAATGGCAAACTGAAATGAAAAGAAATCAACGTAAGTTATGTTTTCTTGCATACTCTTCTGTTTGTGTGTATCTATATCAATTTTTGTTGATTCCTCATTTAACTCTTTACCAAACGACAAAATTCTAGACTGGTCCGTATTGAAAGTATTTGCAGATTTGGGGCTTATGAATAATTAAGGCTACACAGGACTCTATGAAGGGAAGTTGAATAAACAGGTATTACATAAATATATTTATACAGAAACTTATTTGACTAATTCTTTTTTCTATCAGATGTAATACTATTGGTCATTATGAAGATCTGAAATTTCAAGAAGAAACAAAACAAGGTAATCTGGAGAATATGGGGATTCCCAGTAAGTATGCCCAATTTATGGAAAAACAAGTTGTTAGTTTCTGTTCTTCTGGGGTCATTTAAGGCTTGCTTTTTGTTAACCTTTACAGTGTTAAATAAACTCTTTACCAGACGCCCAAAATTTAGACTAAAACAAACTGAAAGCATCTGCAGACGACAAAATAAAGTATTGCTAAAATGATTGGATTTTTCTATGAAAGAGTACAAAACATGGTTGGGAAAGGAGAAAATGCTGGTTACCAGCATTTTCTCCTTTTCCAACAATGTTTTCAACAGCTTTTTCTGTCAGGGTTATGTTCAAACTTGGGATAGTGTGGTAAAGCGTTAATGAATTGTACCTTGTCAATACCGAAAAACAGCCCAAATATTGCACTCGAAAGGCTTTTTTGCCATAATACGCAACACAGTTGCTGAAAGCTCAGATCTTAGATGAAACTACAAAGAATGTGCAGTCTGATCTTGATCTAAACTGTCCACAAAGAGAAACTCAAGTCGGTTCCATTATGTTTTTAAGGGCTAAATCTAAAAGATTTCAAATTACAATCTTCTACAACAAAACAGAAGATAGACAAATTATGAAGTAAGTACAAAATACAGACAATTAGGTTGTTTGAAGACAATATGAATAGATTTAGATTATCTTACTTCATCTTTTGTCTGGATGTTCAGACAGTGTGCCCAAGTACGGAGCCATTCAACTCTTTATCAGACGACAAAATTTTAGTTTGGTAAAAATTCAAAGCATTTTCAGACAACAAATGTGGCTAAACTGATACAATTGGTCTTGGAAAGGATAGAAAACAGTGTGGGAAAAGGAGGAATGCTGGTAAACAGCATTTGCCCTTTCTCCCATAAAGTTTTCAGAGCCTTTCTTGCACTGGGTTAATGAAACAGGATTGGTAGGCAGTTGGTTAACTCAATAACCAAGGAAGAATAAGACGGAGAATTTTTTCTCACTGAGCAAATTCATCAATTTCTCACAACTTTTTCAAATCAATACTTACTGGTACTTTTGATCATCTCTTTATGTTTGAGAGACTAATCATCAAGGTCTTGGTATGAAAATTTGATAGAAGTAAACATCAACAATTCAAGGGCCAGACTTTGAGCAAGTTTTTATAATGGGCCTGTTTGTTTCCTGAGTTTTCTGACCTGTTTATCACCAAGAAACTGTTTTGTTCACATACACCAAAGAAATAGTCCCTGTCTCAACCCAGTTACCCCTTAATGATTTATTCTGATTTAACACCTTGCCAAAGAACTCTAAATTTTACCAACCTTCAGGCAGAAGGCTTTTGGAAAAACTGTGTTGATAATCTGCATTTCATCCTTTTCCCACAATGTTTTCTACCCTTCCAAAGAAAATCATTTTGAGCCACATTTTGATTGTCAACTGCAAAATTACCGCTTTTCAAAATGGAGGAATATAAGTTTTTGTAATCTAGTAAGGAGTTTTGGATCATTAGACTATCAATTTGCAGCATAATAATTCAACATGGAAAAAGAAGTGTATTAAAATTATCAGACCATGAGGTGATGATGATGATGATACATCAAATTATGTCTTTACCAGACGACAAAATTTCAGACTTGTCCATATTCAAAGTATTTGCAGACAACAAACAAAAGGTGAATCAATAGATGGAATTTGTTGTTGATACTGGATAGAAAATATTGTGGGAAAAGGAGAAAATGCTGGTTACCAGCATTTTGTCCTTTTCCCTATGATATTTTCAAAAGCCTTGTTCCTCAAGGTCAATGAAACATGGAACTGTTTGGTAAAAGGTTTAAACGCATGTCTATGTCACATGACTTCAAGTTCAAATGGAAATTAACGACCATGACAAAAAGTAATATGAGCTTTTATGAGAATTTTATATATAATGACATGATATGCTAGTCGATATGCTGTTCATACAATTTAACCCACTACTCCTTAACTCTTTACCGAACAATCCCAGGTTTTCACGACTCTGAGAAAGAAGCCTTTTGAAATCATTGTGGGAAAAGGAGAAAATGCTGTTAACCAGCATTTTCTCCTTTTCCCATAATGTTTTCCACCCTTCCCAATACAAATTTCAATTTTTGAGTCACATTAGTTTTGTCGTCTGCAAATACTTTGAATTTGGACCAGTCTAAAATTTTGTCGTTTGGTAAAGAGTTAACTGTTTACCAGACAACAATGTTTTAGCCATTTCCAAATTGAGAGCATTTGCAGACGACAATTTCAGTGTGGCTCAAATGGTACAATATTTCTTTGATAAGGTAGAAAACATTGTGGGAAAAGGAGAAAATGCTGGTTCGCAGCATTTTCTCCTTTTCCCACAATGTTTTCAAAAGACTTCTTTACCAGGGTCGTTAAAAGTCGGCATTGTGTTGTAAAGAGTTAAAACATGGTTTGCAACTGATGAATTTGAGAAGAAAAAAAAAGATTAACAGGGTTATTCAACATAAAATAAAATTTAACAAATGAAAATGTATGAAAACATTGTGGCATAAGGAGAAATTGCGTGTTGGAAGCAATTTCTTCATTTGCCAAAATGTTTTCAAAACTGGCCCGAAATTGTCTGCAGGTGGTCTTATGTGTTAAACTTCCTGCCAAACAACAAAATTTTGGACTAGACAAACTTAAATTAAAGCAGACCACAAATTAAATCCTTAAACAATGATTTCTGTCTTTGATAGGATCCAAACCAATGTGGGTAAGGAAAAAAATGCTGGTTACCTTAATTGTCTCCTTTTCTCATAGTGTTTACAAAAGCCTGCTTTTTGCAGGGTCGTAGAAATTAAGGATTTTGAACTAAAGATTTAACCCTTTACCACACAATCCCGACTTTTAACGACCCTGAGAAAGAAAGCTTTTGAAAACATTGTGGGAAAAGGAGAAAATGCTGGTAACCTGCATTTTCCCCTTTTCCCACAATCTTTCCTGCCCTTCCCAAAACGAAATTCAGTTTTTAGTCACACATTTTTTGTTGTCTGCAAATGCTTTCAATTTGGACAAGTCTAAAGTTTTGTCGTTTGGTAAAGAGTTAAAAGGATTCTTTTACAGTAAATAAAGCATAACTTTTGAAAGGTCAAGTCTCAAGAACACGCTTCTTTTGGTCCTACTTCAAATCTTTACTAGAGGACAAAACTTACCCAAAATGAAAGCATTTGCAGATGACAAATTAAATGCAGCTCAAATACAGAATAGATTTTCTCCTTTAATGGACAATATTGCAAATAGCAATTGTCTCCATCTCCTCATTTCCTACAATGTTTACAAAAGCCTTCTTGCCAAGGGTATTTTAATAGAACTCCTGATTGTTTTGTAGAGGATTAACCAGTTGGTATGTTGATAAAATAGCTTATGGCCCAGCAGATGACTGCTTTTATGCCTGTACCACACAATCCTAAGTTTTGAAAACACTGAAGAAAACTTTTGAAAACATTGTGGGAAAAGCAGAAAATGATGGTCACCAGCATTTTCTCCTTTTCCCAAAATATTTTCTACCCTATCAATGATTGAAATTACCATTTGAACTACATATATTTTCTTGTCTGATAATGCTTTCAATTCCGACAAGCCTAGAATTTTGTTGTTTGGCAAAGAGTTAAGAAACATTAAACAACAAGGAGCAATTGCCTGATACAGTTTACAAGCAATAATGTTGTCCATGTAAGTCAGGTTAATAGACTGTGTTTAACAAAAGAAGAAAAGGGTGGAAAAATCTGTTTTTTTTTTTTAAAACCCTTTACCACACAATCTCAACTATTGATGACCCTACAGAAGAAGACTTTTGACAACATTGTAGGAAAAGGAGAAAATGCTGGATATCACAGTGTGTTCTACCTGTTGAAAAACAATTTCACTTTTTGAGTCACACTTATATTGTCGTCTGCAAATGCTTTCAATTTGGACAAGTTCAACATTACATTGTTTAGTAAAAACTTAACTCCCCCCCCCCCATTTTTTGGTGGAAAAAGTTTCATATCAAATAGCTAAGATGTGAATTTAAGATCAGACAACATGCTTTGCTGTCCCATCTTAATCTACTCCTTTGGCAGTAGCATCAAATTATCCATAGCCAATGAGAAGGGTAAATAAAATGAAAACAGATAAAGATTATCCCATTTACCAGGTATTTTCACAGGTGTTGACGATTTTAATACAAAGACTTACCAAATTCTTACCAATTATAAACTTATTACTTTACAACCTTACAATAACCCAACGGCCATTTATTATATGATTCTATCATTTCAACTAGATCTAGTAAGACCAATATATTGTGAGGTAGACAAGACCAAATTTCATGATTACTTTTGCCTCTAGCATTTCCGTTATGTGGCCAGTGTAGATCAGAGATCAGACTGCACAATTTCTGCAGCCTGGTCTTGATTTACACTGGCTGCATTGGCAACTATTCTTGTAAAAGGCACTTTAAGGGGTAATTTACAGACTAATTTTAATCAGAATAAATGAGAGTAAGCTTGCTGGAAATGAAAAAAAAAAACTTTCGCTCATATCATATGAAAATATTTGAGGGGCAAAAAAGAGCAATTTTTTTGTCACGAAATGAATAAAATTAAAGCTCCTTTTTTCTCTCAGTCTTTTCAAAAGTTGTTTTTTACATGGCAGTAAAAGTTGCACAGTGTATGAGCTACATAATCATGATATGTACACGAATACCCAGACGCAAACTATGCGCAAATATGTAAAGTGTGAAAACGCCCAAATTTGGAAAGTCATTATCGATCTGTTTGTCACCTTTCTTTTTTACAACCTGACAATGTTCAAAAACCGCAAAATGACTCTCATTATTTCCATTTTCAATATGCTTTTATGCGTAGACATTTAAGACTGATCTTTTTACTATTTAGCAGTAGTAACCAAGCGATAAAACATGTCTACCCACTCACAGTAATTATTTTTTGTCTGTGACCTTTAAGATCCTTTATCAGACAAATCCTTGTTTACAGGACCCTGTAGAAGAAGGCCTTTGAAATCAATGTGAAATAAAGCAACCAGCATTTTCTCTTTTCCACAATGTTTTCTATTGTTTCAGAAGGAAATCCCATCAGCTGAGCCACACTTTTATTTGTTGTCTGCAACTGCTTTCAATTTGAACATGTTCAACAATTTTGTTGTCTGGTAAAGTGTTAATTTTTTACCAATCGACAAAACTGTACACTAGTCCAAATTGAAAGCATTTACAGATCACAAATTTAATTTCATTCAAATGAGGTGATTTGTTAAAGTGGCAGAAAACATTGCGGGAAAAGGAGAAAATGCTGGTTACCAGCATTTTCTCCTTTTCCCACAATGTTTTTTTTTTAAATTTCTGTCTCATTGTCATTAAAACTTGGAATTGTCTGGTAAAGGGTTAAAGGTCATTGTGCACCAGTAATGGATATAGTTGTTTGACCTTATCTGTGAATATACCCATATTGTATGACAGATATCCTCTGTGAGCAGGGTTCCTCCATTTGCTACTGATATGTGGGGGAGTAGAGTCTTTTCTACCAAATTTTAGCATTTGGAAAAGTCTTTATGGCTTTTCCTAGTACACACACAATGTGCAACATTCTTTCAAAATTACAGGCTGCTTTTCTAACTAAAATTTTCAGACTTTACACTAAATTTATACAAAATCATTTTTTGATGACAAGAATTTAGATCAAATGTCCATATTGAGAGTATTTGCAAACAAAAAATCAAATACCAAATCAATTTTTGGTGAAAGATGAAAAAAAAAATTGTTGGAAAAGGAGAAAATGCTGGTTACCAGCATTTTCTTCTTTTCCTATAATGCTTTCCAAGGCCTTCTTTTTCAGTGTCATAACAGGTTGTCGATAAAGGCTAAAGACGAGTCAAGTTTACAGCACAAAGGTCAGGGAGCGTTTTCCACGTGTAGTAACAATTGGTGATCAATGACTTATGACTTGACAATTCTTTTACGGTATTTTGTGGTCACAGAACAGACCAGAAATTTTACAAATCGAGTCAGATATTAACCCTTTACCAGAAAGTCCTGAGTAACGACCCTGAGGAATAAGACTTTTGAAAACATTTTGGGAAAAGGAGAAAATGCTGGTAACCAGCATTTTCTCCTTTTCCCAAAATGTTTCTCTATTTCTAAAAGCCAATCTCACCATTTGAGTCGCATTTAATTTGTTGTCTGCAAATGCTTTGAGTTTGGACAAATCCAAGATTTTGTGGTGTGGGAAAGAGTTAACCATTATGCAGCACAACTTTATCTAATAACCTGAAAGTGAAGATCAGGATCGGATGGTACAGCATAATTGCGAACAGTGATCTTAGATCTATAGTCTTACTATTTCTTGGCATTTTGGCAACATTGCAATAAAACTAAAATACTGAAAAAAGTCTAAATTAAAATTGAAGTAATTAGGTTCTTAGCGCTGTCTCTAGATTTCTCCTTTTCCCATGTTTTCGAGTCCTATTCCTTAGGGTTGTTAAATCATCGCAACATTTACATAACCCTTTACCACACAATCCAGAGTTTTAATGACCCTGAGGGAAAAAAAACCTTTTGAAAACATTGTGGGAAAAGGAGAAAATGCCGGTAACCAGCATCTCTCCTTTTCCCACAATGCTTTTTACTCTTCCAAAGACAAACCTGAATTGTTTGGTTAAATCTAATTTGACGTCGACAAAAGCTTTCGATATGGAAAAGTCTAAAATGTTGTCGTCTGGTAAAGGGTTAAGATTTAACAAGTAAATGCTCCTTTTCCCTCAATTCTTTTTTTCCTATACAATTCTTGGAAAACATTTTCCTGTCCTCCCAATGTTTCCCATTTTTGGTCAATTGAAACAATTTTGACTTGTCTAAGAGAAGCATGTATAGGTTTTAACGAACCTTGGGAGGAAGCCTTTTGAAAACAAGGTTGAAAAATCCCGAGAATTATCTACCTTGAGGAAAAAGCCTTTGAAAACCTTGTGGAAAAAAGAGAAAATGCTGGTAACCAGTATTTTCTCCTTTTCCCACAATCTTTTCCACCTTTTCAAAGACTGAAATTATCTTTTGAGCTACATTAAAGTTTTGTCTGAAAATGCTTTGAATTTGGATGTAACTAAAAATTTGTCATGATGGCAAAGGTTTAATCTTCAAACAGTTTTAGGTTTTATTGCTAGTTATTTATAACATTATTTCAAAGATAAAACATTTGAAGAATGCGAAACTGATCTTTCAGTCTTTCATCATGAAAACATGCATACTCATGGGGAATTCCCCGCCTAAGCTACCCTGTTCTAAAAATAGAAAAATACGTAGAAACCTATTCAATATTTAAACAATCTTTGGTCATGCAAAATTACATAATTACTTCATCTTCAATTTTAAGATTCTTCCGTATTTTGATTATAAGGGTGAGAAATAAATAATTTGGACAAACTGTTCTGGTTTAAAAGAGTCTGGTCTGTAAAATATTCTAGCAGATGGAATACGAGAACTGAAAGCTCAGGTAGAAAATGGGCATATGTTGGAATATCTCCTTGAAAGGATAGAAAACATTGTAGAAATTGGAGAAAACGCCTGTTGTCAAAAGCTTTCTTACTTCAGTGGCTAAAAATTCTTTAGCCTTGTCCAAATTGAAAGCATTGGCAGACAACAATTTCACTGTGGCTCATATGGTGCAATTTTTATTTGATAGGGTAGAAAACATTGTGGGAAAAGGAGAAAATGTTGGTTACCAGCATTTTCTCCTTTTCCCACAATGTTTTCATAGGCCTTCTTCTTCAGGGTCGTTAAATGTCAGGATTGTATGGCTAAGAGTTAACACTACTTTCAAAATAATTTCAGTTATGTTGTGGTGGCCAGTGCACCTTCCTATGCTTTCCTTGGATTTCTTTTACCAGTACCATGCACAATATTCTTCTCAAGCCACTGGCTGCTTTCCCACACAGGTAACCATCGTCAAAACAGTTTTCAGCAGTGAGATAGGAATGAATCATATCACATTGACCATCATCAACCCTTCAAGGTCAATGTAAACTGAGTGGTTGATGAATGCTGACCAAGGAGACCTAACTACTGTTGGATGTAAATCATGATTAACACTATCATTGTTCTACTTATGGTGAATTATAATTAATTGATTGAATGGTCTTTTCTGCCGCTTTCAACATTTTTTTAAGTCACATCATGGTGACAGCTCACATATTCATGCATTTCCTGGATCACCAGTACTAGGCTAGGTCTCTAAAGTGTCTTGCCCAAGGACACTCCCACAAAAACCCAGTGGATCCAGTGGGGCTCGAACCTGGGGCCTCCAGGTCAAGAGTCCTACACTTTACCGCTGAGTCAGGCAGGACCCCATGAATTATGAATTGCACAGTCAACTTGCACTCAAAGATGAGTATGAGACAAAATTAACATTAATGGACCACTAAATTTGATCAAAGCCGCCCAATAGCTATCTTCTATGGTCTATTATCTGTTTTATCCTTACCTATCTATAAATTGAGTCACATGATGAATGTGAAAAATGTGACCTAATGGGCGTATTTTTATTTCATTTTTTCTAAAATTAGCATTACCTTTTTACCCTTTGGCTCAATCAACACCTTTCCATTTTAACCCTTTACCAGGTAATAAAATTTAAGACTGGTCGATATTGAAGACAAAAATCAAATGTCCCTGAAATGATGGGATTTGTCTACAAAAGACTGGAAAGCATTCAGGAAAAAGGTGAATGCTGGTTACCAGTATGTTCTCCTTTTCCCATTATGTTTCATATGTTTTCAGTAGTCTTTTTCTTCAGGGTCATTAAAACACCATTTTGTTGCATAAAGGATTATAGTTGAATGAGAGAAAGAAAGTTCAAAATTTGTGTTTCGTTTTCAAATATATATAAAATCAAGAGCAGACACTGGAAGGGGGATAACATAGGAAGTAATTTCATCATAAACATTTTCTCCACATGTAACTATATTTCTCAAAAGTTGTCTGTAAATAGATGTCCCCACATTGGTCAAGTCACAAAGGGTTAAATAAGTCACTAACAATATATTTTACAATTATTTATATGTGGTTTGCGTCAATCATTTTGAGGGTATGACTGGATAAAAATAATCAGTAATTTAACACCTGATAAAAGGGCATGGCAGGGCAAATACCACAAAGGAAAGTAGACCTTCAGGGTAATGATGAAATTTTTGATACGCCATAATAATACTACCGGATAATTCATTTCCTATCACTTTTTTTCCGATCAATTTTTTTTCAGGCTTAACAGTTTACTACGCAATCCTTGAAAGAAAAGGGCTTTTGAAAAAACTGTGGAAAAAGGAGAAAATAATGCATTTTGTCCTTTTCTGGCTTCATTTTTTACTTTCAACAACAAAATCTATCATTTCAGCTGCATTTATTTTGCAGTCTGCAAATACTCCAAGACAAGTCTAAAATATCAACTCTGTATCACGCAATACCCTTTGAGAAGTCCAAATTGAAAGCATTTTTCATTTGAAAGCATTCACAAGCAACAAATCAGATGTTGCACAAATTACATAATCTGCCTTTGAAAGGGTAGAAAACATTAGGGAAAAAGAAGACAATGTTGGTTACCAGCAATGTCTTCTGTTCCTACAATCTTTTATCTCCTACCACAAACACTTTCCATTAGTTGAGCAGCAATTCCTTTTTGGCCGGAAAAGGATTTGTATTCGTCTGTTGTTTTTTTCCAGAGTTATAATAAAAAGGTAGGGATATTACCCAAATGTCATAATGACAATTATTTCCCTTTATTTTGTATGACCACAATCAATAAGCAACGCCTCAGTGACTCGTTGGAATGTTTGCACAGACGGTTTTTATATTGATTCCCAACATTCCTGCCTTTATTCATTTTAAGCTATTGATTCTCTGAGACATTACCTCATTAACGACTCATAATGCAGCCGGCAACCCTTAACCCTTAGGCTGCTAAGCTCAATGTAGGCAGTCTGACCTTGGATCTTCACTGTCTAATATGGTATTTTTTTCTAATGAAGTCAATCTTGAAGCTGCAAAAGTATGGTTTTTACTACTGATTGGAAACTTTAGTGTCATTCATTTGGAAGCTTAGTGTGTAAAGACACTCTGAAAAATAGAGGAAACAGCTCCATACAAGCATTTCTCCCTTTGTTCATTGGTTGTGTCCTTGACATTTCTCTTGGCAAGACTGTGTTTGCTGAGTTTTAGAAAAATCTTTACCAAAGCTTAAAGCAAATTTTATTCAAGTAAAGACTGCTTACAAGTTAAACAATAAGAAAGTATATAATTATGTAAATCTTTACTGGATGAAAAATTAATGGAAGTCAAAATGACAGGAACTATCATTGAAAGGGAAGAAAACGTTCTTGGATGAGGAAGAAATGCTTGTAACAAGCATGTTTTTCCTTTTCCCATTAAATACTTTGAATAGCTTTCTTCTTCAATAAAATGTTTTTAAAAGCTTTCTTCGACAGGATCATTAAAACACTGGATTGTTTGGTTGCAAATTAAATTACATCTATTGTTACAAGAATTTTCTATGTGAATTTCTTTCCCCATAAGTTGAATGATTACATGATGACTGTTTAATATATTCTTGTGTGAAGCATTTTTTTCAAACTTGAAGCAGACCATGTTTTTTTTTAAAAACATTGAGGCAAAGGTTGAAATTGCTTGTAATAAGCATGAATAAAAACAGACTAGTAAACTTGTTGCAAGCACCAAGACCTACATGTACTTGCTGGTCACTTTCATTTTTTGCTCTAAGTCCCTTCATTGCTAAATTTCCCACAATGTTTTACATATCATTTAAAAAAGACTTTTTCCATTCCTTGACATTCTAGCAGATATCATTTTCTCCTTTTCCTTAAAAGTCACCTATCCCTTTGAAGACCAGACCAGTACCATCATTAGCGGTATGTTTCATTAGCAATGTAACATTAAGACTTTGTCAGAAAACGAGAAAATGCTGGTTACCAGTATTTTCTCCTATTCCCACAATGTTTTCTAACCTTTCAGAAAGAAATCCAATAATTTAAGCCACAAGTACTTAGTTGTGTAAAAAAGCTTTCATTTTGGACCAGCCCAAAATCTTGTTGTCCAGTAAATTGCTACACACAGAAAACTTTTCTCATTACCATAGAAGGTTCCAATAGGTTGTCGGCCTGGTCTCACAGGCTCAGTTTGAACTCAGTTGGTCAAAATGACATTATTGACTTCCAACACCAAACATCAAAGGTTTTCACCATTAAAAAATCAGCAGGAAAAATTGCTAATATTATTCATAGAAAAAAAAAAAACCCTTTTGAAAGAAAGGTCAAGCTAACTAGTATGATACATTAATTCAGAAAATCATAAATTTTGAACTGTTTTCATTAATCCTTTACCAACAATACCAAGTTTTAATGAACCTGAAGAATGAACTTTTAAGAACGTTGTAGGAAAATGAGAAAATATTGGCATTTTTACCACCCTCTCAATGTTTTCTACTCTTTTAGACACAAATTCCATTACTTTAGCCACATTTAACCCTTTACCACACAATCCTGACTTTTAACGACTCTAAAAAAGAATTCCTTTGAAAACATTGTGGGAAAAGGAGAAAATGCTGGTAACCAGCATTTTCTTCGTTTCCCACGATGTTTTCTACCCATTCAAAGAACAAGTACTATCATTTGAAAAATAGTTGAATTATAGCCTGTAAATTCCTTTAACATGGATGAGTCCAAAATTTTGTTATGTGGTTAAGGGTTAATCAGTGGCCTGCAAAAATGCTTTGAATCTGGACAAATCTAAAATTTTGTCGTAAGGTAAGGGGTTGATGGGCAAAAAGCTGTAAACACTACGTCATAGTGTTTCTCAGCTTATTACTCAAACCTGACACAGATGGCTGTTTTGGTTTAGCAGCAGAACATTTAAGAAACACCTTAGCAAAAGAAGAAATTGCCTCGGCTATGGACAATCACAGGCAATCAGTACCACCAATGCGTATCAAACCCAAATTTCTGACCTACAAATCCAAATCTAAAGCATCTTGTGTTTTAAGGACTCTATGGAATAAAGCTCCTGAAAACATTATCTGAGAAGAGAACAAACTAACTGCTTGTCTCAAGATTTTGATTCCTACATCTTACTAGTGAGCCATGCAGGACCCAAGTTTTGAACAGACTTTGTACCTTAAGATGTATGGAATTCAGAAAGTTCATTGTATCACTGACAAAAGAAGCGGAACTGATTTGTAAGATGTGCTGTTCGGTACTTTAGAGGTAAAACTAATAAAGTTTTCTTTACAAGATTTATGGATATGACATGAATTTATATTGTCTATTTATTCGATTGTATATTTAATATCTATTAATGGATTGATGAGTTCTGAGTAGAAATCACTTTGTTTTCCACGATTTATTGATCTATTATCCTCTTCATGTTTTACTGATTTACACTTCAATAACTTATCAGAATTCCAAGGAATATGGACATCTTTTTCTTTCAGCTATTACCACACAATCCTGAAGTTTAAATCACATTGCTGAAGAAGCCTTTTGAAAACATTATTGGAAATGGAGAAAATGCTGGAAACCAGCATTTTCTCAAATAAACCCTTTCAATGTTTCCAGAACAACAACATTTAAGACAATAGCATACGCAGACATCAGATAAATAACAAAATATTCTGGGCATCAATTTCATAATAGAGATAGCACTATTTTGCATACTTATTTCATCTTTCTTCCAGGTCAGACCCATAAAAGTCAAGATAAATGATGTCAAGATAGATGAAAGAACTTAAATCATGATACAGCGATTTCTTAACTGGGCCAACTTGAAAGTGAATCTAAGTGGCCAATAAAAAGGCAATAATATTCAGTGAGTTTATGATCCGTGAAATTGATCACCATCCCCTGATCTAATGAATTTAGACAGGTTGACCACCATAATTTACTTAATGTTACACTACCCCATAACTGTATTAATAAATTAACCCTTTGTCTAAGAATTTAATGAAATGGACATTATATCTTGATCACAAAGAATAGCACAAATCCAGGGATTCTGCAGCTGTTTTCTGCTCTAAGTATCATTAGATACATAGTTGAATAAGTAGAATCAAGATCAGACTACATGCACTGCACATGCTGATCATTACCTACAGCACATTTAAGGTACTCCAAGCATTCTCTGAGTTAACTCTTTTCTGTAACTTGGTAATGGCTTCCCAACAGGAAGTATCTTTTTTTCATTTAAACCATTAAAAGTTATGGGTTTTGCAGCTGACCAACAACAAAAACATCATGACAAAAGGAAAATTTGCAAGCGATTTCTACATTTGCCACAATCTTTTCACATGTACAATTTTGATTATTCATTTATGTTAAAGGTTATCTACTCAGAATTTGTTTCAGGTGATAATGAGTAAAGTGATAGGCTCATAATTTATGATGCATGCAAGCATTTTAATAAATAGTAAAATTAGTAATAGGAAAGCTTTTACATTCAAGGATTCTACGATATTTTCTTAGGACCCTATTTCATTTCTTTGATTTTTCTTACTTAAAAGGAAATGGTGGACTATATATATAGTTGAAGGGATACCTGTCACTAACAAGACAGGTTTAATTACTCTAAATAAACAGACATTAGTGTATTTAATACATTAACGAGGTAACTACTAATGACAGCTAAGGACAGACTGCTCGAGGTCTATCCATATTGCCCCAGGAAACAGGTGCAAGATCTGTATGTCTCCTGCATGCTCTGTGATCTATGATACTTAGGCTCAAGGACATGCCTTCTATCTCCCTTCAAATCTCTCTTCATTTCTAGATGGCCTGCTTAGGCCATATGCTTTATCTGATTATGCCTGGAGTCAATCTGCATCAAATAACTTTGAAAAAAAAATGATAATCAACATACATGAACTAATTAAAGGACAATGAACTTTTAGACCTCGTATGTGTTCATCCAACTGAAAGCATTTGCAGGCAACAGACTGAATATAGCTTAAATGTTGAGACTAGTCATTGTAAGGGTGAAAAACATTATGGGAAAAGAGGTTGCTGGTTCCACAATGTTTTCGAAAGTCCTCCTCCAGAGGGTTGTTAAAATTTGAGACTGTGTGGTAAAGATTTAATTCTTTACTACACAGAAATTTTACAATTGTTCATACTGAAAGTATTCGCAGACAAGGAATTAACTGTACAAATTAAATGCTGCTGAAATGATGAAATGATAAAATTTGACATACAAAAATGAGAAATCAAAATATATCATTCAAGAGCTGTGTAAATCCTTCATCAAACAATCTCGTGAATTTACGACCTTAAGGTAGAAGGCTTCAGAAAACATCATGGGAAAAGGAGAAAATGCTGGTTACATTTTTTCTTTTCCAAACAAGTTACTGAGTTGCATATATATGTGATATAAACAAGAGTAAAATTTTGTTGTCTGGTAAAGAGTTATATCCTGAACTTTATCATTTTTTTCTTGCCAAAAAATTTACTCTACAGTGCGTCCATCACATTAAATATTCAAATTGCTACTTACAACCTACCATTACATGAAATAAATCATACTTATTGCATATTATACCTAAGCCTGGTATTTTGTTAACTCTTTATCACACTATCCTGAGTTTAAACGACCATGAAAAAAAAAGGGCTTTTGAAAACAATGTGGGAAAAGGAGAAAATGCTGGCTTCCAGCATTTTCTCCTTTTCCCACAACGTTTTCTAGCTTTTCAAAGACAAATTCAGTCATTTGAACCATGTTAAATTTGTTGCCTGCAAAAGCCTTTGATTAATACAAATCTAGTTTTTAGTTGTTTGGTAAAGAGTCAACTCTTTTATGTAAAGGCCTTTAGTTTTTAAAACAATCAACACTTTACAAAGCAATTCAGAGTTTAATCGACCATGAGGAAAAAAGCTTGTGAAAACATTGTGGGAAAAGAAGAAATTACTTGTAACAAGCAATTTCAATTTTTACCACAATGTTTCCTGCACTTTTAATAAAAATTCACACCATTTGAACCTCATTTAATATGCCATCTGCAAATGCTTTCAAGTATGACAAGTCTAAAATTTTGTCATCTGGTAAAGAGTTAAGAATTATGCACTATATTAATACTTCATACAAGGGAAAAGTGTTTCGTTTCAAGATTAATTGAAACTGATAGATCAAATAAACTGACAAAAGAGATTAACCTTAAAAAACCTAACCTTGGGTGATTTTGTTGACTATAAATCCAAGATCTGACTGCACAGAATGTGCAACCTGATCTTAGATTCCCCGAATTTGATTTCTTGTAAGAAATTCTTCTCAAAAAATGGCCTAAAATTTGCAATAAGCATTTCATAACCAGCATTTTTTCTTTTTCCCACAATATTTTCTGCCCTTTCAATAATAAATTTTGATTTTTGTCTCAAATTTATTTTGTTGTCTGTAAATGATGTCAATTTGTACATGTCTAAAATTTTGTTGTTTCAAAAAGCATGAACTCTTTCACTACTGAATGGATAAATTGCTTTTTCTTAAAGGCTAAAAATACATTTCAGCTGCAAGATCAAAAGACAGTTTGGTCATAATCTAGAATAAAGCAGTGGACAGTGTGGATCAGAGATCAGACTGCACATTCTGTGTAGTCTGATCTTGATCTACACTGTCCACAAAAGGGACTGTGTGATAAAGGGTTAAACCTTATACATGAAACTTCTTTTTAGAAAATTATTTACAAGTACCAGTACAGGCTATCAATTGAGAATGCAAAGACAGAATTAAACTTGGTTTAAACAAGGTTTATTTTCAACATGGAAATAAAATATCCATTCCATTATAATTTACATCTACATATACTTGCTACAGGTGTCCTTATGACATGCAGTTAGCTATCATATGATAAAACTCATGCATTAAACATGATTTTATACTGCTCCTTTAATACTGTTGACAGTTTTACAACAATTTTTCCCCCAAATCTATTTACCCTTGCAGTCTTGAACCTGGATTTAACTCTTTAATTGACAGTGTGGATCAAGATCAGACAACACAGAGTGTGATCTTGGATCTACACTGTCCTCTTCTTTGCCAGGTAAAAATAGCCTTGAAATTGCAATATCTGCATCTCTAGTATTGACCAAGAATGTCCATTTGATATAATTAGTGCAACATTGGTTTATAAATTCAAATTCAAATTACATTTACAGGTACATTACACTGGCATTTTCATTACTAGTATTGTATCATTTTTTTTTACTGAATAACCCATAAATCAAAATTTAAAATTGCAGCAGATGTCTCTACTAACATCAATGTAAAATTTACATCTTGAACATGAATCACATACAGACATAATGTGAAAACACCATGACAACAGAAAAGATTGCCATCATATTGCAGTTGATTTCTTCTCTTCTTAACCCTTTACCACACAATGACGCCTTTTAACGCCCCTGAAGAAGAGGCCTTTTGAAAACATTGTAGGAAAAGGAGAAAATGCTGGTAACCAGCATTTTCTCCTTTTCCCACAAAGTTTTCTACCCTATCAAAGAAAAGTTGCGTCATTTGAGCCACTATGAAATTGTCTTCTGCAAATGCTTTCAATTTGGATAGGTCTTAAATTTTGCCGTGTGGTAAAGGGTTAACCCTTTACCAGACGACAAAATTTTAGATGCATCTAAGTTGAAAGCATTAGCAGACGACAAAATTTTAGACGTGTCTAAGTTGAAAGCATTAGCCGACGACAAATCAAATTTGGCTGAAAATCTGAAATTTGCCTTTGAGAAAGTAGAAAACATTGTGGGAAAAGGGGAAATGCTGGTTTCCAGCATTTTCTCCTTTTCCCACTATGTTTTCAAAAGCTTTATTTCTCAGGGTTGTTAGAAGTCGGGGTTGTGGGGTAAAGGGTTAAATTGCTTTTACATGTACATGTACAACTTTGTTCTGGTTGATTATCATTATAATCCTATACCACGCAATCCTCAGACAATGAGACAAATTACTTATAACAAGGTTTGACTGCTGCATGTTATGTAATAGGATTCATCCCTCTCTTACTGCTGACCATGGTTTTGATGATGGTCATGTGGGAAAGTCTCCAGTGGCTTGGGCACAATATTGTCAAAGTACTGGTAAAGAAACCCCAGGAAGGAATGGATAGGTGCACCGATTGTTACAATATAACTGAAATAATGTTGATGAAATCTGTTGATTAAACACCACAGAAACAAACAAAACATATTTGCAGCAGTCAAACACATAATTTAGTAAAAAATCTCTCCATGAAGTCAGAAAGTACATGTAAATTAAATTATTATTCATGAGCTTAGAATGACAAAGCACACATGACTGTGTCATAGCCATTATACTACATGCAGCTTGCTTTTTTATCGCTCAGATAAAAAAACATCAAAGGCCCCTCATCTTTTCCTTCATTGTAAGTTCTGTTACATCTTACTTTTGTCAAATCCATTCACGCTTTACAGAACAACAAAATTTAACCTTTTACCACACACTCCAAAGTTTCAGCAAACCTGGGGAAGACCAGTATTTTCTCCTTTTCCGGTTATATTTTCTTCCCATCCAGAGACAATTCTCTGTATTTCACCCAAACTTTATTTTGTTGTCTGTGGATGCTTTCAGTTTGGACCAGTCTAGAATTTGGCTGTCTGGTAAAAACTTAAGAGGCCCCCATTATGCACATAACATCAAACAGGATTAACTCAAAAACCTAAATACCTTAAGCCCTTTGATTATTGTATTCTCAGCATTCAGTATACTTTGATTTCAGTGTAATGTTACACATGCACTAAAAGATCAATCATAATTATAGGATATGAGCTAAAAAATGTTATATGTCTAATACATTACCTAATAAATGTTAATAAATAGCTTTTGAAGACATTGTGAGACAATGAGCAAGAATCCTTCTGAAAAAAAATATGGGAAAAAGGAGAAAACGTCTGCGATTTCTCTGTTTTCTACCCATCAAATTTCATCATTGAGTCACACTTAAATTGTCATCTGCAAATGCCTTCAATTTGGACATGTTGTAAAGAGATAATAGCTTGCATGGTAGTGGTTACACTGAGGTAAAACTTTCTGACTCTGTTGTTGCACATTCAAAGCATTCCAGTCCTTGGGTAAGTCTGACTACTCACTTATTCATGTGTGACCTGGGTTTCACCAGTAATAGACCAGGCCTCTGAGGTTTATCTTGCCAAAGGATACTCCCAAAGAAAAACCATGCGCTTAGAATGAGGATCGAACCAAAGGCCTCGTATTTCAAATCCTACACCTTCACAACTGAGCCAACCAAGATACCCATAGAAGGATCAACAAACAGCATGGAAGGAAAACATGATAAAATTTCATCCTTATCCTGCTAAATAACTAAAATGGAATTTTCAATTCGATGATAAAAACCCAAAATATTGCTATTTCAAAGGTATGTTTTGGGGAATAATATCTCCTTATCGGACAGTGTAGATCCAAGATCAGACTGCACGTTCTGTGCAGTCTGATCTTGATCTACGCTGTCCGCAAAAGGTCAGTGAATCGCGCTCAGCAGCTTAAGGATTAATAAGTAATAAAGAAAGGGTCAGGCAAGCGCTGGTAATACTATAATGAGCTTACTTCATATATTAGTCACAGCCAAAACAAAAGGTCTTCGATATGGATTAAAGGGTCAGAGGTATGTCATATATTTTTAACAATGGCATTAATCCTTTTCTAAACAATCATATGTTTTCATCACTCTTAGGAAGAAGGCTTTTGAAAACATAGTGAGAAAAGGAGAAAATGTTTTCTACCCTTTTCAAAGACAAATACTATCATTTAAGCCACATTCAATTAGTTGTCTGCAAATGCTTTCAATATGGATGAGTCTAAAATTTTGTTGTCAGGTTTAGAGTTAAATGATAGGCTACAACCCACAGAATACAGTTGTATTTCCTTACAAAATCCTACCACATCATAGATGTGCGAGTTAGACTTTTGGACTGTTCTAAATTTGAGACAATTCACTTCTCCAGATTCCTTCCAATCATTTTTACTTTTTCTCTTAACCAGGTATTTTACCACAGACTCCCCAGTTTTATTGACCTTAGAGACAAAAAGCTTTTTGAAACTTGTGGAAAAAGTTGGTAACCAGCATTTTCTCTTTTCTCCACAGTGTCAAGTTTCCATCCTATTGAACCAGAAATCATCAGTTAAGCAACATTTAATTTGCTGTCTTCTGCAAATGCTTTCAATTTGGACAAGTCTAAAATTTTGTCGTTTGGTAAAGAGTTAAACAAGTTCTACATAACACAAGTACTTTTAACCTTTTACCAAACAAACCAGCTGGTAACCAGTATTTTCTCCTTTTCTCACAATGTTGAGTCACATTTATTGTCTTGTGCAAATGCTTTAAATTTGGGTAAGTCCAAAATTTTACTGTTTGGTAAAGACCAACCCTTTACCACAAAATCCAGAGTTTCAATCCTGAGATATTAGGTTTTTGAAAATATCATGGCAAAAGAAGAAAATACTGGTAACCATCACATTTATTCTTTTGTCTGCAAATGCTTTGAATCTGGACAGGTTGTAAGTTTTGACTTTGGTACAGAGATAAACAACTGTAAAATCAAGCCACTAAAAAATTAATAAAAACTGTCAATGTAAGCTTTATAACCATGAGTCTCTGATAATTTCAATGACTCCACAAGTTCACATGTTGGATTGTGTACAAAATGCCCACTGACAAATTACAAAATAGTTACACAAGTGCACCACTGATTATACAATTTGGTTGGCTTTTGTGAGGACTAATAATACAATAAGTCTGTGGCTTTCAGCCCAAGTTGTAGAAAAGCCTCCTTGTTCTTTATCAGTTGCCCTCACATCTAAAGTGTAAGTATACATTTCAAAAACTTGAGAAAAAGATTTTTCTGAAATACCCTTTTAAGATAAAACTGTCTGTGAATGACGTCAGTACCACTGTACATTTAGCCAAACTCCATAAACTCTTTTACAAACGACAAAATTTTAGACTTGTCCAACTTTAAAGTGTTTGCAGACAATAAGTTGTGATTTAAATGTGACTTAGTTGAGGGGCACTTTCTACCCTTTCAAAGAAAAACCCATAATCTCAACCACACACAGATGATCATCTGCAAAATTAATGCTTTCAATATGAACAAGTATAAAATTTTGCTGTCAAGTTACATTATGTGCTTGTACTGTTGTTTTACTCTAAAGCCATTTTTGCAATGGCAATTAGATTTTATAGCTTTTGTAAACGAAAACTATGTGAAGCAAAGGGTTAAGGTAGATAGGCTACTTAACATCTCTATGGGGGTGTTTAAAGTTGTTATGTTAACTGATTGATTTAGATTGTTCTACTTTCATGCCTGGAGATAAAATGTCATTGACTGGGATAAAAGTTACTGATTCAATCACCACTTGATAACTTTGTATTTATTGTTAAAGAAAGGTGTAAATCTGTCTTTTTATGAAATGTATTGTCAATAAAATTTTGACATCTTTCACAGGTTTTGTTGTTGTTAGAAAAAAAACATACATCTTTTATATTTCCTAAAAAAAATAAAAGTTAGCCGCTGGTTAGTCAGACTCTTTGAACAGTGTAAATCCTTATATTACCATTACATAAACTGTACCAAATGGCAAATCTTTGGACTAGTTCAAATTTAAAGCATTTACATAAAACAAATGTGGCTCAAATTGTATCTTTGAACAAATAGAAAACATTGAGGTAAATGGAGAAATTGTTGGTTACCAGAATTTTCTCCTTTTCCCACAACGTTTTTGAAGTCCTTCTTTCTTTGGGTTTTGAAATATGCAATTTGCTTGGTAAACTTCTAAGCTGCATCAGTAAACTATTTTAGCAGAATGAACCTAATTTAACCCTTTACCATACTATCCCGTGTTGTAACGTCCTTGGGAAGTGAAGCTGTTGAAAAAATTGTGGGAAAAGGAGAAACTGCATGTATAATGAGCAATTTCTACTTTGCCAACAATGTTTTCTACCTTATCACAGAACTTCAGCTAATTTGATCCTATTATAAATTTCTCGTCTGCAAATGCTTTCTATTTGAAAGTGTTCAAAACTTGTCTTTTGAGAAAGGGTTGACTTATTACCTTTTACAGTATTGTGTTGTGTAGATCGATGAACAGTTTGTAGCTTTTTTGTAGTCACATCTAAATCTGTGCAAAAGCACCTCCTGTCACCATCGGAGTGCTTAAAGTCAGTTAAAACTCAAATACAGCACAGCAAAGTTTCTCTGGGCTCATAGTGTCTCCAATATATCCTTAGTATTAAAACTCAAACAGTATAGATCCAAGATCTGACTGCAAGTTCTGTACATTCTGCTCTTGATCTAAAATACCTGCTGAAGCAACTACAGCTGTAATAGGCATTCTTTCGCTTGAAAATTGCCTATTTAACCCATTACCACAATGTCATAATCCCGACTTTTAATGACCCTGAAAAAGAAGCCTTTTGAAAACAGTGTCGGAAAAGGACAAAATGCTGGTGATCAGCATTTTCTCCTTTTCCCACAATGTTTTCTACTCTTCCCAAAACAAATCTAAAATTTTCAGTCACATTTCCTTTGTCCTCTGCAAATGCTTTCAATTTGGACTAGTCTAAAGTTTTGTCGTTTGGTAAAGAGTTAAAACACTATCTGAGAGGCATTTCTTTTCGCCCTTTGCCACACAACCCCGAGTTTTAATGACCCTGGGAAAATAAGGCTTTTGAAAACATTGTGGGAAAAGGAAAAAAATACTGGTAACCAGCATTTCCTCCTTTTCCCGTAATATTTTTACCCTACCAAGGACATATTTTGTCATTAGGTCACCTATAATTTGTCGTCTGCAAAAGCTTTCAATATGGACAGTCTCAAATTTTGTTGGTGTGGCAAAGACTTAACCTGCATTCAAATTATTACTCAACTCATAGTATCTGAAAAAAAAAAATGGCATACCAGTTCTCCTGTTAATATTTCCTCGGCTAGTTTCACTTTTCCATAAGTTCCCTCGCCCAGCGTTCTGATCAGTTTGAATCGATCCTTCAGGTTGCGCTTATGCTCGTGGACAACTGGCAAGTCCAACAACACATCACTTGGAATCATGCATTCCATTTTGGCAAATGTATCTCTATGGCAACTTTCTTTCATCTCAGTTTTCAGTTTTCTTTGCCTGTCACATTATCTGTATCAAGAAAGAAGTTCAAGCATTGAAAACAACAACACAATCATTTCTTTGAGATAAATATTTCAGACACAAAATGTTGTCTAGCTCTATTTAAATTAAAATCCTTAGAACTATTCTGATTTCTTAAAAACCGGGTTATAGTTTTCATTTAACAGTAAAGCAAAATATTGATAAATCATATTATGAATATCTGCGAATTCAATTAAACAGTCAGACACTACACTATTTCCATTCAAGTAAGATAACATTATGAGGGTTAATGACTAAATACAGACCGAAATGCAGATATGAAAGAAGGCGGAGCCAAACCTCTTTTGGGACAGCTGCGTTTTATATTGGTGCGCTCAACCATGATAAGTGGCCGTCTGTTGACATTACAGGCTTCCGAAATCAGCTGGGGCCGAATCACGCACTCTCTATATTATATTACTACTCGCACCTTCTGTGCTGATGTAAAGCTATATTGAGTTCTACATTAAAATTTTACACTTATTGGTGAATACTCCTGTTATTCGAGGGAAAAAAAATAACCGTAATAGCCTTTTTTGACCAAGGTTTTGGAAACTATTTCTCTCCGCAGTAAATTGCCGGATGTTGTGTGACAACAACAACAACAATTATAACCAGGAAGTGAAGTGACTGGTTGATATCAGAACTAGTGAAATATTTGTTTCAACAGTCGAAATGACGAATCGACCGAAACAAACAAATGAGAAATCGATTCTACTGCAAGAAAATGAAAATGATTCCATATTCAGCTGTCTTGGAAGAAGCTGTGTCGTGAGTAATCTTGCTAACATTACTTTGATAGCTTGTGTCATAAGTGGGCGGGGAAGGTAATGCCTAATGGATTTTTCGTTCCTGGGCTTTTTGGCATTTTGTTCGCAACCATTCTGTACACAGTTTGAACAAAATTACACTTCCTCTATCAACATAACCACTGATTCTATCTGTAATCCTGAGCCCCTGTCAATCACATTCTTTGTGTTACTATCTTTAAATCTGTAAGATGAGGCATGGAATTGAAATTAGCTAACTCCTTTCCAGGTGATACAGTGTTTCTGCCAGCTTCAATTTTTTGAAGATTACTTGTGACTCTGATTCATAATTTGGGGGTCATACAGAAATTTTGATGGTCACAGTTTTAATTGCCTTCCTAAATTCACGTTTCGGGACCTTTCCCTATTCCCGTGACTCCACCAACTCGGAACTTGAACTGTTTTCTGAGTTTGACAAGACCAAGAAATTTGTTGCATTTGTTGATTGCTGTTCCCCCCCCCCCCCATTTTCAGGGAGTTCACTTGTGAAAGAGACAGCAAAGAAGTCTTTCTTTTTTTGGTTCTTCTGCCATTCTGTTTTTTTGGGAGCGTCTAGAATAAACAGACTGTATATGTTTAAAACGGGGTTAAACAAAAGCGACAACAAATTTACTTTCTAAGGATTTGTCCGATGGTTATTCCATACCTAGTCAATTATTACTAAACAGAGTTTCAAATATTTGAATGCTTCACAGGGGTGTGGAAGGGGAAAATTTGGCGGACAAATAGAAAATAAGAAGAAAAATTTGAGGCAAATATCTGTTGTAAACATTACTCAGTGAAATACAAATGTACACTCTTTCTTTGTACAAAATGACATTTAAATGATAAACAGCAGCTTGAGATGATCCCTAAATTCTGGAAACCCGAAATACACATTTGGTGTACTTCAGCGTTCATTGCATTGGACATGCTTGGTACAATATTCGGCTATTTTTGCACGTCGATTTTTTTGCATTTGGAAATGTTTGAATACTTTGAAGATCACCATTATGGATTAAAGTATTTTTATTTTTGTCATTTTAGCACCATTTCAAAGAATTTTTACAACAGTGTTGCACATGTGAATATTTTGGCCTTTAATCCGATATTACAGATTCAGTGCGAATGGGCCGTAGTTTAGGCATTATCTCCTCTGCTGGAAACTCTATCAAACGGAAAATGTACTTGTCTATGGACAAGTAGAAATTTCTTAGATTTCCACACCCCAGCTCAGACACGGAAGTTCGTGTTACCAAAGAAACAGCGACAAAATGGGTAACAGCGTAAAGGGGGAGCAGTGAGCTTACATAAAGTTTTGCTTAGAGCTTGGAAAAACTCCTGTTGAAACAAAAAAGATTTTAGAAATGACATGGAGCCAAAGAGGCGTATCTTGGGCCCTTGTTAAACGGTGGCATAATGTGTTTGTAAAAGATTCATCATCTCCGTACAGCACTAAAGGAGGTGGGAGATGAAGATCATCAACGTCTTTCACATATCAAGTCCCGGTTTAGGGGTATAAGATTCAATAAGTTTAGTGAATTGAAAACTGCAGCACCAAATGTAGTGAGGAAATTAGTGAATGGTGTAAAACTATGACAGATGGCTGCAGCAACATAATTATTTATGAAGTGTGTTAGATTGACTAGTGTTTATTTTGAAAAGGAATGACATGCAATAGTGTAAGCGAGCAATGTTGATATGATGTCACTTTAAAAACACTGTTGTGCTCCAGATTGAGCAAGGTGGTATATTTCTGACGTGACTTGACACTTATGCAGAAGACCCAGTGGCCTAATGTTTGGCATGTATAAAGTAATAAAGTTATGAAATATTTCGTTTGAAATATTTCGTTTGTAAGGCCTATTACTCTCATAAGCATTGTCTCAATAATTTCCAAACAGCCCTCATATCTCTTTACTAAACAACAAACTTTTAGACCTGTCCAAATTGAAAGCATTTGCAGACATTAAAGTAAATGTGACTTGAAAATTGAAATTTATTTTTGAAAGGGTAGAAAACATTGTTACTAGCATTTTCTCCTTTTCCCACAATGTTTTCAAAAGCCTTTTTCCTTGAGGTCGATAATACTTGGGCTTGTGCAGTCAAGGGTTAAAAGTATGTAGATTATTGTGAGCAAATTGTTACTGTCCGGTAAGTGCATTTGTTAGTCACTGGCAGAAAAATGAAATCAAGGGCTAGGTTAAGTTTTACTCTTTCAAAGATATTTTTGAGCCACATTTAAATTGTCATCTGCAAATATGTTGGATTCAGAAGAATGCAAAATTTTGTCACGAGAGAAATAGTTGAATGCTATGATTTAAATTTAAATAGATTTTTACACCCAAATTGTTATTTTTGGCAGCCGTTGAGCCTTTAACATTTTCTTTATGGCAAGTAGTAGTGAAAAATCTTATACTGTCATTTCAGTCCCTAGCTACTGCTGTTGTGCAGCTTTATCTGGCACAGCCTCCTAATCAGCAGAAATGGAACAAGCGGTTTTGTGGAGTGGTGTGTTTTGTGAAGGACAACCCTAAAAGATCGTACTTCATCAGGCTCTATGACTTGAAGGTAAAGTCTTTAACCTTTTACCAAACAACAAAATTTGGACTTTTCTAAACTCAAAGCATTTGCAGACGAAAAATTAAATGTGACTCATATAAGGGAACTTGTCTATGTTCGGATAGCAAACATTGTGGGAAAAGGAGAAAATGTTGATCACCAGCATTTTCTCCTTTTCCCACAATGTTTTCAAAATGCTTCTTCCTCTGAGTCATTAAAAGTTGGGAATGTGTGATGAAATCTCATTATCCCATATTCTGATTTTAGTTCTTCTTAAAGCCTAACCTTTGAAAGACTTTTCACAACTTAAGTTGCCTATATGGGCCAGTGTAAATCAAGATCAGACTGGAAAAGATTAACCTTACACATACATCTATACTCGATATCAGCCAGTTTTTATCCCATTTCATCTTTATTTTATGAAACTATGATCATTATTGTGTCTTCATGCCAAATGTTGCCCCTGATGGTTACAAGTTTGCACAGATTGAATCGGATAGAAAATGCATTTCATTTTCTGGAGGCCTTCATAGAAATCACTGTTGTTGTTTCCTGTTTTAACCTTTTCCCAAACGGCAAATTTTGGACCAGACCAAATTGAAAGCATTTTGCAGATGACAAATTAACAGTTGCTAAAAAGATGATTTTTCTATATGATAGGGTAGAAAACATTGTGGGAAAAGGAGAAAATGCTGGTTACCAGCATTTTCTCCTTTTCCCACAATGTTTTCAAAAGGCTTCTATTCCTGACCCGTAAAAACCAGGGATTGTTTGGGAAAGGGTTAAATGAGGACAAATCCCTTGAGTTTCTCTATTCCTTACACTATATATATACTAATTTATCTATGTTTACCCAGCTGACTAAATTCTTAGCCATTGTACAAACTATCAAGTTTTAACAGCTTTTTTATCTTCGGCATTAAGGATGTATCTGTAAAACTGCAATTATTTGGGTGTTTTATTTCAGTGCTGAAAATACCTATTTGGTTTATTTGGTACTTGAAGGGTACAAGAAACACAGAGGAAAGATGTATACTTAAAGGGAAAAAAAATGTAATTTTCATAAATTGTCGGGAGAACTTTGAGCAAATGTCAGATTCACTGTGTATGGATGAAATTTTCCCCTAATATATAGTTAGCAGTCTGCTTTCTTAATCATCTATAACATGTAACATAGTTTTAAGTTTCAAAACTAGCCTTTTTCTGATTGTCTCAGACATGCTTTCAGAGGCAGTCTGAAAATGGCTAGGTTAGTCTTTACATTTGAAATCAAATTTAAATCAAAATGATTGATAAATATGGCAACACAGGAGATCAGATCAATAAAATTGAGCCCCACCCCTATACATGTGGATTGAAAACAGCCCATGGCAGAGAGGGGGGCAGGAGAGTCACCCGAAGTTGCCCCTACCTTGTTAGTGTATTAATACTGTTATGGCCCAAAAAATAAACCACCCCCCCACCTTCTCAAACCCCCCCCCCTCTCCCCACACACACAGAAGGATCAGTGAACAACCTTCCAACTAATCTTTTGGGTTTGTTTGGCTATGATTAACAATAACTGAAATCCCAATTTTTTTTAGGGCCCAATGAAAATGGTCGTTGTCAGATATCGTGCGCATTTAGTGGGAGTGATTGATGCATGTTGATGTTCTGGTTTAAAACTGTAACCACATTACAGTGTTTCAAGTGACAGCCATGCATTAATTATTATCATGACATCACTCCATTTATTGTCATGATGAACTATATATCTTTAAATATTTTTCCTTATTTTGGAAATGATGCATCAGTGTCATAGAGATTTTGAATAAAACTGAAATTCAAGCTGAACTGGGGCAAGTTTGCAGAAAATGGCTTTGGAAAAACCATTGTAAAATATGGTTTGTCAACATGAACAAACAGTTAACTCTTTACCAAACATGAGAATTCAGACATATACAAATTGACAGACTTTGCAGACAACAAATTAACCCCTTCCCAAACATCTACAACTTCGAACGACCCTGAAGAAAAAGGCTTTTTGAAAACACTTTTAGAAAAGGAAGATATGCTGGTAACCAGCATTTCCTGCTTTTCCCACAATGTTTTCTACTCTATCTAGTCTACTCTGTCAAGGACTACTTTTGTCATGTGAGCTACCTTTTTCGTCTGCAAATGCTTTCAATTTGGACATGTCCAAGATTTTGTCATTTGGTAAAGGGTTAAAAGTATATCAACAGATGAAGTTTGTCGTTGAAATGGTAGAACACATTGTAAGAAAAGGAAAAAGGGCTAGTTTCCTGAATTCTCTCTTTTTCCTAGAATATTTTCGAAAGTGGCTTCCTCAGGGTCTTTAAAAGGTGGGATTGTTTAGTTAAGAATTAATCCATGTTATGAGCGATTTCTGTCTTTGCCATCATGTTTTCAAAAGTAATCTGCTGCAATACATAGAAAGTTGCCTGCGAGAGGTGATGTATTAATTAATTAGTATAACGATGACATCACTCCATTTATTGTTGTGGTAAACCATACATCTTGCAATGTTTTTTCTCGTTTTCTCTGAGTGATATATTAGTGTAGAAAAGGTCTTGAAAAAAACAAAATTTAAACTGTTAGATCATAATGGTATAAATTACATATAAATACTAAAAAAAGAAAAACTTTGGCTGGAGTGAATAATTATTTGAGCAATGCTCTGGCAAGAGGGGGTTTGATGCATCTTTGTAATCATTATATGGCTTGCAACACGCAAGAAGAGGCATTCAGACATTTGCGAAAATTGTGTCATCTCGGATCAGCCTGCGCAGTCCGCGCAGGCTGATCTGAGATGGCACTTTACGACTACATTAGACTTTGTACTACAAAAGACTTGCGTGAAACAGAAAATTACATGAAAATGGAAAGTGTCATTTCTGATTAGCCTGTGCAGACTGCGCAGGCTGATCTGAGAGGACACTTTACGCAAATGTCTGAATGCCCCTTTTCACGTGTTGCAGGCCATATAAAGTGAGTCGTCGTAATAATATGGAGTCAGTTTGTCTGAAAAGAGACTGAATCGTAAGAAAACAGTGCTTAGACATGAAGTTAATTTACCAGTCATTGATGGCAAAAAGTTTTGACCCAGGTCAGCCTCTGCTTACTGCGCAGGCTGACCTGGGTCAATACTCTATGCAGATGCATTAAATCCCCTTTTCGCAGAGCATGACTCATTTATCTTGATATTCTTTTTTAACCCTTAACCCTCTACCAAATGACACAATTTTAGACTATTTAGTATTGTTTGTTGGGGTTGTGAAAATGTTGGATTATTTTGTAAAGGGTTAAAAAAAACTTATAGGAAATTTGAAAAAGTGATGTCAGATATAGAATTCCCCATAATGAGTACTTTATTGATATTTGTATACCTGTCAACTCCAAAAATGATTTTAGTTTCCGTTGGGGACAGTGCTGATCAAGACCAAAGCTATAGTCTTATCTGGGGTCTATACAGTTAGAGATTTCAACATGTGTATTTTGAAAATTAATGGGTCACCTTTTTCTTTTGATTATAAGCATTTCTCATGTTATTGGCCTCCAATGCATAATCCTTTACTAAATGACAAAATATTACACTTGTTCAAATTGAAAGTATTTACACGTACAGACAAGAAATTAATTATTGCTCACGTGGTGTGTTTGTCTGTGATAGAATGGTCTTATCCTTTTCCCACAACTTTTTCAAAAAGCTTCTTTCTCAGGGTCATTTATACAAAGGGTTGTTTGGCAAAGGGATAAGCCAAAGTATCTGAGGATTTGAAAATTGAATGACAACTTTCTGTTTCATAATTAATGAATACAAGTTCATAATATGCATATACATTGCTAAGTAATAACAGCAGATTTTTTTTTTTAAATTTATTTGTCCAGTCCTATGCACAAGTCCATATCTATCTTCAAAATTGAGGACAGCTGTCCCTTTTTGATGTTGGGAAATAAACTATAGACAGCATAAACAATTGGCTTTTAGTTCCACTTTTTGAAACCGTAGCACTCATAGTGCAGTTGTTGTCTGCATCCTCGTTATCACGTGTAAACTCTAACACATTCTCATATCAACTACCAAAAGAGGAACCCGTACAGAAAGGAAGGTAGCCCTGAAATATTTTTGACAAAGTTATGCACCTTGTTCAATTTAGAATTTGAAATGAATTGGTGATAAAGCAAAGCAGCTCAGCAATGACACCTGCAGAAGATTTTCATGTATCAGCCATGGATCAATTTTGTCATGACTTTATTTTTTTTATATTTATCATACATTATTTCATTTTTTTATGGGCTAATTCCAAATAACCCTAAACATGCGTATGGTGTAATCGGTAAAATTTATGCAGTATGACGTTTATAAATAGAGATGCGGTAATGTGCAGAACGAATGACTCATAGGTTGTATGACGAAATGAATTACAGGTATTACTACACATAGTAGGAAAAGGTACATTTGCTAAGAATGAGCAAATGCCATCTTTCCCATCGTGTTTTCTACAAGTTATCAGCAATAGAAAACGTACAAAAAATATTATTTCTAATTATAGGTTTAGAAGTTAATTAATACATGTATTTGTATAATAATGGCAGATTACCTCATCCATTATACTCTTAGTGCATAATGATATAGAAATAACAAGTTCTTCATTAAATCTTAACTCATTACCAGATGACAAAATTTTTGGCTTGTCCAAATCGAAAGCATTTGCAGACGACAAAATGAAAGTGACTGAAAATTTGACAGTTGTTTTGTGAAGGGTAGAAAACATTGTGGGAAATGGAGAAAATACTGGTTACCAGCATTTTCTCCTTTTCCCACAATGTTTTCTAAAGGCTTCTTTCTCAGGGTCGTCAAAATAGGGATTTTGTGGTAATGAGTTAACTAAACAATAAAATTTTGGACTTATCAAAATCCTAAGCATTTCCAGACAGCTCAAGTGGTTGAACTTATCTTTAGAAGGGCAAAAAATGGTTACCATTATTTTCTCCTTTTCCCACACTGTTTCCATGATGTTGCATTATCTACCAAAATGTTGCACATTGTAGGTTCAAATCTGATGTCAAATTCTATGCAGTTTAATTTTGGTCTTCATTGTCAGCAAAAAGCAATTTTTCTTGTGTTGACTCATTACCAAATGACAAAATTTTAAACTTGTCAAAGCCAGAAAGCATTTGCAGACAAGAAATTAAATGTGGCTCAAATTTTAGAATTCTATGATAGGGAAAACATAGTGGGAAAAGGAGAAAATGCTGGTCACCAGTATTTTCTCCTTTTCCCGAATAGATTTCAAACATCTTCTCTCTCAAGGTAGTTAAAAGTCAGGATTGTGTGGTAAAGGTTTAACTCTTTACCACACAATCCCGAGTTTTAACGACATTGAAGAAAAAGCCTTTTGAAAACATTGTAGGAAAAGGAGAAAATGCTGGTAACCAGCATTTTCTCCTTTTCCCACAATGTTTTCTACCCTTCCTAAAACAAATTTCATTTTTTGAGACACATTTATTTTGTCGTCTGCACATGCTTTGAATTTGGACCAGTCTTAAATTTTCACATTTGGTAAAGATTTAACTTAATTCTGTAGATTGATTGATTCAAAACAAGAGTTTTTAGACAAGTATTTATCAAATAATCTCCCTTGTTTTCAGTGTAATATACCCATTATGAATTTTTCTTATATTATACACATTTGATATCACAGTTGTGTGACATCATTTTTGACGTCATTTTGTACGTACTTCATAGAAGATCATGGATTTTATGGATATTACCTTGGGTGCATCTGTAGATAGTTTTGCATCTTCTGATCTACAATTTTTGAAATATCGATATGTGATAAAAAGAATCTGACATTTGTTTGCGTTTGAGATAAAATTTTATCAAACTTGTAAAGAAAAAATGTTATTAAGCTTGCCAAAGGCTTGCTTAATAACATTTTCCTTCACTTGTTTAATAAAATTTTATCTGAAACACCAGCTTATGTCAGATCCTATATATCTATAATACTATTTACAAATTTATAAATTGTTTTTGTAGAACAAGCAGATGCTATGGGAACAAGAACTCTACACCCAGTTTAAGTACAAGTGTCCACGGGACTACTTTCATACATTTGAGGCAGATGTAAGTACGACGTCATGTCACAAACCCCTTTACCAAACAATCCCATGTTTTAGAAGCCGTTAGGAAAAATGTCTTTAACCCTTTACCACACAATCCAGAGTTTTAATGACCCTGAGAAAAAAAGCTTTTGAAAATATTGTGGGAGAAGGAGAAAATGCTGGTAGCCAGCATTTTCTACTTTAACCACAATGTTTTCTTTTCTGTCACAGACAAATCCAGTTACTTGCGCCACGTTTACTTTGTCCTTTAGAAATGCTTCCAGTTTGGATCTGTCAATAATTTTGTCATGTGGTAAAGGGTTAAAACATCATGAAAAAAGGAGAAAATGCTGCTGACCAGTATATTCTCCTTTTTCCACAATGTTTTCTATGCTTTCTAAAACAATATCACTTGATGCTTATTTTATTTTTTGTATGCCAATGCTTACATAAATTTTGTGTAAACGATTTGATTAATCATGTAGCATTTTTTATATTTTTATCATTGTTAGATATTATAGATCCAAGATCTGGCTGCACATTCTGTGCAGTCAGATCTTGATATACACTGTCTACAAAAGTTGCACTTAAAAGCCTAAGAGTTCACCAGCTCACCAAGATTTGTGTTTGTTGATAGCTGGCTGTTTTTTTAATTGGCTTTTTGATTTCAGTTAGAAGAGTTTGTTGAATAGCTTATAGAATAAAAGAAGGAAACATAAACATGTGCTCTGTCACTGTTATAGTAAAGGGAAAATAGGGATGGTTTGGTTGGTTGTATAGAACCATTGGTGTTTAACCCTTTACCACACAATCCCGACTTTTAACAACTCTGAGGAAGATGCCTTTTGAAAACATTGAAGGAAAAGGAGAAAATGCTAGTAACCAGCATTTTCTCCTTTTCCCACAATGTTTTCTACCCCATCAAAGAGATGTTCCATCCTACGAGTCATTTATTTTGTTGTCTGCATATATTCTCAATTTGGACCAGTCTAAAATTTTGTCGTGTGGTAAAGAGTTAACACTTTCACTACTGTAGAAATAAGTTGTATTTTCTCAAAGGCTACAAATACAGTTCAACTGCAAGATAAAAAACAGCTTGGTCATAATCTAGAATAAAATAGTGGACTGTGTAGATCATAGATCAGACTGCATGTTCAGTACAGTCTGATCTTTATCTACACTGTCCACAAAAGCTTCTGGTGTCGACTATGGTATGGAAAGAGTTAAGAAAAAGAAAAATGCACCATTTGAGCCACATTGAAATTGTCGTATGCAAATGCTTTCAATTAGGACAACCGCTAAAATTTTGTCGTCTGGTTAAACAGAAAAACTATGATCATTATTTCCATCAAAATCATCTGAAAATTTCCTTTGAAACTTGTGATTGTGTAGTAAAGGGTTAAATGATAGAATTGATGTTGACACAAAATGAGAATCATAAACCAGTGTCAAGCTGTCAATCATAAACCTTGTGCATGTGATTCAAATAAAGCTGATTTGCGGTTTTCCTTGTTTATAGAGGGTCATGATGAAACATGATTATTTGTTACCAGACGAAAGATTTTAGAATACAAAACACTGAAGAAAACAGCATCCTTTTCTACCCTATTGCAAACAAATTAAAACATTTGAGGCATATTTAGTTTGTAGTCTGCAAATACTTTCAGTGTTGATGAGTCTAAAATGTATTGCTTGGTAAAGAGGTAAACGTGCCTAAACAATTGAATTCGTCTTTGAAAAGGAAGAAAACATCTTAAGAAAAGGATGAAATACTGGTGATAAGCTTTTTCTACTCTTCTTACAGTGTTTTCAAAAGTCCTCAAGGTTAAAAAAATACCAGATTGTTCAGCAAAGGGAATATTTCATATCCTCTTGCAACCAATATTTAGCAGACAGATATGGATACTTCCTTATGTAAATATGTATTAAATCACTCTGTACCACACAACAAATTTTTGACATGGTCAAAACTGAAAGCATTTGCAGACAACAAATTAAATGTTATTCAAAATAAATTTTTCTATCAAAGGGTAGAAAGCATTGGGGCTCAGGAGAAATTGCTGGTTATGATGAATTACTGCTTTTGCCTTAATGTTTTCAAAAATTGGTCTGATGTAGAATGAAAGATGTTGTCTCCAATCCTGAGTAATAATGAGTTATAATTCAGTTATTATCAGGGTATGTTGAATGACAGAAATATTGCCATGTTAATGATTTATAGTATTGACTATCTGGCCTACATTTTGACCTGTCATCCTGTACAGGCTATTTTAAGGCATACCACTCATGTAGTACAAATGACACAAAGGAAGATATTCAAAGGAAAGGGAATTTTCCACAACACAATTATCTAAATAAAAGACATGATTGTTTGTATAAGCGCTATGGTCCAATTTCTCAATTGTTTGCTAAAGTGTGAATTACATTACTGATTGTTTAACTTGGCTGTTTTTGAAGGTGGTACAGAGCATATTTCTCCTTTCCCGCAATGTCACCGAAAGCGGTCTCCCTTTGTAAGTTCCGATAGCAATATGAAAGGTCTTCTTTCCTAGGATGTTTCCACAATGATATGTAAAGTCTTCTTCCCTTGGATATTCCAGCAATAATATGAAAAGCTGTCCTAGCCAGGGTGTTCCCAAAATGATATTAAAAGTTTTCTTCCCTTGGATGCTCCCAGGATGGCATTAAAGGACTTTTTTCCTGGGGACATTCTTGCAGTGATATGAAAAGCTGTCCTCCTCGGGATGTTTCCACAATCATATGAGAAGCCATCCTCCACCAGATGTTCCCACAATGATGTGAAAACAGTCTTCCCTGGGATGTTCCCACAATATGAAAATCTGTCTTCCCTGGGATGTTCTCACAATGATATGAAAAGCTGTTTTCCCAGGGATGTTCTCACAATGATATGAAAAGCCATCTTTCCTGGGATGCTTCCACAATAATATGAAAATGTGAAAAAGATGTTCCCACAATTATTAGAAAAGCTGTCTTTAATGGGATGTTCCCACAAAGATATGAAAAACTTTCTGTCTTGGGACATTCTCACAATGGTATGAAAACCTGTCTTTCCTGAGAAATTCTCACATTGATATGAAAAGCTATCTTTCCTTTGATGTTTCCCCAATAAATGAAAAGGATGTTCCCACAATTATTAGGAAAGCTGCCTTTCTGGGATGTTCCCACAATGATATGAAAAGCTGTTTTTCGAGAATGTTCCCACCATGATATGAAAAGCAGTGTTTCTTGGGATGTTCACACATTGATATGGAAAACCTTCCCTGAGATGCTCCCACAATAAATCAATAGATGTCTTCACTGGGATGTTCCTGCAATGATTTGAAAAGCCTTCTCTTCGGGATGGTTAGAACACAGGATAATTTATGAAGAAGTAGGCTTGTCCAGATAGAGAGCATTTGCATGAATCAAAATCAATGTGGCGAACATGGTAGTATGTTTCTTTGAAAGGTCAGAAAATATTGTGGTAAAAGGAGGAAATGCTGATTACCAACATTTTCTCTTTCTCACACAATGTTTTGCAAAGCTTTTTTTCTCAGGATTGTTAAAACACAGGTTTGTGTGGTAAAGGGATAAAGATTGGTTTTGGTGAGAATATTGTCACAAAATGCTCAACAGTGTAGATGCATGATTATACAGCATGTTTTCTGTAGTCATGTACATGTGTGTGCATGATACTAAGTTTTCTTGACTTTTTTTTTTTTTCAGGAATGCCAGGCTGGGTTAAACTTTGCCAGTGAAGTTGAAGCCGGTAAGTTTAAGCAGGTGGTAGAGGGGAAGATGTTGGAGAGGGCACGAAAAAGAATGGGTATGTACAAAAATTTAAACCAAGCTAAAAAGGGTTCAAATCATTTATATTTGTAGTGGATGTTTGCATTGGTCATTATTTTTGTTTTGTTGACCACACAGACATGACTTTTCTTCACTTCCTCCACAGTGTCTTCTTATTATACTTGCCTCTTTTTGGCTAATTGTCTAATCCAAATGGTTTAGCCAATCAGAAATTACATTACTTTCTAAGGGCGTATTCCTTTCGCTACTCCGAAGACTCGGAACATGTTCTAGATCAATGGAGTATTTCGGAACACTGTGCCATGTTCTTCAGAACATGTTCTGACTGTTCTAAATGAAACGAGGTGCAGTGCACCTGCTGAACGCGTAATCACGTGTGACTAGATGGCTGAAAGACGAACAATTTTTCAGGGCGAAAACAGCATGAATCCTGAACAGACCTCACAGATGTGCAGTGTCAAGAGATATGATGACGATGAGTGGGTTTGTTTCTCAGGTGACAATGTCTTACCAGGGAATATGTACAGTTCTGGTGATATATAGAATTTTCCTCAGGCTATCTGGCCTCAATTGATTTGAAACTAAAAACACAAAAGCATCAAAATACTGTCTTGATAGATTATCCGTCGGACGCCAAACGACTGTCTTATACAGTCTATAAAGACAAAGTGCCAAGCTCAAACTTCTGTCTTTGGCTTAACACGAACGGAGTATGAACGTTGCTTCAGGCTGTCGTTCGTGACTTGGCTTCAAACACCCTCTCAGTCTTATTCGGCTTCAAACGTCTTCAAACAAGTCCCTGTGAAGCACTTCAAGTCTGTCTGAAGCTGGCCAGGAACGGTGTTATGCTGAACCGCTGTCGGTCTGTGTTTCAGACTGATCTGTTCAACCCTCACTGTCTAGGCTGGAACTGTGAGACAAGACTTCTCAGCTTCAAACTGCTTGGAACGGGTCCGTTTGAGGCTGGGTCTGTATGGGACGTGTTGAAGCAACTTCCCCAGTCAGCCCAGCGTGCTTGGAATGAGTCTGAACCTGGGCTGTTAGAAGCGTAGACGAGCGTCGTTTGCTCCTCAGCGTTGTAGATGGGAAGACGAATGCTGAGCCTCTGTCGATCTTGCTCTGTGCTAGTCGATCTGCTCAACCTTGTGTTGCCTATATCCACAGCGTGAAAAGAGTGATTTCTTTGTAATGGGTTACGGAGAAAAATTGCTGTCGCAGTATATTATTGCAACAACGTGGAACTCCGATGAGTTTGGCACTATTTATATTCACCAATTATAAGTCGACTGAACGGGGTCAAAATTTTGTGTTTCTTAAAGTGTCATGATTTCTTGATCTGATAATCTACCAAGACTTTAAATGTGAAATTACAATGTACCTATTGCAGAATATAACAAAACAAAAATGCATATTATTCAACACAACATTAACACTGATTGAAATTAAAATCTATGATTTATTCAAAAGAAACAATGTATTCAAAAAATAGTACTAAAGCATCAAATGATCAAAGTACTCCCGGTACTAACAATAATAGACATTAAACTATATACAACACGGGGTACTGCCTGTACCTTACAGATTATTTCTGACAAACTGCCCCCTTCTCAAGAAAATATATCCTATATTTACATTGAAAAATAATCTGTAACTACTGTCGACTCAAATAGTCGGCACAAACGTTTTCTGAACCTTTGATCGATTTGACTCTGAAACTATAATTTTGTAGGAACAGAGCCCAACGCATGATCCTACCACTCTCAGGTTTGCTCTTTTGAATGTAAGACAAAGGAGCATGATCTGTTTGCAACACAAACTCCCTGCCATAAAGATACTTTTGGAATTTCTTGATCCCAAACATAATACTCAAACATTCCCATTCTGTGACGGAATAATTCTTTTCTCTTTTAAGCAACTTTTTGCTTGCATATGCTATCGGAAAAATACCATCCTCGAATGGTTGAAGCAGTGCTGCTCCTATCCCATTATCCGATGCATCTGTCTGTAAGACGAACGTCTTTTTGAAGTCTGGTAATCTTAGAATAGGTCTCTGGGTAAGTTGTGACTTCAATGTTTGAAACGAATGTTCATGCTCTGGACACCAAACAACCTTATTAGGCAAGCCTTTCTTGGTTAAGTCTGTCAATGGTGCCGCTATTTCAGCGAAGGACGGTATGAACCTACGGTAGTATCCAGCTAAGCCTAAAAATGCCCGCACTTGCTTTTTCGTCACGGGTTGCTCAGCATCTCTGATTTTCGTAAGCTTGTCCTCCTCCATCTGAACTATGCCATTGCCGACAATGTGTCCCGTGAAACCTATGTTTCGGAAACCAATCAAACATTTTGACGGCCTGACAGTCAAACCTGCATTTTTGATTCGCTCAAACAGGTCTCTGAGCATAGCCATGTGCTGCTTCCATGACTGGGTATGACCCAAAATGTCATCAACGTAGTTGTCTGCCTGCGAACAACCTTTCAATAGTTTTCGCATCATGCGATTGAATGTCGCCCCAGAATTTACCATCCCAAACGGCATTTTTCTAAATTGGTAACTACCTTTTGCAGTGGAAAAAGCAGTCACAGGTCTAGAACTTTCTTCAACAGGAATCTGCCAATACCCCTTCGCAAGGTCAATTTTTGTGAAGAACTGATCGTCTTTCAACTTGGCCAAAATGTCGTCGACACAACCCATGGGTTCGGTGTCAAACTTTGTCACGGCGTTGATCTTTCTGAAGTCTATACAAAACCGGCTGGTACCATCGCGCTTTTTCACCATAACAATGGGCGAATTGTACTCTGAGTTGGCAGGCTCTATGACTCCAGCCTCCAACATTGTCTCGACTTCGGAGTCAATCTCCTCCCTCTTTGCATAAGGTATTGGATACTGTCTCACACGAATCGGGTTTGAACAAGTCAGTTCTACTTTGTGTTGGGTCAACATCGTTGTGCCCGGTCTGTCTGTGAATATAGAGCTGTACTCTTGTAACAACTCTGTAACTTCGTTCTGTTGGCATGGAGACAATTGATCACTGATCTGAACATCACGCCAAGTTTCAGCACCCTTCAAGTTAGTTAATTCGAGCAAATTTTCGTCGTCTACAGCCCCGACGTCGGAATGGTGCTCGGCCTCAATAACCGCTGCTGTGGCTGAAACTACTTGACTTCGGTCTTCATACTTCTTCAACAAATTAATATGATAGGTGTTAATTTTGTCTCCTACCCGAACTCTGTAGTCCATCTTGTTCACTATTTCGACCACTTCAAACGGGCCTTTCCAGTGCAAAAGCATTTTGTTATGGTTTGTAGGCAGCAAAACCAAAACTTTGTCTCCAACCCGCAAATTTCGCTTTCGTGCTTTCTTGTCATAGTGGTGCTTGAACGTGCTCTGGGCTTGGCTCAAACTCTCCCGAGCAATTCTGCATGTTTCTTCAAGTCTCTGCCTCAAGTCAAGCACATACTCATACGTGCTTCTGGTTTCGGGTGTTTCTTGTTCCGTCCATAGCTCTTTCAAAGCTTGCATCGGTCCACGCACTGTGCGACCGTAGAGAAGCTCGAACGGTGAAAACCCAGTGCTTGCCTGCGGGACTTCTCTGTATGCAAACAAAACTGCTGGAAGGTATCTGTCCCAGTCTTGAGGTTTTTCCTGACACATCTTTTTAAGCATGCTCTTCAAAACTCCGTTCATACGCTCACATAAGCCATTGCATTTCGGGTTGTATGGGGTTGTGAAAAGCTGTTTCACTGAAACCAGTCTAGAAACTTCCTGCATCAACTCTGAGGTAAATTGTGTACCTCTGTCACTCAATATTTCAGAAGGAAACCCTACCCTTGAAAATATTTCAAACAGTGCTTCGGCCACTCGCTCGGCCTCAATCTTCGGTAATGCTATAGCCTCAGGGTACCTTGTAGCGTAGTCTACAACTGTGAGAATGTATCTGTTGCCTCTGTCCGAAACTGGAGTTATCGGGCCGATGAGATCAACAGCTACACGGTGAAACGGGATGTCTATAATAGGCATCTGTCCCAGCGGAACTTTTGTAACCCTGCCCCTAGGTATAGTTTTCTGACAAATATCACACGAACGACAAAACCTTGTTACATCGTTCGAGATGCCAGGCCAGTGAAAACTGCTTGAAATCCTATCTTCTGTCTTTTTTGAAGATAAATGTCCACCCACTATGGACTCATGCGCGAGTTCCATAACTCTACGTCTCTGTAGTTTTGGAACCACAATTTGTCTGACTTCAAACGTCGATGAGCCTCGTTTCTGCTGAAACACTCTGTACAGTATGTCTTTTCGAACCATGTATGAAAACGTATTTCCACCCCTGGTTTTGAATACTGTTTTGCTGTCGGCATGTTTCCAAAGTCGTTCTAACGACTTGTCTTCCTTCTGAGCCGACCTCAGCTCATCGGTGTTGATTTCCTGACTTTGTTGAGATTTTGAAACCTTCAATGGGCTTAACGGTTTTTCCTTCTTCTTAACCTGAGCCCTGGTCAAAACTGCCCCAGCCAAAGTTTCTGTGTTTGACTGGGTATTTTCACGGCTGCTTGGGACCGGAATGTCTGAGACACCTGGGATATTTCTGATCACCAAGTCACAAATCAATGATTTTGGTGCCATGACTTCAAGCTCCCCTCGATAATATGGAGTATCTACATGGATTCGAGCAGCTGGAACTATCTTTGCTTCGCCGTCTATGGTAATCATCAGATACCTTTTGTCTAAGATTTGGTCGTCTCGAACCAAATGTCGCCTCACGGCAGCTAATTCGCAGCCTGTATCCCTCAAAACCTTGACTCTGTTGGAACCTACATAGCCTTGCTCCAACTTCAAGTTTCTCTCACCCTCCATATTTTCGATGGTGCACAATCCCGACACAACGGGGACCGAATCTCCGTTCGCTAGCTTCAATCTACCATCTTCCATGTTTTCTTTGAACGGCTGTCTATCGCACGGCATACTGACGCAGCTGGCTGAAACCTTTTTCTCTCCCTGTTTGTGAGAGCTGTCAGCCTTGCCTTTCTGTTTGGAGTCCTGTTTTGACTTCCCAGATCTACAATCCTTCGCAATATGCCCTTCTTTGTCACACACGAAACACTTCAATTTTTGTTTCGTTGAAGACAGGTTCTGTTTTGGTTTAGAACCTTTTGAAGACACCATATTTCCATGTGCCTCGACGTACTGCTCAGCCAAAGTTGTGAACTCTTGCAAGGATCTTGGCATTCTTTCCTTCAAAAACAGTGCAAGTTCGGTGGAACAAGTCCTGGTGAACTGTTCTCGAACGAGCAAGTCTGTCAAACCCTCAAATGACTTTTCGACCTCCGCCATATCAACCCATCTCTCAAAGTATCGTGACAGTCTAGCTATAAACTGAAAAACAGTTTCTCCCTGCTCCGGCTTGCTGTCTCGAAACTTCTGTCTGAAACCGTCTTCAGTCAGTTGATACCGCCTCAGTACAGCTTTCTTCAAAGTTCTGTAGTCATTCGCCGACTCCGGAGGCATGCTGGTGTACACTTCAAGACCTTTACCGCTCAAAAGTGAACTCAAACTGATGGCCCAAGTTTCATGTGGCCAGCCCTGGCTGGTAGCGAAACGCTCAAAACGCTCGATATAAGCGTCCATGTCGTCCTTTCCTTCCTCAAACTTCGGAAGTTTTGGTCTGGGGGATTTGGTGCTGGGTTCAAACAGCGACGTTGAACCCTCAGCTCCAGACTTCATTTCGGACCTAAGTCTGAGAATTTCGAGTTCTCGAGATCGTAGTTCCATCTCATATGACCGACGTTTGCCTTCTTCTTCACGCTGCAACTCAGCCTGTCTTTCCTCGCGATCCCTGGCCCTCTCTTCTCTTTCTAGGTACTCGGTCTCTTTCTTCTCTACATACTCCCTCAGCTCAGACCCTTCTAAACCTAAACGTTCTCCGGCCTCTATCCACTTGCTGAAGTCCATGTCTATATAACAGTGTTTTAGTACAATAAACCCAAGTCTAAAATACCCGCTGGAAACAATCCCGGACGAGCCCCCAAGTTGTCAAGAGATATGATGACGATGAGTGGGTTTGTTTCTCAGGTGACAATGTCTTACCAGGGAATATGTACAGTTCTGGTGATATATAGAATTTTCCTCAGGCTATCTGGCCTCAATTGATTTGAAACTAAAAACACAAAAGCATCAAAATACTGTCTTGATAGATTATCCGTCGGACGCCAAACGACTGTCTTATACAGTCTATAAAGACAAAGTGCCAAGCTCAAACTTCTGTCTTTGGCTTAACACGAACGGAGTATGAACGTTGCTTCAGGCTGTCGTTCGTGACTTGGCTTCAAACACCCTCTCAGTCTTATTCGGCTTCAAACGTCTTCAAACAAGTCCCTGTGAAGCACTTCAAGTCTGTCTGAAGCTGGCCAGGAACGGTGTTATGCTGAACCGCTGTCGGTCTGTGTTTCAGACTGATCTGTTCAACCCTCACTGTCTAGGCTGGAACTGTGAGACAAGACTTCTCAGCTTCAAACTGCTTGGAACGGGTCCGTTTGAGGCTGGGTCTGTATGGGACGTGTTGAAGCAACTTCCCCAGTCAGCCCAGCGTGCTTGGAATGAGTCTGAACCTGGGCTGTTAGAAGCGTAGACGAGCGTCGTTTGCTCCTCAGCGTTGTAGATGGGAAGACGAATGCTGAGCCTCTGTCGATCTTGCTCTGTGCTAGTCGATCTGCTCAACCTTGTGTCGCCTATATCCACAGCGTGAAAAGAGTGATTTCTCTGTAATGGGTTACGGAGAAAAATTGCTGTCGCAGTATATTATTGCAACAACGTGGAACTCCGATGAGTTTGGCACTATTTATATTCACCAATTATAAGTCGACTGAACGGGGTCAAAATTTTGTGTTTCTTAAAGTGTCATGATTTCTTGATCTGATAATCTACCAAGACTTTAAATGTGAAATTACAATGTACCTATTGCAGAATATAACAAAACAAAAATGCATATTATTCAACACAACATTAACACTGATTGAAATTAAAATCTATGATTTATTCAAAAGAAACAATGTATTCAAAAAATAGTACTAAAGCATCAAATGATCAAAGTACTCCCGGTACTAACAATAATAGACATTAAACTATATACAACACGGGGTACTGCCTGTACCTTACAGATTATTTCTGACATGCAGGGTGCTCTAGATCCATGCTAAACGCAAAGCTGTTTTGTTGTTTTCAGTTTTCTTCCCATTTCCACCTGACTTGGCACAAATAATCTTTGAAAAAAGCTCAGAATACTCCAGTCCATATGGCCAGAGTAAAAATCAAAGTGCTGTCAGCAGGGTGATCATTCAACACTCAATATATTAGTTGCATTGTGAAAAAAAATCTGCAACAAATCGGATTTTGGCATCATCAAAATATATAGGTGAAAAATAATATTTTGAAAACATTGTGAGAAAAAAAAGGAGAAAATGCTGGCAACCAGCAATTTCTACATTACCCTGATTGTGTTCTACCCATCCCAGAACAAATTTCAGTTTTAGTCACATTGATTTTGTCGTCTGCTAATGCTTTCACTTTGGACAAGTCTAAAATTCTGTTGTTTGGTAAAGAGTTAGGTGATTGTAACAACTAACCCTCAGCAAGTTGTCTTGAAGTGATTTAATACACCTGTACCATTTCTTTATTTTCAAGAAAAGTTTGTAAGAGATTTAAAGGTAAATTATGACATGGTTTAGAAAAGCTTTCTAATTGCCAACAATAGATTGAAAAGGGGATGACACACAACATAGACAGCAATATTGTTATCAAGTTTAGAACAAATGTATCTAACATTTTGTATGTGTGTGGGGGGTGTTGATGAGAACAATGTTCCGAAATTGATCCATTCAGAACATCATTCCAGAACAGTGCACATGTGCTGAAATATTCCTTTCACCCGTTCCAGAAGAGAATTCCGAAACAGTACATCGTGCCAGAACAGGTGAATGGAATACGCCCTAAGTTTAGTTATAAACTAAGAATGCAGTTTAGAATGGTTAATGAATGTTGCCTCACATTGTCTATCAAGCTGTCCATCTGTTGGTAGACATAATTTTTTGTCCTCTTCTCTTCCTAAAGTTTTCTTGGAACTTATGTTCCTGCGATTTTCATTACGATTGGTCAACTTGTAAAGGAGTTATAGCCCTTTGATTATGCCCCTGCCATTAAAATGGGGGGAGGCATATAGTTTTATCCCTGTCCTTGTGTTTGTATGTATGTACATGTGTGTTTGGGAAACAGTAGTGTTCTTGTCTGGCCAATAACTTGCAGATGCATGGTCTGATGCTAAAATAATTAGGCACAAATGATCACAATGGGTATATGATGTGTCATGTGCAACATCTGTGTCACCTGCTCAAAGGTCAAGGTTATAGCGCTTGCTCGATGTGTCAGTGATACATTTCTATTTATTTATTGGTTGGGGATATTTTTCAGCCTGCAACAGATCTTGGTTTGATCGAAGCTTTCTAGGAACTAAGGTTATTTTTCATTTCAAAAATAGCAGAAAAATGAAAACAGGTAGTGGTTCACTTTGAATGGGGAGAGATTGGTGAGAAAACAAAGAGTAGAACAGAGAAATTGCTAAACATTTATCACAAGTCCTTGTTTACAGGTTTATATGCATGCAATACAGTTCTGTCTTTGCATCATAGCAACTTTGTCAATTGTAGAGAAAAAGAAACAACAACAACAGGGTGGAAAGAATGCTCCAGCACCTCCCAGCCAAAGTAACAAGGGACCCATGAATGTTGGTATGTTTATAATTATGTCTGAATGGAACAATATTTTGTATGTATATGTAAGTAAACATTTTCTTATAACCATATGGCATAACAAATATATGGATGAAATTATGTATGAATGTGTTAAATGAAAGTAAATATTTTTACGGCCAGTTTGCTTAACAAATGTAAGGATGGAGTTATAAAATGGGGTGTCAATCAAAAGTATAAATGTTCATACAACCCAGTGGCATAACAAATGTATGGATGGAATTATGTGTTCATGTGTTTCTTGAAAGAGTACATATTTAACAACATTGTGGGAAAAGGGGGAAATGCTGGTAAATGTCACTTACTTCTTTCACCAAAATATGCGTTAAACCATTCTGCCTCAGGGTTGAACAAATGCTGAATTGTTTTGTTAAGAGTTAGCTTTTTGTTTAACTCTTTACTACACAATCCTGACTTTCAATGACCCTGAGAAGCCTTTTGAAAACATTGTGGGAAAAGGAGAAAATGCTGGTAACCAGCATTTTCTCCTTTTACCACCATGTTTTCCATCCTTCCCAAACCAAATTTCAATTTTTGAGTCACGTTAATTTTGTCGTCTTCAAATGCTTTCAATTTGGACCAGTCTATAATTTTGTCATTTGATAAAGAGTTAAACTGAGTTTTACGCAGCTTTCAAACATCAGCCACAGGACTTGTGGTAACTCTACTTGACAACAATGTGAGTTGTTGTTACTTGAAAACAAATGTGAGTCAAATGATGGGATTTCATTCTCACATACAAATAATTATGTCTCAGCCAAGGAAAAAAATTTTAGACTTGTCCAAACTTAAAGCAATTGCAGATGACAAATCAAATGATGTTAAAAGAATGGAATTCATCCTTGAAGGGATAGAAAGCATTGTAGGACATGTAGAAAATGCTGGTTACCTGCAATTTATCCCTTTCCCACATTGTTCTCAAAAATCTCCTTTTTCAGGGTCATTAAAACTCAGGATTTTTTGGTAAAGGTGAACCAGTCAATCCTGTGCATGACTGAAATTTATTGTAACTTATGTTGTAGGGAACGGAGCACCTCTGTCAAGTTCCAATGTCTCCTTGAACAAGACAGCTGTACCTGTCAAGGAGAGTTCAAGTAGTAAGAAGAAAGGCGGAAAAGATAAGAAAAAGAAGCTGACCAAAGACGACATCAGCACCCCGACGGACTTCAGGCATGTCAGCCATGTTGGCTGGGATCCCAACACAGGATTAGATGTATGTGGTTAACAATTTTTACTGAAAGACAAACTTTTAGACTGGTTCATATTGACAGCATTTGCAAATGATGGAATGGAATGTAGCTCAAATGATGGGATTTGTCTTTGATACTCTTGAAAATATTATTGGAAATGGAAAAAATGCTGGTTACCAGCATTTTCTCCTTTTTCAAAAATAGTTTGAAAACCAGTCTTTCTCAATGTGTCAATAAATGGCATTAGATCATGGTTTAACCAATCACTTACTTGGTATGACTTTTTATGCCTCCATCTAGGACAGGTTTCGAAAACATGTTGGGAAAAGAAACAAGATAAATCTTGCAAGGTGTTTAAATAACACCATAGCACTCAAGTGACTGAAAAAAATGTTACCTGTATTCATAACTTTCCAATGTCAATGTTTCCTCTAGCCATATTTTCCAGAAAATGTGGAATAAAGAAGGGGCTGGAATATGGAGATGAAATGTATTTTCTGTAATAAATAACTTACTTGAACGGAAATTTGCAATTTATGTTGTTATAATGTTTCTGTCCATATTAACTCGCTACTGAACAATCCCAAGGTTTGACAATCCCGATGAAGACTATTGAAAACATAATGGGAAAAGGAGAAAATGCTGTTAACCAGCATTTTTCCTTTTCTCACAGTGTTTTCTACCCTTCTAAAAATAATTTCAATGTTTGAGTCACATTTACATAGTTGTCTGCAAATGCTGTCAATTTGGACATGTCCAAAATTTTTGTTGTTAGATTTAATTTTTCAAAATTCTGATTGTTATGAATAACAAATAAACATTCATTTAAATTCTTATGCTGGAGATTTTGATCATTTAGATGAAGAAGCTGGACCCTGATATGAAGGCTTTGTTTGAACAAGTAGGAATCCATGACCAGAGTCAAGTGGACGAAGAGACATTAGATTTCATCTACGACTTTGTGGACAAACATGGCGGTATTAATGCGGTCAGGGAAGAAATGGCAAAACGCCCTCCACCCCCTCCTGTCCAATCTCATAGTAAATAAATGAAGGCTTTCTTAATTCTTTACCAAGTGACAAAATTTCAGACTCATCCAAATTGAAAGCATATGCAGACGACAAATGTTGCTAAAAAGATAACTTCTGACTTTGAGGAGGCAGAAAAGATTGTGTGAAAAGGAGAAAATGCTGGTTACCTAATGTTTTCAAAAGCTTTCTTCCTCTGGGTTATTAACACGCGGGATTATCTGGTAAAGGGACCAGATGAAAAATTTTGTACTAGTCCAAATTAGAAATAGTTGAAGACAATCAATTGAACGTGAGCTGAATGATAGAGGTTGTCTTTGAAAGGGGAGAAAACTTTGTGAGAAATGAAGAAAATGATGCATACCAGTATTTTCTCATTATATTTTCAAAAACCCTCAACAGGGTTGCTGAAACTCAGAATTGATTTGTAAAATTTAACCAGCAATCACTCTTTTTTCCATGGTAATGCTTCCAGATGTACTTGCATATTGATCTTCAGTTCATCTTGATTATCTTTATTTTACTAGAAAGTTGTTATCTGTTTCAAAATTATTTAGAGGGATTTTGAGTTTATATGATTGTCTTCTCTTCTATTTTAGGTGCCCCTCCCCCACCTCCACCACAAAGTAGAGCACCCTCAAGTGTGCCCTCAGCTAGACCACCACCTCCACCCCCTTCAAGAGCGCCTTCTGCAGCACACCCACCACCTCCTCACCGTGGGGGACCTCCCCCACCACCGCCTCCTGGTAGACAAGGAGCAGCTCCTCCTCCTCCTCCCCCAAGTAGGAATCATGGTGCTCCTCCCCATCCTCCACCAGGTGGTGGGAAGGGCTTTGGAGCTCCACCCCCTCCACCTCCAGATGCAAAATATGGAGGAGGTATGCCTCCTCCACCCCCTCCTGCTAATGTCCCTCCCCCTCCTCCACCCCCTACAGCTCCAGCTCCTCCCCCTCCTCCTCCTACAGGGGGTGCCTTTCCTCCCCCACCTCCTCCTTCTGGTGGAAGCGTTGGTGGTAGATCAGCCCTACTGGATGCTATACACAAAGGAACAGCACTGAAGAAAGTTGAAGCTGGGAGTGGAGTTAGTGGGGGCAGTTCTGACCCCAGGGGTGGACTACTCAGTGCCATTCGTGAGGGGGCCACTTTAAAACCTGTGAGTATAGAATAATTGCAACATACAATATAAACACATTAATGGTTAACCCGCAAAGTGCCTTTCATAACTTTAATAGTTGTCTTTGTGGTTAGTGTAGGTTGATATTAGACTGCACAACATGTGCATTCTAATCTTTTATCTGCACTGTCCACCTTGCTGCAATTATCTTTTTTTACTTTGACACTCAAAATAACTGTTGGGTTTATTTGGAACGTTAAGCCTATACTAGAAGACAGAATTTTAGAATTATCCATATTGAAATTACTTACAGACAACAAATTACATACAACTCAAAAAATGTTCTTTGTCTATAAAAGGACAAAAAACATTTTGTGTGTTGGAGAAAATGCTTGTTACCAGCATCTTCTCCTTTTCCCACTATGTTTCCTAAAGTATTATCCCTTGTTAAAACTTGGGATTGTTTGGTAAAGGGTTAGGGATTAAGTTGGCCAGATATTTGGATCCTTTTGCTTCCCCTTTTAGTTTTGTGTCTATCTATGCTTCTGTCTCTCAACAATTTACCATGTATTTTGAAAGTATGCATCGAAAGTCATCAGTGGTGAATTATTTTGTTGGATGGTTAAAATGAAATATAAGCTTCCTTTATAAAACAGTCCCTGCATTTTTACAACCTTGAAAAAGAAAGCTTTTAAAAACCTTGGTAACCAACATTTTCTCCTTTTACCACAAGGTTTTCTAGCATTTCAAGGACATATTCCATTCTACTTGCCATGTTTAATTTGTTGTCTTTAAGTGCTTCTAAAATAGGCAACTGTAAAATTTTATTGTCTGATAAAAAGTCTGCTATGATTACAATTTAATCTCATTGATAATAGGTGCAGCACCATGGGGCAGCTGCTTCATCTGAGCCTGCTGGCATCGTGGGAGCTCTGGCGCAAGCCCTGGCTCAGAGGAAGAATGTCATTCAAGGTTCAGGTGTGTTTTTATTTGTAGATATACAAATTTCTATCGAGTTACATGTCCCTCTAGAAGAGAGTGAATGTTTAACTCTTTACTACACAGTCCCGAGTTTTAATGACCCTTTTGAAAACATTGTGGGAAAAGGAGAAAATGCTGGTTACCAGCATTTTCTCCTTTTCCTACAATGTTTTCTCCCCTTCTCAAATCAAATTTCTTTTTATCAGCCACAATTATTTTGTTGTCTGCAAATGCTTTCAATTTGGACTAGTCTAAAATTTTGCCATTTGGTAAAGAGTTAACCTTTTACCAAATCATGTTTTACTGATACCAAAGGAGGAAGCGTTTGAAAACTTTGGTGACCAGCATCTTCTCCTTCTCACATAATGTTTTCTTCCTATGTGAAGAGAAACACCAGTACTTGAGCCACATTTGATTCATCATGTGCAAATGCTTCAAAATTTTAGCTTGACTGTTTTCGAAGAAAAGGACCAGTTATTATCGTAGGACTGGTGTCGGCGGCCTTATCTTCACTGTCGTGGTGCAAAAACTTTGTAACATCTCTGTTGTTATTGAAGATATTGTAGCGAGCTGCCGGTCTGTGCTTGCATCACACTTGATTTGCTCGTCTGAGCACAGGGTAGGGGTACCTCTTGTCACAATGTTCGGTCAGCTGTGCTCTAGCTCTTATCCACTGGACTCAGGGAAGGTGCCTTTTGTCACAATGTTTTTTAAAAGGTATATAGTGATGGTAAATGGAGGATGGACTCCAACAAAAATTTAAGAAGTAAGAAAACCAAAAATAACTAACTTGGGAAGTACAATATAAATTGGGCAAATTTATGACTTAACAAAATTTTATTATTCCTAAAACAGGAGACACAGGGTTTAAAAAAATAAATCAATCTATATTGTAGCAATAAAATTTAACAAGTACAATGATTTTATCATTGAATCAAAAATCTAGTTAAAGAAAAAAAAAATACCTGACTTAGACTTGATTGTGTTACATGGGTAGTGATAAAGCAACAAAAATGTTGAAAAAGATGTAAAGTACCTTTGCTGAGTCTCATAAAGCCTATTGATCTTGTCTAAGGAAGATAGCACTAAGTCCGACAGGCTACACATTTAGATAAAAATACTCAAATCATTCAAAGCCTAGTGAGAAAAGGTTACTTTACAATAAAAACTATCCTTCCAAGAAATTCACATCTTCTGAAGTTTACAAAATCACTGTGTTTTAATTTAATTATTTCTAATTCCTAAAATCCTAGCTTTGCATCACAATAAAAAAATAAATGAACGGAATTAAAAAATAACTTACAGTTCTAGTACCAAAGATTTTCAGAAATGGAGTCCCTGTTCTCACGAAATGCCTGAACTTTTATACTGGCGTCTCCCAATTTGCGGGATTTTGTGCACGAAGCCCAAATCTGTGAAACTTACCGATGGAAAAATTTGCATGCACAAGCATGTGGGATTTCTGGAGCAGTTCGCAGAAAAGGATATTTACAAAGTCATTTTCAATCAACTTCAATGCAATGGAATCGTAAACTAATTCTAAAATGATTAATTTACCATATTGTAATAAATAAATAGGAAACTAAGTATTTTTCAAAAGACAAGGGCGGGTTAAACTTTGCTTTAGATGAAACAATAGACACATGCTCGTAAGGAAACCTTTTGTGACAAAAGTCAGATTGCCGCAATATTTACTTCAAACTTAGATAAGTTGTTAACTATCAAAAGGGGAACTAGTACAACAGGGTCAGATAACCATCAAAGTATTTTTTACATTTATGTCCCTTTTTTGACTTGGAATTTTCCCTGAAAATCAAGCACTTGCAGCTGAGCATTGGCACCCGCATGCGGTGCTCTTGTAATTTGTCCAAGTTTTGCTTTTTGGTGAAGAATAGAAAGAAACTGAACGTTACAAGCCATGGCAGGTTTTACCTCTGTATGACTCAATGGTAAAGTGTAGGATTTGTCACTGGGTTCAAACCTCACTTGCAACCCTAGTTTTTTTGTGGGAGTGCAGTGTTGAACCCAGATTTAAGAACTTACGCAGTTCAGATTAAGATCAGACTGCACATACTGTCTACATCTTCGCCACATATCCTGGTAAATAAGTTTCAATTGCTGTGTCTCTATCCTTAGGACTGAGAATGCCCATTTTCTTAGCATAACAACGATTTACAAGTTCACTTGAAAAAAAAAAACCCTAACAGCACTGGAAGCAACGAAGCAACTTAAGTTATGTTTTCTGGAGAGTGTAGATCAAGATCAGACTAAGCAGAATGTTCAGCCTGATCTTAGATCTACACCGTCTGCTACTATGTTACATATTCTAACAGAGACAACCTTGAAACAGCAATATTTTGGGTTTTTTTTTCCTAATTCAAAAGGTCCAAATTATTAATTTGTTACTTTAATGGTTAAAGGAGCACTAAACTAGATTTCCTGTTGTAAGTATTTCAGAAAGTTTTATCAACAATAGACAATTGCCTACAGATTCAAACATGGTTTTAAAGTTAAAAAACATGGAAATAAATGTTGAAAACACAAAGAATTAAGGAATTTTTTGTATTTTTACTGTAAAACTTCTTGAACCTTAGGTAACAGTATAGCTATTATTGCATAACAAGGAATAGATACATTCAAAACACTGATAAATTTCAGTTTGCTCTGTAGCTCAGTAGGTAGAGTCGCCAACTCTGGTTTTGAAGGTTGTGGGTTCAAGTCCCACCAGATGCCAGTTTTTACCCCAGCATCTTTTTGGTTTTCCCCAATACCCTTTACCAAACGACAAATTTTGGACTTGACCAAATTGGAAAGCATATGCAGACAAAAAATTAAATGCTGCCCAAATGATGAATTCTGTCATTCATAGGGTAGAAAAAATTTTGGGAAAAGGAGAAAAAGCTGGTTACCAGCATTTTCCCCTTTTCTCACAATGTTTTCAAAAGCCATCTCTTTCAGGGTTGTTGAAACTCAGGATTGTGAGGCAAAGAGTAACCAGTTATGTCTTCATGATTCTTAGTTCAAAATATCAACCTTCTTATCCCCTCTGCCTTCCCAAATTTTGGGTCAGATTCTGGTTATCTGGTTATCAGAATGTGGCCCTGAACCTGTTTACTAATATAAGATTTTTATACTATCATAATTTGAGGACATAGGAACATTAAAGATCTGATTGAAACTAAAGTTGATAGAAAAACTATGGATACAGTGTGGTGATTGGAGAAATTATTTTTTATATGTATATAATTCATACTATGTTTCCAAAGCCTGCTTTGGTTGAAGATGCAAAATTTCTATATCTTTCCAGATGATGAGGATGGTTCCAGTGATGATGTTGATGAAGATGACGATGATGAATGGGATGACTAAAGAGGTCAAAGTACTTCGATCAAAGGACCTGCGGATCCTGATGCTTTTGTTTTTTTGTGTCCTTGGGCAAGACAGTTCAGAGCCCTAGCCTGGTATTGATGTAACCCAGGACATACATGAATTAGTGAGTGGTTGCCTTAATATGACTGAAATAATGTTGAAAGGGCCGTAACACATTGTTCAATCAATCAATCAGCTAAATCTTTTTTTTTTTTTTTTAATTTACCACATTTTAGCTTCTGTGTTAATCCTTTACCAAACAATCCCAAGTTTTAACAACCCTGAAGAGAAAGACTTTTAAATCATTGTGAGAAAAGGAGATGAGATTTGGCTGGTAACCAGCATTTTCTCCTATTTCCAAATTTTCTTACTTTTTGCTAGACAAATTTCATGATTTCAGACACACTTAAATTATTGTCTGCAAATGCTCTCAGGTTGGATGAGTCTGAATTCTTGTCAGAGTTCACAGCATTTGTCCACCGAAGGACCATATCAAACTCTTCAGCGATAGGTTTAGCCTTTACCACACACTCCCGAGTTTTAATGACCTGAAGAAAGAAAGCTTCTGAAAACATTGTGGGAAAAGGAGAAAATGCTGGTAACCAGCATTTTCTCCTTTTCCCACAATGTTTTCTATCCTGTCAAAAAAAAAAAAAAAAACAAACTACAATTTCAACCACATTTGATATGTCATCTGAAAATGCTTTTGATTTGTACAGTTGTATTATGTGGTGAAGAGTTAAAAAGAGGGATTATGTTGAGTGAATTCCTGTTGTTCAATTCATTACTGTACAGATACTTAAAAAGCTCTTTTCTTGATAGTTTCTGAGACCTGGTGGGAAAAGGAGCAATATTGCTTATTACATGGAATCTCTTTTTTTTTGCCAATGTTTCCATACTATTGAAAAACAGTATGTTTGCCCCTTTTATCTATGTACAAGACAATCGGAACTTTTGACTACCCTGAAGAAGACAGCGTACTAAAACATGGAAAAAGGAGAAAACGCTGGAAAGAGACTTTTTCTCCTTTCTCCCACAATGCTTTCTACCTTTCCAAAAACATACTTTAATATTCTGAGCCAACTTATTTTGTGGTCTGCAAACGCTTTCAATTTGGACAAGTCTAAAATTCTGTTGTTTGGTAAAGGGTTAAAGCTTTTGGTAGGTCTGAAAAAAGCTTGCACAGTAATGGTTTAAACTTGTCTTTTGTTAACTATTTCAGTGCCAAATCGATAATTTGACCTCTTTAGACAGCTGAAAATACAATCCACTGAAACTCAGATATAATTTTCATTTTTTTATCTATAGGCTTGACCAAACAGCTGGACTGTATAGATCCAAGATTAGACTGCAGTCTGATCTTGATCTTTTGCTATCTGCAAAAGCAGCTGGTTTTGGGTATAGCTTTGAAAGCTTAAAAGAGATGCTCTATTCTGTCCGCAAAGCACTTGATTTTGCCTATGGGTCTGAAAAGGTTAAAAAGATGCCTTATTTTGTCCGCAAAAGCCCCTGGTTTTGTCTATGGCTCTGAAATGGTTAACTCTTTACAACACAATCCCGACTTTTAATGACCCTGAGAAAGGAAGCTTTTGAAAACATTGTAGGAAAAGGAGAAAATGCTGGTAACCAGCATTTTCTCCTTTTCCCACAATGTTTTCTACCCTTCCCAAATCAAATTTAAATTTTTGAGTCACATTTATTTTGTCATCTGCAAATGCTTTCAATTTGGACTAGTCCAAAATTTTGTCGTTTGGTAAAGAGTTAAAGAGATGCTCAAGCTTGTATGTCTCAAAAACTGTAAAAGCATTCCATAATATTAAGTTCTTTTACCTGTATAATGCCAGCTTGCTTTGTGCTACATATACTACATGGTGAATAAAAAAAGCAATCTAAATTGTTGTTTTTGTCAAATCTGTCCTCAAAATTTAACTTTTTTTATGAGCAATATGCACTTCTTATCATATATTCAATCCTAACCTGTTAACCAAACAATCCTGTTTTTTAAAAACCTGGAGAAGGAAGGTAGCCAACACTTTTCTCCTTTTCTATCTGTAATTTCTTCCTTTTCAAAGATGAATCACATCATTACATTAGAGCCATTTAATTTGTCATCTGCAAATGTTTTCAATTTGCAGATTTCTTTCAAGACACAAGTTGTTTTAAACACCAGGGGCCTTTTACTTATCCTATTTTGCTCAATTCTGCTAGCAGACTCATTTTCCAACTTAAGTTCATTATTTTAGACACAGTTGACAAAAATTGATGGACTTTACTAATGTTCTCGAATCCGTAGTAGACACAAGGTTTCATACTCAACTCGCCAAAATAACAAGACTAAGGTCAGTAAACTGAGCTGTCTATTTTTTTTGCCAAGATAGTCTGAAACGTGTCAACTCAGGATTTGAGAATGTTACTAAAGTCTGTTAATGTTAGAGAATTGTGTCTCGAATAATGAACGCAACTTAAGTCAGAAAATGAGTCTACTTACAGATTAAAACAAAGCAAAACAAGAGATTAGTTTGTGAAATAGCAGTTCAGCTATACATTTATATCACAACTATCCATGCTTTTCCTGTGTTTCATTTCAAATACAACCCACACACTGGCTACAAGGACTTTCTTTTTGTTTTACCTCCACGATATTACTTAACTAAGCCACACAATCCAGAGTTTTAACGACTCTGAAAGAGAAGGCTATTGGAAAAAATTGTTGGTAGAGAAAATGCTGGTAATCAACATCTCCTTTTCCCACTATGTTCTGTAACCTTTCAAAAACAATTTCTACCATTTAACTCTTTACCACATGACAAAATTTTAGACAGATCCAAATTGGAAGCTTTTCCAAAGGACATAGTAAATATGGCACAAGTAATGGGATTTGTCTGTAAAAGAAAAGAAAACATTGTGGGAGAAGAAAATACTGGTTACCAGCATTTTCTCCTTTTCCCACAATGTTTCAGACGCTTTCTTTCACAGGGACGTTAAAGCTCGGGATTGTGTGGTAAAGAGTTAAGCAACGTTTGTCATCTCCAATCCCTTTGAAATTAGGAAAAGTCTGTATGTTGTTGTTTGGTAAAGGATTAATCAAAAGGATATTTTTCATTTTAGTCACATGTAACTCTTTACCACATGAGAAAAATGCAGACTTGTCCAAATTGAAAGGTTTTGGATACAATTTTGATGTGACTCAAATGAGGAAATAAGTCTTTGATACGGTAAAAACATTGTGGGAAAAGGAGAAAATGCTGATAGACAGCATTTTCTCCTTTTCCCACTATGTTTTCAAAGCGCTTCTACTTCAGGGCCATTAAAAGTCAGCATTGTGTGGTAAAGGGTTAAATTGTGGTCTGCAAATACTGGTAATATTACCAAATAAAAAAAAAATTTAGGCATGTCAAAATTGAAAGCATTTGAGGACAACAAATTAATTGTGGTTCAAATGATGAGATTTTTCTTTGAAAAGTTGTTGGAAAAGGAAAAAAAGCTAGTTATCAGCATTTTCTCCTTTTCCCACAATGATTTCTAAAGGATTCATCCTCAGGGTTGTTAAAACGTGATTTTGTGGGAAAGGGTTACAAATGGAGTATTAAAATCTTTTTAGGAGTTTTTTTCTATAGTGAGTAAGATTTAACTCTACCACACAATCACAACTTTAACCTGAAAGTAGACTTTAGAAGACATTATGGGAAAAGGAGAAAAGGAGAAAATGCTATTATGAGCATTTCCTCCTTTTCCAATAATGTTTATACCCCCGCAAAAAGAATGTTTTCGGGAGTATACTGGAATCAGCCTGTCTGTCCGTCCGTGTGTCCGTCTGTGTACAAAATACTAGTAATTTTGTGTCGCGAACTCCTCCTACAGTTTTGCTCCTATTGTATTGAAAGTTTGTTGATACATTGATCATATACTGAAGTTGTGCAAGACGCAGTTTTCAATCATCTACTCCCAATGATTCAAGGGTAATCCCTTGAACTTAGAAAATTTTTTGTTAAATTGCCTGTTTCTGTCAAAGCACTGGTGGGGGTATCAAGTCACATTCAGTGACAGCTCTAGTTTCTTCCCTTTTAAAGACAAATGTCATCATTTGAGCCACATTCAATTTGTCATCTGCCAATGCTTTCAATTTGGATGAGTCTTAATTTAGTTGTTTGAAAGCACCACAAGCCTCAGGTAGGTCATGATAAAGTAGTAAAAAAAAAAAAGCAAAAGGACAAAGTTTTGAATAGATATTGTTTATTTACATAGTAATGCTGGTTATACAATACGTGAGGTCAATCATCAACAAAATATCGCACAATACATATAGAGTATTATGTTGCTGTAACTTTCTATGTGCTTGTATTTGCTTTGAGCTGTGCCGGCAAATTTGAATATGTTTGATATGGAACAAATTTTTTGTCTGGCTCAAAGCAACCATTAGTCCCAGGGAGATTACTACAACATAACATTCTTTTTATTATATGCCTACAAATTTTCACAAGACCTAACACCAACTCTGTTGCAAGCGTTTATGCAATACCTCGTCCTAAATATGAGCTAAATCCATCATTTAGTTTGGATAATATGAGCTCTAATAAAAAACTTACGTAGAACTTTGACCATAAAATAATGGGCTAGGGTACTGCTCAATGAAAACTTGGACCCATATCCGTCATCAAGCCAAATATGATTCAAATCCATTGTATAGTTTTGAAAATAAGAGCTCTGAAAAAAACGTATTGTAGCACTTTGCTGTAAAATGTCAAAGTCTATGACCTTGACCTTAAGATCATGGATGTGAGCAGGGTATTACTGAAAAAAACCTTGGACCTGTATCTATCACCATACAAAATCTGAATCAAATCTATTTAATGGCTTGGAAAAAATAAGCTCTTAACCCTTAGAGTGCTGAATGTTTGGTCTAGAAATAAGACCCAAATAGATGCAATTTGGTAGTTGCTTTAGTCCATAGTGATTAAGCTAAGCAGACAGTGTAGATCAAAGATTAGACTGCACGTTTTTTGCAGTCTAATCTTGATCTACACTGGTTACAAAAGCAACTATAGTTGTGAAAAGCACTTTAAGGGTTAACAAACTGAAGCGTAAAATTTTAATGTGGACATCAACTCCAGGATGCCAGAAGTAGTGCAGCACTTTATTCAGTTGAGCTAGAAATAACTGACTCAGATATAAATCCAGCAGAAGCACTTGGGTATAAGGTAAATAACTCTTGTAAAAAGGACAAGTATCACTAGGACAGATTGTAAATTAAAATGAGCCATGCCCTGGCAAAATGGGACTTAGTGCATCTCCGTGACGCATGATACTAAAGCAAGTCATCACATGATCATGGATCAATAAGGTCCATTTTGTCTAACAACCAACTAAATCATGAGGTAGACAGGCCCTTCAACTAACAGAAAATTGACCATTAGCGCAAAATTTCGGCCCAGGTCAGCCTGCGCGGACTGCGCAGGCTGAACTGGTTCGTTACTCTCCGCAGATGCATTAAGCCCCCTTTTCAGAGAGTATGGCTCAAAGGTATTTCATCCATAACGATGAGATTCAACAATTGACATAAAATTATAATAAAATAACAGAAAATTTTAAAATATCTTTCAGATACTCTTTGATAAAGAAAGAAATAGTTTTTAATAAAAAATTTAAACTCTTCACCAACTGACAAAATTTTAGACTGGTAATGCTGGAGGCATTTGCAGATGACAAACTGTGGTTGAAATGATGTAATTTGTCTTTGAAAAGGCAGAAAACAGTAAGAAAAAGAGTTAAGGCTGATCACCAGCACTTTCCCCTTTGCCCACATTTGTTTTAAAAACCTTTATTCCTCAGCCTAGCTGAGCTGGGATTGTTAGATAAAGGATTCATGAATACAGATTGAACCTTTTACCACACAAGCCTAGCTTTTCGTGGCCCTGAAGAAGGAGGGTTTTGAAAATACTGTGGTAAGGAGAAAATGCTGGTATCCAGCATATTCTCCTTTCCCCACAATATTTTCTGCCCTTTCAAAGACAGATCTTAGCATTCAAACCACTTATAATTAGTTGTATGCAAATGCTTTGAAACTTAACTAGTCTAAACTTTTGTCGTTTGGTAACAAGTTATGCTGTAAATGCGAATAATTTTAGATCCTATCTCTTCATACCTTTATGGATGAATTTCTTTCTTGAAAAATTGTGCAGCAGTAGTTGTTTGTTCCAATTAGCAATCAACTGACTGCAACACTTTTAAATGGATTTGGAAGGGGAATCACCTCACTATGATTGGTCTGAGCCGGGCAAAACATTCGGATACTCGAGTGCTCTGCAGTCTACGTTCTGATTCTGCTAATAGGACCTAATCTCACAATGTAAGCCACTGTATATACATACATGTAAACAGTCCTAAAATTAATACATGTACCAGCAGAAAACAGCATCAACTTGATGTATCAGCTCATTAGTCCACTGGATTAATTAACTACTAATAAGCAAACCAAGCACAGTTAGCCTGTTGGTCTGACCAACTCTTATTTTCCTCATCCCTGTTTGTTCCATCAGGTAATTTCCAAAATGAGTACAACATAATTAGTCAAAGCTGTTTTTTTTTTTCTCATTCTGTTATAACAGCAAAACACTGCCCTACAGATCCACTTTTAGGACTTAAAAGAGATTTTACAATCGATAATATGAGAGATCCTGTACTGGACAGATCTCAACCTTCAAGCTGCTAAGCGCGAATCACTGACCTTTCGCAGACAGTGTAGATCAAGATCAGACTGCACAGAATGAGCAGCCTGATCTTGGATCTACACTTTCCCATAAGGAGATATTTTTCCCCAAAAAGTAAGTTTGAAATAAGCAGGTAGAGTATGTTTGGGATAAAAATAATTTGAAAGAAGCCAACATTTAACCCTTAAAGCACTGAGTAAGCCTAATGGACATTTTCACATTGGAGTCAGTCCAAGAAAATAGCAATTTAGTGGGTGCCTTTAGTCAGTAGTGTTTCAACAAAGCGGACGGTGTAGATCAATGATCAGACTGCACATTTTGTGCAGTCTGATCTTGATTAACACTGGCAGCAAAGGCGCTTTCAGGGTTAACTGCTTGATTTGAAATTAAAAAAAAAAATCAGCTGTACCCAGAAAGTAAGCTATGACAATAGAGTTGCAAGTGAAATTTGTGTCTGACTTGTTTTGAATATAGCAGACAGGACTATATGTACACGCTTTAAAAAAGGACATCCTAAAATCTTATCCCAAATATGTGTAAGTTAATAAAATTTCTACTGGCTATATTACACACAAAACAAGGGAAGCTATATGATAAATATTTAAACGTTATCATGAGAGTATTCAAGACTTCACCATAAAGGTAGAGACAGAGAAAAAGCAACAATACTATTCTTGATTATAGTGCCCGATATGTGTTCAAAAGAGCTGTACATATATATAAAGATTCTAAAAGTCAACGACAAAAAAAATCAGATCTTTGGTAAATATCCTATTTCAATACTTGAAATACAGAAACAAAACTTTATTACTTTAGCCAACAATATAGATTAACGAGAAATTTATAGAGTTTAGCCATTTACCAAACATTCCTAAGTTTTAACGACCCTGAAAAAGAAGCCTTTCTAAAACATTGTGAGGAAAAAGAAAAAATGTTGGTAACCAGCATTTTCTCCTTTTCCCAAAATGTTTTCTATCCTACCAAACACAATTCCCATCAATTCAGCCACATTTAATTTGTCGTCAGCAAATACCTTCAGTTTGGACTAGTCTATAATGCTGTCATTTGATATAGAGTAAAATTTGTAAAACAAAAAGAAAAACAATATAAAAAAAAAAAAACATGGGATCCTTTGCTAAGGCTTCAACATGAATACTTCGATAAACTAGAAAATACTGTAAAAGTGTAAAATTCAGTTGTTTATGCCCGCAGTCCCTTTTTCATCAATGTTCTAGATCATATCATCCATCCAGTAACACACTACCATGAGCTCTTTACCAAATAATCTATGTCTTACAGACCCTGACAAAATGGGCTTGTGAAAAACTGAGAAAAGGAGAAAATGCTGGTTACCAGCAATTTCTCCTTTTCCTGCAGTATTTTCAAACCTTTCTTTCTCAGGGTCGTTGAAACTCAGGATTATTTGGTGAGGATTTTCAATTTTTTCCTTTTCCAAAATGTTGAAGCAAAATTTAATTTATTGTCTATGACTGCTTTCAATTTGAAAAGGTTTACAGTAGAGTTGCATGGTAACGAATTCACTGCAATCAACAACTGTTCAGTTGGGCCAATGTACTTATAGATGTTAACTCTGCAAGTGTACCGCACAACATTCTTTACAAGCTTTCCCGCATAGACATTTTCAAACAATATTCAGTTGTGTTTAATATACAATTCCACTTGCAGATGAGGTTATAAGAGACAAATAATGCCACCAGTCGATGAATTTACAGAAAGATAATGCTTTTGAGAGACAAATAATGCCACTAGTAAATGAACTTAAAGAAAGATAAACACTGTTTTTAAAAGAAAAATAATGCCACCGGTTAGTGAGCCTACAAAAAGATAAGCAACACCATTAGCCAATTTTGGCCTACAAAAATAAACAAATTCTTCTAGCAAATAAACTTTTAAAAGTTAACTCTTTAACTACACAATCCCGACTTTTAATGACCCTGAGACGCCTTTTGAAAACATTGTAAGAAAAAGAGAAAATGCTGGTAACCAGCATTTTCTCCTTTTCCCACAATGTTTTCAACCTTTCACATAACAAATTTCGATTTTTTAGTCACATCTATTTTGGGGTCTGCATATGGTTTCAATTTGGACAAGTCTAGAATTTTGTCATTTGGTAAAGAGTTAAACAATACTGGCAATCAACATACATGTAAATACAAAACAAACAATACCATCTGTGAATTTGGCTTATAAATGATACACATAACCACTAACCAACGTAGTTATAAAGGTAAATCCATCAACCAGTAAGCAATAGATATGTAGCAAAATAACAATTTTCATTACTATGAACACTCCCGTACAAAAATTATATATGAATTTTTAAGTTTTTTAACCCTTACCAACCGACAAAATTTTAAACCCAACCACATTTAAAGCATTTGCAGATAACAGTTAAAATTTAGTTCAAATGATGATTTCCGCCTATGAAATGGTTGAAAACATTGTGGGAAATGGAGAAAATGCTGGTAACCAGCATATTCTCCTTTTCCCACAATGTTTTCAAATATCTTCTCTCTCAGGGTCGTAAAAGTATGGGGCTGCTTAGTAAAGGATTATAGAAAGTTACACATGAAAATGGTTAAAAAAAAAGTCAACAAAAAAAGCATAATATAACATAGCATAACATAAAAGCACTTATCAAACTATACAGGCTGGTTATTCTTTGAGAATAAGTTTATGAAAATATGCAAAACATACTTTGTTCTTGCAAAGCATTAATTAAAATAAAATTCAACTTCATCTACAATATTAAATCTGTCAAAAAAAGTTACTGTATTCATAACAATGCAATCAAAGTTCATTGGTAACAAAAACTCACACAAAATTTCAGCGAATGACCAGTTTCATGGTTGCTACTTAGCTTTCCTGTTTACCAGATGACAGATTAATGTGTAAGGTTAACCTTTTATCAAACAGTTCTGAGTTTCAATGACCCTGAGGTAGGAAGCTTTTGAAATTATTGAGAATAGGAGAAAATGCTGGTAAGAAGTATTTTCTCCAATTTCCACAATGTTTTCTAACCTTTTAAAGAAAAGAAAAATCCAACCATCTGAGTTGTCTGGCAAATGCTTTCAATCTGGACGAGTCTAAAATTTTGTCATTCAGTAAAAAGTTGAATACGGTAAAAGCTGTCTCTGTGACCAACTTGATCTGTTTCATCTCATTTTTTTTTAAAATGAAATTCAGCTTTAAAATGCATTTATACATCCATTTTGTTCCAAAGGCTTAAAGACTGGTTAAAATCTACCGAATAAGGTATCCAATCCGCTCAAGCCACTAATTGTTGTTCGATTCTCTCTCGACTGGTAATTCCCTCTGCATGCAACCGCATTAGAATAGGCTTGTAGATATCATGTGTAAACGGAAGCACCATGCCTTTCTTTTGTATCTCTCCTGAAAAAAAAAAAAAAGTCATAAGAAATGATGTTGATGATTCAATAACAAGTAGATTAATACTAAGAAACTAGTTTCAGTAATTATTATATTTGGATTATAGAAATACATGTATATCTAAAAGCTTCAATATAGCTAAAATAAAAACCCTTTACCACACAATACCATCTTTTAAAGACCTTGAGGAAGAAGCTTTTTGAAAACACTGTGGGGAAAGGAAAAAATGCTGGTAACCAGCATTTTCTCCTTTTCCCACAATATTTTCTACCCTATCAAAGAAAAATCACATCATTTGAGACACAGTGAAATTGTCATCTGCAAATGCTTTCAATTTGAACGGGTCTAAAATTTTGTCGTGTGGTAAAGGGTTAAGGAACACAAATCATTAACTCTTTACAACATGAGAAAAATTTAGACTTGCTCAAATTGAAAGCATTTGCAGAATATAATTTAAATACGACTCAAATGAATTTGTCTTTGATAGGGTAGAAAACATTGTGGAAAAAGGAGAAAATGCTGGTTACCAGCATTTTCTCCTTTTCCCATCATGTTTTCAAAAGGCTTCTTCCTCAGGGTCGTTAAAAGTCGGGATTGTGTAGCATAGGTTTAATTAGGTTTCTAGATGTAAAACAAAATCATACAAAAGATCCTTTCCTTTGGAAAACAGTGCAGCAGCAGTTCTGACAGGTTTCACAAGAAACTGAATGCTATAATACTTTGCAATGTTATAGGTAGTTTGAGGTTCATAGGGACCCCCTGAATCTTAAAAAATGCTTTAGCTGTTGTACTGAGAATTTGCATAATTAATAATATTACCTTTACCAACTCTGGGTGAAATTTTCAGAATTTTTGGTAACTTAGTTTGACTTTTTTGCATTCAATGCAATGTTAAAAGGTATGAACAAAACAGCTTAAAAACGGTGGGAGGGTTGAAGGCTATTCCAAGTAAAGAGTTTACCTGTTTATAAAAACAATTCTAATGCAAGTACCGGAATTGTGGTCCTCTATTGTTTGAATAGTAAAAACTTCAATGTTTGAGGCCCTAATGTCGTTTTTTGTTTGGGTTTTTTTTTTAATGATTCAATAGGACTTGCACACTTGTTTTCACTGTTTGCTTTCTTTTCCACACCCTACCATAGATGTTTTTTTTTTTTTCCGAAACCCAGTCAAACTCTGGCTCACATCATGTGGTATAGCATACACCAATAAAATGAAGAAGGGTGCATTGTATGAAGTGGTTAAGTTCCATAAACAAGCTCAAAAGTGTTGTTATGGATAAATTTTTACGGCCAAAGGGACACAGTGTGTTTAAGACTATCAGCCTATGAGTGTGACCATAATACAATTTAGCTAATCTTAGGTGAACTGAAAAAATCGTAGCGAAAAACAATTCAAAACAAACCATGAAAGACCTTGAAGTGTAAGTGTAAAGTGGTTTGGAACACATGTCTACAGAATATGGTATTTGTATGACAAAGTCAACCATGGAAATATTATGAAATTACATTGTAACTGAAAATTACACCAACAACTTGCAATACCTGACAGAACCATCTTTGTAGCAATTCCTGTTGGCAAACCAACAGTTTTTGCCATGGCAGAATATCCCTCCTTGCCGCAACCATAGACAACCAAACTGAGGTCCCGCATTTCATGGGAACCATCCAACCACTGTACACCAATCAAATGTTGCATGAGTATCATGTCCCTCTCTCCCGGAGCTAAAACATACAGAATTTCAAAATAAAACTTTATGGCAAAACATTTCACTTGTGTCCAAATTGAAACAAAAATTTGAAGCAGACATATTCTTTTACTATAGAATGTCAAATCAATATGAATTTTTATCCCTCATGTTCAGACTGAAATAAATTTGAGGCAGATAAATCGAGACAAATATCAACGAACTCTTTTACCTTTTTTTCTTTTCCTTTTTGACAAAGTTTGCCCTCTATAATCTAGTATATCAAACAAGGTGTCAGACTGCATTACCTATTGGACATGACCCCCACTCATTTGTCAGTTTTTTTCCTACATATTTCTAAACTAGAATGTAAAAGTTGTTACTCTATCATGTTCTGTGGTAAATTACCTCCAATAAGGTACATAGAACAGAACAGATAAACATTAAGAGAGTTATAAAAGTAAAAACTTTTGCAGTGTACAAATGTTTCTCACCCCCACTGTAAAATAGAAATTTTAATACTACAGTGAAAATTTTAAACAAATCTGATTGATCGGTTATAATTTTAGCAGATTGTAGTTATTATTTCTAAAACCAATCACAAAGTGTCATTTGCCATTCAGATTTGTGTCCCCAGAGGACTGTTAAAGCAAGGGATTGTGTGGTGAAGAGTTAAACTTTACCAAAACTCAGTCTCTTGGACAAGTAGTAAGAAAGTGTATCTATGGGAGTATTCTTCTTGTCTATTAGCTCATCTTCTAGCAAACCCATTCTGAAATAAAATTCTTAATGTAACATAGTTATATATATGCAGCCCAAAAAATAGGGGAACCCTGTTATTTGTTTCCTCTGACATGACACGATATGGTGACTTTACCTCTCAACATTTCTGCAGATTCCAGAGAAACGATATGCCATATCATCTACAGTATACCCACCAGCACCCGAATGTATAAATGTTGGTTAAACTTTAACCTTGGGTTACCTTCTAACTAGTTTGGTTAACTAACCAAACTGGTTAAAAGCTTGTATAAAAGATCTAACCAAGTCAGTTACTTAACCAGAATGGTTAAACTAGCCAGAGGTTAACCGAACAAATATATCTCTTTGTGCAGTTATCTTTCCAACTTTTCCTTGCACTATACATCACAAATATATTCCGTCATGTATGTTTTACCGCTCATACATTGAAACATAAATAGAATGATTGTGTAGGATTTATTTATTGAAGTCAAAGACCCAAATACTTGATACATATTAAATACTGACTACATGAATGTGAAAAAAATTGGTTAAGTAAATCCACAGGGAAAAAATTATTCACATATGGGATTGGAATCTGAGACTCTTGTTCACGATGGGGGCATTCTAACCATTTGGCCACATGGACAGATTGATATTATAAGTTTGGATTCTTATCATGAACAATAAGATTTATTCCCTTATGCATAAATTAGATCGGGTTTCTGATTTTAAAGAAAAAAAGCTTTTATTCTTGTCTAGTGTGGAAAATCAAGAAGACTTAGCTATTTCTTCCTATTTGAAAGTCACTGTCAATATTCCAGGTACAATCACGACACGGGAGACACTGTTTCTTCACCCTAGAGAGTTGTATAAATCTACTTTTAAAATCGCAGGTTGCCTGCACTTTCACTGAATGATATCTCTTTCTTTTAATGAAGGCTGGACACACTACGTATATCTACCCTAAATGTGTCCCAAATCAACTACGGAAAAACATCCAGAAGCATAAAGCCTTAGGACAGAGAACTTATATCTTGGTATCAACGGTAAGTTACAATTGTTCCTATGTCAAAGTTGATCCCCTACAAGGTTTTCTAGTTTAAATTTGCTGTTCCAAACCTATAGATCTATCATCAACGAAGTTCTTGTCATCAAATTTTTCAGTTTGCATATTCATTTGTCAAAATTGTCTCAGTTGTCTAGCTGTCGGTGGAACAAGGGCAGCCATGTTTATTTTTAGTTAACTAATCAATCAGTATAGGGAAGGTGGGTTAAATTTAACCAGAATTTGATTTTGGTTAAAGTTAACCAGAACTTTATACATTTGCTAACCAATAAATCAACCCAAACTCTCTCCTAACCAAACTCAGTGGTTAAAGTTAACCAACATTTATACAATCGAGTGCTGGTGTCATGCAGGTGTTGCTGCACATAAAAGTCACACCCGATAATGACTTGGATTCCATAGCAGTTATGTGTTTTAGGTAAAATAAAGAATTACCTCAAGACGATATGAAAGGATTCCCTTATGTTTGATTCAAGGTATATAGTTCAGACTGATGTATTGCATAACTCTCTACCAAACAACAAAATTTTAGACTGGTCCAAATTCAAAGCATTTGCAGATGACAAAATAAACATGGTTCAAAAAATGAAATTTGTTTTGGGAAAGATAGAAAACATTGTGGGAAAAATGCTGGTTACCAGCATTTTCTCCTTTTCCCACAGTGTTTTCAAAAGGCTTTTTCTTCAAGGTCGTTAAAACTAGGGATTGTGTGGTAAAGAGATAAAGACTTGCTGTTTACTTAACCCTTTGCCAAAAAAACGCAAATTTTAATGACTCAAATAAAAAAGGCTTTTGGAAATATTGTGGGAAAAGAAGTAAATGCTAGTAACCAGCATTTTCTTCTTTTTCCAACAGTGATATTCAGTTTGTGATTTACATATATTTTTTCACCTACTCTCAATTTGGAAAAGTCTAAAATTTTGTAGTTTGGTAGAGTTAAATGAATGAGACATACTTTACATGTAGTTAAAGATTAACTCTTTACTAGATGACAAAAATTGTTTGGTAAAGGGTTAACCCTTTACCACACAATGATGCCTTTCAACGACCCTGAAGAAGAGGCCTTTTGAAAACATTGTGGGAAAAGGAGAAAATGCTGGTAACCAGCATTTGCTCCTTTTCCCACAAAGTTTTCTACCCTATCAAAGAAAAGTTGCGTCATTTGAGCCACTATGAAATTGTCGTTTGCAAATGCCTTCAGTTTGGATAGGTCTTAAATTTTGCTGTGTGGAAAAGGATTAAAGCACCTTTCACATATAAGTTTGCTGTTGTGGCTTGTAAAGACCAAGCTAAATCTGAACAAAACATGTAGTCTGATCTTTGATATTTTCTGTTCTGCTTATTACTTTCTAAAAAGAAAAAAAAAAGCTATTACATGTATTTGGGTTTTATTTCTAGACTACAGAATATTTGTTGGGTATATTTGAGGCTCTAGGAGTTAATAAAAAGACCTAAGCCATACCCTGTGAAAAGGGAGGGGGGGGCGGGCTTAATGCATCTAAAAAAGTAGCTATCCAGATAAGCCTGCACAGTCTGCAGTCCAAGGACCATTTCCATGATTTAGTCATTTGTTAGACAAAATGGATTTTATGGATCCATAATTATATAATGACTTGCTTGGTAAGATGCATCACAGAAATGCTTTAACTCCCCTTTTGCCAGAGCACAGCTCATCTATATTTTATACTTTATCTGCTGTTTGATTAGAAATATTCCATTATTGGCAAGAAGCTGATGAGGCTCTCATAAGCTACTAGGTATTCAATAGTGTTGATCTAAGATCAGACTGCATTTGTAAGACAGTCTTTCCTAGATTTTGACTCTATACTAGACAACAAAATTGTAGTCTTGTCCAAATTGAAATCATTTGCAGACAACAAACAAGATGAGGCTCAAATGATGGAATTTGTTTCTGATAGGGTAGGAAATGGTTAAAATGCTGGTTACCTGCATTTTCTCCTTTTCCCACAATGTTTTCAAAAGCTTTTTTCCTAGGGTTTTTTGGTAATGGGTTAACACTGTATAAAGCAGCTACACTCAAGTTTGGTGATCTAAACATGTTTATTTTCACAATGTAAAATACAGTATCTCTTTTTTCAATTTTTGTCAAATGCTTACATCGTCATGGATTGTAATTGATCTAAAAATGGGCCATACAGAAATGAGTTAAATTTGAAGACATAAAATTAGCCATACCTCAATATAGCATCAAGTCTTTGTTCATTCTTATCAATATGTTCAAATACAAGATCCTTTAAAGTGTCATCCAAAATGTCTCCTGTTTTTCCAAACTTTTCTGAAAAGTAGGCTTTCTGGAAAGTAAATTTTACAATTTTCCAATTATAATCACAACACAAGGTTATCCACACATTTTCTAACACAGCAGTCATTTGACCCCCTTCAAATAAATAAAAGCATGCAAACATTCAAATTTTGGGCATTTAGAAAAAAATGGGTTCCAAATTCAAAGAAACAGGGGGTCAGGTAAAACACTGACAACACAATTAAATAAATATACAATCAACAAATAACTCATTACTCAATTTAAAACAAAGAACCACAAATGCCATACAAGACAAACCTTGAAGAAAAGAACAGTACCAGTCTTGAACTCTGCTGGTTTTATGTGGAACTTTTTCTCAAACAATAAAGGTTTTGATGTTTTGAAATTGATGGGGTTTGCTGACAACAAAGTATCATGTAGATGTGTCTCAATTGATAGGATTTATTATATTCCTATCAGTGAATTACTGGGATTTCTCAGTGTATTATTTTTTCACTTTTTCACAGTGAGTAAAATCACTAGTGATGATACGGTGTTGCCAAAGATGGATCATGTGTTTGTAAAGAAAAGTCTTATGTATACCTATATGTTCTTGATAATTATTAGCAAAAAAGGGGAGAATTAGATATATAATAAACAGAATAATCAACTGGTATTAAAAATCTTTCTATCAAATGGGGTTTGATACGGTTAAACAAGAGGGCCATGATGGCCTTGTATCGCTCCACTGGCTAATAAGTAAAACCACTACATGCCAAACTTTACAATACTTGGCAAATTGGTTTTGAACGTGAGACCCCTGAAACAGGACTAAAACTGGTAGCCCTAAGTCTTATAGCCAGTAACAAGAAGATTTCTAATGTTTTCACTATATAAGCCCATGTAAAACTTGACCCCTGGGGTGGGATCAAATTCGACCCTAGGGCTATAATTTGGGCACTCTTGGTAAAAACCCACTAGATAAAGCTACATGCAAAATTTGGTAACCCTAGGCTTTATGACCAAGTACAGGGAGATTTCTAAAGTTTTCACCATATATGCCCATGTAAAACTTGTGACCCCCAGGGCAGAGCCAAATTTGACCTCAGGGCTATAATTTGGGCACTCTTGGTAATGGCCCACTAGATAAAGCCACATGCAAAATTTGGTAGCCCTAGGCCTTATGGCTCTGTGCAGGGAGACTTCTAAAGTTTTCTCCATATATGCCTATGTAAAACTTGTGACCCCGGGGCAGGGCCAAATTTGACCCCAGGGCTATAATTTGGGCACTCTTGGTAGGGGCCCATGAGATAAAGCCACATGCAAAATTTGGTAGCCCTAGGCCTTATGGCTAGGTGCAGGGAGACTTCTTAAGTTTTCTGTATATAAGCCCATGTAAAACTTGTGACCCCCGGGGCTGGGCCAATTTTGACCCCAGGGCTATAATTTGAAGAAACTTGATAGAGGTTTACCAGAAAAAACTACACGCCAAATTTGGTAGCCCTAGGCCTTATGGTTTCAGACAAGAAGATTTTCAAAGATTTCCAATATTTTTAAGTTTTGTTGCCATGGCAACCAGAGTTTTTGAAGGAATCAAATTCTTTCAAGAAATTCTGAAGAGGACCATGGCAGGATCATTTCTGTGAGGTTTCATCAAAATTGGATGAGTAGTACCCGAGAAGAAGATGTTTGAAAAAAAAGTTAACGCAAGCACAGATGCAAGATGGACACCGGGCCATGACATAAGCCCGCTGGCCTTCAGCCAGTGGAGCTAAAAATTGGTCCTTCGGACTCGTTTTTCAACCGCATCACACCCCACTCTTGCGACAGATTTTTAATATCACACACCACCATCTGATTATCCTCTATTTATCTTTGGAAAGGTAGAAAACATTGTGGTCACTAGCATTTTCTTCTTTTCTGACAATGTATTCAAAAGCCTACTTCAGGGTTGTTAAAAGTTTGGATTGTTTGGTAAAGGGTTATCAATAGCACAAAAAGACATAAACAATCTGACATGATTTGGCATCTGATAATCTTTTATCAAACCAGTCTAAAAAAAAAAAAAATGGTATGAAGCTAGCCTTTGGCAGCCTTAATTACATTTCTTGTCAACAAGTTGAATAAAATTTCACCTCAGAAGCCAACAAATGTCACATAACTGTTTCTTAAGAATCATCGTTCATGATGTGTTGAAATCTACATGCATCCTATGATTGTACTTCTTTAACAACAATGTACATGATAAACAACAGCAACAAATGCGATGAGTGCCAATGATTGGCTGCAGCTGCTTGATTTTCAGCGAAATTCTAAGTCAACAAAGGGGCATAACTTTGGGGCACCTTATCACTGAATCAGCACAATCAGAGAATGGAAATGATTTTCAATACAAAAACCACCAGTGACCTTGACCTTTGACCCATGTGACCTATGAGCAACACTTGCATAAAGTTTCAGCATTCTAGGTCAAGCAGCTATTGAGTTAGACCACCATAACCATTTTCAAACAAAGTTCACCTGTGACCTTGACCTTTGTGACCCAAAAACAATAGGGCAACTCCTTCAGTCATGAGCAACACTTGTATAAAGTTTCAAGGTCCCAGTTCAAATGGCTTTTGAGTTGGAGCATGGAAACGAAAAAGTCTACAAACGGACTGATTCACAGAAGGACAGAGGGATGGACGGACAGACATGGTGAAACCAGAATATCCCCCTCTACTTTGTAGGAGGGGGATATGAAAATACTTTGAAAGCTAGCTGCTCTTGTTGTATGGGTTCCCCTTTTGATAGTTTGAAATAGATATATTCAGTAATGACAGAAATTTTATAACATGTCAAATGTTTTGCATGATGACAATAAAGAAAATGAAAGGGCAATGACAGTACCTCAATTTTTTCTTCAAAAACAGCCAAGCTAAAAAAAGAATCCCAACAAACTTGCATATAATGATCTTATTCAGAATCTAAAGATGACGAAATTCGCAGGTTTGTCACATTCATCAATTTTGATAGTTATTTCACTAAGAACTCTGGGTCAGCAATGTTTTCAAATTGAGGCATATGATTACAGAGCTGTGACAAAGTATGGCACTACAGTAAAACCTCGATTATTCGAAGTTCCAAGGGGACAAGCAAAATATTCGAATTATTGCGGTTTTTGAATTATCCAAAATGTCCGTGAAAAAATGAATTCCGTTCAAGATTGGCAATTAAGTTAACATCTACTAAACCCCCCCCCCCCAGCAATAAATCCGAGTTTTCGTTCCCTTTTTTCATAATATTCAAAGAATATCATATCAAAAGGGTTATTTTCTCTAAATGCAGCGAGTCTGACCATATGAGTTCTTGGAAATAAGTCACGTTAAAATTCCTTTCATCCTGTGAGGTTTTGGAAAGGTTTGTACTCTAGTTTTTCTTTCAAATTCGTAAAATTTGCCCTTTTGTATTCGCCCCCATTAACTGTCACCCCACCCGAAATAAAGCGCATTATTATTTTTTGACCTAAGAAACAGCAGAAGGTAGGATATGATATGGTATCAAAAATATTTAACCCCACACAAGTATGTATTTAAGTTTCTCGGATACTGATGTTTCAATGAAATATCTTTAAATATCGATTTGAAAAGTGTTGAGCACGATTGAAGAATGAAGGCGGGAAAACCCGATGCTAAAAATAGATAGACACGAAAAATGATAAAAAATGAGACATCCTCCGATCACAAACGCTTCAAACTGTCTTTTTAGCGTCAAAATTGACTTTGTTGTACGCACATACGTAAAAAAAAATGAAGTCGGGGATAAAATCAGTTGTCTAATCAGGAATGAAATACTCGAGTGATTTTATAGAATGAAATATCAAACAACAGAATCGAAGGAAGGGGTGGTAGAAGCAAACATGTCAAACTTAACATAATTAACCTCTTATTATCAAATCAAGGTCAACTCCTTTTCAAAATCGTATTGTAGTATGAATCTCCGGTAGTAATTGTCATAGATTGTAAAACTTACACTACACCGTGGATGAGCCGACGCCGAAAATTCCTTTGCTGGGAAAGGTGTGAAAACAATTGAGAGGTGAGAAAATAATGTGTTCGAATTAACAATCAATTTATTTAAAGAGGTAAATTGATGACAGTGACCAGCACATATGTTCGAATTTTCAGATTATCGAGACTCGAAATTACCGATCTATTTTTGGTTCTATATAGTGGAGTTTTTGCCGGGACTATGGAAATTCCTCGAAAAATACGGGGTCCTCGAATGTTCAAGATTGGAAATATCAAGATTTTACTGTATTTGCTTTTCTAATACACGTGTAAGATAAGAAAAAATCATATTGCCTATATTATACTGAAAATAAGGGTAGTTATGTGATAACAACCAAGCTTACCCATGTCTTTTCTGGACCATTTGGGTGTAGATTGGGATCATTTTCAGAGCTCAACAAACCAAGCTTTAGAAGTCCTTGCGCCACATTTGAAAATCCCTGTAGAAAATGAATGCAAGTAAATCAAGCATGAAATCTGCTTTCCAGACAAAAAATCTGTTCTGCGACACTTAAAAAACCAGAAGAAAAACATAAGCACCGCATGTGAGTGCCAATGCTTGGCCATGTTGCTTTTAGAAATAGCTTGATTTTCAGAGAAAACTCCTAGTCAAAAAGGGGCATAACTGTGTCAAAAATATTTTGATGGCTACCTACCCTTGTTGTATGAGTTCCTCTTTTGACAGTTAACACATAGTCTGAATTTGAAGTAAATATCTGCAGTAATGACACAGATATTGTAAAAAGTTTAAGTTTTTGAATGACAATGACCTAGACGAATACAACACAGGCAAAAACAGGGCTATGAAAATACCTTCATTTTATCTTTGATAACAGCTGGGCTAAATAAGAACGCTTTAATGAGGAAATCGAAGAACTAGCCATCCATTACCTTATATCTAAGAGTCCCCCTAAGGCATGTATGTGCACTATCAATTCCATAGGCCTTGGTGTAAATGGTTGAATCTCTGTTGGGGAATCCCTCAAGGTGAAATCCTGGCATAAAGTTTAAATCTGTCACATGATCAAGCAATCCTCCATCACCTGGAATTTCCACAATCTAAAAATAGAAAAATCAATCCTTTGTTAAACAATTTCTAATTACATCTAAGAAACAATGTGAAGTGTAAATAAATATCAGATGCAAATACAGAAAGCATTGATCCAGTTTAAGTCATAATGTCTTGCAATGAAAACAATGTTTGGTGCAGTGGTGTAAAAATATATGAGTCATTCTTACGAACAAAGTCCGTAACAAAGAAACTAATGAACAAATGCATAGCAGAAATACAGGGACCTGGCAAGATTCAAACCTAGAACGCCCGGACGAAAGGCCAACACCATAACCACTGAGCTAAAAAGAATTCTCCCTAACGCAGTTGTTAGGTATTGTATTTAAACCGGGATGAAGCCATGCATGAAGGAGTGGTCTCCCAAACAGTCATGCTCTGAGAAAAGGGGATTAAATGCATCTGCAAAAAGTATCAACCCATGTCAGCCTGTGCAGTCCAACCAGGCTGACACAATTCCAAACTTTTTGCTATTTGTAAATTTTGTGGAAGTCAAAGTACCAGTATGCCTCATGATGATTCAGTCTGTTGTTATACAAAATGGAATTTATGGATCCAAAATTATGTGACTTACTTGGTAGAATGCATCATGGAGATGCATTTACCCTTTACCACACATTCCTGAGATTTCACAACTATAACAAAGAGCATTTTCTATTTTTCCCCAAAAAATTTCTCCACTTTCAATAGTAAATCAAACTATTTTAGCCACATTCAATTTCTTTCCTGCAACTGTAACATGTGGTAAACAATTAAACCCTTTTTTGCCTGAACACGGCTCATATATGGCTTGCAACACGCAAAAAGGGGCATTTGGACATTTGCGTAAAGTGTCATCTCGGATCAGCCTGCGTAGTCCTTGCAGGCTAATCCGAGACAGCACTTTATGACTAAATTAGATTTTGTGCTACAGTAGACTTGCACAAAACAGAAAATTACATAAAAACGGAAAGTGTTGTTTCGGATTAGTCTGCGCGGACTGTGCAGGCTGATCTGAGATGACACTTTTTGCAAATGTCCGAATGCCCCTTTTCGCGTGTTGCAGGCGATATCAGTGTTGTTCAATAGTTGAATTTTTTTAACCCTTTCCCAAACGACAAATTTTAGACTCTTCCAAACTGAAAGAGTTTGCAGACGACAATGTTCAATTTGATAGAAGTGGTAGAAAGTTGTCTTTTAGAGTAGAAAACATTGTGGGAAAAGGAGAAATTGTTCGTTGCGAGCAATTTCTCCTTTTCCCACTGTTTTCAAAAGACTTGTACTGCAGACATGTAAAAACACGGGTTTGTTCGGGAGAGGGTTGGAAATTCCGGTCATGAACACAAAAATGTTTTTGCCTAATACTGTAAATCACACATCATTTTTGTAAACACTATGACAAAAGGACAAAGTGCTTGTGTCAAGCAATTGCTTCTTTTGCCATTTGCACTGATGTATTAAACCTTAATTAATGTTGTTTTTCCATTTTTGATAAGAGCACTGTCAAAGTCACTCATAGCAAATTGTTTCTTACCAAACATAAAAATCTTTAGAGACAAAAAATTATATGTTGCTCAAATGATGAAATTTGTCATTCACAGAGTAGAACATTTTGGTGAAAATGCTTGGTAACTACATAATCTTCTTTTCCCACAGTGTTGTCAAAAGCCTTCTCTGTTACAGCCACTAAACTGCGTATGTGATAAAGGGTAAACAGATTTAATTCAAACTATATCGTGTCAGTTCAGTTTGAAAGTTTACAATTTGTTCTATTTCTTTCTCAAATCTTTTGTTTCTTTGGTGTAAAGCAGTATTTTCAATATCACTTCAGTTATATAATAGCAATCAGTGTACCTATCTCTATTTTCCTCTATTAAACTTTTACCAAACAACAAAATCTTAGACTCAACCAAATTGAAAGTATTTGCAGACGACAAATCAAAGGCATAGAGGTGACTAAAGTGATAGGACATATCTTTGAAAAGGTACAAAATATTTCCAAAGCCTTCTAACTCAGGTTTCTTAAAACACAGGATTGTTTGTTAACCGGTTAAGCAGTACTTTGGACAACCTCTTTACCTGGCACTGGCTGCTTTCAAATACATACATCATCAAAACAACGTTCAGCAGTGAGAGTGAAATAAATGTTGTTGATCTATCATCAATCCTTGAAAAGAATTTGGCCCAGCCAGTTGCATTTCTCTCTCTATTCCTTTCATTATTGGAAAATATATAAGCCATGCTCTATGAAAAGGGGTCTAACGCATCTCTAAAAAGTACAGACCAAGGTCAGCCTATGCAGGATGGCCTGGACCAAAACATTTTGCTCTTGGTAAAGTCAGTTACTTGTTAGATAAAATGGATTTCCTGGATCCATAATTATGAAATGGCTTGCATGGTACAATTCATCGCAGATATGCATTAACCCATTACCACACAGCAAAATTTTAAACCAATCCAAATTGAAAGCATTTGCAGAAGACAATTTCAAAGTGGCTCAAATGGTGCAATTTTGCTTTGATTGGGTAGAAAACTTTGTGGGAAAAGGAGAAAATGCTGGTTACCAGCATTTTCTCCTTTTCCTACAATGTTTTCAAAAGGCTTCTTCCTCAGGGGTGTCAAAAGTCGTCATTGTGTGGTAAAGGGTTAAACCCCCTTTTGCCAGAGCACGGCTCATATGTGCAATAGTGCTGCTTACCTTTCCATCTTTCAAATACCTGGCACCACTCAAACAGTTCATCAACACCCCTTTTGGGAACCAGCTGTAATTGTGAAACAAAGTTCATTAACTTGCTACTTCCTGCAGATGACTTTTATAATCTTCCGTTATTATCTTGCAGAGGACCACTTCTGAAAACATTGAGGCAAAAGGAGAAATTGCTAGAAGAGCAATTTCTCCTTTTCAACAATGTTCTTCAGTATGTTTTTTTTAAAATCAACTAGAGGCCCTACACAGCTTGAATCACTAGACTAGCGGTGATTTTGCTAATTTTTTGCATACATCTTGAATTCATAATGCAAAAAGCAAACAGACAAATGCATGCACACACACACACACACACACACACACACACACACACACACACACACACACACACACACACACACACACATGAGGAGGGGATGCAACTGGGCTTGAAGTTGAACCCAATAAGACAGTATAATTAGTTGGCACGGTGAACTGAAAAAATAGTGCAATACTTTCAGTATAATTTCTAAGAACCAAGTGTTTGGAATCCAACCAAAATTTGATAGGGTTTTATTCCTCATTGTATTAAACAATCCCTGCAAGTTTCGAAGAAATGGGACTAATAATGTGGACTCTGTTGAGTAAACAAGACTAAGTTATCAAATGGCTGGTTTTCCTAAACTGATTGCTGGATTTTCTTCGTTTTCAATAGGGTTTAATCCCTTGGTAACACATGTACAAGTAACTTGTTCAAGTTTCAAAAGAATTGGATCAAAAATGCTGCATTTATCTTGCAAACAAGAAAGGTAAATTTTCAACTTTAACCCTTCACCACACAATCCCGAGTTTTAACAGCTCTAAGGAAGAAGGCTCTTGAAAACATAGTAGGAAAAGCAGAAAATGCTGGCAAACCAGCATTTTCTCCTTTTATCACCATGTTTTCTATACTTCGGTTGTTGACATGAAACCATTATTTCTGTTCTTAATCCACACTTTAATTTTATACCACACAACTTCGGCTTCTAACATCCCATAGAAAAAAAGCTTTTGAAAACATTGTGGGAAAACTTAAGTTTTCTACTAGGCCCAATTACTTATATAGGCAGTCATCTACTGCTTTTGTATCAAAATGCAACCCTATACCATATGACCTAGTGAGTGAACCCTTTACCATATAATTGGGAGTTTTACTGACCCTGTGGAAGAACATTTTTATAAAAATTGTAGAAAAAGGAGAAAACATCTGTCATATCTAGAGTATAATTTCTTTATTTTTTCTTTTGTCTGCAAATTACTGTCAATTTGTACAGGTTTCAACATTGTGTCATCTGGTAATGAAGCAATTTTTCAAAATCATCATAAAAAAAGACCATCTGGTTTGTCTAAAAAAACTAACCTCTTCACACCCCAGATTGCCCTTTTTGAAACTATAAAAATCCTTCTTGATGAAGTTTGTCTTTCAACAGATAGAAAACATTGTGGTAAAACGAGAAAATGCTGGTAACTGAAATGTTTTTCGAAACATGTTTCTCTTTCAAAATATAGAAAACATTGAGGGAAAAGGAGAATAAGCTGGTTACCAGCATTTTCTCCTTTTCCAACAGTGTTCTTCCACAGGGTTGTTAAAACTCGGTAAACAGTAAATGGAAAGATTCCCCTCAAACTGCACACTTAATTCCGTAACTTATTAAAGCATGATACTTTGGAAAAAAAAGAGAAAAAAAGATATAATCCATATCTGAAATACACAAGAATTAACCACAGGAATAGCCAGGAATTAATCGAAGCAAGTCTTTGGGCAACCAGATACAGCTAAGTTTTTGGTTATGAATTCTACAAACATGTATAAGCAAGTTTCTCAAAGAAGAATTTTACATTAGAGAAATATCATTTTGTGTTACGATACTAGAAAATCATCCTTATCATAATTTCAATCACAAAGAAAGAGGAAGCAGCATAGTCCTTTACCAAATGATAAACTCTGGGACTTTTCTAAATTCAAAGCAATTGCAGATGAAAATCAAATGTAGCTCAAATGATGATATTTGCCTTGGAAATGGTAGAAAACATTGTAAGAAAATGCAGGTTACCAGCATTTTCATCTTTTCCTATAATGTTTCTAGGAACCTTTTTTTTTTTTTTTTCAGAGTCTTTAAAACGCTGGATTGTATGTGAAATGATAAAAACCTTTAGCAAACAAAAAACCCAAAGGAAGAAGACCTTAGCAGATATTGGGCCACAAGGAAAAAAAATGTTGGAAACAAGCATTTCCTCCTTTTCCCACAAGATTTACTACCCTTTTAACCTTTTACCACACAATGCCGACTTTTAATGACCCATGGAAAGAAGCCTTTTGAAAACATTGTGGGAAAAGGAGAAAATGCTGGTAACTAGCATTTTCTCCTTTTCCCACAATGTTTTCTACACTATCAAAGAAAAATTGCCCCATTTGGGCCACATTGAAATTATCGTCTGCAAATGCTTTCAATTTGGACAAAGCCAAAGTTTTTTCGTCTGGTAAAGGGTGAAAGACAAATCTTATTGTTTGGGACAAATTTAATTTGTCATCTGCGAATTTAGACAAGGCCACAGTTTTGTCATCTGGTAAAAAGAGTTAAAAATTGAAGCTAAGCAAGAGGTTATTATGTTGACGGTGTGAAAGTTTGCTTTAAAAGTTGGGAAAAATAACTTTACCCTTGAAGAGTCTCACCGATATTTAAAAACAATTGGACAACAAGCTGAAGTGAAAGACATCATCATGCTAACAAAAATCGAAGTTTCTTGAGTTCGTATCTACCATGCTTTCTAAATCTTGGTCTTATTCGAAATTCCCAGACAGCTATCTCATTGGTTGAGACACTCGGTCTCAGCCAGTCAGATGGCTAGTCCTGGAACTTTGAAATTAAGCTTGAATTTAGAATTATAAATTTTGAACACAGTATAAAATATACAATTATATGGATATGGTAAGTGCTTAATCTATTTTCACTTACTCTTTCAGTCTAAATATATGTAAACTTAACCTATTTCTACAGCTTAAAAATAAACTCCACCAAAACTCTCCAACATTTCTATCTTAAAGGCTTAGGCTTGACTAAACATGCAGACAGAATTGATCCCAGATCAGAATGCCAATTCTGTACAGTCTGATCTTACTCTATGCTATAGCAGCAAAAGCCAGGCCAAGTGATTAAAGGGTTAAATACACCTAATCTTTTCAACAAAAGAAGAAAATTCTAATCTGGCAGCCACATGGTAAGGATCTGCTTATCTCATATGAAACAGCATATACCATTTCTGGGACAGAATATCGGTCAATGCTCCATATATCACAATACAACCTATAGACAACTTTAATTGTAATGCAGCAGACATCTCTTTAACCCTTTAACAGACAATCCTGAGTTTTAACAACACAAAGAAGGAAGCTTTTTGAAAACATCCTGGGAAAAGGAGAAAATGTTTGTGACCAGCATTTTCTCCTTTTACCCACAATATTTTCTACCCAATCAAAGATAATGTGACTCAAAAAATAATAATGTTTCCGAAAGTATTCTTCCATAGGGTCCTTAAAACTCGGGTTGTGTGATGCTGGGATAAAGTCAACAAAAAGACTTTACCTAAACTTGTATCTAAGTGGCGTATCAGAATCTTCAGGTGCTGGCAATCCACCACAGTAGGACACATACGAGTCGATCTGCAAGAGAAATAAGTAATAACCCTTTATGAAACAATCTAAATGCTTTTACAACCATGGGACAGCTGCTTTTGAAAACAATGTGGGAATAAAAGAAAATGCTGTAACCAGTGTTTTCTCCTTTTCCCACAATTTTGTCATCTTTTCAATAGACTTTCAATAGATAACTTCATTCATTTGAGATAGATTTAACTTGTCATCTGAAATTTTTAGAATTAGAACAGGTCTAAGAAGTTTTTCTTTTAGTAAAGATTTAAAATTAAGCTTCATCATCAACAATTTCATCTTGATGGTATTGTACCCTAAGTTCAACAATATGTCAGTTACATCATCGCAACAGTGCACCTATCTTTGTTTCTTGGGGTCATCTTCCAAAGCCAAAGTACTCTTCTACCATGCCTAGTTTTCTCAGGGATAAACTCCGGATACCCTAAATCTAGATCCAAGGCCCTAGCTATAGAATCACAGTCACTGGCCACAAAAACAAGTAACTGGATCTAGACTTACATTCCAAAGGATACATATATGCATTCTGATAGGGACTGCCTCAAGAGCACTGCATCAGTAGTAATCTTTGATCTCCACAGAAGCTCCCTGGAAAAACTGTTGCTAACATGAATGGGCATGATTTCTCCAGACAAATCACCCCCAGTGCATGAATCTCTGGAGAAATGGTCCCCAATTATTCCCAATTAAAAGAATCTTACAAATATGATATTTACTTTCTATGATTTAGTGCATGTATGTAGTTTATGATTGCTGAGTTTACATTTGATTATCTTAAACCTGACATCTATGTCATTGTAATTATTTTAACAAGTGTCCCCTAAGCAGGTTGTAGTTCACACCTTTCATGAGATATATTACTGCTGTTCAATTTGGTTTATGCAGAATCAAAAATATCTATCATTTGCTGAATAAAGAACATCTGAAGAAAACTTCTCTGCTAAATGACAGTACTGTGATGTATCAAATAACATTCTCTCAATACTGGTGATAGTGGTAGATAGTCAGTTCTACTATTCAGAATAGTAACAGACCTACCTTCCCTCCTGCATGTTTCACTTCATCAAAACACTCCATAGCCAACATGTGATCTATACCTGGATCTACACCAACTTCATTTACTATTGTAATGTTTGCATCAACAGCACTGAAATATAGGAGATCAACCCCTATAGAGCTTTCCACAACCCTAGCCGTTTTTATAGACAATGCATATCAAGCTAAAACTGCTTTTTGGGACAGAGCAGATCAAAATCAGACTGCAGAAAAAATGCAGTCTGATCTTGAGTCTACTCAGTCCTCTATTCTTTTTCTTTGTTTTTGCGGGGGACTTTCTCACAAAACCACCATAGAAATTGTAATGCTTTGGTCTATTTTTCTGAATGGAATGGTCCATTTTATTTATTTGATCATCAAGGGTTTTCACTAAAGTGTGCTTAATGGATATAAATTGATCATTTCTGTAAATTGAGAAAAACTAATTTATTGCAAATTAAAGCGTATCTTGGCCTGAAAACATCTACATGCCCAAAACGCTGTATTTTCAGAGGGTGTTTTGGTTGGAACAAAACTCCAGACATCAGCAAATAATTGAAATTTCATGTGTGTTATTTGCAAGAATACCTGACAATATCCAATTTTAGGGTGTATTTTGCTCAGGATGCCTAGTTACAGCAAAATAGCAAGGTTGTATGGCCAGACTTAGCTAAATAATCCTGTTTAAACAACTCTGAAGAAGAAAATTTTGAAAACATTGTGGGAAAAGCAGAATATGCTGCTAGCCAGCATTTTCTACTTTTTCCACAATGTTTAGTACATATTCAAAGACAAATGCCATTCATATAGCACTATCTGATCTATCATCTGCAAATGCTTTCAATTTTGATGAGTCAAAAACTTTGTCATATGTTTAGGAGTGAACTCATAGATTTCATCTCAAGGGAAACTTGGTCCATGTTTAGTTGATTTATGGCCAAGAACAGACAGCTTGCTGTCACCATTGCTTTTCTAATATTTTCTACAGTGCAAAAGAAATATGTGGGTGCATGCTGTACTGAAGCAGACTCACTATAACATTATCTTCTACCACTATACATGTCATTTTAGATGTCAGTCTAAAATTTTGTCATCTGGTAAAATATTAACTCTATCCAATGCCAAAATTTTGGACTAGTCTAATTTGAAAGCATTTGCAGATGACAAATTAAATGTGGTTCAAATACAGAGAGTTATCTTTGTAAGGGTAGAAAAAGAGAAAATGCTGGTTTTCACAATGTTTTTAAAAGCTTTCTTCTTTGGAAATGTTAAGTAAAGGGTTAACTTATCATTCTGATGACACGTGAAACTTACTCTTTGTGTAGCTCATTCATGGCAGGGGACAAATAACTTGCTGTCACCATGTTTCTCTTGTGTTTGATACAGTATTTTGCAACCTGTGGGTGCATGCTATATGGAAGCAGACTGACGATTACGTCATGTTCTGGCACAAGTTTTTCCAGTTCACCTTCGTGTCGCGATACATCTAGCAATGTGTAGTCCGCATCCGGGCACTTCTCTGATATTGCATCTAGCTCTGCTTTCATTTGAGATACTGAAAATAGACAGAAAGAAAAAAAGTTATTTTGTTAAAATGGTATCCCCTGCCAAAGGAGACCTTTTTTGATAGAAACATAAGAGGTCTTGTGTTTTGCATGTACACTTTGCCTTTTTGTTATTGGTCTATAATGAAATTATACATTAAGCCCCCTTTTTCCATAACATGGCATTTCATTAATAAAAACAAATAATAATTGTCTGTGGCTTATGGTAAACAATATATATATTAAGTTTCATAAAATTTTGTGCAGTAGTTAAAGAGATACATGTATTGGTCAATAATGGAAATGTACAACAAACCCCCTTTTTTCATGACACTGCATTAAAGGCCCAGTAAAGGCCAAAATATCAAAGCAGGTGTCATAATACATCTAAATTTAAATCATACCATTTAAAAGTATGGAAAATATTGTGGAGATGACAGTCTGTTATCGTGTTGTCGGGCCATATGTTAGTCACTGGCAGAAAAAAGAATTTTAAAATCTTGCAAAAAGTAAACAAAAGACACAGCTACCTGGCAGGTTTTAACCTAGTTTTGAAATTAATTTCTCTGTCAGTGACTAACACTCTGACCGACCGTACGATGACAGCTTGTCATTTTCACAATAATTTCCATACTTTTAAATGGTATGATATAGATTCATATGCATCTAAACACCTGCTTTTTTTACACTTGGCCTTTAGTGTTACTTTAAATAAAAGAAACAAAAAGTTATATCGGCCGACTATCATAAGGAACACATGTATGAAGTTTCGTCAATTTTCGCCAAAGATTTTGGAAGATACCTGTCAGGTCCAACGAAAAAACACACAGATGGACAGATAACTCAAAAACTATTTTCTTCCACCTTTGGCAGGGGATGATAATACTTAAATATAAATTAGATATAATATAAAATTGAATATGTCAGTAAAACACATGTACTAAAACAATTTCAAGGCTGTTTTATATATGAATGTCTTCAAAAGAAAGGTACAGATAACACGGTACATTCTGATCGTAAAGTCTGATCTGGCTGCATCAGCAATCAAATCCAAGCTCATTAGGTTCAGTCCATCAAGGGTTAAAACATACAATGTATGAATTTTACTTCATTCATTTCTAGGAAAAAACTTTAAAGTGTGGAAGGATGGATAAACCTAAGACAGATCTACGGACAGATGACAGACAGTAAAATTTCATAATAGCTTGCCCAATGTGATTCATGGTAAATGAGTTCAAACTATTGATACGCCATGGGCATCCCCTCATCACCTCTGGAGAAAAAAGTGATATACGTCTTACCAACTGTAACTTGAATGTCCTTGTCTCTAGTCAAATATTCCACTGCAGGGCCAGCTACATAACCTGCTCCAAGGATAAGAACTTTCTGTTGTCCGGACACTATTCGGGTTTTCTTTGATGACCTTGAAAAGGAAAATTAGACCTTTTCAAGAGATACGGATATATTTTGATGGATCTGTAACAAAAACCTGTCAGAAAACATTATGACAAAATGAGTGAATTCCTCAAAACTGAGCAACTTTAATATATGTGAGATTTTACTCCAGAGGCTCTTTTTGATACTTTGATATCTGTTAACCCTTCTGTCAATGCCTTTTGGAAGTATACTTGCCTTTGCAGTCAGTTGAGATCAAGATCTTACCACACAAAATGTGCAGTCTGGTCTCTGATCTGCTCTACCCACTTTGCCATGTCATTCTGACTAAAACCAAACATGAAACTGCTATTGTTAGGCTTTTATGTCTAAACTAAAAATGCCCATTCTGTTCATTTGGCACCCTAAGGGTCAACTCTTTACCAGATGACAAAATTATAGATTTGACCAAAATGAGAGTATTTGCAGAAAACAAAAAATAAGTGTGTTTTGAAATTATAGGATTTGTCTGTGAGGGGGCAGAAAAGATTATGGGAAAAGGAGAAAATGCTAGGTACCAGCATTTTCTAATTTTCCTACAATGTTTACAAAAAGCCTTTTTCCTCATGTTTGTTAAGACATGGAACTGTTTGGTACAGGTTTACAAGAAGAATTTTCTTACATGCTCTGTGCTCTAAGACGTGCTATATACTCAAAGTTGGGGGTCAGTTTTCCATTGGATGCAATGGTGGCCTGAAAAACCCACGACAAAGAAAAAGCTCAGAAACCTTTTACAATACATGAATAGAGATACAAAATACTAAATATATTTATAGGTTCAATTAATAATGCCACATTTGTTCTTCACTAAAACTTATGTTTTGGGTATTCGTTAAAACTGTCTAAATGAGGAAATTCAAATATGTCCCTACAACATAATTTAGAGCGAAGCTCTGGCAAAAAAGGGTTTAATACATCTCTATGATGCATTATACTAAGCAAGTCATCACATAATAATTGATCCATAAAATCCATTTAGTTTAACAAATCACTGAATTTGGAGAATGGTCCTTGGACAAGCAGAAAGTTTACAAATAGCAAAAGTTTCAACCCATGTCAGACTGCGGACTTTGCAGGCCAACATGGGTCAATACTTTTTGCAAACGCATTAAGCCCCCTTTTCACAGAGCATGGCACATATGCTTTAATATTGATAAAAAATTTCTAGATTTCAAATACCCTGACTTATATGGAGCTCTTATGAAGGTCAGAAAGTTACGTTTTGACTCTCTATGAAAAAAAAAACAAATTTGGAATTTTTATAACTGAAAGCAAATGCTGATGAAAAATTAAATGTGGCTCAAATGGTGGAATTTGTCTTTGAAAAGGAAGAAAACACTATGGCAAAAGGAGAAAAATGCTGTTTACCAGCATTTTCTCCTTTCCCACAATGTTTTCAAAGCCCTTTTCCTCAGGGTCATCAAAAGACATGAATATATAATAAAGGGATAGACCTACTAGTACATGTACATGTAATACAAATTGATATTAAAATTAGAAATGTTGAAAATTAGCTGTGTCACAACTTTATCTTTCAAGGCTTCATGCATTGAAATAAGTTCAAATTTAGGAGTGAAAAAAACTAGTAAACTGTCTATATGAAATTACAGCTTTCCACTTTAGCCAATACGTGTTTTTTTACGACTTACTAACTGTCAGACTGAAAAGAAAAATTTGCCCAACCAACCAAACTGCTGATTCTAGTAGACCCCAGAAACACCACATTTGCATGGATATTGCTAACTTACATTTTTCACACAAGGAATAGCTGCAAATTCTTCAAATGAACTCTTTGCTTCTGACTTCAGCTGCAAAGAGAAAAATATGTCTACATCAGTTAGGTGCCTCAGTTTTCAACTGGAAATGATATACATGTATTTGGTAAATTCTAAAACTAAAAATTTACAAACCAACTGAATCTTATAAAACTCTTTGTAAAACATGTGATTTCTAGGACCAAGGAATCTTTAACCTCTTACCTCTTAACCAAATGACAAAATATTAGACCAGTCCAAGTTCAAAGCTTTTGAAGATGACAAAATAAATGTGACTCAAAACTTGAAATTTATTTTTCGAAGGGTAGAAAACATTGCGGGAAAAGGACAAAATGCTGGTAACCCAGCATTTTCTCCTTTTGCCACAACTTTTTCAAGTGCTTCTTACTCAAAGACGTTAAAAGTCGGAATTGTGTAGTAAAGGGTTAAACATAATTTGAAAAACAACTCTTTCCATCACAAGCTTGTGTTTTAATGACCTTTGGGAGGAAGGCTTTTGAAAGCATTGCAGGAAAAGCAGAAAATGCTAGTAAAAAGGAAGTTCTCTTTTCACCACAGTATTTTCTACCCTTACAAAGATAAATAAATCATTCATTTTATGTCTAGTCTGCATATACTTTCAATTTGGACTGGCCAAAAACTCTGCCTTCTGTTTAAGAGTTAAACAGGACCACTACAGGATTCTTTATACAAAGCTGGATGCCCTGGAACAACAAAGGATAGAGCTAACTCTTTATCGAATGACAAAATTTTAGCATTGTCCAAATTGAAAGCACCTGCAGACTACAAAGTTGCTCAAAATTTGAAAACTGTTTTCAAAAGGGTAGAAAACATTGTGGAAAAAGGAGAAAATGCTGGTTATCAGCATTTTTCTCCTTATCCCACAATGTCTTCAAAAGGCCTTTCCATCAGGATCATTTAAAAGTCAGGATTGTGTGGTAAAGAGTTAAGCTATTCAAAAAACACTCACTATTTCAGGTATATATGGTAAAAGCAAACTTCCAAAATACTCTGTAGCTTCTCTAGGCATTTGAGCAGGCATATTGTCAATGGAACAGATCAACACCCCATCTCCTGCAAAACTACAGAAACATACACCAGGGTTATTTTGACCCCGTGTCAGACAATCAAACAATTGCATGTTCTTACAACCGTGATAAATTTGTTATCTTTTCTGTTTCATGTGAGCCATGCTCTACAAAAACGGGGTTAAATGCATAAATGATAAATCAATAATCATGTGATAACTTGCTTGGTATATTGCATCACAGAGATGTGTTAATTTTTTTTTTTTTTAGTTTAAACATATTTATTTGTAATAATGAATTACGGTACAACAGGATTGGGACGAAAGCTAATAAGTCCCTCTCCAAGGTACAAAATTAATGGTCCATACAATAAATCTCAAAATACAATAAGAACACAAAGCACACACACACACACACCCCCCCCAAACTCCCTTTTTTGAGGGCATGGCGCATAATTTTGTAATGCCTAATTCCTCTGATTTAAAAGAATTGGGATTGTTTGGCAAAGGGTTAAAATGTCTGTGGTTCGCCAACCATTATTTGCAACATGCCGAGTATAATTTCTAAATCTAGATGAGTAAAACAGTTTCTGATTGGTTTAACCAAGTGTTTTAAGTTTTTCAAAAGTGATTTGCAGCGAGACAAAGTCATCTTTAGGTGCTGGTGTGTTAATACTTTACCAGACGACAAACTTTTAGTCATGTCCAAATTGAAAGCATTTGCAGACGACAAATTAAATGTTACTTCAAACATAGAATTTGTCATTTAAAAGGTAAAAAACATTGTGGGAAAGGAGAAAATGCAGGATACCTGAATTTTCTCCTTTTTCCTCAATGTTTTCAAAAGGCTTCTCCCTCACAGTCATTAAACTTCGGGATTGTATAGTAATGGGTTATAAAAGTTTAGTACAAGAAGGCATGTGAAAACAGTGTGGTAAAATGACAACTTCAGTAATTTCTCCTTTTTCCCACAGTATTTTAAAAAGCTTTGTTCCTAAGGGTCCCTAAAACTTTGTATTGCTTGATGAAGGGTTAAACTAAAAATACTTATAACAGTGGCTGTTACCTTTCCCTTTCTTGATTCAACTCTGCATCATACAAACAGAAGGGTTTATCAATTGTTGTACAGTCCTTCATAAATTCTATGGAACCACCAGGGTCCGCAGAAATATCACAGATAGAAATCAGCCTATGGGGCAGCGTAGGGCAACCCTTACTTGATGGTAACCATGGAAAGTCTTCCACACGCAGGAGTGTTTTGGCATCTGGGATTGTAAGAAGTCTGGGTGAGTTTGGGGCCCAATAAATTCCATTGATAATACATGATGAATATGGTGCAATCTGAAAGTGAAAATGAAAAGAATCTATAACAAGGACATTTTTCAATTATTAATATATGAACAATATGGATGCCTGTTTCCTGCACATCCTATTAGACCAATTCTTGTAACATTAATTCCTACACCAAATAACAAAATCTTAGACCCATCCATATTGAAAGCATCTGCAGACAACAAATTAAATTTTGGTCAATTGATGGGATCTGTCTTTGAACTTGAAAAAAACATTGTGGGAATAGGAGAAAATGCTGTGAACCAACATTTTCTTCTTTTCCAACAAAAATTTTTAATAGCCTTCTTCCACTGAGTCAAAACAGCGGATAATTTGATAAAGACTTAACTCTTTACCATACAATCCCAAGTTTTAATGACCCAAAGGAAGAGTCCGTTGAAAACATTGTGGGAAAAGGAGAAAATGCTGGAAACCAGCATTTTCTCCTTTTCCCATAATGTTTTCTTTCACTTGACACACAAATTTTATGTTTTGAGTAGCATTTACTTTTTCGTCTGCAAATGCTTTCAATATCGACAAGTCTAAAATTTTCTCATCTGGTAAAGAGGTGAGGGGTAATATCAACATGCTTACATTATGGCTGAACATGGAAGCATATCTTTCTGGAAATTCTTCAAACTCCTGGGCACAAAACGGACCACCTTCTATGCGAACGTAATGATCATCTCTGCTTACAACGCATCCATAGACTTTCTTCATGGCTGCCAGTAGTCGAACACATAACATTATTTTCTTGACAAGAGATGCATAATTTTCAAACGATTTTATCAAACAATTTGTTTGAATCGTGTTAAACACCTGACATTTTCAACATTATTTTATGTGTATCATAGTAGCCAGTACACCTGTCAATGCTTTCTTGCAGTTTATTTAAACCAATACTTCACACACTATGCTTCCTAAACCACTGGCTGCTTTCCCACATTACCATCTTCGAATAGTGATCAGTGATGGGAGAGAAATGAATCATGTCATCTGCAAATTCTTTTGATTTGGACAGCTCTAAATGTTGTCATTTGGTAGAGAGACTGAGTTATGCCTTTACCATACAATCCCAACTTTAGCGACCCTAAATAAGAAAGCTTTTAAAAACATTGTGGGACAAGGAGAAAATGCTGATTACCACAAAGTTTTCAAGCCTTTCCTGGATAAACACCACAAACTCGGCAACATTTAATATGTCGTCTGCACATGCTTTTGATTTGGACATGTCCAGAATTTTGTTGTTTTGTAAGAATTAATGTGATAAATAGACCTTCTAGTTGGTACTTACATCCTTTCTTCACAACCTTTTTCAAATGATCTGGCTCTATGTATTCATGGGGAAGTTCTTGGAATACTTCTTGTGCTCCCTGCAACAGAAGGGAATAAAAAGGCCATTAGCTGTAAAGCACTCACATGGGTCAAAGATTCATAGAATTGTGGACTGAAAATATGGACTGTAGACTGCACAAAAGTTTTATCTAATTGTCTGATTGAATGGTATTTAATGCTGCTTTCAACATTCTTTCAGTCATATCAGGGCAACAGCTTGCTTACTCATACACTGTATTTGTCCTGGTTTCATCAGTACTATGCTAGGGCTAGGAAGAATCTTGACAAAGGACACCCCCACAAAAAAACAGTTCTTCCAGTGAGGCTCCAACTCGGGTCCTCCAGGTTATAAATCCTATACTTTACAGCTAAGCCACAAAAGACCCTAAGGTTTATTAAAGTTTGTCCCAGTGACCTACTTTTTAACCTTATGTGACCCATTTACAAACTTATCCAAGACAAACATTTTGACCAATTTTCATGAATATTAGACAAGGTTTTTCTACCCTTTGAAAGATTGAAATAATCATTTGAGCTACATTTAAGTTGTCATCTGCAAATGCTTTCAATTTGGTCAAATGCAAAATTTTGTCGATTGGTGAAGAGTTAATGTTCCTTAGGACACACATTTCCAGGTTTCCTCATGTAAAACATGTAAGTGCAAACTAGTACACACACAAAAAAAAAGAAACAAAATGTTGAGATTGTAGATTAAAAATCACCTTTGACACATTCCCTGACCCTGTAAAGACAAAGGTCATTGGTCCAATAGATTTTGGCATCCGGCCAAGAGCTATATCATACCCAGCATCCCTCACTGCCTGCCTGGCTGCTTCACTGTTCCTGTAGTTATGACTAGGTCCAATATGCTATCAATTCAAAAAATTAAAAACATAATAAATCGATAATAAAAGTGCACTGGCAGATGCAATAAGGCTTTTCAAAATGGCACAATGTATTACACCAAAAGAACTAAAGACATCATTTTATGATTTTTCTCAGGTTTCCCACGGCTTGTACTACTTTATGCCAAAACCACCTGTCGCTGGACTTATTCTTTCCACAGGCTACTTTGCAGTATGTATCATTTGCTATGTCTTTTAAAAGCTTTAATTTCTCACAAGTTTCTGTGCATGGTTTTGGTCATCAACTTATATAACTATACACAAACACACAGAGAAAGAACATGAACAAATGTGAAAGTAAGCCCGAGAATACTGAAGAGTGAATTGAACTAAAAAGGAAAATGCTGGCAACAACTGTATTTCCTTTTACTGCTTTTTTTTTTCGAAAGCCTTCTACCTAAAGGTTGCATCAACAGGTTATGTAGGTAGGTATTTACCATGAATGGAGTGTGGTGTCCGAGAGCCAGCAGACGTAATCCCATACCATGTAAAATGTCAATCATTCCAACAACTCCAGCATATTTCCCAAAAGCTACAACTCTCTGACCTGTAGCATCCACCATTTTCTCGTAGTCAATCAAACGAACATTCTGTTGGCAATAAAAGAAAAACCATCGTGTCAAGTACAAAGTATACAGGCTCAAACTCTCACCTACAGTTGTTTTTTTCAGAGAGAGATTTAACCCTTTACCACACAATCCCAAGTTTTACCTACCCCGAGAAGTAGGCCTTTCGAAAACATCGTGGAAAAAAAGAGAAAATGCTAGTAACCAGCATTTTCTCCTTTTCCATCAATATTTTCTAGACTATCTGATTCAAATCCCATCATTTATGCCATATCAATTTTGCCTTCTGCAAGTGCTTCCTAATTGGACGTGTCGGAATTATTGTCATTTGGGAAAGAGTTAAGTTGATAAATAGCATAACTGTCAAAAATATTTTGAGGGTAACCAGTCCTTCTAGTATAAATTCCCCTTCTGATAGTTGACAACTCGCTTGAGTTCGAATTTATATTATCGACAAAGATTTCAGATGTTAAAGTTTTACCTTGACGACAAAGTGGCAAATGTAAATGCTGAAGCAGCTATGGAAGTACATCAATGTTTCCTTTAGAAATAGCAGAGCAAAAAACTAGTCAATTCTTGTCCAACAATGAAACTTTAAACTTATCCAAAGACAAATTGAACAAGTTCAAATGATGGGGATTGTCTTTAATGGGTAGAAAACATTGAGGGAAAAGGCAAATATGCTGGTTACCAGCATTTTTTCCTTTTCCCACATTGTTTTCTACCCTTCCACAGACATATCCCATCATCTGAGCTACTTTTAATTTGTTGTCTGCCAAGGCTTTCAACATGGCCAGGTCTAACATTTCTTTGTTTGTTAAATGAGTAATTCAGAACAAAGCCATTTAACTCTTTACCAAACGACAAAATGTTAGACAAGTCCGAATTGAAAGCAGTTGCAGATGATGTGCCTCAAATAGAGAAAATTGTCTTAGAAAGAGTAGAAAACATTGTGAGAAAAGGAGAAAATGCTGGTTACCAGCATTTTCTCCTTTTCCCACATTGTTTTCTAAAGGCTGTCTTCTTCAGTGTCGTTAAAACTTAGGACTGTGTGATAAAGAGTTAAAGAGTTTGTTCAAAGAACTTAAATATCTTAAAAAATGTCCTAATAGGGACCACAGAGATTAATTAATGTGAAACAAGAGCCCCACATGAGGGTGCAACCACTTAGCTGTGGTTGCTTTTAGAAATATACTATACAGAAAAAGAAACGTAGGGTAAACATTTTGTGCTTTACTGAAGCGTTAAAGATAAAATCATGAAATCTGGCCAGTATCTAGTCACGTCATATTGGAATTTTTTAAATTTGGCGAAAAATGTTCTGTCTGGTAAAAAACTGAATATCAAATCAAACAGTTAAAAGCTTATCTTATTAGCATACAAAATGTTCACCCTGCGTATCTTTTTTGTTTGTTTGTTTGTTTCTTATATTTAGGGCATGTTTGTTTCTAAGCAATGACTACAACTTGAATGAAAAATAAGGCACAAGTGTGTCCAAAATATTTTGAAGGTCACATAGTTACTTACTAGCCGAAATGTGAAATAAATACATGTACCTCCTGCATTGACAAAGATATTAAACAATGTCAAAAAATAGATATTAAAAAATGTCAAAGTATTTGCATGCCAATGACACAAGTGCAAACATGACAAAGACAATACCTCCTCGCTGTTTTCTTTGAAAAAGTGGCACAGGTGTTTCAAAAGGATTTTGAAGGTCACATAGTTACTTACTAGCCCAAGTTTGAAATACATATCTCTTGCATCGACTGAGATATTAGAAAATGTCAAAGTTTTTGCACTCAGGTAGCAACATGACAATGACAATACATTGATGTTTTCTACAAAAAAGGCAGGGCTAATAAGTAAGCAGATACAGTGGTTTCCTTTACCTTTTCAAGAATAGCATCAAGTAGAGGCATGTTGTCTTTTTGAGCTTTTATTGTGTGTGAAAAGAAGCAGTATGTCTTGTCCGGCATAAGCAGATCTATTGGTACTTGTTTCACGCCAATGATCACAGATGCTTCACTCATGTCTTCTTGAATGACTGCTCCTTTGTCTGCGTATTCCTACACAAACCAACAAAAAAAAATTCAAATCTTAATCATTAATCTGCTAAGCATAACTCTATGTGCTTTTGCAGACAATGTAGATCAAGATCAGACTGCACAGAGCTCAAAGTCTAATCTTTGATCTACACTGTCTAATATGGTCAGATTTCTGACAAAAAGAACTCTGAATAGCAAACTTTGGGTTTTTATTGCTGTCTGGAAATGTTCATTTAGTTCACTGAGCTGTGTTAAGCCTTTATCAAACAATTCCATGTCTTAATGACCCTGGAGAAAAGGGCTTCCAAAAAAGTTGTGGGAAAAGAAGAAATTACTGGTAACCAGCTTATTCTCCTTTTCCCACAATGTTTTCTATCTTTTGAAAGAGAAACTTCAAGTTTTGAAAAACATTTTATTTGTCATCTGCAAATGCTTTCAGTTTGGACCAGTCAAAAGTTATGTCGTCTAATAAAGGATTAGATCTCCTGAAACATGCAGTCTGATCGCTCAGCTAATAAGTTCATTGCTGTCTATTCATAACATCAAAATTTCTTTTTACTTTTCTCTTTACCCACAACATAGGTTTTAGTAAAAAGAATGTGATCTTTCTCCTTGAACTTATACATTTTCAACTTTTCCGTATCTCTCTATAGATACAAAATATGTTAACACACCTGCATACTAAAAGCTCTCCTGTTTGAAGGCTGCACAATAACTTTGGTTCCTTTTTTAACTAGAATTTGAACCTGGCTGGGAGAAAGCGGTGCTCTGCGCTCCCATACATTAATGGTTTCCCGCCGGATTGCCACAACTCTTCTATCATTGGTTGAAATCCATCTTATACAGTGGTCGCAGGAGACACGCTGTTGACTCTTCAAATGATTCCATAGAAGCTGAGATCTCTGCCTCCACATTATTGTACCCTGTGAATAAGAACTAATATTACAGTTGCAGAGCTCAACAGATATGGGGAAGTTATGGTTTTCTAAATCCATTATTTCTCGTTCAAACCTTATGTTGTGGGTACTCATTAGAATCGTCTTGTTGAGACGATTCTAATGAGTACCCATAACATAGGGTTTGGTGGAGAATAATTAATATTTTTAATTTTAAAATCAAAATCACTCCCTCTGTCTGGAGCCCTAGGGAGGGGGGAAAAACAAAATTTTTCTTGTAGAACAAGGTAAAGACAGGAACATTGCAAGTGGGTGTAAATACTTGGCTCCATTTGCTTCTTCAGAAGAAATTCTCAAAGCTCCAATGTATTTGCTTTTTCAGCAAAAACTTCAATATGGTCGATAGCTATTTACTTGTAAAAGAAAATAGAACTGCAAAAAGGAAACAATTGCTGTAAATGTGAAGAGTGATCCTTTACCAAATGACAAGCTTTACACTCTTCAAGATTGAGAGCATCTACGGCGAACAAGTGACAAAGGGCTAAAAGTTTGCCAAAGACCTCTAATAGGATGGAAAACATTGCAGAAAATGGAGAAAATGCTTGTTACAAACAGTTTATCCTATTCCGATAATATTTTTAGAAGCCTTCTTAATTAAAGTTTTAAAACATGGGATTGTTTGGTAAATCTTAATCATTAAGCTGTTGATATTTTACACTCTTCTAGATTGAGAGCACCTACAGAAAACAAGTAAAAAAGGGCTAAAAGTTAGCCAATGACCTTTGACAGAGTGAAAAACATTGCAGCAAAAGCTAGTTACCTACAGTTTCTCTTTTTCCACAATATTTTCAAAAGCCTCTTAATCAGGGTTGTTTTAAACATGGGATTGTTTGGTAAAAATAATATGATCCAGAATAACAATATGACGCTAAATGTAGAGGGGTACAGAGAGGCAATAAAAAAAACCATGAGCACCGAATGCTGGTGCAAACACTGGGCTACAGTTGCTTCTGTTGAAATTTGGGCAAAACTATATGTAAATAATATTTTGATGGTTACCTACCCCTGTTGTATGGGTACCCCTTTTCATAATAAAAATACTACCATGGGTAGTCTCAGTTTGAATTAGATACCTTCAGTAATGACAGAAATTATACAATGTTAAAGATTTTGCCCAATGACATAGACATCAACAACACAGGTCAGGCCTAACAAAAAAATATCTGTGTTTAGGGCTTCAGTCCAAGATGCTGTAGGTAGGGTAGGTAGGGATTTATTTTTTTTTCCAGAAACTTTTTACATGGACCATGAACCAAAATCACACCTAACAGTTTTTTTTTTTTCTCAATCATGGCATAAAAAGTTTAGGGTCGACAGATTTTTCTAGGTAGGGTAGGGAAACCCTAAACACAGATATTTTTTTTTAGGCCTCATGCAGATAACACGACTTTGACAGTACATCAAGGTTTCTTTGAAAACAGTCAAACAAATAACTTGGCAGTTTCCCCCCATTAAAGGATAGAACCCTGGAATCCTGGCTTATTGTTCAAGCGATCTGGATTCACATGTCCATCCCCCTCTATCATTCTAAACAGATTTAAATCTTTTTACGAACTGCTCCATGGTTTTAACAACACTGATGAAAACAGCTTTTGAAAATATTATGAGAAAAGAATGAAATGCTGGCAACCAGTATTTTCTCTTTTTAATACATTGTTTTCTACCCTTACAAAAAAGCGTCATAATTTGAGTCACATTTAGTAAGTTGCCTGCAAATCCATCAATCTGGACCTGTCTAAATTTTTTGTTGTTTGGTAATGACTTAACCCTTAACCCTTTAACGACCCTGAAATAGAAGGCTTTTGAAAACTTTGTGGAGAAAATGCAGGTAACCTGCATTTTCTTCTTTTCCCACATTGTTTTCTATCCTTTCAAAAGCAAATTACAAACAATGAGGCACATTTATTTTGTCGCCTGCAAATGCTTTTAGTTTAGACTAGTCTAAGATTTTGTCGTTTGATAAAGACTTCAAGCACAATAGAAAGTGAGATAGGCCTAGTTCTACGTCACGAGTGCCACAGCCACGAGCTCTTTCAGCAAGTTAACAAGGTTAACGGATTCATGATTGATAGTTTTGAAATGCATGCATGTTACGGCTCTGACAACGTGAATCCTGAAGGACAAAAGAAAGCAGAATAGTCCATAATTAAGGTGTAGTTTTCAATGGGTTTAAATACCTTTTTTAGCGGCTACAATTCGAGCTAATTCGTTTCTCCGCGGAAAAAAAGTGTTTGCTGTCGTATATCCAACCTTGAACTAGTTGTCAACAAAGGCGATTAGCCAATCAAAATGTTCTGTTGGAAAACACACCTCTGCCTTTACCAAATTCTTCAAGGGGCATAACCGCATTTTTTATAAGGGAAAAAAAAAAAACTCGCAGCGATTTCGGTCACCCGAGGTTGACGAATTGTTTTTTTTTTTGTAGACCCAGACCGCCTGACACCGAAATTTTAGACTCTACCTTTTTAAAGGCTTTTGCAAACGACATTGTTTGGAAGGTATTGAAAACAATGTTGGAACGGGAGAAGATGCAGATAGATCTACAACCATTGTTTCCCTTTTCTTCCACCATTTAAACTCGATTTACATGGACTAGTATATCACCAGAAATCTTATGCTGAACTCGCACGCAAAAGAAACTTTACACGTTTCAAGTTTGGATAACCATAGTTATATCGGCCATAGGCATCTCATTTTGGTACCATGTGAAGCACGTGCATCACTTTGTCAAGCATTTGACATCCGTTCAGTATCGGGTTCGATGTTACGTAACGTCCCGTAACAGGCAAATCGCAAGACTGCTTGCCAAATGCGGAATCAGGTAAACTCATATTTCTTTCTTTCGAACCCAAGAAGTACGAAAAACACATAGTGATTACAGAAAAATCAAACTTGACTCGCAAAGCTGAGACTATCTGCATGAACTTCAACAAACTGAGGCGTTGACGGTGCTTAATAGATGCGACTCTATTGATAATGTTGCCCGGGCCTTTAATTGCCACAGAAACACTATCAGCAATCAAGCAAGGTTCCAGCAAACAGGCGCAGTTGTAGATCGGCCTCGCAGCGGCCGCCTTCGCGTAACTAACATCAGATTAGACCGCCACTCGGAACTGGTCAACGCACACTGGTCAGACGTCGGTTCGAAACGGCTGCCGCTACAGCGAGATAGCACGATATAAGCAGGGACACCGTTCTGAAGCGTCTTCCTCAATGTATTCCGCCCATAAGACCAAGACGGCCTTGCGTCGGGAGCATATTCACTCAGTGACGTCATCGCGCTGCTCGCCTGAACTGGGCACGGCAACATCTCCGTTGGCGAAGGCCGCGGTTAGTGGAATGAAACTGTTTTCTCTGACGAATCCAGGTTCAACTGTAGTTACCATGATGGTAGAGTGAAGGTGTTTAGAAGGAGAGGCGAGCGATTCACTAACGCAGGCATGCGTCGTTGAAAGAATCAGGTTTGGCAGGGGCAGCTTGATGGTGTGAGGTGGGATAAAGGGGAATAGGAAAACCGACCTGGTAATTGTGAATGTCAGTCTCAATGCTGCTGCACTAGGTACATAAATCAGGTGTTGAGACCTGCAGCTGTTCCATTTATCCGCCAGCATGCTCCTGCCACATTGATGCATGACAATGCGCGTCCGCGTACGGCTGGCATTACGAGACAAATATCTGAATGCAAATGGTGTTAACGTACGTCTTGCCTTGGCCAGCGGTTTCCCCAGACCTAAATCCCATTGAGCATAAGTGGGATCTTCTTGGTCGTAGAGTAAGATCTAGGCATCATGTAAACAATGTGCAGGAGCTACATGTAGAGCATATTCTGCAGATCGAATGGAATAACATTCCTCCGCATGCCGTACAACGTTACGTCAGTTCCACGAGGAGTCGTATTGTACCTGTAGGAAATACGCCAAAATGGAGGTCATACCCGATATTAATGACATTATCATAACTACGCCATTAGAAGAGCATTTCAGCTTAATTTTACTCACAATAACACCAGTATCACTGTTTGTGTATTTTATTATTTTGGCCCCTATTACGCTTTAACGATTAACATATGTCTATAAAAATAGCTATTTGAAAAAGTTACACGAGCTTGTAGGAAACTAGATAAGCTAAAATTCGGTACCAAACTTATATACTTTCATTCATGGATCCCTGGGAAAATTATAGCGTAAAATTCTATGGACAGTCCCTTTTGCGTGTGCGTATATTAATCCTTTCTATGGTTTATCACATTTTTCATATTTATCACAGAATTACCAAATAAGATCGAGGCGAAATTTTGGTTTGAACTAGCCTATGTGCAAATAAAAGTAGAACAATCTGCCCAGAGCCATGCTCTGTCATGGAAGCAAATCAAAAAGTATCCTCGTCCAACCAAATATCTTGACTTCAAGCTTGCATGTCAACTTTACCCTTCACCAACACAAACCCCTACTTTTAACGACCCTAAGGAAGATGGCGCTTTTGAAAACACTAAGGGAAAATGAGAAAATGTCAGTATACAGCATTTTCTCCTTTTTCCACCACAATGCTTTCTACTCTTTGGAAGACAACTTTCCAGTTATAAGTAACACTTCTACAGATGCTTTCAACTTAGACAAGGTTAAAATTTTGTCGTCTATAAGAGTTAAAGGAAAGGGAAATAAAAATCCGTTTATCTGTACATGCATGTATGTGTTAGTTACTAATCATCTATTGTAAAAGACACGTCACATTCGTATTAAGTATGCACTTATCAGTTGAGAGGTCATGGACCATCGGACTTAGAGCCGCCATTTTCTTGATGGGGATGAAATAGCGCATGAATTTACATTATCTATCAAACGGGCCAATAAGAATGTGAATAAAAGTGTATTGACACTCACTTTTAATTAGTCCCCAGACAGTAAAATAGCACAGCTCCTCCTTAATACTGTTACTCGTGTATAATAGACAGAAAAATTGCAGGGCCCTTCTTAATTGCTGTTATTGGTGTAAAATGCTTCAGATGAGTCCAATGTGCGAAAATCTGTCTATTTTTTATTTCACCAAATTTTGCTCACTTGACGAACATTCGGAAAACACAAATAGAAAGTTCTTTGGACTGGAATTCGTCACGAACACAAAATTAAGCGCTAGATATCATCTTCAAATTCAAGGTTGACCAAAGTAAGGAATTTTGAGAAGTACTGGTACCATGTGGCAGCATTTAGAAAGTAAACTAGCCTGAACCACTCCGTTGGGGACTGGGTCATATAACAGCCACTGATAGCCAAAAACTGTTGAAACTTTTTAAAACTTTTATTTTTTCTTGAAGAAAAAATCTTTCAAAGGGGGTATTTAGATCTTCGGTATACATGTGTAAAGTCATGACGGTTTTTCTTTTTCACATGATTGGTTTTAGATTTGCCGTTTCGTAAACCTGTTACTAACACACCAACTTTTACCGAGAGTTTGCAGACGATAAACGTTTTCACGAAATAAGTGTCATGAAAATGACATTATTAGTATCAGATTTGATGAGGTACCTCGTGAATTTTAACCAAAAATAAAAGTCAATGACTTTTTAGATAAAAATTGTTGATAAACAATCAGATTTAAATTTTCTGACTTTGTGCACGAGTCATAAAAACTAAGTCTTCATTGAGTTATTCTTTCTTTTCTTTTATAGCCTAAAGCGGCCTGCACTTCGGTCGGATATATCGTATTTAAGCATGCAGCTTTTAAGATGACGAGTAAGATGGCATCTAAAAGCCTCCATACTTGTGATTAATCGTAACAGGAAGCGGAAGTTCACATGATTTCCTTGACGCTGGTTGCTGGCATTCTCGTCGCTAGAGAGAGAAATAAGCGGAAGCCGAGGAAAAACTTAAATCATATGATAAGATTGGTCAAAATGTCGAAAGCATTCGCGTTTATTCTGTTGATTTCCGTCGCCGTTGCTGACAAGTCACCGGTTTTGATCTGGTCTTCAGAGATGTAAGTAACTTACATGCCTAACTTACTGTATAACTGCCTAGATATTGAAATCTGAAGACCGACCATCGCTGACGAGGAGGTCCGATTTTATTTTTGTGATAGTTTCTCTGTTACCCTGCTTGCGGAAAAAGCAATTACAAAAAATAACATCGAAGGTGGTCTTCGAATCAAAGGTACATGTAGCCTATTGGCATACCTGTTATCCGGTGGAAGGAGATTCGGATCCAAGAAGATTCGGCACAAGCCATGTGACAAGGCGAACAGTAGAGATGATTCGAACTCAGGAAGGTTCGGCCCATTCAAGAAGAACAGCTGTCCCCAATTTTAGATTATGTTCATTGTTGGCTTCACTGGCCAAAGGCCAGCGGGCTTATGTCATGGCCCGGTGTCCGTCGTGCGTCCGTCCATGCGTGTGTCCGTCCGTGCGTTAACTTTTATTTCAAACATCTTCTCTGAAACTACCCATCCAATTTTGATAAAACTTCACAGGAATGATCCTGCCATGGTCCTCCTCAGAATTCTTGAAAGAATTTAATTCCTTCAAAAACTCTGGTTGCCATGGCAACAAAACTGAAAAATATTGAAAATCTTTGAAAATCTTTTTGTCTGAAACCATAAGGCCTAGGGCTACCAAATTTGGCATGTAGCTTTATCTAATGGACCTCTACCAAGTTCCTTGAAATAATAGCCCTGGGGTCAAAATTGGCCCAGCCCCAGGGGGTCAAAATTTTTATATAGGCTTATATATAGAAAACTTTAAAATCCTTCTGGTACCTAGCCATAGGGCCTAGGGCTACCAAATTTGGTATGTAGCTATATCATGTGGACATCTACCAAGAGTGCCCAAATTATAGCCCTAGGGTCAAATTTGGCCCTGCCCCGGGGGTCACAAGTTTTATATGGGCTTAGGCGTAATAAAAAAAATAGTTTGTTTCAGGTAACCCGACCCTACCTGGAGATTTTGCCCCGACCCTAATTTTTTTTTTTGTCTTCCGATAAAAAAAAAAAAATCAGCCTTTTATCATACTGTGTCACAGGACGCCTGTTTCGGCAAATATTGCGCATCATATCATAGGTATAAAATCATGTACTACTATGTACAGATTGTCGAGGTTTTGCGATTTATAGTTGCATCATGGAAAAAGGGGGCTTCATATTATATTTCATTTTCCACCAATATCTCTTTAATTACTGGACATATCTCAACGGATTTGGATGAAATTTTCACAGATCATGTGACCTAGCGTATATTGTCAGGGTTTTGGAATTTATTGCTGTGTCATGGAAAAAATTATTTTTTTCATCAATGTATCTCCAACTAATGGACATAATTTCATGAAACTTCATATTTTTATTGCTTAATCAAAGCCAATGACCAATGAGTCCATTGTCCGTCTGTCCATCCATCAGTCCGTGCGTAAAACTTTTAGATCATAAGTAACACAATATATCCATTGAGCTACCCAGGTAGGTGCTAGAAATTTCAACAATTTAGTCTCTAAAGCTAGCTGCTTGAAATAGCTGCCATGTGGCAGCGTATATTGTGATGACGGCACTCTTGTTTCACATTATAACTCTGAAGGACAACAAAAGTGGATACTTGTAATTTCAAAGTTGTGTCAAGAATGTGTGTTCTAGACAAAAAACAAAATGCATATTCTTTGTAAACCCAACTTTTCTACAGATAAAATGTTTACTTTAATCAGTAAAATATATATAGTCCTCTAAAGTGTTCTAGAGGGGGAGGGTATTAAACATAAAAACAAACGAAATATTCTAGTATTTATTCAGTTTATTTAGAAACTTGCAAATAAATGTTTTATCACTTTTTCAGCTGTTTTAGCTCTTTACCACACAATCAACAGTTTTAACAATCCTTAATAAAAACTTTTGAAAACATTGTGAGAAAATTGTGGGAAAAGCAGAAAATGCTATAAACCTACATTTTCTTTGTTTCCCATAATGTTTTCTACCCTTCCCAAAACAAATTTCAATTTGTGAGTCACATTTGTTTTGTCGTCTGCAAATACTTTTAATTTGGACAAGTTTAAAAAATTTCAGTTCAGAAAAGAGTTAAACAAAAGTGGACAGCATTCAGTGGGGAAAAAAGATGCAAATATAGAAGTATAGTTTAGATAGAATTTGACCATTTACCACACAATCAGAAAGTTAATGACAGACTAGAGGTCTTTTGAACACATAATGAGAAAAGGACTCGGAGCAGTACAGCCACCATTTTCTCTTTTTTCCCATTTTCAAAGCAAATACCACCATTTGATCCATATTAAATTTGTTGTCTACAAATGCTTTAGGTTTGGACAAGTCTACATTTTTTCATGTGGTTAAGAGTTCAAGCTCTTTCAAAATGGTTTTTTTTGGGGGGGGGGATTAAAAAAAAAAAAAAAAAAAAAAATTTGTCCCTACCGGTAACCCTACCTAACATTTTTGGAGACGTTACCCTAAACAAACTATTTTTTTTTTAAGACCTTATATAGGGAAAACTTTAAAAATCTTCTCGTACCTAGCCATAAGGCCTTGGGCTACCAAATTTGGTATGTAGCTTTATCTAGTGGGTGTCTACCAAGGATGCCAAAATTATAGCCCTGGGGTCAAATTTGACCCCGCCCCGGGGGTTGCAAGTTTTACATGGGCTTAGATAGGGAAAACTTTAAAAATCTACTCGTACCAAGACATAAGGTATAGGGCTACCAAATTTTTCATGTAGCTTTATCTAGTGGGCCTCTACAAAGAGGGATCAAATTATAGCCTTTGGGTCAAGTTTGTCCCCAAACCAGGGGTCACAAGTTTTACATAGGCTTTTACAGTGAAAACTTTATAAATCCTCTTGTTACTAACTATAATAAGACCTAGGGCTACTGAATTTAGCCCTGTCACAGGGGTTTCATGGTTTACAGGGCCTTTTACTGGGGAAACTTTGAAAATCTTCTTGTTGATAACCACACATTCTAGACTTGTGTTATTTGGTATGGGGCTTATCTTGTGGACCTCCACCAGGATTCAAGTAATTATATTTTTGTGGTCAAAAATGGCTTTGCCCTGGGGTCATAACTTTCTTGTAGGATTTAATAGAAAAAATTTTGTATGTCTTCTAGTTTGAAACCAATTGGCCAAGTACTGTAATGTTTGGCTTGTAGTGTTTTTACTTATTAGCCAGTGGAGCAATACAGGGCCATCATGGCCCTCTTTTGTTGATATTGTTGTTTTTACTTATTGTTTGGTAACAATTGCAGATTTGCATTCAAAGAAATTTAAAATTAATGACTGAAACTAGTTTTTCCATATGTTGAGTTTACATTTGCACACTAGTACAGATAACTATTCCCAAAGGCTATGTTACTTTTTGACAGGCCACCTCTGGGTACAGAGATGATCGATAAACAAACAGTTGAAATCTCCAGACAGATTTCGTGTGCATGGTTAAACTCTCATATTTTCTCAAATTGACGACAAATGTTGAATTTGAACATACCTTATGCTGGCATATTCAATCATCCTTCGGCCAACATTAACATTGCACTTCAAAAAATGGTCACTGATGTACAATTGGAATGGATTTAATTCAAAAGTAGACAAGTTTTTTTTCTGATAAACTTATTTTTATCTAAGACATCAGTCATGAATTCTTCTGCATAGCAGAAGGAGAAAATTGTTGGTAGCATCTTTTACTTTTCTCACGCTGTGTTCAAAAGCATTTTTTCCATGAGTAGCTAAACTACAGTATTGTTTGGGTAAGAAGATTATCAATTTGTCCAACATGCTAAATGTTCATTTCAGACCTCTGAGTGACCTTCCACAGAGCCATATTGGACAAACAGTGAATGCAAACCAGTTTGGTGATGGTTATTTGAAACCTTTGACATCAAAAGATAATTTGGTCATTTTTCTACAAGACAAGGTAAAGTGTGATTTTGTACCATATTATCCCTGAAAGACAGTAGACCACTTTGAAATCATCTTGATAAAATATAGATGGCGAGCATGACATGAAAATATGTAGGTATATTTGTAAAAGGAGAAATTTTGTGTTAAAAGCAATTTCTCTCTTTATCAAAGTGTTTTAACTTTTTAGCACACCACAGAATTTTATACCAGTCCAAATAAAAAGCAACTGTACAAAATAAAGGTAACTCAAAAATTGAAAAATTATTTGGGAAGAGAAGAAATATTGTAGGAAAAGGAAAAATGCTGGTGACCAGTATTTTATCCTTTCCCACCTTGCTATCAGCCCTTTTTGAGATAAATCCTATCATTTCAGTGACATTTAATTTGTCATCTCCAAATTTAACATTGTCAGGTCTAAAATTTTTTTTATCTGCAGTAAACTCTACTTTTAACTTTATCACATGGAACGATATATTGCTTTATTAGAAGTTAGGTTAATGGTCCCTGCAAAGTTTCTTTGTATTTAATCATTCTCACCCTTTGCTATTCTAATTTGCCAATCACTGAACATTTTTGTGTAAATCATTCTCTTATTCTACTTAAAGAACATGACAAGCAGTGTGTGTGCTGTTTTAGAAAACTTTTATCCAAGATATATGACATTAAATTTTAACAAAAACAAAATTATTCAATATGGAAATGCTGGATTTCTGTACAGAACAGTTTTTCATCCTGCAAATTAAGGGATCGAATGATGTCCTAAATTGTCAAGATTGAAACAAAGATGTTATCCTCGATGTCTTAAATTTCTTTAATCTATTCAATTGAAAGTGTACCTGTGGTTTCAATTTTTCTCCGGATACTTTTAAATAAAACAATTCAAAAACGAACAAATTTATTGGACATTTAGCAAAGTTACATATCAAAGGCTACATTCTACCAGATATATCCAATGATATCAAGATTTGTCTTTTTTTTCTGTGAGTCTTCAAAATTGATTTCAGGCACATAATTCTTAGTTAACATATGCTTGTATGGTATATACCTTAATTCTGATACTCAAGTTTGTCTGTAGTTTTAACAGTTTTATGATGTTTTTTCTTGGGTCAGCTGAATACCACTATAAGCTGGTAGCTCAGCAGACCAGGTGGTTGCAGGTTCGATACCTAGTTGCAGCAAACTTTCTTTCCAGGGATTTTTCACCATGCACCTCTGATGCATGTAAGACTTGTAGCCAGTGGCTTGAAAAGAAAGTTGTGTCAGTACTGGTATGAGAAAGCCAGGAAACAAAATCTATGTGCACTGGCGACTGTGATATATAACCTAAGCTTTTAAAATGGTGTAAAACTCCAGTACAAACAAAGAGTTAAGTTTTTCCCTTCTATTTACAGCTGACTCTTGAAGACTTCATCAATCATGCTGATGTTTACAATATGGATGGAGATGGCGGAGCTTTCAAGAATGTTAAGGTTACTAATACTAACATGTATTTTTGAAACCCCATTTAATTAGGGCTGACATTATCAACTATAGTATTTAGTCATTCTTATTTCTTTTAACCCTCAGAGGGCCTTTAACTACTATAGTCCCCTTGTGGCTAGTGCAGACCAAGATTGGACTGCACAGAAGATGCATTCTGATCTTGAATCTACACTGTTTCTTATTTCATGATGATTCTGGTCACTAGTCTACAACTTGGAAATTTCACATTACAGGTTTTTTTTTTCCCAGACTAAAACATCAATTATAATGTATTTGGTGCTATAAGGGTTTGTTTATTTTTTTACCCTTTACTAAACAGTCCTGGGTTTTAAAGACCTTAATGAAAGAGACATCTGAAAACACTGTGGGAAAAGGAGAAAATGCAGGTAACCTGCAAAGACAGATTCTATCTTTTGAGTCACAATTAATTTTTGGTCTGCAAGTGCTTTCAGTATGGACAAGTCTAAAATCTTGTCATGCCATGAAGAGTTAATCAACTTTGTCTAACAAATAACTGGTCTTGTAATCTATAGTTAGTACAAAATAGAGAATGGTTAGTGAATATTTTCCTTTTGACAAAAACACCTTACAGTATTCATGATAACAACCACAATTATACAGTTTGTCGAGTGGTCTGCCAAGGTACGGATACTGGGACATCGTCCCAATGAATTAGAGAAATGTCCCATCACAACAGAGGTATAGATGGGACAGTCTTTTTAAAATTTATTTGAAAATTAGTCTTATGTCTCACTTATTTTGAAAAAATCCTGTATTTGTATGAGGTTTTGGCAAAAATTGTGATGACTTTGTCTCTCTCATTTTGAAAATGGTGCTTAGTTCTGTAGATTTATGGTACAGTTGTCCCTATTTTGAATAATCCATGACAGAACACTGCTTGTCTCATCAAATTATATGTTGGCTTGTAGTATGACAGTAAAGTTTAACCTTTATCCTGCTAAAAAAAATGGAATGAAGATATCAAGTCTATAGTAAAAACTGAAATTTTGCACTTTCAAAGGTACATGTATTTTTGGGGGGGGGGGGGATATATCCTTTCTGGATTTTGTGGAACCAAGATCAAACTGCACTTTTTGTGCAGTCTGGTCTTGATCTACACTGTCCACAAGAGACCCTTGAGTTGCACTTAACAGCCTAAGGGTATAAAGAAATGTGAAAAACATGCTTTTACTATCTTTACAGGCAACATTAGAAGAACAGTATTCAGTCCAGCTTCCAGCTGTGTCCGATCCTTCCAAGGCTATTAAATCCCTTGAAGAATTGTTTGCTGGTAAAGTTACAAAAGTTGACCAGCCAGACGATCTTGAATCCCTCACCCTAGATACTGGAAAGAAGAATCTGATCATCATCAAACTTCCAAACATACTTGGGAATGATGAGGGAAAAGCATTCAAGAGGAATGGTATGCTCTCATTCCAAGGCCATCGTCGGTGATTTAGTTGGTACAGCCATGGCCAGACCACTTTTTTTGTCGAATATAGTCTCGGCCTTACAATTTTTCTCATCATTTTTCCCTGTTTGCTTGTTCACAAGCATGGATGGTCTCAAAATGCATTAGAGATGCTTCTAGACACATATTAAGTTCTGAAGATTTCTCGAAAAAGGTTCCATAAACCCGTTTACAACACGACACCTCCTGTCTCCCACTCATGCCCATGGTAGTTGGGGAACGCTATGAGTGTTCCACGGCCGTACAACTTTCAAAACGCCGACGATGGCCCAGCATTTGTATCAAATCTTTCAGTCCCAAATATGTAAACTTGATCTCTGAACCCTTTCGCACACAGTCCTGACTTTTAACGACCTAAAAAAAGAGCTTTTGAAAACATTGTGGGAAAAGGAGAAAATAGCATTTTCTCCTTTTCCCACAATGTTTTATACCCTTTCAGAAACAAATTCATTAGTTGAGCCACATTTAATTTGTCGTCTGCTTATCCCTTTACCACACAATCCCCAGCATTAATGACACTGTGGAAGAAGTCTTTTGAAAACTTTGTGGAAAAAGAAGAAAATGCTGGTAACCAGCATTTTCTCCTTTTCCAACAATGTTCTCTACCTGATCAAGGACAAATACTCTGATTTGAAAAACAATTGAATTATTGTCAGTAAATTCCTTCAATATTGACAAGTCTAAAATTTTGCCGTGTGGTAAAGGGTTATGCTTTCAGTTTGGCCTTGTCTAAAATTTTGTCGTTTGGTAAAGAGTTTAAACTCATTTCACTGAAACTCCACCTTTTTTAACGACTGAAAATTCAATCCACTGAGACAAATTTCTAATCATAAAGGTCTGACTCATTAAGTGGATGGTATAGATCCAAGTTCAGACTGTACATTCAGTGCAGTCTTATATTGATCTATGCCTTCATGAAAAACCTTATTTTCACTTATGGGACTGAAAGGGTTATTTAAACATGTACTTCACAGAAATGCAGATATAAGGAGTGGGGGGAGGGGCTTTTTCCAATTTTTAAAATATAAATAAATCAAGATTGTTTGATGCAGGATTAACCCTTTATATCACAATCCTGAGTTTTAATGACCCTAAGGAGGAAGACTGTTAAAAACATTGTGCAAAAAGGAATAAATGCTGGTGACCAGTATTTTCTACTTTTTCCACTATGTTTTTGTACTAATTTAAAAGACAGAAATTATCTTTTGAACTACATTAAATTTGTCATCTGCAAATGCTTTCAGTTTAGATGAGTCAAAAATTTTGTCATGTGGGAAAGAGTTACAGGCTAAAGAAAATGATTGAAAAGTTTAAGAACTAAATGTACAGAGCTGCTGCTGCACCTTTATATGGGTAAGAAATGTCATGGATATGTTTACTAGGACTGAATAAGCTGAAAACTGTGTGTAAACATTCACTATATTTACCAGATGAATTTTAGAGTGACTCTAAGATATCAATCCAAATACTATTGTCTTCAGACCTAATTCTCATAGCTTATGCCACTTGGGTATTGATGTTTTAGCTCATTACCACATGATCCTGAATTTGAAGAAACCTGACAGAGAGGACTTTATAGAAACATTGTGGGAAAAGGAGAAAATGCTGGTACCCAAATTGTGTGCTACACTTTCAGAGATACATCCCATAATTTGACCCTTTACCACACAATCCCGACTTTTAACGACCCTGAGAAAAGAGCCTACAGAAAACATTGAGGAAAAAGGAGAAAATGCTGGTAACCAGCATTTTCTCCTTTTCCCACAATATTTTCTACCCTATCAAAGTCAGAAATCATCATATTACCAAGATTTAATTTGTTGTCTGCAGATGTTTTGAATTTGGTCCAGTCCAAAAATTTGTCGTTTGGTAAAGAGTTAAATTTTGTCATCTTATTTTAAATTTTGCGGTTTGATGAAGAGTTAATGTATTTCAGATGAGATGATAGGGAAGTGTCTCCACCATTTACAGAAAAGAGACGTAAAGTTCAGTGCTATCTTCACAGCTGCATCACCAGTCAGTGTAAGTTTCAGCTCTGTTTTGATTCATGATCCAGCCTCCCAGTACAAATTTATGGTCAGTTACTACAATCTCTCAAGTTTTGCTGTGCAAAATTTTGTTGCTGACAATTATGGAATTTTGCATGATTCAAATGACTGTATTTGGATTGAAATTGTAGAAAACATTGTGGGAAAAGGATAAAATGCTGGTTACCAGCATTTTCTCCTTTTCCCACAATGTTTTCAAAAGGCCACTTCCTGTGTGTCCTTTAAACTCAGGATCACTCAGTAGAGGGTTAAAGCAGACTTCAAACAAACATTTTAATATTGAAACAGACTGGAAACCAACTTTTCTTTTTTTGAAAGAAACTTTTTACTATTTGAAACAAACTTGAAACAAACTTAGCATTACTTAAAACGAACTTGGAAGAAAGTTTTGACTTTATGCTGAAACAGTCTTTTTTGGGACCCCTTCTTAGCATTCAATTCAATGTTCTGAAAAGGACCCATTCTCAACATTCAAATAAATGTTGGAAATTACTTTTGGAAAGGAACTTGACCCCCCGTTTCTTTGAATTTTGAACCCAAAAGTTTCAAAATGACCCCTAAAATTTATACGTGTGCCTTATTTTTTTAGTTCATTTGAAGGGGGGGGGGGCGTCAAATGGCCCCCAAAATCAGTAAGTTAAGGGAAAACCCCTCTTGAAAGGAAATTTTCTCCCTAGGTTGAGGATGAGGAAGAGACATTTGTTCAGAGGCGTTTATTGGCCACTGCAGATACAAACACCACGACAAAATTCTTCAAAACAGCCCAGTCGATGATGTATGTGAAAACAATCAATGTCACAGTCATTAAAATGAGTCAGGACGTCAACAAACCTGACACCTCTAAGACAATACCGTATACAGGAAAAGATCTACAGGTGACAGGGAATAATGTGACCAATCAGACGATGGCAGAGGAATTAACAATGACACTTTCAAGTGGTCAGGCTGAAGTCACAATGTCGTAAGTTGAACCTCTCCTTAAAGTCTCTTGTTTTTTGTATGTGGTTAGATCTTATATTCTTATATGACAGGCACCAAGCTGTAACTTAAAAATATCTGTCTGCTTATGTGGGTTATCATATAATTTTCTAGCACCTGCAGAAATTTAAGACATCCAAATTAAAATGCATTTGTATACAATGAAATAAATGCGGCCAAATGGAATTTGTATTTGAAAAGGTCATTAACATTGTTGTAAAAAGGAGAAAATGCTGGTTACCAGCATTTTCTCCTTTTTCCATAATGTTTTCACAAGCCTTCTTTCTCAAGATTGTTCAGACTTGTGATTAATTTCAATGTGGGTCAAATGGTGCAATTTCTCTTCGATAAGGTAGAAAACGTTGTGGGAAAAGGAGAAAATGCTGGTGACCAGCATTTTCTCCTTTTCCCACAATGTTTTCAAAAGGCTTCTATCCCAGGGTCGTTAAAAGTTGGCATTGTGCAGTAAAAGGTTAAGGAGTTAATGAGTGAAGTAGTGTAGAAACTTTATATCCTCATTTCAGAATGAGAATAGCGTACACGGTGCATGGGGAGTATGAGTCGTTCGATGGAAAGGTGAATGTGACAGACAAAGAGAATGCATCGACTTTTTCTGTCAAAGATATGCCGATAGACTTTAAAATTCAGGCCACCAAAGGTTTCTCCTTCCATTGTTCCAAACTACAGGCGACTTCTATCCTTAGAGGCTATAATAACTCTGGCAATAATAAGGTTTATATTACATTTGGAGGGTTTCAGGTGAGTGAATTTATAATTACGAGGGTTGTTCGATATGTAATGTATATTGTACTATATCTCAAAAGCATTCGACTCAAATAGTGAGATGAACGTTACATCCCTTCAAAGTATTCTCCACGGTTTGAAATACATAATTTCAATCTCTGAATCCATTTCTGAAAAGCGTCACGGTACGCTGATTTAGGTAGACCTCTGAGGCACTGACTGATGGCTGAGCCAAGGCCTTATCGGGACTTGTAACGACGACCAGATAAGAACTTTTTAAGTTTTGGAAAAAGGAAAAAGTCGCATTGGGCTAGATCTGGAGAGTATGGTGGGTGTGGCAAGACGGTAACCTTCTCTGACTTCAAAAATTGCTTCACAAGCTCAGATGTATGTGATGGAGCATGCCTAAATCCTGACACAGGGCGTCCGTTAAGATAATATTTCTTGACCTTTTTTAGTATAACATCTCGGTAATACCGACCTGTAACACTTTTGCCCTTCGGCACCGGAATTTGTACGGCTATACCATCACATGAGAAGAATATGCAATAAAGAACCTTCTTTGTGCTTGTGCTTCTTTCGGCAACTACAGGCCTTCTACCGTGTTTAAGTTAGCCATATTTTGTTTCCAATTTTTCCTAATGGTTTGAAATAGTGAACCCGTGTTTTGTCACTAGTAACAATGTTTGCAAATTGTCTTTGATTGAATTTGGGAAACATTTTGAGCAATTGCTTAGCGGTTTGTACTCTTACCCGTTTTTGGTCGTCTGTCAATATATGCGGTATCCATCTGGCAGAAATCTTTCGTACTTTCAAAATACGCTTCAAAATGAAATGCACCCGCGATAGCGATATGCCAACAGCATTGGCAATATCACGAATCGTGTATCTGCCATCACTTTCAATTATTTCCCTGACTTTTGAGACATTTGCCTTGCCTGTTACAGTCACAGGTCGGCCAGATTTTGCTGCATCTTTGACGGACTCTGTGCCAGTCAGAAATTTCATTCTCCAACTACAAACTGTCTCATAAGATACCTTATCAGACCCTTAAACTTCCCCCATTTCACTAAGAATCTGCATTACCGAATGACCGAGTTTTGTGCGAACTTTTATATAAGCTCTAATTTCTTCAATATTCTTAATCCGTTTCCCAACCATTTTTACAACAGTGGTCAACGACTAGCTCTATTGAAATGACTGTAAGTCTAAAACTATGTGGAGCTGAAGGCTCGTGTTTATACCGTTGGAAAGGTATTGAATAGAGCTATTCAAGCGTATCATCATCCACGTAATCGTGCAAAGCGTTATCGCGCTGTGGTAGAATACACATTACATATCGAACAGCCCTCGTAGATTATGATGTCCAAGGCCAAACCTTTAGCCCTTTATCAAACAACAAAATTTTAGACTTGGTCAGATTAAAGAATTTGCAGATGACTTAATAAATATGACATGTTTAGAAGGGTAGAAAAAATTGTGGGAAAAGGAGAAAATGCAGCTTACCAGCATTTTCTCCTTTCCCTACTATGATTTCAAAAGCTTTGTTAGTCAGGGTTATTAATGTTCTGGATTGTGTGGTAAAGGGTTAAGGCAAAGTAAAAGTAGTTAAGGGCATCCTTAAGATTTTTATATAATAAGAATTTGAAACAATTACCTTACTGCTTTGGCGGTAAATCAACAAAAAACAGTCAAGAAATTGGCATGAAAACCTACGGAAGAAAAAATCATAGACAATCTATGTCAAATTTGCCACCATTTTGATAAGCGGTGCATTTGATTAACTACATGTATCTATATCATAAAGGTTGTACTGGCAAAATAATATTCCTGTCCTTCCAAAATATCACAACTGTAGCTCTTTCCTAGATACAGTTACAACTTTTTGGAAAGAAAAAAAAAACAAGCGTAAAGCAGACAGTGTTGATAAAAGATCAAATCATTCCGAGTCTAAATATTTTACTCATGAAACCTTTACTAACCAATCCCTAACAGGAGATGGTCACTAAGGCAGGTTTTATTGTACTTCCTGAGTCCTTATCTCGTATGCCAAGGCACTGGGCAATTTAAACCCATCATTTAACTCTTTACCAAACAACAAAAAGTGGCTGAAATGATGGAATTCCTCTGTAAAAAGGAGAAAACATAGCAGGAAGACGAGAAAATGCTGCTTACCAACATTTTCTCATTTTCCAACAGTGTTTTCAAGAGCCTTCTTTCATAGGGTCGTTAAATTGTTAGGGCTGTGTGGTAAAGGGTTATCTAGTTTGCGGCTAGGCAACTGACCTTATCAGAATGGCTCCCTGCCCAATGGGAACTGGAACCCTTCACCTTCCAGGGTCGAGTCTGGGAGGGAGGAGGAAGTTAGACTGATGTAGCTGGTTAATTAGCCACCAGCTAGTTATTAAATGATTGTTACTGGATACCTACCTGCTGGTGTCTAAAAGGCTACAAGTTAGAAGCAAACCCCCTTTTAACCCGTTACCATATAATCCCGACTTTTAACGATTGTGAGAAAGAAGGCTTTTGAAAGTATTGTGGGAAAAGGAGAAGATGCAGGTAAGCAGCTGTTTCTCCTTTTCCCACATGTTTTCTACTTTCAAAAAATATATTTCACTTTTTAAGTCACATTTACTTTGTCATCAGCAAATGCTTTCAATTTGGAAAAATCTAAAATTTGGTCACGTGGTAAAGAACTAACTCTTTACCACACAATCCTGACTTTTAACAACCCTGAAAGAAAAGGCTTTTGAAAACATTGAGAGAAAAGGAGAAGATGCTTGTAACCAGCATTTTCTCCTTTTCTCACAATGTTTTCCACCCTATCAAAGACAGAAACCATCATTTGAGATACATTTAATTTGTTGTCAGCAAATGCTTTCAATTTGGACAAGTCTAAAATTTGGTCATGTGGTAAAAAGTTAAAGGGGTGACAGTATGACTTTACTGTTTACTCTTTGCTAGGACACTTTGTTTTTAATGGAAGAGCCCATGTCTCAAATACTCTAGTTATTATTTATTTTCTTGAACAGTTTGAAGCCTTCACCAATGTCACATCAGAGCGTTTTTCTGACAATGTTTGGGACTGTGTGGAATTCTTCACAACAGGAATATGGATGGGAATTTTGACTACACTTGTACTTGTGATGATCCTCTTCTTTGGGGTCACCATGATTGCCAACATTACCACAATGGATAGATTTGACGATCCAAAGGGAAAAACCATCACAGTCACAGTCAATGAATAAAATTTGAATGATAATCAGTGGTATCGTGAATGATTAGTTGACGACAGTGTAAAAGATTTTTCATACTGTAGCTTGTTAGTGAACGCTATACCACGAAATGTTCAACTCATCCATAAGGAAAGCATTAAATTTTGCAGATGAAAATGTAGGTGAGTCATGCTCTGGAAAAAGGGGGTGTAATCCATCTTCATGATGCATTGTACCACGCAGAAGTCATGACATAGTTATGGATTCATAAAATCCACTTTGTCTAGAAATGTACTGATTCATAGGGTAGAATGGTCCTTAGACATGCAGAAAATTTATCAAAAGCAAAAAGTTTTGACAAAGCTCAGCCTTGGCGGACTGAATAGGCTTACCTCACTTGATGGTGTTTGCACATGCATAAAACCCCTTTTTCAGAGAGCATAACTCAAACGTTTTTCAAATGATGCATTTTGGTTTTGAAAGGGTAGAAAAGATCGCAGGAAATTGAAAAAGTGCAGGTTACAAGCATCGTCTTCTTTTCCCACTACGTTTTCAAAGGCATTTTTTCTGTGGGTTATTAGAGCATGGGATCTTGTAGTAAAGGATTACTTATATCCTGAAACAAATTTGGTGCTGTGTAGAATATTTTGCCAAAAGGAGAAATCACTTGGAAACGAGTAATTTCTCCTTTTGCCACAATGTTTAATGTGTATGCATACATTACACATCAATTCTTGTCAATCTATGGTATTTTACAATCAGGTTTCAAAATTTATTTGATGCCAATTTATTTCATCGTGTAAAAATGGATTCAGTTGATAGAAAAATATAAACTAGTGGTAAAAGAAGCCACTGCTTTTGTTTTTGCAATGTTTTTCATATCATTCAAGAAAGACTTTCCTTCAAATACTTTTTCTTTGTACATTAACCTGTACTTGTTATAGTAACAGCATCTGACAGTAGCTTGTGTGGTAATTGCTAGCGTAGGTGCTCTCAAAGTTTCCCATCCTTACAAAGTAAAATAATATTTATACTTAACCCTTTAACCAAACAATCCATCATAATTATTAACCACCTGTAGGAAGAAGCCTTTTGAAAACATTATGGGAAAAGGAAAAAATGCTGGTTACCAGCATTTTTTCCTTCTCCTGCAATGTTTTCTATCCTTTCAGCAATACATCCCACCATTAGAGACGGATTTGTCATTTGTGAATGCCTTCAGTTTACACAAGTGGAAATTTTTGTTGTCTGGTAAAGAGTAAAGATTTTTTTTTTTGTACCTTGAGCAGTATAACCGGATCTTTTTTTTTTTGCTAACCAAGAAATAATTTCAGTGTTGTTGTTTTTTTGCTGAGTAAACTTATGTACTTCATTTCTTATCATGTTATTTAACAATTTACCACAAAACTCCAAGTTTTAACTACCCTAAAAGAGAATGATCGATTGATTCTATGGTGTTTAACACCATTTTCAACATTATTTCAGTTATATTTGCAGCCAGTGCACCTATCCATGCTTTTCCTGGAGTTTCTTTTACCAGTACTCCGCACAATTTTCTTTTTAAGCCACTGGCTGCTTTCCCACACAACAATCGTCAAAACAATGATCAGCGGTCAGAGAGGAATGAATCCTGTCACAATGACTATCATCAATCCTCGGAAAGAAATTGGCCGAGTCCTGTACGCTACCGACTGAGCTATCCGAGCTTGACACCCTGAAAGAGAAGGGTAGTCAATCAGAAAATGGTGGGAAAAAAAGAGAAAATGTTGGCAAGATTGTCTCATTTTCCAGCAATGTTTTCTACTAGGCAAAAGAACTTTAATTCATTTGTATCACTTCCAATTTTTTGTCTGCAGATGCTTTCAATTTGGAAGAGTCTTAATATTGTATTTGCCAGTTAGTTAACTCTCTACCACATGACCAAATTTTAGACTTGTCTAAGTTGAAAGCGTATGCAGACGACAATTTATATGTGACTCAAATGAAGGAATTTGCCTTTGATAGGTTAGAAAACATGGTGGGAAAAGGAGAAAATGCTGGTACCAGCATTTTCTCCTTTTCTCACAATGTTTTATAAAGACTTCTTCCTGAAAGGTCGTTTATACGAGGGTTGTTCGATATGTAATATGTATTGTACGATATCTCAAAAGCATTCGACTCAAATAGTGAAATGAACATTACATCCCTTCAAAGTATTCTCCGCGGTTTGAAATACATAATTTCAATCTCTGAATCCATTTCTGAAATGCGTCACAGTATGCTGATTTAGGTAGACCTCTGAGGCACTGACTGATGGCTGAGCCAAGGGCTTATCGGGACTTGTAATGACGACCAGAGAAGAACATTTTAAGTTTTGGAAAAAGAAAAAAGTCATATGGGGCTAGATCTGGAGAGTATGGTGGGTGTGGCAAGACGGTAACCTTCTCCAACTTCAAAAATTGCTTCACAAGCTCAGATGTATGTGGTGGAGCATTATCATGAAGTAGACGAACATGCCTAAATCCTGACACAGGGCGTCGTTTAAGATAATATTTCTTGACCTTTTTTAGTATAACATCTCGGTAATACCGACCTGTAACACTTTTGCCCTTCGGCACCGGAATTTGTACGGCTATACCATCACATGAGAAGAATATGCAATAAAGAACCTTCTTTGTGCTTATGCTTCTTTTGGCAACTACAGGCCTTCTACAGTGTTTAAGTTAGCCATATTTTGTTTCCAATTTTTCCTAATGGTTCGAAATAGTGAACCCATGTTTTGTCACCAGTAACAATGTTTGCAAATTGTCTTTGATTGAATTTGGGAAACATTTTGAGCAATTGCTTAGCGGTTTGTACTCTTACCCGTTTTTGGTCATCTGTCAATATATGCGGTATCCATCTGGCAGAAATCTTTTGTACTTTCAAAATACGCTTCAAAATGAAATGCACGCGCGATAGCGATATGCCAACAGCATTGGCAATATCATGAATCGTGTATCTGCCATCACTTTCAATTATTTCCCTGACTTTTGAGACATTTGCCTTGCCTGTTACAGTCACAGGTCGGCCAGATTTTGCTGCATCTTTGACGGACTCTGTGCCAGTCAGAAATTTCTTTCTCCACCTACGAACTGTCTTATACCTTATCAGACCCATAAACTTCCCCCAATTCAGTAAAAATCTGCATCACCGGATGACTGAGTTTTGTGCGAACTTTTATATAAGCTCTAATTTCTTTAATATTCTTAATCCGTTTCCCAACCATTTTTACAACAGTGGTCAACGACTAGCTCTATTGAAATGACTGTAAGTCTAAAACTATGTGGAGCTGAAGGCTCGTGTTTATACCGTTGGAAAGGTATTGAATAGAGCTATTCAAGCGTATCATCATCCACGAAATCGTGCAAAGCGTTATTGCGCTGTGGTACAATTCACATTACATATCGAACAGCCCTCATAGTTGGTATTATGTGGTATTAGGTTAACCCAATATTGTACAGGCTATTTGAGACCAAAAAAACAATCAAAAATGAAATGGGAGCCATACACCTGTCAAAAAAATAGTAACATGTTTAATTTCTTTGTTTCCTGCTTCGAAAGAACAGTGTGTTTATTTACATAATAAATTACATTCCAGGATGTGAATTACATTTGATTCTAGATATTCCTGTAATTTCATGGTTTTAGACAACATGTTTTGCCGAGATCATTTTGTGACAGCCAATGAGACAGTTTATATTTGAATTAGGATAAGAACAGAATTTAGAGCTATTTTGGGACCTACGCTGTTTTAGCCACTTTCTATAACGCTTAATCCTTTACCAAAAAATCCTGTTTTTTAAACAGCCTGCAAGAAGACGGCTTTTGAAAATTGTGGGAAAGCAAAAAATAAAAGGAAAAAGTTGTGGTAACTAGCATTTTCCCCTTTTCTCAGAACGTTTTCTAGCCTTTCAAGGTAAAAAAAACCATTGTATGAAGTGCATTTACATGCAGTATATTGTCTGCAAACACTTTCATTTTCCCAAACTACAAAATTTTAGACTTTTTCATATTAAAAGTACTTTCACATGACAAAATTAAAGTGACTCAAGGTTTTTGCCTTCATAAGGGTAGTAACTATAATGGGAAAATAAGTTAATGCCTGGCTCAGCATTTTCTCCTTTTCCTGCAACATGCGGTTTTTTCCAGGTTCATAAAAAGAAAAGGAGTAGAAAATGCTGGTTACAGAATCTTTAGCTCACCTGAGCACAAAGTGCTCGAGGTAAGCTTCTGTGATACTGCTGTGTCCATCGTCCAGGCATCAACAATTACCTTGTGTGCACCATAGAACACACATTTTCAGTTCAATACTGGTCAAACTTGGTCAGAATGTTTATTTTGACAATATCTCAATTTCTAAATTGGGTCATGTTGGGCCAAAAAGTATGTCACCAGGTTGAAACCAAGAAAAAACTCTGTGTGCAATTTAAAAGCTGCATATGTAGTCAGATACTCATGATACATGGTCAAAATGTTAGTCATGACAAGTGTCAAGTCTATGACAAGTTTGAAATTTGGTCACTTTGGGTCAAAAAGTAGGCCAATTGGCCAAATCTTAGAAAAACCTTGTGTGTACTCTGGAGGCCACATTTTCAACCCGATACTTTTGAAACTTGGTCTGAATGTTTGTCTTGATGATATCTCTGACAACTTGGAAATTGGGTCACATCAGGTCAATAAGTAGGTCACAGGGCCAAATCTTAGAAAAACCTTGTGTCCACTCTAGAAGTCACATTTTCAGTCTGATACTCATAGAACTTGGTCAAAATGCTTTTTAGCTCACCTGAGCACAAAGTGCTCAAGGTGAGCTATTGTGATCGCCCTATGTCCGGCGTCAATTTCTTTAAACATCTTCTTCTCCTAAACCACTGGGCCAATCTTGATGAAACTTGGCAGAGATGTTCCTTGGGTGAAGCTCTACCAAAGTTGTTCAAAGAATTGAATTCCACCCAAAACTCTGGTTGCCATGGCAACAAAAAAGAAAAAAAAATGCAAAATCTTTGAAAATCTTCTCCTCTGAAACTAGAAGGCGTAGAGCTTTGATATTTGGTATGTAGCATCTCCTAGTGGACCTTTACCAATTTTGTTCATATGATGCCCTTGGGGTCAAAACAGGCCCCGCCCCGGGGGTCACAAGTTCGAACATAGGAACAAAGAAGGAAAACTTTAAAATTCTTCTTCTCTGAAACTGGAAGGCGTAGAGCTTTGATATTTGGTATGTAGCATCTCTTAGTGGACCTCTACCAAGTATGTTCATATGATGCCCCTGGTGTCAAAACTGGCCCTGCCCCGGGGGTCACAATTTTGAACATAGGAACAAAGAAGGAAAACTTTAAAATTCTTCTTCTCTGAAACTGGAAGGCGTAGAGCTTTGATATTTGGTATGTAGCATCTCCTAGTGGACCTCTTCCAAGTTTATTCATATGATGCCCCTGGGGGTCAAAACTGGCCCCGCCCCCGGGGTCACAAGTTCGAACATAGGAACAAAGAAGGAAAAATTTAAAATTCTTCTTCTCTGAAACTGGAAGGCATAGAACTTTGATATTTGGTATGTATTATCTCCTAGTGGACCTCTACCAAGTTTGTTCATTTGATGCCTCTGGGGTCAAAACTGGCCCCGCCCCGAGGGTCACAAGTTAAAACAAAGGAACAAAGAAGGAAAACTTTAAAATTCTTCTCTGAAACTGGAAGGCGTAGAGCTTTGATATTTGGTATGTAGCATCTCCCAGAGGATCTCTACGAAGTTTGTTCATATGATGCCCCTGGGGTCAAAACTGGCCCCGCCCCGGGGGTCACAAGTTCAAACATAGGAACAAAAAAGGGAAAACTTTAAAATTCTTCTTCTCTGAAACTGGAAGGCGTAGAGCTTTGATATTTGGTATGTAGCATCTCCTAGTGGACCTCTACCAAGTTTGTTCATATGATGCCCCTGGGGTCAAAACTGGCCCCGCCCCGGGGGTCACAAGTTCAAACATAGGAACAAAGAAGGAAAACTTTAAAATTCTTCTTCTCTTAAACTTCAAAGTGTAGAGCTTTGATATTTGGTATGTAGCATCTCCTAGTGGACCTCTACCATAATTTGTTCATATGATGGCCCTGGGATCAAAACTGGCCCCGCCCCGGGGGTCACAAGTTTGAACATAGGAACAAAGAAGGAAAACTTTAAAATTCTTCTTCTCTAAAACTGGGAGGCATAGAACTTTGATATTTGGTATGTAGCATCTCCTAGTGGGTCTCTACCAAGTTTGTTCATATGATGGCCCTGGGGTCAAAACTGGCCCCACCCCGGGGGTCACAAGTTTGAACATGGGAACAAAAAAGGAAAACTTTAAAATTCTTCTTCTCTAAAACTGAGAGGCGTAGAACTTTGATACTTTTTATGTAGTAATCCTGTTCTAAGTTTGTTAGCCCACCTGGCCACAACATGTTCAGTGAGTTCAAAATTGGGTCACCTGGGGTCATAAACTAGGTCACAAGATCAAATTAAAGAAATACTTTGTGGGCACTCTAGAGGCCACATTTATGGCTCAAATGACCTGAAATTTAGTCAGACTATTCGTCGTGCTAAAATATCAGATGCGTTTGAAATTGGGTCACCTGGGATCATAAACTAGGTCACTAGGTCAAATTAAACAAATACCTTGTGGGCACTTTAGAGGCCACATTTCATGCTCAGTTGACCTGAAAATTGGTCAGAGTATTTGTCTTGATAAAATCTCACATGAGTCCGAGTTTGGGTCAAATGGGGTCATAAGCTAGGTCACTAAGTCAAATTAAGAAATGCCTTGTGGGCACTCGAGAGGCCACATTTTTTGCTCAATTGACTTGAAAATTGGTAAGAATGTTTCTTTTGATGAAATCTAAGATGAGTTTGAATTGGCTCACCTGGTGTTATAATCTAGGTCACTAGGTCAAAGAAATACCTTTGGGCACTCTAGAGGCCACATTTCATGCTCAATTGACTTGAAAATTGGTCAGAATGTTTCTCTTGATGGAATCTTAAGATGAGTGCAAAATTGGGTCACCTGGGGTCATAATCTAGGTCACTAGGTCAAATTAAAGAAGTACCTTTGGGGCACTCTAGAGGCCACATTTCTTGCTCAATTGACTTGAAAATTGGTCAGAATGTTTGTCTTGATAAAATATTGAATGAGTTTGAAATTGGGTCACCTGGGGTCATAATCTAGGTCACTAGGTCAAATTAAAGAAATACCTTGTGGGCACTCTAGAGGCCACATTTATTGGTCAATTGATTTGAAAGTTGGTCACAATGTTTGTCTTGATAAAATCTAAGATGAGTTCAAAATTGGGTCACCTGGGGTCATAATCTAAGACACTAGGTCAAATTAAAGAAATATCTTGTGGACACTCTAGAGGCCACATTTCTTGCTCAATCGACTTCAAAATTGGTCAGAATGTTTGTCTTGATGAAATATCCGATGAGTTTGAAATTGGGTCACCTGGGGTCATAAACTAGGTCACCAGGTCAAATTAAAGAAATACCTTGTGGGCACTCTAGAGGCCACATTTGTTGCTCAATGTACTTGAAAACTGTTCAGAATGATTGTCTTGACAAATTTTTGATGAGTTCAAAATTGGGTCACCTTTGGTGATAAAGTAGGTCACTAGGTCAACTTAAGAAAATTACTTGTGGACACGCTAGAGACCACATTTTTAGTTCAATTAACTTGACAAATGGTCAGAAATTGAATTATTCATGTGGAGTGAAATTTCGCCTATTGACTCAGGTGAGCGATCCAGGGCCATCATGGCCCTCTTGTTATGATAATATCTTTAACAAGTTCAAATTTGTTTACTTTGGGTCAAAAGGTAGGTGACTTGGCCAAATCTTGGAAAAACCTTGTTTTGAACTTTAGAGGCCACATTTTCTGCCTGATACTCATGAAACTTAATCAGAATGTTTGTAGTGGTGATATCTCGCACATGTTTTAAATTGGATCACTTTGGGTCAAAAAGTATATCATTTGGCCAAATCTTAGAAAAACCTTGTGATGCACTCTACAGGCAACATTATTAGTCTGATACTCTTTTCACAATCTTGAAGATCTAGCTTCAGTGAAACAATGTTTTTAGCCAGTAAAATGTATGTAAGCCATGCTCTGAAAATGGGGCTTAAAGCATCTGCAGAAAGTATCGACCCATGTCAGACTGCGCAGTCCATACAGACTGACATGGGTCGAAACTTTTTGCTATTTGTGAATTTACTGCATTGCCAAGGACAATTCTACCCCTATATCTAGTCAATTATCAGACTAAATGGTTTTTTACGGATCTATACTTATGTGTTGTCTTGCATGGTATAATCATTACGGAGATGCATTAAGCCCCCTAATGCAAGAGCAGGGCTCAAATTATTCTTCTCACAACTCTTGTTTAGTTTATTTCGTAGTTTTTAAACGTTTCAGTACAAACAATACTAAATAAAAATATCAAAAATGGTGTCAGGTGGACGATAGGGTTCCTAATGTCCTCTTGTTGCACAACACGTTCACCTTTGTCGACGAGCATTATGATGTCGTTATGGGATACCTTTGATAAACTACTTCCTGCTTTGTCTTGATAACATAAGGTTGCATAGTTTTCTATAGAATTTAAAAAAAAAGTGGATGGGTGGGTTGGTGGGTGGATGGATGGATGGATGTGCAAAGAGACAGACGAACAGGGCCAAAATATATATACTATTTTCAGTAAGTGGATTAAAAAAAATTGAGGTTTCTATGCAGATATGAACATGTGACGCAGCTTAAGCGCTTAACTAACTCTCTAGCTTGCAACAAGACTTTAAACTTGTCTAGATCTGTCTTGAAAGCTTTTTCAGACCACTGATGTGGCTAAAGTGATGGGACCCCCCCCCCTTTTTTTTTTTGAGGGGGCGGGGGAGGGGGGTTAAACATTGCAGCATTAGGTGAAAAAGTTATTATTCATCATTTTTCAATTTCCCCCACCATAATTTCACAATCAGTTTTCGTCTTGGTCGTTAAAACCAGGGGTTGTTTGGTAAAGGTATGAAATATGGATTATCTACATCTGTTGCTTCATTAGGAATTTTTGGGTATTAAATGGACAAAAAAAAAATCACGGCCGAGACCCAAGCCAGTCTGATTTAGATGCTTAAACCTTTACCAAACAATCCCTGATTTTAACGACGCTTGGAAAGAAGCCTTTTGAAAACATTGCGGAAAAAGGAGAAAATGCTGGTAACCAGCATTTTCTCCTTTTCCCACAATGTTTTCTACTCTATGAAGGACAAATGAAATATTCAAGCCGTCTCTAATTTGTCGTCTGCAAATGCTTTCAATTTGGAAAAGTCTTAGATTTTGTCGTTTGGTAAAGAGTTAACCCTCTAGCATACAATCCAGTGTTTTACCGATTCTGAGAAAAATAGTTTGAAAACATGGTGGAAAAATGACAAAATGCTACTAATTAGCATTTTCTCCTTTTTCCGCAATATTTTCTACCCTTTTTAAGACCAAACCCATTCTTGAATCACTTTTATTTTGGTCGTACGCAAATGCTTTCATTTTAGGCAATTCTAAATTTCGTCGTAGGGTAAAGGGTTAAACTCCGAAATTGAACTAACTCATAAAGCGCATTTCACAAACAATGGTTGCTTAAATTTAGTGTAGATCATGATCAGACTGCTTAAAGTGTGCAGTCAGCGCGTTGATCCACAATGTCTGCTTTGCTTTGACACCATGGACAAAAACAACCTTTAACTTGAATATACTTTGGTCTTACATAGCCGAGCCCCGGTAACGCTGTCGGTACCGTACAGGACTTGAGAACAGGAGGCCGTTGGTTCGAATCCTCAGTTCGGCCGATTTTCTTCAGAGGATGCATGATAGTCATTGCGGCAGAGTTTATTCCTCTTTCACCGTTGGTCATTGTTTCGGCGATGGTTATGTGAAAAAGCAGCCAGTGGCTTGGAAAGAATATTGTGCGAAGTACTGGTAACAGATACTTCAGGAAAGCATTGATAGGTACTCTGGCCGCCGCGATATAACGGAAATACGGGGTCTCGTAATGTTGAAAACGGCGTCAGCAGTGACATCAGAACTAAATGATGGATTATCAACCTTTAGGCTTCTCTCGCAGGATCGTTAAAATTCGAGATTGATTCGTAAAAGGTTATACAATAGTTCGGAATGACCTAATACCATAAAATTTTGTCCTGCAACACGCAAAAAGGGGCATTCGGACATTTGCGTAAAGTGCCGTCCCGGATCAGCCTGCGCAGTCCGCGCAGACCAATCCGAGACGACACTTTCCGTTTTTACGTAATTTTCTGTTTTGCGAAAGTCTACTGTATGACAAAATGTAATGTAGTCGTAAAGTGCCGTCTCGGATTAGACTGCGCAGGCTGATCGGATCATCCGAGACGGCACTTCACGCAAATGTCCGAATACCCCTTTTCGCGTGTTGCAGGCCATTTAATGGAGTCATGTCGGCCTATTGGTAATCGACAACGAAATACCGTTAGAGTTTGGCATTCATTCGTTTTTCATCGCGCACAAACATAAACCCGCTACACGTCTGGTTGAGCACCGTAACCATTGCAAGTTAAAACCTGGTTTAACTTTTTAACAGATGACAAAGTACTAGACTTTTCCAAATTTAAGCGTTGGCAGGCGGCAAGTTATAAAATGTGGCACAAATGAATAGGCTTTTTTGGTAAAGAGGTTCAAATCGTACACGGTGGGAACCAGCGTGTCACCTTGACCTGCAATGTTTTTAAAAGCTTTCATCCTCAGCTTTGTTGAAAATCGACATTGATTGGCATATGGCTAAGAAGGGGTCACTTGATGCTCAGTGCTTGAGCTGTAATCGCGGTGTAGTTTATGCATTCGTTTACGGAGGCCGGAACTCGAAGGTTTGAATCTCGGTGGCGAGAGGATTCGTATCGATATTTCCGGTTGGTGAACCGTAAACGAGTCTAGGTAACGGTTACCGAATGCCTACATACCATAAACCTTGGCATTGACCCTTAGGCTGGTAAGCACGACTCACTGACCTTTAACGGACCACGTAGATCAAGATCAGACTGCACAGAACGTGCAGTATGATCTTGGATCTACACTGTCCGATAAGAATATAATTATTCACCTACCCCCGCAAAATAAAAGTGATTATGAAACTTACTATATACTTGAAAGTTTCATGTTAGTTATTTAGCAGGATAAGGGTTTAAAGTTCTAATGTCACAGCTGTGTTGCCATATTTATAATTGTAAAATATTGAGTTTGTTGATTGAAAAATTCATGGCTCATTACCTGGTTTTCTCGTTATTTTTCTATTTTACAAGCATACCATAACCCCATATTCTCAATTGGTCATGAAAGGGAAATATATAGCTTTTTTCCGCCATAAAATGATTTACCTGTTTTCATTGTTTGGTTCTGTTCTTTTCGGAGAACAAATCGAGGTATTATCATAGCGTGCGAAAACTTTTACATTTTATCATATCTCTGTTATTATCACGATATTAAGTTTAAACTTGGGCTTTTTCGATCAAAATGGGCAACCCTTACCTGAAGGGCTGGTACTAATAACTCTAAACACAATTTTGATTGAGTTATGTCCCTTTCTCGACTCAGATTTTTAAAGCACTTAAAACATGCTCTTGGCAGCCGCTGTCATGGCTCTTCTCTATGCTTTTGATCAGTTTAAACCACAGCAAAGATTGCGAAACACCAAAATCGATTACATCGTTGGCAATCTGCGCAATATTCACGGGTAGGAAACTTCTTATTCAGAGCCAATGGCTCTGACGAGAAAATGTGTTGGTCTTCCGTTTCTGAAGATGTCGGCTGAAAAACAACCAAAAAACAGGTAAGCTTGTCATTATTTGTGATCATGTGTTCTTATGTCTTTGAAATTCAAAAAAAGGAGAATGTCATGCAATGCTCTGGTCTTTCAACGTGTTTTCTACACTACGGAAAGTTGTAACAAGTGTACGATGTTGTCTGAATCATTTGTGGCGTGGGTTGACCTTAGCTAAAATAATACGTCTAGGACCTAAATTCAGTCTGTTATTGCCACATAATTGGCAATTAAAAGAGAGTCTTGCTGTCCCAAAAGCGTGAATTAATGTCTTGAAATGTTACATTCACTGCTGGTAAAGAATTGAAAAGAAATAGCGCAAAGAATGATGAAAATAAAGAAGGGCTCCGATTATGTGGACCGGCTCTGAATTGTGAGTCGGCACCGATTGATGAGGGCTTCCTTTCGAAAATTTAGTTTTCTGTAAAAATGTACTTGGGAAGAAGACTGTTTTTCCGTTAATACCTTTTAGTCCAAAATGTAGTACTATTGTTGGATGGAACATGACCGAATTTATGAAAATACAAAGGACTGGTGTTGTCACGATTGAAAAATCCTGTCAAAAATTAGTCTATCTAAATTTTGAAAATACTTTTGTGTAGCTTTTGATTAACAGAATGGTCCATACATGTATATAGCATTTGTCATGCTTTCGTCGTAAGTGCAGCCCACAAGTAAGCAAAAATAATGAAAAATATTTGGCATCTTCGGAAGGCTATTTGGTCTTGAAACATTCAAAACCTAAATGGAAAATGTACCGACCGTAGCAGAGATGATGAATAGAAAAAAAAAAAAATTTACAAAGCGTGAGAAATACAACTGACCTATTCGCAATACACGCCTCAGGGTATATGTGTGAACACTCTTTACTGTTTTTAATACTTAACACTACACAACAGTATGTCAGGTGGGTGGGGTATATACAAGTATTTAACAACAAAAAAGAATCTATTTCACAAGCACGTCAAGACCAAAAAATGTTCATAGATCCCTGATTCTGATAGTACTTACTCAGATCTTTCAATGTTCAATGGGGAACATTCCTGTAAATTAAATTATGTCCCTTGCCAGATAAAAAAGTGACGGTAACCAAATAACAGATTGGTCCTTTCACTTGTATACCTCTGTTTTTATCCTTGGTTCCCTTGGGGATGTTGCGATAAATATAACAATGATTTATGATGTATGTGTAAGGTCTGCATGTAATTAAAAAAAACTCTGTTCTTAATCATCAGGAACTATGTATATATCAATTTGTAAAACAATTTAACTAGATTTACTTGATATAATATCTCAAGAACATAGCTATTCAGTGCAAGAAAATCAAGGATAAAATCCAAGTAATCCCCTTATCAGGACCAATGTAGTACTGGAGAGGAACAAAGGGAAATAACTGAAGAATGGCCCTCATTAACCAGATGCATATTAGGTCAGAGAATGTCACATTTCAGTTATCTTTAAGCCGATGATAAACAAACATCCATCCAAGCGAACGATCACGTTTTGTGCAGTCTAATATTGATATACACTGGCTGCAGAACCAACTAAAGTTGTGAAGTCCATAATGAATAGCTTCGAATTATTTATTTTTCTTTTTCCGTCCTAGATTTTTGTATGAATGTCCTAAACATTGTCGTTGGATGGATGTTTGTTTATCATCGGCTTAGAAAATAACTAATATATGACATATTCTGATCTAATATGCGTTTGGTTAATGGAGCATTGAAATATCTGAGTGAGTACAATCAAAAGCAGGGATCTATGAACATTTTTTGGTCTTGACGTGCTTGTGAAATAGATTCTTTTTTGTTGTTAAATACTTGTATATACCCTACCCACCTGACATACTGTTGTGTCGTGTTAGGTGTTGAAAGAGTTAAGAGTGTTCACACATATACCCTAGGCGTGTAATGCGAATAGCTCAATTGTATTTCTCACGCTTTGTAAAAGTTTTCTTTTTCTATTCAATATCTCTGCTACAGTCGGTAAATTTTCCATTTAGTTTTTTAATGACTGTTTCAAGACCAGATAGTCTTTCGAAAATGCCAAATATTTTTCTTTTTCTTTTTTTGCTTACATGTGGGCTGCACTTACGACGAAAGCATGACAAATGCTATATACATGTATAGACCATTCTGTTAATCAAAAGCTACACAAAAGTATTTTCAAAATTTAGATAGACTAATTTTCGACACGATTTTTCAATCGTGACAATACCAGTCCTTTGTATTTTCATAAATTCGGTCATGTTCCATCCAACAATAGTACTACATTTTGGACTAAAAGGTATTAACGGAAAAACAAAGTCTTCTTCCCAAGTACATTTTTACAGAATACTAAATTTTCGAAAGGAAGCCCTCATCAATCGGTGCCGACTCACAATTCAGAGCCGGTCCACATAATCAGAGCCCTTCTTTATTTTCATCATTCTTTGCGCTATTTCTTTTCAATTCTTTACCAGCAGTGAATGTAACATTTCAAGACATTAATTCACGCTTTTGGGACAGCAAGACTCTCTTTTAATTGCCAATTATGTGGCAATAACAGACTGAATTTAGGTCCTAGACGTATTATTTTAGCTAAGGTCAACCCACGCCACAAATGATTCAGACAACATCGTACACTTGTTACAACTTTCCGTAGTGTAGAAAACACGTTGAAAGACCAGAGCATTGCATGACATTCTCCTTTTTTTGAATTTCAAAGACATAAGAACACATGATCACAAATAATGACAAGCTTACCTGTTTTTTGGTTGTTTTTCAGCCGACATCTTCAGAAACGGAAGACCAACACAACATTTTCTCGTCAGAGCCATTGGCTCTGAATATGAAGTTTCCTACCCGTGATATTTAGCGTAACGATTAAAACTATTTTAACACCAAGTCAAAAAAGCGGTGCATCCCTGTCCTTTTTGCTGGCAATGGTGTTTTTGGAGTGCTTCAGAGAAAACGGGTGAGAATTCAGAAACTGCAGACACCAGTCCTTGTGACGTAAACATGAGCTGTAATGGGGTACCAAATGACCTCATGGTATGTTTATTTTGCGCTCAAGTATTGCGTTTAAGTGGATTTAAAACGAGAACTTTCCATTAATGTAAAATCTAAGTATTGAAAGTACTGACGAACTAGCGAATTTGAAATAAGTGGCTATGGTTAAGATTAAACCTGGTTGGTTTATACAAGATTTAAGGAAAATTGTTAAAATCGGTTATTGAGTCTGTTCCAGTTCCACCGGCTCATTCCGGTTATTAAGTACAATCCGGTCTAATCCGGATCCGGTTCAATCCATTGACTTTACCCAAAGCTCTTGACTACTTACTTGGCAAAATAAGTAGTCTTACTTTTCAATTGACAACAAGTTATTTCGTTTAAATGATATCCCCCCGCCGAAAAAGACCCTTTTGATAGAAACGGAATTAAATGAAAAAATAATCATATCTGTGTGACTATCATAAGAAACACGTGTGAAATTTCATCAATTTTCAACAAGGATTTTAGAAGATATCTGTCCGGACGGACGAACTGCAGTCTGATCTTGAATCTACACTGTTCGATAAAGGGATATTTTTTCTCTAAAATTTAACCTTGAAATGGCAATATTCAGCTTTTTACCATTAGATTGAAAGTTTCATTTAACTCTTTTTAGCAGGTTAAGGGTTAAACTTAAAATGGATTATATACATATAGTTAATCAATAGCGCAAGATGTAATAGTAAACTGTTTAACTCTTTACAAAAAGAAAAAATTTCACTCGTCCAAATTCAAATCTGTTCAAGACCATAAAGTTACATGTGGCTCAGTTGATGAAACCTGATTCTAAAAGGGCAGAAAGCAAGGTGGGAAAAGGAGAAAATACTGGTTACCAGCATTTTCTCCTTTTTCCGCGATGTTGTCAAAGGGCATCTTCCCCAGCTTCGTTAAAACTCGGGACTGCGTGGTAAAGTTCTTACAAGATGTAGAGTAACATATCAGTTTCACGGTACACAATGATCTAAATAATTATTGACTGAAGAATGACAAGGGTTCTCTGTTCAGTGAGAGTTAATGTAGTCCGGGTTTGCTACAAGTTACCTAGGTGTATCTATTTTTAGATTCATTGATAATGTTACTGTGCTGTAGGAATAAGTGTATGAGCCTGATTTGCATATGTCACTTAATTTACATATAGGCAAACATCTTGTACCTTATCAATGACATACTGTTAAGTCTATTACTTTGTAAGTATACATGTTCAAATCAGGATGGTAGAGATTTTGTGGTTTTTGTCAAAGTTGTCAAATATAACAGAAGATATCTAACAGAAAGAAGATCTTCATCTATTCAGTCCGCAAAGGACCCCTTTCCGCTTCTGAAAACATTGTGGAAAAAGGAGAAATTACCGATAACCAGCATTTTCTCCTTTTTCTGCAATGGTTCTTATCGAAGCTGTTGTTTGCTGACGCTTTCGATTCGGGAGAACCTATAATTTGTCGTTTGGTAAAGAACTTATTACCAGATCTATAACAAAATTTTAAACTCTTCGTTTATTGAAACTAGTTACTAGTAGCTGACGACAAATTAAACTTGGTTCAAACGACGGCCTTTGTCTTTAAAAGGGTTGGTAACATTGTGGGAAAGGGAAAAAATACTGGTCACCAGCATGTCCTCCTTTTCCCAGACTGTTACCACAAGTCTTCCACACCAGGGTTGTGAAAATCTGGGATTGTATCCATGGTGAGAAAGCGTTATTGATTATGATGCACGCAAAACAAGTGTATCGGGATAACTTCAGCTTGGGAATAGTTGAAGCATAACAAATGTACCTATCATAAGCCCAGAATAACTGTTAAAACCCTTTACCACATACTCCCGTGATTTAACGACTCTGAAATAGAAGGCTTTTGAAAACATTGCGCGAAAAGGAGAAAATGCTGGTTACCAGCATTTTCTCCTTTCCGCACAATGTTTTCAACCCTATTTGCGATAATTCCCATAATTTGTGCCGCTTTTAAATTGTTGCTTGCAACTGCTTTCAATTTGGACCAGGCTAAATGTTTAGTCGTTTGGTAAAGAGTTTACGCCGGGAAATATGGTATGATCCACAACTTGGCAGTCAGCACGATATATTAAAATAATCTCAATAGAAATTATTGGTTTCTGACCATATTTCCGCCTGCGGACCACTCATGAAAACATTGCCGTAAAAGAAAAAAAAGCTCGTCGCCAACAATTTTTTGCCACATGTTTTCACATGTGTTCATGCATTTAACCTCAGAAACAAGCACAAAGTTTTCACCAAACATCTGTTATAAACTCTTCCTCACAATTTTTATTTACGTCAAGTTACCTTGGGATAATAATGGGCATCTAGTTCTGAGTAATATTGTTGTCCACATTCGATCGGAAATGTCTGCCTGTTGCAGATTTCGTGTAAGCAGATACAGTGTATTTGTACTTGTCGTAATAACCGTTCTCGTGTACGTGCTAACGTTTAAATGTAACAGTTATACAGTTGGAGGGATTGCCAATGGTGCATTCGATTTTGTTAGACGTCACTACTATTTGTCCCATTTTACCTTTCCGCGGAAGGATATTTCGGGTAAGTGGTGTACGAAGTGTGTGTTTGTTAAGTCTGTGAGATGAAGGCAACTTCTTTTTTGACAAAGTTCACCCTCCGTAATATGAGCATTTAGAGCTCTGTAAGATATTGTATATTAGGGATAGAGTGCAGAGTGTGTAAAAAAAAAACTGTGCTCTGAACGCCGGTTTCAGTGGTATTTTCGAGCAGTCATATGGGATCCCTGCAACCAGAACACCTACCTACCAGTATCGTAAATCTTTATCAGACCACAAAATTTTAGACTTGTACTCATTAAAACCATTTGCAGTCGACAAATAAAACTTAGCTGAAATAATTGGGGTGCCCTTTAAAGATCAGATACATTGTGGGAATAGTATCCGTTTTAAGACATCTGTAAATTCTACAAACTTCATTTAATCTTCATCTAGCACCTTTTTTTAATCAAGTAAAGAACGTCTGCTCTTAATTTGAGACTGGCACCGTCCAGTTTTGAAATACATGTATTGTTTTTCAACATATATTATTTCAATTGTTTTATATTTAGCTCACCTGAACAAGGATTGTCGGTAGGTGTTTAAGTTGTATTAACTCGTTACCAAACAGTCCCGACTGTGAGAAAGGATGCTTTTGAAACATTTTGGGATTAAGAGAAATTTGTGGTAACCTGTATTTTCTCCTTTTCACACAAAAGCCTTCGTCCTCAGGGTCGTTAAGACTCGGGATTTCGTGATAAAGATACACCTGCATTCATTTATTTTCAGGTAGCATTATTTGCCAGCCAAGAGTTATTCCCCCTGACCCACTTCTGTCAAAGATTACGACTGATTTGTCCAACTGGAGTTTTCAAAAGAAGATAAGCTGTCCGAGTATCAACATAAATGAAGCCATTGGAAAACCGAGAAAGAAAATAGTACTACAATGTAATGGGACATTTCCAAAACTACACACACTATGGACGAATTTCAGTCAGGACGTTGATCGTCTAAAGTTTGGAGATAAATGTCTAAAGGCCTATATTGAACATTGCTGCACAGACGGTGCTCCGGTCCCAAACGTTGTCCATTACGTGTGGTTTGATGAGACTCAGGTGGAACTGTTTTCTCTCGTGAGTTTCATTAGCGTTGTTCGATTCATGAATCCCTGCCTCATTGTGTTCCACGGAGAATATGTTCCATACGGAAAGTACTGGGACTACTTCATCAGCATCTTTCCATACGTAGTACATGTACAGAGACAACGCCCGAGAAGTATTTTTGGGCAACATTTGACTAGCGACAGACATGGTGCTGATGTCATGAGGTTGGAGGCACTTTTGTGTGAGTAGATCTATATGATCCATGCTCTGGCAAAAGGGAACTTAATGCATCTCCGTGATCCATTGTACCAAGCAAGTCATCACATGAATACGGATCCATAAAAGCCACTTAGTCTAATGAATGACTGAATCTGGAGGAAGAGTGGTCCTTGGACATACAGAAAATTGGCCAATGGCGAAACGTTTCGACCCAGGTCAGCCTGCGCGGACTGCGCAGGCTGACCTGGGTCGATACTTTTCGCAGATGCATTAAGCCCCCTTTTCCTAAAGCATGGCTCAATTATACTTTCACCCCCGTATTTCAGATAGGTACGGGGGTGTAATGGTGTATGTTAAAGATTCCATTTCTTATGTAAGAAGGAATGATTTAGAAATTACTGGGATTGAATGTATCTGGATTCAGATTAAACTGTGTAATAAAAGAAACATCTTATTCGGCGTCTTTTATAGGCCGCCAAATTCAGATTCTGCATATTATTCATTAATTGAAGATTCTATTGGACTTGCTATGGATTCCAATATTTCGAATATAATAATTTCTGGCGACTTCAATATTAATCAACTGAATTCTACTTCAAATAGAAAAAATAACTCGCTTTGTAGTTAATTCAATTTGTTTCAGCTTATTGAAGAGCCAACACATTATACGGAAAATTCCTCTTCTCTAATTGATCTTTTATTTGTTACTAACAAAGAATCCGTGTTGACCTCTGGAAACCAAACCAAAACGCACTTCTGTCAGGCGAGTCATCTGGAAATATGACCAGGGTGATTACAATAAGCTGAAAAGTTATTTTAATGGTATTAATTGGACCGAGCTGAATTCTAACGATATTGACAACTACGTTGAAAATATAACCAGTGTTATTAAAGAAGGGATAAATAGTCACGATTCCCCATAAAATGGTTACTATTAACTTACATGAACTACCTTGGATTACTAATCTCATTAAACGTAAACTTAGACAGCGTAAAAGACTATATAAAAAAGCAAAAAAATCTAACAGTTCGAATCACTAGTCAAGATTTAAAAGGGTTAGAAACGAGGTTATTGATTTAACAAGCAATTTCGTTGAAATGATATCCCCCGCCGAAAAAGACCTTTTTTGATACAAACATATTAGAGGTATTGTGTATTGCATGAACATGTGGTCTTTTTGTTAATGGTCCATGATAAATTACACATTAAGCCCCCCTTTTTCCATGGCACAGCATTTCATTAAATGAAAAATATATAAGCAGTCCATAATGAGATCATACATTAAGTCGCCTTTTACCATAACATGGCATTTCATTAAATAAAAACAAATGATGAAAATATACATCAAGCCCCCTTTTTTCATGACATGTCATTATATATATATATATATAAAAGAAAATTGTATCAACGGACTATCCTAAGAAAGACATGCATGAAGTTTCATAAATGTTCGTCAAGGACTTTAGAAGATATCTGTCCAGGTGGACGAATGGGCGAACTAACTGTTATTGGTCCATAATGAAATTATACATTTAGCCCCCTTTTTTCATGACATGGCATTTCATGAAATAAAATCAAATAACTATTGTCTGTGGCTTAATAAAGCTGAAGTTTAATTGCATTTTGTTCTGTAGTGAAAGAGATATTGGTCCATAATGAAAATATTTGTCAAGCCCCCTTTTTCCATGACATGACATTTAATGAACAAGAGCGGCAAATTGTCGCAAGATACGCCCGTCCCACCGCCAGTTGTCGAGGGGGGATAATAATCGTAAAGGGCAGGTACAGGAAAATAGTAGTGCAGGAGAAATCATGTAAGTGATTGAAATAGGCATGAATGTCTCCTCTAATGTTAAGGAAACATGCATATGTTTCAGGTCATTCCAACATGAAGAGACAAAGTTATATTGTACAGAAGCATGAAAAGCTGGAAAAAAAAAAATAATAATGAATAGGGAATAATTCAAAAAGGGCATTAGGTAAGGTTACGGCTCCAGTGCATTGCACTTTTCGTAACTGCAACAAACATGTTTACCAAGTCTCAAGTCAATTTGACTTGAGGTGACAAAGTTCCGTTCCGGACAAGCAAGAAATACTGTAAAAATGAAGATAAAAGTGGAATTACTCGAAATCCGCGCTAGGTAGAGTTATTGTTTTTGCACACTGTACTCCGTAATATTGCAACAAACATGCATACCAAGTTTGAAGTCGTTCTGACTTGAGATGACAAAGTTATATTCCGGACAAGCACTAAATGCTGTAAAAATGATGATCAGAGGGAAATAACTCAAAGACAGCACAAGGTAGAGTTACAATTCTTGCACGCTGCACTTCCAAATATTACAACAAATAAGCATACCATATTTCAAATTATTCCTACTTAAGATGACAAAGTTTAAAGAAATGCTATAAAAATGAAGATCTAAGGGGGAATAGCTCAAAATTTGTGCTAGGAAGAGTTATGGTCCTTGTTCACGGCACTCTGTAATTTTACAACAATCATGCATACCAAATTTGAAGATGTTCAGACTGAAAATGACAAAGTTGTATTCCGGACAAGCAGAAAATGCTGTAAAAATGACGATCAAAGGGAAATAACTCAAAGACAGCACGAGGTACAGTTATGGTTCTTTCGCACTGCACTCCGTATCATTGCAACAAACACAAATGCCAAGTTTCAAGTCAATCGGACTGGAGATGACAAAGTTATGCTCCGGACAAGCAGATAATGCTGTAAAAATGAAGATCAAAGGGAAATAATTCAAAGATAGCACCAGGTAGAGTTATGTTTCTTTCGCAATGCACTCTGTATTATTGCAACAAACACAAATGCCAAGTTTCAAGTCAATCGGACTGGAGATGACAAAGTTATGCTCCGGACAAGCAGAAAATGCTGTAAAAATGACAAAGGGAAATAACTCAAAGACAGCACGAGGTCGAGTTATGGTTCTTTCCCATGCACTCCGTATTATTGCAACAAACACAAATGCCAAGTTTCAAGTCAATCAGACTGGAGATGACAAAGTTATGCTCCGGACAAGCAGAAAATTCTGTAAAAATGAAGATCAAAGGGAAATAACTCAAAGACAGCACGAGGTAGAGTTATGTTTCTTTCGCACTGCACTCCGTATTATTGCAACAAACACAAATGCCAAGTTTCAAGTCAACCGGACTGGAGATGACAAAGTTATGCTCTGGACAAGCAGAAAATGCTGTAAAAATGAAGACCAAAAATTCACTCAACCGCGTAACTTAAAATCGCTCCCAGTCGGCCATTTTGCATCGAATCAAAAAAACAAAAAAAACTGTCTCGGCGGAATGGGTTATTGTACACACACATAAAGTTTCACGTAATTCCGTCCAATGGTATTGGAGATATTCACCCGGACGGACACACGGACGGACGGACGGATGGATGGACGGACGGACAACGCTAAAACTATATCCCCCCGCCTTTGGCGGGGATAATAAGAAAAAGTAAACAGAAATATATTGATTGTCTATCTGATAAGCTACGCTCTGGATCTTTATCGTCACGTGATTGGTGGAAAACACTGAAAGGTTTTATTTCGCCTTCCTCTTCAAGCTCTATACCACCACTGTATGATACTAATAATAATACTATAGTTGTTGATGAAACTGAGAAAGCAAATTTGTTAAATTCATTCTTTGCTTCGCAATCATCACTAGATGATACTGCACATTTGTTACCGAATGAATGTATGAGAATTGGTGGATATTCTTTAAGTTCAATTAGAATCCACCCGTCCGAGGTCAAAGACATTCTAAAAACTCTTAAAGCTGGGAAAGCTTCTGGTCCAGATGGTATTAACAACATTGTCTTGCGTCAGGCTGCAAATGAGTTGGCAACTCCCTTATGTCACTTTTTCAATTTTTCTTTGGAATCATGCAGTTTACCTTCTTCGTGGAAAACATCTAACGTTTGTCCAATTTTTAAGAGTGGCGATCCCTCGATACCATCCAACTATAGACCGGTGTCGCTTCTTAACACTATGGAAAAGGTTTTCGAAAAATTAATCTATAAGTATGTCTTTAACTACTTAATAGAAATACGTTTCTTCACGCCATGCCAGTCAAGTTTCTTACCAGGTGACTCTACCGTTAATCAGCTAATTTTTCTTTATAACAAAATATGTAAAGCTTTGGATGAAGGTTTAGAAATAAGATTCATATTTTTTGATATAAGTAAAGCCTTTGACAAGGTATGGTATAAAGGCCTTATTTTTAAATTAAAACGAGCAGGAATAGAAGGAAAAAATTTGGCATGGTTCTCTGACTGTCTCTCTAATAGATGCCAAAGAGTTGTATTGCCTGGCTGTCAGTCAAATACTAAGCACTTAAATGCTGGTGTCCCTCATGGCTTGATACTTGGTCTGCTTCTATTTCTTGTATACATCAATGATATTGTCGAAAACATTGAATCAAGCATCAATCTCTTTGCTGACGACACTAGCTTGTCATTGGTTGTTAGAAATCCTGCTGACGCGGGTAAGACGATGTCAATAAAATCAATTCTTGGGCGGAATCGTGGCTTGTTAAATTCAATCCAACAAATCGGAATCTCTTGTCATCTCACGCAAAAGTACAAAAGCTACTCACCCGGATCTAAACATGTCTAATATTCTTATTCCAAATGTACAAACACATAAACATTTAGGAATACACCTTTCTAGTGATGGCTTATGGGATTATCATATTAATAGTATAGCACAAAAGGCTTGGAAAAGAATAATGTTATGCGCCAACTAAAAAATCGTCTTGATAGAAAGTCTCTCCAAGTGATATACTTCTCATTTGTTCGACCAATTCTAAAATATGGCGATGTGGTATGGAACAATATGCCCCAATATTTGAAAGATGATTTGGATAAAATACAAAATGAAGCTGCTAGGATAGTTACAGGTTGTAGTAAACTAGTCTCTTTGATCTACGAAAGGAGTGCGGTTGGGAATCACTTAGTGAGCGTAGGCGTAAGCATAAACTTATACTTTTCTTTAAAATGGTGAAAGGCTTTGCACCAACATATTTAAGTTCTCTTGTTCCTCAGCTAAATAGTAACATCAGTAATTATAATCTTAGTAATTCTAATAACCTTTATAGCATTGCATGCAGGACAAACTTGTACAAAAATTCATTTCTTCCATCTGTCGTTGATGAATGGAATTCAATTCCACAAGATATTAGAAATTTAGAGTTTGTTTCTAGTTATAAGAATTATTTGAACATTGATAAACCAATCCCAAATAAGTTATTCTTTGTCGGTAAAAGACGTTTCCAAATTATTCATGCCAGGTTAAGAAATGAATGTAGTTCTCTCAAGCACCATTTATTTATGCGAAATACAGTTGAGTCGCCTCTCTGTGTCTGTGGTGCATTAGAAACAAATCAACATTACTTTTTTGAATGTCCATTGTATCGAAATGAAAGAAGCTTTTTACTTCGTTCTCTTTCACATTTTTCATGTGTGGTAGATCTAAATACACTCCTCTTTGGAAGTGATGCTCTAACTTTTTGGGATAACAAGGAATTATTTCTTCAAGTTCATTTTTACATAAAAGAAAGTAAAACATTTGATTAATAGTGCATGAAACCTGCATTCTCTCTCTCTCTCTCTCTCTCTCTCTCTCTCTGTCTGTTAGACTGTAGACTGTTTAGGTATTTGTGTGTGTGTGCGTTTTATTGTATTTATGGACTTATTGTATGAGCCATTTGTACTTCGGAGAGGGACTTTATAAGCTTTCGTTAGCTTTCGTCCCAATCCTTTTGTAATTAATTATTACAAATAAATATGTTTGAACTAAACTAATTATACTTTCTTTGCAGGCACATCAAATTTTGCTTTAGTATGTTTTGAATTCAAGAGTTTCAAGAGAACTTTTACTTTTAAAGTATTGACATTGTTGATAAAAACCAGACTATCCAGAATGTCTTTATCATCATAAATGCGATAATTAACAATCCACGTGTTTTTTTTTTAGGCATTTTCAATTGTTACAAAATCTCGTACACAGTAGTAGAAGCATTCTTTGTTATTGTGACTTCCGTACATTAGTTGTTGGCAGTGCATGTTTTCTAGAAAAGGCAACTTCGTGATAATTCTCGTAATGTTGTGCCTCGCTGCTTGACGGGAACAGGGTTATGTACTCAAGTGAACTTGAGCCAATTCAAGTTTGCGTTAATTTTAATGCTTATCCTACTAAATAAACAAAATAAAAATTCAAGCTGACAGTAAGAGCCCAAATTCTGCCATTTCAAAGGTATTGGGGAGGGGGGGGGGAGAGATATCTCCTTCTGGGACGGTGTGGATCAAATACCGTACTGCACGTTCTGTGCAGACTGATCTTGATCTACACTATCCGCAAAATGTGCTTGTGCCGCGCTTAGCAGCCAAGGGTTAACTCATAGGGTGACTCTCAGAACTAAATTTGCTTTTCCGGACAGTCTATAACAAGATTAAAATGCCAATTCTGATCTTCGATCTTCACCGTCCCTTTTGTTTTCAGATTCTGGCTTTTACTGCTTTTATATTACTTTATTTGAGCCTTTTATTTCCCGAGTTAAATTGGTCATTCAATGCGGCCGCAGTTCTTAGGGTAAAAACTGTGTCTGAAGAGCAACATTCTAGTAGATTTACATCTTTATCTCATGTATTATTAATATTCTTGTGATATTTCAGATTACGGCGGCGTTTATTTTGACTGGGATCAAGTATTACTACGACCTATCGACGAACTACGGAGTTATGACGTCACCATGGGACTGGAAACCCCGAATGCTCTCGCAAACGGAATGATTCTATCGGCACCAAACGCAACCTTCCTACAATACTACTATCAAGGTTATAAGCAATATACGGGCGAGTGGAATTATAACTCGATTCAATATCCTTACAAACTATCAATTGAGTTTCCGGATCTTATACACGTTGCTGGGTATAAATTTTTTCAGCCTTTTTACTCGTTGTCACACTTGTACTATAAAGAGAACTATAATTGGACAGATAGTTATGCGATGCATTTTTACTACATCAGACTTTATACCAAAAATTATTCGACATTTGACAGTATTGGACATGTAAACACCACACTTGGTGCCGTATGGAGGCACGTACTGTTTGGTAATAAGGAACTCTGTGCCGATTAACGTTTTACCAACTGACAAAATTTAAGACTTGTCCAAATTAAAAGCACTTCCGGACGACAGTTAAACGTCTCAAATGATGGGATATGTGTTTGAAAGAGTAAGAAAGAACTATGGAGAAAGGAGAAAATGCTGATACAGGGACAGTTTGGTAAAGAGCCGACAACGACTTTCTATGCTTCTATAAGAGACAATTTTTTAAATCATTGCAGGAAAGGAGCAACTTTTGAAAAATAAACGCTTTCCTTTAGTTAAAATATTTCTCTTTTTTTATTACAAACTCGAAGATATATCCAGCATCTTTTTATAGCAGCAGCTACACTACTAGCTGCTGGATTACTAACACAAGGTGTCTCTGCTGTTTACCATCAAAAACGGTTCTCTTGGCTGTCTATCCTCACAAAAAAAAATGTCTTTTTAAGTTCTTTACAAAAAGATATGAGTATGAGCCATGCTCTGTGAAAAAGGGGCTTAATGCATCTGCGAAAATTTTCGGCCCAGATCATTGGTCAATTTTCTGTATTTCCAAGGACCTGTTTACCTCTTGTTTCAGTCGGTTGTTAAAAAAAGTGGCTATGATAGATTCACAATTATGTGATGGCTTGCATAGCATAATGCATCACGGAAAAGCATTAAGCCCCCTTTTGCCAGAATATGACTCATATATATCTCCCATATCAAAGATATTTATAAAACAAAGGGACATGTCATAGACAACAACGTTGGAAAGATAATAAAAGTCATAAATTAGAGGACATGTACCCCTCCCACAGGAAACAATAAAAATAATTACAACGAAAAAAAAAATAGGGCATCATTATACTTGTCCCATATCAAATATGAAAATTAAAATCAGATAATAATACAAAAAAAAAAACATGAATCTTTCCCACACCAAATATGAAACAGGAATCTCTTCATCACCGAAGATACAAGGATGAAATTTTAACCATAAAGATAAAACTAAGGTCCGTATTCTGAAGAATATTTTTAGTTTTAAGGTGCAGAATTTTCTTAATTTGACAAATTCAGTCCGTCCAAATCAAACTAAACTTTGAACTTAGAAGGGTAGAAAACATTGTGGGAAAAGGAAAAAAATGTTGGTTACCTGCATTTTTTCATTTTCCCACAACGTTTTCAAATGCTCTCTTTTTCAGGTTCCTTCAACACTCGGGATTGATTGGTTAAATGGTTAACTCTTTCCTTACTGTTTACCACACAAGAAGATTTTATGGATAGTGTAGATCAAGATCAGACTGCAAAGAATGTGCAGTCTGATCTTTGGTCTACACTGTCCACTCTTTAATTCTAGATTGTAACTGAACTGTCTCTACATCTTGCAGCGGAACTGTATTTCTAGCCATTAAAAAAGTAAAGGTTTTTTTATTTGGTAGAGAAAGAGTTAAGCATTCAATGCATATTAAGTTATCACCCGCTATAAAAAAAAACAGTATAATATTATGGCTTGCAACACGCGAAAAGGGGCATTCACGGCGGACATTTGCGTACAGTGTCGTCTCGGATCAGCCTGCGCAGTCCGCGCAGGCTAATCCGAGACGGCGCTTTACGACTACATTAGATTTTGTCCTACAGTAGACTTGCACAAAACAAAAAATTACTTAAAAACGGAAAGTGTCGTTTCGGATTAGCCTACGTGGACTGCGAAGGCTGATCCGAGACGACACTTTACGCAAATGTTCGAATGCCCCTTTTCGCGTGTTGCAGGCCATATGTACCCGTACAACCATGTCAACATATACAAAGTGATGCTCTACAAGTCTGATTTTCTACGAGTCCACCAGCTGATAGATGTAATTTTTATGGCCAGTGTCTGTATTGACTAGCCATACTTAGGAAAATTCAGCCTAATTCTCGATAATTTTTTCATACTTGAAAGTACCTCAACTTCTGATTGGCTAAACCAAGTGGTTTATCCAATCAGAAGTTGTGTTACTTTCTTTATCTAGAATTAGACTTATAATGTAATTGAAAATTAGTGAATACTGGTCCAGGTTATCTCTTCAATGGAGTCCGCTAAAATATAATCACACGGTTTTCTGCGATATTTCGATAGGCTTTTGATAGGGTATGGCACAAAAAACTTTTTCAAATTGCAACAAAATTGAATCAACAATTATTTGAAAAATTGGATTAAATGCTACCTTTAAAAGAGACAAGAAGCAGTAATTGGTGTCACTGCGAGATCACAGTTAATGAATATCAGCCATGCTCTGTGAAAATGGGGCTTAATGCTTCTGCAAACAGTATCGACACAGGTCAGCCTGCGCAGTCCGCGCAGGCTGACCCGGGGTCGAAACTTTTTGCTATGAGTCAATTTTTCTGTATGCCAAAGGACAAGTCTACCTCATAATTCAGTCGGTTGTTAGAATCAGTGGATTTTATGGATCGCTATTTACTTGTATGTGATGTCTTGCTTGGTAGCCTACAATGTATCAGGGAGATGCATTAAGCCCCTTTTTGCCAGAGTATAGCTCATAAAAAGACGGACGTTTCACAAGGCTCAGTTCTCGTCCCTCTTTTCCTTCTATGTTAACGATATGTCTGAATATTTGATTACCACGATCATTTGCCTGTGATACATCATCAGCTTGCTCAGCTGCAATAATTCAAGATATCGAGGGCATACTTAACCATGACTTATTAACAATTTCCTACTTGACATTAAATAAAAAAAGAAAAAAAAAATCTGAAGCAATTATTATTCCTTTTTTCTGGTGAACCTGTTCCCAGTCTTAAGAGCTAAAATGACTCGAAGTCGTGGACGGACCAAGGTTTCCAGGGTACAGATTCTGAAGTATTGATATCAGAAAGGGAACATTTAGATACGCTGTTCAGTTTACTCGAAGACGATGCACTAAACGGCAATTCGCTATCGACCGAGTTTCTTTCAACCGATACAACTCGTGGAGTTGAAGAAGACACCTGAGCTTGCAGGTTTGTCTCATTTAGATTCATGCTTTTATTGACATTCGTTCTATTCATTTCGCTAACGACAACTTCATCGGTAGTTTCCTTGTTTTGATTCGTACGAGTGTCCGTCTTAAGTTCCGAAGGAATTCTATGTTGAGATGCTGATGCACTAGGAAAACTCGCACAGCGTAGTTGAAACACGGGAGACGTGACAGGTGCGTCAGTCTCTTTTGTAACAGTTTTGTCGGTATTTTCTTTTGATTGACTTGCAATAGTGTCTTTCTTCAGTACAGAAGAAGTTGTTCTATTTTTGGATGAAGATGTATCAGTAAAACTTGCACAGCGTAGTTGAGATATGGGACACGGGAGGTCATTCCTCTCGCTTACAACAATTTTGTCGGTATTTTCTTCAGTATAACTTGAAGGAGTCTGTTTCTTTGGTATCGAGGGAGTTTTTTTATTTTTAGATGAAGATGTACCGGTAAAACTTGCAAAACGTGGCTGAGGCGTATCAATGTCATTTCTCTTGCTTGCAACTAAACTGTCGATATTTTCTTTTGATTGACTTGCAGGAGTGTCTTTCTTTGGTACCGGAGAATTTGTTTTATCTCTAGATGAAGATGTACCGGTAAAACTTGCACAGTGAAGTTGAGATTCGCGAGACAGGAGAATGCCATCTCTATTTGTGGTTTTGTCTAACAAATTGGTGTATGTTCTTGATGACAAGGCACTGTTTACGCTTATTGGTCTAACTGTCCTAATGTCTCCAACTTGTCTCCGTCTTTTTACAGAGCATCGTAGATAGTAAGTTAGGAGAAATATAATGAGCGCGAGAGCGACAAACGATACGTAAGCAGCGCTAATAGTCCACACAATATTTTCTGGAAAGGAGAGAAACTGACTACCATACTGTAGTAATGCTGGATCCAGGTTGGCTATTACTACAATCGTGACTGGTACACTGTCAAACAATAAGTCTTTATCTTCAGCTGTAACATTATACCGAAATACAGAGCCAAAAGGAATGGTTGCGACATCTCTCATCATGTATATTGTGCCATTTTCATCTATAATGAAATCATTATATTCATCATTTATCTTATAAAATACTTGGTTGTTTTTTGGCGTCGTGTCTATGTCGATTGCTTTAACAATACCAATATCAGAATATACTGGGACATTGTCGACAACGACAAACATATAGCTCGTTTTTGAAAATACTGGACTGTTATCATTTATATCCTCAATGATAATTGTCAATGGAGCAAAAGATGTTAACCCGCCCACGTCTACGGCCGTTATGTTACATTCAATCACATATTCCGACACGTTTAGATGATCTATATCAACTTGCAGTACTTGGGAAACTGCTCCTGTGTTTTCGTTAACTTGGAAAGCGTCCGTATCATTTTCACATGTCATGGAATAAGTTACTGCACCAGATTTATCAGAGTCTTTTGCTTTGATCTTAAGGTCATTCTTTGGTGATGGGTTACCTTCCTTGATATGCATTACAAAACTTCCGAAAAGAAATTCTGGAGGTTCATTCTCATCTACCAGGGCCACTTTTAGAAAACTGCTAGCCTCGTCCTTACCGTCAGAAACTGATACAATGAGTTTTATAGCTCTAAACTTCACAGCTTCAAAGTCAACGGGAGATACAGCTGTTATGATACCTGTGCTTTCGTTGATGGCGAAGTATTGGCGCATCTTGGAAGGCCTAACCGAAAGCGAATAGGAAATAACGTCGTCGTCATCTGGATCCCGAGCGCTGACTTTGAAGAGTATTATTCCTGCTGGTGAGTTTTCATGCAGTGTTATTGTGATGTCAGTCATATCTTGTATGTATGGCGGACGATTGAAATTTGTTATATTGGCTATCAGTATACTTGGCCCAACCACATTAAAGTCATCTTCAATAGTAACATTCAGAAAAACAATTTTCGCGATTGATCTGTTTAGAGACTGTTGAAGGAAGACCGTGCCATCTTTCGTTATGTTGAAGGGACACGGGTGAACATTGTCGCAAACCAACTTATGCCGGATAACGTTATTTTCTTCATCCGAAGCGCTCACCTGATACAGCGGCTCTGCAAGTTTTGCAGTTTTTGCGTCGATATGAAAGCTTCCGGGTACGTTGATAAATCTTGGAGCCTTATTTGCTTCAACATACACATGTAGATCTTGAGTGTCTGACGTTTTGCCTTCGGAGCACTTCACCGCCAACACATACAAATCAGTTTTGTCGTAGTTCAGGTCAGCGTTTGATTTCAGGTAAACTCCATAAGCAAAAGTTTTGTTTGCAATAGCTTTAATGGTGAAAAATGATGATGTTTTCGGTGGTTCTACTTTTTGCAAGATGCAGATGACATTTACCCTGTACGTGACGTTGATCTCGTGTAAAAGCACTTCTTCATGATGAATGTCTTCGCGGACAAATGCGGACCACGGCAAATTTTGTATATGAGGCGTTCTACTTTTAATATTTATTCTTAGCTTACCTTTCCCACTTGTATCACAATGGTCCATTACAATAAAGTCAAGTATAAACTTACCAAACGGTGGTCGGTTTTTAAGGTAGAGTGTATTTGAAGTAGAATTGTAATAGAAGTAGTCTGTTATAGTGTCCATTTCAACAAGGTAATTATAGGGCCGGTACCCTGTATTATAACCTACAAAGGATAGAGAGTAAATACTCGTTCCGTAAGCGAGATCATCACTTATTTCTATTTCTGCGTCCAAATTTTTAAACTTTGGCTGTGTGCCTTTCTTCACCGTGGCTGCAAGCCCGTATGACCTCGGACCTGATACTTTACCGTTTGACCAATCCACTTCATCACCAACTTTATATCCATTTTTAAGTGATGCCAATAAAGCACCAAACCCTCTCCTCTCTGTTGCATAACCCGGCATCGATTTACCTGAATTGTACCAACCGATGTAGTCACCGTCTTTTACTGGAATTTCATTTTCTTTAGCAACTAATGTAGTATAGTAATTGACTTCCTCCCCAGGATGGTAGGTTGCTAGATTTTCACCCAAAAATCTGTAGGAGCCCGTACCCAGATCTCGCCAAGCCTGAAATCGTATAGTCCCGGATTTCATGACATAGACAGTCCATTTTGATATAACACCACAACATGGCACTATATAACTTGGATCTCTTATCATAAAAGACGTCTTACTAGCCGTGTCCACCTTGTTTGGCAATTTCCTAGACTTTTCTTGTCCGATAACCTTGTCTTTAGTGCAGACTGTGCCTACAATAATAATGTAAAAATAATAATGATAAAAATAATAGCAAGAACATCAGATCACTTTTGAAAACATCGTGTTTTCACATAGATTCAAATATTAATCCTCAGTTTATAACGCCTAGATCGCTATTTTACAATGATCATGTTTGCATTTTTTTTCAGTGAGTTCCGATTTTACTAATGTTTCATGTCTCACTATCCTTGAATCGTTTTACATTTATCAATCGGAGATCCGAAAACAAGAACAACAAGCACAATGAATGTTCTAGCGCACCAGATCATCTATGAACAGTTCAAAGTTAAAATATTTATTGGCAAATATACGGTAAAGGTGGCTGCCTTCGCAATTTACATGATAATACATAAATATGGCAGAAACATGTTATCAATAGCATAAATCAAAGAAAAGAACAATACTCGAGATTAAACAAAACAAGTAAACAAACAGATAATTGCAACAAACTACTGAAATATGTACTCGTACTTTGGTGATACTAAGCAGTTGTCTTATAAAAACAATTTCTATCTGGAAAACCTTATTGTTTAGCGCATGTATTGTATATTGAAGGTGTCGATGTGATATGATTTTCAACCAATAATTTCTGGGTCTTTCCTTAGATATACATCTACGTGTTAGTGGGGACCGCCCAAGTTCAACATATAGGCCTACAGCCGCATTTGGTGTTTGTTTTATAGTCCAGTATGGGCATGTATAAAATTCATTTGTAGCCAATCTATTTCACTGCATAATCTTCAAGCTTCTGCCCCGTACAACATGATTGATATTACCATAATTTAGAACAATTTTAGTCTGTATAGCTAACTGATTTTTTTTTTATCAAATAATAACAGAACACTGTGATAGGCGGCCTGCTTTTTCTAAAATTGTGCAATGAATGTTTACATCCAAATAACAGAAAGATGATACAAGTACAACTTGTTGTTTATCTATCGTTCAAAAGTAAGTTTAGTTTGATTTTCTTTTTACAAATATTTATGGGACACGCTCCGTGAAAGGGGAGTTCAATGCATGTGCAAAAACAGGTAAAGAGATAAGATATCTAAATTGTTCACTCATAAGTTTTCACGGTCTAAGTTAACACTTATGTCGTCTATGAATAAAAAAAGGGGGGATTATTGATACTGGATCATCTTGCTTCAAACCAGTTGTAACTTTTAGGGATTCAGAATACTTGCTTTCATTTGTTAAGCGTAGGCAAGATTTGAAGTTACCACATATAGATCTAAGCATGTGCACCATTTTACGACTTACTCCTGATTATTTTTTTTTCCATAAAATGTGTCTGTTCACTGAATCGAATGCTTTCAGGCACCGCATAATTTCCGGGTTTTTTTTGTTTTTTTTTAACAATCGACTGTACTCCATTCAAAATTTTGCCCCTTTTTCTGTATGGGGACGATTATTCCATTAGCCCGTAGAGAAATATATTACAAATATTTTGTTGAAAATTACTTTTAATTATGCAGCTAAGAATGAAAAGCCGTCTGTCAGAAAATCGGCTACATTTTCAGCTAAAACAGCGCTTTCATTTCTATCGAGACATTTTTATGCTTGATTCTATCATTCAGAACGTAAAATTATGAAACAAAGAAATAACAATCAAAAGATAACAAAACAACCGTGTTGAGTTTCAACAGGTTTAACCCTTGTCCTGCTTACTAAGTTAAATGATACCTTCAAGATGACAGCAAAACCCCAAATGTTGATATTTTAAAGTTATTTTGGGGGGAAAATATCTTCTTATCGGACAATTTAGATCTAAGATCGGACTGCGCGTTCTGTGCAGTCTGATATTGACCTAAACTGTCCGCAAAAAAGGTGTTTTAGTCGCTCTTAGCAGCCTACGGGTTTATATGTTGTTTTTCTTTTTTGAGGACTTCTTTAAGAGACTTTTGAAGTGATCTTTCATAATGACTTTCTTGAGATAATCAATGCACTGAAAGTACTGACAGACCAGCGAATGTGGACTAAGCCTTCCTTAGTAAAGATAAAACGTGGATGGTTCATTCAAGATTAACGGGAAGTGGTCCAATTCGGTAATTAAATCCGATCCTATCGGTCCGGTCCAATCCGGTAGTTAAGTTCGATCCAGTAACTTAACCCACCGCTCATAGTCATTCACTTGTCACAATAGAAAATACCATGAAAAAAAAAATGTTTGGTGATTTTTTTTTTTTAAGATTAGCAAATGAAAATCATAACATTTTGATGGTTTGGCTTTTGAATACTTTCTAGAGTTCACTTTTATGTGAATTTCCAATGCTTTTCCACTTTCTTATAGGTTGAAAGAACTCGTAGCTAGACAAGACCTGTAAGACCTACAAAATAAACGAAGATGAAAAGGGATGCATTGGGATAAATAAAGACGAGCCTGATTTGCATAGGTTACTGTCTCAATTTATAATACAATATAACACATTTTATTTGCTTCAATGTAAACAAAGTTCATAACGCAAAATAACAATAACTTGATAAAAATTATTCAACATGATGTTTCATGATAAATGGTCGACTTGAAAAAAGACTTGAGAGTAATATAGTTATTTAGAGTGAAGAAGCTGGTAACTTTTTTCTTTTTTTTAATTAAAGATTTTAGTCATTTTTGACCGTATTTCGGTATAATTTCATTGCTGTGAGAACAGTTTAAAGCATTTGATTCATTTCTGTGTGGTGTTTAACACCGTTTTCAACATTACTCCAGTTACATCACAGTGGCCAGTGCACTCATTTATGCTTTCTGTAATTTCTGTTACCATTACGTTGCACGATAATCTTTCCAAGATACTGGCTGCTTTCCACATAGATTTTGTCAAAACAATGTTCATCTTAAACCTTTTAAAACTTAGTGACGAAATATAAACTTACATGAATAGGTTACTACTAACAAGGAAACGCACCAGCAAGTAACCTTTTATATATCATTACTGTAAAAATATAAACATTTTCTTTTCTTCTGCAGTTTGTACTAAATTAACATATTAACATCAACACAAAAAACTACACACAAACTTCATCTGTATACCCAACACTGTAACTGAGATTTGAAATACTTATGAAAAAAAAAAAGAACTTAAGAAAAAACATCGTGATAAACACTTTATATAAAGGTTGGCATAAAAACTTTATGTAACACTTTATGTAACGGTTGGCATAAAAATGTAACAACGATCCTCTATGCTTCTTTACAGTAAAGCTTTTGGAAACATTGCAATGTGTTATGTACCTATAAAGGAAAACATTGTGGCTTTATATGCTTCTTTAGAGGAAAGCTTTTGAAAACATTGTTGTAAAAGGTGACAAAAATCCAAATGTTAATATCTTTTATTTTTCTTTGGATCAAAGCTTTTGAAAACAATGCAACTGTTCATGCTTCTTTGGGGGAAAGCTGATGAAAACATTCTAGCAAAAGGTGACATAACATACAAAGATTAATATAGGATATACATGATCACTAATATTCTCCTGCAATTTGCCATCTTATATAAACGTGAAAATAGAAAACGGAAGACGGCACTGTACCTTAACTAAGTTAAATATAAACATATTATACAATTTATCAACGTATCTTTTTAATAAGCCATCTTTTTACGATTTACATCTAGGCAAATATCTTTATCAATGACAACTTTTTCAGTATATGAGTTTGTAAGTAGACGTCGTTCAAATTAGAGTGGTAGAGATATTAAAGTTCATGTCAAAATGTCCTTAGTTACCAGAATTAGATCTACAATTTCTTGAAAATGAATACATTTTTCATGTGACCTTTCATGGTGATTTCCTAAAAAAAAAGTTTCGTATATTTAGATACAATTTAGATACGTTTTCATTTGTTAGAATTTTATCAGTAACGTTAGATACAAGTACGTATTTGTTCGTCGGTATTTATTTTCCATTTTCTTTATATGTGTTTGTTTATCTTTGGATTATTTAAAATATTCAATCATGGGGGAAATAAGCAGACAAACAAACTAATAAATGGATAGATAAATAAATAAATATATAAATAGACTTTTCAGAATAGCTACTTAGTTTTGTTCAGTGTACTTTCACATAGATTTTCTGGAAATAGTTCCAATCTGTCTTACCTCTTAAAAGGGCCATCTGGAGACACAGTGTTAGCAGAATAAACAACCGATCGTAATTCATGGTGAACAATAACTCCAGAAATAAGAGCACATATAGTCCCTGCCAGTTAGCTATTTAGTCCCTGATAAAAAATACGCATCGACCAGAATTCCTAGCAACACTCAGTTTTATCCAATCTTGCAGTGGAAGATAATAATATGGTGAAAGTATGCCATGAAGCACCGGTGTCCCTGCTTAAAAAAAACGCTTTTGAGATTTGCTCGAGATATTGTAAATTGACCAGCGAAAGATCAGTGGGTGAGTTTCTTTTGTTTTCTTTTTTTCTATTTTTGTCATGTATTTGCGGTCTTTTATGTTGGTTTTTACCCATCGAGATTCTTTAATAATTCCACTTCGTATTATTTCAAAATGTAGCCCAATTTTTTTCACAGTATTTATTCCTCTGTTACCATGAATTATTTACTTTTCCACTTATTTATTTTTTATAATCTAATTTTCTTATTTCTGGTACATGATAGGTCTAAAAAGAGTGCTCCTATGAGAACTCAGAAACTGTAAGTTATTCTGTGACCGCAATGCTGTAAGTGAAATCTAACACATAACGTGTTCGTCATCGGCTATATATGTAAAGTGAATATTTTAAACGCATTCAAAATCTTAAATGTACCAAAGGCCTTTCAGAAACTAAAGAGTAGTATTTAACAATATTAACAACAGGTTTCTCTCTCTCTTTCTTTTAGTGTATCTGCCCTATATATCTGAATTAAGACAAAAAAATACTATCATTTTAAGTTTGATAGCAATGCAGAATAAAGTTTACATTTCCTCTTTTTTCTCATCTCACAATCAAGGCAGTCGGTAAGATTTTACATTGAGGGAATTGGCGGCCTAATCCTAATAATTACAGTTTTATTGCTTGTGTTTGTCCGACTGAAGGCTCGCGAAATTGGATTTTAACTCATTTTTGTCTCACGCCCAGCGGTTGTTAATGAAATCATCAAAGGCATTTGAACAGTGTGAACTGTTATGTAAATTACCAAATCTGCACAATTAACTTCTCTGTTGCATTGTAAACTCATGTCTGCTGTTTGAAAGCATCGAAATTACGTAAACAAATCGACAGTGAATCACATATTTTATTACTTAATTTCTTATTCATTAAAAGAAAAGAAGTCACGATGTCTTGATAAACAAGGTTTCTCTCGACACTTGTCCTTTTTCTTTTTTTTAATCTGTCTCATAAAAATAGACGTTGTCTGTGATTACAAAACGACCATCCAGAACTTTAAACCTCAAAATTGCACCTTTTTGTGTATGTGTTTTTTATTATTGGAATTTAGCAGTCCAGGGCCAATATTCAACAACCATTCTTAAGAACATTCTCAGTCTTATTCTCCTTTTTTTTTTTCAAAATTTGAAAGCAGCACACCTTCTGATTGGCTAAACCATTTGGTTTAGCCAATCAGAAGTGGTGTTACTTTCAAGTTTGGAAAATCTTTGAGAATAAGACAAAGAACGTTCTCAAGAATAGTTGGTGAATACGGACCAAGCAGTTTCTTCACGCTTGAAAAGACAGATATGTTTATTAATATTTTTTATTTTTCAGTTTTCCACCAGAAATTTCCATCTAAATATGACCCTTTAAGAGTTGGAACATTTGAAGAAAGACAGCCCTGTTTTTTTTTAATTTTTGAAAAGTTATATAAAAAGAATTTGTATATTGGTAAAAATGATTATCCGCCGACTTTCCGCTCGTCTGCTGTTATGACGGGGGAGTCCTGCATGACTCAGTTGTAAAGTGAAGGAGTCGTAACCTGGCAGGTCCGGGTTCGAGTCTCACGGGAAAAACTGGGTTTTTCGTGAGAGTATCCTTGGGCAAAGTACTTCAGAGTCCTAGCCTGGTACTGAAACCAAGAATATACATGAATGTGTGAGCTATCGCCGTGGCATGCCTGAAATAATGCTGCAAGAGGCGTACAACATCGTTCAATCAATGTTTTCATGTGAATGTTTGTTCCTCCTCTTTACCGCCGGTTTTTTTTTTTTATCCACTCGCCGAAGGCCAGCGACCTTCTGCAATGACCCTGTGTCCGCTGTGCGTCCGTCCATGCATTATTATTTTTTTTTTTTTTATTTTTTTCAAAACATCTTTTCTAAAAAACACCCATCCAATTTTGACCAAACGTTACGGATATGATTCTGTCATGGTCCTCTTCAGAATTTTTTCAAAGAATTTGATTCCTGAAAAAACTCTGGTTGTCATGGCAACAAAACTGAAAATCTTCATGTCCGAAACCATAAGGCCTAGGGCTGCAAATTCGACATGTAGCTTCATCTGATAGACCTCCACCAAGATTGCTCAAATTATAGCGCGTGGGTCCCTATTTGCCCCACCCCGGGGGTCACAGGTTTTACATAGGGGTATATAGTGAAAACTCTAAAAATTTCCATGTTCGTAACCATTAGAACTAGGGCTACCAAATTTGCATATATATTTATAGAGTGGACCTCTACCGAGATTGTTCAAATTATAGCCCTAGGGTCAAAATTTGCCCTGCCCCTCAAGTCAGATAGTCTTACAGAGTGAAAACTTTAAACACACCCTTGTTCCTGACCGTGAACTACAGCTGTAATATTTTGTGAGTTTTATTATCTAGTAGGCCTCTTCCAAAAATGTTCAAATTATAGCCCTGGTGTCAAAATTTGCCTCACTCCATCGGTCATAAATTTAACATAAGCTTATCTAGTGAAAATTTTAAAAATCTTCTTGCACCTAACCATAAATCCTAGGGCTACCAAATTTTGCACATAGCTTCATCTGGTGGATCACATCAGATTTATTCAAAATTTATCCGTGAATCGAAGCCGACATTATCCCTGCCTTAGGGATCTCATGTTTCACAGGGGTATTATATTGAGGAAACTTTGAAAATCTTCTTGTTTATAAGTTTACTACTCAAACCTGTATTATTTGGTATTATCACATAGAACCTCCTCCGGCAAGGGTAATAAACCCATGACATATTTTTGATAATACACCAGTGTATTATCGTTTTTTGGGTCCCAGTTCTGGTACTTGTTTTAGTCATAAGCGTGTGAAGCCATAGGAGCCAACCACCGGAATTTGTACTACGCCATTTCGGGAAAAAATGACGTCATTGTTTTAAAGATGTATAAAGTTTTTGATTTTCATGTTTGATAGAAGCGAAAAATGTGGCGAAAGTTATTTAAAATCAACAAAATTGCGGAAAAAGTTCGACTTATCCCGTCAAGAAACTGTTTCATTTTACTTTCGGCGTAAATGTCAAAGAGCTATTTACTTATGTATGTGCACATTGCAAACCGAAATAGACTACAACTGTAAACATGGACTCGTGGATGATATATAGGCTAAAGGTAAACATGGACTCGTGGATGATATATAGGCTAAAGGTGATGATACAGGATACTTTTTTGTCTGTCATTCGTTTTATGTGATAAACAGAATCTAACATTCGTGTTTATGTATCATATTTTTTATCACACTCGTTGACTAAAATGTATTTTCCCAAGGCTCGCGTTATACAATTTTAGTCAACTCGTTTGATAAAAAGAATAATACATAAACACTCATGTCAAGATCCTCGATGTCATTCATCTTGTGGGCCATTGCCAGGATTCAAGTAATCATAACACCGTTGTCCAAAATGGCCTGGCCCTGGGGGTTCACAACTTTCACATGAGCTTTTATAGAGAAAACTTTAAAAATCTTGTTCGAAACAATTTGGCCTAGAATTGTAATGTTACGTTTGTGAGGTATGTATTTATTAGACAGTTGAGGGATACAGGGCCATCGTGGTCCTTTTGATTATTATATATTTTTTCGACCATCATTGGCACTTTTTATATTTCACATTTTTTTTAACCTCATAACTTGTCTTTCAAGAACGCTTCCGTAAAGACCATCTTGGTTGTCACGGCAACATGGTGGACGCTGAGTGGAATGCTGCCAATGATGGTTGTTTTTATTGCCTTGTAAAAAGTTTACCGTAGTTATTACTGACACATTAAATCGTATTATATGACGGTATCCATCTCCTAGATTGGACGTAAAAAGACTTTGTTGTTGATGGAAGATACTTACATGTTCTATACAAATAGCTGTGGGTGCGTCGTATCCTATCCTTTGTCGGCTTTCATGGTACTAGGCACAATTGCTGAACTTGGCTATATTCTTAAGTGGAACATAATCAATTAACACCTTCTACTTTCTGCTTTTTTATTAACGTACCTGGATCACGAAAACGTAATTTACCAATTATTGTGCAAGTCTTCTCTAGGTCCACATAAAAAAAAGAACTGTTTAAAAAAAAAAAGATCTGAATGAAATGAAAGTAATATCTTTACCAATTCCTTACAGGCAAAAAAAAAAAGATGTTCTGTGGGAAGAGGAGCAATTAGTCATTAAAAGGTTCATGTTTTGGACATACTCAAGCCAAAGTAACCTTAAAATGCAACAATTACGTCCTCTAATTTTTTTCTGATACTATCTTTTAGGCACTTTTGCGGTCAGTGATTGTTTGTACGTGGCTGTATTCGATATTTTCAGCCGTTTGACAATCCCCTGTTTAGTGTTTACTTTTGTTTCAGACTCGTTCTTGGGTCCACTCTGCCCCGTATTGTGTGATATTCTGACAATTATGGCCCCAGAATTGCGATACTTGGGTCATCTTTTTCCATTCATTTATTATACTCCTTGAAGTTTAACAAAAATTTGCACTTTATCGTATGAGCCATGCTCCATGGAAAGGGGGCTTAATGCATCTGCAAAAGGTATCGATTCAGGTCAGCCTGCGCGAACTGACCTGAATCGAATCTTTTGGCATTTCGTAACTTTTCTGTGCATCACAGGACCAGTGTGCCTCATGATTCAGTCGTTTAGTATGCAAAATGGATTTTATGGATATCAATATTAATAAGGTGACTTGCTTAGTACCATGCATTGCGGGGATGCATTAAACCTCTTTTTACCAAAGCATGGCCTGCGTCTATATTCAACATTATTTAGCGGTTTGATAGCATCCGTTTCCAATCAGGACCAGCTGATCCACCATTCAAACAGTTTTTCCTCATAAGATATTGAGCCAAATCAAGTTTTGCCGTCCGATCTGCGGACTCTCAAAGGTTTGCGAGAGATACCAGTGTCATTGAATGATCTGTGGCATACGACCAAAATGGCCGCCGTTACTATTTACATGTAGCAAAATATTAAAAAAAAAAAAAACTCCCAAGGGCTGCTTTTCAATAAACTGTGTAGATTTACACAGATCATTTGGGGTTTAATAGACACGCATACAATCCCAGCTTTACCCAAAGGTGTGGGCTGGCGTAAAGTTGCAAAAATATTTGCTCAAATCGTAACGTTTTGCAGTTTAGTGAAACTTGTCTACATTCTTGATGCTTGCTTACTTTCAAACTGCCTACACAAATTTCGTGCATAAGCAGTTTGGTGACAGGCAGTCTAGAACAGGAGGTAAGATGATAATAAGATTCTGTGGCTAACTACTACTATAATTACTTGACCCTAATACTGCTAAATAACTTTAATGAAACTCTGAAGTCGATAGTGAAAACCCGAAGCTATTTCAAAATTATTTCATTTTGAGAAAAGCATCTCCTTGTCGGACAGAGTAGATCAAAGATCAGACTGCACGTTCTGTGCAGTCTGATCTCGATCTGCACTGTCCGCAAAAGGTCATGGTGTCGCGCTTAGCTGCCTAAGGGTTGACAGGTCTTTATACAAATGCTTACCTTTGCCAAACAATGAGTGCCACGAGAGTTCATGTACGTAAATTTGCACAAACAGGTATAGAACATCTGTGTTTTTGCTAGGTTAAACTGGGCCACGGCCATCAAATAATAACTATTTGATCAGGTGAGCGATGTAAGGCTATCATTTTTATTGTTATGTTTTTGTTTTCTTTTTTGTTTTTCTTTAGGTATGATCTTTGATGAACACTGTCCTGTCTTTTTTTTTTATATGAGATATTCTTACGACAATGGTCACAGAAATTGTGAAAGAAATAAACGAATTTTTAAGTACTTTACATTTCACTTTCCTTCAACTCATTTGAGATAAATACAGTCTTTTACGCGAATATAATTCAACCACGCTCTGACAAAATGGGGGTTTAACCGTTTACCAAACAATCCCTGGTTTTTACAACCCAGAGGAAGAAGCCTTCTGAAAACATTGTGGGAAAAGGAGAAAATGCTGGTAACCAGCATTTTCTCCTTTTCCCACAATGTTTTCTACTGTTCTAAAGTCAAGTTTCAATTTTTGAGTCACATTTATTTTGTCGTTTGCAAATGCTTTAAATTTGGGCAAGTCTAAAATTTTGTCGTGTGGTAAAGGGTTAATGCATCTCCATGATGCACGACATCAAGCACATAAAAATGGATCGATCAGTCTATTGTTAGTAACCAGCATTTTTTTTTTTTCTCAAAAGCTTCTTTGCTAAAACGAGATTGTTTGGTACAGGGTTAAGAAGTGGCTTTTTGAAGGGTTTTTATGAGGAATTATTTTAACGTTATTTCAGTTTTATGGTTTTGATCTTCAATTTGACCTACTTTCGATCCATTCATATGTCGTATCTCAAATGTTCTAAGTATTATTGTATACGGTACTATACAGCATGGGGATAATCCGTTTGAATGGTTTCTATAGCTGATTTCAACAGTATTTCAGTTGTACCGCAGCATCAGCTCACCTTGCAATGTGTTTTACCACTTCTTGTCTAAATGGCTGAAAACACTAGTACGCCACCTATAATTTCAACAGTATTTCATTCCTATCGCAGCAAAAGCTCACCTTGCAATGTGTTTTACTACTTCTTATCTAAATGGCTAAAAACAACAGTACGCCACCAGCGGGCAACCTCTTGGATTACAAATCAAATGATTCAACACAACAGAATAGAACACCGAGTCATGGTGGACCTCGTAGTATTGTACAGATAACAAAAATGGATATGAGGTAGACTGGTCCTTGGACATACAGAAAATTGACCCATAGCGAAAAGTTTCGGCCCAGGTCAGCCTGCGCGGACTGCGCAGGCTGACCTGGGTCGATACTTTTCGCAGATGCATTAAGCCCCCTTTTCACAGAGCACGGTTCAATTATGTGATGATTTACTCGGTATAATGCATCACGGGGATGCATTTAATCCGCTTTTGCTAGAGTATGGCTCATACATATTGGGACAATCCTTATCCTAACAAACAAACAAACAAACAGACAAACAAACAAACAAACAAAAAGTAAAAACCTATGTCAATGACAGAAACTAGACCTATTTCAGATATATCCATATCATTTACGTAGGAAACGAACGATTAACTTTTCCCCAGACGACACGAGACTCAGCCATAATGAAAGCATTTTCATGGCAACAATTTAAATACGTCTCAAAGATGGGTATGTCTATAAAGGTTAGAAAACATTGCTGGGAAAGGAGAAAATGTTGGTTATCAGCATTTTCTCCTTTTACATCATTTTCAAACCGCTGCTTCTTCGGGGTCTTTAAAGGGCGTGATTGTGTTTTAGAGGGTCAGTTCGAATATGGCTTGCAACAGACTAAAAGGGGCATTCGGACATTTGCGTAAAGTGTCGTTTCGGATCAGCCTGTGCACTCCGCGCAGACTGATCCGAGACGGCACTGTACGACTACATTAGATTTTGTGTTACAGTAGACTTGTGCAAAACAGAAAATTACATAAAAACGGAAAGTGTCGTTTCGAATAGGCTGATCCGAGACGACACTTTACGCAAATGTCCGAATGTCCATTTTCGCGTTGCAGGCCAGTTATATCAACTCTCTCGATGTCAATAACAACTGAGCCATGCTCTGTGAAAAGGGTGCTTAATGTATCTTGCGAAAAAGTATCGACCCATGTCAGCCTACAGTCTGACCTAAGTCGAAACTTTTTGCTATTCGTAAATTTTCTGCATGTCCAATGACCAGCCTACCTGCAGATTTTGTCAATTATTGTTTTGTTAAATGGATTATATGGATCCATAATTATGTTATGACTTGCTTGGTATAATGCATCACAGAGATGCATTAAACCCCCTTTTGCCAGAGCATGGCTCAATCATATTTGCTTCTGAAAACAGTGTAGACTTTGATCAGACTGATCTGATCTTCGAATTTCATCGTCCGATGTTTATGCGAGATAATCTAGAATGTTTTAACCGGCGTGATATAACCATTTTGTCTTATTCGCCGCAACGAAAGAAATAGGTTTTGAAGGAGAGAGTTAAGGATAAGTACAGTTCCTTCCATTATATATAGGTTTATTCATTACCACTATGGACTGCATGTGGCCCATATGATATAATATAGTAACCTTGTCGCTTTGTAAAAGGAACCTTTTTTTTTACAGTTAGTAGACAATGTACACATATGGCAACTGGAACACAATTTTGACAGAAATAATCACTCAAAATTTCGAACTGTAGATCAGACTGCAATGCGCAGTCTAGTGTCGATCTAACAACCTTATATTATTCCGACCGTGCAAATACTTAACTCTGACCAGACAACAAGCCTTCGATCCCCACAATATCTATAGGTTTTGCAAACGACAAGGGAGTCTGGTTCAAATGATGCGATTTATCTTTGGTAAGATAGAAGACTTTGAGGGAAAAGGAGAAAATACTGATTATCAGCATCTTCTTCTTTCCCCGAAATGTCTTCAGAAGTTTTATTCACTAGGGTCAATAAAACACGGGACTTTTTGGTATATGGTAAATCGGTAAATGGACACAAAAAACATTGTAGTTTTCATTCAATTTTATTCTTAATCTGTAAAAGAAGAAGATGCAAAAAAGAAATATTTTGGACGGCTTAATGTGAACACTTTGCAGCATCTATCTTAACAATTCATTATCACTGAATTACGGTGCGATCTGATTTTAGTCCTAAAAATGGACACAAAACCCAAAGAAGACAAAAAAAAAAAAAATGAAGAAAATAAATATACCTGTCTTAAATTGTTAACCCTTAGGCTGTTAAGCGCGACTAACTGACCTTTTACGGACAGTGTAGATCAAGATCAGACTGCACAAAACGTGCAATCTGATCTTGGATTTACACTATCCGATAAGAAGATACATTTCTCCAAAAAAATGATTTTGAAATGGCATCATTCGGGTATTTAACATCGGCTTGAAATTTTCATTTAGCCTATTAAGCAGTTTAAGGATTAATAAAGAAAATATGAAAGAGAACATTTACATGTAACAGGCAATTGCAGCTCTTCCTTCAGTACTTTCCAAATAAATATAAAATCTAACCATTCGAATAATTCTTTGTGTCAAGAACACGGTTTAATGATAGATCTATGTCAAAAAATAGCTTGGGTCCAGACAAAAATATTTCTAAATAACTCCGTATCCTGGTTTCTGTATCACAGTCTATGTAGATCGTTGACAATAATCTATTTCTCAATTATTTGATTTTGACGAAGCAACGTCTTAACATACCAAAAGAAAACATAATTAGACTGGACCTCAAGCTGGTCTAAAGCTAGCCTATATTGTAATGAATTAATGGAGGAAAACAATATTAAATAATGATTAAAAAATCAAAATACAAGTAATCGGATCTTATTCATATTGTAAATTGAAAGGGTAAGAATTAAGTTATTTTCAGAATTTAGATCCTGCCACATATATTTGGTATGGTATGGTAAGCCTTTTTGTTGTTGTTGTTTTTGAACATCTTATTTCTGAAGTTTACTGTATACATAGAATGAATGTGATTGAAGACTATATCATTCCCTAGGGGGCAAATCACAACTTATGTTGCTTTGGTGGGCAGTGAAGATCAAGATCAGACTTCACTTTCTAAGCTGTCGTTGATTGATCTACGTTGTCCGTCAAGGCAACTTTAGTTGAGCTCCACACTATAGGTCAACATCAAAACCATAGACCAACATAAGATCAGAGTCTGTATTCACCAACCATTCTTGAGAACGTTCTTGGTCTTATTCTTCATGATCCTCTAAATTTGAAAGTAACATAACTAAAATGGTTTAGCCAATCAGAAGTTACATTCTTGAGAACGTTCTTGGTCTTATTCTTCATGATCTTCTAAATTTGAAAGTAACATAACTAAAATGCTTTAGCCAATCATAAGTTACATTCTTGAGAACGTTCTTGGTCTTATTCTTCATGATCTTCTAAATTTGAAAGTAACATAACTAAAATGGTTTAGCCAATCAGAAGTTACATTCTTGAGAACGTTCTTGGTCTTATTCTTCATGATCTTCTAAATTTGAAAGTAACATAACTAAAATGGTTTAGCCAATCAGAAGTTACATTCTTGAGAACGTTCTTGGTCTTATTCTTCATGATCCTCTAAATTTGAAAGTAACATAACTAAAATGGTTTAGCCAATCAGAAGTTACATTCTTGAGAACGTTCTTGGTCTTATTCTTCATGATCCTCTAAATTTGAAAGTAACATAACTAAAATGGTTTAGCCAATCAGAAGTTACATTCTTGAGAACGTTCTTGGTCTTATTCTTCATGATCCTCTAATATGAAAGTAACATAACTAAAATGGTTTAGCCAATCAGAAGTTACATTCTTGAGAACGTTCTTGGTCTTATTCTTCATGATCCTCTAAATTTGAAAGTAACATAACTAAAATGGTTTAGCCAATCAGAAGTTACATTCTTGAGAACGTTCTTGGTCTTATTCTTCATGATCCTCTAAATTTGAAAGTAACATAACTAAAATGGTTTAGCCAATCAGAAGTTACATTCTTGAGAACGTTCTTGGTCTTATTCTTCATGATCCTCTAAATTTGAAAGTAACATAACTAAAATGGTTTAGCCAATCAGAAGTTACATTCTTGAGAACGTTCTTGGTCTTATTCTTCATGATCCTCTAAATTTGTAAGTAACATAACTAAAATGGTTTAGCCAATCAGAAGTTACATTCTTGAGAACGTTCTTGGTCTTATTCTTCATGATCCTCTAATATGAAAGTAACATAACTAAAATGGTTTAGCCAATCAGAAGTTACATTCTTGAGAACGTTCTTGGTCTTATTCTTCATGATCCTCTAAATTTGTAAGTAACATAACTAAAATGGTTTAGCCAATCAGAAGTTACATTCTTGAGAACGTTCTTGGTCTTATTCTTCATGATCTTCTAAATTTGAAAGTAACATAACTAAAACGGTTTAGCCAATCAGAAGTTGTCTTACTTTCAAATTCAAAAAAGCCTGGAGAATAAGGCTAAGAATGTTCTTAAGAATGGTAGGTGAATATGGACCCATGATATTTTTTCATCCCAGAGTATCTCTCTTGTTTATATCATAAGTATCCATTCAACTCAAGAAAAGACAATGATTAATTTCCATTCTGAAAATTAGCTTTAACCAACACAAGTTTTTTATCTTTGTACTGGAAATTATTGTTCGGCATCATCCTTTAATTCTCAAGTTTATGTCTGCAGAATGGACAGTGACCTTTCTGTAAGTACTGCAACTCAAAGTCGTCAGTATGGAACAACTGAAACAAAACAAAAAGAGAAATTAGTAACGTAAGATCCTGACTTCCATGGCTAACATTGAGACCCCGTCTTCCAAAAAGTGCTACCAGTTAAATCCTCAGTTCCCTACATAAACTAAGACCAAAACTTTCCTGGCCAACACTTACATTCTTACTTCCCTGCTTAACATTTACACCCAGACTTTCCTGGTCAACACTTAAATTCTGACCTCCCTACTTAACATTTACACCCAGACTTTCCTGACTTACATTCTAACCTCCCTACTTAACATTTATCCCCAAACTTTCCTCGCTAAAATTTACATCCTTACTTCTCTGGCTAACATCTGATTTTCCTGTCTAACAAGTAGACCTTGACTTCCTAGCTAAGAAATAGACCCTGACTTCCTTAATTTACATGTTGATCCTGTCTTCCCTGGCTAACATTTTAACCTTAGTTCTCCGGCTGAGAAATAGACTCTGATTTCCCTAGCCATCATTTAGAAACTGATGTCTATGGCTAAAATTTAGAGGCAGACTTCCGTGGGTAAGGATCATGGAGTAATGTCAAGTGAATTCTCCATCAATTAAGAAGATCAAGGAGCAATATGAAAATCATGGAGTAATGTCACAGTTGCTTTCTATCAAAATGTAGGTTGTTGTGGATCCTCATAAGGACTGACTAAGTACCCACAACAAAGGTTGTACTGAAACAGTAAAGTTTTCAGGGACCGTATTCACCAACCATTCTTAAGAACATTCTTAGTCCTAATATATGAGATTTTCTTTATATGAAAGTAACAGTTTCTGATTGGCTAAACCAAATGGTTTAGCCTGTCAGAGGTTATGATTCATTCAAATTTCTGAAGAATAAGACTCACAATGTTCTTAAGGATGGATGGTGAATACATACCAAGGATTCAAATACCTTTTCTAATTTTGAACAATGATATAGGTGTATATGTCTCTGTACACATACTAACCTTCTGACAGCTGGGGCACATGGTAATGGTAACATCTGGTAACAGTGACCTAAAATACTGGTAACGTAATGGTTTTCCCCACTTTCTGATGTAAACATCAGCTCTTGACAAGGTCTTCAATACATTTCTGTTTACAACCACTGGTTTAAATTCTGTTTCTCCTTGCTGAAAGTCAACAAAATGTTTTGGTATCATTAAGATGTTCAACATCTCTACAGTAATTAATAACATTTAAATAAATTTTGTTGTTATTAACTTGTAAAATAATAGCTAATGACAATTTAAAAGAAAAAGTCCAGTGTCAAAGAAGCTTAGACTTAAAAGCTTAATTTTGATTCCATAAGTACTCAATATGCATACACCAGTATAGTAAAGCATAACTAGCAAACATAAATGTCTTTATAGTTCTAGCGCTACTTTTTCTTGCATGTTTAACTGAAAAAAATATCTTTTTTATAAACATTCAGAGATATAAATAGTGCAATTGCATAACATCATTATTATACCTACAGATATAGTTACCATAAAGCAAAGTTCATTTTCAAAATTTAAGCATCTGTTCTGTTCAAGGAGGGTTTAGTTTTTTTCCTTCTTCTTCCTGTGAACTTATCCATACTTCTTATTTTTTATAGTTATAAAGAACAACAAAGATCAACAAAAATGAACAGTTTTTTTTAATTCAGGCAAAGGCAGTTTAAGTCTGTTCTTGTGTTTTTCAAAGACCTGCATTACTTACGTCAAATGTCATCAGTTTTGCTGAAAAAGGGTCCTCTTCCTCCTCTTCCTCTGGTTCGTCTCCCAGACGTAAGGACTGCATGTCTTAATTAGATGTTAAGGATTTGTAGGTTGTTCAAATGACAGTCAGACCAGTATTAACGAGTACCTAAGGGACACTTACGGTGAATGTGTAATTGCTTAAAGGCACAGTATCAGCCAAATGTAAACAATGCAGGAGTCAAAATGAATAGAATTTTTTGAGTATATATAAATCTTTATGGTTTCATTTACCCTTTAAACCATAGCAAGTTTGTCAATCTTCCTAACTGAAAAGATGTAACACACATTATTGATAATTTAGAGAATTGATAATATTATTCCCGAAAGAAAACTAGAGCTGTCACTGAATGTGACTTAATACCCCCGCCAGCGCTTTGACAGAAACAGGCAATTTATAAAAAAAATTTCTAAGTTCAAGGGGAGATTACCCTTGAATCATAGGGAATAGATGATTGAAAACTGCATCTTGCACAACTTTAGTATACGATCAATGTATCAACAAACTTTCAATACAATAGCAGCAAAACTGTAGGAGGAGTTCGCGACACAAAATTACTAGTATTTTGTACACAGACGGACACACAGACGGACAGACAGACAGGCTGATTCCAGTATTCCCCCGAAAACATTCGTTTTGCGGGGGTATAACAAAGAAAAGAAATATCTGTTAGGGTAAATTTTTTGTGTTGTCAGGAATGTTTCTTAAAAGTGGCTGTATTCAAACAACTGAAAATGTGTCTGTCTAAGGAAAAGTTATAATGAACTTCGTTTTGCAACATGCTTGGCCTCACATGTAAATGCTTTCAATTTGACCACGAGATAGTATGTTTTTCTATTTCTTAAACCCTGCACGCCCGGGTAGCACAGAAGTTAGCGTAACAGACTTGTGACCTGGTGGTTGTGAGTTTGACACCTGGTTGAGGAAGACTTTCTTTCACCAGTTTTCCCCCTCTCACCTCTGTTGCATGTGAGAAAGTATTCAGTGATTTGGAAAGAAAGTTGTGTCAGTAATGGTGTGAGAAAGCCAGGAAGCACTTAGGTAGGTGCACTGACCACCGTGATATGACCTAACCTATTAAAACTGCGTAAAACTACACTTCAATCAATTGTCACACTCTCTCCACCATTTTCAGATGACAGAATTAACATTGTGTTAATGGACAAAGTTATCGAAAAAAAAAAGTTAAATTCTTAACGCATTTTTTCTCTTATGGTTTTTGTGAAATAATCAGGTAGGTACACAGAAATTTCCAAAAATGAATTTTAGAGAGATTATGTTGAGCCACATGTCAGTTTTTATACCAACCAAATGGACTATAAAGGGTTAATCAATCCTTATTTCATTCTAATAGCAGTCTGCTACAGAATTTTTGCAGGTGTCTGTTAGTCCTTTCTGTAGTTATTATCAGGACCATTTTTGAATGTGTAATGCCAGAGTATGAGAGAGGAAAAAATGAGCAGACTGGAACACAGGGGCTCGGTTCAACCTAGTAATCACTTCTGTTGTTCATAATTACCTACTAACATTCAACTGCATAGTATGGATGTTGCAACTCAGTTCCCCCTTGGAGGAAATTTGCAACAGATAAAGATGATCAACATGAACTATCATTTGATAAATCAACGTATTATGAAAACCTTGTGGCAAAAGGAGAAACTGCTCCACTTCAAATACAGTTGTCACCATGGCGTAACCACAGAATCACACCAAATTTGTCCAGAATAAAGCTTGCTTGTCACCCCTTCATGTTATTTTTTGCCCAAACAAATCAAAGTAAAACAGAAAGCCCCATAAAGGATACTTCCCATCCTAGATTCCTGCCATTTCTTGTCCTCTTTCTTCTGTTTAGGAATAGAGAGATCTAAAATTTGTATAGCCTCCTCGTCTGAAATACCATCCTCTAGTACAAATTCAACAAGGGGTAACACCTCTGTAAAACAAGATTTTAGTGATAAGAGTATGAACCTCTCTTAACTTTTTACCAAACCACAAAATTTTATACAAGTCAAAATTGAAAGCATTTGCACACAACAATATAAATATGACTCGGAAATCGAAATTTGTATGGAAAAGGATAAAATACATTGTAGGAAAAAGAGAAAACACTGGTTACCAGCATTTTCTTCTTTTCCCACGTTTTCAAAAGGCTTCTTTCTCAGGTCGTTAAAAGTCAGGATTGTTTGGTGAAGGCATAAGTGCTGTATCAATGATGCATACTATGGCTTTGATCTTTGACCTGCTGACCTAAACATCAACAGGCATTATTTACACTTCAAGGTGAATATTTAAAATAAGAGTTTGGAAGGTTCAGCGTCCAAATTTTGTAACGATACTTGGTATACTGATGGTAGGATGGATATACCACCAAACCAATTGAATGGTGTAAAAAGCAATAGACCCCAATCCTTTTTTTTAAAGAGAAGATCACAATAAAATAAGTAAGTTATTTTGACAATGGTAACATTATGTTTAAAACAACGATGCTCATAAGATGAATTAAGACCTTGCATCTACTAAAACTTACTGCCTTCTGCATATAATTTGCTCTAGCTTAAAAAGAAAGGTAATGATAATTATAACAAACAACTTACCAAAAGATACAAAGGAATGTACAAATGGCTGTCTACAGTTAATACACACACTTCCCCCATTGTTTAACAGTGGATTTGTGGTGGAACATCTATAACACATTGGTAGTAAGTCCTGAAATGTCAACAATTCTGTTTTAATCCTTTACTACAATGTTTTCTCATCTTTTTAAAGACAAGTCCCATTATTTTAATCAATTTTTTTTTTGTAGTCTACTAATGCTTTCAATTTTTAGGGGTCTAAAATTTTGTCACCTGGTGAAGAGTTAATGCTTAACATTCCAAAAAAATTTACATGTACATGTATATAAATGTTTGTGTAAAAGGTGAGATTAGTAATTTTGATTCTATGAAAAACAGAGCATTTTCACCATAAATAAAAACAATTCTTACATATTTAACTAAGAAGGTTTTCAGAAGAGCACATGATGTTAAAGTGTATGAAATAAATTATTTCAATAAGTAAATAGACAGCAATTACAAATGATATTATTGCATAACATGTATATATGATATAAAAGCCTGTGTAATTACCCATAAATAAATGTAACATATTATTATATCATATTACAACATACACTCTCATATAATTTTTTTTGTTAAAGAATACATAAACACATAAATATAATGTTTACATCATATTTTCACTGTACTATCATTGGCCAGTTTAATACTGTCCTGTAATCTGTAATAAAGTCTCAAATGACCTATAGCTAAATCAAGGACTGATTAATGTGAAAATATTTACAACCAAATCTGCATAGAATTAAAACAGTGATGTCATATGTCCATTAACCCTTGTAGAGCTAAATATATTAAATGAACATTATAAGTCAGGACTAAAGATGTAGATATTTTAACTCTCTACTACATTATCCCTAGTTTTAACGACCCTGGTGTAGAAGGCATTTGAAAACATTGTGGGAAAAGGAGAAAATGCTGGTAACCAGCATTTTCTCTATTTCCCACAATGTTTTCTACCTTTTCTGATACAAATCCTTTTATTTGAGTATCATTTTATTTGTCGTCTACAAATGCTTTGAATTTGGACGAGTCAAAAATTTTGTTGTGTGGTAATGAGTTCAGGCTGTTTTTGTCAGAATATCTGGCAAAGTAGCAGACAGTGTAGATCCAAGATCAGACTGCATGTTCTGTGCAGTCTGATCTTGGTCTATGCTGTCTACATAAGTAATTAAATCCAGGTTCCGTGCTACAAGGGTTAAAGATGCAAAAAAAGTCTTACCTCTCCATCTAAGAAGGGTTTGGATCTGATGGTGATACTACCCAGATCTACTGCTTCCTGAAACCTTAAAGGTACTCGCAGTGTCTGTAACTTCTCATAGGCATACCTGGCCAGTTTAAAAGCACCCAAATTTTTACTCTGTTTAGCAAGAGCATACAATGTACCGCTGTGGGTTTGTTATGGAAATAATAGTCAAATCTATTATTATTATCAGTAATTTATTTGGTTGGATAGAAAAAGCTTACCATAACTAGGGCAATATTCACTAAATGTTTCAAATGAGTTATTTTGCAAATATCAATCAAGCATATGATTTATCAAAACAATCTTAACCCTTTATCAGATGGGAAGTTTTAAGACTTTTTTCAAATTGAAAGCAATTGCAGACGACAAATTAAATGTGGTTTAAATGATGGAATTTGTCATTGAAAAAGAAAAGAAAACATTGTGTGAAAAGGAGAAAATCCTGGTAATGAACATTTTCTCCTTTTACCACAATGTTCTCTACCCTTCTGATAACCAATTTCAATATTTGAGTCACATTTCATCTGCAAATGCTTTCGATTTAAACCAGTCTAAAATTTTGTCATTTGGTAGAGTTAAGACAGGTGCTTGCTCAGTACACTCAAACATATTTGTCTTCTCTGAAAACTCAATATGTGCTGGCTTAACCCTTAACCACAAAATCCTGAGTTTTAACGACTCTGAAAGAGAAGGCTTTTGAAAACATTTTGGGAAAAGGAGAAAGTGCTGGTGACCAGCATTTTCTTCTTTTCCCACAATGTTTTCTACCCTTTCAAATGCAGAAATCATCATTTTAGCAACATGTAACTTGTCATTTGCAAATGCTTTGAATTTGGTCCAGTAAAAATTTTTTTCGTTTGGTGATAAAGGTGGCCTCTGAAACAGGTCTTCTCTATTGCAATGTCAAGGCCACTTTGTCTTGGAATATCTAACAAATTACCAGACAGAGTCAATCTGAGTCAAAATTGCATGTTCTGAGCAGTCTCAATGTGATCCATGCAGCATGCAAAATCAACTTAAGTTCTGCCTTGTGCTCTATGGGTAAACAAATACGTGTTTATTCTACCTCTTTCTCTCAATTTCTTCATCTGTTTACAAATCTGTTACTGGCAAATGATTCAATTTGACTATTTCTAATGGATGAAAATACTGTGGTGCTGCTAATGGGTAGACCTTCTGGTCATACATTAGAATGTAAAAACAGATGGTATAGAACAAAGATCGGATTTAATGTTCTTTTCTGCCCAATCTTTATCATCAGAAAAAAAGTACTCTTGTCACAAATGACAGAGAAAGAACTAACCCTTTACCACACAGTGCTGAGTTTTAACAACCCTAAGAAATAGACCTTTTGTAAATATTGTGAGAAAAGGAGAAAAAAATGATAACAAGCATTTTCTCCTTTTCCCATTATAATTTTTACTCTTTTGAGACACACCACATCATTTAAGCCACAAAAGTGCAAAATTTTGTTTCTGGTAAATAGTTAAACAGTTTAATCATAGAAAGGATACACTTTTGATATACCATGGGGAACATCTGTATTCATCTGATGTAACAAATATCTTGCAATATTGAATAAGGCCTCTGGTAAATGTGATGTAAATGGTTCATCCTGCAGCAAAGACATGAAACTTAGAAAATGGATGACTGCTGTGTCAATTGGTTTTTCTTTTTTTCAGATGTCAGAGTAAAGGGTTGTGTATTTCCCTCTGTCAGATTCAAAAAGGCAATTTTACACACATAAAGACAGAGAAAAACAAAATGTGTAATAAAAGAATATGCAATCAGTTCTAACTGAAATACCTTACATATAACTAGTAACTTGTTACCTTCAGAAATTTTATTTGTGTCAGATGACTTGTAACAAGCAATTTCTCTTTTTTTCCCATACTTTTAGTGCATACAAATTCAAGGCAGTCATTTCCTTTTCTCTCAAATGCTTCTTTTTTGTGTTACCTGAACTTATAAAGAGTTTGTTCTACAATAGTCTATACAAGAAAGCATTAGTATCACTTATTGCTTCCTATAACACATCCACTATAAAAGGTAGGCTGATCATGTTCTACATTGTGTACAAACATGGAAGTTAAAATAACAAAACTATAGTTGCTCTTTCACTCACAGTGTATCTCTGTATGGAATGATAAGCATAATACATGTCCGCTTTTCTCTGGAAGTCAAAAAACTTGGGTAACATTTCCTCAGCTTTTTCTGGTTCATCTGTAATCAAGTACAATGATAAAAAAAAATACAGAAATAAGAAGCACAGGGCCTGAAATGCTAAGCTGACCTTAAGGTCGGAAAAGTGTTATTTAGCGAGTTTTTTTTTTTTTTTTAATTGTTATTCTCCCCCCTCAACCCCCCCCCCCATGAGATAAATAAGGTTTATCATAAAAGCTGACGAAACTTTTGTCATACTGCTGTGTCTCAAAAATCTATAGATCATAGTATGAAAATATATACATGTATATGTGGAAGAGCATGACAACAGCCAAGACAATAAGGCTATGACAATACCTTTGCCACGATAATCAATTTTAACAGCTGAATTTATTAGAAAATGAGGGTCTGCCATGTATAAATGAAGCACAGGAATACAATTCTTTGCCCTATGATGTTGCATAGTACTCTTATGACATCACCAGTCTTAAATAATTGTAATGCATAGGAATTTGTAAAGGATGTATTTTAAGTAAAGTAAATCAATATTTGACTAACCTCTGGCAATATCCAAGCACTGTATGGAGAGTTTCCAGTAATAGTAGCCAGCATCGTTAAATCTACTTTCTATCACAGCATTGTAAGTCAACTGTTCAAGGACCTTTACAGCCTCAGCCTGTAAACCAGCCTTGTGGAATGCTGCAAAAATATTTAATAATTAATCCATAAATGTAGATTAAGTGTTTTACACACCTGCAGTATTTAGTATTTAAAGTGTCACTAAGAAAATTGGAAAGTATCATTATAACCATTTAGATATGGGTATAAATAATTAAGAAATAACACAACATTTCAATGCATATTGGCTCTAGATGTCTTTTTACAAACAACAATTAGACAGAAATAGCTCACCTTGTTGTGCTTCCTCAAATCTATCGTTCTCTGCCAACCACTGTGCATATGGTACATAAACATCCTCTTTGTACTCTGGGTGTTTCTCTACCAAGGTGAAAGCCTGTAATGTTAGGGTTCAACAATAACATTTAGATTATAACCATATAAAGCTTCAGAACAACACAAAAAAGTTAATGATGTATTTCAGGATTTTATCGGTCCATAATTTCTTAAATTCAAAACTTATCCTGCAAGTTATGCTTTGGGCAGGAAATGGTTAACTCTCCCATCAATCACTGTAGCTATGTGTAAGCCCTTTCCAGTCAACAAAACTTAAGACTCATCCAAATTGACAGCAATTGTCTGAAGGAGGCAATATGCTGATATGGCCTGCAAAAAGGGCCTTCTAACATTGGCCTAAAAGTTTGTTGTCACAGATCAGCCTGTGCAATCTGCACAGGCTGATCCCAGACTCCACTTCCTGATCTTAAGTGATTTTCTATTTCACACAAGTCTACTGTAGGACAAAATCTAATATGGTCGTAAAATGCCATCTCAGATTAGCATATGTGGACTGCCCAGCCTCATCAGGGACAACACTTCACCCAAAATTCAATGTTCAAAGGCCCCATTTCACACGCTGCCAGCCATATGGTATCAATTCATGACCTGAGTTTAAAATGAAATATCAGAACACAGAATATTAAAGCAGTTATGATGAAATGCTTTCGAAGTATGATTCCAATTGCAAATACTGTCAGATTTTTCCCTCAATGTCTAACACAGTAAAAGTAAAATAGACAAAGGAAGATAGTTCTTACATCTTCCCAATGTTTCGCCTCCACATGTAGTAAAATAAGTGATTTATGGTCTCCCATTTTACTGTACACCTCAGCTGCATAGCCATACTGTTCCATTTTGGTTAGATAGTGTGCACATCTGGATAGAGCCTCTCTGTCAGCCTTGTCAAGTTTCCTGGCCAGATCCATCAACCTTTAAAAAGGTAAAGTGGTACATAATCATCCTCAGGGGACCTTTTTTCCTTCAAAAAGGTAAACTGGTACATTATCATCTGCAGAGGACTCTTTTTTTCTTGCATCAGATACCCATTGAAAACATTAAAGCTAAAGGGAGGAATTGTTTATTCACGCAATTTCTCCTTTTTGACATAATTTTCTCTTGTGTATTTGTGTTTTCAAATGTGACTTATGTTAATTATTAATATTTTACCTGTAACAGATTTTGTCAGGCTGTTATAATAGACTGTACAGAGTGATATAAACTTTTGTCTAGGTTTTTTTCTCAGCATTTTTTCTTCAAATCTTTACTGAATGACAAAATTTTGGACTCATCCAAATCAAAAACATTTGCAGACAACATAAATGTGGCTAACATATTAGACTGTCTTTAAAAAGGTATAAAACATTTTCTCCTTCTCCGAGGATGTTTTCATAAGGCTCTTCCCCAAAGGTTCTTAAAACTTGGGACTGTGTGGTAAAAGACTAAGGTATGCATGAAAGAAATAATTACAGTACTTGCAAAATATATGATATAGAAAGTTGAAGGGAAATCAAAGCATTTTAACATGAAAATAAGCCTAATGAACAACTATAGTAACAACAAATACATAACATACATATCAGCCCATCCATGCTCGCCAATAATTTCAATGGCTTTGAGATTCTCCCCTGCACTTATGTACATCTCAGCTGCAGCTTTAGGTTCATTACTGCTCTTTGCCCAATCAGCTTGCTTTGTAATTAACATCTTCTTGTCAATCGGATCTCCTGACCCAATGAATTCCTGGGAACAAAAAAATCAAATTACTTTCAAATTAACAAATTTTAAACATTTCTGGACCAATATTTTGAGACACATTCTAACTGCTAACTGAAACAGCCTGGAAACTGCAACATTTTGCCCCCCCCCCTTTTTTCCCCTTAATATTTCCACCTCATTTTTGGCACTCTGAAGGTGGAGAAATCAGCCAGTATGAGCAAAGGCAAGACTTTAAACTCTAAGGGAGACTTCATTTGACATCTTTCCTTTTGCCCTCAACACACTTGACAGCCTTTTTTTGACACTGCAAGGTTTTTCAGAGTCTTACAACCAATAAATTGATATATAATGTCATACCTCTGTTTTGTTACCTTACATATTGTTATGGGAGACCACTCCTTCATGCATGGCTTCGTCACGATTTAAATACAATACCTAACAACTGCGTTAGGGAGATATCTCTTTAGCTCAGTTGTTAAGGTATTGGTCTTTTAAACCTCAGAAAACAAGGATCTTGTCCGCCATGGGTTCGAATCCCGCCAGATGCGGTTTGTGTTTCAGCCATGCATTTCTTCATTTGTTTCTTTGTTACGGACTTTGTTCGTAAGAATATCAAGTATCTAGTTTTCACGCTGAAAGGAAAACATGTTATTGAATTTGAACCCAAAAAATGCATGTATTAATCCTTAATCTGCTAAATAACTTAAACGAAACTTTCAAGTTGATATCAAAAACTCTAATAATGCTTCTTCAAACTCATCTTTTTGAGAAAAATATCTCCTTATTGGACAGTGAAGATATAAGATCAGACTGCACAGAATGTGCAGTCTGATTGTGATCTACACTGTCTGCAAAAGGTCAGTGAGTCGTGCTTAGCAGCCTAAGGGTTAAAGACTGTTAGTCTTACTTTTGCATGGTCAAACATCCTTAGATCTGTGTACATGTTCATAGCTTTATGTTCTTGTCCTGACTTCTTATGCAGTTTTGCTGCCTCGTGGAATTTCCCTTGATATGCATACACATCTCCTAGGAACACCATGTTGTCATTTTCACCTCGTTTCTTTCGTTCCTACAAAATAGAATGACATATATGAATTTCAATCAGGTTCAAAAGGTAAAAAAAAAGGCTAGATTGCTTGTAAAACTTCATTATTTCAAACACTGACCCCTGCAGAGGCTTAAAAAGTCAAGCTTGTGCATGAACAGGTAAGGTAATAACCTTTACCATTTCTCTTAATGTGCATGAAATAACCTTTAATAAATAAGCCATGCTTCATGAAAAGGGGGTTTAATACATCTGCAAAAAGTATCAACCCCTGTCAGCCTGCACTGTCTGCGCAAGCTGACATTGGTCAAAACTTTATGCTTATGTAAAATTTCTGCAAGTCCAAGAACCATTCTACCTCATGATTAAATCAGTTGTGATACAATATGAAATTTATGGATTCATCATTATGAGGTGTCTTGCTTGATATAATGGATCATAGAGATGCATTGATCCCTTTTGCCACAGCATGGCTGAATTATATTTTATATCGTATTTTGCCAAATTTCAATTATCTAATTTGACTTCTAGTCTTGTTCCATATCAAAACACACAACTGAAGCTCAAGTACTGAAGACAGATTTGTATCAACAGTTTTCTAGCTAAGGAAATAGAGGATATTTATTTTGGTGAAAGATTGAAATTTATTTCATCGAGTGAACATCATCGGTAATATTTTCACGAGTGGCTATGCCACTCATGAAAATATCATCTATGATGTTCATTTGATGAAATAAATTTTGACTTTTCACTGGAAAAAAAAAAAAAAAAAATTATTTATTTCATGCTTTTACCCCCTTTTTTGTTGGGATTTTCATCAAAATCCAGGACAGTTGTTTTCGGTAATTCCCTGCAGTGCACCCCCTCCACATAGCAACACATTTCAATATTACGTAAAGCGCGAGAAATGTAGGGTAAATTACGTCACATTTCCTTTTGGTTGAATGGAACATGCTGTTTACCTAGGTAACTAGTGCACAGGAATTACTGTTTCTGCCTTCAACTGAAGAGTTAGCAAATAAAATTGGTATTTTTCACTGGTCGTAACCATGAAATATCAAACAATATTCCACCGTTATTTCTCGATAAATTACTGATAGCATGAAATAAGACAGCAATAATAGCTGCAAGTCTACAGTAATATTACCAAAGTTTGAATTTGCAGGAAGACTAATAAACATTATTTACGAACATGAAAATATGATTCAAAATAACAGTGATGTACAAGAATATTGTACAAATTTTCACTGAATACAATTACAATAATGATGACAGACTTCTAGACTTTAAACCATTATTGAGGGATGCTAAACTACATTTTCATTAAGAGGATAATCATTCAATGTGAGCCAGTATAAAAATGATACTTACTTCTATATTATGTATTAACTCTAGATATCTCAGATCTCTGATTCTAATGAAAGCTTTCTTTGCTGTATCAAAGTCGAGTCCCTCAAGGGCTTCATGAGCTAGGGTCTCCCAGTCCCCATCTGTGACCCCTAAACAAGCTACCTTGTATGCATCTCTGTAGAAATACATGTAGTAATTTTGGCACATTGTTTAACATTTCATCAGACAGTTTTATCGATAGTGATTATCCTTATTTTACAAGGATATTTTAAAAGTCATCTGCTGCAAATTTGTTTAAAAAAGGTGGTAACGAGTCAAATACTACTTGTCATTCTCCATGCACAACCGAAAGCATTCATGATCTTTTTCATTCCTCTTAACCCTTTACAACAGAATCCTGAGTTTTAATGTCCCTGAGTAAGAAGCTTTTTGAAAACACAGTGGGAAAAGAGAAAATGCTGGTACCCAGCATTTTCTCCTTTTCCCACAATGTTTTCTAGTCTATCAAAGACAAATACCATCATTTAAGCTGCATTCACTTAATTGTTAGCAAATGCTATCAATACCTACAAGTTTGAAATTTTGTCGTCTTGTAAAGAGTTAAACTGGACATTGTTTGAACCAGTCATCATTATGCTATGATGGTAGATGACATCAGCTTAGCTTGTACACGAAAAAAAAATGTTTTTGCTACTGTTGTTGGTAGAATTCATACAAAATTATATAGACCAATTGTAAATGTTAATACTTACTTGAAAAGTTTCTTCTCCAAATATTGGTACATGGGGGCTGATTGAGGTACATCAACCGATGACATTGAGTATACATGTAGACAGAATATTTTGGAGCCACTAAACCCCACCACAAAACCCTAAAATGAAAAAATTTGAATTTAGCCTTTTACTGTATATCAGTCATTTATAATATAACTTTGCAAACTTTAGATGTCAGAATGAAATTGCCTGTAAAATGTTTGCATTACAGATACAGTCTATATAAATGTCTGAGTAACTAAGCAATCTTGCTGATAAGCCAAAAAGGTACAAAACTCGAAAGTTTCATCAGCTGATTTAGTTATTGACAAGTTAGCTTAATCCTTCACCAAACAATTCATGAGTTTTCATGACTTTAAAGAAGATAGTTCCATAAAACATAGTGGGAATGCTGGTAACCAGCATTTTCTCCTTTTCCCACGCTTTCTTCTAATCTTTCAAAGACAAATCCAATCATTTGAGATACATACAATTTTATATCTGCAAGTTCTTTCATGACATGACTCAACTTTTGTCTGTGCCCTGGTAAAATGTTGATAGAACTGTAAATTCACTGTGCAGCTTACCTGTAACTTCTGTTGATGAACTGGGAAGTTGCTGGCTTTGATATTCAGAAGCCCATTACCAGAGAAACACAACATGTCCTCATAATGGGTGTTCCAGGCTACACTGTTGGCATTTGGTTCCTATGTAGTTTGAAATAAAGAAACAGAAAATTTATACAGCTTGACTTGGATGTTGCTGTAAGCTAATATGTTTTTATGGTTGTGTGGTTTTTAATGCTGTTCTCAACATTCTTTCAGTTATACCCCAACAGCCAGAGTAACTATCAATGCTTTCCTAGAGTTTCTTTTACCAGTATGTTGCACTATATTCTTCCAAAGCCACTGGCTGCTTTCCCACATAAACAAATGATCAGCAGCGAGAGAGGCATGAATCCTGTCACAATGACTATCATCAATCCTCAAAGAAAAATTCACTAAGCAGGGAATTCAAACCAGCAACCCTCTGATCTCAAGTCCTGTATGCGTGCTACAGGGCTTGGCTGCAGTAAGCTAAAACAAGTAAACTATCAAAATTTTGGAAAGAGATGATTTTTATTTGATGTGTTTAAATGAAAGGAAAATCTGACTTAAATCTTATGCAAACTGACTTGTGTTTCTCTAACATGTGTCTCTTAGACTCAGAAGCAATCATTTTCAAAATACTTATGTCACCGGCTCTGGCATTTCAGGATAAGTTTGATATTTTTGTACAAGCTGTTTATGTAGTCATTATCAGTATGGAATCTCAAAATCTTATTTAATATCTTAATTAATAACTCTAGGACAAAGTTTTAAGAAAAGGGAAAAGAAAAATTTTATACAGAGAAACTGTTTATTGTAGTGAACAATGGCTTCTTTTCCCACATTGCTTTTAACTGGAATTTCCAGAAAAGATGATAAACCGTAATACAAGTAGTAATATTCTAACAGTTTTACCTGAAAGAGAAGTTCTTTTGTGTTTAAATCATACACAAGACAGGTGTTATTTTCATCTACCACCGCCAGCCTCATTCTACTGGCACTCATGTCCAAACACCTCACTGATGTGGTTTGTTTCAGTAAAATTATTGGGAATGGGTTATCAACAAACAGCTTCAATATCTGTAAAATACACACAAAAAAGAAATGGACGAATCCAAAATGACAACACTTGACAATGCCAATACATGCATATTATTCCATAGTGCCAAGATAAATATATATTATTTATATGACATTATGCTTAATGCTGTACCATCAAGGCCCAGTAGCTCAGTAGGTAGCCTGCAGGACTTGAGAACAGGGGTTTGTGATTTCGATCCCTGGCCCATGAAAGCATGGATAGGTGCACTGGCCGATGTGATATAACTGAAATAATGTTGAAAACGGCGTTAAACACTGTACAATCAATCAATCAATGCTTTACCGAACAATCCTTTGTTTTACTGATTTTAAAGAAATAGGCTGGTAACCAGCATCTTCACCTTATCCAACATCTTCTATCCTTTCAAAGATGAATCACATTTTTACGCTAAATTTGATTTATCATCTGCAAATGCTCTCAATTTTGCTCTCAAGTCTAAAATTTTGTCTTCTGGTAAAGAGTTAAAGAAGAACATATATATATATTAAACCTTTACCGCATAATCCTGACTTTTAACAACCTTAAGGAAGAAGGCTTTTGAAAACATTGTGGGAAAAGGAGAAAAAGCTGGTAACCAACATTTTCTCCTTTTCCAACAATGTTTTCTACCCTTCCCAGATCAAAAATCAATTTTTGAGTCACATTTATTTTGTCATCTGCAAATGCTTTGAATCTGGACAAATGAAAGCTAGCTATCAAACTCAAATGACAAAAAAACACTGGCTACACCTGCAAGACATTCATTCAACAATAACAGAGACTAAATGATGGTATGAAAGTAGGCATGGCCTAAAAACTGGCCTAATAGAACTTTAAACACATAATGGAGTCTTTTCAAGTAACAACATATCAATCTGTCAATTAGAATCCTGTACAATGATACAGTAAACAAGAACACCGCATGCCAATGCCAACACATGGCTCAAGTTGCTTTTCAGTGAAAAATCTAAGTTTAAAAAGGGGTGTAACTGTGTCAAATTTGTTTTGGAGGATATCTGCCCTTGAGGTATGGGTTCCCTTTTTGACAAAAAGCTAAAGACCAAGTTTGAAGTACATACCGTCAATAATAACAGCAGTATGAGAAATACCAAAGTTTTTGCACAACCATGACAACAAAGATGGCGTCCACAAAAACAGGGCTATGACAATACCTAAACCTTTTCTTTAAAAAAAAAGGCAAGCTAAAAATTCACAATTCACAAACGTTTTCCATATAAGCTTTCTTTTTTCCATCTAAATAAAAAAAAATTACCATGCGTAAAAAACTTTGCTTTTATTGACTCAATCTTGAAAATAATATTAGTTGGTTCACCTGTCCATTTTTCAGGCCCACAAGAAGCCCCTCCCTACCAGGGGGACCCCCAATAACTTTGATGTATCTAATCAGGGACTCCATGACCCATTCTTTCTCCTTTATACCCTGGAAGGAGTAGCTCTGTAGTCTCTTGTCCTGAAATACAAATAAAGTGATATGATTATCACATGACCACCACCTGCAGATGATTTTTCACTCTCATGGTAGACGGTTTTGAAAACATACAGTAAAGCTTTACCACACAATCCCAAGTTTTAATGACCCTGAGAGAAGGGGCCTCTTGAAAACATTGTGGAAAAAGGAGAAAATGCTGGTATCCAGCATTTTCTTTTTTGCCCACAATGTTTCTAACCTATCAAGGTCAAATTTCATTATTGGGACCAGCTTTGATTAATCTACTGCAAATGCTTTCAATTTTGACCAGTCTAAAATTTTGTAGTTTGGTAAAGAGTTAAAGCAAAGAAAGAGATTCCTTGTATTTAAAATGTTCCTTTTTCTCTTATAGCAGTCAACTTTTAAAAACAGTAAGGCACAGTGAGAGAGATTGCTTGTAAATTGAAAGTTTTCTTGTGCCAAAATGGCTCGATATGATAATCATGTATCAAACTCTAATTTGTGTTAATAACCTGAATTTTAAAAGGATTTCACTGTTGACTGGTTTCAACTCTTTACAAATGACATTTTAGATATGCCTAAATTAAAACCATTTACAGATTAAATGTGGTAAAAATGATAGGATTTGTTTCTGACAGGGAAGAAAACATTGTGAGAAAATCTTTGGAAATATTATGGAGAGAGAAGAAAATGGTGGTAATCTGTACTTTCTTCTTCTCCAAACAATGGTCTCCACTCTTTTAAAAAAAATCCTAGCATTTGAGCTACATTTGGACAGCCCTCTGGGAAAAGAGGGTTTAATGCCTCTCTGTGATGCATTTTACCAAGCAAGTCATCACTTATTATGGATCCATAAAATCCATTTTGTCTAACAACCAACTTAAATCAATAAAGAGGTAGAATGGTCCTTGGACATCCAGAAAATTTACATATGGCAAAAAGTAACAACACGTGTCAGACTGTGCAGCTGAACATGGGTTGATATTCTTTGCAGATGCATTTAATCCCCATTTCACAGAGCATGACTCGTTTAACCCTTTACCACACGACAAATTTTAAACCTGTCCGAATTGAAAGCATTTGCAGATGGCAGTTTCAATGTGGCTAATATGAAATGATTTTTCTTTGATAGGGTAGAAAACAGTGTGGGAAAAGGAGAAAATGCTGGTAACCAGCATTTTCTCCTTTTCCCACGATGTTTTCAAAAGCCTTCTCTACCAGGGGTGTTAAAAGTCGTCACTGTGTGGTAAAGGGTTAATTTGTTGTTTGCAAATGCTTTCAATATGGACAAGTCTAAAGGTTTTTCCTCTGGCAAAGTGTTATGTATGATTTCTTTGTTATCCAAAGTTGATAATAGCAGATGGATATTTAAAGATTTCAATTGTAACTGGTTTTAATCCTTAAAGCGCCTTTCACGACTATGGTTACCTTTCAAGATCAGGCTGCACAAAATGTGCAGCCTTATCTATGATCTACACTTCTCGTTTTCTTAAAACACAATAGACAAAAGCAACCATGAAAATGCTATAATTCGGATCGTATTAAACATTTCTATTAGTTTTATTTAGAGCTTTAACCCTTTACCACACAATGCCAACTATTAATGACCCTGAGGAAGAAGCCTTTTGAAAACATTGTGGGAAAGGAGAAAATGCTGGTAACATGCATTTTCTCCTTTTCCCACAATGTTTTCTATCCTTCCCAGAACAAATTTCCATTTTTGAGTCACACTTATTTTGTCATCTGCAAATGCTTTCAATTTGGACTAGTCTAAAATTTTGTCGTCTGGGAAAGGGTTAAGGTTGTCAATAAAACCTTTTGTGTTGCTACTCATCAGTATTGTCTAGTGGAAATAATTCTGATGACAACTAACAACATAGGTTAAAAAGCAAGAATCATAATTTTGAAAAAAAAAAAAAAAAAAATGTTTTCATCACTTCCCAGAATCTCTGATTACCTGACAAATTATGATGTTTTGTGAACACACAACTAGGAGATTGCATTCAAACTTTTTGTTGATCTTATCTTTCACTCTGTAGTGCATATCTGCAGCATCATCAGAATAGAGCTCATACACCACTATCTTGTCTGGTAGTTGAACCTGATAAAACAACATACATTATTAGTTGGTCTTGGTGGCCGTCTCTATTGAGCAAGAACCTTGTAATAAGTGATCATACATTAAGCATCCTTAACTCTTTACCATATTAAGTACTCTTAACTCTTTACCACATGAGAAAAATGTAGAGTTGTCAAAATTCAAAGCATTTCCAGATGACAATTTAAATGTGAACCGAATTATTGAATTGATCTTTGATAGGGTACAAAACATTGTAGGCAATCGGAGAAAATGCTGGTTACCTGCATTTTTTCCTTTTCCACAATAATTTCATAAGGTTTCTTCCACAAGGTTGTTAAAAGTTAAGATTGTGTGGTAGATAGTTAAGGTGATTGCTAAATACAGATAGACAAGTAAATTTTAATCTTAATTTCTTTTTTTTTCCACAATGATTTTTAGAAGCCTTTGTCTTCCAATTCATTTAAACACAGGTTGATCTGGTAAAGGGTAAAGAAGAGCTCTAAAAACAAATGAGCATCACTCCAGCAAAAAGGGGGTTTAATGCATCTCCTTGATGCATTATACCATAACATAATTATGGATCCATAAAATCCACTTTGTCTGACAACAGAGTGAATCATAAGGTAGAATGGTCCTTTGACATACAGAAAATTTACAAATAACAAAAAGTTTCAACCCAGGTCAGCATGCGGTCGATACTTTTTGCAGATACATTAAACCCTGTTTCCACAGAGTAAGGCTTAATGGTCTATGAATATGGTGTACTTACTGCAAGTCTATGCCTGTATATAGCTATTTTCTTGACCAGGTCTCTGCATTTGATTCTAACTACAAATAAAAGAAAATCATTTAAGATCAAAGCATATAGACTGTGTTTCACACAAATATAATGGCTCAAAAAGTGCATAATTCCTTACCATAAGACAAAATTTCTAACTTGTCTGTATTAAATGCATTTGCAGACAGCCATTAAAATGTGGTTAAAATAATGGAGTTGTTCTAGAGAGGGTAGAAAACATTGGAAAAGAGGAAAATGGTCTTCTTTTCTCAGAATATTTTCAAAAGCCTTCTGTTTAGGGGTCGTTAAAACTTGGGACTGTTTGGTAAAGGGTTAACATAGAAGCTTCTGAAGTTGACATTTGTTTGTTTTGCAGGGGACCATTTTGGAGCAGTAACTGTAAAAAACATGAAAAAACTCCAAGTATTCATGGAGAGATGCAATGCATATTGTGATATAACAGAAATGCTGTTGAAAAAAAATTTACATAAAAACTCAAACAGACAAGATCAGACATACCTTTTTGATCAGTTATCAAATGTTGAATGATGACATCTGTCATATTATCTCTGTATGCATATCTATCCTTGTACAATCCATGAACTGTGCTAAACAGTAACTGATGATAAGCTATAGTTCCATCTTGACACCCTACAGCCTGAAAGTACCAGCACATTTCTTTTCTCTTTACAAGATGAAAAAGTTTTAGCCTTGTCCATTTTGAAAATGTTTTGCAAAAAAACAAATACAATATTTATCACATAGTACGATTTCTCTTTGAACGAGTAAGAAACATTTTGGGATAAAGAGAAAGCTGGTTACAAGCATTTTTTTCCTTTTCCGACAATGTTTGTTAAAGCCTTTTATCTCAGGGTGGTAAAACATGGAATTGTTTGTGAAAGGATTAAAACATCTTCATATTAACTCCTAATCAAAACATAATGCCCATGCTTAAAAAACTTGAGCTTGTGCACAACTGAGTTTTTGCTCAGATTTCAAGTTTTATTGATGCTTTAGATAGTGATAAAATTTGAAATGAAGCTAGTCATTTATCCAATGTCATGATTTTAGACTAGCCCCAATCAAAAGCATTTGCAGAAGACAAAATCAAAGTAGCTCAAAAGATGAATTCTGTCTTTGAAATGGAGGAAAGTTTGCTGAGAAAATGCTGGTTACCAGTACTCCTTTTCCCATACTATTGTCAAAAGCTTTCTCTGCCAGGTTTGTTAAAACTTTGGATTATGTGGTAGAGGGTTAAATAGAAAAATTTAAAATCTCAAAAACTCATACAAGCCATATTCTTACTGTACAAGTTGTATTTACTCTTTACCACTTAATCCTGAGTTTCAACAACCTTGAGGATGAAGGCTTTTGAAAACATTGATGAAAAAGGAGAAAATGCTGGTAACCAGCAATTTCTCCTGTTCACACAAGATTTTCTACAGTTTCACAGACAATTACCATCATTTTATCTACAATTAATTTGTTGTCTGCAAATGCTTTCAATTTGGACAAGTCTAAAATTTCATTGTTTGGTAAAGAGTTAACAGCCAAATACCCTAGCTATACAAAAGACAGCATCTAAAACAGATAAGGTTTGCTTTTTGCCTCACCACATAGTTTGAGTCCGGTTTTACAGCAGATGCCCAAACCCAGGACTGCTGGTCTGCTATGGTCCCAAGTTTGACTCCCTCTTTAGTGTGTAGGTTACACTGTTTGTTTGAACCACCGATCACCACATACTCTCCTTTACTGAACCAATTTACAAAACAGGGGTCATAGCCAAGGGCTCTGTCCTTACCGATCTAATAATAAAACAAAATGACAAGAAGAAATTAATAAGTCTTATCAAGCTACCCCACCCCTCCCCTCAAAATAAAACAACAATAACGAAAAAAGAATTCTATTAAGAATTACATTATCATGATTCATCACCTGATCTAAACATCAACACTGATTGTGAATTAAGGCTAGGTACACGAAAACCTGTAGAACATTGTATCAATAGGAAAATTTGTTGGTTAGGAAACTTTTTTTTCTTTTGTCATTATGTTTCCAAAAGTTTAGCAAAAGAAGCAAAAAATTGTATACAAAAGGCCATGTGTTCACTTATTGCTAAACTACAAAATTTTAGATTACTGGTAGTTTCAATCAAAAGCTGTTACCAACAGCAAACTAAATGTAGCTCAAACTATGTAGTTCAACTTGGAAAGGTTAGAAAACATGATGGGAAAAAGCTGGATACCAACATTTTCTCCTTTTTCCACATTACTTTTTACCATTTTAATGGCAAATCTCATCATCTGATCCAGATTTAATGTGTCGTCTGAAAATTCTTTCAATTTGGACAAATCTAAAATCTTGTCATCTGGTAAAGAGTTTACCCAATATTACCTGTTTTCCTGACAGCTGATAGAAAGCCAATCTCTGACCCCAGTCTGCTACTGCTAAAACATCATAGGCTTCATCTCTGAAAGGATTAAAACTGTAAGTCTAGTTTAACCCTTTATCAAACAATCCCAGCTTTCAACCACCTTCAGGCTTTTGAAAACATTGTGGTAACCAGCCTTGTGGGAACCGCAATGTTTTCAAACTTTCCAGAGACAAATGCCCTCATTTGAGCAACGATAAAGTCTGCGACTGCTCTGAATTTAGACTAGTGTAGAATTCTGTTGTTTGGGAGAGAGTTAGAGGATCACTAGTAGCCAAAAGTAATATAATTCAGGGATCAAATTGAAAGGCAAATTTAATTAATGCAATCTAAAAATATGGACATTATCATGAGTCTGAAAATGTATTACATTACAGTCCTTCAAATTTCCAATCACTGGAGAATAATGAATCTTAAAACTAGAATCAAAGTTGCCAACTAACTCTAATTTTACAATTCAATTTTCTGCCAACAACTGAAACTTTGACAGCCAGTTCTATAACACATTATCAGACTTAATAATATTCATACATGTACTTTTAAATGGTACGAATTGAATTTGCCTGCAAATTGCCTTCTCATCTTTTTTTTTTTTACCTTTGGCTGCCTTTAAAAGTGGGTCTTTAAACCTATTTATTTTTTATCAATTATAAAAGAAGTTCTTACATCTGATCCTAACCACTCACTATAATTGCTTTCTCCATCAAAAAGTCAAGCTTGTTTAACTCTTTACCACCCGATCAGAACTTTTAAAGACCCTGAGAAGGAAAGCATTTGAAAACATTGTAGGAAAAGGAGAAAATGCTGGTAACCAGCATTTTCTCCTTTTCCCAGAATGTTTTCTACCCTTCCTAAAACAAATTTCAATTTTTGATTCATATTCATTTTGTCGTCTGCAACTGCTTTCAATTTGAACGAGTCTAAAATTTTGTCGTTTGGAAAAGGGTTAAGCAGTTATGATTTGTTTGGTGTTTAAGCATAGTAGCCAGTGCATTTATCCCAGCTTTCCTAAAAATTCTTTTCCAGCACTATGCACAAATTTTTTTTCGATCCACTGGCTACTTTCAAGCACAAAACATAATTCAGAGAATGTTCAGTGAAGAGAGAGGAATGAATTTTGATGCTCTATCATTAATCCTGGGAGAAAATTACAGCAAAGCCTGGGTTCAAACACAGCCTCTCCTGGATAACTAGACAGCATATTACCACAAAGCTACTGGGGCTTTTCCATTGAATTTTATGAGTTTAAACATGGTTTACACATGAAAGAAACCATAGCACCACATGTGGCCCCAGCAACACTCACCTACGGTTATTTTCAGTGAGAATTTTAAGTCAAACAGGGGGCATAACTATGTCAAAAATATCTTCAGAGTTACATGCCTTTCTGCTATGGGTTTCCATTTTGATAGTCTAAAAGTAGCCTCAGTTTGAAATAAAATTCTTCAGTAACAGCAGAAATATCAGAAAATGTCAATGCTTTCCCATGATACAAATGATGACAATGTCAATACCTAAATCACCTTGTTGTTAGTGATTTCTCCTCTGGTGACCTCTTTACCACAATGCCAAGTTTTAATGACCCTAAGGAAAAGGCCTTCTGAAAACACTGTGGGAAAAGGAAAAAAATGCTCGTAAACAGCATTTTCTCCTACTCCCACAGTGTTTTCTACCTGCTCAAATACTAAGTTTGGCTTCTGGTTCACATTTATTCTGTCATCTACTAACGCTTTCAATTTGGAATTGCCAAAAATTTTGTTATTTGGTAAAGAGTTAAATGTTTTCTAAGAATGCTGCAAGACATAAACAGTTGTCTGCCAGAGGCAAATTAAATGAACAGGGATAAAAGTACAAGTAAATACCTTGATGGATTCCACTGCAAGGACCAAATAGGGGATGTGTTCGCCCCTGGGCGTTCTATCTTTACCTTTTCTTCACCATTCTGCAGGTAAAAAAATGAGAATAAGGTCAAGTTACCTTTCTAGTTCCTCAAACGTGTTGCAGTATGAAATACTGAGAATGGGATCACCACAGATTAAGTAATTGAATATTCTGTCATACTTTCTATCAATTGCTTCAGAAAAAGTTGATGGCTTGTCATATTTTATTCAAAGCTCAAAGACATGAAATTGGTAAGGGAATTTACTTGCATGTTGGGTAATTTTCTCAATCATCCTTTACCATACAATCCCAAGTTTTGACGACTCTGAGGAGGGAGGCTTTTGAATATGAAAACATTAATAGCAAAGGAGAAAATGGTGGTAACCAGGAATTTTTCTGTGTCCACAATGTTTTCCAGCCTGTCAGAGAACTTCATTTTCATTTCTACCTCTTTTGAATTTATTGTCTGTAGATGCTTTGAATTTGGAAGAGTCTAAAAATTTGTTTTTTTGGAAAAGGGTTAAAGGTGGCAAAGTAAAGTTCTAAGTATTGAAGGAAATTTTTATTGAATTTTAACAATGACTCTAAAAATTGCATTACGTTCATTCTTTTTTTTCCTCTCTACATTGATAGCTGTCTCAATTATGCAATTTTCTACAGATATATTTATATCTGTTTAGTTCAACAGAGTAGAAATCATTATAGTTTTGCTTTAAAGGAATTGATACAAGTGAAATTGATCTTCAATTTTATACATATTCTGGCAGTGAATTTTTGTTATAAAGTCATATATGATGTTATGTATTACTGTGCTGCCCACCTTAAATTACTTGCATGATAGTAAATAAGATGTAACGAACTTGCAACCTGGTTTGACAGTTGAAATTTTGACTGAAGAGCCATAAGAGCTTTTCCAACAAACCATAACCTAGTTTTTATGGTGACAAAGAGAAGAAACTTCTGGCAAAAGGAAAACATCAATTTGAATTATATGGATATATAGGATCTGACATGAGTGGGCTTTTGAGATAAGATTTTATTAAATGAGTCAAGGGAAATGTTATTAAGCGAGCCTTTGGCGAGCTTAATAACATTTTTCCTTGACGAGTTTAATAAAATTTTATCTCAAACGTCCACGAATGTCAGATTCTTTTTATCACATAACGACATTTCACAAAATATAGATTAAATGATGTAAAAACATTCATAAATGCACCCGCGGTAATATCCATAAGACCCATTCACTTCTATGTAATACATACAAAATGACGTCAAAAATGACGTCACACAAATGTGATATCAAACGTGTATGAGATAAGAAAATTCGTAATGGGTATATTACACTGAAAACAAGGGAGGTTATGTGATAAAAAATTGTTGGAAAAGGAGCCAAGGCTTGTCTTGTTGGACAAAGAGTCATTGCTTGCAGCCAGAAATAGCTTGTTTTCCAACATTTTTTTCAAAGGCTGGCTTCTGAAGGGCACAACCAGTCAAACCTTTACCAAAGGACCAAAATTTAGACTCATTCATATGAAAAGCATTTGCAGATGACAATTTGAAAGTATGGTAGATCAAATGATGAACTTTGTCTTTAAAAGGAGAAAAAAAAAAAAAAAAAAATGGGAAAAAGAAAAAACTGGTAACCAGCATTTTCTCATTTTTCTAAAATGTTTTCAAAACCTTTTTCCTTAGTATCATTGTTAAAACAAGGATTGTTTGGTAAAAGGTTAATTTCATATTTATTTATCTATCAGTTACGCTCTGTGAAAAGGATGATTAATGCATCTGCAACAAGTTTTGACCCAGGTCAGGCTAAGCAGTCGGCGCAGACTGACCTGGGGCGAAACTTTTGGCTGTTACATTCTGCTTGTCAAAGGACCATTCTACCTCATGATTCAGTCAGTGGTTAGACAAAATGGATTTTATGGATCCATAATTATATGATGACTACATGTAGCTTGGTAAAATGCATCATAGAGATCCATTAAACCCCCTTTTGCCAGAGCACCACTTATAATTGAGCCGTGCTCTGGCAAAATGGGGCTTAATGCATCTCCATGATAGATGATGCCGGGAAAGCCATCACATAGTTATGAATCCATAATGGGTACTTTTTTAAACAATCGACTTAATCAAGAGGTAGACTGGTCCTTTGACATACAGAAAATTGACCAGTAGCGAAAAGTTTCGTTCCAGGTCAGCCTGCGCGGACTGCGCAGGCTGACCTGGGTCGATACTTTTCGCAGATGCATTAAGCCCCCTTTTCACAGAGTATGGCTCAATTATTTATATCTATTTATAATATTAAATGTAGCTATATACCTTGTTCCTTATGCTTACTAGACCATTATATAGACCCAGAGCTAGATACTGCCCATCATTGGTCCAGCTACATGCTGTTACTCTACTGCTTACTTTATGTTTGGATACAGATTTCTGTTCAGGGGACCACAGCCCTGTAAAATAGAAGAAAAAAAAAGCTATAAAATAAGTCATCATGATTCACTTACTGGCCAGGGTTTTCCCTGGACATTCTTGTATGGAAATCATTTGAATCCTTTCGAATAAATAAAAGAAGAAAAATGTATAAAGATTAGGGGACATCCAGAAAATATTGGGGTCTAAGTTCAAAGAGACATGGGTTCAGGGAATACCCTGACTGACCATATCCTCAGAGGTGGTATATCTACAAAAAAAAAAAAACCCAGCCAGATAGCAAAATCTGATGCCATGATCAACAACCATCTACACTGTACTTTCTTTTTCAGTTTCAGATTCTAAGACCAGTCATCTGGTTGTCCAAGGCTTTCTGTCTTAGTCAATTAGATGATTAGTCTTGGAATTTTGATTGATTTTTAAATGGTTGCCAAAAGTTGGCACAAGTTGTTTTCAATAAATGCAATATTAACCTTGATATATTAAGAAAAAGCTATTACCAAAGTCTGTGACAGCACAGCTAGCCAGTTGGTGAGTAACTGGATTGTACGACATACACTGAATGGCATCATTATGTCTAAAATACAAAAGGATGTGATAGCAAGTAAACCTGGTTAAAGTGTCATTTTTTACAAACACAGTTTTGTCTTGAAATATCTTTTTTTTTCTTTGGAAAGGGTTTTTGATGTAAGTAAAATCACATGTTTTCAGTATGAGCTTTTAAAATTTGCCAATTCAGCTACCTAAACCTCATTTTTCTGTGATTATGCAGATGATAACAGCATGCCCACTCGAGCAAAGTCTTGCTTGAATCACGCAAAAAACTGTCTGTACACACAAAAAAACTGAATGGACAGAGGATAAAGAGCAGAATTTCCATGTAAGTCCTGAAAAAGTGTCAGATGTACTTGTTTTGCCACATTCTGGTGACCAGTTAATTTGTTGACTTGATAATAAAACTATATGTAGCCATTGAAGCCTGCAAGCTGTTGTTCGTTTTAAAGTTTCATATGCCATGAGCGTTTGTATGCACTTATGGCCAACAAAACGTTTTTGTGTTTTCTAAACGTAAAATCTGTAAGTGAAATCAATCTCTGATAATAAAGCAGAAAGTATTTGTTAATCTGTCCCGAAAAAATAATTACCATACACAAAAAATAACGAGAAGAAAGTTGGGAGCGGTGGACTCGCTACACTAGTTATTGGACATGCAGATATTTGGATGCGGTATGACCATAATTTTATTACAAAAGGAGTCCAATATTGTAAAGTTTATGGATATTTTACTGAATTTAAGTACACAGATATTAAATTGGTATTGCAGTGATATTGAATTTAAATTCAATATCCATAGATGCTATTATTCTTTTCTTGTTTGGTTGTTGTTGTCTCCTGTCAACAGGTTAAATAATTAAATATAATACAGTAAAACCTCGATAATTCCAAGTCCCAAGGGGACAAGCAAAATGTTCGAATTTTCGCGATGTTCGAATTATCCATTTGAAATGTCTATAGATAAAAAATGCATTCCGTTCAAGATCGGCGATCAAAGTATACTTCCCAAGCGACAGAACCTCGTTAATGTTCCCACTTGATTCATTCGTTTACTACTTTTGAACAGTATCATACCGAAAGGGTTATTTTCTGAAAATGTTCCTTTTTTGATCATGTGAGTTCTTGGATTTTAGATTAAATATTTAAATAATCTAGCCGTTCTTTCTATAGTTTCTGGAAAAGCTGTGTACTGTAATTTTTACAAAATTGTACGACCTGCCCTTTCACACTCGCCCCCTATAACTTTCGCCCTTTAGTTTATGTGAGAAAACAGCCGCAGGTATTTGCCTGCTCTGTTCCAGAAAGAATAACAAAATTTACATGTACATGAAAATGGATTTAAGTTTTTCGGACACCTTTCACTGAAATATCGTTGAATATGGTGCCATGCAGCCAGAAAAAAGTTGTTGAAAACGATCGAAGAATGCAAGCGGGAAAGATGTCAAAAGTTTGATTTTTCTCCAGAAAAATCAGGAATGTGCAGATGGGCAATTTTGGTTGCGATACATGTAAACATTCACAAACGGTATCGTGTGATTGAGGTGCTGTTGAAGTGGTCATAGCAGAGTAAATTACCGAAAGTATAGGACTGATCTAATGAGAAATAAAAAGGTCAGACTAGCTTTACTACAACTTTTCGGCCCCGACTTTTCTCATTACTAATGTCCTCGACACAAAAACAGACTAGGATATCTACACACCCCATGAAAAATGATTTACCGTTGTCAAAGGCAAATTTCTATGCCATGAAAACGAACCAGTGATATTCACTCAAACCCGTAATATGACGTCACCGTAATAAGAGAGAAAAACTTGTGTGATCGAACAGGTCTTAATCTGTGGCGAAGCGACTTGGGAAATACCTGGTGCTATAAATAGACTGACACGAAAACTGATAAAAAATCAAACATCGTCCGATCACAAACGCTTAAAACTCTTTTCAGGGTCAACAATGACTGAACATGTGGTGTACGCACACACTGCAAGCATATAGAGTTTGAAGATAAAATGATTTTTTTAATCTGGAATAAAATACTCGTGTGTTTTTTTAAAAAATGAAATATTAGACAGTTTAAATTACACAAGGGCAGCGATCATACGATCCCTGATGAGGGGGGATGGTCTTAATAGACATCGCCAACTTTTCATAATTAGCCTCTCTTTGTAAATTAACGGTAATACCTACTCAAATCATACTGCAGTATGAATTGCCTGAGGTATTTGTCATAGTTTGTAAAACTTACACCACACTGTAGACGGGCTGGCGCAATAAAAACCTTTGCTCAGAAAGGTGTGAAAACAATCGATCGAGAGGTGCAAAAACATTGTGTTCGAATAAACAATCAATTTAAAGAAGGAAAATGATTGCAGGGACCAACATCTGTGTTCGAATTATCGACTTATAGAGACTCGAAATAACCGAGCTACTTTTGGTACAATATAGTAGAGTTTTAGCCGGGACTATGGAAATTCCTTGAAAAATGCAGGGCTCTCGAATGTTCGAGACTCGAAATATCAAGGTTTTACTGGAGAATGGAACAGTCGGTACAAGCCCTCTTCTCTGTACCCCCTAATTTCGTAGTGTACCCCAAATTTTGCAACCTAAGGGGTACATATACCCCATATTAATAAAGCCAGTGGGAATGCTGGATTAAAATGTCAACAAATCAAATCATATCATCAACTATGATTTCGATAAAGTATTCTGTGAGTTATATGGAAAATGAAATGGCCCAAAAAAATCGTTATATTCTGACTTGAGATAATTCAACAATATTTATTACTCTTTGCCACACAAACAATATTTATTACTCTTTACCACACGACAAAATCTTAGACTTGTCCAAATTGAAAGCATTTGCAGACGACAATCAAATTATAGCCCATTTGATAAGGTAAAAAACATTGTTGAAAAAGGAGAAAATGCTGGTTACCAGCATTTTCTCCTTTTCCAACAATGTTTTCAAAAGACTTCATTTGCAGGGTTGTTAAAACTCGGGATTGTGTGTTAAAGGTTAAACAGATTTTTCTCATGTTTTGGTCCTTTCCCAGTTATATTTATGTATCCACTCATACTGCTCAAATTACCTGTTTGGTATCCAGTTGTTTGTTGATGTAACATTACTTTTCAATGATGACTTACATATGAAACTATTGGGACAAAAGTTGTTGTATCCTTTCAAGTCCTCAAGTATTCAATCGAAAGAGTGACTGTGTACCCTAGTATCTAAACTAAGGATCAATCCCATCCGTAAGATAGACTTATCTACAGTTTTGTTTATCTGATGCAGAGATTAGAACAAGAAAAAGACTAACGGACGGACAGATGAAGGAAACCATGCCTTGACATAAGCTCTGCTTGCTTTCAGCCAGTAGAGCTAAAAACTTTTCCGATATACATGTGCTTACGTGTATTTCAGAATACCCTCGAGTTTGCTGGTCCAGATGATAACACTCTTATCAGAGGAGCCTGATGCAAATCTCTTCCCATCCTTTGCATAACAAACACAATAAACTGCCTCTTTATGGCCTTTAAGAGGTTGAATTAATGTCCCATCATTTGTGTCATATACCAAAACACGGTTTCCAGCTGCCACAATCAGCTGACTGCCATCTGGTTTGAAGCATAGATCCCATATACTGAAAATGCAAAAGCAAATAAAATGTATCTAAAGGGGACCTGTTGTGGATAACCACTTGAACTCGCTAATCTCCATCCCTGCTAAAATTTTCTTTAAAAAATTGGCATTTAGGTTTTTGAAATTATAGTTTTGTCACTTGCATTCTAATCTTTTTTCGGTCTGGGTTTTGCAGGATGAAATGTTATTTGCAGCCTTGACTTTTCAGACTGCACACTTGGACGCGTCATTATGTTCATCGGTGTGCCTTAACGGTTGCTACTGAAGGCCTCCGTGAAGCCAGATTCAGACATCTGCCGGTTTACAGTTTGCATGTGATTTTACGCAGATAATTGAATTAACATTTATATTTATTCCCAGTAGGAAAAATATTATTTTGAAAAGCAATTTCGTGTTATTATATGACAAACCATTGTTCCTGCTTGTCCCGATCGTGGACTTTATCCACCCAAGTAGGTACACTTCTCATCTCCAATGAAGCTTTGGAATGTACGAATGCGCACGCGCAGATTTACCATTTCCGCTTAAACAATTAAAAATTCACAAAATCTTTTAAATCAAAAGTGTTCTATGAAAAAAAAAAAGTTTTATTTCAGCGATCTTTCAGTAATTTTAACACTAAAATATTTAATTTCATATTATTTTAGGTTATTCAGTTTTAAAGTTTCTCAAAATAATCTTAATACACATTTGTAATTGTTATACGCGATGTAATTAATTAGCCGTCTGTGGATAATGGAAAAATGTCATGAAATATTTTTGAATTTGATTTACCTAACTTGTAGAGTTCATCGAAATTTTGACCAGCTTTCAATCATAAAGAGAGTAAGATAAATTACAGTTTCTCTGTTTATTATCAAATGTTATGTTAATACTGATGAATTTGACCGGAAGTCCATTATGTTGCAGAAGTGGTTCTATATCTCACTTAGGATTCTGTCAATCAAATTGTAATTATGTAATAAAGAAGTTAAAACGCCAGCACCGTCACAAGTTTTTGAACAGCTTGTTTTATTTGGTTGAAGCAGATATTTTGATGCTTCATGGGTATTGACCTTTTTTGAAAATTGTCATCTGAAGATGTCTTTGTCACACTAATTAGCAATGACTAAAATTCATCACTGTCCCACTTACTGTCCTTGCTTGCTCTTTATGAAAATTATGTGAAAGCTACAGTTTTAATTTAGATTCGGTTTTGTCCCGCATATCTGTTGATCTTGGTGGGTGACATCCATTTTGGTAACAGACAAGTTCTAAAGGTAAATTGGACTTGCAAAGTAAACCTGGATGAGGTTTTAATAACAAACTAATGTTCATTTTTGTACTTTTAATGCACCATAAAAATTTTCATACCCAATACCTTGTTTTAATCTGTTTCTCAGAAACTCAGTCTTAAAAGGTAGAAACCATATTTGCTAACTCTTTAAATGCTCAGAAAATAAAGAGTTAAATGAGGAACAAGTCGGAAAATCAAAATGTTCAGGTGCAAATAACACATGATAGTTACCTTGTTACTAGTGGTGGGCCGATGATCGACTATAGTCAAAAGTCAGTTGGTTTTGGCTTCCGATTGCGATAATCGATTGAGAAATCCTGGAATCAGTTGTAGTCGGTACCAGAACTCGCTCAGTCCCGAAACATGAATACTGGTTTTTAGCGCTTGGTTTTGTGACTATTAATCACACTCTTGGATTCAACATAGTGGATAACAAACACGAAAATTGGCCGGAAAAATGAACAAGAAATTTTTATCCATGGTTGTCTTGAAAAAACTTGACAACTCAGCAAGCTTCTTATTTGATCCCGGACCCAGGGTTTTTACGCTTGGAAATTTGAAATGACCTGTCTTTGATGCTAAAAAATATCTGCCTAAATATCAGTCTGATGCATGAAATAATCGTCTAAAGCTTTATATAACTTAGCTAGGGTGCATCCAGCAGAAATATGGGCTTCAATAAACACGATCAGTATCAAATGCGAAGGACATGCGCATGATAATCAGGCTGGCGAGTCATTTATAAAAACGTAATAAAGGTGTTAATCCTCTTATGTAGTGTAAATTGACAGATTTTAAAGTAACCTGCTATTCAAAATGACAAATTGATGTTAAATCGTGTGGTAATACCTCTTCAAAAATTAATTGACATGAAAAATAGATCGCCAAAAAAGAAAAATGTGAAAACCCATGACAATACAATGATCAGCGTGGCATTGTCTGATCAGAGGAATTTCAAACTATCTTTTCATCTTTAATAATGAATTTAAACAGTGAATTTACATAAATCTCTGAATAAAACAGTATGTGGAAGCTAAAATTCTGTTCATGAGTGACAAAAAATGGTTGTTTTATGAAATGAAAATACAGATCTATAACACGGGGGGGTTGTCTGCAAATGCTTGAAATATGTGTGAATTTTTTTAACTAGTTTGGAAATTAGAATTTAAGGACCAAAATAAATGGTATTACATAAAGCAAACAATTTAATGGTAATGTATTTCCTTTGATTTTTAAAGTACAAAACATGTGACATCTTTATAAACTTAATATTATGTAGACAAATTGTCACAGTATTTAAAGCAAAAAGGCATTCTCAGTTAAACGGAGGAACCGATTGTACAACCAATAGCTAGTTGGTTTGCTCTTCCGATTATAAAGTGATAATCGATTGTGATTTTAAACTGATTGCCCAACACTACTTGTTACTATATAAGTCTGTTTCACTAAACTTGATATTACAGGAACTTCCGTAATGCATAATTGTTCCCCTTTTTCCTGTGTGAACGTTTCATTCAGGGCAGTTTTGGTATAAGGCAAGTTCTGTAACAATATTATATAGTTTGCAGATTTTGGCTAAAGAGAAATTTTATTTTCATTGATAACTATGTGATACTGGTGCACTTTGATACACTATTCACTTACTTAAATTGTTTACCAGGATTATTTTATATTGTTTTAAAGATACATCCTTACAGCTAGAGAGAAAAAAACGCTATTAAAATTTTGAAGTATGTAGAATGGCTCACTTGTGTAAACATAGATAAATTACCCATATATATGGTGAAAGGGGTAGAAAAACTCAAGGCATTTGTCCTCATTTAAAACCAAAAATGGCAACAATGATTGCATTTAAGGCCTCCAAAACATGAAATGCATGTTCTATCAATCATGATCTGTGTAACCCTACAGCTGTCAGGAGCAACATTTGGCATGTAAATGATTATAGTTTCATAAAATATGGATAAAATGGGTTAGAAACTTGATTAAAACTGGCTGAAAACGAGTTTACATGTATCTTTATGTATACAGTAGTTTGGCCCTGATCAGGTGGATATGGGTTTTATTCTGGTGGATCTTTGCGTTTGTGTGACAATTAGGTTGAGCATTTGGTGTGATAAATATCGCAGTGTATTATATGATTACCTTTTGAAGGAAACCTGCAATCAATTTTTTTACATATTTTTTCAAGGAACTTGCTATTAACAAAAACCATATCATCCTATGTCATCCCATTCTCAGATCTCCCAGTGTTTTTTGTGTGCATTTTAACACACTAGAATTGGTTGAAATTGACCAAACTTGCAGTTTGTGTGAAGTATGCAAAGTAATCTTGAAGTAGAACATACACTCTGAAAACTGAATAATTTGAGAGAAAAAGATATGTCACAACTGGTAATAATCTCTGCATTTTGTTTCAATATTGGAGAGTTCAAAATAAATACTGGAATAAGGTACTTGATTGATATAAGAAATTTGTTAATATTTGATTTCTTTTTTTATATGGTTGCAGAAAAACCAAAAGAGAGTAGTGAAATGAGTGAGTTTGCTTCAAACAGAAGTGGAATATCCACAGATGGGGTTAATTATGCAGGAAATGAATTTATTCCTGAAGACGAGGAAAGCATGTTTGATGAAAATGGAGATTATTATGGGGAAGATTATGACGAATCCTTCATAAATGATGAAGACGAAAGCAACAGCAATTCAGAGAATATTATTTCAGACAACTTACAGAAAAATGGATCTCTCAGCAATGATTCTGGAAAAGAAAGTGGGATAAAAGAATCAGGTATAAGAAATCATGACAGTACAGAAAATCAATCAACGTCAAAATATGTAGGTAAAAAGGATTATAAATCAGGGGAAAGTCAATCAGTTGCAGCTAAGTTTTCTGCAGACATTACCAACCAGGATGTGGGTTTTGAGAAAGATCTTCAGAATGGTTTAACCATGCAAAGTAAAGATTATCATCAAAACTTACTATCAAAAGCTAGTGATAAATCAGATACAGATTATGTATATAGTGGTGATAATGAAGATATGGATAAAGAAGAAAGTTATCAGCTAGATGAGGAGTACAAACAAAACGATTCCCATCACACTGACACCATGATGGGTAAGTCTGTGCTGCGTAAAGATGGAAATGGTTATGTGCAAGAAAATGATTATAGTGATGAAGTCATGCCAGAATACACCTCTGAAAATGATGATAAAGAAATAACTGAATTTAATGAAAACCAAGCAGGTGAGTTTGATGGAGGGGCAGAAGAGGAAGAGAATGAGGACAATTTCCATGATTTTAACGTTGATAACTCTGGCTCAAATTATTCTGGGGATCCAGAAGGATATGCTGATGATATGACAGATGCTGGATTACCAATAAATGACGGTGGAGAATATGAGAATGAAGAGCCAAGTGAAGAGGAGGAAGAAAGTGATGAAAGTGATGAAGATTTTAATGAAGCTATCAATGCTCTTGGAGATTTAGGTAATGGTGATAACCTTATTAGGAATTATGATTGATGAATATGAGTAGTTCCATATGTTTCTTCTTTGTTTTACACAGTATTTTACTACATGTACAGTATACCCCACATACCAAAGTGGGGATGGTCATATTGTTATTTGTTATTTCATTCTAGTGGTATTCTAGATTTTAAAAAGTGACAAAACTTTGATAGGTTAAACTATTTTGTTTAGCCAATCAGAAGTTGTGTTACTTTCAGATTTAGGGATAAAAATGTGAATAAGACTAAGAATCCTCTCAACCCTTTCTCACACAACAAAATTTGGACTCATCCAAACTGATGAAAATGAAAACATTTGCAGACCACTTTTTTAGATGTATGTAGAAAAACGATATTTTTCTGTGGAAGGATAAGAAACATTGTGAGTCAAGGAGAAAATATTGGCAGAGAAAATGCTGGTCGCAAGCATTTTCTCCTTTTCCCACGTTTTCAAAGGCTTTCTTCCTCAGGGTCATGAAAACATGGGATTGTTTGGTAAAGGTTCAAGAATGGTTGATGAATACTGACCCATGACATCCATCCATCCTCTTCTCCTAAGGTCTTCAGCCACTTTGGGTGAAATTTAACCCTTACCCCGCTGAATAAATTAAATGGAACTTTTCACGCAGATAGTAAAAACTCAAATGATGCGCTTTCAAATGCATTTTTTGAAGGAAAATATCTCCTTAATGGTCAGTGTAGATCCAAGATCAGACTGCACGTTCTGTGCAGTCTGATCTTGATCTACACTGTCCGCAAAAGATCAGTGAGTCGCGATCAGCAGTCTAAGGGTTAATGGATGCTCTCCTGTCATGAAAACTTTAGCATTTGCAGTTTTCATTTTGATTGGTTGTCTATTATTTGAGTTATGGCCCTTTAATCTTTTCTCCTTACCCACTAACAAGGCAGTGGATGGGGTGCATTTGTTGGCACCTGACAGTTGTAGTTTCAGATTGATTTCCTTTGTGTGGACCTGTAGTAGAAGTAGAAAGATGATGACAAATTTTTGGTGTTTGTTTTTATGGTTTTTAACTGCTTATCACATTGAAAACTTCAAGACCTGTTCGAATTGCAAGCATTTGCAGACCACAAATTAAATATGATTTAAGTGGGAGGATATAAGTGAGAAAACATTGTGGGGGGGGGGAGAAAATGCTGGTTACCAGCATTTTCTCCTTTTCTCACAGTGTTTTTAAAAGCTTTCTCAGTCAGGGATGTTAAAATTGGGGAATGTGTTATAAAAGGTTAATGCTACATACATGTCTTTATAGCGTTTAATGCTGTTATAACATTGTTTCAGCCTGCTGTACCTATCCATGCTTTCCTGTAGTTTCTTTTACTAGAACTTTGCATGATAGTCTTCTCATGCCACTGGCTGCTTTTTTACATCAACGACATCAAAACTATGATCAGCAGTGAGAGAGGAACAAATCCTGTCACAATATATACCATCAATCTTCGGAAAGGATGACGAATTTAAGGGTCTGTTAGTACTGTGGAGATAGATATCAGACTGCACAGATTCAGTAATAACAGCTGTAAGATTGCAGTAATTCAGTCCTTTCTGAATATTTCAAATTTGCAGTCTAACAGTTAAATAAGAGTTTATTCACTTTGAATTCTCAACTTATTTTTATGTCTATATGAATTATATGACCAGACTGTGAAATTTTAATCGAGCCAAAATTGAAAATAATTGCATATGATGCATTAGATACAGCTCAGATGACAGTGTTTGTCTGTGAAAGGGAAGAAAACATTGTGAGAAGAAAACAAAATGCTGGTTACAAGCATTTTCTCCATTTCCCACAATGTTTTCAAAAGTTGTTACAACCTGGGAATGTTAGAAGGTTTAAATTGAAACTTTACTCATATTTGATAGTCTCTTCAGACTTGATGTTCACTCAACATATTGTGGTACTAATGCCCTTGATTATGCTTCAGAAAATGAAGATTTGATGAATGAAAGTGAGCTTGGAGAGGAAAATATTGAGGAAGGTAGCTTTGAAAACCTTGATGATACTACAAATAATGACCAAGAATCATTTCCATCAACAAGTGAAGGAGTTACTGGAGGATCAAAAGGTAAGTTGAACTGAGAAGACACAAATTCCTTAACTCTGTACCAAATGACAAAATTTTAGGTTTGTCCAAATTGAAATATTTTGCAGACAACAAAATAAATGACTCAAAAATACAAATTCACCTTTGGAAGGGTATAAAAGATGGTGGAAAAAGGAGATCAGCATTTTCTCCTTTTCTCACAATGTTTTCATTAGGCTTCTTCTTTAGCATTGTTAAAACTAGGGATTATGTGGTGAAGGGTTGAGTCTTTACCAAAGGACAAAATTTTAGGCTTGTCCAAACTGAAATCATTTGCAGATAGCAAATTATATGTGGCTAGAAACATGGATTTGTCCTTGGAAGGGTATAAAGCATTGTGGAAAAAGGAGAAAATACTGGTTACCAGTGTTTTCTCCTTTTCCCACAATATATTCAAGAGCCTTCCCCATCAGCATGAGAATTTCAAGATTAATTAGGTAGTTGAACAAGAATCAATGAAGCAAAGACTTTATTATTTTTCAATTCCATGAAAAACACTGGTTACCTGCATTTTCTCCTTTCCCATACTTGTAACAGTTCTCCTCCCAAGGCGGGGATTGAACCGTTGACTTCTAGGTCCCAAGGCAAATGCTCTACCATGTTGCTATAAAAGCTAGCTCTATAGCAATGCAGTATAAGTGTCCCCGTATACAAACACAAGCTATACATTTATATCTATATGTGGGATAGACAGTATACTACATAATGTTTTCAAAGGTCTCACTGTCAGGGTCATTGAATCTTGGGATTGTGTGGTAAAGAGTTAAAGAGAGTTATTCAGATTTATATAATCTCAGCTTATTTAAGAAAAAAATGATTTATCTCTGAATTAGAAAGGCCATAGCTGGCATTTCATCAGTAAAGGAGGACGAAATCTTAAGTAAGAAAAAAAGCTCTCTAATGATATTACGTTAATGGGCTACATTGCTTCTCAAGGTATTTTTAGATTTTGAGCCAGAGTTTTGCAAAGACTTGTAGGAATGTCATATGGTCAATAACATTTCATTTACAAGGATTCGTATTCAAATCAGTATGATGATGTCATACCTGATGTAATAAAAATAGATGGAGTTACCCAAAACGAACGACTACCCCATCATTTAAATGTCAAAAATTGAACTTTTTAATGAATGTAATTGTACAGTACATGTATATATACAACTGGAAAGATAAATATATCTAGTTTTACTTATCAGTATTTAAAGGAAGTTTTGATTTACAACATAAGAACTGTATACCGGTAAGCCTCTTTAACTCTTTACCAAACAACAGTGTTTTAGACTTGACCAAATTGAAAGTATTTGCAGATGACAAACATGGCTCAAAAACTGAAATTTGCCTTGGAAGGGAAGAAAACATTGTGGAGAAAAGAAGAAAATGCTGGTTACAAGCATTTTCTTCTTTTCCCACAATGTTTTTAAAAGGCCTCTTCCCCAGGGTCATGAAAACCGGGGATTGTTTGGTAAAGGGTTAAAGTGGGGAAAAAAGCAGCAAAATCGCACATTCAAGATCTCATGAATTCACTGTGTGATTGCTTTATCTTTTAATCTGTGATGTCAAGGAATTTCCATTTTCCTACATTTTTATAGCCAATACCTTCTAGTTTTTGTATTGAGTTAATAAAAGAAGCTGGTGTAAAAATGGAGCCGTTATAAAGGATAGCGTCAACTGCTCAAATGGCTTAGAACTCCTTACCACAGAAAGAAAAATCAGTACTTGTTCATTATTTGCAGACAACAAATTGTATGTCTTGAATAATGTAATTTGTTTGGGTTGGAAAAGGGGAAAATGATGGTCACTTATCCTGGTCAAAAACATCTATTTGTATTGTGTCCTGGTACTTTGTAAGAATTTTTACACTAGTGATGTTTTTGTAGCTCCCATAAATTCCTGATCTTTTTTTATTTTTTTAAAGAAGATCAACCGAAGAAGAAAAGAAAGAGAAAAAAGAAAGGGGAAGTAACAGATGAAGATGGTAAAAAACCAAAGAGAAAAAGAAAGAAAAAAGGTGAAAAGTCAGAAGATGGTGAGAAGAAGAAGGCAGATAAGAATGCAAGGAGAAATATTAGGTAATGCTACCTTTTATTGACTCTTTACCAATCAGTTCTACATTATGTAGGATTGTGCAAAAGAAGCTTTTGAAAACACTGGAAACTATCATTTTTTTTCATTTTCCAGCAACAGTTTCAGATCTCATCATTTCGTAACACTTATTTTGTTGTGTGTTTTCAGTACAGACCTGCCTAAAATTCTGTTCTCTGGTGAAGTGCTCAGCAAAAAAAATCAACAGCTGGGATGTCATTAACCAAGAACTCCTTAAGCAATAACTTAACTCTTACCTCATAATCCCAAGTTTTAATGACTTTAAGGAAGAAGGCTTTTGAAAACATTTTGGGAAAAGGAGAAAATGCTGGTAACCAGCATTTTCTTCCCTCGCTAAATCAACTTACACCATTTGAGCCACATATAATTTCTAGTCTGCCAATGCTTTGAATTTATGAAGGTCCAAAATGTTGTCGTTTGGTAAAGAGTTAAAAAAGAAAAGCAGTATTTATAGGAAAATTACACCTTGAAACACAGAAAATGAATGAAATAGGCAAATCAGTCATAGGCAAGACCTCAGTGTAGCAAAGTCCTACTCTACAATAGACAACAAAATTTAGATTTGTCCAAAAAACATTTTTAGATAACAAAATAAGTATGACTAAAAAATTGAAATTTGTTATTGAAAGGGTGGAAACATTGTGGGAAAAAGATTCATAATGCGATTCCAAAGCCATTCTAGCTTAAATATTAAGTAAATATAAACAGTGCCCAAGATCAAACTCTACTTTCTGTGCAGTCTGATCTTGCTCTACACTGGTTGTAAATGCATTAAAACAGGCCTTTAGCTGTATAAATTTTTGAGAATCACATGTATGTACTTACAGAAGTGAGTAATTAGCCATAGCCTTGATCTTTTGAAGCAAGTTCAAGCAAAAACTGACCTGCATTAACACATTTCTACCTGCAGACAATTCTTTTTGTCTTGTAGCAGACTTTTTCTAAAAGAAAACTGATGTTGCAGGAGGAGAAACTGCCTGTAATTAGCAATTTCTCCTTTTGCAATAAGGATTTTTTTTTTTTTTTTGTATGTATGTATTCATGTTGTAAAACTAAGGATGTATTCAGAGTAATATGCTGCAAAATTATTCAAGGAGTTAATGAGTTAATTATTTGTGTAGGAAAATTCTGACTGAGAGTAACCTGGAGAAAGAAACTCTGGATGCACAAAATGCTGAATTGGAAAGACAAAGACGTCTTGCAGATCTCAAAAAGGTTTTGCCAACACAAGCAGCCATCAGACCATCTCCAGAGAAAGACACAACAAAGGAGAAAGATAGCCAGTTGAAATCACTCCTTCAAGGTAAAGTCCCAGGCCAATGATGAGATGACTTACACTCAACTCAGCAGAGCATAAAAGTTCATAGTTAGTTAAAAATGAGTGGCACTCTGGCAAAAAGGGGTTTAAAGGTGATTCATTGTACCAAGCAACTTGTCATATAATAATGGATCCATAAAATCCTTTTTGCCTAAAAGCAAACTGACTCATGAGGTAGACTGTCCTTTGACAAGCAGAAAATTGACCAATAGTAAAAAGTTTCGGCCCAGGTCAGCCGCAGTCTGTACGGATAACCGAAGGCTGAACTGGGTCGATACTTTTTGCAAATACATTAAGCCCCTTTTTCACTGAAATATTGTTGAACACTTAATTTTGTAACTTCTTTGCATTGAAAGGTTTCTTTTTTCTCCAAAGTGACAGTCTTAATTTCAAAGAACATTAAAGGTCACAGCTGTATGATTGTCATACAGTTAGGGGGTATATTGGAAGGTACACATACACAAAGATATGTTTTTGTTACAAAATCCTTCCTCAGTTTTGCAAGTTCATACTTAGTACATGTATATAAGCGGATGCAGATTAATTCCCTTGACTAAACCATGGCTGTTCAAGTAACTGACCAAAACAAAACCCCACTGCCAAGTTGGTAAATGTATAAAAAAAAAACAAGGTCAAATTTCCAACAAAGCCGTAGGCATCAAAAACAAGAAAAAAAAAATGCACCTTTTTACTATTTGTTTTCTTCCTTTCAAACGACAATGCAGAATGAAAGTATCGTAAAGCATTTGCATTTACTTCAAATGCTCTGAAAATTACCCAACCCACTTTAAATCCCATTTCCAATGCAAATTGCCAATTTTGATGTTAATCTTCAGCATGAAAAGACACTTGATTTAAACATGTTTACTGGTAACATTTCAAATAGTTTCATCATTGTTAATTTTTTATCAAAAACAGTAAATATCAGTAAATTTCGAATTTTTCCTTCCTCATTGGATGAGTAGCGGAGGATTTGATTATGTCAAGTGATTTTCATTGATAATATATAGGAGGGCTGAGACATGGAACAGCCAAGAGCGTACTTTACGTCGATTTTACCATGCTGCCTTTGCACTATGTTTATAGAGCTGAATTCATGTGTCATGTTAGAATAAAGGATTTTTTACCTTCTATAATAATTCTATTTTATTAAAGTGCCAGGCTGGATCATTTCAAAGTCCACAATAAAACGGTTGTTTTAAAATTTGCAATAACTCCATTTTAGCTGCTGAAGAAACAGCAGAGAAAGAGACAGAGAAGAAGGAAGAAGATGTAAAGGTTAAAGAAGAGAAAAGTGAAGCAAAAATAAAGAAAGGTATGGTTTGTTTGAATGGTGTTTTGTGCCACTTTCACTGTTTAGTTGTAATTTCAGAGGGACGGCTCAAGTATTAATGTGTTTCCTAGGTTTCAACAGTAGTGTTTGAAAGTGGAAAATCAGGAGAAAGGTGATAAGGTTTGATTGAATATACTTTTGGTATGATTTATTAGTATTTCACTGAGAGGTGTTCAAATACTTGTTAGAATATTTCAAAGCTTTTGAATAAGAAAAAATACTGCAAATTCCCATGTGCAAATCAAAAGGTGATACGGATTATATCAAGTATGGCCACCTGGCACATATGTGAAAGATTGGCATGTTGTATTGACAAGATTTGTGAGGCTCTGCAATGCTGTTGGATGTTGTCCTATTCTTCAAGAATTACTTTGTTTGCGCTCTGCAATGTCATGCCCAGGGACAATCCAATTCGACCTAAGCAGAATGACCATCCAACTGGGAATACTATAAGTCAAGCACTTGAACCACTGATGTATGGAATTAGGATTGTTTCTGTACAAAGCTTACTTTGTTGTGTGTGACTGTTGAAAGAAGGATGGTGCATGATTGTTTTTTCATCATCCTGTATTTTATTAAAGAAATCATGTTGTTATTTTGTTTTGCTAGATGGTAACATTATTGACATCAGTAGCGGTGAAGATGATGAAGATTGTGTGATGGTTCAGAGTGAGGAAGATGAAGAAGATGATGATATGTCAGATGAAGATCATGCAGAAGCAGAGGACATGAACAACAGTGGTAGTCACATTAATGACATGTACAATATTCCTGATAAGGAAGGACGAGTAATTGTCAATGTAGGTCATCCGACGTCTGATCCAGATATACACCTGTCCAGTTTGATAGCTAGAAATATTAAACCACATCAGGTAATGGAATTGTCAACCATTTACAGGCTATTTTTAGAAACAATGCTCACCTTTACAAGTTAAATGTTTGGCATGTGGCGCTAGTCACAAGGACGTCTTCTTGGTCAAGGCACTGAAAAGTGATGAAATGTAGGAAAAACATAATTGAGTTGTTGCAGTGATATGACTAAAGAAAAGTAGACAGTATCTTAACCCTTTACCAGACGACAAAATTTTAGCCATGTCCATATTGAAAGTATTTGCAGACGACAATTTCGGTGTGGCTTAAATGGTGCAATTTTTCTTTGATAGGGTAGAAAACATTGTGGGAAAAGGAGAAAATGCTGGTTACCAGCATTTTCTCCTTTTCCAACAATGTTTTCAAAAGGCTTTTTTCCTAGGGTCATGAAAAATCAGCATTTTGCAGTAAAGAGTTTGAACCTCATATAAACAAACATACCTGTGACTTTTTAGCTCACCTATGCACAGACAGTTCATAGGGTGCTTTTAAGGTGGATCATTTATATTCACTATCCTGTGCCAGGCACCTGGCATGCTTCATCAACAATATCTTTCAGCATCTTTCTAAAACAACTTATGTAACCTAACATTTCATTCACAGCAAGCAATTTATCCTTTCTACACATTGTTTTCACATGAATTCATTGATTAGTTCCAGTTGATTATCCATGGTTTTCAAGGATATATTTTGTAATAATCTTATACAAAATTGCTTTTGGAGGTAATCAAGTAAAATGGGCTTGATTGATATCTTTTCCAGATTGGAGGTGTTCGATTTCTGTATGACAATTTAGTAGAATGTATCAACAGATTTAAAACCAGCAGTGGGTTTGGATGTATCTTGGCTCACAGCATGGGACTTGGGAAAACCATCCAAATGATTGGCTTCATTGACATTTTTTTGCGTCACACTGGAGCGCGAACTGTTCTAGTCATTGTACCAATTAACACACTAGCAAACTGGATGGCAGAGTTCAACATGTGGGTACCTGATGAGCAGACCTGTAAACAAAATGCAGCCAACCTACCTCCTGATATAGTCCCAAGGCCATATCCTATTTATCTGCTGAATGATACATTTAAGAACACTCCAGCTAGAGCAATGGTTGTAGGTAAGTCAAATTAGAGCTGTTTGTAAGTCTATTCTAATGGAAAGATACTGTTTATAAACTCTGTGGGTGGTCGTCATCAAGTTTTTTTTAATATTGTTCCACTTTTATATTGCAAGACTAGCCCTTTGATTGGCTTAGAGGTCCTATCTTAGCCATTTAGACATCTTGTCATGGGATTTAGTATTGTTATTGAATTCAGAATGGTCAAGGTGAAAGTGCAAGTTGAGGACTTCATTATACACCTCTTTGAAAGTAAAGTGATGTATTTTGCTGACATCATGTCTGTCAGCCTGTTGACAAAATGCCTTTAGCTCTAAAATAGCCCAACCATATTTAGATGAAAAGACAACAAAATCATATTGCAAAAGGTTTTAAATTTAGCTTTTGTATAACTGATACATGTAGAGTTATTTGATGTAGAACCCCGCTTGAAGTCTGAGAATGTGTTATTGACTTACTAAGAGATGTGTAGACTGAAAAATAAATTTTCTTTTATAATTTTCTTTTATGCTTTTCAGTAGTTTATAGAAATATAACAGTGAATTTTATCCTTATAATTCACTGGTGAATGTTATAGATCACAGGTGAATGTTATAACTTTTATTTTTGACTTGCCACGGATATTTATAGAACATGAATGAATTTCTAGCGGGTGAATGTCGCGTTTTATGACAATGTCAGCATCACTTACGACGTCATTATTACAGCTAGTTCATATCTGACTAGATTGAATAGATTTGTTTCGCTTGAAAAATGTACATATTTTTCACAATGAGAAAAAATTAGGCGTAAAAACAAAGATCAAAGTGAAAAGCATAAAAGAAAAAGGATAATTGTTCATTTCGGTGTATGGTGGAAATTTCTTTCATCTTGTGAAATGCAAAGGCCATATTTTCACGAATGGCTCTGCCACCTGTGAAAATAGAGCCTTTGCTTTTCACTCGATGACAGAAATTTCAATCACACAAGGAAACAGACAATTATCCTTCATGTCTGAATTCAAAGTCACTAGAAGTTTCTTTTTTTTTTTCCCACATTGAATAAATGAATTCATTGATTATTGAGTAATGCATGACTATGCAATGTAGAATCCTGGTTCAATTCTGGGGACGTGTTATTGATTGGCTATGAGGTGTATAAACAGTATGAAACTACTTAAATTAAGATTAAAAGAGAGTTTGACTGTACAATTGATCAAAAAGGTCAAATACTTGCTTGTTATTAATGTAGAATCTTGGGCCAAGTCTGGGGGTGTATTACTGATTGGCTATGAGATGTACAGACTGTTATCCAGTAAGAAAGTACACCTACAGAAAACCAAAGGCAGAAAGAGAAACCATGAGTCTATCATAGATGTGGAGGAGGAGGATAGAGATAAGAAATTGTTAATAGGTTGGTCGACTCTGTCTGTCTGTCTGTTGGTCTGTTTCTGTCTCTGTCTGTCTCTCTCAATCTCTGTCAAGAGCTCTCTCTCTGTCTCTCTCTCTCACTCAACTTTAATTTGACTTGCGACATCAGATTGCTTTGAAAACAATTGCATAATGGGAAATGTGGAATTTTTGACAAACCACCTGAACTAAGTAACTTTGTAACTTCTTGCTGCCTTAAGGTACTACTTTTGGTTCTATATCCTGTCTTAAATTTACTTAGTGGAACTTGCACTTAAAACTTCTTTCCACTGTAAAAGACCACTTTTCTTACTCAAAATTAGTGGCTTCTAAATACAGGTCTGACTGTACACCAAAATTTAAATGTAAAATGTAGATCACAGTCTAAACTGCAAATTCTCTGCAGTCTAATCTGGATCACACTGTCCACAAAAGCAATTCCAGTTTTGCATGGTAAACCTATGACTTAAATAGAGAAACTTCACTTTTACAATCTCATTATGTTTTAGACGTTCATGAAGCCTTAGTGAACCCAGGACCAGATCTAGTTGTGTGTGACGAGGGACACAGAATTAAAAATTCTCATGCAGGAATCTCCCAATCTTTAAAACAAATAAAAACAAAGTAAGTTGTGGTTCCTTTCAAAAAATCTTTTACATTACTGAAGCACATATTTTGAGGACAATTCATCGTCCTGTATGAGCACTGTTCAAGATTATAAGAATATGATTCAGCAGAAGTGCTTTGCTTAGATACAAACTAGTAGACTTTATCTATTGTGATTAAAGTGAAGGCGAAATGTCAGTTGTAGTTTTCATTTCAAATCCTTGATGCAACTTCAATATGGTGAAATCAAACTGTAAATTTAGGGAATGTTTACATTCAAGAAAAAGTTGTTCCTTTTGATAAATGGTTATTTAACCATGAGATTTTGGAAGTAGCGGTTTTCACTATGTATCCAGCATATAATAAATTACAAGAATGTATAGTTTTCAAATATAACAAAATTTTCAGTTTTTAACTTACCATAACTCTATCATAATTTTGTAAATATGGTTTAATCATTCGAACATGTTATATGGAAAAAGATAAGTGATATACACTCTGCCATTTACAGGAGAAGAATAGTGCTAACTGGTTACCCACTCCAGAATAACCTGATAGAATACTGGTGTATGGTAGATTTTGTGCGCCCAAACTTCCTGGGTACCAAAACAGAGTTTTGTAACATGTTTGAACGCCCCATTATGAACGGACAGTGTGCAGACAGTACACCACAGGATGTGCGCTTAATGAGATATAGGGCCCATGTTTTACACAGTCTTTTAGAGGGCTTTGTTCAAAGGTGAGTCATCATGCATTAATGAACCTGTTAATAGAGTAATCTTTGATCTGTAAAAATTCATTGAAAAGAGTAAAAAGCATTTTTGCACATGCTATTTGATTGACTTTAGAAAAAGTCACAGTGAATCAGAATTTTAAAATTTAAACTTTGTCATTTTTTTCTGATGCGTTTTTTTATTCTTTTTTAATGGAGTGAACATCCTAAAAAGATCACATGAAAAATGTCATAGGTATGACATCCCACAGATGTTGATTAGAATCAGCCAAAAAAAACCTTCCTAGTGTTTCTGAAATGAAAAGAAAGTGATCTTTGTTTTGTTATTAGATCGAGATATGTGTATATTTGATTTGCACACACTGAAATTCAGTATCTTTACTGGAGGCTTTGCCACTGGTGTAAATACCTATATTGTCATAGTTCAGTGAAGTATATCTTGATCTCACCTTAAACAAACAGTTACCCTCTATAACCATTACCGAAAATATCATGTTTTATTGATCTATAGGAAGCTTTCGAAATCATAATAGGGAAAGAAGAAAATGCTTGTAAACAGCATTTTCTCCTTTCCAGGATGTTTTCTACCTCTTTCAAAGACAAATCTCATTATAAAGAAGGCTTTTGAAAAGATTGTGGGAAAAGAAGAAAATGCTGGTAACCAGCATTTTCTCCTCCCACAATGTTTTCTACCCTTTCAGAGAAATATTCTGCCATTTTAGCCTCATTTAATTTGTCATCTGCCAATGCCTCCAATATAGACATGTCTAAATGTTGTCCTGTGGTCTTGAGTTAAGGTAAAAAGATGACAGACTAGACAAGAAATATTTTAAGTGGTAGAAATTGCTGTATTTTTAGACGTGGCCACACAGTATTACAAGCAGCCCTACCTCCAAAACAGGAGTATGTGTTCATGATACGGATGTCACCAATACAGAAACAACTCTATCACAAATTTATGGAGTCCATCACAGAGTCCGGACAAAATGGCTGGGTTAACAATAATCCACTGAAAGCTTTTTCTGTCTGCTGTAAGGTGAGGGAAGTTTCTAACTAACTGATAGCGTAAAACAATGGGTATCTTAAAATTGTTTTACATCAGCCATGCAGGTTCTTGTTTGTGTTATTCCAGAGGCCATGGGTGCCATAAACAGAATCAAATCATGGGTCAGTCATGCCAGTGTGTCAAGACTGTTGCTCAAAAGCTGAAGTGAAACAAACTTTACCCAGTAAAACAAAATTATTAACCCTTTACCAGACAACAAAATTTTAGTCATGTCCAAATAGAAAGCATTTGCAGACGAAAATTTCGGTGTAGCCCAAATGATGCAATTTTCTTTGGATAGGGAAGAAAAAATTGTGGGAAAAGGAGAAAATGATGATTACCAGCATTTTCTCCTTTTCCCACAATGTTTTCAAAAGGCTTCTTTCTCAGGGTCGTTAAAAGTCAGGATTGTGTGGTAAAGGGTTAAAAGATCTGATAATGGATAGTTTAATCCCTTTGCTGTCAAAGTATAGATTCAAATATTTTGAGGTCTGAATGTAGATTTTCCCTACAGTTGATGTTCATTTGGTCATATTTAAGCATCAGATATATCCAAGGTAAGACTGCTTTTTTTGCAGTCTGATTTTGATCTGCACCTGCTTCAAAAGCTATGTAAGCCAAAATTGGCATTGAAAAAGTTCCTTTTGCACTTATTAAAGGAGGGAAAAAATAGCACCCAGATTTATAACTATGTGTATGTAGGAAAACATGTGGCAAATATGCGTATCATTATTGATGAAATATATCCTAGTTCCAATAGTTTTTTTTTCTTGAGTTACCCATTGCCTACCTGACACATTTCACATCATCTCCACCTTGCTATTAGACTATTTCCCTCTTGCCTGTTTCAGATATGGAATCACCCAGATATCTTATACACTATACTAAAAAAGAGCTTAGATGACAATGACCTTGACATTGAGACTGGAGAACCCAAAAAGAAAGGGAGGGGTAGGGCCAAGAAAGAAACGCCCCCTGCAACTCCAGCCCCTCCCTCCAATGAATCTGATGCCAGTAACTCAGGGAGCTCACAGGGTCCTCTACCTCCTGGGATCCCTTCTGTAGTCTCTAACCCAGGCCCTACAATGTCTTTGGGGAAACCATATGAACCAAATATCACATATGATTGGGTAAGGATTAAGAAATGTTGTTTACAGTCTTTTATTTCTTTACTAAATGATAAAATTTTAGACTGGTCCAAATTGGAAGCATTTGCAGATGAAACATTAAGGATGTCCCAGATATCGAAATTTGCCCTTGATAGGGTAGAAAACATTGTGGAAAAAGGAGAAAATGCTGGTTACCATTATTTTCTCCTTTTCTCACATTTTCAAAAGCCTTCTTTCTCAGGGTCATTAAAATTCAGGATTGTGTGGTAAATGATTAATTCATTTAGCCCAGTCATGCTGAATGGGTGTTTTAGTTTGACATGAAATTTAGAATTCTTTCTGGAGATCTTCGAATTTCAGAACTGTTGTAGGTTTGTCCAGTGCTAATAAAGTGCCATTTTCATATTTTCCACCTGATTTAATTCAAGTCCTCAAAAGTAATTACTATGCATGTGAGCCATGCTCAAAGAAATGGGGCTTAATGCATCTGCAAAAAGCAATGACCCATGTCAGCCAGCACAGTCTGCGCAGGTAGACATGGGTCCAACTTTTTGCTGGCTTCAAATTTATTGCATGTCAAAGGACTGTTCTACCTCATGATTCAGTCATTTGTTTGACAAAATGGATTTTATGGATCTGTAAATAGGTGCTGACTTGTAGGTATAATGGATCACGGAGATGCATTAAGCCCCCTTTTGCCAGAGCATGGCTCATGTATATTAGAAGGCTTTGTAGCAAACTTAAGTATCGGGCTGTTTGTGTATCAACGTAATTTTTGTTGTTTCTTTGAAATCTTTTGCAGGTAAGAAATGGTGTATGATGTTTTAGAATAATAGAAGAAAGAAATATCAAGACCTTTACAAATTGTTGTGACAAAAGAGGAATATGTATTTTGTAACTCTTTGCCAAACGACAGAGTTGTAGACCACTACTAATTAAAAGCATTTGCAGACAACAAATCAAAAGTGGACCTTATTATGGTATTGTTATTAAAATAGTTAAAAAAAAATGTGGAAAAGGGTGAAAATGCTGGTTACCAGTATCTCCTTTTCCCGCTATGTTTTCTACCCCAGGGCTGTGAAATTGTAATTTCACAGCCCTGGGGTAGAAAACATAGCGGGAAAGGGAGATGCTGGTAACCAGCATTTTCACCCTTTTGTGGGATTGTTTGGTAATGGCTTAACTCTTTTCCTCCTGACCTTGTATTTGAAGCTTAAAGTTTTCAAAAAGGATTCTAAAGCAGAGCAGTGTAGAGTAATATTCAAGCAGTATATGTTAAACCTTTTTTGATTTTCTAGGCAAATGAAATAATGAAAGACTATGTACCTGGATTGTTGGAAAATGGCGGTAAAATGGTGATGCTGTTTAAGATAGTACAAGAGTCTCTTGCTGTAGGGGATAAGATATTAGTGTTCAGGTAAGAGATGAAATTTATAAGTGAGTGGTATGCAGGGAAAAATGGGTTTAATGCATCTCTGTAATGTATTAAACCAAGCAAGTCATCACATAATTATGGATCTATAAAATTGGTTTGTCTTACAACCAACTCAATCATGAGGTAGAATGGTCCTTGAAAATTTTACAAGTAGCTAAAAGTTTCGACACATGTTAGCCCGTGTGGACTGCACAGGCTGACATGGATGGATACTTTTTGAAGATGCATTAAACACACTTTTCACTGAGCACGGCTCATATCATAGTTATGAATATCATTTTCATTGTGTGACACAAGATAGTGGTATAGTGGCATCATCTTGTCCGTTAGTCTGTCTATCCATTTGTGGACTTGTAGGTATATTTGTGTTGTAAAATTTTCCTTAATTTTGATGTTAATGTGAAGAAAATTTGTAAAACTTTAGATGTGAAAGACTCTTGAGCCTTGAAGTTGTCTCTCCCTGAGCCAACATGTTTTTTTGGGCCATATTCTGTCCTGGAGCAGATGATAGTTTTTGCATCAGGTTTCATTCCTCTCTCTGGAAAATTGTTTTGATGATGATTGTGTGGGAAAGCAACCAGTGGCTTGGAAAGAATGTTGTGCAAAGCGCTGGTAAAAGAAACTCAGTGAAAGCATGGATAGGTGCACTGGTCACTGCAATTTAGCTTAAATAATGTTGAAAACAGACTTTAACAACAGACAAAGGTGGAAAGTTAGAATTGATTACCAATCAAAATGTCAATTTCTGAGGTTTAATAACAAATCAGAAATAAAGAAATAGATCTGCAGCACTAATTATGATTTGTTGATGGAAAATATGTGAAGACAGCGAGTGGCTTGATAAGTGATTTTAATTTAGAATATAGATGTTACAATGATTTTTTTTTTTTCATTCAGATTGGATAATAATTGTCATTTAGTCCATGTGTAGTCACATTGAAAGCATTTAAATTCAAGACCACACAATAGATGAACTGCTCACCAACCAATTCTGTGCTTTGGTGACCCTAAGGAAGAAGAATTTTTAAAATGCTGGTAACAAGCATTTTTGCCTTTTCTCAAGATATTTTCAACTACTTGAGCAACAAAACTTATCTTTTTAGGCACAATAAATTTGAAGTCTGCAAATGTTTTCAATCTCAGCAAGTCTAAATTTGTCTAATCTGGTAAAGAGCTTATGTAAGATTAGAAAAAGAAAACAATTAACTCTTTACCAAATGACAAAATTTTGGACTGAACCAAATTGAAAGCAAGTGCAGACAACAAAATAGCAATAGCTGAAATGATTATTTTTGTCTTTGATAGGATACAAAACCTTGTGGGAAAAGGAGAAAATGCTGGTTACCAGCATTTTCTCCTTTTCCCACAATGTTTTCAAAAGCTCTGTTCTTCAGGGACGTTAAAACTCGGGATTGTGTGGTAAAGAGTTAATCAATGATCATGTATACCGTCTTTGAGATACATGTATTATTTTTCTTCAAGTACATGAATATTTTAATGCTACATAATTATAAATCTGATTTGCAAAACATGCTTTTTTTTTATTACAGCCAAAGTTTATTTACTCTCAATTTAGTAGAAGAGTTTCTATCCAAACAGAAAGTCCCCAGGTATGACACTGATGAATTCTGGTGCAAAAACAAAAACTATTTCAGTAAGTATTAGTTTTTTTTATATCTTTATTGAACATATTGAAAGCTTGGATAGAAGTTTTTTTGTTTTTTTTTTCAGAGATCAAACTGCAATAACACAACTTTTGTTTTCAACAATCTGAATAGGTTGAGGTACGTACTAAATACAGAAAAGATATGGAAAAATGTGGATAAATGCCTTCAGTTACGGATAATAAGGATAAAATTGACCGTGTCTGAAATTGACAACTTTCAAATATTTTGGTGCAGATCATGCAGAACGTACAGATATGATTTGGACAGTAACAGACTCTACAGATGGTATTACTGTCCATTACATAGATAGATATGGACAGGCTATCCATAGCATATGCAGAATCCATATGTGTGAGTGTTATGATCCAGACAATGCATATCAAAATAAGGGATCAGACTTAACAAATATGCAGCTTAAGCTTGGACCTGCCTTGTCAGACAAATCAAGTTATGTTGGTCAGAAACATTCGTTAAGTTTCATTCATTCATTCATTCATTCTCATTCACTCACTTGTTCAGTCTCGTTCATAGACTTAATCAGTCACTCATTCAGTCACTCACAAGTCTTTTTAGAAGTGTTAATTTGCAGTTTAAAAGATTGCTGAAATGATCCTATGACCAACTAGTTATAGGCTGAACTGCATATCATACCTGAAAACAGTTTTAGATTGATGGTCAAGCTGTCTGCCCTATAGTGTAGTTAAACATAGTGATTAACTACATGAATATTTGGTTTAACCCATTACCAAACAAAAAATTTTAGAAATCAAACATGGCTGAAATGATCAGAGTTGATTCTGAAAGGGTAGAAAACTTTTCTCCCTTTCCCACAATGTTTTGAAAAGCTTGACTCCTCAGGGTTGTAAAGAATTGCTTCGCAAGTTTAACGAGGCTACTTGTATTTGTGTATTAAACCATCATTTATGTTATTTGTCTATGTTTTATGAGGATGTGCTCTAAACCATTTGTGACCAGCTTGTTTTAGGAGATAGTGAGTTATGTGGTAAAATACATCAAAGTTGGTTTGAAAAGATAAATTGGACATAAGCAGAGAAATATAGACTACTCGTATGTCTTCACATTTTTGTGTAAACCCAAATTCTGTGAAGTTGGTATTAGATGAAAGGCTGAAATAAGTTTAAACATGGATAACTGTTGTTGTTTATACCAGGGTTGGATGGAAGTACCTCTAGTACAGAAAGAGAAAAGCTTATTAATCAGTTTAACGTAGACTCAACAACTTGGTTATTCCTGCTGTCTACCAGGTAATGATTTTGAAAGTATTATATTTTTAGCTTGGCTTTTTTAGAAGAAAAGATCGAGGTATCGTCATAGCCTTAGTGTCGTTGTTGTCTTCTGCATCGTTGTCATGCAAAAACTTTGACATTTAATAATATCTCTGTTTTTACAGAAGATACTGACTTCAAACTCGAACAAGTTAGCTGTCAAAAAGGGAACCCATAGAATAAAGGCAGATAATCATCAAAGTATTTATGCCCCTTTTTTGACTTAGAATTTCCACTGAAAATCAAGCGACTGCAGCTGAGCGTTGGCACCAGCATGTGGTGCTCTTTTTCTTCAAGCATCTACTGTGATTTCAAGCTTGTTAAGTCCAAGAATGAATCGACTTTGGTCTGGAACTACTTTCAAGTTCAAGTCTGAGTGAAACACTATTTTCACCCCAGAGTGTAAACTTTTGCCCAAACCTTAATGAAGCTTGGTGAAAATGGTTGTTTTGAAAGCTTGGTGAAAATGTTTGTTTTGGTATCTCTCCTATATCATATTTTGAATCATTTGACTATGCCCAAACAATAAAACTGAGGAAGAACAATTTTTTAAACATGGCAGCCAACATTTTCTCCTTGTATGACATTTCCCATTTTTTCTTGTTTGAAGACAAATACCATCATTTTAGTAATATTTCATTTATTGTCTGCACATACTTTCAATATCAATTCAAGTCTAACATATTTAAAAAAAAAAATATTACTGTTTAGTTTGCTTTAGACTTAACTGATCACAGGCAAAACTTTCCTATTTCATCTTTTTACATCCAATCTGTGTTCAACCATGGCTTCATTCTCAACTTCATACCTCACTATGTTATTATTAACTATAAATTTATCTAAAGTATCTCAGATTAGCAATCAAGGAGCATAAGGATCCTCTTGTTTAACTGTTTTGGTACCTACTAAAACTATCATAAATGATACTGGGTTAACTCTTTACCAGACACCAAAGTGTTAGACTCAACCAGTTCGAAAGCATTTGCAGACGACAAACTGATTGTTGCTAAAATGAAGGGATGTATCTCTGGAAGGGTAGAAAAAGTTGTGGGAAAAAGGAAAAAAATGCTGGTTTTCTCCTTTTGCAACAAAATTTTCGAAAGCCTTCTTCCTCTGGATGGTTATCACAGGATTGTTTGGTAAAGGTTTAATCCATCACAGACATGCAGCGGGGTGTTTGAAAGCTCACATGTAAAGTATCGATAAACTACATGCATTAAATGTTATAATGTGAAAAAATTTTGGTTAACTCTTTCCCAAACGACAAAATTTTAGACTGGTCCAGATTGAAAGAACTTGCACACGACAAAATTAATGTGACTCAAAATTTGAAATTTATTTTGGGATGGGTAGAAAACATTGTGGGAAAAGGAGAAAATGCTGGTTACCAGCATTTTCTCCTTTTCCCACGATGTTTTCAAAAGGCTTCTATCTCAGGGTCGTAAAAACCAGGGATTGTTTGGTAAAGGGTTAAAGGAGTTTGGTTTGCAGAAATATAAAAAGAAGTTTTCTGCATGTGGAGATTTGTTAATGAGAGAATTTTACTTGCAGAGCTGGCTCTTTGGGTGTGAACCTGGTTGGTGCAAACAGAGTTGTGGTCCTTGATGCTTCCTGGAACCCTTGTCATGACTGTCAGGCTATCTGTCGAGTATACAGGTTTGGTCAGTGTAAGCCCAGCTTTATCTACAGATTTGTCACAGAGAACACCATGGAGAGGAAGATCTATGACAGACAGGTGAACAAACAGGGCATGTCCGACAGGGTGGTGGATGAACTCAATCCACAGAATCAGTTTAAACGTGATCATGTGGAAAAGCTGATGGTCTATGAGGTATGTATATTTTGAATTTTTTGAAGATTTTCAGGTTATAAAAAACCTAATGGAAAAATTTGATCACAAAAATCCATTATCATACAGGCTAGTTTTTGATGTATCATAATGATGTATTAAGAGAAATGGCTTAATGGAGGAATATATAAAGGCCCAGTAGGGAGCGAAAGTCCAAGTATTAGTCACTGGCAGAAAAATGAATTCCAGATGACAACATTCTGTCCTTGTCCAAATTGAAAGCATTTGCAGACAACAAATTAGATGTGGCTCAAAACTTGAAGTGTTTCTTGCATTGGGTGGAAAACATTGTGGGAAAAGGAGAAAATTTTGGTTATCAGCATTTTTCTCCTTATAACACAAAGTTTTCAAAAGCTTTTTTCCCCAAGGTCGTTAAAAGTTTGGATTGTGTGATAAAGGATTAATGATGCAAAAGGGACATTGTTTGTTTCAAGCAGTTTCTTGCTTTCTAACAATGCTTTTAAAAGCTCTCTGTTGCTGGGGTGTAATTAGTTAGTACATGTATGGTAATGATGCAATTATTGATGTGATGAATCCTCCCAATGAAGAAAACACATTATGTAAGCATTGCATGAACAATTTTTCTCTTCAGGACAAGAGCTTTGATTTGCAGGACTTTTCTGGTGTGGATGAGGAGTTCTATGACCCTGTTATGATATCTACACTGAAGGACCAAGGTCATTGGTTAACTAGTGTAAGTTTACCTATCTTGTCTATCTTTTTTTTCAGAAAGTGTGTGCAGACTGGCAAAACTTCTAACCATGAGAGTGCTAAACACAGCTTTGTTTTTGTAGATATATAGGACCTGACATGAGTTGATGTTTGAGATAAATATTTTTGTAAACGAGTCTAGAGAAAATGTTATTAAGCGAGTCTTTGGCGAGCTTAATACCATTTTTTCTTGGCGAGTTTATTAAAATTTATCTCAAACACCAACAAATGTCAGGTTCTTTTTATCACATAGTGATATATCACAAATTATAGATCAAAAGATGCAAAACCATCTATAGATGCACCCGCCATAATATCCATAAAATCCCATTCACTTACTATGAAATACATACAAAATGTCAAAAAATGACGTCACACAATTGTGATATCAGACAGATATCAGAAGATAAGAAAATTTGTGATGGAAATATTACACTGAAAACAAGGGAGGTTATGTGATAAAATGTAGATCTAAATCAACCTGCCTATGATGGACAGTGTAGACTGTATATTGTCTACTACTTTAAGAAGTGTTCTGGCAAAAACACCCCTTAAATCGCAATGTTTTCATGATTTGAAGAATCCCTGTCATTTATTCAGTGTGTAAAGGATTAATGCCTGGAAGAGAGAAGGTCAAGATAAGGCTGCACAGCCATGTTGTCTGATATTGGTCTTACTTCTTTAATATCCAATATATATTAACTTAACTACCAGGACCAGTTGTAAGGTTAACTGTTAACTTGATGACAATGTTTAAGACACATCCATACATTCAAATTGAAAGCATTGGCAGACACCATATTAAGTGTGGCTCAAATGAAGTGATTTGTCCTTGATATGGTAGAAAACATTGGGAAAAAAAAATAAAAAAATACATGATTACCAACATTTACTATTTTTTGCACAATGTTTAAAAAGCTTTCTTCGTCAGTGTCCTTGAAACACAGGCCATATGATAAAAGGTTAGTTGAAAAGGATGAAAGTTACAGATTTTTAAACACAGGAATAGATCTGAGCTGCTTAACTTTTTTTCTTAGGGGTCCTGAGTGAAGGCATTGGATTTGTAGTTAAGAAATTCTAGTTCAACTTCTGCTGGCAGTGCTAACTTTGTGGAGGTGTCCTTTGGCAAGGCACTTCAGACCCCAACCTAGAATCTGCCAGGTAAGACAGTAAGTCAGCTTTTGCAATGATATGAGTGTTATATTATTGAAAAGTACCATGAAATGTTATCTAAAGAAAGGTTTTGTGATTTTATTTTTTCTTATAGAGACCTTTCACTCATGAGTCATTGTTGATAGATAGAAAGGAGTTAAAACTTACCATGAAGGAAAAGAGACTGGCCAAGCAGAGTTATGTAATGGAAAAACGTCTCAATGTGTCCTACAGCCGCCCATCATACGCAGCCTACTATCCTAAAGGACAGCAACCATATCAGGGAATGATCAGGTAAAACAGACTGTAAAATACACTAAAATGTAAAATAGGCTGTGGCATGATTATGACATTAGCCATGCTCTGTGAAAAGAGAGTTTAATTCATCTGCAAAAAGTATCAACCAATGTCAGCCTGCGCAGTCCATGCAGGCTGATATGGGTTGAAACTTTTTGCTCTTTGTAAATTTTTCTGTATATCCAAGGACAGTGATTTAGTCAGTTGTTAAATACAAAATTTATTTCATGAATCCAAAATTGTGTGATGTCTTGCTTCAAATAATGCATCATGGAGATACATTAAACCTCTTTTTGCCAGAGCATGGCTCATTATTATTGATACATTACCTCCAGCGAGAGTTTTCTATTTATCTTGCAGAATTTATCTTTAGAAAACATTGTGGCTAATGATGAATTGAAGAAATTTAACAATTTCTTCTGTCCCATTGGTTTCACATATCATTATCTATTAACTCTTAATTTTTGGTTGGCCATATTTGGTATAGATGATTTGAAAGTCGTTTGCAAACTTTTTATAAGAATGTATTGAGTAATAGGTACTTTTTTCAAAAAAGAAAAAAAGGAAACTTAGATCAATGCTTTAATTTCTTGATAAACTGAAATGATAATCTACAAGTTGAGTGGACAAAAATTGCAGCTTTATAGACCAAAGAATAATTTTCAGCAGGGATGTAGAAATCAAAATTTTTGTCACTTAGTTTTCAGGCAGAAGAGTACATTTAGAAGATTAGAGTTTGTCGCAATGACTATTATCTGAAAGTTCAAGGGATTTCACATGTAATGTATTCTAGGGGAAGAGGAATGCCAGCCCGCCCAATTGCCAGTGTGAAGCCAATTGTATCTACTCCTGTCCCCATGAAACCCAAAATTGTCGCAGCGCCACAAATTTTGAAACCTGGAGTGTCTGTACACCAAGTGTTGACAACCACAGGTAACACTGAAAGATATAATACCTTACTTCCTGAAACAAATTTGCAGCAGATGATGTTGAAGACATAGTAAAATCTAAATGTGAAACAGTTTTTAGTTCAAACTTATTTAGTTTTACATCAATTGTAAAAACAAGTCCTTACAGGTAATATTGATCCTTTACCAAACACTGGGGATTTATAACAACCCTGTAGAAACACACTTTTAAAATCATGGTAGGAATAGGAGAATATGCTGGCAAGCAGCATTTTTTCCTTTTGCCACAATGTTTTCTACCCTTTTAAAGACAAACACCATCTTTTGAGCCACATTTATTTTTGTCGCCTGTGCTTGCTTTCAATTCACGTATATGTAAATTTTGATGTGTAGCAAAGAGTTAATCACTGTCAGTGAATGAGCAACATGAATTGATTGTAAAAGATTATCATGTTATGGGCAATTTATCCTATTTTCACAATGTTTTCAAGAGTAGTCAGCTAAATGATGAAAAATGCAGGGCATGATTAATTAATTATTTAATATATTCTTAAATTGTGGAAAACACTGTAGGAGACATTGATAAGAATAAGAATTTATAAGAAATCAAAATAGTTGCAGTACTATTTTCAAAAGTTATATGTCATTCTTAAAGGTATGAAGATTACCCATCAAACTTAAAGCTTGCAGTATTCCTTTACTTTTTATGTTTTGACACAAATTTTCTACATTGGACTTTGCAAACATTGCTGTAAGGTATAGATAATTGTACATAGGGAAAAAAATAACGCAACGGATAAATTGCTGTGCTATGAGCTATTTCTGCTTTGGCTGCAATGTCTTCACATGCATTAATATAAAAAACTATCATTCATATTGATTATCCCAATTATACAAGGATATTCTTTGTTTCAGATATAACTCTACCAGGGACAAATACAACCACAGAGGCTGGTGTCAGTGGACCCAAGAAAATTCCTGCAGGTCAACAAGTCCTTGTTATAAGAACCCCTAAAGGGGTTTATATTCGAACCCCAGATGGAAAAATATTTGCTGTCAGATCAAAACCTCAGCCAGATTCCACCTCTCCATTAGACACTCTTGCCAATACTGGCAGTACTTTAGCTAACACTGCTACAAGTGGTGGTGCAACAACTGTGACAGTTGTCAGAGCTGCGACAAGTGTATCAACAGCATCTTCCACCAGCATCCGTACTCCTGTGACAGTTATAAGACCTGGGTCAGGAATATCGAGCAATAGTAAGTGTTACGAAGACTTTATCCTTTGTATATGCCACTGGTGATAAAGTTTAAGGTGTGTATTGGTTTCTGCCTGTCTGTCAATGAATCTGTCAGTCAGTTTATGGAGAAAGTGCTTTCATAGCATTTATCAAATAAAACCCCCTTTAGCAGTGTACTAAACTCATGACTTACTTCTGATAATACACTAGTGTATTTTCGTTTTTTTGGTCCTGTTTCTTGTAAACTCGTGGTTATGAGTGTGTGAAGCTAACAAAACCAGCCACAGCATGTTGAATAACAACAAAGAATGCAGCGAGAATTATCTATATTCAACAAGACCATGGAAATATTTCCATTCACTCCCTCTATGAAGTCTTTCATCCTAGTTTTGATGTTAGTGTCAAAGAGGTACCTTTTAGTGTATATACACATTTCAAACCAAACTTCACCTGTTAACACGGATTGTTGAATGGTATTTAGGTTAAAGGTGTAGATCCAGGAAGCTTGTTGTTCATTTGTTTTATGTGATAAATAAAATCTCACATTCGTGGTCATGTATTATCATGTTTTGTGAAACAAGTTGACTAAAATTTATATGACCCTGGCCAAGGCTTGTGTCTGACATGCTGTTTTGTTGACTCATTAGATAAGAATAATAATACATAAAATCTCATATGGCCCACAGCAAATGAAAAGGGGCATTCGTACATTTACGTAAAGTGTCGTCTCGGATGAGCCTGCGCAGTCCACGCAGGCTCATTGAGATGACACTTTCCAATCGTGTGATTTTCTATTTCACACAAGTCTACTGTAGGACAAAATCTAATGTTGACGTAAAATGCCATCTGGGATTAGCCTGCGCGGAGTGCGCAGGCTGATCTGGGACAACACTTTACGCAAATGTCCAAATGCCTCTTTTCGCATGATGCAGACCATATTTGATCCTCAGTATCACATTACTGTCTGAAACAGTTCTGTTGTAGATGACTGTCATAACATTCATGTAATACTGTTGTATGATAATGTAAAATCAACATTAATTAAGGTTTGATACATGAATACTTGTGAAATCATTGTTTAAAAATACAAAAAAGAAATCTTTGTGTTTAACTGAGAATTACAAATAAATTTAGAATGGTTGGTAATTCTTCAGGCATAGATCTAGAATTTAAGTTGTTGCATCAGTCTTTTTTTTTATTTTGAGTTAAAGTCTATCTCAATGAAATTTATGTATAACATATATGAAGGAAGAAGGTTGAGTTTCGGATATGTATGGATGTTTGATAAAACATGAAATCGCAATATATGTTAGAAATTAATTGTAATTATTTGCTTGGTCTCTAGTAGTCATTAATGATTTTTTTTCCGTTCAAAAAGTGCTGCACTTTTTGTTTGATGTCACATGATCAGTTAGAACTGCTGCTATTCTGTTTTCAATCGGTAATTTCATAGAATTTACCCTGTATCATACAAAAACAACTTTTCAAGCCCCTTACTGTAGGATCATTTTATTTAAAAAAAAAAACTGTGTGAAAGGATCTTGTAGCAAGCAACTGCTCCTTTTCCCACATTTTTCCCATATCTTCCAATTGTCCCATCCAACATATCTTTATTTATGGTGTCATGTATGTTAAACTTTAAAGTGTCTTTTACAACTAAAGTTGCTTTTGCATCTAGTGTAGATCAAGATCATAAAGCACAAAACATGCTGTCTGATGTTTGGTCTACACTGTATGCTTTGCCGAGACATTCTAGAAAAAATCTATTTAGCCTTTTGGGTTTATTCAGCACCCCGAGGGTTAAATTTTGGTTTATGTCTGAAAATAGTCTGTTGAATAAAGTCACTCTCTACCAAAGAACAAAACTGTACATTTGTCTAACTGATGTCATCTTCCTTTTTAACCCTTTACCACACGGCAAAATTTAAGACCTATCCAAATTGAAAGCATTTGCAGTAGACAATTTCATAGTGGCTTAAATGACGCAACTTTTCTTTGATAGGGTAGAAAATTTTGTGGGAAAAGGAGAAAATGCTGGTTACCAGCATTTTCTCCTTTTCCCACAATGTTTTCAAAAGGCCTCTTCTTCAGGGGTGTTAAAAGGCGTCATTGTGTGGTAAAGGGTTAAGAGTTAAAAGAAGCCTTCATCCTCAGAGTTACTAAAACACTGGATTGTGTGGTAAAGGGTAATCATGAAGAGTAAAGCTGTTGATAACATAATGGGAAAAGAAGAAAATGTTGGTAACTAGCATTTTCTTTTTCCACATAGTTTTCTTGACCTCTCAAGGACAAATTTCATCATTGATCCAGATTTTATGTATCTTCTTCAAATGCATTTAGTATGGATATGTCTAAATTATTGCAATCAATCAAAGACTTATTAGACATTATTAGATTTATTGCATGTCCTAATTATCCATATTACACTGTACTTAATCTCTTGTCCTGTGTTTTCCAGAGCCACTCACAATTATTCGTCAAGGACCAGGACCAATCAGAACTGTTATACCTGTTTCCATTGGATCTAAGTCAGGTGGGGCAGCCAACGCTACGGCAACAGCCCAACTTATGTCTCAGAAGGTCAGCACCATGATCAAGAATGGGGCCCAGATCAAGATTGTCAACCCAAACCTCCTTGCCGGGGGAAAAGCCGGGACAACATCAGCTGCTACTGGCAGTAAAAAGATCATTGCAAATACTCTCTCATTTAGTGGTGGTAATGTGGTATCAACCACCACTGCTTCCAAACCCATTGCTTCTGTGAAAACGGTGAAAATGGAGGAGTCCTCTTCTGAAAACACCATGGAAACGGATCAAGACAAAAGGAATGATAATGACACAAAGAAAAAGGACTCTGACAGCTCGTGGAACCTGCCTCCCATAGATATGCAGGCACTGAAAATACCAAAGCAACTTAATGAGTCCAACTTCCAAAGAAATGAACAAGATAAGCCTGGCAATTTAAGCAGTGCTGTTAAATCTATGAACGTGTCAAAACCAACATTTTCTTTGGCAGATACAAAGACACCTCCTGTGTTACCTCTGAAGAAAGATATGGAACCTGCCAAGTTGTCAACCAGACCCTCAGATATAGACTTACATGAACTTCAGCTCTCAAGTAATCCAGTCACAACAAACAGTTCACAAATGTCAGAATCTTTAAGTAGCAAGTCTAGTCAGTCTACGATATTTACAAGTAACAATTCATTTATGCCCTCTGACCCTAGTTACACAGGTGCAGGAAACCAGCAGGCTATGGTTCCACAACAAAACAACATGATGTCTCAACAAATGCAAGGATTTACTTCAGACAATATGATGTCTAATAACATGCCATCTCAGCAGATGAATGGAGGGATGATGAATTCAGGTCAGCCAAGCAATACTGGAATGTATTCCCAGAACCAGACTGGTTTTGGACATGGATCAATGTCCGACTACTCTGGGAACCAGTCCAATTTTAACAACATGTCCAGCTTTTCAGGCATGAACCAGTATGGTGGAAATAATGTTGGTAATCAGAATTTTGGCTATAACTCTGGTATGACGGGAACAGGTTTACAACAACATGGTTATAGCGGGGGTCCTACAGATCTGAATTCAGACTTTAATGGCATTCATAATAACTCTAGTTTCCTCTCAGAACTAAATTTCTCTGAAACTGATGATAACTTTTTGTCACAGCTGAGCGGGGCTAATGATAACGTTCAGAACCAAGGAAATCAGATGAGAAATGATTCTCAGGGGTCCAACATGTTTATGAACAATCAGAATTTTGGAGGGGGTGGAGCGGGCTCCATGGGTATGCAAGGCTATCAACCCTCACAACAACAACAAAATATGAACTATGACATGTTTAACTCTTCACAACAAAATCCCAACTTCTTTCCCAAATTCGGAAATAATCAGTTTCCAGTTAACAACTCATTTGGTGGTAACCAATCCTTTTCTCAACAAGGTGGCTACCCAAGTGGGTTCATGTACCCAATGGGAGGAATGATGCAACCCACTATGTATGGGTACCCTCCCTTTGCCCCATATCCATATGCGCCCATGATGCCACCCATGCCATATTACCCAATGCCGTTTCAACCTCAGTATGGTGTTGGAAATTCCAATATGGGAAATTCCAACATGGGAAATTCCAATATGGGAAATTCCAACATGGGAAATTCAAACATTGGCAATCCTAACATGGGCAATTCTGGTATGGGGTCTCAAGGAGGTGGATTTAATATGAGCATGGCGCAGGGAGATCACTCGTTCCAGCAAAACCAGACCAATCCAGAGAGAACAAGCAACTGAGGTCAGGGAAACTCGATTCCATCTTAGTGTTGTGAAGTATCAGTACCACCTGTATCAAATTTACAGGCAAAAACCTTGATAACATCCATTTAAAATATGGATAATCAACAATGAATAGGGTTTACAATATGATTACAAGTGAAAACAGTATGGCCAAAGGAGAAATTGCTCATCATGAGCAATTTCTCCATTTACCACAATGTTTTCAAAATTGGTGTGCTGCTAGAAGAAGAAAGGTAAATTACTCAAGTCATGTTAGGGTTATGTAGCCTTTTCAGCACCAAATATATAAACTTGACCTCTTTCAATCTGAATATAAAATCCAGTCAAACTCAGACACAACATATAGACAAAACAAGTGGAGAGCATGACAAAATAAGGGACTCCATGTTCTATGCCGTGTGGTCAGGATCTGTGCTGTCTGCGATAGTATGGTGATGAAGGCTTAACCCTTTACCAAACGACAAAAATGTAGACTTGTCCAAATTGAAACCATTTGCAGATGACAAAACTGATAAGACTCACAAATTGACATTTGTTTTGGGACAGGTAGAAAACATTGTGGGAAAAGGAGAAAATGCTGGTTACCAGTATTTTCTCCTTTTCCCAGATTGTTTTCAAAAGCTTTCTTTCTCAGGGTCATTAAAAGTCGGGATTGTGTGATAAAGAGTTAAGATGTTCCTTCTTTTGACACAGCAGATCAGTATCAGTTTGCATAGAATCTTCCATTCTGTTGAATAGTCTTGCCAAACAGACTTAACATCTGGATTTTTTTTTTTTCCCACTGACAGAAATTGACATTCATCAGATTTCCAATACTTAGCCTTCTAAATGTTACTGCCAAGCTTGGTAGCTAGGTTGATAACTTACAGGGCTTCAAGCCCAGAGGTTGCTGGTTTGAGTTGCAGCTTTGCCTAATTTACGATAGGTTTTATGATAGTCATTGTGAAAGGGCGCATTCCTTTCTCATGGCTGAAAATTGTTTTGATGATGTTCATGTGAGACAGTAGCCTGTGACTTGGAAGGAGAAGAATTGTTAAGTAGAGTACAGGTGAAACAAACTCCTGGAAAGTGCATTGACCATGGCATTATTTTGGAAATAATGTTGAATACGGCCTTAAACCCCAACTAAGCAAACTAAATGTTTCACAGAAATATTTTATTGTCACCACTAAGTGTGTATGACAAATATTGCAGTTTTTTGCACCATGTCTATGCTTTACCGATAATTGTGTAAACATTTGGGAAAAACACAAGTTCTGTTTATAGTGCTTAATGGTTGTAAAAATTTAATTTTTACAACTTCACTACTCCTTTACCAAACTGACTTGTAGAATGCAAATAAACAAACTGCACATTTTTGGTCTGGAGAAGAAAGGATACATGTACTAGTTTGTGCAATACTTCTATCTTGCCTTCTTTTGGCCTCAAGCACACAGTGTAAATCAAAGATCTGGCAAACTGCTTGTTTTCTGCAGTTTGATCTTGACCTAAATTGTCTGAAAGAAACAGGTTGTAATTGCCATTCTAAGGCTTTATAGTCCATTTTGGATTACCATGTATATAATTAGTATACATATGTGTTCTTGGTGGTTGTTACTTAGAGCCTCCATAGACCTCCATTACTCTTTTGTGTATAGATGAATGAACCTGGTAGGGTCTATAAATGAACCATTGACAGCTGGCTTTTTTACCAACCATGTACAGATTTTCATCTTGTTACCTCATTTTTGTACATAAAAAAAACCCCAAAGAATGCCTACAGTCACTCTTGTGGATCTTGTAGATCAAGATCAGACTGCATTGAAAATTGCGGTCTGATCTTAAATCTATACTGTCGAGTATGTTGTGAAACGTTTTGACAAAAAACACTGAGGAAACTGAATCTTTTGATTGACTGAAATATCTCATTTATTATGGCTTTTTGACCCTTTACCACATGAACCTGTGTTTTAACAAACAGGAAAGAAGCCTTTTGAAAACATTTTGGGAAAAGGAGAAAATACTGATCACCAGCATTTTCTCCTTTTCTCACAATGTTTTCTCTCCTTTCAAAGGCTAGTTCCATCATTTTAGCTACACACAGTTTGTTGTCTGAAAATTCTTTCAGTTAAGACAAGTCTAAAATGCTGTGGTTTGATAAAGATTTAACTCTTTACCAAACGACAAAATCTTAGACCTGTCCAAATTGAAAGTCTGCAGATGACAAAATAAATGTGATTCAAAAATTGAAATTTGTTTTGAGATGTGTAGAAAATATGGTGGGAAAAGGAGAAAATGCTGGTTACCAGCATTTTCTCCTTTTCCCACAATGTTTTCGAAAACTTTTTTCTTCAAGGTAGTCAAAACTAGGGATTTTGTGGAAATGATTTAAGGGGTTGAAATAAGGTAAATGTTGTGTACTCTTGTAGTTTAGTGTCTCTTATTTAGGAGATTTCAATTTTTTTTTTGGTCGTAAATAAACATAATTGAAGAAGTAGTATTTAGAGTTGTCATATTCTAACTTTAGCTCCACTGGCCAAAGGCCATGGAGCTCATCTTTGTGTGAGGTGTGCATGCATGTGTCCGTCTCTGTGCTAACTTATATTTCAGACATCTTCTCTAAAACTACCTTAACCCTTAGGCTGCTAAGCGCCACTCACAGACCTTTTGTGGACGGTGTAGATCAAGATCAGACTGCACAGAACGTGCAGTCTGATCTTGGATCTACACAGTCCAATAAGAAGATATTTTCCCCCCAAAAAATACTTTTGAAATAGCTAAATTTGGGTTTATACTATAGGCCAGAAAATTTCATTTAACGTATTTAGCAGGATAAGGGTTAAAATTTTGACCAAATTTCACAGAATTGAGCTTGCCATGATTCTCTTCAGAATATCTTTTGAAAAAAATTACTCCATTTAAATCTCTGGTTGCCATGGCAATAACAGACAATTATTGAGAATAATCTTTTCCAAAACCATAGCATGGAATTCTCTGCAAACTGGCATAAAGCATCAATAAAGTGGCCTTTTGTGACTGTGCGTCGTCCTTCCTGCGGGCTTTAACTGTAACCGCGTGTGCACTCCAGAGGCAACATTTCCTTTTCAATACTCATGAAAACAGAATTGATTGTATGTCTACTAGGTGTTATTTTGGACAAGTTTGAAAATAGGACACATCAGATAAACAAGTAGATGACTCGGACAGTTCTTAGAAAAATCTTGTGTGCAGTTAACAGGCCATATATTCAGTCTAATAGGCCTATTCATTAAATATGGTCAGACTGTTTGCCTGGATGATATACTAGACAAGTTTGAAAACTGGTCACGTCAGGTCAAAAAGTAGGTCACTTAACCATTCATAGATGTTTTTGAAGGCGTACAAACATTATATTAAAAAGATGAGAATCAGCATTTTCTCCTTTTCCTCGTAACGTTTTAGAAGAGTTTATATCTCAGCGCCGAGAGGTCACTGGGTCGTTTAGTAAAGGGGAACCTTCCTATTCCGAGAAGTGGGTTCTGCCTAGTTCAGTGGTAAAGTGTAGGACTCCAACCTGTAGGAGTCCGAACTGGGCTCGAACCTCGATGCACGCACTGGATTTTTCATGGGAGTGTCCTTGACCAAGACACTTCCTAGTCTAGTACTAGTGAAACCGAGAAAATACATGAAAATGTGAGCTAGCGTCGTGATATGACTGAAATAATGTTGTAAGCTGCGTTAAACACCAGTCAATCAGGAAAGCAGTAGTTATAAAGTGAAACTCGCGGAGATAAAGGGAGTAAAAAATATACAGTAGCACAATCACGGACACTGTCACAATGACGTAGGGGTGTCAAACACGGAGAATAAGCAATACAAGTATTAAGGCAAAAAGAAATAAAAATCAAAACGCTATAAATGAATACAGGTGGTTTCACCCGACATACTGTCCAACAGCTGTCGCAGCACGACAGAAAGTACCCGTAGAAAAGAAGTAAGTAGATGCGCTACAAGGAAAAGACCCCTTTTCTGGTGTCTCGACTGTTTTAAGTTCACTGAGGCGTAAAAAAAACTTTCGCAGCACCGAAAAGGGTACCAAGTAGAAAATTTGATTTTTTCATGCAGAAAATATACAATTTCAGCAATTTTAGTGCTGCTCAGAGTTGTCCAGAACCGTTCCAGATGTCGTGACAAACTTTTGAAACTCTAAGAGTAGGTCTAAATAGCAGAAATAAACAATTCAATTTTAGATCCCCGCTTTGTGGTGACGCGGTAAATTTGTCCAATAATGACCGGGTCGCTCGTGCAAATCCTACTGTGGCATTACAATAGGTACCCGATAAAAAAGTTATACAGATGCGCGACAAGGAAAAGTCCCCTTTTTTGCCGCTGCAAAAGTTTTAACCGACATACGGCCATTTTGAAGGAAAACTTTGGCAGCACGAGAACAGGGACCATGTGATAAAATCATAATTTGCAAGCATCCAAAATGCAATACTTGCATTTTTGTACGACTAAAAGTTAATTAGGATTGCTCTGGATTGCACTGCAAGTTTTTTATGCTCAGAAAACGATTCCAAGTAGGCAAAATTTTCAGTCAAACTTTCGGTCCCCTTTTCTAGTGGCGCGTTTTTTGTGGTCGAAATCAAGAAAATTTTTGTGAAACCTGTTCGTCCCCTGACTAATCGTACCCAATGTCGAAACTAAACAGTTTCTATAGACTAATTGGCCCTTTTGATGTATTTTGATTGTGTGTGTGTCTTTGTTTGGATTGTGTGGTGTTTGACTCCTGTTTCATTATTATTTCAATTGTATCAGTACAAGCAGTGCACATTCGCAATGTTTCTGATGTTCCTTCACCAGTCACAACGCACGTCATTTCATTTACACCGCTGGCTGCTTCTCCAGACGACAATTTTCTTTGTAAACTCACAAGTCCACGAGCAGACAATTAATCAGGTGGCACTAATTAAGATTTGTTTTTCAAAGGGTAGGAAAAAGTTATCAACATTTTCTCCTTTTAAAACAATGTTTTTATATTTATAAAGCATTCCTTCTCGCTGTGGTTATAACTCGGGATTGTTTGGTAAGGGTTAACAAAGTCAACATAGTGTTTCAGAGTAGAAGATGCATGAATTTTACCAAAGTGTTTCGCGTTCGTTATTTGCCGAGCAACGACTTGAACTTGCAACCCTTTGGTTCAGGACCTCTTGAAATCAATGATTCGGCTCATCTCCTTCCATGGCGCTGTTAAATCTTTCCCCAAACTTAAATAATTGGATGTGTTTGAATGCCTGACTTTTTCTTCCTCGTTGTTTCTTAACAGTAATTCGGTTATAAAATCATGACAATTCACCTTTTCATGTGTTTTCTTTGACTCATCAATTTGTCCGCCCTCGATAAACAATTCTTAATTTTTGTTTTTGTGAGAAGCTAACAAGGAGTACTTAATCCTTTATCAGTCAACAAAAAATTCAACCTGTCAATATTGAAAGGACTTTGAGACAACAAATAAAATATGATTCAAAAGATGTTATAAGCAAGGTGGGATAGGTGTGGCCCATGCAGGATGCGAACTCATGACCCTGAGCTAAGAAGGCAAGTGCTCTACCCCTGAGCTACGCATTCCATCGAATATTACCACAAGCAATTATCACTTGATTCTTGTGAAAAGTAGGGGAAAAAAAAAACACATTGAAAGTTGATTATCCGCATTTTCTCTTTTTTCCGTAGGGTCGTTGCAACTCTGGAGTTTTTTGTAAAAGGTTCAGCAAAAATTTGCAACAAGAGGCAGGTGGCAAATATTTGTGTTCAGTGCCTCAGATATTTTGCGTTGGCCAGTGCACCTATTCATGTATTCTTTCACATGTGGGCAGAATTCATTTATGTCATTAATAAAATTTAATGCAACATGATTCATTCATCTCTCATTGCTAACTTTGTGTCGATTTTGTTTGTCGAAATTCAGCCATTGGCTTGGAATGAACATTAGGAACCTACGTTTAAGGTGCACTGTCCGTCGTTAAATGACTGAAGTGATGGAAACGGCGTAAATTCTCAACAAAACGACAAAATCTTTGATAAGTCCATATTCAAAGCATTTGCAGACGCCAACTACAATATAAAGTGGCCATAATAACATATTTCTTGAAATGGTATAACTTTTGGCGAGACTTGCGAGGCAAAAGGGATCTCTTCCTTGAAATGGGTCCACTTACCTGTTACCTATGGTCCGTTTTGTAGTTTATGTCAGCATTTCCTGCAAATTCTCCATTCCACTCTTTTTTTTCCCTGCTAGCGATCAGAATCTATATTTCGTGAGTCCTGATGTATAGCTAAAGTTTCTTCCGTTTGATATTTATTTCCCCTATTCTGCGACACGGGGATTAGTGCATCTCAGTGATGCATTATACCAAGCAAGCCATGACATAACTCTTGGTCCACAAAATACATTTTGTCTGACAAATCAACTTAATCATGAGGTAAGCTGGTCCTTAGAGCAGCAGAAAATTGACCAATTAAAAAAAAATTGACCCAGGTTAGCCTGCACAGACTGCTTGCTGACTGGGTTCAATACTTTTTGCAGGTGCATTAAAACCCCTAACCCAAAAACATCCACTGCAATTTCAAAAACTGCTTTTGCTGCTGTGTTTAACAAGGTAGCAGACAATGTAGATCCAAGATCAAACTGCATTTTCTGTGCAGTTTTGTCGGATATTAATCCACTCTTTCCTCAAAAAAAAAAAAAAAAAGTCTAACCTTGTTCTATATTTCCAAAAAAAAAACTATAGGTTGAGCTCTGTGCTTTATGCCTAAATAAAAAGAACAATTGAAGACAATTTTTATCACATTGCAGCGTTAAATTTTATGAAGTTACTCTGAATATTAAGATCACGGTTTCACATTGGTTTTCTTAACTTGTTCAAAATTCATCCACGTCAGCTTAAACCTTGAAGATTCACTTCGCATTCCCATCTGTTTCGTACAAAACGTCGGAAATTAGTTCTATGGCAGACTAGTTTTACAATGACTTAGTGGAAACTTGGTCTTGCATGATTGGCATATTGTAATCTTTAGTGGTGAGAGAATGAGACCTGTGATAAAGACTTTCATTAATCCTCAACAGAACTTTGACAAACCAAACATCAGACCAGTGACCCCTAAATAACAAATGTGGGACCAACCCACAGAGCTCAAGTGGTAGAGTAGGATTTGTAAACATCAAATCTCAGGTCACTTGAGGGTGTGGGTTTGAACCCCGTGGCTGGCCATCTAAAATTAATAATCAATAGTTTTTGGATGAGATGTTAAACCGAGGTCCCGTGTGACAGTGCTATACACCAAGCTTGTTAAAGAACAGGTGTAACTTAGGATGAGTTTCGTCCTGTATCATGCATAATCCCCTGTAACAAAACTAACAGCCTTCAGGGGGCGTTGCACATATGGGCAACCAGTGGTGACCATAAATAATCGATCGCAAATACAATCAATGAATACAAATGTGAAATGTCATTTTGTGTTCAAGGCTCCACTTCAAATGGAGCAGAACAGAACAAAAATGCAGACCTGATTGCAAGGCTTTATAGCAATAACTACACAAATAAATACTCAGACCTGGAATAAAGCCAAAAATTGAATGTTAACCCTTTATCCCACAATCCTGACTTATAATGACCCAGAGAAACTAAAGTTTTTGAAAACATTCTGGCAAAAGGAGAAAATGCTGGTAAGCAGCATTTTATCCTTTTCCCACATTGTTTCATGTTTTTAGTAACATTAGCATTTAATTTGTCATTGCAATTGCTTTCAAATTGGAAAAGGCAAAAATTCTATCGTCTTGCAAAGAGGTAAAACTAACAAAATCACCAAAAAACAGACTTTGAAGTACATGTATTATTTCTTTACAAAACAACACAATTTCAGACTGGAAGTCTTTGTAGATGACAAAATCAATTTAACAAAAATTGTGCAATTTGTCTTCAACATGGTAGGAAACATTGTGGATAGGAGAAAATGCTGTTTATCGGCAATTTTAGTAGAAAATGCTATTTATCAGCAATTTCTCTTATTTCCATGATGTTTTCAAATGCCTTTCATTCTTCAGGGTTGTTAAAACATAGGATTCTTTGGTAAAGGGTTTATTAGCCCTATACCACTCAGTCCCAAGTTTTAACAGCACTGAGAAAGAAGGCTTTTGAAAACGTTGTGGGAAAAGAAGAAAATGCTGGTAACCAGCATTTTCTTCTTTTCCCACAACGTTTTTTTTTTTATCTATTCAGGGACAAATACATTCATTTGAAAATCATATGAACTGTCAACTGTTAACTTCTTCAACATGAATGAGGCTAGAATCATGCTGTGTGGAAAAGGATTAAAGTAAAAATTTGAACACAAACTCATTTGAGCATGCACTTAGGTTTTATTAGCACCAGTTGCAGTTAGGTTCAATTCTTTACCAAACGGTCCTGAGTTTTAGGCACCTTGAAGAGAAGGCTTTTGAAGGAGTTGTTGAAAAAGAAGAAAATATCGATGACCTTTTTCCAGAATGATTTTACACCTTAATAAGACAAAGTCAATTTCTGATTTATACATGTCATCTTCAAGTGCTTTTAGTTTCTCAAGTTAAAGTTCTCTGAGAGGATAGAAACTATTAAGGAAAAAGGAAAAAAAAATGCTGATTATCAGAATTTTCTCTTTTTCCCAGAGTGTTTTCGAAAGCTTTCTACCACAGGATCCTGAAAACTCATGACTGTTGGGTAAAGGGTTGATAAAGAATGTAATATAAATAAGTTTAATTTTGACTTTTCAGTAGAGATTGTTCTGCATTTACCACTACTGGCTTCCGAGAAGAAAAAGAGAGTGAGGAAAATTCTCCAAAACAAGTTATTTCTACATTTGCCACAATGTTTTCTTGAAACTCTTTCCATCGAGATAGTATTTATCAATATCTTAGTGACCACCTCTATTAACTCTTTACCACATGACAAAATTGTGGACTTGTCCAAATTGAAAGCATTTACAGATGACAATTTAAATGTGGCTGAATTGAAATGATGGAAGTTTTCTTTGACTGGATAAAAAACATTGTGGGAAAAGGAGAAAATACTGGTTTCCAGCATTTTCTCCTTTTCCCACTATGTTTTCAAAAGGCTTCTTCCTCAGGGTCGTTATAACTTGGGATTGTGTGGTAAAGGGTTAAGCAAAAAAAACCTGTATTAACACTTTATTAAACAATCCCTAGTTTTAGCTACCCTAGAACAGAAAGCTTTTCACAAAATTAAGGGAAAATACTGGAAATCTGAATTTTCTCCTTTTACTATGATGTTTTCTAACGTTTCAAATAAATTTCCAATAATTTTCCCAACATTCAATTTTTTGTCTGCAAATGCTTTGATTTTGGACCAATCTACTTTCTGTCTTCTGGTAGAGTGCTAAGAAAGCATATAATGTTGAGGCTTCACTTCATGAAACAAAATAGCAACATACAACTTTGAAAATAACCTTGTAAAATATAGACAATTGACATAAACTATATTTGTTTGTTTGTATTGGAGTTTAATGCCATTTTAACAGCTTAGGTCATATCACAGCGGTCAGTGCACCTACCAATGTGATTCCAAGCGTTCTCACACCAGTGCTGACAAAACTTTTTTTCCAAGCCACTGACTACTTTTCTCACATGCATCAGAGGTGAGAGGCAGCAAATTGCCGCAAAGAAAGTTTGCAGCAACCTGGTATGTATCCCACAATCACCAGGTCACTGGTCAGATATACTAACCACTGAGCAACCCAGCCTGGCACATAAACTATTGGAATTCCTTAACCTTTTAAGATGCAGTGAAATTTTACAATTGTCCAAATTCAAAACACTTGCAGATAACAAATATGGCTTTTTTGTCAATATGTCCTTGAAAGGGACCAAAACTTTCTGGGAAAAAGGAGAAAATACTTGTAACCAGCATTTTCCCATTTCCAACAATGCTTTCAAAAGCTTTCTCCCTCAGTGTTATTAAAACTTGTGGTTATGTGGTAATGTGTTAAACTATGCTGAATTTCATATCGCATAATGTTTTGTAGTAGTCCTCTTCAATATCCATGTCTTGGTTTTAAAGTTAAAATGGATAAATGGAAACATTTTGGTATTTAATGATATTCTGTCAAAGGCGTCCACTTTCTCCAAAACCGTGTGAGTGTTTTTATAGACAGAAAGATCAGCTTCTTCTCCTGTTAATATATGTGTATATGACATCATTTCTTTTCCACCTGGCACTAAGTCTTCAGTTTTATTGTATCTGCAAAATCCATGAAAAACATGATAACTGGTACATGTGAAATATAGGATCTGACATGAGTTGGTGTTGGAGATAAAATTTTATTAGACGAGTCTAGAGAAAATGTTGTTAAGTGAGTCTTTGGCGAGCTTAATAATATTTTTTTTCTTGACAAGTTCAATAAAACTTATCTCAAATGCCAAAGAATGTCGGATTTTTTTTTTTTTTTTTTTAAATCACATAACAATATTTTAGAAATTATAGATCAGAGGATGCAAAACCATCTTTAGATACACCCGCAGTAATATCCATAAAATCCCATTCACTTCTATGAAATACGCACAAAATGATGTCAAAAATGACGTCACACAATTGTGATATTAAACGTGTATAAGATAAGAAAATTTGTGATGGGTATATTACACTGAAAACAAGGGAGGTTATGTGATAAGACAAGTAATAAATCTGTAACCATTGTATAATTCTACTAAACCTGTACCACAAAATCTTGAGTTAAAAAGAATTTTAGTAAGAAGGCCTTTGAAAACATTGTGGGAAAAGGAGAAAATGCTTATTACCAGCATTTCCTCCTTTTCCCACAATGTTTTGTATCCTTTCAAGAAAAACTTACACCATTTAAAACCACATTTGTCTTCTGCATAATGCTTTGAATTTTGAAATGTCCAAAATTTTGTCACACAGACTTATCCAAATTAAAAACATTTTCAGACAACAAAATAAAAGTAAAGAAAAAATTGAAACTTAATATGGAAGGGTAGAAGACATTGTGGGCAAAAGGAGAAAATGCTGCTTTTTCTCCTTTTCTTTCAGAATGTTTTCAAAAGTCTTCTTCTTTAAGGTTGTTAAAACTTGGGATTGTTTAGTTCAGGATTTACTCTTTACCACACAACCCTGATTTTTAACAGCCTTGGGGAAGAACTTTTGGAAACACTGTGGGAAAATGAGAAAATTCTGGTTACCAGCATTTTCACCCATTACACAAGACTTTCTGCCCTTTTAACTCTTTACCAAACGAAAAAATTTTAGACTTGTCCAAATTGAAAGCATTTGCAGACGACAACATAAACGTGACTCAAAAATTGAAACTTGACTTTAGAAGAGTAGAAAACATTGTGGGAAAAGGAGAAAAGCTGGTTACCATCATTTTCTCTTTTTCCCACAATGTTTTCAGAAGGCTTCTTTCTCTGGGTCGTAAAAACCAGGGTTAAGGACAAATTACATCATTTGAGACACATCTAATTTGTTGTCCCTAATTGCTTCCCGATCAGAATTGACCAAAATTTTGTATTCTAGTTCAGAGTTGAATAAATCATAGTATTCAGGTTGAAGTTTTGTTGTTTAGAAAGCAAACTAAATAAAATCAACATATACAATCTCCTAAAATAACCAGAGGTTACAATTTTAGGCCCATTTCAACAATTTCTAACAATTATTGGAGAGATTAGATTCATGTTGCAGCCAAACTCTGTAGTAAAGTCAGTAACATTAGGACTTTAAATTAGAACTGTTGTAAAGCGGACAAATACCCCCCATCAGCACCTTGTCACTAAAGTAGCACAATCAGAGAATGGAAATTATCTACCAAAACAAAGTTCACCAGTGACCTTGACCTTTGACCCATGTAACCCAAAAACAATAAGGCATCTCCTTGGGTCATGAGCAACACCTGTATAAAGTTTATGGGTCTTAGGTCAAACAGCTCTTGATCTTGAGTTAGAGCATGGAAATGAAAAAGATGGACAGATTGATGGATGGACAAACATGGTGAAACCAGTATACCCCGATCTACTTCGAACTAAACACAATCGACATTTTCAATCTCCTAAATTTATCAGAGGTTGCAATTTCAGGCCTATTTCAAAAACTCCATAAAATTATTGGAGAGAGTAGATTCATGTTGCAGCCAAGCCCTGTAGTACAGTGTCAGTAATATTAGGACTTTAAACCAAGGGGGTCGCTGGTTTGAATCCCCAGCTTGGCCAAAGGATTCATTCCTTTCTCACCACTAATCATTGTTTTGATGACTGTCGAGTGTGAAAGTGACCTGTGGCAGCCAGTGACCTGAGAAGAATAATGTGTGTAGCACTGGTAAAAGAAACTCTACGAAATCATGCATTGGACGCAGTGATATAACTGAAACAATGTTCAAAAGGGTGAAAAAACCATGCAAAATGTTCATGTCACTGACTGAACTTTATCAGAAAACAGCCAGTCAGGTAATAATTTAAAATCTTTCCCAAGCTGTTTTCCTGACAATGTCTTCACTTTTTAAGCTACCTACAGCATCCTTTGAATAAATCATTAAAACCATTGATTTGCACCAAACAAACTATGCAGATTTCGGCTGGAGATTAGTAAAAAAAACGAAAAAAAAAACCGAAGTCTTACATCCAGTATGGATTTAGTTGACCAAATCTTGTAACTCCTGTTTGTGCTGTAGCCACATCTATGTGAATGTGTATTCCTGCTGTAACAAAATACAGAAAAAATTATATAATGCTTTGTGGCTTATCCCTTTAACCCTTTACCTCATAACCTCATGCTTCAACAACCCTGAAAAATGGCTTTTGAAAACATTGTGGGAAAAGAAGAAAATGCTGGTAACCAGCATTTTCTTCTTTTTCCCATAATGTTTTCCATCCTTTTAAAGACAAATCCTATCAATTGCAACACGTCAAATTTGTTGTCTTCAAATCTTTTCAGTTCCGAACAGTTTAACATTTAGTTGTTTGGTAAAATGTTAAGAGTCAACTTTGTAATGTAGAGGTTCCCTGCTTGATCCAAACTAAGGTGTTGGTCTAGATATCAAGAGGTCTTCAATGTATGAGCCACACTCTGGGGGTTTAATGCATATCTGTGACGCATTATTCCTAGCAAGTCATCAAATACATATGGATTCATAAAATACATTTAGTCTTGCAAGTGACTGAATCTGGAGGTAGACTGGTCCTTTAAATTGCAGATAATTTACAAATAGCAGAAAGTTATGACCAATGTTGGCCTGTGTAGACTGCACAGGCAGACATGGGCTGATACTTTTTGCAGATCCATTAACCCTTTATCAAACAATCCCTAGTTTTTACGACCCAGAGGAAGAAGCCTTCTGAAAACATTGTGAGAAAAGGAGAAAATGCTGGTAACCAGCATTTCCTCCTTTTCCCACATTGTTTTCTACTCTTCTAAAGTCAAGTTTCAATTTTTCAGTCACATTTATTTTGTCGTCTGCAAATGCTTTCATTTTGGACAAGTCTACAATTTTGTTGTTTGGTAAAGAGTTAAGCCCTCTTTTTAGAGCATGCCTCAAATGGTTTTGCAAAAGTGGTCTGCTTCAAGAAGAAATATATATATTTGATGATGGTTATGTGAGGAAGCAGCTGGTGGCTTCATGGGAATATTGTGCGAAAAGCTGATAAAAGAAACTCTAGCAAAGTATGGATAAGTGGCTGGTTGCTGTGATATAACTGCAATGTTGAAAATGGCATTAAACCCCATAAAATCAAAGGAACAAAAACAGCATGTAGGTCCACATTGGCTTTGTGGATTAATGTGTTGTATTTGCAGTCAAGAAATCAAGATTCTGTTCCCTCCAACAGTGCCGGTTACTTTGGAGTATCCCTGGGCAAGGCAAAACATATCCAAAGTCTAGCACTGATGAAACCCAGGAAAAATATTGGTAAGTCACGATTCACCATGATAGCACTAAAATACTTTTGAGCTCAACATAAAATAAAAATCAAACAAACAAAATAAGTCAGTAAAAGTTCTGCCAATTTGATCAATCACCTTTTTTGCAAATCATTTCAAGCTTAACCCTTAACAACAGAATACCGAGTTTTAACAACCCTTTGAAAAAGCACTTTTGAAAACATGTATAAACTGATATGAGCACATACTCCTTTACCTACACTTTTTTCCATGTTATTAAAAACAGGCATTCTCTTTTCCATCAAATATTTCTCCTTTGTGTCCATTGTAGTAGATAGCGATGTATCTAAAAATAGACTGTATGATAAAGTGTTGATGTATACCTGTCTTGGATGCCTCTATTTGATGAAGTTTATATAGTGCCATACCACCAGGATAGTTATGATGAGATGTATATGAGAACAGAACAGTTGTACAAATATTTCCTAGTATGTGCCCTACAGCCAAGAAGGCAAGGATTTGGCCAAATAAATACTTCTTTCTGTTTATCCATCTGAAAAAAGTCAGATAAAAATTTTCTATAATTGATTAACACCTTACCAAACAATAGAATTTCAGACAGGTCCAAATTCAATGCAGTTGCAGAAAACAAATTGAAAAATTATTCAATTTATCAGATTTGTCTTAGAAAGGGTAAAAATCCTTGTGAAAAAAAACTGGCTGCCAGCATTTTCTACATTTCCCATTACATTTACTACACTTTCAAAGACAAATCTAATTAACTCAGTCAAATTTTTCATCTGTGAATACTTTCAGAAAAAACATGTCCAAGATTTTTAGTCTTGTAGACAATTAAGAAGAAAATCTGTCAGCTGATTGCAAAAAAGCTGTGCAAAGTACTGGTCGAAGAAACACATTAGGAGGGTAGGAAAAGGTGCACCTCCCCCAGTAACACGGCTGAAGGACTGTTGGAAGCTGTATTATACACCAATCAAAGACTCAAATAATCAAGATGCCACAATCCACACAGATATATTTAAGTCATGCTCTGTGAAAACGGCAGTTAATACATCTGCAAAAAGCATTGACCCAGGTCAACCTGCACAGTCCAGGCAGGCTGACCTGTGTCGAAACTTTTTGTTATTGGTCAATGTTTTGCTGCTCAGAAGATCAGTTTACCTCATTATTCAGCTAGTTGTAAGACAAAGTCAATTTCATTCATCAAGAGTGATCTGATGACTTGCTTTGTATAGTACATCATAGAGTTGCATTAAATCTCTTTTTGCAAGAGGGTGGCTCATTCACAGTGTATATACAGACATTTAGACAGGCCCTATACAGGGCTTGAAACCTAAGGGTGGCTGGTTCAATTTCCAAGCATGCTCAAATTCTTTCCAAGGATAGAAGATAGTCATCACGACAGGGTTCATTTTTCTCTGGTTGCTAACATATGTTTGATGATGTCTATGAGGAAAGGCAGCCAGTGGCTTGGAACAAATGTTGTGTTTAGTGCTGGTGAGGGAAACTCCAGGAAAGCATGGATATGTGTACTGGCTCCCTCAATATAAGACATAATGTTGAAAATGCTATAAACACCAAACAGACACACACAAAGACATTACACACTGGAATCACATAGTTAAGTAACCAGAACTCTTTATGGGAAAAGGAGAAAATGCTAGTTACCAGTATTTTCTCCTTTTCCTACAATGTTTTCTACCAAATCAAAGACAAGTTCAATCATTTGAGTTACATTTAACTCTTTACCAAAGGACAAAATCTTGGGACTTGTCCAAATTTAAACCATTTGCAGAAGACAAACCAAATGTGACTTAAAATTGGATTTGTCTAAAATAGATTAGAAAACATTGTTGGAAAAGGAGAAAATGCTGGTTTCCGGCATTTTCTCCTTTTCCCATAATGTTTTCAGAAGGCTTCTTTCTCAGGGTCATTAAAAGTGGGGATTGTTTGGTACAAATCTACATATTTGTCTTTTGGTAAAGAGTTAACTCCACTGATATACTTACAGTTTATTTACAGTATCTGCCACAATTACATTACACACTGGTATGACATAGATAATAAACCTCAACTCCTTGTGGGGCAGGATTGAGTACAATAACACAAACAGCAATGCTGGTAACACAAGTCTACGTAATATCGGTGACATATAGAGACTGACTGGCAGAAGAAGATAACTGCACGATAAACTTCTCGGTAGCGCAGAATAAAAATACCATAAAAATGGTTGTGTCTGTGGTAGAAGTTAGGAAAAAATATAGAATGCTTAATCCTCTGAAGCACAATCCCGACTTTAATGACCTTGAGGGAGGAGTCTTTTGAAAACATAGTGGGAAAAGGAGAAAATGCTGGTACCTGGATTTTATCCTTTTCCCGCAATTTATTCTGTGCTTTGGAAGACAAATTTCATGTTTTGAGTAACATGGGTTGTCTGTAATGCTTTCAAATTGGACAAAACTAAAAAATTTGTCGTGTGGTTCAGAGTTAACCCTTTACCACACCATCCCGACTTTAACCACTCTGAGAAAGAAGCCTTTTGAAAGTATTGTGGGAAAAGGAGAAACTGCTGGTAACCAGCATTTTCTCCTTTTTCCAGAATGTTTTCTAACCTTCCCAAAACAAATTTAAATTTTTGACTGAAATTTATGTTGTGGTCTGCAGATGTTTTCAATTTGGACATATCTAAAGTTTTGTCGTTTTGTAAAGAGTTAAATGTCAATTCATTATCACCTGAAACAACCTCAAGCACCTTTGAAACTGTTCTTTAACAAACAACAAAATGTTAGACTCATCCAAGTTCAAAGCATTTGCAGATGACAACAATTTGTAGTCTAAATGATGGAATTTGTCTTTAATAGGGTGGAAAATATTGTAGGAAATGGAAAAAATGCTGGTTACCAAAAGCCTTCTTTCTCAGGGTTGTTAAAACTCATTATCTCCCGCTAGATGGCATTCTACAAATACACATCTATCTAATATGGGCATTCTGGGTACAGAACCGGACTACTTTTCAAAACAAAAACCGTTACTTTGAATTTCAAAATGAAATAAACGTTTACTCAATAAAACGCTACCTGGTGCGATTCATTCAGCTGTGATCGGCTGGCATGTAACCTATGCATCGGCCATTTATTAAAACAGCCCCTACATGCTTGGGTAACAGGTTAATAGCTTTGGCATAAGCCCTACTTTTCCCAAGTATTGGGGGATGGGTGATGCGTCATAGCAGACAGGTTGAATCTTCAAAGAATATGATATGCACAGATAACGGTTAAAACTTGCAAATGTTTGATAAAGATTTTACCCTGTAAGGACCACAGGTGAAAACAGGAGCTTTTGCAGATGGCATAGATCAAGATAAGACTGTGCATACCATTCAGTCTCATCTTGGATCTATTCTGTCTGCTTGTTTAAGGATGAAAACAGGTGCTTTGCAGATGGCAAAAATCAAGATCAGATTGCAAAACATGTAGTGTGGTCTTGGATCTATTCTGTGTGTTCTGTGTGCTTGTTTACTAATGATTATCAGGCCTATAAGATGAAACTCTTTCTGAGTTTCAGCATTTATATTCTAAGCCGTCAAAAAGGATTGAGTGTATGTATTTTGTATTGAACAGGTTTAGATCAAACACTCAATTGCATGTGAAATATTTTAGCAAAAGAACAAATTGCTAATTACAATTTCCCCTTTTGCAACAAAATGTTCATAAGTGTTATGCTGCAAGACCAAAAAATGTCAACAGGAGGCAACATGTTAAGTCTTTACCAGAGGACAAAATTAGAGACCTGTCCAAATTGATAAAAAAAAAAATTGCAGATGACAAATTAAATGTGGTTCAAATCCTAACTATCTGTGCAACATTAAAAAGCATCAGAAATGGAGAAAATACTGATTACCAGCATTTTCTCCTTTTCCCTAAATGTTTTCAACATGGTAAGGGGTTCAACATTTAACCTTTAACCAAATAATGCTGTGCTTTATCAACCCCTAATGATGAAAGATTTTCACACAAAATATGAGAAGACAGATCCAATCATTTAAGGTCTACGGCCCCCAACTCATTGGTAAACATCGACGTTTTCGTAAAGGCTATTCTGCCAATCTCGGCAGCATCCGTCTTTTAATATAAGCGTAGACTCACTAACTCATCTGTAAGTATCGTGTAACACCGACATTTTGGTAAAGGCTATTCAGCCAATCTCGGCAGCTTCTGTCTTTAAATATGAGAGTTAGGGGCTGTAGACCTTAAGTCACAAATAAACTGTTGTGTGTAAATGCTTTGGATTTTGATGAGTCTAAAATTCTATTGTCAGGTAAACAGATACATACTAAGAGAAACAAAAAGTGCATTTTGTGCTCAGTATTAGTCAAGATCAGGCAAAAAATTCTGAGTGGCCAAAGCTTAACCCTTTACCAGATGAGAAAACTTTAGACCTGTCCAAATTAAAAGAATTAGCAGACAACATAGTTAAATGTAGTTCAAATGATAAGAGTTGTCTCTATAGATGTAAAAAATTATGTAGGAAAAGAAGAAAATGCTGGTTACCACAATGTTTTCAAAAGCCCTTTCATTAGGCTCATTAAAACTTGGGATTGTGTGGTAAAGGGTAAATCTGAACTCTGGGAAAAAAGTGCTAAATATTACAAAATCTAGGTCTGACAGCCAAACAGAAAAAGTCCATATATTTGTATTTAGCTGTGACTTCATCACAAAATCAAGATTATTCTCAAAACTGTATACATTTGTAAGACATAGTTAGTAAATCTGTAAAACTGATAAAAAAGCATAAGGATACACCCCAATTTGAGCTTTTATTCAATATTGTGTTGTACCATAAAACTTCCCCTTCTGGCCAGAGATATCTTCTCCAAAATATTGAATCTATCAAAACTGTTGAACCTGCAGGGAGAGAAAAACATTAAGACATCACCTGCAAGGTATTTCTGGTATTACAGCTAACTACTTTTCAAAACAGAGTGGCAAAAGGAGAAAATGCTCATAAAGAGCAATTTCCCTTTGTTTTACAATGTTATCATTTGCATATTGATTTCAGATATTAGGTTTACGTTGATTTTCCATATTTCCATAGGATGTTTAACCCTTTACCACACCATCCTCAGTTTTCAATACCCTGAGAAAGAAGCTTTTTGAAAACATTGCGGGAAAAGGAGAAAATGGTGCTAAACAGCATTTTCTCCTTTTCCCACAAGGTTTTCTACCCTTTCAAAGACAAATTTCATTATTTGAGCCACATTCATATTATCATCTGCAAATACATTGAATTTGGCCAAGTCTACATTTTTCTCGCATGGTATAGAGTTTAAAAAACTGCTAAAAAGTGTGTTTCAGGGGATAAGGAGTCGAATGACATGATCATCTATTTTATTGGAGAAGGAAACTATGACAAGTTTCTCTGAACTTTTTACCTAGTAGAACTATAGATGCTTCTGTTTTCAGTAAAAATCAAGATCAGACTTGACCAATTATGCATCCGCACTATCGAAGACAGTTTTCTCTGTAGAAGATCTATAAACAGATAAAGTTTTAAAAACAGAAAAGGACATAATAAGAGAGAAAGAAAAGCAGAAAAGAGAGAGATAGAGAGAAAAAGACAGATAGAGACAGGAGAGAGAAACAGAGACAGATAAAGACAGAGAGACAGACTGGGAGACAGAGAGAGTCCTGGGCAGGACCTACCTAACAAAATAATACCAGCAATGACTGTAGCAAAGATCACAAATGTTATGGACACTTTTCTCTGTAGAAGATCCATCAACAGGTAAAGTCCAAGAAACATACAGAGCTCTGAGCGAAATATTACAATGGCTACTCCAGACAACCATATATATGCCCCGTGCTGTCCATGTAACCATGCTTTTAAAGCCAACAGAACTGAAGTGAAATAAGGTAAAATAGCTCTTGTACAGTTAACCAATTACAACGTAATCCCCAGTTTTAACAACCCTGGGAAATTACCGGTAGACTTTTGAAAACATTATGGGAAATGGAGAAAATGCTGGTAACCAGCATTTTCTCCTGTTCCCAAAATGTTTTCTAAACTTTCAGAAACAGATTCAGTCATTTGAGCCAAGTTTAATTTGTCGTCTGCAACTGCTTTGAATTTGGACGAGCAGAGAATTGTCTTTTGGTAAGAGTTTATCAAATATTCTGTTAAGATCTAATTTGTTCAATTGTCAGAATATATTTCTATCAATTTAACATTCATTGACTTGTTTGGATGTTTAACTTTTTCCCAGATGACAAAATTTAAGGCCTGTCCAAATTGAAAGCATTTACAGACAACAAAATATTCTTCTATATATTTTCGAGAGGAATACTTTTATTTGCTTTCATCACAGGCACTTGTTGCTTGACAAAATCTTGCCCTCTTTAAGCCTTTACCAAACAATCCCGGGTTCTAACGACCCTGGTAAAGAAGCCTTTAGAAAACATTGTGGGAAAAGAAGAAAATGCTGGTAACCAGCAATTTCTCCTTTTCCCACAATGTTTTTAACACTATCAAGGGCAAATTCCACCATTTGAGCCATGTTTAATTTGTCGTCTGCAAATGCTTTCAATTTGGACAAGTCTAGAATTTTGTCGTTTTGTAAAGAGTTAACCTAATGAATAAGACATGAATAAGACAATATGTCCAATTGTATCACCTGCTGCACACAGCCCCAAGAAATCTGTCTGTATATTTCAAATATTTCTAGGTACAGGATTGTTTGGAAAAGGGTCAACATGATTTTTGACAGTATTTTATTTATATTTTGATGGCTGTTGCGTCAATCTATGGCTACATGAAGTTTATTTACCAGTAGTATGTACACCATTCTGTTTGAGCCAATGGCTGCTTTCCTACAATAACAGAGGAATAAATCTTCTCAATATTTCTTTGCTCAATCCTCAAAAAGAATGATGACAGAGAATGGGATTCAAACTCCCGCATCATTGATTACAAGCCCTGCCCGACACCATCAAGCTACTGGTCCTTTGCATAAACTTCACAATTTAAATCCCAAATTTTAGATAATACATTATGAGCCATATTCTTGCAAAAGAGAGTTTAATGCATTACCATGATGCATCATACCAAGCAAGTCATCTCATAATCATGGGCCATAAAATCAATTTTGTCTAACAACCAACTGAATCATGAGGTAGACTGGTCTTTTGACAAGCAGAAAATTGATCAGCATCAGCTGTGCAGACTGGGCAGGCTGAACTGGGTCAACACTTTTTGCAGATGCATTAACCCTTTACCACACAAGAAAATTATAGAATCGTCCAAATATAAAGCAATTACAGACAGCAATTTAAATGTGACTCAAATGGGGAAATAGGGTAGGAAACATTGTGGGAAAAGGAGAATATGCTGGTTACCAGCATATTCTCCTTTTCTCACAATCTTTTCATAGGCATTTACCTTAGGGTTGTTAAAAGTCGGGATTGTGTGGTAAAGGGTTAAACCCCCTTTTCAGAGAGCATGACTCATATTATTGTAACATAACATACAGCATACCTATAAATAACGCAAAGATGTTTGGTAAAGTTCTTGATGCATAAAACAAGAAATGAAACTGTGACACTGTTATGATCAAGGTCAACTGTGCTGTTCTAACTCCATATCTGTCCCTCACAGCTCCATTGAAAGTGAACAATCCCATCAGTACAAACAATCCCAACATTCCTCGAGCTAAAATTAGATTTATATAGCATTTAAAATGCAACAAGTAATAGTAAGAGTTATATGCTACAGGACCAATTACAGAAATTTCATAGTGAATTACTATCTCATAATTGCATATCAAAGTTTCTGATTTTTCTTAAATATTGCAGTATTAGTACATAAATGTCATAATCCTGTACCTGAAAAGTTTTTTTTAGCTATGTCCTAAGTTTCTACCATTGTTTGAATTCACAGCTCCTCTTCAATATCCATTTGAACAGTATCATCATAGTTTTATTTGCCCTGTTGATTTTCCACACTATGCATTCATTTGTGTTTGATAACAGAACACAGAAGCTTGAAAAGAATACCCTTAATTAGATATTTACCGTTATGTCTAAAATTGTAACTCATAACACTGCTATGCTCCTGCTTTTTATGTATCAATAGCCCCCAATTATGCAAATGAGATCAACCATTCCAAAGTGCTGTAGAATTTGAATGCAAATATAAAAGCTAGGGTTACTACAACTTCTTTTGAAATAATGGATGCCTGTGTCTGTTGCCTCAAAACAGCAAGTGATGAAGTATGTTGTTACTCATTACAACTAAACCAATTCAGTACATGCAAACAGAACAAACTTCAAACATGACAGCACACAGGATTAAAGTTGTCACAGGATAATTGTGAAACCAGAACACATGATATGATCTACAACAAGGGATTCACCAGAATGTGCTGAAACTATCTCAGTAGAAGTAATCAGTTAACTCTTTACTGAACGACAAAATTTTAGACTGGTCTAAATTTAAAGCATTTGCAGGTGAAAAATTAACTATTATTCAAAGGGTGAGATTTGTCTCTGATAGGACAGAAAACATTGTGGGAAAAGGAGAAAATGCTGGTTTCCAGCATTTTCTCCTTTTCCTACAATGTTTTCTAAAGTCTCCCAGGGTTGTTGAAATTAAGGATTGTCTGGCAAAGAGATAATGATCATAAAGCCGCCTGCAGATGTCTGCTTTTGTCTGTTAAAATTGTAATTTTTTTTTTCAGAAATATTAGCTCTAATCATAACATCTCACCTATGTACTGGGCCCACAATTTCTCCAGTCCAAGAAATCTAATAACTGATACATAAGGTGCTGAAGCCATTGCCACCATTAGTGGACCAATAAAAGTTCTTGGCACAACACCTGGGAATTCTAGATGATCATACTACAACAAGAAAAAAATGTGTTTCACGCTACATAAAGCCATTTACAAGCAATCTTTTTTCCTTGCCTAATAACTATCTGTAACAACAACAAAAATCCAGAATCATCACATTAATTTACTGAAAGCATGTAAATCATGGTAGAACTAGCAGTTTTTATATCTGAAAACTCACAATTAATCCTTCTCAAACAACAAATTTAGACCTTCGACATTGAGAGCATTAGCAGGCAATCAATCTCAACGGGGTAAAAAATGAATTACAGCAAAGTTCTTTGACAGGGTAGAAAACATTGTGAGAAAAGGAGAAAATGCTGGTAACCAGCATTTTCTCCTTTTCTCACAATGTTTTCAAAAGACTTCTTCCTTCAGGTCATGCAAACACAAGATTATTTGTAAAAGGCTGATGCAATTTGTGAAAACAGCACGCAAAAGACAAATACATTAAAAACCTGTCTAAAATACCCCATGTATCAAGCTTCCATGCCTGTAAGAGACCACAGTTTTGATCCTGCATTCCACTATAAATCAACTTAATTGAATTTGCATTAACTCTTTACTTGATGACAAAATTTTAGGATAGTCCAAATTCAAGCTATTTAGAGAAGGCAATTCAAATGTGTCTCAAATTTTAGGATTTGCCTAGGAGAGGCTGGAAAACCTAGTGGGAAAAGGAGGAAATGCTTGTTACCATTATTTTCTACTTTTTCCACTATCTTTTGTAAGTTTCTTCATCAAGGTCTTTAAAGCTTGGGATCATTCAGTAACAGTTTAAAGATCCTCTGCTGCAAGGGACCCCCATTTATAACCTCCCTTTTGTGGTCTTTAAATACAAGTTTAATTTCACTTGTCTGCACAAATCTCTTGATTGTCACATTACTTTTCTTTAATGAAACTCTTTACCATACAATCCCTAGTTTTAACAACCCTAAGAAAGGAGGCTTTGAAAAACATTGAGGGAAAAGGAGAAAATGCTGATAGCCAGGATTTTCTCCTTTTCCCGCTATGTTTTCTTTCCTATCAAAGGCAGTTACTAAAACCATCATATGAGCCAAAATTAATTTGTTGTCTACAAATGCTGCAATTTTGTCTAGTTCAAGAAGTTATCATTTGGTAAAGGGTTTTATGTATTTCATTTCATTTGAGTCGAAAAATTCTTCCTTTTAAGTCCTTCCTAAGCATCCACAGGTATACCACTTAACAAAATCAGTTCATAATTCAAAAAGATACAATTCAAATGACAGAATTTGTTTTTAAAAGGGTAGAAATCAATGTGGGGAAAAGCAGAAAATGCTGGATACCAGCATTTTCTGCTTTTCCCACTTGGTTTTCAAAACTCTTCCACCCAAGGGTCATTAAAATTCGGGATTGTGTGGTAGAGGGTTAACCTTTTACCAATGATTAAGAGTTTTCACAACTCTAGTCTACGGAAGAAGGCCTTTGAAAACATTGTTGTAAAAGGGGAAAATGCTGTTAACCAGCATTTTTTTCATTTCTCAATAACATTTTGCCCTTTCAAAGAGAAATCCTATCATTTGAGCCACATCTTCTATGTCATCTGCAGCTGCTTTCACATTTGATATAGAGTTCTAAACACAATAATGATTTATTTAGAAATAAAGAAAAGTACAAGCAGAAACATAGAAAGTGTTCAAAATTGTGACAAGTACCTGTGTTAAGTTCACTTGGTGAAAGAGAATGTCATGTATTGCTTGTATGTTGAATGATTCTTCTACCTTTGAGTAAGGACACAGCAGTAGATGAACAACCATCATCACAACGCTTAGTAATTCAAACAGAAACAAGCCGTTCATCTTGTAGTGTTCCCTTTTATCCTACAAGCTAATTTGGGGGAAAAAAAGATGACAACGAAGCAATTCACATCATTTAACTCTTTATCACACATTCCTGACTTTAAAAAACCATGGGAATTTAAAGATTTAAAAAAAAAAATGGGGGAAAAGAAGAAATGCGTGTAACCAGCATTTTCTCCTTTGCCTTTGATGTTTTCTACTCTACCGTATCAAAGAAAAACCCACATTTTAAGCCACACCTAATTTGTCTACTGCTTTTACTCTCAATTTTGATGAGTGTAAGTTTGTTGTTTGGTGAAGAGTTATCAAATGGAAAATTGAGGACCAATCAAATCTTAATCAGGCAACAAAATATACGACTTATCCAACTTGAAAACATTTGCAGACGAAAAATTATCAATCTCCAATCAATTTATTCTATAAATCTTTTTTTTTTTTAACTTGCAATATACCACAACCTTGGTCACACTATTTCCCAAACAACTCCAAGTTTAACAACCCCTAAGAAGATGAATTCAGAAAAAAAAAAAGGAAAAAAGGAGAAAAATGACCAATGTCTCGTGAGAATAGCGAACCCTACTGCGGCGAGCTTGCCAAGTGGCGAATCCTTTGGTCACAGTGAAATTTACGGTATAAAGCTTCTGAATATTAATCAATCGTTACCACCGAAATTAAATCAAACTATGAAAAATTATTTACTAAATTTAATTGCATTGACAATCACAAAATTCCTCGAATTAAGACAATCAATTTCGTCCTATCGCTACAGATTGTAAATGGCGTCTTAGATTTTAGGGGAAATAACCTTCTTTTGTTTTTAGATTTAACGTATAATCTAAGGGAGATAATGCATTTCAGTACGACTCTAGGTGTCACACCACCAAATTTTTACTACGTTGAAAACGGAGTGAAATTCACCAACTTTGACGCTCTGCTGTACTTTCATCGGCAAACCAACAGCTAGGCTGTTTGTTTCTATCAAATAAATGTCCAGTGGCCTAGAACATGAGCAGTATTGCATTAGTTAAAATTTTCATTCATTCCTGTCACCTTACAATCCTCAGCCGGGTAATTGATTTCACCCCCATAAGGCTATGAAGTGTCTTGCCCAAGAACATTGCCATGAAAAATCCAGTGCTTCCAGTGAGGCTAGAACGACTCTTTACCAAACAACAAAATTGTACACTCATCCAAATTGCAAGCATTTGTGGACAGTGACTTTTAAGAATATACATTTACTTATTTAGTAGGGTAGAAACATACATGACGAACATACTGTGTAATCGAGAAAAAAAGATAAACTCCAAATCAGACCTGCCTTACTACATCTGATTAAAGATACCATGTAAATTAGCCAGCCATTTTAATTCGTCCTTAGGTAGCAGAACACGGTTTTCAGCTAAATTCGTCTCGGTCGACAATAGGCCAAACAGAACTTCATCAAACAAAGGTCTATATAATCAGCTTGAAATTATAAAGAGCACTTAAATGCAACAGCACAATCCTAATTCTTTAGATTTTATCAATAAATCATGTTCAACTTGTGAAATAGTGAAATTAATGATCAATATAGGCAAGTGGCACGGTCGGAAAAAAACTGACAAAATATGCCATTTTAGCCTATATTGCAAAATTCACAAAATGCAAACCCAGGAAGCTAGCCTGAAAATGCCAAGCTAAATTGAAACTCAAAACAACACATAATCTGGGGATAAAATCCAAAATAGCACATTACCATGCCGTTTTTTCGCAATCTTTCGTGCCCTGACCCTACCCTTGTTTTCGCGGCTAAAAAAAGCCGCTAGCTCCATGACCCCTCACTTTCGCATTTGGGGTCAAAACTATAGAACAAAGAATGAAAGGTCATGACCTACTGTTTCACAGACAAACCAAACGCTTCTTTTCCTTAATCTAACACAATTCATGAGTGTAATAACTCCTCTTCTTATCAAAATTGCATTGAAAACCTACCTTTCTCAGTTATATCTAATTTTGACCATGGCCAATTCGAAGCAAACTGTTTACAGGTGCCTTATTTTTGGCCATTTGGCAAGTGAGGCAAGGGAGATAAACTTGAGGGAAAAATATTACATTTCTGAACTGACATGTAAAATACTGTGAGAAATGGAGCAATTTCTTGCAACAAGATATTGCCCCTTTTCTTGCATTGCTTTCAAAATCTATCCACTGCAGTGGCAATTGTATATGAGTCAAGGTCTGTGAAAAGGGGGTTTAATGCATCCATAAAAAGTATCAGTTGACAGTCTGTGCAGTCCAAACTTTCGTTATATTTAAATATTCTGCATGTCAAAGGACCATTCTACCTTATCATTCAGTTTGTTTTTAAACAAAACAGATTCAATGGATCACTTATTATGTGATGATTTGTTTGGTATAATGCATCATATAAATGGATGAACCCTTTACCACGTAATAAAATTTTAGACCTGTCCAAATCCAAAGCATTTGCAGATGACAAATTAATTCTTTACCACACAATCCCGACTTTTAACGACCCTAAAGAAAAAGTCTTTTGAAAACATTGTAGGAAAAGGAGAAAATGCTGGTAACCAGCATTTTCTCCTTTTCCCACAATGTTTTCTACCCTTCCCAAAATATATTTCCAAGTTTGAGTTGGGTTTATTTTGTCGTCTGCAAATGCTTTCAATTTGGACAAGTCTAGAATATTGTTGTTTGGTAATGGGTTAAATGTGGTTCAAATTGTGGAAGTTGGGAAAAGTCTGTTTTCTTAAGGTTGTTAAGAGTTGGAATTATGTAGAAAAAGGTTAAACCCCTTTTGCCAGAGTGCTATTACATCATAAAAACATATATGGCTTGCAACACATGAAAAGGGGTATTCGGATATTTGCGTAAAGTGTAGTCTCGGATCAGCCTGCTCAGTCCGCGCAGGCTAATCCAAAACGACACTTTCCGTTTTTATGTAATTTTCTGTTTTGCACAAGTCTACTGTAGCACGAAATCTAATGTAGTCGTAAAGTGCCATCTCAGATTAGCATGCGCGAGCTGCGCAGGCTGATCCGAAACGACACTTTACGCAAATGTCCGAACACCCCTTTTCGCGTGTTGCAAGCCATATCAATTTTGGCTTAGCCTTTTCTGGATTTGTTTGTTTGTATTGGGAGTTTAATGCCGTTTTAACAGCTTTGGTTATAACATGGCAGTCAGTACACCTACACATGGGTTTCCTGGCTTTACCACACCTGTACTGACACAACTTTCTTTCCAAGCCACTGGCTACTTTTCTCACATGCATCAGAGGTGAGAAGCCAAATTTTGCCAGCGAGAAAGTTCTGAAGTAACCAGGTACCGAACCCACTACAACCAGGTCACGAGTCAGATACGCCAACCACTAAACTACCTGGCCTTGCAGTTTTCTTTGCAAGAAAACATTTAGGTTTTGTTAGTGCCTTATAGTTCTGCTATGCAAAAACAGTGACATTTTCTGAAATCCCTTTAAAAATTCAAGAAATTTACTTGGAACTTGGGTAGTAGTAAAATATCAAAAGGGGTATCACAGGAGCTGGTAATCCTTAGATTATTTTGGACACAGTGATGCCCCTTTTTGGACTTCATAAATTTCCCTGTAAAAGCAATACAAAGTAAGGGTTGGCATCCATATGCAGGGGGTTTCCTTTTACCTCCATGCTTTCAAAAGTGATATACATGCTGTTAAATATTAGAAAGGTCTTCTGTAGGAATTGACATGATAAAAACGTTTTCATTATGGCTGAAGAAAAAAGTATTATAACTTACAGCAAGATCCTCAGTGGCCCAGTATTGGGGTCACTGGCTTTGAAAACAAGAAATTCCTCTAGCCAGAGCTTGTCATTAGGCAGGGCATAGCAAAGAACAGTCTAATACTGGTAAATGTGTTTCATAAGATCAACAAAAGAAAAACATCAAGATATCTATTTTTTCATTTTAAATCTTTATTATCTGAAACAAACAATACCACCTTTATCCCCCAAAAATATTTGTAAATTTGTCATATTTACATAACAAAATGAGTAGTACTTGAAAAACAAGCAAGTAAGTCAACTACTAACACCCTTAATGAATGCGACCATTCACAACTCTATTAAAATACATTTTACCAAGCAATCCCTTGTTTTAAATACCTTAAAAAAAGAACACCTTTGAAAACACAGTGGGAAAAGAAGAAAATGCTGGTAACCAGCATTGTCTTCTTTTCCCAAGAGGTTTTCTACTCCTTGAAAAACAAGTCTCTTCATTTAGATACGCTGCATTTCTTGTCCGTAAATACTTTTAATATGAAGCAGTCTAGATTTTTGTTGCCTGGTAAAGGGTCACAAAACTGCAAAATTTCAGACAAGTTCAAATTACAAGCATTTACAGACAATAAATCAATTATAGCTCACCTAATGCAAGTGGTCTTTGAAAAGGTAGAAAAACATTGTGGGAAAAGGAGAAACTGCTTGTCATCAGCATTTGCTTCTTTTTCCATTATGTTTTCAAAAGCTCTTTTTCTCAGGGTCATTATGACATGGACTGGCTTGGTACTGGCTTGAACACCGCAGACCTCACTCCCAGTGAGAGGGAAATGAACTCTACAGTTTGTGCAGAGTCAGTCAGTAAAAAAAATAAGCACGTAAACTGCCTTGTGCACATTAAATTTTAGACATAAGGCTAAGTGTACATGCATTCTCCAGTTTGACATTAAAGTTTTGAAAAAATGAGTGAAAGTCAAACGGTTTCCTTCATGAGACAAAAACAAAATCATAAGTAACTATTGAAATAAACAATCACTTGAACAAATAGTCTACTGAGCAAATTTATGGATTTCAAAGATGAAAAAAAAAATAAAATACAAGAAATTTGAGATTCAAATCATAGGATACTCTATTAGAGACTAAATCGTAAATTTGAAAACACTGTTTTATACCTCTTTGAAGAGAAATTTTCCATATACTAGCTACATTTATTTTGTTATCTGAAAATGCATGGACATGCCTAAAATTTTGTAAGGGTTAAACAAGAGGTACATGTAGTTAGATAAACTTTTTACCTAACAACTCAATTTTAGACTTGTACATATTGAAAGCTTTTGTAGACAACAAATTCAATGCAGCTGAAAGTAGACCTATCACATGACTGCTACATACCCCCTACACAACAGTTTGTGACAAAATGGTGTAGTTTTAATAGAAAGATTTAGATGAACTGCAAAGATCCACTCCAAAAAGGCATTCATTGGACCTAAATATGAACACTGTAAATATTGTCAACCACCAAATTTGGAAGTTATGCTCCAGACAAAAACCCTAAATCTAATATGAAGAAGGGCAATAACATCAAAAATACATGTACTGAAGACAAAGTTATCGATCTTGTGCAATGCACTTGCCCTCAGTGTGATCTAGTTGTATTAAAAATTACAGATCTTGTGCAGTGCACTTGTCCTCAAAGTGATTAATCTGTATCTGCTGTATGAAGTGGTCTCAGTAATGAGACGCTACGGTGATTTTTTTCATATTTGGACATTTATTGTGCACCTTACCTTCTCAAGTCCACTGTAAATTTTCTGGTTGCCAAGATAGAGCGCTATACTGACTGTCTGTTCCGATGGTTTAATCTGTATTGCAGCAAAATGCAATTAACTTTTAGTAACAGACATGGCCAAAGACAAATTAATAAACCTTTCATTACCAAGTCGTTTATAACATGTCAATCTCGGGGGAAAAAATGACAAAATCTATTGTGTCCGGCTGCCATTTTGTGTGTTTTCGGGAACATAAATTACTTGAGTAGCAGATGAAATGAATTGTTTATTCGTATGTTCAGCATTTAAATTGAAAATATTTGTATTTCAAACAGGATTATTGAATACGCAAGCAACAGGTATGTTCAAATCCTAATTTTGTGCTCTATTTGTAAAATTATGAGAGTTCAAACTTGCGCACAAAATCTGTGCAGAGATTTCAATGGTTTTTGTCTTGATCGTCTCTGTACCCAGAGGTGACCAGTCAAAAAGTAACATCGCCTTTGGGGACAGTTATCTGTGCTACTGTATGAAGTAAATAAATTTTTTACTTAAGACGTTATGCTCAGGATAAAAAACCAAAATGTAAAATAACTACGGGCAAATAAGTCAAAAATACTGAAGACAGAGTTACGGATCTTTTGCACTGCACTTGTCCTCAATGTAATCTGATATTGTATTAGAAGTTTCAAGTCAAGGTGACTCCAGTATTCCTCAACAAACTTGGTGTGTGGGGTATAATAATAAGAGATTGCCTTTCAAAGGGTAGAAATCTTTGTGTGGAGAACAAGAAAAGGTGTTTTTTTGTTAAGGTTAACCAAACACGATACAATCCTGTGTTTCAACAACCCTACAAAATTGCTTTTGGAAACATAGTGGGGAAAAGGAGATAACACTAAGTCTTGTTACTAACATTTTCTCCAATGTTTTCTACGCTTTAAAAGACAGTTATAATCAATGAAGCAACTGTGAATATATCATCTGCAAAAGCTTTCAAAAGTCCAAATTTTTATCATCTGGTAGAGTTAATTATAAGACATAGAGGAATTGTCAGGGTTTAAACCGTATGAGAAATAATCTTGTAAATTGAACATGAAAGTCTTTTCAAATAAAAAGCATGACAGTAAATACATTTGCTATTTTTCATTGCACAAAATTAGATCTACATGTATATGAATAAAATATTGCAATAAACACAACTTCTGGATTTCAACATTGTCAACAACTTAACAAGTAAAGAAAGAAACTAAAGCAATTCTAACAAATGGAATATCTTTGTCTTTCATGGGAATGTATACAATTGAAAATTGTGAAACAATTAAAAGAAATGAAGACTACGTTCAAAATTCTAACTAACTCTGCATCCTGAGTATAACAAATTTGAAAACACTGTGACAACATTTTTAGTTGGTCCCTTACTGCATAGGCAGATCCCTAAACTACCAGGACTTAACTCTTTACCACACGGCAGAATTTTAGACTGGTCCAAATTTAACCCATTACCACACAATCCCTAGTTTTAACGCCCCTGTTGGAGAAGGCTTTTAAAAAGATTGTGGGAAAAGGAGAAAATGCTGGTAACCACATTTTCTCCTTTTCTCACAATGTTTTCTACCAGATCCAAAACAAAAAACATCATTTCAGTCACATTTAATTTGTCATCTGCAAATCCTTTCAATTTGGACCAGTCTAAATTTTTGTTGTTTGGTAAAGAGTTAAAGCATTTGCAGACAAAAAATTAAAATTTACTGTATATCTTATTTTTTTCCCCTATGGTTAGAAAACATTGTGGGAAAAGGAGAAAATGCTGGTTACCAGCATTTTCTCCTTTTCCAACATTGTTTTCAAAAGGGGTTTCTTCTTCAGGGTTGCTAAAAGTCAGGATTGTGTAATAATGGGTTAACAGACATGGCTGAAATTATGGGATCCATCTTTCAAAATCATAGAAAGGCAAAATGCTCTTTGGGAACTGAGATGAAAACATTACAAGAGTAACTGCTTGTAAAAGGCAGCTTCTGTTAACTTTACCACACAATCCCAAGTCTTGAAGACCCTGAGGAAGAATGCTTTTGAAAACAATTTGGTAAAAGGAGAAAATGCTTGTAACCTGCATATTTCCCCTTTTTCCACAATGCTTTCTACCTGTTCAAGAACAATTTCTACCATTCAAGCAATATTTACATTGTTATCTTTAAGTGCCTTGGATTTAGACTTGTCCAAAATTTTGGTAATTAATCAATAAATGTTATCAAACGTTGCTTACTGTATGGGTCTATACATATGAGCCATGCTCTGTGCAAAGGGTGTTTAATGAATCTGGGAAAAAGTATCGACCAAGGTCAGCTTGCACAGTCCACAAAACTGACCTTGGTCAGAACTTTTTGCCTTTGATACATTTCCTGCAAGTCCAAGGACTTTTCTACCCATATAATTTAGTTGGTTGTTTCATAAAATAAATTCTATGGATCCATAATATGTGATGACTTGCTTGGTATTACCTCTTTACCAAACAACAAAAAATTTATCCAAATTGAAAGCATTTGCAGACAACAAATTAAATGGAGTTCAAATGCTGATTTCTGTCTGTGATAGGGTGGAAAACATTGTGGAAAAAGGAGAAAATGCTGGTAACCAGCATTTTCTCCTTTTCCCACAATATTTTCAAAAACCTTCTTTTTCAGGGTCATTAAAACTCGGGATCTTGTGGTATAGGGTTAATGCAGTACAGAAATGCATTAAACTCCCTTTTGCCAAAGCAAGACTCATTTGTACCTGAAATGAAGAGACAGTGCTGTAGCGGTACAGTGTCACCCACTCACACGGAGGATTCTGGTTCCATTCCCCTGATAAGCCTGGTCAACATTTGAAACTTAACCCTTTACTACACAATCACGAGTTTTCACAACCCTGTGGATGAAGCCTTTTGAAAACATTGCAGGAAAAGAAGAAAATGCTGGTAACCAGCATTTTCTCCTTTTCCCACAGCGTTTTCTACCCTATCAAAGACAGATATCACCATTTCAGCAACATTTAACTTGTTGTCTGCAAATGCTTTCCATTTGGTATAGTCCAAAATTTTATTGTTTGGTAAAGAGTTAACAGGGCAAGTACTGGTAATTGTTTCTGTGAAGCAATCATCAGTGTTGATTAGTACAAGTTGTATAGACCATTTTGGTTGGTATAAAACCTTACAATTGGCTCTAAATCATTAAACCCATTACCACACAATCCCGAGTTTTAATGACCCTGTAGGAGAAGGCTATTGAAAACATTGTGGGAAAAGGAGAAAATGCTGGTAACCAGCATTTTCTCCTTTTCCCACAATGTTTTCTTCCCCATCCAAAACAAAAATCATCATTTCAGTTACATTTAATTTGTCGTCTGCAAATCCTTTCAATTTGGACCAGTCTAAATTTTTGTCGTTTGGTAAAGAATTAAGTACTTTTTTGCACTGTGTGCACAAGCTGGATATATTTTTTTCTCCAAATTCTAAAATTTATAACCAACAACAAGAAATTGCAGGTTTCAGAGCTACTTCAAGATTTTCATAATAGAGCATACATAATGAATGATTGAATGAACGAACGAACGAACGAACGAAATTTATGAATGCATGAATGAACATGCAGGGAAAAATAAAGTCCTTCATTTGAGGAGAAATTTCATTTGATCAAAAAATGCTGAAATGCAATAAACTTTCAAAGAGGCAAAACCAGCACCACTAAAGACAAACTTATTTCAATAAACATCAAATAAGTATTGTGTCGCTCTGATACTTTTCATTATACTAGATATTGAGTCAAGTGCAAAAAAAGAGAAAAAGAGGATTAATAGCTTCATCAAAAATGAAAACAAGCAAACAAAACTACCTATCTCAACTTGTAAACCAAGTCAAAAATTTTGTAGTTTGGTAGCAAGTTAAAGGAGGTCAAAGAAAGATAAATTTGGTGTAAAGAAAATGTCAAAATATTCTGTGAAAGATTGTCACAAAGCAAAGCAGCTGCTCTAACGAAATTCAACAAATAAAACAATATGAGAAAAAATTACATGTTATCCACACATAACAGATAAGTTACCGGTATTACATAAAATAATAAACAAATAGCAAAATGTGAAAGTCTTTGTCATGAAGAAAAACAAGAGAAATTGTAGACGGGCACAAATGCTCAGCTGCAGTTTCTTTTGTAATGGTCATACTTTCCAAAAAATAATTTGAGGGTAGCCCGTCCTTTTCCCACAATGTTTCCTACCTTATCAACAACAGATGTCATCATTTAAGATCAGTAAATTTGTCGTCTGCAAATGCTTTCTATTTGGTTGAGTCCAAATTTTTTTTTGTTTAGTAAACAGTTAACACTTTCTTAAAAAAAAACAGCTTAGCTAACAATTTAAAATAAAGGAAAATAATTTTGCAATTTTTTTTTAGAACTGAAAGGGTATTTTCTTTTCTATCATTTTTCTTTCTTTTGTTTGTCCTCTTTCTCATTTGTTATAATTTTTGGTAGGTTTAGTGTAGATTATGTTATAATGGGTTAATTCATTACTTTTTTATAACAGTTTGGACATGTCCATAATAAAAACATTTGCAGAGAACTAACAAAACGTAAAATGAAAGGATTTGTCCCTTAAAATGTGAGAACACATCTATGGAAAAGGAGTAAATGCCAGATATCCAGCAGCATTTTCTCCTTTTCCCACAATATCTTCAAAAGCCATCTTTGTCAGGGTGAAGAAAACACCAGATTGTGTGGTGAAGAGTTAACATTTCATTCTAGAAGTTAATGATGTAAATTTTTGGAAAACCAACATTTTTAAACTTTTACCAAACTGTGTTTCAATGACCCTTAGAAGGAAGACTTCTGAAAATGTCTTGGGATAAGAGCAAATGATGGTTACCAGAATTTTCTCCTTTTCCTACGATCTTTCCATCCTTTTAAATACAATTTCCATCACTTGAGCAACATTCAATTAGTCATCTTGAAATATTTTAATAACTGATGAGTTTTAATTTTGCCATCTAGTATAGAGTCACCATACTATGTTTCAAGAAAGTAGTAAAAAAAATGCAGTCTTACTGACATGAAATCATCCAAGCAACATAGAAGTTAGAATACATCTACATATTCCATATTATGTGAAGTATAGAAACAAATTACACTGATACAATGCACATGTTTGCGAAAAACAAAACGGAGTAACGCTGAACAAATTGTCAAGAAGAACACAGAGCAGATCATTTGAAATCATCGTATTTTGTAAAGGCTACTTTCCCCAAACACTTTGATTCTTGAGATTCCTTTCAAATTCCTCCAGAGTGGATTGTTTATAAAGACCCAATTTTATCCCAGTCTTGGCTCTATTTTGATTGACATGTTTGACTGGGAAAGGGTTAAAAGTTTTCTTACGAACATTACATTTCTTTAACTGTGCCTCTAAGGAGCTTGCTGAATCTGTACTCAAGTTCCGCTTATTGTTGTAATACTGCTGAAATGATTTAGCATGAGTATTGCTGTTGTCAGGACTGAACACCTCCGGTAAATGGTCAGAATCTATGCCAGAACCGGATGAATTTGATAGCCGCAATTCTGAATGCTTGAATCTAGCACCATCTGAATGTGATCGATAATTATCACTTTTACTGGCTTTTGTTGGAACTGATGTCTCAATATTATCTCCACTACCAATTTTCAGAGTCAAATCCATTTTTTCCTGCTGGTCTACATGTTTTGCCAAGTCTTGATGGTGTGTATAACTGTCCATATTTTCCACATTTGAGCCAAGATTATCATCGGTACTAACCATTTGTCTTGCATTTGCATCAACTGCATCATCATCTTTCTGTTCTGCAACCACATGTTTTGAACTACTAGCACCATCAGACAACTCACTTATCTCATCAGCCTTTGTGTTTCCCTCGCTCTCCATGGCTGATTTATCACTACTGTCTCTAGTCAATTCAGTGTTACTATCAGACACATCATCTGATTCCCACACATCTCTAGTTTTCTCATAGAACTCATCCAACTGTTGACTGCATCCCAAGGTATCCATCTTAACATCACTATGATCACTATGTTCTGATGAATGTTTAGGGGAGCAGTCTGTGGAGGAGTAAGAATGTACTGGAGAACTGAGGGAGGTGCCTAGACCAGAGTCATTACAATGCTCCACAATGGCTGTTTCATTCTCAGCTTCTATTTTACCTGCCTGCTTGTCAAACTCTTTGTTCAACTTAGGGTTGTCTTCTGCAATCTTTTCCAGTTTGATAGCTGTTACTGAACTGTTTGTCTGATTTGAAGGTTCTTTCCATTTTTCCTTCACCATCGATTTATTTCTGTCATCATGCAACTGCAAAGAAACACAGAGTAAATTTAAGTTGTGTTTGAAGTTAAATCATTTACCAAACAATCCTATGCATCAACAACCTTGTGGAAGAGGCCTTTTGAACACATTATTGAAAAGGTTGAAAATGGTGGTAACAGCATTTTCTCCTTTTTTAATTTATGCTTTCAAATGCTTTCAGTTTGGACTGGTCTTTAACTTTGTTATCTGGTTATGAATTAATTCATAAACTACTTTCTTTTAGAATTGTTTATTTCAACAAGTAATTTCTTCTTTGGCCACAATTTTTTGACATAAATTTATGAATAAACCCTTTAGGTGATATATAAATGAAACTGACATTCTAGTTTAGCTATTTCAAGGTTATATTTGTCAGAATATTTGGTAAAGAAACCAACTCTGCTTAATCTTAACCCTTTACTGCACAATGCCCCCTTTAACGACCCTGGGAAACAAGAGCCGTCATAGACGGATTATGCTCCCCGAACAGATCTCTTTTTAGGAAAGTGAAGGCTGTCGGTAAATGGTTGGTCATGGGAGAGGAGGCTGGGGGTGAAACAGGCTACTTGTGGTTGGTCCCGTCTGCCAAACTGCATTCGCCAAAGTTCAAATAATTAAATAAAGAAAGGGCATAAATCTTGGTACAGTGGAGTAAAACTTTCAGTCAATGTGAACAATCTGTAAATCAAACATTACTATTATAGTAATGGCAAAATTGTCTGAAAAAAAATCAGATTAAACATTTATAAACTTCATGTTTGAGTTTGTCATTAAGCCCTCTTTTTCTATAACACAGCTTAGTATAAATAGGAAAGAATGAAATCATGGTCTGGGGCTTTTGATCAGCAACATATATGTTGAATAGTCTTGAAGAAACTGGGAAATGTTTAATTTCAGCATCCAAAAAAAACAAAACCTTAAAGTTATAAGACATTAAGCACCCTTTCCCAGTAACATGGTTTTGCATAGATAAAAAAAACAAGGGCACATGGTGAAACTTTTAATACACAATATAAATGTGAAGTTTCATGAAATTTTGACGAAAACTGAAGGAGATATTAGTAAAAATTGGAATTTTACAAGAAACCCCCTTCTTCCAAGACACCGCCTTAAATTGGAAAACCAGGAAAAACACATCGGCGCAATATCCTAAGGAGTTCATATATGAAGTTTCATCCAGGGGTTGTTGAGAAATGGCTTTGGACGGACAGACGGACGCTACAATTTTGTCGTCTAGTAAAGGGTTAAACAACACTGTCTGCATGAATAATCAGATCCTAATACAGCAGTACAAGGGTTAAAACCTAACTCTTTGCCAGAAGACAAAATTTTAGACATGTCCAATTTGAAAGCATCTGCAAATAACAAATCAAATGTGGCTTTAATGACTGGATTCTGTTTTGAAAGGGAAGAAAGTATTGTTGGAAAAAGAGAAAATGCTGGCTTCCAGTATTTTCTCCTTTTCTAACAATTTTTTTTTTTCAAAAGCGTTCTTTCTAAGGGTCCTTAACACTTGAGACTATTTGGTACAGGCTTAATTCAAACTGGTTATCCCAATTTTACATGGATGTCTGAAAGTTAAATCCTGGATTTCAATTCCCCCCTTTTCCAGAAAGCACTAAATGGATACCAGTAACTGAAAAATATATCACTCAGCAGTTCTAAACTGTTTACTTTATTCTTTACCGTACGATAAAATTTTAGACTCATCCAATTGAAAGGTTTTGAAGAAGACAAACTACATTTGACACCAATGGTGGGATTTGTAACTTTGATAGGATAGAAAACATTTTGGGAAAAAGAGAAAATGCTGGTTACCAGCATTTTCCTCGTTTTCCACCAATGTTTTCAAAATTTCTTTTCTTTAGGATTGTTAAAAATCAGGATTGTTTGGAAAAGAGTTAACCCTTTACCACATAATCCCGAGATGGAGAAAAGGAGCCTTTTGAAAACTTTGTGGGAAAAGGAGAAAATGCTGGTGACCAATATTTTATCATTTTCTCGCAATGTTTTCTGTCCTGTCGAGGACATATTTCGTCCTTTGAGCCACCTGTAAGTTGTCGCATGCAAATGCTTCCAATTTGGACATGTCTAAAATGTTGTCATTTTGTAAAGAGTTTAACTTTTGTTCAAATAATCCTGTGTTTTCGTGGCCTTCAGGAAGTAGATCTAAGCTTTTGATAACATTGTGGGAATAGGAAAAAGTGCTGGTTATCAGCATTAACTTTTTACCAACCAATAAAGTTTTGGACTCAACCAAATTGGAAGTATGTGCAGAAGACAAATTAAATGTAGCTCAAATAATGATTTCTGCCTTTGACAGGGTAGAAAACATTGCAAGCAAAAGGAGAAAATGCTGGTAACCAGCATTTTCTCCTTTTCCTACAATGTTTTCTAGCTTTTGAAAGGCAACAACTCTAACAATAGAGCTACATCAAATTTGTTTTCTGCAGATACCATACCTTCCATTTGGACCAGTCTGTAATTTCGTTGTCTGGTAAAGAGTGAACTAAAAATAACTTTTTGCTTTCAAGCTACTTTATAACATCCATACACTTCTGACAATATTATCTATCACTAGTGACAATAAAAATAGCTTATTACAACAGCCGTGTCAATTAACCCTTTGCCACACAATATTTAAACGACCCTGAAGGAAAAGGCTTTTGAAAATATTGTAGGGAAAGGAGAAAATGCTGGTAACCAGCATTTTCTCCATTTCCCACAATGCTTTCTACTCTATCAAAGACAGAAATCATCATTTTAGCTTTATTTATGATGTTGTCTGCAAATTCTTTCAATTTGATTGTGTCCAAAATTTGGTCGTTTGGTAGCGAGTTAAACCTTGTAGTGCTAAATGAAATAAATATTCTTAGTCTGTGCTAAAGCTGTTGAGTGAATGATTTATTGATCGATTGATTGTATGATGTTTAACATCATTTTCAACATTATTTCAGTTGTATGCACATGGCCAGTGCACCTATCCATGCTTTGCCAGAGTTTCTTTTACCAGTTCTTTGTACAATATTCTTTCCAAGCCACTGGCTGCTTTGTCACATAACCATTGTCAAAATGATGATCAGCTGTGAGAGAGGAACAAATCCTGTTGCAATGACTATCACCAATCTTTGGAAAGAAATTGGCCAAGCTGAGCTGTTTTCACGTCCTGTATGCTTCTGACTGGGCTACTGGGGTTCGACATTAAAGATGTAGATAACAAACTACATTCAATGCTGTTTTGGTCTGAGTATCTGACAAAGAAGTGGACGGAGTCGATCCAAGGTCAGACTGCACATTCTTTGCAGTCTGATGTTGATCATCATATGCAATTGTAACTGGAGACAGTGCTATAAGGGATCAAGCCTTAGAGTGCCACGTGAACAAAACTGGTATTTCCAACCAGGAGAAGAAAGACTCCATACTTATTGGGATCCAACCCTTAAAGCGCCAAATAAACCCAAAGAACATTTTCATTCTAGAATCAGACCCAGATAATTTCAGTTTTGTGGTTACCTTTTGTCTGTAGTATTTCAGTAAAAGCCAACAGTGTAGATCAAAGATCAGACTGCACCTTTTCGCACTGAGGATTAAGGCTGCTGTTGGCCGAAATACCTCAATGTATTGGACCGATTTATCTTTTGTACAATCTGGACCCACATTCACAAACAATTCTTGGGAACATTCTTAGTCTGATTTTCAAAACATTTCTGAATTTGAAAGTAACACAACCTCTGACTGGCTATACCAAATGGTTTAGCCAATCAGAGGTTGTGTTACTTTCAAAATCTAGAATAAGACAAAGACACTGATCTTTATCTACAGTGGCTACAACAGCAGCTGGTTATTAATTTAGGGTATGTTAATATTAGGATGCAAAGGTCACTTTTAGGAGCTCTTGCTGATAGTGCAGCCTACTCTTTGATCTTTAGATAACCTGCAGGAAAATTTGTAAGGATTTCTTGCTAAAACTGTCAGGAAATTGTAGCAACTGAGCATTTTCTTTTGACTGAATTTTTTTTTTTACTTAATTATTGACTAGTTCATAGTATGGTGTTAAATGATCTGTTCAACACTATTAAAGTCATACCACAGTGGCCAGTGCACCTATTTATGCCATCCTGGAGTTCCTTTTACCCGTAAAATGCATGATTTTCTTCCAAAGAAATTAGCTGAGCTAAGGATATCAACCAGCTGCTTTCCCACATAACAATCATCAAAATAATAATCAGCAGTGAGAGGGAATAATCCTGTCCCACTGACTATCATCAATCCTCAAAAAAAAATTGGCTGAATGGGAGATTTGAACCAGCTAACCCCTATTCTAAAGCCCTGTATGTTATTGACTGTGTTACCATGGCTGAGCATGCTTAACGATTGAGCTTTTTACTATAATAACAAAGTTTAACCCTTGCCACACCATCCTGAGTTTTAGCAACCCTGACAGAGAAGGCTTTTGAAAACATTGGGGGAAAAAGAGAAAATGGTGGTAACCAGCATTTCCTCCTTTTCCCAAAATATTTCTACCCTATCAAGGGCAGAAATCATCATTCCAGTCACATTTAATTTGTCACCTGCAAAATCTAATGCTTCCAATCTGGTTGAGTCAAAATTTTTATAGGTTGGTATAGAGTTAACTCCTCACCAAACGACAAAATGTTAGTCTAAACATAAACATATTTATTTTACATCAATTGAGAAACAAGTTCTTACAACTTATACTAATCGCTCTCGATTCTGCTTCCTGGGAACTACACCAGTACTTGCGCCGAATTTGTGGGCCAATGAAAGATCCCAAAGTTGACACCCACTCCCGGGTATCCGACTTGGGACCTTTTGGTCACGAGGCCGACGCTCTACCTCACGACCACAGACACCACAAAATGTTAGACTGGTCCATATTGAAAGCATTTGCAGACGACAAATTAAAAGTGTCTAGATTTATGAAATTTGTCTCTGAAAGGGTAGAAAACCTTGTGGGAAAAGGAGAAAATGTCGGTTACCAGCATTTTCTCCTTTTCCCACAAGGTTTTCAAAAGCTTTCCTTCCCAGGGTCGTGAAAACCAGGGCTTGTTTGGTAAAGAGTTAAGACTATTCTGTAATGAAAGCATCTGCAACTGACAAATCAAGAAGCTCTTTATCAGTCAACAAACTTGTAGACTTGTCCACTGAAAGCATTTGCAGAAAATAAATAAAATGTGGCTTGACAGATATGATTTGTCTTTGAAAGGGTAGAAAATGATGTGGGTAACGGAGAAAATGCCGTTTTCTCAGGGTCATTGAAACACTGGATTGTGTGGTAATGAGTTAAATGACAGGCTTGGTTTCAACTATATTTTACCCCTACAATGTTTGTCTTCTTCAGGGTTGAAAAAAAAGGGGTGTGTGGCTAAGGGATGAAAGTCAAAAGGAATACAAATCAAAAAGTGAACACACGATTTTCTCATTCGATCAGGGAGTACCTGTATCTTTGTCATCATGATAAAAGCTTTCTAAATGGGAATATGATCACGAATATTGACTGAAATACTTTTAGACTTAAAACTTACAAAAATTATCATTCTAGGCATTGAGTCACTTATTAAAAAAATATGTAACAAAGTGAAAAATTTGCTTATCTTCATCAATTTCTGTATTTGTCACAAAGTTTTTTGTCAAACCAAAAAAGGAACTTTGAATAAACCCCCCTCCTTTCTAATTAACTCAGTACCACTCAGTCCTGAGTCTTAACGATACTGGGAAATTGGGCTTTTTCTGGTAACCAGCATTTTCTCCTTTTCTCACAATGTTTTCTAATCTTTTAGAAACAGTCAATTATTTAAGCCACATTTAATTTGTTGTCTGCAAGTGCTTTCAACTTGGATCATGTAAAATGTTGTCAGTCTAAAATTTTGTCAACTGGGAAAGAGTTAACAGCAGGTGGAGGATTATTCTTTAATCAGTATCATATAGATTTCTGCATACTTGCTATGGACAGCCTTTTAAAACAATGTGAAAAAAGTGGCAATCTCTCATAAACAAACAATGGCTCCTTTTATCAAAATGTTTTCCATATCTTATTTAATAAAATCCTTTTCCTTTAAATAATTTTCCTTTCTAGCAAAAAGTCTTGCTTTGTTCAGATAGGCCCAAAACTTTCATGTACTGTAAAGCAAAAAGTATCACTCTTCACCATTCTGTTAAAAAATATGCATCAGACAACTTCAAAAATATCCATTAGAAATATGGATAAAAGAAAGAAATTAAGGTTATATAAATAAACAAACATGAAAACATTGTGGCAAAAAGGAGAAACTGCTCATTATGAGCAATTTCTTCTTTTTGCCACAATGTTTTCAAAAGTAGTCTGCTTCAGGACGAATAAAGCAGTCTACCACAGGTTATGTGTTAATTAATGGCAAGCTGTTGAAATGGGGCTTATCTTCATGTATCATCTGTATTATAATGAGCCTTGTCATTCAAGCTGATGTTTGTTGGAACATTAGCTGTTTCATTTTCATTCAGCTGTTATAATGTTGGTTGGAATGGTATTTTATGCCACTTTTAAAGATACATCTGTACTCATTTTCAGCCAGTTTTTTTTTTAACCATTTTCATCTTTATTTTATGAAGCTTTAATCATACTTGTATCTTTATGCCAAATGTTGCCCCTGATGGTTGCAAGGTGGCACAGAAGACGACCAATAGAAAATGCATTTCATTCTATCTTCAGTCTGAAAGTTTGTTGTTAGTTAAAGAGTTAGCAGTGATTCAGTTATATCAAACTGATAGCTTATATACAACTTTCCAGAGTGTCATTGTTACACGGCTTGCACTCAGTAGTGCCTTGCCGAAGGTCACTGCAATGCCAGCATGGTTTCCCTCAAGTATTAATACAACACCTAAACCACAGAACCAAGGACCTACAGCTTATATGGAGACCAAGTGTTTCAGTCTGGGGCAATATTCACAAATCACTCTAAATAGCATTCTTAATCTTGTTCTTGAATTACCAAGTAACACAATCAGAAATCATACTTTTTTTTAATTTTGAAAATTCTTGGGAATTAGACAAAATATGTTTTTAAGAATGGTTAGTAAATATTGGCCCTGGTTACTTTCAGTTTTCTCAAAAGTCAAGTGAGTAGCCCACACAGACATGGCTATAAAGGGGCACTGGCCTCAAATACCAACTCAGCTCATGTTCTATCTGTCACAGAAACAACTAGGATGTGTAGGCTGGATCCAGACAAAAACATTCAAGGGGCAATAACTCCTTTACTAGTCTAGTCTACCATTGATGATGAAAATGGTTGGTCCACAAGTTCCTATGTTAGGATGTCTTTCTACCAAATTCAATGATTTTCACTTAACAACGTTTATGACAAATGTTTGCGCGCATCCTACTGCGCATGTGTTTTTGTCGTGGATATTGAATCAAAAGTGCACCTATGTATTTTTTGCACATAATGGTAATACTACTGGTGCACTGAAACAACTAGCACTTTCTTCAGGTAGTATTGGCAAAGAGGAAAAAAATGGATCTTTGAACTGTCACCGTGAAATAATTAAAATGATGCTGACACGGCATAACACACCAAACAAGGAAACAAAGGCAGGAAATTTAAAGCTGTGGAAGTATAGCTGTTTCCACTTTGAAAATTATTGGTGGAAACGGAGAAATCACTCCTATTGAGCAATTTAACCTTTTCCCACTATGTCTTCTGAGCTTTTATCTTATTTTTTTCCTTGAAAAAATAACTTCAACAGTGACCTTCAACCTTGTTTTCTGACGAAATAAGCACGGATAGGTACCATTTTCATTTTTCTTATTGTTTAGAATTATAAATACTATAAGTGTGGAAAGTTTAGGAAAAATCTGTCCGTTACAAAGTATGTATTTTTTTAAGATTAACCCTTAATTCGGTCAAAATATCTCCCTTTTTGACTCAATGGTCTGTATATAACATGCATATTTGTACATTTACCATGCTCAAAACCAGGCTTTTATATATTTTTTGTGCAAAAATATATGAATTTTCATTAAAATGATGTATATTTGTATATTTTCCCTGTAATTTTCCTGTTTAACTGACTATACAAGAAAGGCACTTTAAATCCAATGTAAGCTGAATTTTGGAACTATATAGACCTTTTTCAAAGGCAAATCTCTCAGAAACGAGCATGGTGACTCTTACGAACAAAGTCTGTAACAAAGAAACAAATGAACAAATGCATGGCAGTACAAACCCCATCTGGCGGGATTCGAACCCATGGCGGACAAGATCCTTGTTTTTCGAGGTTTAAAAGACCAATACCATAACCACTGAGCTAAAGAGATATCTCCTTAACGCAGTTGTTTATGTTAGGTATTGTATTTAAATCGGGACGAAGCCATGCATGAAGGAGTGGTCTCCCATAACAGTGACCCACATCTTTTTTAACTGTAATCTCCTAGAGACATGAAGAGCTTTGTTTGTGCAAAGTTTTTAAAAAATCTGCCTGTTGAAAAATTTCTGATATACGTGGTTAGAGCATTTACCTACCAAAGTGTGCTTATGTTTTTTTGTCTTCATACCTCCGTGAAAACAAAAGAGTTCTCTTCATTCCTTATAATTCAATTTCAGAGACAACAAATAGGCACATGAATAATTCTAACCACAGGCCTTTGAAGCTGTAACGGTCTATCTTGGAACACTAAATATTTTCCATGGTCAATCATCGAACACTTAAAGTACATTGGTGCATCGCCTGTATATCACGGAATATACTCAAATTTTCATTTACACCGTTTCCATAAATAGCACATTGGCTACTCCCTCTATATCGTATACAGTAAGACAAGGTGTGCAACGAAATCGAAGAAATTTGACCCAGTCCCCTTTCAGAGATGATATTTAACATAAAATGGAAAAATAAACCTAATTACCAATGCAGATGGGTTCACAGATGAATTTTCTTCTGTACCCTGACCCTCGAAAGTTCTAAAAGGCTCTTATCATCAAGCAATAGCTTTCATCTCAATAGATTTAAAAAGCTTCCACATTTTCCCGATCACCATGCGCTGACGTCACACAATTCATCATGACACAGCGAATTATAACTCATGTGAATTTGCTATCAAAAGACGCACCAAAGTTTTTGACTAATGAATGGTTAAAACGCTTTTAAAAATATGTGATGAAAATCGTGATACTGCATTGAATGAAACCATAAATTATATCAGATGAAATATTAATTTAATAATTTCATCAATACACCGACAAAAATTTTTTCGATCTATGTTTGAAAAAAAAAATTGATTATTTTTCGCTGCAGGATTATAAATCGTGTGACGTCAGCGCATGGTGATCCGGAAAATGTGGAAGCTTTTAAATCTTTTTAGATGAGAGCTATTGCTTGATAGCAAGAGCCGTTTGGAAACTTCCGAAAGTCAGGGTACAGAAGAAAAATCATTTATGAACCCATCTGCACTGGTAACTAGGTTCATTTATCCGTTTTCATTTAAACGTTTAAATTATCTCTGAAAGGGAACAGGGGTCAAATTTTCTTCGATTTTGTTGCACGCCTTGTCTTACTATATACGATAAAAAGGGAATCGCCAATGTGCTATTTATAGTAATGCTGTCGATAATCAAAATTTCGTTATCCCTTGACAGACCAATGGAGTTTCAGAGGCCTATGTTCAAACTACCTGCATCTCACTTTTTTTTTTTAGAAATCCTGAATATTGCATTTTTTAATTCCCATTTCATTGGTATTTCATAGCAAGGTAAAATGGCCCTTCATGACATAAAAAGATGTGTACCTCATTACGTGATCATAACATTGATCATACAGATTTAGAAGATCTATTATTATAGGTTCAATACACTGGAAGAAAGTTGAAAATTAGAAAATGCGTACTCAGTAAACTGACAATGAGTTTTAAGTTCTCTCTTAGAATTTATTGTTGGATATTTTTTTCAGTCTATGATACTCAGAGAAAATAAACTTGGCTAGCATCTGAAAATAGGACTAGACATGAAATTAGAAAGAAAAAATTTTGAAATCTCATATACATGTTTGTTTACATTAGTCTGACAGCAAAAGCAGTTCCTGTACTGAAGGATTTTTTTTTCATGGAGCTACGAAAAACTTTTTTCAGCAAATCAGAACTCATGAATATTGATGAAAACAACTAATATTGAATTATATGACAGTGACGATGATGACAAGGCTATGACAAAACCTAAATGTTTTCTTTGAGAAACAGCAAAGCTAAAGGTTTAACCCTTAAAGTGCTTTACACAAGTATAGTTTTATTGTGGCCAGTGTAGATCTATGTCAGACTGCACAAAACACACAGTCTGATCTCTGATCTACACTGTCTGCTTTGCCGAGACATTCTGAACAAAAGCAACATTGAAACTGCCATCAGTTGGGTCTTATTCCTAGTCTGAAAATGTCTATTGGTTTTATTCTGCATTCTAACAGATAAAACTAGGTATGAGCTGTGCTCTGACAAAAGGAGGCTTAATGCATCTCCGTGAACCAAGCAAGCTATCACATACTCATGGATCCATAATAGGCACTTTTTCTAACAATTGACTTAATCACAAGGTAGACTGGGCCTTGGACATACCAAAAACTGACCTATAGTGACAAGTTTCAGCCCAGGTCAGCCTGCGCAGGCTGACCTGAGTTGATACTTTTTGCAGATGCATTAAGCCCCCTTTTCACAAAGCATGACTCATAAACATGTAAACTATATCATTCTATGTATTCTCATGTTTCTTACATAACCTGAGAAAATACATGCAAAACCGAACTAAAAGGACTTTGAGAGAGTAACAGCTGAGGCTTGATGCTGTATGAGTCTTCCATTAGAGAAATTAATGAAATCAGATATGTGGAAATTAGCTGGATTGATGTTTTGTTAGTGGCCAATGTGTGACAATTGATTTTTATCAGTTACAATTGGTTGCAATTGATATGTGCATTATCTGTTTGAATGAAGCTTACAGACTGTTTACTCCATATAGCTTTACATCTGAAACAGGTGAAGCTGGCAGTTTATGAAATTGCTTTGGCAGATATGTAAACTTTGCTTTGATTAGTGCTCTCAATAAGCAGACGTCGACGTATATTACATCCAAATTTTGAGAAAAAACGTCCGCATTTTGAAAGTCAGACGTTTTTTTTAAGTCCAGATTTTGACAAAAACGTCCGATAATTTCAACCCGGACGTTTTTTAAAAAAACAATGCACGAAGGGTTTGACGTGTGTGGAAAACTTCGATATCGTCTTTTCAATGTCAGGAAGGTGCTTTACAAAGATTCTCTAATCATGTTAAAGCGTTTTGGTGATCCGGACTTCAGTGTAGAGATGACAATTACACATATGCGATTGTTTATCCAATTATGACCGGATTACGGTAAGTGTTTAATTGGTCGGTCAATTATGATCGGTAGGTAATCAACCATCTTTAATTTGACTGCAGCTGTAGAAATTAACGGATAATTGCAATTAATAAGACACGCAATCGAAGATCGGGGAATGTTGTTTGTTTGCAAACATGCAACATGAAAGAAATTAAAATAATCGAGTAGATCTAATATCAATTATTTGTCCAACTCTTTAAAAATCGGCAGATTATAGTTTCGATACGCATTTCTTTTGGGAATTATGCAGCTCACTTCTGCAAATTTCTGTAAAAAATCATCGTGCGACATGACCGTCGTTACGATGGAAAACATGTCTATCCGAGATACGTCTCTTCCAAAATCCACTAAGAAACTGAAAGAAAATCATTCACATCAAAAAATTCAAGATAGATGGTTTAGCACGTTCACTTTGTTTGAAACAAATGACGAAAGAAATTATTTATTCTTAATTTAAAGTACCATGGTCCATCAATGCCAGCCAATCACAGATCATTATCAGTGTTGTTATAGATATACATGCATTTCTAACCCTATTATATGGTTATTGTAAGGACATGTCTTTCTGGATAAAACTTTAGAGTAATCACAACATAGGGTTTGAAATTAGGATTGGACATTCCGCGACACAATCAAAATAAATCTAAGCCTATAACCACATTGACCAATGCGGAAAAAAAAAAAGTCCTGATTTTTAAAAAAAAATTCCTAAAATTTGAACATGGAATTACAAAAATTCCTGAAATGGGCCCTTATTGAGAGCACTGTCTGATACATAATCAACCCTAACCAAGCGAAAAGATTTTAGACTTGCCCCAAATTGAAAGCTTTTCAAGAACACAATTCAAACAAGGCTCAAATGATGAAATTTGTTTTTGAAAAGGTAGAAAACATTGTGGAAAAAGAAGACCAGCATTTTCTCCTTTTCTCATAAGGTTTTTAAAAGGCTTCTTCACGGTTGTTAAAACTTAAGATTGTATTGTACAGGATTAAAGTGCCAGAAAACAAAATGAGTATTTCCTGTCTTGAAAAAAGTTCCAAAAGTCATTGCGATTTCAAAGCTGCTATAGGCAAGAATGTCTTGGAAAAGCGGACAGTGTTGATCATCTTTAGTGCAGTCTGATCTTGATCTTTCATCTACACTGGTAAGAAAAGCATCTGTAGTTGTAAAAGGCATTCTAAGGGCTCACACTGTTTGCAGCTATGTGCATAACTTTTCAACACAGGTCAAATTCTAAGTCTACTACAACAAATCTGTTGAGAAGACGAAGAGTTATGTAACATTCAAATTATCATATTTTCCAGACATCAAGCAACACTTTACTAAGATAACAAAATCTTATAATTTTGAATGGTGTAATACGCTGCTTCCAGTCATATCCTGGTGACAGCTCACATATTCATGTATTTCCTGGGTTTCACCAGTATTAGGCTAGGTCTCTGAACTGTGTTGCCCAAGGACACTCCCATGAACAAGAGGGCCATGATGGCCCTGTATCGCTCCACTGGCTATTAAGTAAAAACACTACAAGCCAAACATTACAATATTCAGCAAATTGATTTCAAACACGAGGACATGCAAACATTTTTCTATCTAATCCTACGAGAAAGTTGTGATCCATGGGCAAAGCCAATTTTGATTGCAAAGCTATAATTATTTGAATCCTGGTGGAGGTCCACAATATAAAGCTCCATACCAAATAATTCAGTTCTTGAATGTTATAAACAAGAAGATTTTCAAATTTTTCTCAATGAAAAGCCCTGTAAAACATGAAACCCATGAGACAGGGCTAAATCTAATAGCCTTAGTCTTTATAATGGTTAGTAACATGATGACTTAAGATAGTTTTCATTACAAAAGCCCATGTAAAACTGGTGACCTTGTGTTCCGTGGTGTGGGGACAAACTTGGGTCAAGGACTATAATTTGGGCCCTCCTTGTAGAGGCCCACTAGATAAAGCTACATGCAAAATTTGGTAGACCCCATGGCTATTATTTGAAGGAACTTGGTAGAGGCCCACTAGATACAGCTATATGCCAAATTTGGTAGCCCTAGGCCTTACAGTTTCAGAGAAGAAGATTTTTGAAAATTTTCTATATTTTTCAGTTTTGTTGCCATGGCAACCAGAGCTTTTGAAGGAATAAAATTCTGTCATGGGATTCTGAAGAAGACCATGGCAGGATCATTTCTTTGAAGTTTCATCAAAATTGGATAAGTAGTTTCAGAGATGTTTGAAATAAAAGTTAATGCACACACGGACAGATGGATGGACGGACCTTCAGTGCCAGTAAAAAACAAGTATATACATCAATCTCAGTTTGAAATATATCTTTTTAACCTATTACCAGACAATCCCTACTTTTGATGACCCTGAGAAAGAAGGCTTTAGAAAAGCATTTTCTCCTTTTCTTACAATGTTTTCTACTGTTCACAAAACAAATTTCAAATTTTCAATCACTTTTATTTTGTCGTCTGCAAGTGCTTTCGATTTAGACAAGCCTAAAATATTATCGTTTGGTAATGAGTTACATGTGTGCTAACAATTGTCATAATAAATCACTAAGATTTTTTTTCAAACTATAAGCCTGCTGGCCTTCGGCCAGTGGAGCTAAAAAACTTGTCTAGCACCAATCATGTATCACTGCAGCTTGATAATCAAGGGAGGTAAATAGTAATGAACTTTATCTTTCATAAAGAGTTATTTCCCTTGATTAATGTTTAAATTGAAGTGACAATATTTTGAAGCCCATGTTAAACTTGCGATCCCTGGAATGAAGGCAATTTTGACCCCAGACCTACAATATGAAACTAGAATGTGTGGTTATAAACAAAAAGATTTTTTAATCTTGCCCAATAAAAAGTCATGTAAAACAAGTTTGCTGAATAAAAGGCCCTGTAAAATATGTGATCCATGACACAGGTTTATCAAGTTTTCACTATAAAAGCCAATGTAAAACTTGTGACCCCTGGTGTGGAGTCAAACTTGACCCCCAAAGTTAAAATTTAGGCCCTCTTGGTAGAGGCCCATTATATAAAGTTACATGCAAAATTTGGTAGCCCTAGGCCTAAATATGGCTATGTACAAGTAGATTATTAAAGTTTCCTTATATAAGACCATGTAGAACTTGTGACCCCCTGGGGTGGGGCTACATTTGACCCCCTGGGCTATAATTTGGGCACCCTTGATAGAGACCCCCTAGATAAAGCTAAATGCAAAATTTGATAGCCCTAGCCCTTATAGCTAGATGCGAAAGATTTTCCTATATAAGCCCGCCCATGTAAAACATGTTACCCCCCGGAGCGAAGTCAAATTTGACCCTCGGCTATAATTTGGACACCCTTGGTACTAGTCCACTAGATAAAGCTACATGCCAAATTTGGTCGCCCTAGGCCCCATGGCTAGGTCAAAGAAGAATTTTAAAGTTCTCCCTATATAAGCCCATGTAAAACTTGTTATATAAGCCCATGTAAAACTTGTTACCCCCGGGCAGGGCCTAATTTGACCCCAGGGCTATAATTTGAACAATCTTGGCAGAGGTCCACTAGATAAAGCTACATGCTAAATTTGGTAGCTCTAGGCCCTATGGCTAGGTAGAAGAGGAATTTTAAAGTTCTCCCTAAATAAGCCCATGTATAACTTGTAACCCCCGGGGCAGGGCCAATTTTGACCCCAGGGCTATAAATTGAAGAAACTTGGTAGAGGTCCACTAGATAAAGCTACATGCCAAATTTGGTAGCCCTTGGCCTTACGGTTTCAGACAAGAAGATTTTCAAAGATTTTCAAAATTTTTCAGTTTTGTTGCCATGGCAACCAGAGTTTTTGAAGGAATTAAATTCTTTCAAGAAATTCTGAAGAGGACCATGGCAGGATCATTTCTGTGAAGTTTCATCAAAATTGGATGGGTAGTTTCAGAGAAGAAGACGTTTTAAAAAAAAGTTAACGCACGGACGGACGGACGGACGGACGCACGCACGACGGACAACAGGCCATGACATAAGCCCGCTGGCCTTCGGCCAGTGGAGCTAAAAACCCAGCCAATCAGGTTGGTCTCAAACCGAGGGCCTTCAGGTTACAAGTCCAACACTTTACCATTGAGCCATGCAGAACACCACAAAAATCTTAGACTTGTCCTGAATTGTCGCAATTAGCAGATAATAAATGTGGCTTAGTTAACAGTATTCTTTCAATAGACAGCACAAGGGGGCTTTTTTAAGATAGTGTAAATCAGGATTAGACTGCAGTCTGATCTCAACTACATTTGATCTCTGATCTACAGTGTCCACTACTTTAATCTAGATTATGACTAAACTGTTTCTTCATCTTGCAATGAAAACTGCACTTGCAGCTGTTGAAAATGTAAAACCCTTTACTAAACAATCCTGAGTTTTGATGACCTTGAAAGAGAAAGCTTTTGAAAATATTGTGGAAAATGGAGAAAATGCTGGTAACCAGCATTTTTTGCTTTTCCCACAATGTTTTCTACTTTTCCAATTGCAAATTTCTGTTTTTTGGTCACATCTAATTCTCTGTCTACAAATGCTTTCAATCTTTAAAATTTTGTTGTTTGGTAAAGAGGTAAAGAAGTGAAACAGTTAGTAAGATTTATCTGTGAGCGGCTTGAAGACATAGTGGGGAATGGAGAAAATGCTGGTTACTAGCATTTCTCCTTGTCACACAATGCTTTGAGAAGCCATTTTTCCCAGGGTAGTGAAAACCACAGGATCATTCTGTAAAGGGTAGATACCTGAGGGTTAATTGGTTGGATCTTTCGTTGTCCCATGTTGGAAGTGCTGTAGGGAGGCGTCTCCGGATACATACTGGCTATTCTCGGACTAGCTGCCACAAATCTGTTCTTCCCTTTGATGCCATGTTTCGTCAAAAACAGATGGTTTACAGCGATTGGCGTCTCAATGGTTGGTGCAATGGGTTTGGTCTTTTGTGGCTGTTGTCTGTATGAAGCAGCTGTAATGACATACAGGATGTTTACAGTGTATTTAATGACTCATCATGTTTGCATGAAAACATGCAGGCAAAACATAAAAGCATATAGGCTACATGAAATATACTTCAACAACAGAATATTCTTTAACACAGAATAGGTTTATATATTTTCAAATATTTTCATAAACACAATAATGGATTGTACTAAACTGTTAACTGTTTACCATACAATCCCGACTTACAATGACCTGAGAACAAGGCCTATTGAAACATCATGGGAAAAGGAGAAAATGTTGGTTACAAATTCTCTCTTTTTCCGAAAATGTTTTCTACCCTTTCTAAAACAAATTTCAATTTTTCAGTCACACTTTGTTTGTCGTCTGCAAAATTAATGCTTTTGATTTAGACAAGTCTAAATTTTCGTCCTTTGTTAACCCTTTACCAAACAATCCCTGGTTTTTACATCCCAGAGGAAGAAGCCTTCTGAAAAAATTGTGGGAAAGGAGAAAATGCTGGTAACCAGCATTTTCTCCTTTTCCCACAATGTTTTCTACCCTTCTAAAGACAAGTTTCAACTTTTCAGTCACATTTATTTTGTTGTCTGCATATGCTTTCAATTTGGACAAGTCTAAAATATTGCCTTTTGGTAAAGAGTTAACTCTTTACCAAACGACAAAATTATAGACTGGTCTAACTTGAAAGCATTTGCAGATGACAAAATAAATGTGACTGAAAAATTGAAATTTGGGTTGAGAAGGGTAGAAAACATTGTGGAGAAAGGACAAAATGCTGGTAACCAGCATTTTTTCCTTTTCCCACAAAATGTTTAACCCTTACAAAACAATCCTATCATTTGAGACACATTTAAATTGTAGCAAATGCTTCTAATTTGGACTAGAACAGAATTTTGTAGTTTGGTAAAGGGTTAAAGCACATCAGTGTCTCAATGCCTATGGTTTACTTACAGTAAAAAACATGATCATTCTGTATAAAGTAATCCTGTAAATCCAAACAGTGTAACTTACAGTTTAAGATAATATGAGCTTGAGCTTGTCTCTGTCGCAGTTTGGCATACTGTTTCTTCAGAGCACTGATGTCAGTCGTCATTCTCTCCATATATGCGGGTACATTAGCTGTTCCTGAACTTTCAGAGGGACCCAAACTGTACGCCCCCGGGCCTAGTGACGATATATCTGGCACACTGCCTGTCCTCTGATCACCTTCCAGACCTGAAACAAACAAAGAGCCATGCTCTTGTAAAAGGAGGTTTAATGCATCTCCGTGACCTTGTCTTATATGGCCTGCAACATGCGAAAAGGGGCATTCGGACATTTGCGTAAACTGTCATCTCAGATCAGCCTGCGCAGTCCACAGAGACTAATCAGAAATGACGCTTTCCGTCTTTACATAATTTTCTGTTTTGCGCAAGTCTACTGTAGCACATAATCTATTATAGTCGTAAAGTGCCGTCTCGGATTAGCCTGCGTGGACTGCGCAGGCTGATCCGAGACGACATTTTACGCAAATGTCTGAATGCCCCTTTTCGCGTGTTGCAAGCCATATAATAGATTATATGGATGGCAGAGTTTGTCACAAGACACATTTATAACCTGCAATAATGATAACAATTAGCCCTTGTGCTGCTCAAAGATATATCTAAACTGTTTTCAGCTTGTTTTTAACCCATTTCAACTTTATGTTATAAAACTATAGTCATTCCTGTATCTTCATGCCAAATGTTGCCCCTGACCATTGCGAGGTTGCACAAATTACAACCAATAGAAACGTATTTCATTTTCTGGAGGTCATTGTTGTTGCTTCCAGTTTTAAATAAAAGACATATCCCTTGAGTTCTTTATCCCTTACACCATAATTATATATTGGTAATTTATCAATGTTTACACAGCTGACTAAGTTCTGAACCATTCTACAGTCTATCAAGTTTTAACAGCATTTTTTTCTCTCTGCCTATAAGGATGTATCTTTAATAAAAGAAATTCTCAGTCAGTACTACAGATGCATATTTGGCAATTTCAAGGGTTTGTTGATATGAATAACTGGCAAAGAAGACAGTTTAGATCCACGATCAGACTGCACATTCTTTTCAGTCTGATCTTGATCTGCACTGGCTGTAAAGGTGACTTTGGTATTGAAAGGCACTTTAAGGATTAATATGGGCACTATGTATTACTGCAGAAAAAGACTTTAAAACATTATGAGAAACAATGAAATTGCTCATTATGAGGGATTACTGATATGTCACATGTTATCATGATCGTCTATGAACCATAACTCCATTTGTGCAAGTCGGATATTCTTTTCTTTTTAAGCAGTTTAACCCTTCACAAAACAATTCTCTGTTGTAAATCCCTAAGATGTAAAACTTTCAAAACCATTGTGATAATAAGGATAAAAATGCTGGTAACTTGCTTTTTCTCTTTAACGTACAGTGTCTTTCTCCCATTCACTGACAAATTGTATTAAAGCTGGATTAACTGAATATTTTCAAAGTAGACAAGTCTAAAGTTTTGAGTCTGGTAAAGAAAAGGCCAAAAATTGCATAAAGAATTGGATATTAACCATTAAAAAGCTTTAAGTGTCTGTATTTGCCTTTGTGGCCAGTGTAGATCAAGATCAGGCTGCACTGTCCACTTTGCTGAAACACTGTACATAAAAGCAACCATGAAAGTGTGATTATTTAGATCCTATTTCTTGCATGAAAATGTCTGATAAGTTTATTCTGCCACCAGTGTAGATCAAGATCAGGCTGCACAAAATGTGCAGCCTGATCTTTGGTCTACACTGTCTGCTTTGCTGAAATACTGTACACAAAAGCAACCATGAAAGTGTGATTATTTAGGTCGTATTTCTCGCATGAAAATGTCTGACAGGTTTATTCGGTGCTCTAAGGGTTACGGCTATGCCCTTCACCATAATATAGGCTATTTAGAGATATACCACTAACTGGAGCAAGTTACTTGATGAAGAAATAACTGTAACAAAACCGTGCCTTTTTCTTAGATACAGAGAAAATTGTGGGTAAAATGTGTATAGAGTAATGAATACTGCTTTTCTCACTATGTTTCAAAACACTGTCTACTGCAATGGCTTTAAATGTTATATATGTCATATTAATGTCTAAACTCTCTACAAGAACACATTTTAGACTTGTCTAACCAAAAAGCATTTTGTGGACAACAAAATAGATTTTGCTAAGATGAAGAATCTTTGGTAAAGATTAAATAGCTTGTAACAGGACTTCTGTTACATCTATGACCTAAACCAGCTGCACATTGATCCATACAGCACTAAATAAATGAAAGACACATTTTCATTTACAAATGAAAGGCTGATACATTGTAATGTCAAGGCTTCTTTTTCTGGAATATTTCTCACATAATAGCTTAGGGAGTAGATCAATGATTAGACTGCATGTTTTGAGCAGTCTGATCTTGATATACATTATCTACAGAAGCAAATTTTTAGCAGTGTTTAAAATCTAAACATTCATCTTTATACTACCCAATAATTGCAATGGTAATTTTCATTCAACACGAGAGTTCATCTAAATTTTATACATGCATTGCATATTTGAGGACAGATTTAGCCAAGCTATCTTAAAATAATGTAGCGCCAAGATCAGGCTACACATTCTGTACAGTCTTACTTTGATCCAACTTGCCTGCTAACCCTTTACCAAAACAATCTTTTGTTTAAATCTTTACCACACAACACAACCCAAGACTTGTCCATACCAAAAGCATTTGCTGACAGCAATTAAGATGTTCCACTGATGGAATTTATCTTTGATAGGGTAGAAAACATGGTGGGAAAAGGAGAAAATGCTGGTTACCAGCATTTTCTCCTTTTCCAACAATGTTTTCAGAAGGCTTTTTCCACAGGGTTGTTAAAACATGGGATTGTGTGGTAAAGGGTAAAATTACCCTGAGGTAAAAAAGAAATTTGAATACATTGTGGGAAAGCGAGAAAAATGCATGTAACCAGCTTTATCTGGTAACTAGCATTTTCTTTTTATCTCATACTGTTTTTATCCTTCCCAAAACGAACTTCAAGTTTTTGAGTTACATTTTTTTGTTGTGTGCAAATTCTTTAAATTTAGACCAGTCTAAAATTTTGTTTGGTAAAGAGTTAACCAATACAAATCTTTCAAATCCAGTCATTTCTGTATTAGTCACACAGCTTCACACTTAACCCTTTACCACACAATCCTGACTTTTAATGACCCTGAGAAAGAAGCCTTTTGAAAATATTGCGGAGAAAGGAGAAAATGCTGGGAACCAGCATTTTCTCCTTTTCCCACAATGTATTCTACCCTTGCCAAAACATATTTCAATTTTTCAGTCAGATCTAATTTGTTGTCTGCAATTAGTCTCAATCTAGGCTACTCTACAGTTTTGTCATTTGGTAAAGTGTTAAAGCTCAAAGTAAAGTTAGTCTGGGAAAAAGACTTTGGTACTGCAATATCAAGACTGACCTTTGGCAGTAATTATCTCATACAATATTGGACAATGTAGATCCAAGATCAGACTGCAAATTGACGGCACAATCCAATCTTGTTCTACTTCAATGATAGCATCTGAACATGCGTTTAACAATCAAAAGGGTTAAAACGTCTACTGCAGATGCCTCAAAATCAATACAAAAGTAACAGCTTTGAAAAAAAAAGTCTCTCTTTTTACAGCACTCTGCAGACACCACTGCCCAATTTCAGAACAAAAATCTCCAAAACAAAATCTAGAGCTAAATTTTGTATAATGTATTAACCCTTTATCAAACAAGTAATCCCTTACCATAATAGGTATTTGAATTCTCTAAATTGCAATCATTTGCAGATGACAAATTAAATGTGCCTGTGAATAGTTAGATTTGGCTGTGAAAGAGTAGAAAACAATCAAGAAAAGGAAAAAAAATGCTGGTTACCTTGATTTTCTTCTCATTCCATAACATTTTAATTAAAAAGCTTTCTTCCTCTGGGTAAATAAACTCCAGAGTTTTTGGTAAATGGTTAAAAACTTTTCCTTTTCTTAAAAAATATGTATCTATAGTTTGCATTGCTTGTTTATTTGGTCAGAAATTTGCCAGAGTAGGATTAAGCTGCTAATATATTATATTTTTTTGCTTCCAACTAAATAAATTTGTCATTCTTTAAAGTCCACAAGTACAATTCCACTACAAATGAAGATAATTTTGGTCATAATTTAGTATCTGGAAGTGGACAGTATCAATCCAAAATTAGGCTGCAAGGAATGTAGTCTGATCTTGGATCTACACCTTCCAAAACAGCTATTTAACATTTTATCTAACAATCTTATGTTCAGTCAACCCTGTGGAAGGTTTTTGAAAACATAGTTTGAAAAAGAGAAAATACTGGTAACTATCATTTCCTCCTTTTCCCACACTGTTTTTCATCCTTTCAGAGACAGATCCCATTGTTTGAATCATATACAATACTGTTGTCTGCAAATGCTTTTAATTTAGGCAAGTCTACTATTTTGTCATTGGGTAAAGAGTTAATTCCCAAATGGCAGTGACAGAGTTGAACTTTTAGTGAAATTTACAAATGATTTTCAGCAGATGTGACACCACAATAATGACAAAAGTACAGGACATAAATTAACAATCAAAAAGTGACTCTTTGCTACCGAACATTAATGACGTCAAACAATGACAAAGTACTCTACATCAATCAATTTTGAACAAAAGGATGCTACAAAACAAAACAACCAACGGCCACGATCATATTTCACACAAACATAACAAAACCTTCAGAAACTCAGCTTGTTCCTTTTGTTGTTTTCAATCATCAAGCAATACTCCTTACCACATGACAAAGTGTTAGACTTGGTTAAAAGCAAACATGTACAAACAACAAGCTAAATAAGCCTAATATGGCTGAATTTATCTTTGAGAGGGTATAAGACATTACAAGACAAGAGCTTCGCACAGCGGCGCATATATGGCTGAAGGGGCTGGTCAGTGAAATGGGTTAAATTCCAGAATGCCTAAAGAGATCCACATTTTAAGAGTCACATGCACAACTACACATCATAGAGATTCATTGTGGTGAGTTTGAACTTATTCCAATGGAAACTGTAGGAGGAGTTGGGCACACAAGAAATTGCTAATGGACGGACAAATGGCCGGCCGGCCGGGGCCATAACATAATACGACCCTTCGGGCGTATAAAAAGAAGAAAACGCTGGTTACCAGTATTTTCTCCGTTTCCCATGGTACATGTTACACTTTCAAAAGCTTTTTTCTTAAAGGTCAGTAAAAAATGGAATCGTTTTGTAAAAGGTTAAAGCCTCAAATTGTCAATATATATACATGAGCCATACTCTGGCAAAAGGGGCTTAATGAATCTCCGTGATCCATGGTACCAAGCAAGCCATCACATAATTATGGATCAATAATATCCACTTTTTTTAATGACCGACTTTATCATAAGGCAGACTAGTCCTTGGATATACAGAAAATTGACCGACAGCGACTCATACTAACTGCAATTTCAAGATTTTTTTTTACGCCACTATATTTCAATGACGCATTCAATGCACATCAAGTTCATACTGCACACTATTGTGTTACAACTGATCTTGATCTATTTTATCCAAAAAGCGACTACAGGTCAGCCCTCAAAGGGTTGGGATCAAACAAAGGCTGTATTGATAGCGAAAAACAATATTAGCCCTTAGAGTGCCAAATACCCAGACATTTTCATTCCAGAAATAATATGACTCTAATAAGATCAATTTTAAGGTTGCTCTTGTCAAGAGTGTTTCAGTAAAACAGATAGTGTATATCAAAGATCAGACTGCACATTTTGTGCAGTCTGATCTTGATCTACACTAGCTGCTATAGGCACATAAAGAAGTAAAAAGCGCTTGAAGGATACACATTCTTTACTACACAGCTTCCACAATATTATTGTCAATGAAAAATGACAATATTATTGACATGGTGCAGTTGCCAAGGTGATGGCACTTTTTTTCCCAATTTTGTCCTTTTTTCATGTTTTATCTCCTTCAATAATCTCCAAGAATATTTACAACAAGCAAGCTCATACAAAGCAAAAGGAACCTTGGCCAGTAAAACCCACCTTGGATTTAGCCTATAATATAACAGAAATCATTTCGTAACTATTGATAAAGTTAAAGAAGACTCTCAATTTTATTCATACTGCAGCTGATCACTGTTCAAAACATTATTGCAGAAGGAGAAATGGCTCATAAAATGCTCTTTCCCATTTGGGTCTAATGATCTCACATGATTCCTGAATTAAACCTATCAGCTTTTGTTTTTTATTGTTGTCTACTACAAAATTTTTGTCCTGAAGTAAATGCTTTGAACAAGCAAATATTAGCAATATACAGCTTCATGCCAAGTATTTCCTCAAGCAGATACATCTTGAAAAATAAAACCTGGCCGCAGGAGATCTAATTGATCATACAAGCAACAAGAACTACTGCTGAAATGTATTCTGTTCTAAATTTTCATTCATATTTACAGGAAAACCAACTGATCTACAACTCAATTTGTGAAACTATCCTAGGGCTCATATTGTAGTGTCAAGTGACAGTTTAGAGTGAAAAATTTGTATACCCAGGTAATTTAAATGTTTGGACAAAGCACAATCTATTTCGACCTTTTATAAAACAGTCCAGAGAAAATTGACAACCATGAGGAAGAAAGGCCTTTAAAACATCGTGGGGAAAGGAAAACATGCTGATAAGCACCATCTTCTCCTTTTTCCACAATGCTCAATGCCTTCTACCCCTTTAAAGACATTACCAATCCTTTTATCCCATTCAATTTGTCATCTGCAAATGCACTTGATTTAGATTGTTCTAAAATTTTGTTGACTGGTAAAGGCCTTACTCTTTAACAGACAACAAAATTTTATAGAGGCCCAGATTGAAAGCAATGGCAGATTGACAAATTCAGAGAGGCTAAAATTAGAACATTTGTATGTAAAACTGTAGAAAACATTGTGGAGAAAGGAAAAAAATTCTGGCTTAAGCATTTTCTGCTTTATCCACAATGTTTTCAAACCCTTCTATCTCAGGATCATTTAAATACCGGACTGAGTGGTTAGGGAGTAAAAGACATATTTAGGCCAAACAATCGAAGGAAAAGAAAATACAGTTCTTGGAGTGCTTGAAAATCGTTGTGGTAAAAGGAGCAATGGCTTGTTACAAATGGTTTCTCCTTTTACCATAATATTTTCAAAAGCCCAGGTCTAAATTTTCATATAGGTTGAAGCATGGGAAAGGACAAACTTAACACCTAGCTGGTTGTTTATCTTACTGTACCATCTTTTAGCATAATTATTAACCCTTATCTTGCAAAGTAAGTTGAATAAAACTTCAAGTCGATAGTCAAAACCTGAATAATGTTATTCCAAACTTACTTTTTGAAAAGAAATATCTCCTTTTCTCGGATAGTGTAGATCCAAGATCAGACTGCACCTTCTGTGATCTACACTATACAATAGAGGTCAGAGTGTCATTCTTAGCAGCTTAACTCTTTACCAAACAATCCCTGGTTTTCATGACTCTGTGAAAGAAGCCTTTTGAAAACATTGTGGGAAAAGGAGAAAATGCTGGTAACCAGCATTTTCTCCTTTTCCCACAATGTTTTCTACCCTGTCAAAGGACTTCAGTTCATTGGGATCCCTTTCAGGTTTGTCACCTGCAGATGCTCTCAATTTGGATTGGTCTAAAATTTGTTGTTTGGGAAAGGGTTAAGGGCTAACTCTTATCCAGACAACAAAATTTTAGACCTGTCCAAATTCGAAAGTATTTGCAGATGACAAGTTGAATTAAACTCAAATGACAGGAGTTGTCTAGGAAAGGGTAGAAAAAACATTGTGGGAACACGAAAACATCCTGTTTAGCAGTATCTTTTCTTTTTCCCACAATGTTGGCAAAGGCTTCCTTTCTCAGTGTTGTTACAAAAGAGGACTGTTTAGCAGAGGGTTAGCACTTAGCATGTAACAGGCAATATTATTGTGCTTATGCCGAGGCTGTATATCATTAATCAGACAGCATAAAACCTGCAGTCTGATCATAGATCTACACTGTCTGATGTTCAGGGAGATAGATGTAAGTAAAACCAGCCACTAAATTGCTTCCGGTAGACTTAACCCTTATTCTGCTAGATCAGTTAAATAAAACTTTCAAGCCGATATTAGAAACCAGAATAATATTGTTTCAAAATTATTTTTTGGAAAAAAAAAATCTCTTTATTGGACAGAGTAGATCCGAGATCAGACTGCACATCCTGTGCAGTCTGATCTTGATCTACACTGTCCAAAAAAGGTCAGTGGGTTGCGCTTAGCTGCTTAAGCGTTAATTGTCAAAAGAAGTCTGAAAATATTTTGCAAATTATTTGGCACTGTAAAGGGTTGACAAACATAATGATATTGGACACTCTATACAATACATCCAAAACTGAACAAAAAGCCATACTAAGCAGAGAACCTGAATGTGAAAATGGGTCATCTTCATTTTAATATTCTGTATCTTCATCTCCTTTCTACCCCATTTTTAGCTCTTTACAACACAATCCCGACTTTTAATGACCCTGGGGAGTAGAGCTGTTAAAAACATTGTGGGAAAAGGAGAAAATGCTGGTAATCAGCATTTTCTCCTTTACTCACAATGTTTTCTACTATTATAAAGACAAATCCCATCATTTTAGCCACATTCAGTTTGTCTGCAGATGCCTCATATTTAAACAAGTCCAGGGATTTCCATGACCCCCTGTTTCTTCGAATTTTGACCCTCAAATTTTCAAAATGACCCCCAAAATTCATATGTGTGCCTTCTTTTATTAATTTGATGGGGGTCACATGACCCCAAATCAGAAAGTAAAGGGAAAACCATGAAGTCTAATTTTTTTTTGTTTAGTAAAGAGTTGAACAGGCTCTTTACAGTGCACAGTAGCTCAGTTGTTAACACTAGGACTTGGAATCCAGGGATCCCTGGTCCTATTTTCCTAGCCCAGCCTATTCTTGCTGAGGACAGATGATAGTCACTATGACACTGACTCATTCCTCTCTCACCTCTGATCATTGTTTTGACAATAGTTATGTGGGAAAGCAGCCAGAGACTTGCAAAGTATATTTCATGATGTACTGGTAAAAGAAACTTTACAACAGCATGGACAGGTGCATTGGGTACCACAATAAAGCTGAAATAATGTTGAAAATAAGTGTTAAACAATTATTTGTAGATAATTCTGCATCAGACACTGAATCTCTATGTAATGTAAAGTGCAAAATCAAATACCATATAACAATCACACTCTTTACTTTCCTGCTGTAGACAGACTTTTGGAAACATTTCAGGAAAACAAGTAATTGCTTGTTACAACCTATTGCTACTTTTCCTACAATGTTTTAAACCTTTCCCACATAATCACTTTAACGACCCTGAGGAAGAAACATTTTTATCACGTAAAACCTCCCCCGGCAGTGTATTAAATCCATGACTTATTTTTGATAATACACTAGTGTATTATCGTTTTTTTGGTCCTGGTTCTGATCAATTTTCAGTCATGAGCGCGTGAAGCTTGAGAAACCAACCATAGTAAATGCCAGAAATTTTACTACTCCGCCGTTTCACAGAAAAATGATGTCATTGTTGCCAAGGCGTATGCGCGTGGACAGTTTCTGATTTTTTCATGTTTAATAAAAAGTAAGAAACGCAGCGAAACCTTTCTAAAAACAACAAAATTGCTGAATTAGTTGCACTTACCCCATCTAGAGGATGTTTTATTCTTCTTTCGGTGTAAATGTCATGGAGCTATCTCCTTGTGTATTTACACATTTGAAACTGAACTACAATTATAAACATGTACCCCTGAACGGTATATCGGCAAAAGGTGATGAGGCAGGATATTTTTTGTGTGTCATTCGTTTTATGTGATAAATAGAATCTCACATTTGTATTTATGTATTATCATTTTTAACAAACTCGTTGACTAAAATGTATTTGATTCTCGCCAAGGCTTGAGTTGTACAATTTTAGTCAACTTGTTTGATAAAAATGATAATACATAAACACTCATGTAAGATCCTCTATTTAAAACATTGTGGGAAAAGGAGAAAATGCTGGTAACCAGCATTCACTCCTTTTCCCACAATGTTTTCTACCCTTTAAAAAAATTGAAATCATTATTTGAGCCATATTTCATTTTTTGTCTGCAAATGCTTTCAATTTGGATAAGTCTAAAATGTTGTTAGGCAACAGGTTAAACACCATTTTAGAGTGCCGAAGTTTCCTTTTCTACAATCATTTAGCCTGACAATGTGTGGTATGTAACATGTTTTTTGTCAATGCAGATCTAATGACTGTCTACTTATGGTATACAAACTGGGATTTGTCTAACTGAAAGCATTTTTGAACATGACATATTTACCGTAAATGGCTGCTTTTGCCTGCGAAAGGATAGAAAGCATTGTGGGAAACAAGGAGAAAATGGTGGTTATCAGCATTTTCTCCTTTTTCCACAATGCTTTCGAAGCCATTTTCCTAAAGTTATTAAAACACACAGGATTGTGTGGTAAAGGTTTTAATTGGCAATTCAGCTACTTCATCAGTATCAGATTCAATGTCAGTCCACAACAGCCCTTTTTTCGCCTATGGCTTGCAAAAGACAAAATTTTACACTTGCCCCTTTTGAAAATGCTAGCAGTTTCTCCTTTTCTCCTCCTGCCTCAGGCTTGTTAAAAGTTGGGATTGTATGATATATGTGTTTGAATATTAAATTTCATTATGATGGGTAGAAACCATTGAGGGAAAAGGAGAAAATGTTTGTAACAAGCAATTTCTCCTTTTCTCAATATTTTTTCAAAAGTATTCTTCCTCAAGTTTGTACATGGTTAAGGGTTACATTAATACCACTGTAACTTATATATCATGTTCTGTTCCATTAAAAATAAATATACAGCTGTAATAAATGCCTAAGATTGTGTCATAACCAAATGTTATACCTGGAAACCTTTTATGGAAATCTCATAAACAGAACATGAACGGCATTTCTTTTCTAGGACGTTTTATCTAGCGTACAACTCGTAAGCTGTGTTCTTAAGTTCAGTAATGTAACAGGGCTTGCAATCTAGGTTAATCGTTTGTTCATGTGGTGCTTAACACTGTTTCCAACATTATTTCAGTTAACCCATTACCACACAATCCCTACTTTTGACGACCCTGAGAAAGAAGGCTTTGGAAAACATTGTGGGAAAAGGAGAAAATGCTGGTAACCAGCATTTTCTCCTTTTCCCACAATGTTTTCTACCCTTCACAAAACAAATTTCAAATTTTCAGTCACTTTTATTTTGTCGTCTGCAAATGCTTTCGAATAGAACAAACCTAAAATTTTGTCGTTTGGTAATGAGTTAAATTGCGACAACCAGTTTCATGCTTTCCTGGAATTTCTTATACCAGTACTTCACACAATATTCTTACAATGTCACTGGATGCTGAGGTGTTTTGCACAGGACACCCACATGGAAAACCCAGCTTTAATGCTGGAAAACCGCCAGTTACTTGGTAAAAGTGTAACAGTTCTGATAAATAACCTCCCAAGGCAGGTATTGAACTAAGGACCTCTAGATCACAAGGCAAAAGCTTTACCAGTTTGCTACAAAAACTAGCTATTTAGCTAAAAACACAAGCTCTTCATCTACAGCTGTCTTTGGGATAGAGCAGTATACTACAAAAGTGTTGCGCAAAATACTGAACAAAACTCAGGCATGTATTGTTCAATTTCAAATATGCGTTTTGCAGTGGTCTGTTGCTTTGATGCGAAATGTCAGCAGAACTGGGAAGAGTTAAAAACTGGCAAGTAAATACTAATAGAAGTCTGTCAACCCTTCAACAAACAGTCCTGACTTTAACCCTTTCCTATGCAAATTTTAGACCTATCCAAATTCAAAACATCTGGAGAGGAAAAATTTTAAATTGGTAAACACAAGCTTACATTCTCTGATTGGTACAATTTACATTGTGGGAAAAGGAGAAAATGCTGGTTACCAGCATTTTCTCCTTTTCCAACATTGTTTTCAAAAGCCTTCTTCTTCAGGGTCATTAAAACTTGGGATTGTATAGCTTTCTTTGGAACAATAAATCTTTTGAAAATATTATGGCAGAGAAGGAAAAAAATTGGATAAAATACATTTTCTCCTTTTTCCACATAACTTTCTATCCTTTTATAGATGAATCTCACCACTGGAAATACAATTGCCCTCTGCCAATGCTTCCAATTTGGGACAAGTCTAAAGCCTAAAGAGATTACTAAGTACAGACTTTACCAGACAACAAAATTTCATACTTGTCCAAACTGAATGAATTGGCAGGCGGCAAATGAAATGTAACAACTAAAATTTCTTTATGTGATCTGCCTATGAGGGGTGGAAAACATTGTGGAGAAAAGGAGAAAAATTCTGTTTACCAGCATAATTCTCCTTCTCCAGTTGTGTTACAAAGGCCATTTCCTCTGGAATCCCAAAAAAGCATAGGATTGTTAGGTAAAAGGATTTTTCAACCCTTTTGCACATAATCCCATGTTGAACATTGTGGAAAAAACATCAAAATGCTACGAAAAACAGCATTTTCTCCTTTTCCAACAATATTTTCTACCTCTTCAAACCGATCTTTTCATTTGATTTGTCGTCTGCAAATGCTTCCTATAAGAACATTTTGTCGTCTGGTAAACAGTTAATTAACTCTGCACCACACAATCCCGAGATGTAACGACCCTGAAGAAGAGTACTTTTGAAAACATTGTGGGAAAAGGAAAAAATGCTGGTTACCAGCATTTTCTCCTTTTCCCACAATATTTTCTGAACTATCAAAAACATTAATCATTATTTCAGCAACATAAACTTTGTCGTCTGCAAATGCTTTCAATTTGGTCCAGTCTACAATTTTGTCGTCTGATAAAGAGTTAATTAATTAATGTAGAATTGTAGGACATTCTGAAATGTCAACTGCATTGTGTGGATAATTGTCTAATCTGGCGGTGAGATGGTTATTACGCGCATTCACAGCCGTACCAAGAAAAGAAGCATGACTAACCTGTTTGGTGTTCAACTCTTTACTGATTGACAACATTTTCAGCTTGTCCAAACTAGAACTGTTGCAAAGAGGTCAAATACCCCCCCCCCCCCAGCACGTTGTTACTGACGCAGCACAATCAGTGAATGGAAATGATTTTCAAAACAAAGATGACCTGTGACCTTGATCTTTGACCCGTGTGACCCAAAAAGAATAGGGCATCTCCTTGGGTCATGAGAAACACTTGTATGAAGTTTTAGGGTCCTAGGTCAAACAGCTAGAGAGTTAGAGCAGGAAAACGAAAAGGTCTACAGAAGGACAGATTGACAAACAGGATAACAGACAGATTGATGGTTGGACAGACAGTCAGACAGACAGATGAGTATGAGTATGGTGTTTAATGTCATTTTCAACATTATTTCAGGTATATCCTGGCTGCCAGTGCACCTATCCATGCTTTCCTGGAGTCTCTTTTACCAGTATTCCACACAATTTTCTTTCCAATTTTTAGCCACCGGCTGCTTTCCAACATAACCATTGTTGAAACTAGAACTGTCACAAAAGTGCTGCATACCCCCACACAGCACCTTGTCACAGAACAGATGTCATTTTATAGAAAAAACTATCATAAAAGTGCCTTAACTGGGTGAAAAATCATTACATTGTAACAAAAGTTTCAAGGCAATCATATTTATACTTTAAAAGATATGCTAGGGACAAAAATTGAAATTTAAAATTGACAAAGGGCAATAACTCTAAATATAGTGGGAACAGAGTTATGGTTCTTGCACAGTGCACTTGCTTTAAGGTGATCTAATTGTATATGAAGTTTAAAGTTACTATTTCTTGTACTTTGCAAGTTATGCCCTAGATAAAAATCCAAAGTTAAAATTCACAAGGGACAATAACTCTAGAAATAGTGGGAATGGAGTTATGGTCTACATGTTTTTGAAGTTTTAAGTTACTAGCTTCTATACTTTCGAAGCTATGCCCCGGACAAAAATCCGAAGTTCAAAATTTACAAGGGACAACAACTCTGAATATACTGAAGACATTAGTTGTGGTTCTTAATGTGACCTACCTGTATATGAAGTTTGAAGTCACTAGCTTTTATACTTTGGAAGTTATGCGCTGGACAAGCTTTTAGTGATGCACGGATGGACAGACAGACAGACAGACAGACAAGGTGACTCCAGTATACCCCCCCCAAACTTCGTTTGTGGGGGTATAACAATGGTCAGCAGTGGTAGAGGAATGAATCCTGTCGAAAAGACTATCATCAATCCCCGGAAAGAAATTGGCAGAACCAGGGATCCAACCGGCTATCCCCTGTTTTCAAGTCCTGCACTCTACCAACTAAGCTACCAGGGCTCGGCACACAGACAGACATGGTGAAATCAGTATAACCCCTCTACTTCGAAAGTGGGGGGGGGGGGGGGGGGGGTTATATTAACCCATAACCTGCTTAATAAGTCAATGAAAATTTTAAGCAGATAGTAAAACCTGAATGTTGCCATTTAACAGCTATTTTGGAGGAAAAAGTATGTGTATTACCTTATCAGACAGAGTAGATCCAAGATCAGACTGCACACTCTGTGCACTGTGATCTTGATCTACACTGTCCACAAAAGTTCCTTGAGTTGCACTTAGCAGCCTAAAGGTAAAAAGCACTTGAAGTTAATGTGAATAACAAATTTAAATTTGCTTATAGAAAAGAGAAAAACATTGTAGGAAAAGGAAAAACAATGTGGGAAAAGAGGAAAATACTGGTTACCAGCATTTTCTCCTTTTCCCACAGTGTTTTCAAAAGGCTTCTTTTTCAGGGTCGTTAAAAGTCGGGATTGTGTGCTAAAGGGTTAAAAGCTTGTATTCCTTCAGGTCCAACACAGGTTTGTTATTAGGGTTAGACGACAAAATTAGACGTCTCACAGATGAAATGATTTGTCTATCACAGAAAAGAAAACATTGTGGGAAAAGGATAGAATGCTGAATAACAGCATTTTCTCCTTTTCCCATAAATGTTTTCAACAGCTTTTTTTCCTCAGGGTTGATAAAATACTGGATTGTTAACAAAGGGGATAAGGTTTGTGCAGTTCTGTCTAAAACCTATTGTGCCATAACATAAAAGAGATACAGCCTGTTTGTTTATGGGGAAAAAACCTGTTGCATAAGGAATAATGATGCAGAAAATAATAAGGCAAGATCCTGCGATTTCATTGAATCAATGAACTGGCAATATACATCTGTATGCATGCTTTTTCCATAAAAACATTTCCATTTTCTGTCCCCCTTTTTTTGTAAGGGGTCCTGCATGGCTCAGTGGTAAAGTACAAACCAGGAGGCCCTGGGCTCAGGTCTCACTGAAAGAATTACTAGTACTGGTGAAACATGTCATGTGAGCTGTCACCATGGTATGACTGAAACAATGTCGGAAAATCAATCAATCAATCAATCAATCAATCATTAAAACCAAACCAAACCAAACCAAACCAACCCACCCACCCACCAACTAACCAACCGACCAACCAATTCCCCTTTTCCTGCATGGAAGAGCAATTGTACAAGTTTGTATTCCCTAAAAACTCAGGAACTTATGCTGTGAGCTCCATGGTGACACTCATAGTATTACTCTTTTAATTGGAACTTAAATAGCTTTTGCTGTGTAGACCAAGATGAGACTGCACAGAACATATGGTCTGATCTTGGCTCTAATTCATCCCTCTACCTGATGCTGAATTAAGACTAATATTAACTTAAATTGGAGTAAAAATCTACTTTAACCCTTTACCAAACAATCCTGTGTTTTAACAACCCTAAGGAACAAGGCTTTTCAAAACATTGTGAGAAAAAAGAGAAAAAGGGGACATTTGTTTTTTTCTTGGTGAGAGATCGAAATTTATTTCATCGAGTGAACATTATTGGCAATATTTTCGCAGGTGGTGCAGCTACCGATGATGTTCATGAGTGAAAATTTTACCGATGATGTTCATGACATGAGATAAATTTTGATCATTCACTGAAAAAAAATATTCTGTTTATTTCATTTTTCTAACCCCTTTTTTTGTTGGGACTTTCATCAAAATCCACTACAGCCGTCTTCAGTAATTCCCTGCAGCATGTCGCCTCACATAACAACCCATAACATTATTACGTAAAGCATGAAAAATGTAGGGACGTCGCGTCAAAAGGTCACGTCCCCTATTAAAATTTGGTAATGTGAGCATTCATTTAGCGTACGATATAAAACACAAAGTTTTGCTATGCTACTATTATATATCAAAACAAAGATATAAGATTACAGGTTTCAGTGGTGTTATTATTGATTGATTGAACATATTGACTGTCTGCGTAGAACTGTCCGTGCACATCCCAAATGATTGGTAAAAATTTACATGTCCCATGTTACATTTGCGTCAGGACCTCATCGAAACTTTCTTCATGCAGACAATAAAGGTGGGAAAACTCACTATACATGTATGTTGTCTGCAAAATCAATGTGACGTCATTTCCGGACGTTGTATTCGAATTTGTTTGGTTGTACGACGATACCTGAGAGCGCTGTAGCGAGTTTTATTATTGAGGAGAAAGTGTCCCACGTGCTATAAAAATTTGTAAGTAAAGTTTTTTATAACATATTTAAAATTGAAAGAATCATCACCAATTATTTTTATATTTGCACGAAAATACGTTTTTTGTTTAGTTTTGAAATATGGTCTCATTTTAGGAAATTCCAGTTACATATTTCTATACCGGTAATTCGAAAAATAGTTTGTTCTCTCAAATGTCCCTTATCAAGAAAAATAACGTCATTTTTTTCATTTCACAAAATTGTAAGCTTTTAATTGAAAAAGTAGTCCTCTGTAATAATAAATGTTTTCTGTAGGAAAATACGCTTTTTCTTGCAATTGTAATGATATACATATTAAGATATGTTTTTATTTACTTATGTTTTTGGTGGTAAATTAAATTGTTCCCATAAAATGTCCCCAGACGTTATTTTTCCAATAACGCTGACGTTAAAAGATATTGATTACCTTAACCCTTTACCACACAATGACGCCTTTTAACGCCCCTGAAGAAGAGGCCTTTTGAAAACATTGTGGGAAAAGGAGAATGCTGGTAACCAGCATTTTCTCCTTTTCCCACAAAGTTTTCTACCCTATCAAAGGAAAGTTGCGTCATTTGAGCCACTATGAAATTGTCGTCTGCAAATGCTTTCAATTTGGATAGGTCTTAAATTTTGCCGTGTGGTAAAGGGTTAAGGAAATGCTCTTTATAAATAGTCATTGTAATTTTATAAAAAAAAAAAATTGAAAAGAAAATATTCATGCGGCTAGAATTCATAACATAGATACTTCTGATATTCTTAAACAAAAGGTAACAGTCTGTAAGTCTCCTAATTTTACCCCTTTCTTAAGCCTTGGTCACACCGAGCTAACGGACGAGTAACGGATAAAAAATCATTTTATCCGTTCGTGTCCGTTCGTATCCGTTTTATGTCCGTTTCTTATCCGGTGAATCCGCTACTTGTCCGGCGATGTCCGTTCCGTCCGGTGGGAAGTTTTGAGCATGTTCAAAACTTTCCACCGGACAAAACGGACAGAGACATGCAAATGATAGACTTTGGATGCATCTGACAATTTATACCCTCGGCATGTCACGTGACCGGTACGTTCCTCGTACGTTGGTGTTCGGTACATTTCCGTTCATCGTACGTTTTGTCCGGTTCTCATGCGTTGCACTTCCGTTTTATCCGGTACAAGTCCCTTACTCGTACGGTGATATCCGTTAATAGACCGTTTATTATCCTGTACATATCCGTTAAACGTGCGTTTTTTTCCGTTACATGTGCGGTACTCGTGCGGTCATTGTGTGGCTTCCTCGCTCCACACACCGATCGCGTGAGCCTCGAGCGGCAGAGGAGATGAATTTTGTCACCGGATAACCAAATTCTGTATGTTTTTGTCCGTTTCTCCCCCGTTACATATCCGTTAGCTGGTCTGACCAAGCCTTTAGGTTTGAGATATGGAGAGACCGCCTTGTAAATTGACAAAAGAAATTCAGTGGTACAAGAACAAAAGAAGAGAGCGTGGTCGTGAACAAAAATTAAAATGTCTTTTGAAACAGAATTCACAACCGAAAGAGCACAATTACAAAAACACAAAGGATGCTGACAAAAAAAGAAAGCAGCGCATGAAAATGAAAGACAAACGAGAATACGAAAGAGACAGAAAACGAGAGTATCATCGACGCTGCAAGCTTAATAGTGCAGAAAATGAACATTTTAACTTACACAAAACTCCATTCACTAACAGAACAGCGAAGCACAGAGCAGTTCGAAAATTAAAAATGTCACTTCCAAAAACACCAGAGAAAAGAAGGGCTGCCATGGAAACGTATTTGAGTACATCACCAGCTGTTAAGACTCTTATAACAAATAAAGATGAGTCCCGTGAAGAATATGAAAAAATGCAAGTGTCATTACGTGTTTTAGAGGACATACAAAGTATAATTAAAAAATCGAAATCAAGAATTGCGTTGAAAGCAATGGACGATATTATGGCATCATTAAGCGGAGAATCTGTCGAAAACGCACGTCAGAAAAAGAAACTTGCCAAGGTTCTTGAGATATCGGTGCATAGAGTTCGTGGGGGTAAACAAGTCCGGGAAGAAATCATTAAGACTGAAGAGTGTTGCTGGAATTACACAAAGAAAAAAACAAGAGCAGATTCCATTTCAGCAGAAAGTAAAAAAAATTGCCTATGATTTTTGGCTCTCTTCGAATATTTCCAGACCATCCGGAAATAAAAAAGATGTGAAGAGACAAAGAATAGGTCTGAAGACATATACCTCCCACATGGCACATGTTTTGGAGAAATCGCAACAAGAGGTATATCAAGACTTTAAGGAAGTATACCCAGATATCAAAATGTCTCTAAGGTCATTTGAACGCTGTAAACCATACTTCGTAAGACAAGTAAAGTCCAGTGACAGGCAAACATGCTGTTGCCGATATCACATTGAGATGGGCAGTGTTTTCAAAAACTGCATGAAATACAGGAAAGAAGTTATGCACCGCACAGAAGCTTTGATCAAACTCTACGATCGACCTCATGATATGTACCGCGAAAGTTTGTGTGCAGCTGAATTTCACCACCAAATGACCTGTTTAAAGCGGCAGTGTACAATGTGTGGCATTATGGCAATGAAATTTCTGCCTGAGGAACTTGATCAATCTGATTCTGCGGAAATATTGAAATGGGATAAGTTTGAAAAGTCTGATATTATTGGAAAAGGTGGCAAATCTATTAAGAAGCTGGTTTTAGTTAAGAAAGAAACACCTGTGGGTGAAATGTTTGCATATCTAAAACACCTTATGGAGTCATTTCCATTACATGAACACAGGGCTTAGTGGCAGATATCAACTACTGACACGAAGTTTCTTTGAGAAATCGCATGCGAAAGGTTTGTTTTATTCTTTTTTAACGCATATTTTATGGTGATTGATTGATTGATTGATAGATTGATGTTATACGCCACTACTTTCAGCATTATTTCAGTCATATCACAGTCATGTTACGTAACGCATATTGAACTTGATCCATGTATAGCTTCCGTCTCAAATTGTAGTTTTTCAGTCATTTCATGCCACAAAATGTTTGAAAATGTGTGAAATCAAAACGGAGCTTTAAGCACAGAGCATCTGTTTCAATCAAATAAACGCAATGCTTGTACTCATTGTAAGATGTAAACACTTATAATTCCAATTTCATTTTAACTTCGAATGAAGCCTGGTGATGTGTGTTTTCTGGCGGAGGTCTTGAGTTCGAATTTCGTGTGTAGTATGTACAAATTTGAGCGGATGGAACTTGAACATGAGTAGAACGGAGCATAGCGGTGATTAGGTTGCATTCATAGTAACAAGGCGTTTCGCCCCCAAGACATTTCCCCCCTGGGCGTTTCCCCCCTGGTTGTTTCGCCTCTATTTTTCACCCCTAGTCGTTTCACCCCCGAACCCTTGTCATTATAGTTTCAGTACTGTATGTACACGTAGTTTGAGTTCTTCAGGGCTATTTACATTTTGCTAGAGCTGAACACTTTCTTTGTAAACTGTTTATTTATCTACAGGCGCCCAGGATGCAGCGGGAGGGCTACTGAAGAGACAGGCAGATATTGCGGTACTCCGTGGATTATGTCTCATTCAGAATGCGCGTCATCTTTATGACTTTGGCACCAAACATCTTCAAGACTCAAAGTCAGGGGACAAAACTCGCATATTTCGCTACATAGACTCCATCAACCATGATCATGGTATTCTTTTTAAACCCATACCCAACATAAGAAATATGCACAACGTCCGTGCACATGCGAATGAACCTGGTTTTGTGTACCTTAGTGAATTGTCATGTTTTTCGTGTGATCAGTGCTCTAGAAAAAATTACAAAGACTGTGAAAATCTAGATCACGTTGGAAATACGACAAAGCATCAGATGATTCGTGAAAGAGTGCCGGGATTGGAACAGGAAATTCTACAAGATCAAGAACCATTAACAAATTTGGTGTCCCCAGGCCATGTGATCGCCTTATTTACTGATGATCCAGGCTGCGATTATTACCTGATGAAAGTAACAGAAACTCTACATACTTCATCAAATTGCACACGTGATCAATGGGGAACATCTCTACCTGCAGGGACGGAGATGTTTGCTGGCTACTACTATGATAAAATAAACGCAAAGAAATACAGACTAATAAATCACCAATACGCAGTGGTACCTGTAGCTTCCCTTATATTTGTATGTGCAGAGGCTGACTCTAAACAATGTATCGAAATTCCTGATAAGCTAAATTTTGATATTCTTACATGTGTAGAAGAAGTGAATGCATTAATGCATTGATAAATACACTGATAGGTCCATAACTAAAATATCCTGATTGCTGTTACTTTTTATTTCACACAGATGCTGAAAACGTCAACGTTGTAAAATGTAAACGTCATTTTATTGTAACGCGGGAGGTCACCAGTAATTGACACGACGTCAGGGTAAATGTGTGTAAATTACATCATATTTCTGTCTGGTTGAATGGCATGTATTGTTTACCTAGTTAAGTGCGCAGAAACTACTGTTTCCGCATACAACTGAACAGTTACAGAAACATTTAAGGTAAATTTGACTGATCGTAACAATAAATTATCAAACTTTATAATCCACTATCATTTCCTAATAAACTTCCGAAAAGCATGAAATAAAAGGTTGTTAACAGTTATTCTCTCCTTTCCACACAATTTCAACCCTTTCAGGGACAACTCCTGTTGTTTAAGTCACAAATGAACTGTTATCTACAATCGCTTTCCATTTGAATAAGTATAACATTTTGTTGATTGGTCATATCACGGCAGTCAGTGCACCTGCACCTGTGTCTCCTGGCTTTCTCACACAATAACTTTGAAAGGGATCCTGCATGGCTCATTGTTGAAGTGTAGGACTTGCATTAAGCCCCCTTTTCACAGAGCATGGCTCATATAAATTTTGCGTAAAAATTTCTGTCGTATTTGGGCCTATTGTTTCAGAGTTGTTTGTTACACTAAGTACTGTAAATACCTGTACATTGAAGGACAGACAGATTCCTGTGGGCAAAGATGTACGATGGGCATGGTACCATTACATAATCTCAATGGCCTTCAACCAGGGCTTTTAACCCTTCACCACACAATTCGACTTTTAACGACCTTAAAGAGATTATGGCCTTTTGAAAACATTGTGGGATAGGAGAAAATGCTGGTAACCAGCATTTTCTCTTATTCCACAGTATTTTCTAACCCTTAAAATGAACTCTTCCATTCTTTGAATGACACTAAATTTCCCATTTGCAAACTATTTCAATGTGGATTAGTCTAAATTTTGCCATGAAGTAAAGAGCTAATACAGAAATACTTGTATATTAACCTTTAAGCTGCTTAATAAATCACAATAAAGATTTCCAGCCAAAAATGAAAACCCCCAGTTTACAATTTAAAAATTTTGCTTGAAATCTCACCATATTGTACAGTGTAGATCCAAGATCAGACTGCATTTTTTGTGGAGTCTGATCTTGATCTACACTGTCCGCTACTGCCGAAAAAGTCACCCCTAGGTAGCCTGAGTGTTACCAGCAATACAAAGTCCTTGTCAAGATTTTTATCCCCATAGTTTTCAGTATGCACAACTAAATATTCCATTTTTATATTACCCAAGGATTACATTTCACCAAACAATGGCTGAGGGAATAAGATTCTCAATCCTAAAAAAACAAACACAAAAACTCCATTCTCATCAATGTAAGAAATAATTCGGTCTAACAATAAAACCCTGATTTTGGGATTACCAGTAACCCTTCCAGGATCGATTGCTGGCTTGCGTAAAAATGTATTGGACATCTTACGTCAGTAGAACAAGTCAAAGAATTAAAGTTTGATGGCACTTTAGGTAAGAATACCTTACAAAGCACTGAAAAGTTTACATCTCAGACTGCACTGTTTGTGCACTCAGTTCAGCATGTTCTTGGATCGACTCCAGTTAACTCTTTTACAGACAACATATTCTTGTGCAGATTCAAAGCATCTGTTGACATGAAATCAAATGTGACTCAAAAACTGAAATTTGCCTTTAGAAGGGTAGAAATTACTGTAGAAAAAGAAGAAATGCTGGTAACTAGCTTTTTGTCTTTGTACTATGATGTTGTCAAGCATCTTCACTCTTTACCAAACAACAAAATTTTAGACTAGTCCAAATTGAAAGCATTTGCAGACAACAAAATAAAAGTGACTGAGAAATTGAAATTTGTTTTGGGAAGGGGAGAAAACATTGTGGGAAAAGGACAAAATGCTGGTTAACAGCATTTTCTCCGTTTCCCACAATGTTTTCAAAAGGCTTCTTTCTCAGGGTCTTATAAAGAGTTAAAGTGCTGAATTAATGAAATGGGCATCTTAACAAACTAAAAACAGACTAACTATTGGTATTTCAAGGTTGTTTCCATCAGAATAGGATATATAACAAAGTAGCAGACAGTACAGATTTAAAATCAGACAGCATGTCCTACACTGTCCACTAATGCCTATTTTGAACTACCCTGAGACAGAAAACATTGTAGTAAAAAGAGAAAATGCTGGTAACCAGCATTTTCTCCATTTCCCACGACGACAGACAATGAAAGACAGCTTTTATGTTTTGAGCAACATTTGTTGTCTGCAAATTGCTTTCAATTTGGACAAGGCTGAAATTTTGTCATGTGATGGAGTTGAGTTGGTTCCAGCCCTGTAAGAGTCAAAACTTGCATTTGTTTGGTAATGGATAAACACTTTACCAAATAACAAAATATTGGGTAGGTCCAGGTTGAAAGCAATTTCAAAGGTCAAATAAATGTGACTCAAATCATGGGATTTTGTTTCTGAAACAGCATTTTTCTCCTTTTCCCACAATGTTTTCAATAGAGCTATTTTTTTTTCAGGATCATTAAAATTCGGGATTGTTTGGTAAAGGATTAAATATAAACCTGGTTAACTTAACCCTTTACCAAACAATCCCAGACTTTCACTACCCTGGGAAAGAAGGCTTTTGAAAACATTTTGGGAAAAGAAGAAAATGCTGGTAACCAGCATTTTCTCCTTTTCCTACAATGTTTTCTACCCTATCAGAGATTATGCTCATTTATACCAATTTAGAATTTGTCATCTACAGATATCTGGATTTGAAAGAGTCAAAAATTTGTTGTTTGCGAAAGGGTTAAGGATACGTTTCAAATATTATCTCCAAAAATTTTGATTCAAATGTTACCTACGTTGTCTAAACTCCACTGTGAACAATAAGATAATTATCCAGGGTTCTGCACGAAACTATCGTGTTATTGTAATGCTATCCCACAAAATACAATACCAAATGGCTTTTATGACAAAATTTGAAAAGCAAATTATCAACAAAATTTGACACTTTGAGAAGAATGAGGCCCATAAAATCAACCACCCATAGCATTGTACAACAAAGTTAACCCTAAGCCCAAAAAACACAGCTTATTATCATTAAGTTGAAAATTATTTATCTTGAAATAAAATAAGACTCAAATGATAGGATTTGTCTTTGAAAGGGTAAAAGACATTGTGAGAAAAGGAGAAAATGCTAATTACCAGCATTTCCTAATTTTTCCCACGATATTTTAAAAAGCCTTCTTCATCAGGGTCATGAAGACTTGTAATTATTTGGTAAGTAGTTAATTTTAGCCTCTTTCGCAACGTTTAGTTGCCTTTGTGGCCAAGGTAGATCAAGATCAAAATGCACAAAATGAGCAGTCTGATCTTTGATCTACACTGTCCTCTTTACTGAAACCCCATAAACGAATGCAACCATAACCTTGCTATTATTTGGGTCCCATTTGTAGCTTTAAATTTCTTTAGTTTAGTTGGAGCTCTACTGGTTAAGTTCATTCTTTCTGAATGTAACAGTCTTTAATTCTGACCAAAAAACTCATGACCCCTTTAATCACTTACCAAATAATCATGACTTTAACGACCCTGAGGAAGAAGGTTTTGAAAACATTGATGGAAATGGAGAAAATACTTTGCTGTCTGCAAATGCTTTGGACTTGACATGTCCAAAATTTTGTCTTTTGGTAAGGAATTAAACACATTTGCAACAGACAACTTTGAAAAGATTCTTGTAAAATACTGGTCATCAAGCATGACTTATGGTTAAAATCATGGATACATGTGAAAAGATAATGCCAAGGAGATATTTTCAATTACCAACAACCTCTCCTTTTGTCACAATGCTTTTGAAAAGTCTGCTGCAAGAGGAAAGCCATGCATAAGGTAAAAATATTATCATGGTTATGGTATTTGTATAATAGAACTGGTGAAAATACTCCATGAATACATGGAGAAGTGCATTTTATCACATAAAACCTCCTCCGGCAGTGTATTAAGCTCATGACTTATTTTTGAAAAATACACTAGTGTATTATCGTTTTTTGGGTCCCGGTTCTGATCAGTTTTCAGTCACGAGCGCGTGAAGCCAGGGAAACCAACCACAGTTTGTGCGGGAATTTGTACTGTTAAGCTGTTTCGGGGAAAAATGACATCTCTGTTGCTAAGACGTATACGCGTGGAAAGTTTTTGATTTTCATGTTTGATAAAAACCAAAAAATGCAGTGAAAATCTCTTAAAATAAGATGTCTGTTTGTAAAACAGTCATGCCCCCCTACTGCCATATTGATACAGGAAGTGGCACAGTTCATAAACTGATATCAAAAGAATTGATTGGGAAATATCGATGTCATCTTTTTGATTTATAGCCCACTTCAATTGTTAAACGTGATAATCTGTCAACAGTTCGCATAATTATACACACCGCCTTGTGTATACATACAAGATTGTAAACAGTCGCCGATACACAGACTGGGTTATCGATTTTCTTTTCGGCACATGCGTTCGACTTCCGCTTTTTCCCAGTCGACTTCGATGCTTACTATGTCCCCGATAATACGCCAATAAAATGTTGGAGCCACAAGTTGAGCCACATATGATGATTTTTGAGACACTTTAATTTTCTTTTAGCAAATGGCTCAAGTGGCGAACGGCAGCGTGGGCCCTGAATCATCTGGTGGTCACTGTGACCTTGACCTTTCACGGATTAACCTTAAAATCGATAGGGATCATTTACACTCCAAGATGAATATCTGTACAGGATTTGAAGGACCTAGGTCAATTCTGTGTGTAGTTATCATCTGGACAAGGTTTGGTCTATATATCATTAAGTTGAAGGCCACTGTGACCTTGACCTTTGATGGATTAATCTCAAAATCGATAGGGATCATTTACACTCCGAGATGAATATTTGTGCCAAATTTGACGAACCTATGTCAATTCTGTGTCTAGTTATCATCTGGACAAGGTTTGGTATATACATCATTAAGTTGAAGGCCACTGTAACCTTGACCTTTGATGGATTAATCTCAAAATCGATAGGGATCATCTGCACTCCAAGACAAATGTCAGTGCCAAATTTGACGAACCTAGGTCAATTCTGTGTTTAGTTATCATCCTGACAAGGTTTGGTCTATATATCAACATGTTGACGGTCACTGTGACCTTGACCTTTGACTGATTGACCTCAAAATCAATAGGGATCATCTACACTCCGAGACGCATGTCTGTGCCAAATTTGACGAACCTAGGTCAATTCTGTGTTTAGTTATCATCCAGACAAGGTTTGGTCTATATATCAACACGTTGACGGTCACTGTGACCTTGACCTTTGACCGATTGACCTCAAAATCAATAGGGATCATCTACACTCCGAGACGCATGTCTGTGCCAAATTTGACAAAACTAGGTCAATTCTGTGTCTAGTTATCATCCGGACAAGGTTTGGTCTATATATCAACATGTTGATGGTCACTGTGACCTTGACCTTTGACCGATTGACCTCAAAATCAATAGGGATCGTCTACACTCCGAGAGCACGTTTGTGCCAAATTTGACGAACCTAGGTCAATTCTGTGTCTAGTTATCTTCCGGACAAGGTTTGGTCTATATATCAACATGTTGACGGTCACTGTGACCTTGACCTTTGACCGATTGACCTCAAAATCAATAGGGATCATCTACACTCCGAGATGTCTGTGCCAAATTTGACGAACCTAGGTCAATTCTGTGTCTAGTTATCATCCGGACAAGGTAAGGTCTACCGACCGACCGACATTAGCAAAGCAATATACCCCCACTTCATTGAAGGGGGGCATAATCAATATTATTGTGGAAAAAGGTATACTTAACCCCTCTATAAACTATTTCACCTTTCTTTCGGTGTAAATGTCAAAGAACTATCTACTTGTGTATGTACACATTTGAAACCAAACTACAACTGTAAACATCAACCCGTGAACGGTACAGAAGCTAAAGGTGATGATGCGGGAGATTTTTCTGTCTGTCATTCCTTTTATGTGATAAATAGAATCTCACTTTTGTGTTTACGTATTAACATTTTTATCAAATTCGTTGACTAAAATGTATTTGACGCTCGCCAAGGCTCGCATCATACAATTTTAGTCAACTCGTTTGATAAAAATGATAATACATAAACACTCATGTAAGATCCTCTACGTTCACCATGATAAAACTGAATTTCAGTCTTTACCAGACAGTAAAATTTTACACTTACCAAAATTGAAGGCTTTTGGAGTGACAATTCAAGTTAAGGCTAATATGATGGGATTTGTCCTTAAAAGGGTAGAAAACATTGTGGGAAAAGGAGAAAATGCTGGTTACCAGAATTATCTTCTTTTCCCATAATGTTTGCAAAGGCTTTCTTTCATGGGGTTGTGTGGGAGAGGGTTAAATGCTGTTGGAAAACCAAAAGTTTTTTATGGCTTGATATGGCCAGACAGGGCAAACTGTAGTGTTATTCAGTGTTATTCTGTAATAAGCAATACACACAATGTGATTTGTTTGAATACCAGATTAACACTTTACCACACAATCCCGAGTGTTAACGACCCTGAAGAAGAAGGCTTTAGAAAACGTTGTGAGAAAAGGAGAAAATGCGGGTAACCCCATCTAAGACAGAAATCAGCATTTTAGAAATATTTGATTTGTTGTCTGCAAATGCTTTCAATTTGGTTGTCCAAAATTTTGTTGTTTGGTAAAGAGTTAACAACAAAATCAACAAAATCAAATTCGAACCCTTCCTACACTGACAGGGACTTCTATAGATTATTAGCATCAAACCAAACTTCCTTTAGCAGACAAAAGAATGAAATTCAATGTTGTTCTATGCCACATCAACAGCTTCATTTAGCCTGTCTATCTACAGATGATGAGCTGAAATTTTTTTAGCTTAAAAATTAAAAAGATTTTAACAAAATGATGACAGTAAAAGGACTATTAGGCTGACAGACTGACACACAGACAGATGAATGACAGAAACCATTCCATAATTCCATGGCATAAGCTCTGCTAGCCTTTGGGTGGTAAAGCTAATAATAAAACCATGTGACCAAAATTAATTTTTTGTGCAGTCTGATCTTGATCTATGCTGGCTGCAAAAGCAACAGCACTGTAGATGTGAAAGCACTTAACCCTTTACCAAACAATCATAATCTTCTTAAAACCTTGTGGGAAAAGGAGAAAATGCTGATGACCAGCATTTTCTCCTTTTCCTACAATGTTATCTTCCCTATCAAAGACAAATCCTAAAAAATCTAGTATGGTTTGAACTATAATTGATATGTCATTTGCAAATTCTTTCGATGCAGGTAACTGCATTTTCCTACCATGCTTTCTATCTCCATCAAAACAAACCATATAATTTGAGCTCATATTTGATGCATTGCCTGCAAATGCTTTTAATATGGATGTCCAAAATTTTGTCTTCTGAGGAAAGAATTTTTGCATTAACTCATTTTTCAATAAAAAAAGTGACTAGATTTGCATTTCATAATGTAGAAAACATTGTGGGAATAGGAGAAAATGCTGGTTACCAGCATTTTCTCCTTTTCCCACAATGTTTTCAAAAAGATCACAGATACAATGCACATAACAGCATTACCTACCTGACTGTTTGGAATCCCACAACATGGACAAACAATACCACTGAAAAGTCAAGATCCGTCACAAAAGAGCGCCTTCTATTCGTATTATTTGAACAACTGTTAAGACTATACAACTACAATCTGACGCATCGCAAGGATCATACTGCAATGTTACAATGGGAACTAGACTGTGCCACCTGTATCCATTATATATACCATTCTTCAGTAACTTTATCAATATTTATCCAGGCACAGTCACTTTACAGCCCGCTTTCATATATAGCCTCTTTTCCTTTCCATTCACTAAGTTCTTTTCGGCCATAATAGCAATTTCAATATTGGTTAATTCTTTATAAAACAACAAAATATTAGACTTGTCCAAATTCAAACCATTGGCAGACGACAAATCAAATGTTACTCATAGCAAAGAATTTGTCTTTCAAAGGACAGAAAACACTGTGGGAAAAGGAGAAAATGCTGGTTACCAGCATTTTCTCCTTTTCCTACAATGTTTTCTAAAGCTTTCCTTCTCAGGGTCATTAAAACTCAGGATTGTGTGGTAAAGGGTTAACTCTACACCATTTTAACTAAATTTTAGACAAGTCCAAATAGCCAGCATTACAAATTGAAATGTGAACCAAACGATGGGTAGAGAGTATTATTGGAAAATGAGAAAGTGCTGGTTATCAGCATTTTCTCCTTTTCCCACAATGTTTTATAACCTTTCAACAGTGTATTTCTATTTTTGAGTCATAATTATTTTGCCGTCTCAAAAAGCTTTCAATTTCGGCAAGTCTAAAATTTCGTTGTTTGGGAAAGAGTCAAAAATGGGATTGTTTAGTCAATGTGTGGAAAAGGTTTTGTAAAATTTGAAATTTTCTATTTATTTAGAAATCTGGTGTTAAACACATAACATTAGACACCTTTTTGCAAGTACCGGTATCAGCAGACCAGTTTTAAAACAAGAGGCCTATGAAGGCCTGAACCACTGAACTGATCAGTATTTAAATGCATTTGTTTGCTCGTATGGTATTTTACTGCCGTTTTCAACATCATGTCAGTTATATCTCTGTAGCCAGTGCACCCATCAATGTTTCCCTTGAGTTACTTTAAGCTTTTACCATACAATCCCAAGTTTTAACAACCCTAAAGAAAAGGTCTTCTGAAAACATTGAGCGAAAAGGAGAAAATGCTGGTAACCAGCATTTTCTCCTTTTCCCACAATGTTTTTTACCCATCCAATGTTTTTTACCCATCAAAGAAAACTCATTTCATATAAGCCACATTGAAACTGTCATCAGCAAATGCTTTCAATTCGGACAGGTCTAAAATCTTGTCGTGTGGTAAAGGGTTAACCTGATCCTGACCTTTTATGCTGAATATATAAGTAGGCATATAAATAGAACTCCGACGATTATTCGGGAAGTTTTATATAAACATGTGAAGGTACTTCAGGGGTGTGGAAATCTTGAAATTATCTACTTGTCCATGGACAAGTAAATCTAAAAAATCTACTTGTCCGTCAGAGAAGCTTACTTGTCCAAAACAAAACAATTTTAAATGGCACACAAAAACCTAACTGAATGTACCGTAGTTTGTAGATAATGATGTTCTTTTAACCATTTAAATTTGCTTTGCTTATGTTTTTAATAATAATGATGAAAATAAATCAAGCAAACCTTTACGGGGCTTTTTTTTCCGAAAATTGGGAAGGGGCCTTAGCCTTTCATTTTGGGATATTTCAGCGTGATTTTGGCGAAATTGGGAAAAAGCAGACTGACTTTCAAGGTACATCATTAAAACAAATCAATGGCACTGTACATACATACAGTAGATAGAAAGGTGCAAAAATTTAATAATTGAAAAAGATTCAAGTGTTACACTATAACTGCTCAAACCATGGCAAAATATCTCAGTGTTTGCACTTACAGCCCTTTTTAACACTACTGTGGTACACTTATGGGTGCCAGAGTCAATACTTCAGCAGAACTGCTTACCAGCCATCATATGATACAAGGGAATCATTATCCGTGGAAGTTAAAATGCTAAGCTTGGTTATTGTGTCTGGAGATGAGTATGCATGACGTGCAGTGATAATAATTGTCTACTTTTCAGACAACGGAAGATCGGCGATGTCCGACAGACCCGGCACTTCAGATTGAGACTCGGTATGCGGAGATTTGATTATCTGCAGATCGATCTGCAAAGAATTTGAATGTTTTACGCCGAAAGTGAAAAGGCTGCACTGGCCTTTATCGTCTACAGCCCTTTTAACAAACTTTTTGTAATGTTTCCCGGTTCTTGACATGTTTTACTTGGAAACAGCGTGTTTGGTTTTCTTTCAAATACATTTACTGCAACCGAGTAAGAATGTGTTCCACAGTGTTAAATTAAGACAACTTCTTTTGTCAGCTGTAAGTTTTTGCGAACGACAAAAAAGAATTTAATATTGAATGATAGGGAAATTACAACCGCGTCAAGTCTATGTGCGGTGTTATAACGCGCAAAAAATGACTCGGTTCGTTATGGTTGCCTCCATTAAACGAACCAAATGGCGTGAAGAAACCACAACATTTCGGCCGTACTGCAGCGCAGTCAAAATCATTAAAAAGCCTGCATAGCCCATAAAAGCAGTCAGCCATGTTTGTTTTTGATTCCAGATATCAGGGAATAGTTTATCATAATTTAACTTAAAAATGTTTTTGTTTACGAAGTGAGACGGAGAGAACATTTCTATTTCACAAGGATAATGTTATATAAAACAGATCTTTATTTTCAATTTCCTCCTCATTTTCTACTTGTCCGCGGACGAGTAGATTGCAAAAAGCCACTTGTCCGACGTCAAATTTACCCGAGTCGGACGTAGGATTTCCGCACAGGCAAGCAATTTAACCCTTAGCCTACTAAGCTCAACTCAAGGCGCTTTTGCGGTCGCAGAACGTGCAGTCTGATCTTGGATCTACACTGTCCGATGAGGAGATATTTTCCCCAAAAAATAAATTTGAAATTGCTTTTTTTACGATTGACTGGAAGGTTTCAATTCACTTATCTAGCAAGCTAAGCGTTAATTTGCGCATACCATACAAAATATTTCCGTGGCCATTCGGGACATATGCTGAGTGATGCCGAGGGTAAAGATAGAATATTATATAAATGATGTTGACCTTGGTAGGGTTAAATGAAGAAGGTAATAACCATGTAACAAATGCTCACAAAGAGAGATCAACTACATTTTTATAACAATTAGTTTCAGCTAAAAAACTTCAAAAGAATCTTTTCATCCTCTTAAAGTTCATTTTCTAAACTTTTCTGATTTTAATTAGTCTCGAGTTGTTGGACTAGACATTTTACCGTCAATTTCGTTGTATGCTACTTTAATGGTATGTCAAAGCTATGTGGGATACTCTTCCAAGAGTATAAATTAATGATCAGTACTACAATTACGCTGTCACATGATCTTCCTAGAACTGCACATTACCTCATCCTAAATCAATGGCTGTGTGCATTACTGTTTCAAGTCCCATCATGTGAAAGTAAAGCTCGTTCAGTATAACAATTTAGTACATGTATTTACCACAGACTGTCTACCCCTTAGGCTGCTAAGTGCGACTCAGGGACATTTTGTGAACAGTGTATATCAAGATCAGATTGCACAGAATGTGCAGTCTACTCTTGAATCTACACTGTCAGATAAGGAGATATCTTTCCTCAAACTTACCGTACCTCTGAAATCTCTGAAATAGCAAAATCTTGGTTTTTACAATTGGCTTGAAAGTTTCGTTTTGCTTATTTAGCAGGATATGGGTAAACAATCTAAATAAACCTGCAGCTGACAACCATGAAAAGCATTTTCATAAAATACAGATACTTAACTTGTGAAAACAATGTGGCTATAGGAGAAATTAATGCTTACAAGCTCTTTCTCCTGTAGCAACAGTGTTTGCAAAGTGGTATGCTGCAAGTTGAAAAAAGGTCAGCTACATTCAGTCTTTACCAAACAACAATACTTTGGACCTCTCTAAATCCAAAGCATTTACAGACGATAAATCAAATCTGACTCAATGAGTCAAACTTATCTTTGAAAGGGTTGAAAACATTGTGGGAAAAGGATAAACCTGAGTACCAGCCTTCTTCAGGGCCATGAGAACTCGGGATTGTGGTTAAGATACCCTGTTTGGAGCAATCTGACCCAATAGAACACTCTTAACTCTTTACCACACAATCCCGACTTTTGACTACCCTGAGAAAGAAGCCTTCTGAAAACATTGTGGGAAAAGGAGAAAATGCTGGTAACCAGCATTTTCCACAATGTTTTTTTCCCTTCCAAAAACAAATTTCAAATTTTCAGTCACTTTTATTTTGTTGTCTGCAAATGCTTCCAATTTGGACCAGTCTAAAATTTTGTCGTTTGGTAAAGAGTTAAAGCACAACTGCATATTCTGTGCAGTCTATGATCTTTGACCATACTGTCTGCTTTACCTTTAACCAACTATCCTAAACTGCATTCATAGTCAGTTCTTAAAATTTAGAAGCAAAACTAGCTATCCATTAGGCCTTAAAAAAAAGTAATGTTTCGGGTTTTCCGACCCTACCTTGAAAAATGCTGCCGACCCTAAACTTTTTTTCACTACGACCGAAAAAAAATCTGTTGGGTATTTTTTGGTACATCTCTGTACTTTTTGGGCTGTTGCAATTTCGTTCCCTCTCACTCATCTGCATCGAAATATACTGGTACCCGTTGTATGTCCCGTAGCCGTCCAAAAGAGTTGATACGAAGATCGGCAACAGGCTTGGCTTTGTCTAGTTGCACAACAAACATGCATACACATCATAAAATGCCAATCAATCAAATGTCAATTTTGCCACGCCCCATCTGCAAACTCTATTGCAAACCACTGAATCGGGAATCACGCACGAGATTTAGTTGCAGCCCATAATGCTGTTCATTGATTCTGTGTTATATGGTGTTCATCCTGTCACGATAGCCTAAAAGATCGATTTTCAATGCCTCTTTAACCATAATCTCTGTTTGAATCATGCATATTCAATGATAACGACATATTTCACCCTTCAATCTTGCGCCGGAAGCTGAAAGTGGCGCATGGGAAAACGTGCTCTCATTTCGTGGCCTTCACTATCCATAGAACAGTTCATGAACATGTATTAAAGACCTGAAAAACATTGTGTGCACCAAACTCACCTAAAAAGTTAACTATCACGAGAAGGAACTGTTCTGAACAGCATAAATGACCAGTTCTAAGTCAATTGTCTTCAGTTTTTGAAGCGCAATGAAGGGGACAGATAAAAGTCATGGCTGCCATTGGCCCTCTCTTGACAGTAGCACTAGGATACCTGAATAGCTAAAATTAAGACCTTATGGTGCCTTCTATCAATTTATATGCACCTTTGAGGACAGATTAGGAATTTTTCAAAAACTTATCTCATAATGCATCGGAAAATATTGAGTGTCTTTATAAAAGGGTTGGAAACATGTACTCTCAGTAGCAGCGAATGTTCTGGAAAAACTGTTCAGTCGTAAGTGACAGAACGAAATAGGTCACGAAATTCTCTGATCTAAATATAGATCAGAATCTTGTCACATTATTCCAGTATGGTTATATGACTTGTTGGCATCTACACTATGTCACATGTCGGGAACTTTTCAGAATTAAACTTGAACTTTAAACGGAGAATTTAAATTGGGCACGTATCGGGTTTAAAAAGGTAATACGAAATTTGTCACTAAAACTGATATTTCCTTTAGAAACATGCATACTGTCTGCTTTTGTTGCATTTCGAAAATTAACAGTGGTTATTTACATTCAATTAAGCGGTTGACACAAAACGATGACGTCATTCACTTCATAGTTCGCAAGAAAAGTGGGATATCATTTCAGGTTCGGAAACAGGTACCACTCCAAAACAGGTCGGTCTAAAAATCCATATGTATTTAGCGATGACTGAACAGGCTGCCTGTTTAGCATTTAAAAAAAAACTGAGATGGTTCTCAGTATAAACAATATGATATGTGATAGCTACCTGGTGAGGTAGCCAATCTACAAAAATTGAAAAATCAAGAATTAAAAAAAAAAAAACTAGGCACAGGTTTTTATCTGATATCTCAACGGAAGACCAGTTAACAGGTATAAAAGATGATAAGACTGTATCACTCTCTATGGTTTCAAGCGCCCCTTCCCTCAGACTAAAACTTGACTCCCGCTGTCAACAGCTACAAGAGAGTAGCGATAGAGCAGCGTTTTCATATGACCAGTGACTCCGGGTTTTGACACTTGGAAAGTTGAAATGAACGTTTTTAGACGCTCTAAAATTTAAAAAAAAACGCTCTAAAATGATCTTTCTTTGAGTCACTCTGGCGCATGAGATTATCGGCTAAAGCTCCATATAAAGTAGTCTGGCTCACGTGCATACAGAAGGATTATGGGCTTTAATAAACACAATCAGTAACAAAAGTGAAGGACGCACGCGGCTCTGTTTATCACAGCTAGTGTAGCTGGCGAGTCAACTATGAAAACGTGATATAGATGTTGGTCCACTTATCTAGTGTAAAATGATAGGTCTGAATGTTACCTGCTACCATAATTGACAAATTCAAGACAAGTCATGCGGTAATACTCCTCCAAAAATTAATTGGCATTCATAAAAGACCGCTGGAAAAAGACACGAAAACCAATGACACAACAAAGGTCATTTTGGCATCATCCAATCAGAGACACTTAAAACTGTCTTTTCATCTTTAATAATTAATTTAAACAGTGAATTTACATAAATTTCTGTATAAAAACAATAAGTGGAAGCTAAAATCTCTATTTAATGAAATCTTTACATGGTCCATGAAAAAAAAAATCTGAAAAAAAAAAATCCCAACCTACCCTACCTACAGCATCTCCGACTGAAACCACCTGAAACACAATTATTTTTTTTTTAGGCTTTAGCCAAATAGTACAGCTAAATAGAAATTGTGTTGACATTCTGTGCAGTCTGATCCTGATCTAAAACATCTAAAAAATCAATTTAACCCTTAAAGGGCATTTACAACTATAGTTGCCTTCGTGGCCAGTATAGATCAAGATCAGGCTGCACAAAACATGCAGCCTGATCTCTGATTTATACGGTCGGCTTTGCTGAAACACTTTGGACTATAGCAATCTTGAAATAATGATTATGTTGGGTCTTATTTCTTTATTGAAAATATATTTTGGGTTTATTTGGGGCTTCATGGGTTAGGTTTTGCCTTTCACTTACTGGTAACTCTTTACCACACAATCGCTAGTTTTAACATCCATGAGAAAGATGTCCTTTGAAAAGACTGTGGATAGAGAAGAAATTGCTGATTACCATCATTTTCTCCTTTTCCCACAGTATTTTCTATCCTACTGAAGACAAATGCCACCATTTTAGCCACATTTAAACAGCCGTTTGGTAAAAAAGAGTTAAGGGGTAAACATGCATTTTACACATATTTATGAGGAGTTGAAACAATGCATATGTTACAAGATTTTACCAGTCAGCATGTTGTCATTGTAAACAAACAATCAAACATACAAGTATTGTTTTAAAATCCATTGCACATGAGTGACTGTCTACTGGTATACCAGCATACTTTTGTTTTCCTCTCTACCAAAGTGCAAAATGTTACTCCGGTCCAACTTTAACCCTTTACCATACAATCCCGAATTTTAACGACCCTGACCAAGTGGGCTTTTGCAAACATTATGGGAAAAGGAGAAAAAGCTGGTAACCAGCATTTTCTCCTTTTTCCACAATGTTTTCTACACATCCAAGAACAAATTTCGATTTTTGAGTGACACTTATATTGTAGTCTGCAAATGCTTTAAATTTGGACATGTCCAAAATTTTGTCGTTTGGTAAAGAGTTAAATCATTTGCAGACAACAATTAGAATCAGGCTAAAGTGACATTTGTCTTAAAATCTGTAGAAAACACTGTGGGAAAGGGATCTGAGGAAATGCTGGTTAAATCATATTTTCTCCTTTTCCCACAACGCTTTCCAAAGCTTTTTTTCTCAGGGTCACTAAAAAACAATTTGTTGTTAGAGGGACAAAAATCTACCTAAAAATAAGTAAAGAAAATTCTTCAAACCTGTTTTTGCTTTCCCACAAAACCACATAACCACAACTCTGGGAATTTTTCAAAGTTTCTCAGAAAATCTGCGAGCGGAGTAATTGAATCACAGGAAAACAATTTCTCTTACACATGGCATTGGCTGGTTTTTTGTGACTTCAACTCTTTCCATTCCAGGGCATAATAAGACAGACGTATACAGTATCATATGTGCATTAACCCTTTACCACACAATCTTGAGCTTTAACAAAAGACAAAGATACCTCAGAGTTGTTCTGACCACAGGATACATAGTTATCTCACAAAATACAACACAATTTAAAGATGCCCGTCTACAGCCAGTGAGCAAAAAAGCTGTTAAATTTCAAACAATTTAGAATGGTACAGAAATCAGTCCTTTGTGTAAACATGGGTAGATTACTGACATATATGGTGTAATTGAAAAAAAGAAACACGGAGATTTGTATTAGAAACCGAACATTGGTCAGAAGAAAACTGGCTGATGATCGAAGCTGTAAACAATGGCGGTGTGTCACGGAAATTTATCTTTGGTTTCCGGCTAGAGTGGGATACGGTGTAATTTGCATATAGGCCGCGACCTCCAAGGCTGCAACAGAGAAGCCTCCATTTTCCTTTGTTTACCTCATAATACGATGGGTGAAGGTCAAATATAGTCACGTGACAGAATGCATGATCATCATACGAATCTACCCGAGTGTATAACGGATATATCAGAAATCTTTGATTCAAAAACCGGAAACGACGAGTCTGTTTACATGGAAGGCCGCAACTCAGCGAAATGCATTTTCTATCAACCGTCATCTAAGCAACCTTGCAACCGTCAGGCGCAATATTTGGCATGAAGATATAAGAATGACTATAGTTTGATAAAATAAAGACAAAATGAGTTAAAACTGGCTGAAAATGAGTATAAGGGCCTCTTTAAATCCTTGATACTACTGAATTCCACAGAAGTGCATATTTGAGGCTCAAACTGAATGTTTTGCAAAACATCATAAAACCATCCGAATAGCTAACCCTTCAACAAACAATTCAATGTTTCAATAATCTATCAGAAAAAGGCCTTTGAAAATATTTTTTTAAAGCTTTGATTGATAGTATGGTGCTCAACACCACTTTAAATATATTTTTAATCATATCACGGTGACAGCACACTTATTCATGTTTGTCATGGGTTTCACAAGTACAAGGCAAGAACAATATTTAATGCTGGAAACCAGTATTTTCTCTTTATCTCACTTTGTTTTCTAACATAGCAAATTCAAATTCCATCATTTGAGCCAAGGGAAAAAAGACTCAGTCTTCATTTATTAGAAAAGCTCAGGGGAAATTAATTGAACAACAATTAATTTTTTGCACCTCTATCAAAACAAATTACGAGAAAAAAATCCTAAAAATGTTTATGGTGGTCCACATAATACCCAATTTTCCTGCCTGTTTCTGCTTGATGAAGTATTATCTCTAAAGTGGTATTATGAATGATGCAAATTATATCATATCAAACAATCCCAAGTTTTAAAAACTCAGTGTTTTGAACACACATTGAAAGAAGGTTGAAAACGCTGTTAACCAATATGCCATGGAGCCCACAGGTGTTGGTTGAAACTGGCTTAATTTGTTCAAGGCATGCTTAACTAGTTACCAAACAATCTCATGTTTCAACAACCGTGAGGAGGGAACCTTTTGAAAACACTGCTGGTCACCATCCTTTTTTTCCTTTTCCCACAATATTTTCTTCATTTTCAAAAGCAAATTCTATCCTTTAACTGCAGTTAATGCCTCCATCAAATGCTTTCATATGGACAAGTCTAAAATTTTGTAATCTGGTAGAGGTAAAGCTACTTTTATCAAGATTTCAGTTAAATCATGGTGGCAGCTCATTCAGCAAACCTTGTGTGATCAGTCATCCCTTGGATGTATTATGAGAAATGATCACCATCACCTAATGCATCTTTACCGAAAATAGACTGGTTTGCTGCTGTAAGAATCATTAGACACCATGAGTCAAAGTTTTCAATCAAAATCATTATAAGTATGTTTCTGTTGACAAATACTTTACCCTTTACACATCATCCACACTTTTAAGGACCCTGTTAACTCTTTACCAAACGACAAAATTTTGGACTAGTCCAAATTGAAACCATTTGCAGACGACAAAAGAAATGTGACTCAAAAATTGAAATTTGATTTAGGAAGGGTAGAAAACATTCTGGGAAAAGGAGAAAAACTGGTTACCAGCATTTTCTCCTTTTCCTACAATGTTTTCAAAAACTTTCTTTCTCAGGGTCGTTAAAAGTTGGGATTGTGTGGTAAAGAGTTCAAATACCCTTTGAAAACAGTTTGGGAAATGGAGAAAATGCTGGTAAACAGTATTTTCTTTTTTTCCCAAAATGCATTCTTTCCTTCCAAAAACAAATTTCTACTTTTGAGCCACATTAAATTTTAGTCTCTTGTCTGCAGAATTTTAATGCTTTGAATTTGGACCAGACTAAAATTTTGTCCTTTGGTAAACAGTTAAGACCGTGTGACTGAAACTATTTCAAAATGGAGACCTTGATGTAGTTAAGATGCAGTTACAGAATCAGCAGAGTTGACACGAGTAGGTGGCAGCTCACCTATTCATGTTTTTCACAGATATAGCTGATGCTCATGAAAGCAACATCCATTAACCCTTAAAGTATCTTTCAAAACTGTAGTCGCTTTTTGCGGAAAGTGTAGATCAAGATCAGACTGCACAAAACATGCAGTCTGATCTTTGATCTACACTGTCGGCTATGCCAAGACATTCTGGACAAAAAGAAACTGGAGATTGCAGTTATATGGATCTAATCTCTTGGCATATATTAACCGTTTGGTTTATTTGGCATAATATGGGTTAAGAGTTCTGAGGGTTCATATCTATGAACAAACCCCCAAAAAATCCCACTCCTTACAACAGAACAGACTGCCTGTCTTAAATGACCCAAAAACTGCACTGCTTACAATGGACACCATTGTGACTGTCAGTTTAAAAAGACCACAAAACTTCACTCCTCATAACATACAACATTATGACTTTGTCGGTCTAAAATGACAGTAGAACTGTAATCCTTACAAAAGACACCATTGTGACTGTGTCAGTCTAAATTACCCAAAAACTGCACTCCTTACAATGGACACCATTGCAACTGTGTCGGTCTAAAATGATCATCCCAATAAACAACATTGTAACTGTCTAAAATGACCCAAAAACTGCACTCCTTACAACTGACACCGTTGTTACCATGCCAGTCTACATTGAACCCAAAATTTCACTTTTTCACCAAGAAGGCCATGATGGCCCTGAAGTTGTTCACCTGAGCTTTTTGATCAAACATGATCCATTTTAAATCTCTTTCAAGATACTATGACAAACATTTTAACAAGCTTTCATAATTGTTGGACTGAAAATTTGGCCTCTAGCTTGTACACAAGCTTTTTCTAGACTCATCCAAGATGTCATCAAGACAAATATTTTGACCAAGTTTCATGAGTATTGAACTTAAATTGTGGCCTCTGGATTGTACACAAGGTTTTTCTAAGAATTCACCTAGTGCCCTAGTTTTTCACCCGACCTGACCCATTTTCAATCTCGTTTAAGATGTCATCAAGAAAAAGATTCTAACCAAGTTTTTATGAGTATTGGACTCAAAATGTGGCTTCTAGAGTGTACACAACATTTTTCTAAGATTTGGCCTAGTGACCTAGTTTTTGACCCAACATTACCCATTTTCAAACTCGTCCAAGATATTATCTAGGCAAACATTCTGACCAAGTTTCATAAGTATTGGACTGAAAATGTGACCTGTAGAGTGAACAATATGTTTTTCTAAGATTCGACCTACTGACCTAGTTTTTGACTTGAATCTTGAATCCATATGACCCATTTTCAAACTCATCTGAGCAACCATTAAGACAAACATTCTGACTAACTTTCAAGAGTTTTGGTCTGAAAATGTGGCCTCTAGAGTGTACACAAGGTTTTTCTAAGATTTGACCTAGTGACCTAAATTTTGACACGACATGACAAATTTTCAAACTCATCTGAGATATCATTAAGACAAACATTCTGACCAACTTTTAAGAGTATTGAACTGAAAATGTGGCCTAAAGAGCGTACACAAGGTTTGTCTAAGATTTGACCTAGTGACCTAGTCTTTGACCCGACATGACCCATTTTCAAAGTTGCCCAAGATATCATCAAGGCAAACATTCTGACCAAGTTTCATGAGTATAGGACTGAAAATGTGGCCTCTAGAGCATACACAAGGTAAAAGTTGAAGACGGATAAAAGACGGCGGGCGCCGTACAAAGCACGATTGCAAAAGGTCACCTTGAGCACTTCGTGCTCAGGTGAGCTAAAAAGACACCATTGTGTCTTTGTCAGTCTAAAATGACCCTAAAACTGCACTCCTTAAGACAGACACCACTGTGACCATTGTGACTGTGTCAGTCTAGAATGACCCCAAAACTGACCTCCTTACAATGAACACCATGTGACTGTGTCAGTCTAAAATGACCCCAAAACTGACACCATTACGACCGTATCAGTCTAAAATGACCACAAAACTGCACTTCTTACAACAGATGCCATTGTTACTGTGTCAGTCTAATTTGATCCCAAAACTGACCTCCTTACAACAGACACCATTATGACTATGTCAGTCTAAAATGATCACAAAACTGCACTTCTTACAACAGACACCATTATGACTGTTTCAGTCTAAAATGACCACAAAACTGCACTTCTTACAACAGACAATATGATGACTGTATCAGTCTAAAATGACCCAAAACTGACCTCCTTACAACAGACACCATTATGACTGTATCAGTCTAAAAATGACTACAAAACTGCACCCCTTACAATAGACACCATTTGACTGTATCAGTCTAAATGGCAATGTACTGAATAAATTATGTCTCTAACTCTTCTTATAATATACAGAAAATGTTAGCAAACAAGTATGATGATATCCATAATTTTCTGTCATTGTTCCAAGAAATAAGGAGATCAACTATTTTTTGTTTATTGCTGAGTGATGTTTGGTACTTCTGAACCAGCAAAAAAGAAAGATATGGTATTGTTTTTGGAAATGTCAATGATAATGTTAATGATATATCTGCCAGTCATCTTCAAACATAGAAGCATTTTTCGTGCTTCAAATAACAGCACAGTATCACGAAAAAACAAGTCTAAAACAGCACAAAAATAATCCTAAATGGGCTAAATTAAACTAATGGACTTAGAGCCCTACACACAACTTTTAGTTGTTTTTGCAGTCCTTGTAGATCAATATCAGACTGTACTTTTGCAGACAATGTTTATCAAGATCTAACTGCACAAAGCATGCTGTCTGATCTAAAATGTAATCTGTCTGCTGTTGAGTGAAACAACTTTTCTTGAAAAACTAGAGGCGCTTGAGCGCCTGTATCGCTCCACAGGCCTGATATTTCTATAATGGCGAAAGGAACTTTTTAACAATTATCATTCAATCCTGCATTTTAGCTCACTGAAGAAACAATCTGGTAGACAACCACCATAGGAACTTACCTGCAAAACAACAATGAAATCCAATGAATAGTTTTAGAGAAGAAATTTTTCAAAGATTTTACTTTATACCATAAAAGGAAAATGAGTCTCCCATAAAAGCCATGTTTTTTGACAGATCTTTTTTTTTTTAAGGAATTCTGTAAACCTGTATCTAAGGAACATTCCTGCAAAATAATAATGCTATCCAAATAGCGGTTTGGGAGGAGAAGATTTTTAAAGGTTTTTTACTTTGGTTGCCATGGCAACCAGAATTCTTCATGAAACACAATTATTTGAAGGAATTTGAAAGAGGACCACCAAAGGAACATTCCTGTGAAATTTGGTAAAAATCCAGTCAATAGTTTCTGAGGAGAAGTTTTTTAAAGAAAAAGTTTACGGACGCACGCATGGACGAACGGACAGACGGACGCACGACGGACACAACGCCATGACAATAGCTTGCTGGCCTTCGGCCAGTGGAGCTAAAAAATGTAATCTGCATTTTCTCTTCTAAAAAAAGCTTTTTCTACCATGTCAAAGACAAATCCAATCCTGTCACATACATATCAGTCTTCTGCAAATCCCTTCAATTTGGACAAATCCAAAATTTTGATGTTTGGTTGATACTTAGCTCTTTAATAGAGACATACTTTTAGACTTGTCCATATTCAAAGCATTTGCAGACAATGTAGCTTAAGTAAATGGATTTGTCTTGAAAAGTTTAGGACACACTTTGAGAAAATGACAAAATGCTAGTAACAACAATGCTAAAAAATTCGTATGTTTGCATGTTCAGGGTCCATAAAACATGGGATTGTTCGGCAAGGGGTTAAAGCCACAATTAACATGTTGTCTGCTTACGCTTTCAATTTGAGCATGTCAAAAATTTGTAGTCTGGTAAAGGGTTAAAACAGATTTGACAAGTCTCTTTTTTTTTCTTGCAGAATCAGAAATAAGTAAAAACATCAATTGATTGATTGACTGTATGGTGTTTAATGCCGTTTTCAACATTATTTCAGTTATATCGCGGCGGTCAGTGCACCTATCCATGCATTCCTGGAGTCTCTTTTACCAGTGCTTAGCACAATTTTCTTTCCAAGCCACTGGCTGCTTTCCCACATAATCATCGTCAAAACAATGGTCAGCAGTGACTATCATCAATCCTCGGAAAGAAATTAGCCGAGCCAGGGGTCGTAGCCAGGGATCGAACCCTGGACCCTGTGTTCTCAAGTCCTGCACGCTACCGACTGAGCTACCGAGGCTCGGCTAAAAACATCAAACACAACCTAATCATTAAATTATAATAACCATAGAGTATATCTGTAATCATAATCATACTATAATAATTATATAATACACATAATTTATGGACTGCTTGCTCTCTGTGATATGAGCATTCTGAGATAATTGAGCAAGAATTGGCATTTGAGACGAAATAAAACTAGAAGCCCTTGAGGGCCTGAATTGCTCTACTGACAGTGATTTTGCTTATTTTTGAACATACACTGTTAATTCATGACACAAAAAGGTCAAAGATATGCACACACAAAAAAAAGGGAGTGTTATTAAAACTGGGCTTAAACCCACCTAGACAGAATAAGTAGGCATTGTGAATTGAACAAATAGTGAAAAAATTGAAGTACAATTTCTCAAATTCAATCATTTGGAATCCAGTCATATTTGATAGGGTATCAATACTCATTGTATTCAACAATCCCTGGAAATTTCAAAGAAATGTGACGGAAAAGCAGCCAGTGGCTTGGAAAGAAAAATTGTGCGAAGTACTGGTAAAAGAGACTCCAGGAAAGCATAGATAGGTGCACTGGCCGCCACGATATAACTGAAATAATGTTGAAAACAGCGTTAAACACCAAACAGTCAATCAATCAATCAAAGAAATGTGACTGATATTGTGGACTGTGTTGAGTAAACAAGACTAAGTCATCAAATGGCTGCTTTTCCTCAACTGGTAGCTGGATTTTCTTTTAATAGGGTTCAATCCCTTGATCATACAAATGGTCTGTGCAAATTTCAAAAGTATTGGATACAAATTTAGACTTAAATTGTGGAAACAAGAAATGTAAATTTTCAGCTTTAAATGGCTACTGATGATATAAAGCAACTGTACAAGTTTAATGAAAATCCAAACACAAATGCTGACTTTATCACATTAATAAGAAATGTAAATTTTACACTTTAGATGGCTCCTTTCCCCTTACTGTTGGTCAGATTTTCCCCAAATCAATAGGTTTCAAGGTCTTGATGATATGAAGAAACTTTGCCAGTTACATGAAAATCCAACCACAAATGCAGACTTTATTAAGTGAGCAAGAAGTGTAAATTTTCAACTTTAAATGAGCACTTTTCCCTTTCTGATATTCAGACTTTTTCCAAAATCAACAGGGTTCTAGCTTTTGATGAGATAAACAAACTGTGCAAGTTTCATGAAAATTCGACCACAAATGCAGACTTTATCGCTCAAACAAGAAAAATATTAATGATGGATGGACGGATAGATGGATGATGGAAACCACGCCATGACATAAGCTTTCCTGGGTTTCAGCCAGTACAGCTAAAAAATTACATAAATTATCCCTTTACCAAACCTTTATCCTATACCAAGTTTCAATGACCTTGAGGAAGAAGGCTCTTGAAAATATCATAGGAAAAAGGAGAAAATGCTGGTACCAAGCATTTTCTTCTTTTCCCACGATGTTTTGTGCCCTTCCAACACAACTCACATACATGTTTTTTGAGCTTTAAACTTGTATGAAACATAAAGTTACATATTAAGTCAAGAGAAAAGACCTTAGTATCGCAAATCCAAGATTGTTTCAGCATGAGAATACAACAAGAGCACTGAATGCAGGTGCCAATGGTTGGCACTGAAAATTCTATGATGAAAAAAGGAGATTAACTGTGTTGAAAGTTATCTTCCGTTCTGGTATGGGTTCCCCTTCTGATACTATGGAATTAGCCCAACTTTGAAGAAAATATCTTCAGAAAACACAGATATGAGAAAATGTCTGAGAGTTCCATGACAACAACAACTTGGCTATGACACAACCTTGATGTTTTCTTGAAAACAGCCAAGCTAAAAATTATCTCTCTCAATACTGTAAAGTACAAAGTAGATCATATATCAGACTACATAATGTGCAGTCTGATCTTGAATCTACATTGTACGCAAAAAGTACCTAATGCTGCTGTTGTTGGCATGCAAAGATATTGATGATTTATAGTAACAATGACTAATCTCTGCATGTGTCGTGAGACTTTTTTTTTCTCCTCTTTCTGCAACAAAAGATGCATAAAGCTGGCACAAAACCAGGTGACATGTTTCTTAGATTTACTTTATATTTATGTAATTGCACTTGTGGTTAAAGTGCCTGCATAATATAAATCAGAACGGCCTCACACCCTTACATTGCATTTCACCTTTTATTCCCACACACAACTTTTGACACGTTCAAGGTGCAGTATATCCTGTCTTAGTGCCACCTCTACAATGCAAGCCACCTGTACTGAATAAGTATATATGACTTCCAAAAGAACACAATCTTACACTTGTCCAATTTGAAAGCATTTGCACAGGACATACTAAATGTCACTCAAACCTTAAAATTTGTCTTGGAACGGGTAGAAAACATTGTGGGAAAAGGAGAAAATGCTTGTTATCAGCATTTTCTCCTTTTCCCACAATGTTTTCAAAAGGCTTCTTCCTCAAGATTGTTAAAACTTGGGATTGTGTGATAAAGGGTCAAGCAAGCACCTGTAGGAAACAACAATTTCTTTTCCATCAATAAAAATTTATAATACATACACATGCACCAGTTTTTCAATCTTTTCAGAATGACAAAAATTTAGACTCTGCAATACTCAATGCATTCATTTTGCAGGCAACAAATTATATAAGGCTCAAGAGATAGATTTGCTTTTTGAGTGGTAGAAAGCATTGTAAGAAAAAGAGAAAATGCTGGTAACCTATATATTTTATGAGGCCTTCTTTCCAAACAATGCCATGATTTAATGACTCCTGAGGAAGAAAGCCTTTTGAAAAATTTAGGAAAAAGGAGAAAAAAGTGGTATCCAGGACCTTCTTCGTTTCCCCAATTATTTTGTAACCTTTCAAAGAAAATTCCAATCATTTGGGCTACATGGAAAATGCTGTGTGAAATTACTTTGAAGTTGGACTAGCATTAAACTTTGTCTTTTGTTAACACTTTACCAAACGACAAATACTTCAACTGGCTCAAGTTGAAAGCATTTGCAGATGAAAAGTGCATTTTGATTTGTGAAGGGTAGAAAATATTGTGGGTAAAGGAGAAAATGCTGGTTACCAGCATTTTCTCCTTATCCCACTGTTTTCAAAAAGCCTTTGCCTCAGGGTCGTTAAAACGCCCCACTTTTAACGACCCTGGGAATTTAGACTTTTGGAAACATAGAGGGGAAAGGAGAAAATGCTGGTAACCAGCAATGTCTCCTTTTCCCACAATGTTTTCTTACCATTCAGATACAAATTCAATCGTTTGAGCCACAAAAATTTGTTGTCTGCAAATGCTTTCAATTTGAAGCAGTCTAAAATTTTGTCATTTGGTAAAGAGTTAAAAAGTTGGATTATTTGGTAAAGGGTTATTAACCCTTAAAGCACTAACAAGAACTTTTGTTGCTTTTGCACACATTGGACATTAGACATATCCTGCGCAACTGAATCAATGTCTGGTTCTTTCTGGCTAATGTGGAGTTGAAATTGAAATAATGTGGTCTTTCTAGCAGATTTGTAGAGCAAACCTGTATACAGAGATCACTTTAACTGGAACCAAATAGTGTCATAACAGTGTTTTCTCTGGTTATAAAATTCTGCTGGTTGTTTTTGAATCCCTATCCTGAAGTTTTGGGGTAAAAAATCAAAACTAAATCTGCAATTTAATTTGCAAATAAATAGGGAATAAACATGTTTTTATACATGTGTTTTTTTAGGTGTCACCAATGTTACGGAGATCACTCCTTCCTTACAGCATACTGTAGCTTTATCCCATATATAATCAATACCTAACAACTGCATTGGGGAGAATTCTCTTTGGCTCGGTGATAATGGTATTGTTCTTTTAAACCTCTAAAAATGAAGATCTTGCCCGCATAGGTTCGAGTCCTGCCAGGTGCGGTTTGTATTTGAGCTATGCATTTGTTGCGAACTTTCACGTTTGTAAGACCAAATATCAATACATTCAGGCATTTCAAAAGTGAACTTAGTAACTCACTATGAAAAAGAGACAGTCTTCTTAAAAACAATTATGACTGTCACTGTAGCCTAAAGTATTGTTGCAAAAGGAATTGAGTGCTGCCACTTTGTATTTAATTCACTCTGGACCCTGATTTTTTTTTTTATTCCAGTTAGTCCCTTTCCAAGCACCATTGGTACTTTTACATATTAAACTGTCCTAAATTTCATTAGATCACCAGTCCTTGTTGGCTTTACAATGCTAAAAACTCTATCAAAACTGTTGTTTCTTCTTAGCAGAAACATTCTTTCCTGAGCAAAAGTCAAGGTTTCTACAACGCTTGAAATAAGACTAAATTTGTTCCAAATCTTCCCTTCCAAAGCATTCCTTTTTTAGAATCCAAAACCAGTTCAAATAGTCCTAGCTGTTGCATTGGAAGGTAAGGGGAATTGGGACATGGAACCAATTAAATCTATTATTCAGATTCTTCACTGATATTTTCCTATCACTAATGCTACATTTACACCATGTTCCCTGTGACCACGTTTGTCCAAAACGTAGTGTGCCATGAGATTTTGGTAGTTTTTCCTCCATTTACCAAGTTCAGTTATGTCTAGTTACATTTCCTTACAGAACCTCACTGTATCCATGACAAGTGGTGGAGGGAGGGGCCACTCAGTTCCATGGTGTCCAAAAATCTACCATGCTTTGACCTATGTTCTACCCCGGATGCGAGAACATTCCACCCAGGCCCGTCATGTTTTGATCTGCCCTCTTATGTTTCTAACGTTCCTATCGCGGTCTAACACATTCTTCATATTCTGTCAAAATTTTTGAGGGATAGAATGTGATGGACAGGCATTTTTGGATCACATTTGTGTCCATGGTTTAAAAGGAAGGCCCCCAAGAGGTCATTATTATTGTAGTCTAGGACTTCGCTTTGTCAACATGTTTTTATATATTTGCTTGGTGCATACAATCTTTTGTCTCAGAAAGATAGGGAATTACAGCAAGGACAGAATGCCAGACTGCAGTAAGCAAGATGAAAAAGATGAGGAAGGACAAGAAAACAAAGATCTGTGTGGATATAGAGACAAAGAAGCAACACCTTGGCCACTACTCAACAATTTTCGACAGAGAGATTTGCACTGAAGATATCTATACATACCAGAACTATCTAGGATGTCTCCAGAGTTCTTTAACGAAATCCTGGAAAGGTTAACACCAGTCATTGAAAGACAGGACAGGAGGTACAGCTTTGCCTCACAATCTTGTTGGAAGTTATTCCTGACTCTGAGACATCGGACCATAACAGACAATTACTCATCACTTTCCTGTGCATTAGTGTAGTAGAGCAGTCAGATCTGCCATATGATGGGAGAAGTGTGCAATACATTGTAGAAGCATACACTGATGAAAAGTTTGTTGTTCCTGTGGCACCTGATGGATGTATAGCCCCGGCTCAAGAGTCCGAGAGACATCGGGCCCTTGAGATCTTCAAGTTAAATCTGGTCCTCCACTGGTGGAATTGGTAGTGGTGCAGTTAAGATGAACCTGTTTTTCTTCTGTTACTTGCACAATGCCAATTTGGACCTCTTGGCGTCATTTTCTAATCACAGTATTGCAGTCGACCTGTTCCACTACTGTCTGTTACGTTTCTGATCTGCACTGGGGCTGCTGTGGCAATTTTTTTGACATTTTAAGGATCTGACATGGCAATCCTTGTCTAACAAGTTTGCTTATCCCATTCCTCTGCAATGTATTACGTCAATCTAGTTTCGTCCACGGCTGTCTGAAAAGTGGCTGCTGTGGCTGTCAGGAACATGGTGTAAATGTAGCACAAGAAAATAGGATTTAAAAGTGTGTCAGAAGACATGCAACTACAGAATTTTTGCTAGACAAAGGAGTAAAACTAATATCAAACAAGAGGGCCATGATGGCCCTGAAGTCGCTCACCTGAGTCTTTTGACCAAACATGACCCATTTCCAATCTCTTCTGAATTATTATGACAAACATTCTACCAAGATTTTCATAAGTATTAGACTGAAAAAGGTTTTTCTAAGATTTGACTCAGTGACCTAGTTATTGACCCGAAATGACTCACTTGCAAACTGGTCCAACAAATCAAGACAAACATTATGACCAAGTTTCATGAGTATTGCACTAAAAATGTGGCCTCTAGAAAGTACACAAGGTTTTCGAAGATTTGGTCTAGTGACCTAGTTTTTGACCTGACATGACCAATTTTTGAACTTGTCTGAGATATTATCAAGACAAACATTCTGACCAACTTTCAAGAGTTTTGGGCCGAAAATGTGGCCTCTAGAGCATACACAAGGTTTTTCTAAAATATGACCTAGTGACCTAGTTTTTGACCTAACATGACCCATTTTTTAACTCGTCTGAGATATCGTCAAGGCAAACATTCTGACAAACTTACAGGAATTTTGGACAGAAAATGTGGCCTCTAGAGTGTACACAAGGTTTTTCTAAGATTTGACCTAGTTATTGACTAGACATGACCCATTTTCAAAGTCGTGCAAGGTATTATCAAGACAAACATTTTGACCAAATTTCAAGATTTTTGGACTGAAAATGTGGCCTCTAGTGCGCACACAAGGTTTTTCTAAGATTTGACCTAGCGACCTAGTTTTTGACCTGACATGAGCCATTTTCGAACTCATTCGAGATATAATCAAGACAAACAGTCTGACCAATTTTCAGTTTTTGACTGAAAATGTGGCCTCTAGAGCGCACACAAGGTTTTTCTAAGATTTGACCTAGTGACCTAGTTTTTGACCTGACATGACCCATTTTTGAACTCATTCAAGATATAATCAAGACAAACATTCTGACCAATTTGTAGGAAAAGAAGAAAATGATGGTAACCAGAATTTCCCCCTTTTCCTACAATTTTTTTACCCTCCCAGAAGAAGTTTTAATTTTTGAATCACATTAATTTTGTTGTCTGCAAATGCTTTCAATTTGGACCAGTCTAAAATTTTGTCATTTAGTAAAGAGTTAACTCAAGTCTGGTGTCATCTGCACTAATTTATCGATTCGTGGCCTGGGCAGTTCAAGCTGTAAAAGCTGTAAATATCCTTAATAAGAGGGCCAATATGGCCCTGTAGTCGCTCACCTGAGTCTTTTGACCAAACATGACCCATTTTCAATCTCTTTCGAGATATTATGACAAACATTCTATCAAGCTTTCATATTTATTGGACTGAAAAATTGTTCTCTAGCTTGTACACAAGTTTTTTCTAGAATTTCTCTCAGTTACCTACTTTTTAGCCAAACATAGCCCGTTTTCCCATTGTAGATATTATCAAAACAAAGATTCTGACCACCTTTCATAAGTATTGGACAGAAAATGTGGCCTCTAGTCTAGACCCAACATGACCCAATTTCGAACTCATCTAAGATATTATCAAGACAAATATTCTGATCAACTTTTAAGAGTTTTGGACTGAAAATGTGGCCTCTAGAGCGTACACAAGGTTTTTCTAAGATTTGACCTAGTGACCTAGCTTTTTTTCCCGACATGACCCATTTTCAAAGTCGTCTGAGATATCATCAAGACAAACATTCTGACCAACTCTCAAGAGTTTTGGATTGAAAATGTGGCCTCTAGAGTGTACACAAGGTTTTTCTAAGATTTGACCTAGTGACCTAGTTTTTGACCCAACATGACCCATTTTCAAATTTGTCCAAGATATCATCAAGACTAACAATCAGACCAAGTAACATGAGTATCGGACAAACAAGAGGGCCATGATGGCCCTGAAGTCGCTCACCTGAGTCTTTTGACCAAACATGACCCATTTTCAATCTCTTTTGAGATATCAAGACAAACAATCTACTAAGCTTTCATAATTATTGGACGGAAAATTTGGCCTCTAGCATGTACACAAGCTTTTTCTAGAATTTCTCTCAGTGACCTACTTTTTAGCCAACCATACCCAATTTTCCCATTGTAGATATTATCAAAACAAAGATCCTGACCACCTTTCATAAGTATTGGACAGAAAATGTGGCCTATAGAGCATGGACAGGTTTTTCTAAGATTTGACCTACTGACCTAGTTTTTGGCCCAACATGACCGCTTTTCAAAGTCATCTGAGATGTCATCTAGTCAAACATTCTGACCAACTTTCAAGAAATTTGGACTGAAACTGACCTCTAGAGCCTACACAAGGTTTATTTTAAGATTTGAAATAGTGACCTAGTTTTTTGCCGGACATGACCCATTTTCAAACTTGTCCAAGATATCATCAAGACAAACATTCTGACCATATTTCACAATTTTAAACCAAAAATGTAGCCTCTAGAGCGTACACAAGGTTTTTCTAAGATACGACCTCGTGACCTACTTTTTGACCAGACATGACCATTTTTTCAAACTTGTCCAAGATATCATAAAGACAAAAATTCTGACCAACTTTCAAAAGCATTGAACTGAAAATGTGGCCTCTAGAGTGTGCACAAGGTTTTTCTAAGATTTGACCTAGTGACCTAGTTTTTGGCCCAGCATGATCCATTTTTGAACTCGTCCGAGATATCATAAAGACAAACATTCTGACCAAGTTTCATGAGTATCTGACTAAAAAATGCAGCCTCTAGAGTGTACACAAGGTTTTTCTAAGATTTGACCTAGTGACCTAGTTTTTGACCCAACATGACCCTTTCTCAAACTCGACCAAGATATCATCGAGACAAACATTCTGACCAACTTTCAAGAGTTTTGGGCTGAAGATGTGGCCTCTAGAGCGAACACAAGGTTTTTTAAGACTTGACCCAGTGACCTAGTTTTCTGCCCGACATGACCCATTTTTGAACTCGTCTGAGATATCATCAAGACAAACATTCTGACCAACTTTCAAGAAATTTGGACTGAAACTGACCTCTAGAGCGTACACTAGGTTTTTCTAAGATTTGACCTAGTGACCTAGTTTTTGACCCAACATGACCCATTTTCGAACTTGTCCAAGATATGATAAAGACAAACATTCTGACCAAGTTTCATGAGTATCTGACTAAAAAATGTGGCCTCTAGAGCGTACACAAGGTTTTTCTAAGATTTGACCTAGTGACTTAGTTTTTGACCTGACTTGACCCATTTTCAAACTTGACCGAGATATTATCAAGACAAATACTCTGACCAACTTTCAAGAGCATTGGACTGCAATTGTGGCCTCTAGAGCGTACACAAGGTTTTTCTAAGATTTCACCTAGTGACCTAGTTTTTGACCCAACATGACCCATTTTGGAACTCGTCCGAGATATCATCAAGACAAACATTTCTGACCAAGTTTCATGAGTATCTGACTGAAAATATGGCCTGTAGAGCGTACACAAGGTTTTTCTATGATTTGACCTAGTGACCTAGTTTTTGACCCGACATGACCCATTTTCAAACTTGTCCGAGATATCATCAAGACAAACATTCTGACCAAGTTTCATGAGTATCTGACTGAAAATGTGGCCTCTAGAGCATACACAAGGTTTTTCTAAGATTCGACCTGGTGACCTAGTTTTTGACCCACATGACCCATTTTCAAACTCATCCGAGAAAGCATCAAGACAAACATTCTGACCAACTTTCAAAACTTTTGGACTGAAAATGTGGCCTCTAGAGCATACACAAGGTTTTTCTAAGATTTGACCTAGTGACCTAGTTTTTGACCCGACATGACCCATTTTCGAACTCATCCGAGATATCATCAAGACAAACATTCTGACCAAGTTTCATGAGTATCGTACTGAAAATGTGGCCTCTAGAGTGTACCCAAGGTAAAAGTTGACGACGGACGACCACAAAAGCTCACCATGAGCACTTTGTGCTCAGGTGAGCTAAAAATGTGGCCTCTAGAGCGTACACAAGATGAAAGCTGACGACCGACGACGCAAGACGGACAACGTACAATATAGATGGACGACGGACACAGCACGATCACAATTTGTAGTCAGAAGCTCATGAGGACTTGAATAGCTCTACTGGCATTGATTTTGCTTATTTTCTGAATGGCTAAATTTCACTTAGTTACTGTCTCATTTTTTTCAAAATCAAAAAGGTTAATGCTATCAATGACATAAAGCGACTGTGCAAGTTTCATGACAATAGAACCACAAATGCAGACTTTTATGCGTAAAAAAGAAATGTCAGAGAGCTAACAAACAAGTGCTGGTTTTTCCTCAAATGTTTTAAAGCCATTTCTGGCACTGTACATGCTATATTTAGACCTATAAAAAAACTATCACAATTTACACAATGGAAAAAAATTGCATAAAAAGAAAGAAAACTGTATTTCAACATTATGGAAAACATTGTGGAGAAAAAGGTGCAACAGCTTGTAACAAGCAATTTCTCATTTCTCCCGTAATATATTTGTCAAAGCTGTTTAGTGTAGAGGGCGTATACAGTTGTATTTGTACCGTTACATGCTATAATACCAAAGCTTGTAATCTGATGAAAGTGTAGGCGTATTGCCAACATCTGCTAGCACTGTGAGGGACATATTGAATAATACATTCAATAGCTGCTGCAGTCTATTTCACTTTACACTGATTTAAGAAGCATAAGGTGTCCGTGTTCAAATCATAAAACAAGTGAAAACATCACTTAACTCTTTGCCACACCACACAATCACGAGATTTAACGACCTTGAAGTAAAAGCCTTTTGAAAACATTGTGGGAAAAGGAGAAAATGCTGGTAACCTTTTCCCACAATGTTTTCTACCCTTCCTAAAACAAATTTCAATTTTTGAGTCACCTTTAATTTGTTGTCTGCAAATGCTTTCAATTTGGACAAGTCTAAAATTTTTTTGTGTGGTAAAGGTTAACTCTTTACCAAATGACAAAATTTTAGACTCGTCCTCATTGAAGGCATTTTCAGATGACATACGAACCTTTAAGCCTTATCCCACTAAAAAAGTTAAAAAGTTAAGCGAAACTTTCATGATGACAGTAAGAAAAAAAAAATGCTATTTCAAACTTATTTTTAGGAGGAAAAAAAAAGCTCCTTATCAGACAGTGTACAACCAAGATCAGACTGCACATTCTGTGTAGTCTGATCTTGATCTACACTGTCCACAAAAAGATCAGTGCATCACAGTCGGCAGCCTATTTAAGCTTTCGAAAACAGAGTGCGAAAAGGAGAAAATGCCCGTAACCAACATTTTCTCTTTATGCCATGAGGTTTGCAAACCTGTCAAAGACCAACCTCATCATTTGAGCCACATTTTATTTGTCTTCTGCAAAACTTGTACTTTAAATTTAGGTGAGACTTAAATTTTGGCAATTGGTAAAGAGTGTCCTGCTGTAAAATGCCATGTGTTTGCAGTAAACAACTTGTCTTACAAAATCAACGCAAGAAGACGTGAGAAAAAGCATTAACCCTTTACCACACAATGATGACTTTTAACGACCCTGGCAAAGAAGCTTTTAGAAAACATTGTGGGTAAAGCAGAAAATGCTGGTAACCAGCATTTTCTCCTTTTCCCACAATGTTTTCTACCCTATTAAAGAAAGTTGCACCATTTGAGTCACACTGAAATTGTCATCTGCAAATGCTTTCAATTTGGACAAGGCTAAAATTTTGTCGTCTGGTAAAGCGTTAACTTATTTCTCCAAATAATTTCATAGTGGCACCAGGAAGAAACCTATTAATCCTGTACCACATGATCTCAAGTTTTGATGATCCTGAGGAATAAGATTTTTGAAAACATTGTAGGAAATGGATAAAATGCTGGAAACCACAATTTTATCCTTTTCCCACAATATTTTCTACCCTTAGAAATGCAAAGGTCATCATTTGGTCCACATTTCTTTTGTTGTCTGCACATGATTTCAATTTGGATTAATGTAGAATTTTGTTATGTTGTGAATTGTCAAGGAAAGTAAACTATTCATAATCAGAAATAAAACATCGTAAGAAAAGGAGTAGTTACATGAAAAAGTTGTCTTCTGAGTTGTTGCATGAAAGAAGCAATTGCTCCTTGTCACACATTATTTTTCATATCATTTGAAATAGATACTTTTCTTTTTATGAAATGTTCATCTTTGTGTTACTTGAAACATTTCTAGTATTTCTAAAAGAAGAATCTCCAGTCACAGGTTTGACTTTTCACCAAAGACAAAATTTTATACTTGTCCAAACTGAAAGCATTTGCAGACAACAAAGTAAATGTAACTCAAAAATTGAAATTTGTCTTAATGAGAATAGAAAACATTCAAGTGAACAGGGCAGAAAACAATGTGGGAAAAAGAGAAAAATCAGTGCTGGTCACAGGCATTTTCTCCTTTTTCCATAGTGTTTTCACAAGCCTTCTTCTTAAGGACAATTAAGATTCAGGATTATTTGGTGTACGGTTAAACATCTTAGTGGAATGGATCATCACCACTGAGTGGACATGTTTTCCTTATGGTTGGTTGCTCTTCCCTACATATCAATCAATGCATATTTCATAAGCGAAACTTGATAACTCATAATGTATTCTAGTATTCTATTACTATATGCAATTAACAAATTAACCCCCTAGTGCTCCAATTTAACCCATCAGTCATTTTTTAGTCTCAAAATAAGACCAAAAATAATTTCAATTTCGAAGTTGCTTTTGTCCACAATGTCTTAACGAAGTGGACAGTGTAGATCAAGGATCAGACTGCACATTCTGTGCAGTCTGATCCTTGATCTACACTGTCTACAAAGGAAGCTATAGTTGTGAAAGGCACTTTAAGGGTTTACTATGGACTGCTTTACTTTGATCAACATCTTTAATTATTTACCAAAAGGCACAATTTTGGACCTTATCCCCATTGAAAGCATTTGCAAAAGAACTAAATGAATCATGTGGCTAAAAAGATAGGATTTGCTTCGGAAAGGGCAGAAAACACTGTAGAAGAAAATGCTGGTTACCAGCACTTTTTCCTTTTCTCACAATCTTTTCAAAAGCCTATTTTCTTCAGAGCTGCTTGAACTTGGGATTGTTTGGTAGAGGGCTAAATATGCAGCGTTTTGATCTACATCTTTAACCTTTTCCAAACATCCAAGCTTGTGACCGCACTTAGGAAAAATGCAAACATTTTGGGACAACAATGTTCTTCAAAGTTTTTCTTGCTGTAACATACAGTGTACAAATCCCATTGCTTAACATTTTATTAAATTATCCTGTGGTTTTAGACCCAAAAGAACAAAGCTTTTAACTACAAAAAAGGAAAACCAGAAAATGTTGGTAACCAGCATTTTCTCCTTTACCTTACAATGGTTTATACACTAACAGACAAATTCCATCATTTGAGCCACATGCAACTGATCAGTACACACAGGTCAACCTGTTGAACTCTTCACTAATCATAAGCAACTTTTCCTTTTACCATACTTTTTTCAAAAGATGTCTTCATCAAGACCAAAAGTTGTCTACATTAACTCTTTACCACACAACAAAATTCTATGATTGTCCAAATTGAAAGCACTTGCAGACGACAATTTAAATGAGGCTCAAATGATGCAATGTGTCTTTGATAGAGTAGAAAACATTGTTGGAAAAGGAGAAAATGCTGGTTACCAGCATTTTCTTCTTTTCCCACAATGTTTTCAAAACGTTTCTTCCTTAGGGTCATTAAAACTCGGGATTGTGTGGTAAAGAGTTAAGGTGATCTCTTGAGTGACTTGATTATTATAGTATTTGAGGACTATGAGTCAGTGACACTATACAGCTAAATTTAAAAAATTCAAAGGGCCATAACTCCTGAAAAGTCAACAAATCATTATGAAAATTGCAGTATATGTTTTCAAGGTAGGAAGGCTACCATAAAAGCTTTAGCCCAATTAACCATTAAAGCCCCTTTCACAACTACATTTGCATTTGCTGTCAGTGTAGATCAAGCTCAGACTGCACAAAACATGCAGTCTAATCTTTGATCTATACTGTCCACTTAGCTTAAGCACTATAGACAAAAGCAACCACCCAACTGCAATCATTTGGTTTTCGTTTATAGATTGAATATGTCTGTTAAGTTTATTTGGCACTCCAAGGGTTAAGTTGAAAATTATAGAAGTCACGTTTAAATCTGCAGACAGATGGAAAGACAGACACAAGGATGGATGGGCATCCAGCTTTTAGAATACTCCCCCTTTTATACTCATTACTAAGCAATCCAATTTTTAAAGGCTGATAAAAGAGGCTGTTGCAATCATTGTGCTAAAAGGAGAAATGCTATTAACCACCATTTCTCAAAATTTTTACTATCCAACCAGAAACAGGTTTGTGACACATTTAATAAGTTGTCTGCAAATGCTTTAAATTTGGACAAGTCTAAAGACTTTTAAAGGGGGGGGGGGGGCTATTTAACTCTTTACCAAGCGACAATATTGTAGACTAGTCCAAATTGAAAGCATTTGCAGACGACAAATTAAATATGACTCAAGAATTAAAAATTGTTTTGGGAAGGGTAGAAAGCACTGTGGGAAAAGGAGAAAATGCTGGTTACCAGCATTTTCTCCTTTTCCTACAATGTTTTCAAAAGGCCTCTTTCTCAGGGTCGTTAAAAGTTGGGATTGTGTGGTAAAGAGTTAAAAAAAGTCTTCAGGCATACCGGTGATTAGTCAAATGGCTACTTATCATACCTCTACTTTTCAATCCACCTGTGGCTGTTATTGGAATGAACCCTGTGAAACAGGTCATGGCCTCTATTTCTTCATCCTCAAGGTCATCTTCGTCGCTAGGCAACACACCTCCATCACCCCACGCTGCCTTTTTACTGGCTGGTGTAAATGGTCGTATATTGTATGTGTATTTCTCACGTAGCTCTGTCAGCTGAGGAAATGGGAACGGAGCAATACAGTATATACTCTGAAAAATAAAAAAGTTAATATCTTTATTGTGAATATGAAATATGATGTACAAGTACAATGTAAAACTATATAACCCATAACTCTTTACCACTCAATCCCTTGTTTTAATGACCCTAACACAGAAGGCTTTGGAAAACATTGTGGGAAAAGGAGAAAATGCTGGTAACCAGCATTTTCTCCTTTTTCCACAACGTTTTCTGCCCTTTAGCTTGCTGTCTCAAAATGCTTTCAATGTGTACAATTTCAATTTTGTTGTCTGATAAAGAGTAATTGTCTCTACAGTAGATACTAGTAGCTTTTGAAAACATTTCAGAGAAAAAAATATTTTTGTTACCCTCTATGACTTGCTATACATGAAAAATTTTCAGTTTCCTTTAATATTTTAGTACCCAAAAATTGAGGGCAGGAGATCTTTAAAAAAAAAAAAGCCTTGTAAACATAAAGAATCATGATTTAATACATTGTAGCAAAAATGAGAAATTTTTTAGACTTTTGCTACAAGACAAAAAAAAGATGTTTGCACAGAAGGCAGAAATTATTGTGGTAACCAGCATTCTCTCCCTTTTCCACAATGTTTTCTGTAGCCTTCTACCTCAGGGTCATGACCTTTGATGAACTATTGATGATAATTGAAAATTAACAGTAAGAATTGTATCCATCATTCCTTTTTCTGATGCTAAGCCCTGGTAGTATACAGGACTGGAGATCCTGGGGTTGCCAGTTTAAATGCCCAGCTAAGCCATTTCATCTCTGAGGATAGATGCTAGTCATAGCAACAGGATTCATTCCACTATAACAGGTGATCAGTCTTTCGACAATGGTTATGTGGGAAAGCTGCCAGTGGCTTGGGAAGAATATTGTGCAAAGTACTGGTAAAAGAAAGTCCAGGAAAGCATGCATAGGTGCATTGGCTGCCACAAAATAACTCTGAAAACTACTTAAAAACCAAAACCATACAAACAACCAGCCAAACAAACAAACCTAATTCCATTGAATATCAAGTGTTAGAGATTCATCAGAAATGGTTACAGTATACTAAACCTTTATCATACAATCCTGAGTTTTAACGACCCTGAGGTAGAAGCCTTTTGAAAATATTTTGAGAAAAGGAGAAAATAATGGTCACCAGCATTTTCTTCTTTTCCCACAATGTTTTCTCCCCTTTCAAAGACAAGTTCCATCATTTGAGTCACATCGAAATTGTTGTTTGCAAATGCTTTCAGTTTGGACAAGTCTACATCTTTGTCATGTGGTAAAGAGTTGTAGGGAGATTACCAATACTCTACATCATTGTTCTGTATCCAGAATAATCTCCCTTCAAACCAAAACCAATCACATCTTAATTTTTTTACAGACAAGATTAACAATGAAGCATGGTTTTGCAAATTGCTATATTAGGTTTATTAATAAAACATATTCATCTTGGATCTGATCTACATTATACAAAATTGACTAAGACATGGCTAACTTGGGCTTTAAAACTGCAACATTAAGATTTTTTTTTCCCTCTGAGTCAAAATATCAGATTTAGTTCATTAACATTCCAAAATAAAACCTTATACCAAACAATCCAGAGTTTTAACAGCCCTGAGGAAGAAGCCTTTTGAAAATATTGTTGGAAAAGGAGAAAATGCTGATAACCAGCATTTTTTTTCTTTTTCTCATAATGTTTTTGACCCAATCAAAGGCAGAATTCCATCATTTGAGCTACATATGAATTGTTGTCGACTAATGCTTTCAATTTGGACAAGTCTACATTTTGCTTGTGTGACAATGAGTAAACAAGATAAAAAACAATAGACAACCTTGATCATTGTATCAGCATCCAGTATATTGCCCTCTAACATATCTTGCGTTAAATCTCCCATTAATGTGTAGAATTCATCTGCTGTTGACACTGTCTGAATGCGACTGAAGTATATAAAAGTGAAAATTCAACACACGAGTCTTCAACTCTTTACCTGATGACAAAACTTTGGACTTGTACAAATCCATAGATGAAATGGTAAAAAAAGTGTCTTTGTAAGGGTAGAAAACATTGTGGGAAAATTAGAATAGTTTCTTTTCCTAGTACTTCACACATCATTGTTGCCACAATGTTTCATAAGCCTTCTTTCATCAGTTGTTAAAACTTGGGTCTGAGTGATAAAGGGTAAACTGTGTTGATAGTGTGCAATACACCAGAAGAAAATACATGGCAAATAGAACTATCATCAAAGGGACACCACAGCATCACTTGTTGGTGTAGATGCTCCGCAGCTGCTCCTACAGTAAAAGTTCTATGTTGAGGCAGGGGTATAACTGTAAAAAATATTTTGAGGCTTACCAGCCCTTTTAGTATGGGCTCCAGTTTTGAAGTAAAGACTGTCTGTAATGACAGAGATATCAGGAAATGTTGAAGTGTTTGCACAATAACAACTACACAGACAATGACAAGGCTATGACAATATGTCAATGTTTTCTTGAAAACAGAGAAGCTAAAGTCAACACAAGGACTACACTACTTCATAATTTAGTCAGTTGTTAGACAAAATGGATTTTATGGATCCATAATTATGCAAAATTTGCTTGGTATAATGCTTCATGGAGGTACATTAAATTCCACTTTGCCAGAGCATGGCTCATTTATATTGGACTCTTCAAGACCATGACCTATCTGCAAAAGTTGTGATTGGCATATCTAGTTAACCCTTTGACACATAATCCCAATTTTTAAGACACTGGGAAAAAAGCTTTTGGAAACATTTTGGGAAAAAGAGAAAATGCTGGTAACCAGCATTTTTGCCTTTTCCCACAATGTTTTCTACTCATGAAAGGCAAATTTCAAGTTTTGAGTAGCATTTAAATTGTCATCTGCTAATGCTTTCAATTTTGATGTCTTAATTTTTGTTGTTTGGAAAAGGGTAAAAAAGCAATATAAATGAAATGGGCATTTTCAGCCAGGGAAAAACACCCTAAAATTTTTCAAATTTTTTTTTGCTGTTTTGGTCGAAGTGTTTTTCAGCAAGATCAATGTAAACCTTAGATCAGACTTTATGCTCTCTGCAGTCTGTGTTCAATACTTTCTAAGTTGAACCATTCTGTCCTTACCTTGACAGCTTTCCCCATATCGTTAATGCTGTTCGCAGTAATATCTCTGAACCCTCCAATAAAATACAGTCCCATACCCGTAACACCGTCGCTTTTGGCAGACATGTGGCAAACAGTGTGAGAAACCATTGCATAGTGAAAACATTAGTTAAAGGAGGTTCATAGCAACCACCTGAAATAAAAACCAAACAAGACTGTTCCTATGACAGAGTTATTTCATGCAGAATATTTTTTGTTTTAATTTTTTATCTTTCAGCAGAATATTTTTGAAAATACAGTGACAAAAGAAGAAATTGCTTGTAAATAAGCATTTTTCAATTTCTCTTACTGTCACAATGTTTTCACAAGTATTGACTGATAATTGATGCTGTTTATACTTATGTCTGCATAACAGTTTTGGGCCTGCATGGCAGACGGATTTAATACCTTTATATTAAAAAATTCAATAATCTGAACAATCCATTCATTTGAACAACTCTAAAGAACTGTCATTTCCTGAGAAGGCAATTATAATTGCCTGCAAAAACAATCTGAAAAACTATCAGCAGTAAGCAACTGCTACTTTTCTCATCAAGTTTCCAAATACTGTCTGCTGCACAGGAACATTTATGGTTTCCTAAATTTGCTATGAATTCCAAGGCAGAAAATGCATATTACAGTAGAACTACCAAAACTGTAGTTGCTTCCCTCTAATTTAGAAAACTCTTTTGTATTTTTTTACTTTAACCCTTTTCCACACAATCACACCAGAAGGAATAAAATTTTTGACAACATTGTGGAACAAGAGCGGCAAATTGTCGCAAGATACGCCCGTCCCACCGCCAGTTGTCGAGGGGGGATAATAATCGCAAAGGGCAGGTAGAAGAAAATAGTAGTGCAGCAGAAATCATGTAAGTGATTGAAATAGGCATGAATGTCTCCTGTAATGTTAAGGAACATGCATATAAAGTTTCAGGTCATTCCAACATGAAAAGACAAAGTTATATTGTAGTGAAGCATGAAAAGCTGTAAAAAAAAAATAATGAATATGGAATGATTCAAAAAGAGCATTAGGTAAGGTTATGGCTCAAGTACATTACACTTTTCGTAACTGCAACAAACACGTTTACCAAGTCTCAAGTCAATTTGACTTCAGGTGACAAAGTTCCCTTCATGACAAGCAAGAAATACTGTAAAAATGAAGATCAAAGTAGAATTACTCAAAATCCTCGCTAGGTAGAGTTATTGTTCTTGCGCACTGTACTCCGCAATATTGCAACAAACATGCATACCAAGTTTGAAGTCGTTCTGACTTGACATGACAAAGTTATATTCCGGACAAGCACTAAATGCTGTAAAAATGACGATTAAAGGGAAATAACTCAAAGACAGCACGAGGTAGAGTTACAATTCTTGCGCACTGCACTTCCAAATATTGCAACAAATAAGCATACCATATTTCAAGTCATTCCTACTTAAGATGACAAAGTTATGCTCTGGACAAGCAAGAAATGCTATAAAAATCAAGATCAAAGGAGAATAACTCAAAATTTGTGCTAGGAAGAGTTATGGTTCTTGTGCACTGCACTCCGTAATTTTTCAACAATCATGCATATCAAATTTGAAGATGTTCAGACTAGAGATGACAAAGTTATATTCTGGACATGCAGAAAGTGCTGTAAAAATGACAATCAAAGGGAAATAACTCAAAGACAGCACGAGGTAGAGTTATGGTTCTTTTGCACTGCACTCTGTATTATTGCAACAAACACAAATGCCAAGTTTCAAGTCAATCAGACTGGAGATGACAAAGTTATGCTCCGGACAAAGAACTGGACACCTCCCGCCCGCCCAGACGCCCGCCCGTACGCCATGGGTGATCCCATAATACGGCCCGTCTTCGATGGGCGTATCAAAAGGAGAAAATGTTGGTTATCAGCATTTTCCCCTTTCCCCACAATATTTTCTACTCTTAGACAATGTTCATCATTATTTTGAGTCACACTGAATTTGTTGTCTACAACAGCTTTGAATATAGACAAGACTAACACTTTGTTCTTTGGTTAATCCTTTACGACACCGATCCACATTGGAAGCTTTTCCAAAGGACATAGTACATGTAGCACAAGTAATTGGATTTGTCTGTAAAAGAAAAGAACCAGCATTTTCTCCTTCTCCCACAATGTTTTCAAAAGGATTCTTTCTCAGGGTCATTAAAACTTGGGATTGTGCGGTAAGGGGTTAAGGGTTAAAAATACTGTACAACATTATGTGGAAACTGATCATTTTATGAACTCTGATCTTGTAGTTAAAGTTTTATGCAGATGGCTTTAGCAAAAACTTGAAATTAACTGACTGTTATGGGTACTTGTTTGTTGAGTGCTTTATGCTTACCATTTACTAAACAATCCCGAGTTTTAACAAAGACGGCTTTTGAAAACATTGTGTAAAGAGGAGAAAATGCTACTAACCTGCTTTTTCTCCTTATCTGACAATGCATTCTTCTTTTTCAAAGACATTTTCTAATATCTGCACAACATTAATTTGACATTTGCAAATGGTTTGAAGGTGGACAAATGCACAATTTTGTTTGGTTAAATATGGGTAAGTTCTGTTATCTGGTACAGTTGACTCTTTAATAACGAACATGATTTTAGACTTGCCCACATTAAAAGACAATTCAAGAGTGGCTCAAGTAATGATATTTATCTAAGAAAGGGTTGAAAACATTGAGAAAAAAGGATTTAACGCTGAGACTAGTACTTATTCCTGTTCCAAAATTGTTTTCAAAAGTCTTCTTCATCAGGGTCATGAAAACTCAGGGATATGTCTGGTAAAGATTTAACCCTTTACCACACAATCCTGACTTTTAATGACTCTCAGAAATGAAGCTTTTTGAAAACATTGTGGGAAAAGGAGAAAATGCTGGTAACCAGCATTTTCTCCTTTTCCAACAAGGTTTTCTACCATTCCCAAATCAAATAACAATTTTTGAGTCACATTTAATGAGTCATCTGCGAACGCTTTCCATTTGGACCAGTCCAAAATTTTGTTGTTTAAAATATTTAAAACAAGGACAAACACAAACCTGACGCCTGATCCTGAGCATGTTGTAGGTAGTCTAGATGTCGTGAAAGCTTTGGAAATATTTTCAACAGGTCCCTGAATACTGCCATGTCCACAGAGAGTGCCCTCAGGTTGTTATCGAAGTAACTCTGTGGTAGCACATGGTCTATTAGATAGATCATCACCTGGGAAATAAATAACATTGGCTTATGAAATACAGTCAGTTTCATCTGTAGCAATTTATTTGTTTGAATGGTGTTCCACCCTTTACCAATCTATCCAATGTTTTCACAACCCTGAACAAGAAAGTTTTTGATTGATTGATTGATGGGTATTTAACCCTGCTTTCGACATTATATCAGTCATATCACAGCGACAGCTCACATATTCATGCATTTCCTGGGTTTCACCAGTTCTAGACTAGGGCTCTGACATGTCTTGCCCAAGGACACTCCTACGAAAAAACCCAGTGGATCCAGTGAGGTTTGAACCCAGGACCTTCAGTTCAAAGAGTCCTACACTTTACCACAGGACCCCTTGGAAGCTTTTGAAAACATTGCTGGAAAAAATGAGAAAATCCTGCTGACCAGCATTTCCTCCTTTTCCATCAATTTTTCTACCATATTAGAAAACTTCACCTCTTATGTACCAATTTGGAATGTGTGGGCTGCAGATGCTCAGTTTGGGGGGAGTCAAAAGTTAGCACTCCTGGGGCAATGACTCAAAAGGAATTGGGGACTGAAACCAGCTAGCCACTGACTTCAAGCCTTGCATGCTACCAACTGTGCTGCCTGGCTTGGACACATCATTCATAGCAAACACCTTTACAGGTGTTTAACCCTTTACCACACGATCCAAAATTTTAACAACTTTGAATAGGAAGGCTTTTGAAAACGTGGGGAAAAAGAGGAAATGCATTTTCTTCCTTTTCCCACACAGTTTTCTATTATTTTAGAAAAAAATCACAATTTGAGCCAAATTAAGTCTTGTCTGCAATTGCTTTCAATTTGGAGAAGCCTAAAATTTTGTTGTCTAGCACAGGGTAAAACATTAAATGTCTGTTTAACCCATTACCACACAATCCCAACTTTTAACGACCCTGATAAAGATAGCTTTGGAAAACTTTGTAGGAAACGAAGAAAATGCTGGTAACCAGCATTTTCTTCATTTCCCACAACGTTTTCTACCCTCTCTGATACAAAATTCAAGTATTTGATAATATTTTATTTGTTGTCTGCAGTCTCTTTGAATTTGGACCAGTCTAAAATTTTGTTGTCTGGTAATGGGTTAAACAAACAAGACCATCTGGAATTATCAGCTATAGTGAACACACTTAACCCTTTATCAGACACTGAAATTTATGACTTGTCCCTGTGGTCTGTGAAAGAGTAGAAAAAATTGTGGAAAAAGGAGAACCAGCATCTTCTTCTTTTCCCACAATTATTTTTAAATGCTTTCTTCCTCAGGGTTGTTGAATTTGGGATCCTGTGGTCAAGGGTGTTAAGTTGACAAAATTTTATACTTGTACAAAATGAAAGCATTGCATATGACATACAAGATGTAGCTCAAATACGATTTTTTTTGTCTCTGTAAGGGTATAAAACAATGGGAAAAGGACAAAACGCTGGTTACCAGCATTTTCTCCTTATTTGTTCTTGTTTTCAAAAATCTTTCTTCAGGTCAGTAAAACGTGCAATTGTTTGGTAAAGGATTAACTATCCCCTTAGAAAACATGATTACAGGGAATTTTCAATTAAAGTGAACATTGTTAAAACCTAGAATCCAGGTTAAAGCCAACACCAACAGAGAAATCTTCAGATACAAAGGCCCTTTTTTGGGACCCGTCTGTACAAAACAGTTAAATTCTATAACTCTTATCATTTTCTTGTGTTGATTTTAGGTTTGCTTTCAACCTTGTCACGTTATCATTGAGAAGCAGGTTCAATGTGTTATTGTTGTTTTGATTGAAATGTAATTGCCGCAATTTGCAGAAAAGTACAAACATCATCACATAAATCCCTTAATTTGCAGAAAAGTACAAACAACAACAACAACCACACTGAAATCACTCGTCACAACTCGGCCGATTCCGTACCTACATCTAACCTCGTCCGTATCAAGGAGATTTCCATTTTGAAATGAGAATCATGTGATTCTATATATATAGCGCGCCACTGACAGTCGTTTAGCAACGACATAAACAACCTCGATGAAGTTATTCACATCTGTTTATCTGTCGGTAAAAATTTCAATCGAAATTAATAAACCACGTTAAATAATGAATGTACGAAGTGTTTGTCAACTGAACTGAAATATAGTTAGAAAGGTTTCGATAGAAAATTGAAACTCAAGTTTTCTTTTTTAAGAGGAGCCTTACAATTTTCAGAACGGTTAACCGGCGTATTTCCGGGTATGTACCGATCTGGTGCATATCAATCCACCAGTTACAGCCGAGGGATATGATGGCTCCCATCACCCGAGGTATGCCGAATGCACTGAAATGTGAACAACTGACATGAATACTGAGTAGGAGTTGACAGAGATTGCATCTGAAGTAAGGAAGAGTCCCCTGGCTAACAAAAAGGAAAAATGCTTACCCTTACAGTGCCTTTCAAAACTAAAGATGCCTTAGTGGCCAGAGCAGATTAAGATCAGACTGCATAAAACATGCAGCCTGATTTTTGATCTACACTGTCTGCTTTGCTGAGACATTCTTCACAAAAACAAGCTTTCAAGTATAATTATTCTGGCCTTATTTTTTGATCTGAAAATGTCTTTAAGGTTTATTTGGCACTGCAAGGGTAAAACCTCTAGGCTGCTAAGCGTGACACAGGAACCTTTTGCGGACAGAGTATATCAAGATCAGACTGCACAGAATGTGCAGTCTGATCTTGAATCTTCACTGTCCCATAGTCTGATAAGTAGATATTTCTCCCCCCCCCCCCCCCCCCCCAAAAAAAAACCTTTGAAAGGCAAAATTATGGGTTTTACTATCGGGTTGAATATTTCATTTTCACTTATTTAGCAGGTTAACCCTTTCAAATAACAAATTTTAGACTCTTCCAAACTGAGAGCATCCACAGATAACAAAGTCAGAATTGGTACAAATGAGCTTTAGGTCTCTGATAGGGTAGAAAACATTGTGGGAAAAGGAGAAAATGCTGGTTACCAGCATTTTCTCCTTTTCCCTCAATGTTTTCAGAAGCCTTCTTTCCCAGGGTCGTGAAAACCAGCGACTCTTTGGTAAAGGGTTAAGGATTGATTGGATCTGAGGTGGGATGGCCAATATATCATGATTACATCGTGATCTAGGGGAGATTATCTATATAGACTAATTTCCTTGGCACAATTTACTCATTTCCTGCTACTGTGCCGTTCTACTTAAAAGGCAATGCAGTGACGAAATTAACCCAGTTACAGTTCTGAACTGGCTTTTTCTGGACACATCCCATGACTCTTCCCCAGACAAAGTTTTAGACTTGCCAAATTTGAAAGCATGAAATTTTGCAGGCGACAAATAAAATATGGTTCAAACTAAAGGATTTGTCTTAGAAAAGGAAGAAAACATTTAGAAAAACATTGTGACATTTTCTCCTTTCTCCACAATGCTTTCAATAGCAATCTTTAAAACACAAGGTTGTTTGGGTTAATGAGAAAAGGGGGCGAATAGGAAGAAATATTTTCTGAAAAAGGTAAACTACCTGTGTGAGAGACATGGTAAACAATGCAGTAAAAGGGGCAAATTCTTATTAACAAGAGGACCATGATGGTCCTATATCGCTCACCTGAGTATATTTGTAACTTATATGGTTTATCAAGGGCAGGCTATTCTTTTCAAATAAGGCATACCCTGGTTTTGAGCCGATGAAACATTTGGTTTTTTACACAACTGCCGGTAGGTTACCTCTAGTCAAACAAGTTTAAAATTTGTGAATTGAAGAAAAAAAACTTTTTTTTCAAAATCTGCTGAAGACTACCTTTAATGCTACATTGCAAATGATAAAGCTTTAGGCCTCATGGTTTGTCACAACAAGATCTTCACATATTTCCCTGTTTATTTGTTTATTCTTCTCTCTTTCTTTTTTTTCCTTTTTGTAAAATGGTTTCAGCCTGTTTGACTTATGATTTATGACGAGAAGATTTTTAAGGAAATTGTGAACAAGCAGCTTTGGTATAGGCTCAAGACAATGATGCTATATACCACATACAAATAATAGTATATCAAAGCCAGAAGCCATTCTTTTTTGATAAGGCATACCCGGGGGACGGGAGGAAAGCCATAATGTGACCCCAATAAGAATTACTCTAACAACTTTTGGAAGAGGGTCACGAGAACTTTGCTACAAACAAAACATGAAAGTTTTAGTCTCTCACTTGTCACATGTAATTTTCTTCCTTTTCAATGTTAAATAGGGTGCGCCCGGGCAGAGCCCAAACTCTACCCAAGGGGTCAATTTTTAAAGTTTTGGTAGAAAGTCTCAAGATGATGTTACATACAAATTAAGAATGCTCTAGCCCTTATGATTTGTCAGAACGAGAGTTTTAAAAGATTTCCTTCTTTGTTTCTATGTAAAATTGGGTGCACCTGAGCAGAGCCTAAATATGACCCCAAAGAGATAATTTTAACAATTTTTATAAAAAGAGTCACCAGATGATGCTACATGCAAAATATGAATGCTTTAGCCCTTATGGTTTGTCACAAGAAGATTTTAAAAGATTTCCTTCTTTAATTCTATGTAAAATAGTGTGCGCCCGGGCAGAGCCCAAATATGACCCAAAGGGGATAATTTTAACAATTTTATATAAAGGGTCACTAGATGATGCTACATGCAAAATATGAATGCTCTAGCCCTTACGGTTTGTCACAAGAAGATTTTAAAAGATTTCCTTGTTTGTTTCCATGTAAAATAGGGTGCACCCTGGCAGAGCCCAAATATGACCACAGAAATATAATTTTCACAATTTTGGTAGAGGATCATCAGATAATGCTACAAACCAAATATGAATGCTCTAGCCATTATGGTTTGTCAGAAGAAGATTTTTTAAAGATTTCCTTCTTTGTTATTATGTAAAATAGGGTGCGCCCGGGCAAAGCCCAAATACAACCCTAGGGGAATAATTTTAACAATTTTGGTAAAGGGTCACCCAATGATGCTTCATACAAAATATGAATGCTCTCGGCCTTATGGTTTGTCACAAGAAGATTTTTAAAGATTTTTTCCATTTTCTGCCATTTTGTTGCCATGGCAACCAGAGTTTTTGATGGAATTAAATTCTTTTAACAATTTTTGTAGAGCTTCATCCAAGGAACATTCCTGCCAAGTTTTATCAAGATTAGTCATCTGGTTTTGGAGGAGAAGATTTTTAAAGAAATTGTTAACGGACGGACGGACGGACGGACGGACGCACGGACAGACGGACGGACGGATGGACGGACGATGGACGATCACAATAGCTCACCCAGAGCACTTCGTGCTCAGGTGAGCTAAAAAGTAATTGCCCTTTGTAAGAAGCCATTTCTTACAACAGTATTTTTGTGTTTAAAGAGTTTTAAAGACCTTTAGGTGGGGGCTTTTGAAACCATTGCAGGAAAAGGGAGAAAATACTGTTAAACAACATTTTCTCCTTTTTCCCACAATTGTTTTGACTCTTTCACAGCCTTATCTCAACATTTGAGTTACATTTGATTTGTCTGCAAATGCTTTGAATTTGAACATGCCTAAAATTTTGTCATTTGGTAAGGAGTTAAGTGATTTTTTTTTTATTTATATTGACAGTGATGTTTCCCAAGTCTTCCACCAAAAATGTATTTCAGATGAATGAGTTAACAGTTTACCAGATGACAAAGTCTGGGACCTGTCAAATTTGAAAGCATTTGCAGACAACAAATTAAATGCACCTTAAAAATGACTATAACTGTTCTTGATAAGGTAAAAAAAACAATAGTGGAATAGGAGAAAATACTGGTTACCACCATTTTCTCCTTTTTCAACAAAGTTATGAAAATTTTTCTTGTTCATGGTCATGAAAACACCAGATTCTGTGGTAAAGTGTTAACTTCCAGTCAGACAACAAAAATTTTAACATCCATATTGGAAGCATTAGCAGACAACGAAGGTTGAACATGGCTCACTTATTATGGGATTGTCTTCCCAAAGGAAGAATACAATGGAAAAGATGGAAATGCTCGTTACCAGCATTTTCTTTCTTTCTACAATATTTCATAAAACCTAGCTTTTCAAGGCTCTAAAAATACAGGATCTGAGCTCCTTCTCTACTAAGTCAAATCATTATTGTTTCACCTAAACCTTTCTTGTGGGTACTGTTAGTTGACCAGCTCTACTTTATCTTTGTAGTTTGTCCTGCAGTTTTTCATATTATTCCTTTGATTCCAAAATCAACCACCAAAAAATTTTCAGTCCAGAAATTTGACTCAACCAATTGCAATTTCAAGGTTGCTCTTGTCTATGTATGTTTCAGCAAAGCCGACAGTCTACTGATCAAAGATCAGACTGCACATTTTGTGTAGTCTGATCTTGATCTTCACTGGCAATAAAGGAGACTGTAGTTGTTAAAGGCACTTTAACTCTTTACCAAACGGCAAAATATTTAACTTTTCCAAATTGGAAACATGCAGATGACAAGGTAAATGTGACTCAAAAAATGAATTTTGATCTGTGAAGGGTAGAAAACATTGTGGAAAAAGGAGAAAATGCTGGTAACCAGCATTTTCTCCTTTTCCCACGATGTTTTTACAAAAGTGTTTCCTCAGTGTCGTCAAAAGTTGGGATTGTGTGGTACAGAGTTAAGGGTTAAAAAAAATAGGAAGTGCGACATGAATGCTTAAAACCTACGTCCCAGTAACCATTGACAACAGTGGACTAAGCCTAAGTGCTAATACTGTTCTCTAATGGATAAAACCATTTGTAACCATTTACATCTACTGGATATTTCTGGGTTAAAAGTTTGTCCCTATTGTGCATCAAAGGCCATGGTTGTTTCACTCTGTATCACACAAAAAAATTTCAAACTGAGTTTCACCAGTGCTTGGCTGGGTCTCTGAAGTGTCTTGCCCAATGACACTACAAAGAAAATTCAAACCCCTTGGGTGGGGATGGAACCTATGACAGCCAAATTATGAATTCTATACCTTTATCTCTAAGCACGACAGGACTCCAGCATCAGTGCTTACCATAGTGTTTAACTCTTTATCCGACTACCATATTTTAGAGTTCTTAAAAGTGAAAGCATTTTGCAGACAACAAATTCATCACAACACCTGGGACTTGGCTTTGATAGGGTAAAAGATCTCCAGAAAAAAAGGTAACCAGCACTTTCTCTTTTCACTACAATGTTTTCGAAAGCCTTGTTCCTACTTGGACAAATATGAAATTTGATTATTTGGTAAAAGTTTAACTCTACCAGATGAGAAAATTTTAGTAGATGAAAAATTAAAAGTTACCCTTTAAATTAAATTTGTTTACTGGATACCAGCATTTTCTCCTGTTCTCATAGTGTTTTCAAAACCCTTCTTTATCAGGGTCATCAATACTCAGGATTGTCTGGGAAAGAATTAACTCTTTCCATACCATAGGCGACACCAGAAGATTTTGTGGACAATGTAGATGATGATCAGACTGCAGTCTGATCTCTGATCTGCACTGTCCACTGCTATGTCCTAAATTATGAGGGAACTGTCTCTTGATCTTGCAGCGAAACTGTGTTTTTTGCCATGAAGAAAATGCAATTTATTCATCCAGTAGTGAAAGAGTTGATGTAGAATCTGATATCACTGAATGCAGAATCTGATAATCATGTTCCATCTATTAAGCTGCTGAGTAGATAATAATGGCAAAATAATACGAGGAGGGAAAAAAAATCATAATTAGCTTCCATTGTAAATAGAATATCAATTTTCAGGTGCTTATTAACCCTTATAGCCCCTTTCACAACCACAGTTGTTTAAGTGGCCATTGTAGATCAAGATCAGATTGCACAAAACATGCAGTCTGATCTTTAATCTGCACTGTCCGCTTTGCTGAGACATTCTGGACAAGAACAACCCTGAAAAAGAAATTCTTTAAGTCTTATTTCTCGGCTGAAAGTGTCTCTTACGTCTTTTTGGAGCTCTAGGGTTTAAATCCTATACCTTCTCTAACAAGGGCACAATTGCTTTTTGTGGCCTTTAAAGATTAAGATCAGACTGCAGTCTGATCTCGGTTTTACACAGTGCTTAGCTGAAATATTCTCACCTGGAGAAGCCTTGTATAATGGCAGCTATCTGCATATTTTTTTTCTTGAAATAGATGTTTGTTTATTTTGTGCTCTATTGGATGAATCTTTTCTGTTCTATTGAATACTCAACTGAATTAACCTGTTGCTCATGAATATTCCTTTTGATTCTCATCAGAAGTTGATTCAAACTTTATAAATATAGTTTTCAAATGATCATTTACAAAAGTTACGCCTTTCCAACAGTACACATAAATAGGTACTCTGGTAAGGTATTTGGCTCCCACATCTGGGGCCATGGGTTCAAATCTGGCAGCCTTTTCCATGAACTCACCTTGGCATTTTGATTAAAACACAATGCAATGTTGACTGCAACCCTGTGCATTGCAAGGGAACTTACAGAGATGATATACCAAAACTAATTTAAGTACAATCTTGCCATATAATAGCTAGTTATTTTGAAAACATTACCATAGAGAAGAGGATGCATTAGTACATACACGTACATGTTTACGTGCATTTTATTAGAATCTGTTTCATTTGCCTTTTTTTCTACTTTCAAGTTACATCTGTTCACTTTCTCTTGGGAAAATCTGTTCTCTTTTCTTGAGGAAATTGATCACTTCCAGGAAAATAACAGAGATGATGATAACATGCTTCCCATGTGTTTAACTCTTTACCAGATAAAAAATTAGACCTGTCTAAATTGAAGCATTTACTCTTTACCAAACGACAAAATTTTAGACCACTCCAAATTGAAAGCATTTGCAGACGACGAAATAAATGTGGTTGAAAAAATGAAAATTGTTGTCGGAAGGGTAGAAAACATTGTGGGAAAAGGAGAAAATGCTGGTTACCAGCATTTTCTCCTTTTCCCACAATGTTTTCAAAAGGCTTCTTTCTCAAGGTTGTTAAAAGTCGGGATTGTGTGGTAAAGGGTTAAAGCAGATGAAAAATAAAAATGTTTTTTACAAAGCATGAACTTTCATGTCTTTCAAAGAATAGAAACACTGTGGAAAAAGGAGAACCAGCATTCCCTTTTTTCCCCACAATGTTTGAACCAATACAAAGACAGATCTGATTATCTGCAGGAACTATAAAAATATAGAAGTCCAAATTTTTGTCTAGTAAGGAGTTATCCCTTTACCATACCATCCTGAGATTTAACGATTCTGTGGAAGAAGGCTTTTGAAAACATTGTAGGCAAAGAAGAAAATGTAGGTAACCACAATTTTTCTCCTTTTCCCTAACCTTTTTCTACCATTTGAAAAGCAAATCCCATCATTTAAGTCACATGTAACATGTTGTCTGCAAATACTTTCAATTTTGGTGAGTATAAGATTTTGTTGTTTCTACCATTTGAAAGGCCAACTCCATTATTTAAGTCACATTTCATATGTAGTCTGCAATGCTTGCAATTTTGGTGGGTATGAAATTTTGTTGTTTGGTAAAGAGTTAAACAAGAGATACTGAAGTTTTTCCCTCTAAATTCAGATATTACCCATGTTTGTATGTAAATGAGCTTTCCCTTGTGAATTCTTTTAATAATTTCCTTTTTGAAATCAGGCAAGAGATCTATCGTAAATGTCATCTTGTATCAATTTTTTGCTTGGTCTCCTTGGTTTCCTTACCAAACGACAAAATTTTAGACTGGTCCAGTTTTAAAGCATTTGCAGACTACAAATCAAATGTGAATTGAAATTTGTTTTGCAAAGGGTAGAAAACATTATGGGAAAAGGAGAAAATGCTGGTTACCAGCATTTTCTTCATTTCCCATAACAATTTCAAAAACTTTCTCTTTCAGGGTCGTTAAAAGTTGGGATTGTATTGTAAAGGGTTAACCAAATGACAGAATTTTAATATGGTCCAAATTCAAAACATTTGCAAGCAACAAATCAAATTTGGCTCAAATGATGGACTTTGTCCGTGATAGGTTAGAAAACATGGTGGAAAAAGGAGAAAGTGCTGGTTAGTTTTTTGCTTCCCTTACCAGCTGACATTTTTTCAAAACAGTCCTAAACAAAGCATTTGCATGTCACAACCACTTATTTCATTTTCCATAATGATTTTCCGTGTCAGAACGATATCTTATCATACTGACAAAGTCTGATAACTTACAGAGAATTGTAACAAAAAAGACCTAACTAAGAGTACTAAAAACAGCGAAGTCAAGAGTAATTTAGTCACAATGTTTCACTAAATAGAGGACAGAATAGATCCAAGATCAGACTACATGTTGTAAGCAATCTAATTTTCATCTAAGCTGTCTGTAAAAGGCAGTCTGGCGTAAACGGGAATTGAACTAGATTTTGGCCTTTTTTTTGAGGTTTGAAAGTTGATACATGTACTTGTATTTGTTGACAGAGCTCCTTGGATGTGATAGTTTACTCTTTGTTGGGGAATAGTGAAAAAATACCCCCAAAAATACCTTGCCTATACTGGGATTTTAAGCAGTGACCTTCAAAACCATAGCTAAGCAACTCAACCAGCTGATCTACCAAGGGAACAGTTTTTCTTCTATGTTTTAAATTTTTTCACACCTTGTTAGCAGTAATGGCCATTCAGTTGCTAACAATATAGAAAATAAAATTTTATAGATATATACCAAAACTTGGTTGATTCCTAGGGTTTTCTATGTTTTTCTATCTACATTTTAGTATCTTTGCATGCAATTGAATATAGCAAGTCTTTATTCAGATTTACTTAAAGACTTGCTGAATAAAATTTTGTTGGATCCCACCTTAATCTTCATTATCAGCAAAAACAAAAAAAGTTATGCTCAGAACTCTATAGGGTTAACCCTTTACCACACAATCTTGAGTTTAAATAACCTAGACTAAAAAGCCTATTGAAAACATTATGAGAAAAGGATAAAAGCTGGTAACCATCATTTGGGCCATATTTAGCCCGATGTCTGCAAACGCTTTTAATTTGGACACATCAAAATTTTTATTCATCTGGGAAGGGGTCAAAGTACAATAATTGTTTTTTTTTCTTCATGGACATAAAATATTTGGCTGTCTGGCAAAAAGCTTAAATGCAATAAATGTTATTTTCTTCAGACTACCGAATGTTTATTTCATTTATTTAGCAAAGTGTCTTGGGGTTATGCTTTCAGCCATAGCTGCCAAACAAGTCTGTCTTGTATGAATTTACTGTCAGTAACTGACTCTACCAGACTATGATATTTAAGACTTGCCCATATTGGAAATATATGCAAAGGACATAATGATTATTAGTTATGGCTCAAATAATGGGATTCGTCTTTCAAGAAATGGAAAAACATTGTGGGAAAAAGGAGAAAATGCTGATTACCAGCATTTTCTCCTTTTTCCCACAATGTTTTCAAACACCTCCATCACAGTCTTTTCAAAGATGGAATTGTTCTGTGAAGGGGATAATTGGTTATTTGCATGTAATCCAATTTCTGCTCACACGAAACCGCCACAAACTATCTCAGCTAGTCTGTAGAATACATCAAAATTTGGATCATATCGTGCATAAGAACAGCCTAGACAAAGCTGTTCAAATTTAAGAGTGCATGCCAATTACCTCCTGAAATAAATTATCCCTTTATCAGGCATTTTAGGCCAGTGACCTGCAAAAATGTGCCCTGGAGTACTTCTAGGAAAGGCGCACTGCCTGCCATGGTACAACAAAAATGCAGTTGAAAATGGTATTCAACACATAAAACAAATAAAACTTTATCAGATAAATCCTGCGTTTTATGAACTTGAAGTAAAAAACTTTTAAATTCATCATGGGAAAGGGTGAGAAATGATGGTACTTATGTTTTCTCCTGTTCTCACCATGTTTCCTATCCATTCAAAAACAAATCAAGTGCAGCTATTTGAATTTAATTTCTCATCTTAGAAAGTGCCTTCAAAGTGGACCAGTCTTGAATTTTGTTGCCTGGTCTAGAGTTGAAGTTAAAAACATCTTGATGCACAGGGATGTTGGGGGTGTAGGATGGAGGTGGATTTTGGCCAGTATTTAAGCATTAACAAGCAGCTAGGTTAGTTATCCAGATGTAGTGAGATAGAAACCCAGTCTTTACTGGAACATGGCAGGGCGTATTTTAGTACCGGTAAGCCACAATGCTCCACTTTTCTCAAAGTCTTAACCCTTTAAGTGCTGAATTAAAGAAAGAGACTTTTTCAATGTGGAAAAATATTCGAAATACATGTATTGTCATTTCATGGTTGTTTTAGCAAAATGTGTAACAACTTTAAAAAGCTGACAGTGTAGATCCAAGATCAGGCTGCACATTCTGTGCAGTCTGATCTTGATCTACACTGTCTGCAAAAACAACTTTAGTTGGTTCCAGTGCTTTATGGGATAAGATATAATCTGGTATTATATTGCAATTATTGTTTCATTCGATTTGATGGTCAAATAAGAATGTGCCGATGATTCATGTGTAATCTAATGAAATGGTTATCTTCCAATCATCAGGTTTTAAAGACCCTGAAAAAGAAGGCCTTTGAAAGAAAAAGATGGATATGGAAAAGATTGTGGGCAAAGGAGAAAATGTTGGTAACCAACATTTTCTCCCTTTCCCACAATGTTTTCAGATTTTTAAGAGAAAAGTTTCATCATTTGGGCCACATTCAATCTATCATTATGCTGAACTCAAGTTCTCCAGATTACAAAATATTAGACTTGTCAAAATCTTACCTGGTACCATGGTAATGTTTCGGTACCTTCAAGGTCTCGATTTGATACCCAATTGATGGTTGTTTGTAGAAATAAATCTAATGATATTCATGTGCAGTTTTTAATCTTCCCTCTTGTCATCTATAAGCTCATTCTAAAATTTCACTGAAAAACAATACATTCAACAGTCTTGTACCATACCGTAAATTGTCTTTCAGTGCATTCAAAATCTGTATGAGGATAGGTCATAAAGATCTATAAGGATAGGAAATATATCTGATGACATTGCTATACCTTCCCAACCATAAGGTAAAATTTCACTCTGATTCACACAAACTTCTGTCTACATTTCATTTAATTCTATACCAAATGACAAAATTTTAGACTGGACCAAATTGACAGCATTTGCAGACAAAAAGTAGCTGAGTCTCAAATTGTAAAATATGTGCTAAATAGGGTAGAAAAGATTGTGGGAAAAGAAGAAAGTACTGGTTACCAGCATTTTCTCTTTTTCCCACAATGTTGTCAAAGGCCCTCTTCATCAGGATTATCAAAACTTGGTATTTTTTCATATAGGGTAATATATAGTATATAAAATATGGTATCACAATTATGTTTCAAACCCTTCAAGATCTCTGTTTGATGGACAAGTAAGGATGGGCATTTACAGAAATAAATCTAATGACATTGCCATAATTATCTTCTCCACTATCATCTAAAAGCTTATTCTGATTAACACAACCTTTAGTCTAAAATTTCATTCAACTTTTTGCAAGACTTCAAAAATTTAGGACTTGAGAACAAGGGCTCGCTGGTTTGAGCCCTGGCTTGGTCAACTTCTTTCCAAGGATTAATGATAGTCATTGTGACAAGATTCATTCCTCTCTCACCACTGACCATTGTGCACTGCCCACCGCGATATAACTGAAATAACAGTTGAAAACGGCATTAAACACCATTCAGTCAATCAATCAAAAATTAGACTGGTTCAATTTCACGGCATCTTCAGATGACAAAAATTATTACACCTGTTTTTAAAAAAAGGTAGAAAACGTTGTGAGAAAAGGAAAAAATGCTGGTAGCCAGCATTTTCCTCTTTACCCACAATGTTTTCAAAAGCTTTCTTTGTTGGGGTCGTGAAAACCCCTGATTTTTTGGTAAAGCAGGGTTAAATCAGTAATATTCGTCTATCTAACCTAATATCATAATTATGTTGCAGTGCCTTCAATGTCTCTATTAGAAGGTCAAATAAGGACAGGCCATAGAAATATTATATCTGTTGTTATGGTTATATCATCACTTCAAAACAATGGCTTGTATTCCTATACTAATTCATCTGAAATGAAATTGCTGTTTTAGCCCTTTACCACACAATTCCGGGTTTTGACGACCCTGAGGAAGTAGAATTTTGATAACATTGTGGGAAAAGAAGAAAATGCTAGTAACCATTATTTTCTCCTTTTCCCACAATGTGTTCTACCATATCAAATACAAATTCTACCATTTCAGCTACATTTAAATTGTCATCTGCAAAATGCTTTAAATATGGACCAGTCTAAAATTTTTGGTGTGTGGTAAAGACTTAAAGCCCTACTGTCATCAAAGGTCATTCAGGTTCAAGCAACCTTCAGTCTAAAATTTCACTTCGAAAAATAGTATTCAACAATTTTGTCTGATACCATAATGATGTGCCAGTACCTCCATGATCTCCATAAATGGTCAGTAAGGATGGGTCATAGAAATATATCTGATAACAGTTAAATCTTCTCTACTGTCATCTAGAATTTGAACCAAGTTTAGGATACCTCAGCTCTACCTAAAGTTCATTTGAAACAATAATAATTGTCTGATATCATAATCATGTTTCTGAACCTCCAAAGATCTCTATAAATGGTCAATAAGGATATGGGACATAGAAATATATCTGATGACATAGTTAAATCTTCTCTTCTGTCATCTAGAAGTTCAACCAAGTTCAGGAAACCTTCAGTCTAAAAATTCACTAAAATAACCAAATACTAGCAGGAGGAAACAAAATTTTACCATATTAAGCCTGGTATTTAGTTGGTTTTTTCAATTAATATTTCTAAAGGTGACGAAAATACAAAAAACACCCTAAGATTTTCTCTACAACAGTCTGATTCTATTGAATTCACAAGGCACACAAAAAAATTGCACGTAAAGGGCCAATCTACGTAAAGGAAAACCAATTTTTTTCTCTGAGAGTGTGGGTTGCCCCATTATCCGTATGGAATCGGAGGAAATCAATGTTGTACTTGACTAGGCTTTCCTTTATCGCCTGTCTTTGACAGATATTGTGTGGGTGATAGTTACATCCCTTATATGGAAACAGACGTGACAATTACAGATATTAACTGATGGAAAACAATGTTTCTGGAAATTCTGTTTGAACCTTCAAGCATTTTAACTACAAAAATATCTATATATATTTTAGCCACTGACATACTTTTTCAGCCTATGAAAATAGATCTATTCCTTTTTTTTTTAATTTATTCTTTTCTATTTCCATTAAACTAAGAACAAACATAATAACAAATATGACAAAGTTCTTTTTTATAAACTTGTGACTACATTATACTAGTAACCTGCCTCCCTAAGTAAAATAGATGTCACTCAAGTGTACATAATTATTTGAGATTGGAAATGTGATGACATGTGGGGCGCATGGATAAAAAATTGTGTACTGTTGTAAGTGGCCAAAGGTATGCCAAACACTGAGTAAGAAGCTAAGGGAGAATTTTACACCAACAATAAAGCCACTCACAAGCACGCCTTCCTTTGGCAGCCTCCATCTTTTAATTTGGAAGACTGAATAACAAAATTTTGTTGTTTGAGAAAGGGTTACATTATAAGGTTATGTAACAATTCATTTCGAACCTTCTATTACCCAAATGATAGAACAAATAAAGTAATATATATGTGACCCGTCACGCAAACAGGGGCATTTGGACATTTGCGTAAAGTGTCGTCTCGGATCAGCCTGTGCAGTCCGCGCAGACTAACCCGAAACGAAACTTTCTGTTTTTATGTAATTTTCTGTTTTGCGCAAGTCTACTGTAGGACAAAATCTAATGTAGTTATAAAGTGCCATCTTGGATAAGCCTGCGTGGACTGCGCAGGCTGATCTGAGACGACACTTTGCACAAATGTCCGAATGCCCCTTTTCGTGTGTTGCAAGCCCTATATTAATTCTTTACCAAATGACTTGTCCAAATGAAAGACCTTTGCAGACAAATTAAATGTGACTTAACCATTTACCAAACAATCCCAACTTTTAAAGAACCTAAGAAAGAAAGCATTTTTGAAAAATTTGTGGGCAAAGGATAAAACACTGATAACCAGCATTTACTACTTTCCCAACAATGTTTTTCACTCTTTGAAAGGCAAATTTCAAGTGTACACTTTGTCGTTTGCAATTGCTTTCAATTTTGACAAGGTAATGATTTTGTCATTCGGTTAAGGATTGATTGACGTCAAGTTTTCTTTGTGAGGGTAGAAAACTAATCATGAGCAATTTCCCTATTCATCACATTGTTTTTTACCCCATATAGTGCCTTTCACAACAATAACTGCCTTTGTGGACAGTGTAGATCAAGATCAAAATCTGCAGCCTGATGTTTGATCTACACTGTCTGCTTAGCTGAAACATTGTGGACAAAAACAGCCATGAATTGCTGTGATTCTGGTTGTATTTCTAGGATTTACATTTCAGTTTGTTTTATTCGGTACTCTAAGAGTTAAGTGTCAACTGCTGCTATAGATAGCAAATGAAAACAAACATAAATTGAGACTATCTATTGTTCAACTCTTTACCAAACAATCCCATCTTTAGCGACCCCAAGGAATATAAAGCAATGAAAAGTACTATGGGAAAGGGAGAAAATGCTAGCCATAAGTCCAAAAATTTTGTCATCTGGTCAGAAAATTTTGTCATCTGGTGAGGAGTTAACTTTTGAACACACAACAAAATTTTAGACTGGTCTGAATTGAAAGCATTTGCAGACGACAAACTAAATGTTACATAAATTAGCAAAGTTTTCTTCAAAATGGTAAAAACATTATGGGAAAAGGAGAAAATGCTGGTTACCAGGCCACAAAATTTTAGACTTGATGGTGGTAAAGATATTTTGCAAAATTATAACACTGCAAAAATGACAGTACTTGTCTTTGATAGAGTAAAAAACTTGTAGAAAAGGAACAAAATGCTGGTAACCAGCATTTTCTTCCTTTCCCACTATGCTTTCAAAAGACTTTGTCTGCAGGATCACAAAAAAAAACCTTTGGTATTGTCTGGTACAGGGTTAGCAAGGGTAAATTCTAGATACAGAACTGATATTGAACTCCTGACATTACTGTACAGAAGTTTTCATCCTTTCTAAATATCAAAGTTCAAAACTGTTGTAAATTGTTAGACAAATAGTGAAAGAGGGTAGCTTTCTTTCCAAGCAATTTAACCAGTCTTGATTCAAATATCAAATTGAAGTCAAATGCAGAATTGTAGAGAAAATTTCTACAAACAGAACCTTAAAGTACCTGGGCCCAGTTTCAAGAAAAATCTTAAGTCTCCTATTTTACTCAAACCCGCTAACAATTTTTTTCCAACATACGTTGAGTCTATTATTTGAGATGCATTACATTCACATAAATAGACTTAAGTGACATGCTCAAATCCTGAGTTGACATATTTCAGACTCAGCTCAGCAAAATAATGGACATAAGTCTGTTTATTTTGCTTAGTTGAGTCTGAAATGTGTCAACTTATGATTTGGGACTGTTATTACAGTCTGATAATGTTTGTGAAATGCACAACAACAAATTTAAGTCAGAACCTGAGACCATTAGTGGATTCAAGCAGATTGACAGACTTACGATTTTTTGTGAACCAGGCCCTGAAAGCAAAAGGATGTTTCTTTAGTATCCAATACAATCCTCAACTATTCTTTTAATCTTTTACCACACAAATCTAACTATAAATGACCCTGAGGAAATAGCCTTTTAAAAAACACATTGGGAAAAGGAGATGCTGGTGACCAGCATTTTCTCCTTTTCAAACAATCATCAGCTTGAATTTCGTAAGTTAAAACAGCTGAACAATTTTTCTTTTCCCACAATGATTTTTTCTACCCTTTTAAAGACAGACTTAACCCTTTACCACACAATGATGACTTTAAATGACCCTGAGGAAGAAGCCATTTGAAAACATTACGGGAAAAGGAGAAAATGCTGGTAACCATCATTTTCTCTTTTTCCCACAAAGTTTTCTACCCTATCGAAGAAAAACTGTGTCATTTGAGCCACTAAGAAACTGTCGTCTGCAAATCCTTTCAATTTGGATAGGCCTAAAATTTTGCTGTGTGGTAAAGGGTTGACTGTGACATGTTTCTGTTGTCAGCAAATGCTTTCAATTTGGACATGTCTAATATTTTGTCGTTTGGTATAGAGTTGAGCAATTTTTTTGGGGGGTATGTCTTTGTCAAGTTCGTTTTTCCAAGCTTTATTTTGTAAAATCCTAGACCCATATTCACAACCAATCTAAATCGCATTCTTAGTCATATTCTAGATTTAGAAAGTACTGCAATTTCTGATTGGTTAAACTGCATGCATTTGGTTCGGCCAGTAAGAATTTGGATTACTTAGAAATTTAGAAAATTCACAGAAATTATATAAAAAATACTATATAGAATGGTAGGTGAATACAAGCCCTATAAAATCTCAAGATTCCTTCAGATTTGTACAATATTGTTATTCAGCTTTGTGTCAAAATCCTGATTTTGAGGTAGGGGGAAAAAAATTGCCCTTCAAAGTTTCAGCCTTTATTACTCATTAAGTGACCTTTTACCACACAGTCCAGTGTTTTAACAACCCTGTGAAAAAGAGCTTTTGAAAACATTGTGGTAAAAGGAGAAAATGCTGGTAACCAGCATTTTCTCCAGTTACCACAATGTTTTCTACCCTTTTAAAGACAAATCTGACAATTTGAGCCTCATTTGATTTATCATCTGCTAATCCTTTGGATTTGGACAATTAGTACAAACATTTGTCATTTGATAAAGAGTTAAATTATCCATTTGTTCTGTTCTAGGTATCTGACTGAAACACCACAAAAGTACCAACTTTTCTATCCATTACAGATTTTGGAATGTGAAAAACACTGACAAATGACAGAATGTTATGTTTGGCAGATAACACAGTCGGACATCTTATTTTTGACATTAGTTGAGTTTGTTATTTGAGACAGTCATTCCATTAACATTACTAGACTTTAGTAACATTCTCAAATCCTGACCTGAAACAACTTTTCAGACTCAACTGAGCAAAATAATGGACCTGAGTCTGTTAACTTATGTCCATTTATCTTGCTCAGTTGAGACTGAAACTTTGTGTGAACAAAGGCTCTGGGAACATTGCTACAGTCTGTTTATGTAAGTTAAATTTATCTCAAATAACAAACTCAATGTAAGTCAGAACCTGAGACCCTTATTAGATTTCAGTAAAATAAGGGCATTTTTTTTTCTTTGTGAAACCAGGCCTAGGGCTTTACCAGTACTAATGGTCCAATGCAACTCAAAGCAACTATGATGGATTACAATCACAGCTTTTTACCAAACAATCCAGAGTTGTGACGACCCTGAAGAAGGCTTTTGTAAACATTGCGGGATAAGGAGAAGATACTGGAATGCAGCATTTTCTCCTGTCCTTACAATATTTTTATCTAGTCCAAAGATAAATTTTATTTTTATGGGTCATGTTTAATTTGTTGTCTGCAGATACTGTAAGTTTAGACAAGTCTAAAATTTGTTAAGTAAAGAATTAACAAAAGGTCATCTATAGGTTGAGCTATGCTTAAAATTCTCTAAAGATAGCAACAAATCATTTTTTATTGTCTGTCTGCAAAATGTCAAGCCCACCCAAGAACATAAAATCACCATGAAATAAAGTATTTTCAATCCAGTCTAACCTTTGGCATACTCAAAGGAAGAAAGGTCCCTGGCTCTCATCCACGATCATTGTTTCAACTATGGTTATGTGGGAAAGCAGCCAGACGTTTGCGAAGAATATCATACAAAGAACTAGTAAAAGAAACACAAAGATAGCAGTTTTCTTTCCATTCAAAGACAACTCCCATCATTTTAGCCTTATGTAATTTGTAATCTGCACATGCTCTTAATACCAGCATATCTAATTTTGTTGTTTGGTAAACGGTTGAAATAATTATATGAAAAATAAAGAGCTTCAGAGGTGATGGCTCCTTTCCTTTGCAAAGGTGTAAAATGTCATGTTTAACTGGAAACAGGATAAAAGATTTCAATAACAAGTCTAATTTTCTATACTCCAAACTGGTACTTGAGAAATGACACTTTGTGAAAGCGATATCGGTGAAATAGATTTCTAAGCTGAGAACCTTAATTCTAGGCAAACATTTAATTCAGCAAGAAAATTACCACACTGATGTCATTTTGATGAAAACATCCAATGAAACAACCCTGATTAAGTGAAAGAAAGAATAAGAATAAGAACAAGAATAAGAATGAGAACAAAAAAATACAGACTCTGTGAAAGGGTAGAAAACATTGTGGGAAAAGGAGAAAATGCTGATTACAAGCATTTTCTCCTTTTCCCACAATGTTTTCAAAAGGGCTCTTCCTACGGGTTGCGAAAACCCAGAATTGTTTGCCAAAGAGTTAATGCTAATTCTAAAACCTACAAAAAACTAGAACAGCATTGACAAGGAAAGATGTCTTACTTCTGAGTGAAAATGGGTTAAAATATTTCAATAGATACCGATAATCTGACTTTCTATTTTAGACAACAAACTGGCATATAAAAAAGAACTCTTTCAAATTTGTAACAGAAATAGAAGAGATAAACGGAAAGATTCAAGAACCCTCCACTATTCTAGTAACCTTGCTGCTAGGCAAACATTCAATTTAGAAAGAAAATTTCAACTCTTCTGTCATCTTGATGAATATGTGCGGGAAAACAGTGTTGATTAAGTAAAACAATGAATAAGAAACAAGCTGTTTCTTTACACTTCTCCTCTAGAAAACTTTTTAACAACTTTCTACATCAACACACTTTCATTGGCAAATCTATCATTTTGCACAGACACGAAATAAGCCTCCTAGTCCAACCAAGCCTTTCACACCATTTTTCTTATTGCATTACCAGACTCATTTGTAAGTTCTAAAATTTTAAATTCATCCTTTGTTGAAACCTCCCTTTACCCCTATAAAAGAATATGGATGTGAATATTTCTCTCCAAAACAGCAATATATCGACTGTTAACTCTTTACCAAGCAACAAAATTTTTGACCGATCCAAATTGAAGGCATTTGCAGATGACAAATCAAATGCAGCTCAAATGGTGATTTCTGTCTTGGATAGGGTAAAAATCTTTGTGGAAAAAGGAGAAAATGCTGGTTACCAGCATTTTCTCCTTTTTCCACAATGATTTTACAAGCATTCTCTTTCAGGGTCATTAAAAGACTGGATAGTGAGTTAAAGGGTCACCAGACTACAAAATTCTAGACTCATCCATTTTGAAACTATTAATGACAACAAATAAATGACAATACAAATGATGGAACTGTCTTTTTGAGCTTGAAAAAATTTGTGGAGATTGGAGAAAAATGCTGCTTACCAGTAATCTTCTTCAGTGGGATTGTAAAATATGGGACTGTTTTGCAAAGGCTTAATTTGATTGATTGGTTATATGGGTGTTTAATGCTGTTTTCAACTTTATATCAGTTGTATCACTGCCGCCACTACATATATCCATGCTTTTAGCAGTTAAAAGGTAAAGCTTCTTACCTCTGGGAAAATGGGTGAAAAGTTTTCAATGCAAAATCTGAATTTCTACATAGATACCAATCTGGTATGCAAGAAATAACACTTTGTAATAGGAAAAACAGTATAATGGAAAAGCTTCTAAACCCTCCATTTTCCTAAGAACATCACCTCTTGGCAAACATCCAATTTAGCCAGAAAATCAACACAGTTCTCTCAAATTGATGAAAAAATCAAAGGAAACAACTTTGCTTGAAATGATGAAAGGAAAGGACTTCTCTTCTAGAATTTTTAATGGCACATCTATCTTCTAAACAGAAACAAAATTAATATCCTCCTCCTAGTCCACCCCCACCTTTTGAGTAACAATTCTAACACTTTACAGACAGTAACGCAATATTCAGATATGCCTGAATAAAAGGAAAATAGTTTTTTTAACTCTTTACCACACCACAAAATTTTAGACACGTGTATATTAAAAGAATTAACAGACAACAATTCAAATGTTTTTCATATTACTGTATTTGTCCATGAATAGATAGAAAATATTGTGGGAAAAGGAGAAAATGCTAGTTACCAGCATTTTCTCCTTTTCCCGCAATGTTTCAAAAGGCTTATTTTTCAGGGTCAATAAAAGTCTGGATTTTGTGGTAAAGGGTTAAATACATAGAAAATGCTGTCACAAGCAATGGCTCCTTTTTCCCTCTGCAACCATTTGAAATTTTGTATTTCCGTAATAATATCGGTAGGTTAACAGTTTTAATACTAGTGACATAAACTGGCCCATGAAAATTACTTTTGTATTAGGAATAACAGTGAAAAGAAAAGACATTAAACTTCTGGGTGAAAATGGGTTAGATGGTTTCAATAGCAAATCTGAATTTCCACATGGGCACTAATGATTGATTGATTGATTGTATGGTGTTTAACGCCGTTTTCAACATTATTTCAGTTATATCGCGGTGGCCAGTGCACCTATCCATGCTTTCCTGGAGTCTCTTTTACCAGTACTCCACACAATTTTCTTTCCAAGCCACTGGCTGCTTTCCCACATAACCATCGTCGAAACAATGGTCAGCGGTGGGAGAGGAATGAATCCTGTCGCAATGACACATGGGCACTAAACTGGCGCACAAGAAATAACACCTTGTAATAGAAATAACAGTGAAATGGACTTCTTAACCCTCCATTTTTCCTAAAAACATGGCTTCTTGGCAAACATTCTATTTAACTACACTGAACCGCAAAAGAAACGTCGCAATTTTAATAATTCCATATGGTATCGAAAACAAAGTATTTTTTTCTTTTCTTGATAATACAAGTTTTTATACCAACACAAGGTAAAGGTAAATCACCTTTTGATTCAATTTTCGCTTGATTGATTTTCAAAAGATAGTGCATCACGTTCGTACCTTGGGCTTCTCGTCGGACACACTTGGCGGCAAAAATTGTGAAAATTTAAATGTTCCTGATTTTCGTGCTTTAATAGGGTATAAAAGGATTGAAAAATTTAATCATTGTCAGTATCAATTTTGACACGGAAGCTATGCCACGTTTGAGTCCACAACAGAGAGAACAAGCTATTGGTAGACTGCATGCTGGGCAATCCGCAAGAGTTATGGCCAGTGACTTCAACTGTTCTACCCGGACCATTGAACGTCTTCGGACACGTTACAATGACACAAACAGCACAGATGACCGGCCAAGGAGTGGTAGACCTCAAGTAACAACACAGCGTCAGAATAGAGGCCATCTGATGACTCGGTTCGCGACAGCAGCTGAAACTGCCCGAAATACTGTCGGAACACACCAGCGACGAATCAGTGATGATACCGTCCGTCGCCGATTAGCTGCAAGAAACATAAGATGTCGCCGTCCCGTTAGAGGTCCTGTTCTTATGCCACGACACCGCCGGGAACGTCATCAATGGGCTTTGCACAGACAAAATTGGCGTAATCAACAATGGCAAAAGATCCTGTTTTCTGACGAAAGCCGTTACTGCATATCCACAGCAGATGGCAGAACAAGAGTGTGGAGAAGGAGTGGAGAACGTTTTGAAGACAGTTGCATCCTGGAAAGAGGTGCTTGGGGCGGTGCAAACATCATAGTATGGGGTGGAATTGGATTAAACGTGAAACTTGGTCCAGTTGTCTTCCAGAACCTTGGTCCGGAAAGAGGCAATGGCATGACAGCTGCCCGATACATTGACCAAGTTTTGACACCCCACGTTCTGCCACATTTCGCACGTCATCAAAACAGGACATTCCAGCATGATAACGCACGAGCACACACAGTAAGAGTCACAAGGGACTTCCTACAACAGCATAACGTCAATGTTATGGATTGGCCGGCTTTGAGTCCAGATCTTAACCCTATTGAACATTTATGGGACAAAGTTCAAAGACGGTTGAATGTAGAGCAGCCAAGACCCACAACTGCAGCTGAACTTTCACTAGCATTTCAGAGAGTATGGGCATGTATTCCAATGGCATTCATCAATCGCCTAATCAACTCAATGCATCAAAGATGTGTCGCCGTGATTAGTGCTGGTGGTGGACATACATGATATTAACTTTAATAGTGCAAATAAATCATCAAAATGCTATGATGTTGAATAATTGAGACATTCAAGTAAATATTATAACCTAGAGACAGTAATTTCATCATTGAAAGTTTGTGAAATGAGTTTATTCAATAAAAATTTCATTTCAAAATAAACGTCTGTGAATCTGTATTTTTGTGCGACGTTTCTTTTGCGGTTCAGTATATTTACAACACAATCCCGAGTTTTTTTAAGGTTTTGAAAATATTGTAGGAAAAGGAGAAAATGCTGGTCAACAGCATTTTCTCCTTTTCCCACAATATTTTCTACCCTATTAAGACAAGTTCCATCATTTGTCATCTGCAATTGCTTTCAATTTGGACTGGTCTAAAATTTTATTGTGTGGTAAAGAGTTAATGCAGCAAGAAAATAATTACAGTTCTGTCATTTTGATGAATAAATCTGAGGAAACAACCTTCATTAAATTAAAGAATAAGAAGCAAGTTATTTCTTTTCACTTCTTCTCTTCTAGAAATATTTTCCTGATTTCTCTGTTTCAATGGCACACATCTATTTTCTAAAAAGAAACAAAATTAGTATCCTCCTCCTAGTCCACCCCCACTTTTTAAATAACCTACTAACACTTTACCAGACGGTGAAACTGTAGATTCAACACTCAGAAATTTTTGGAAAAAAGGAGTATACTCTGTTTTAGAAATAAAAGGAAAATATTGTCTCTTGTCCCTCTGCAGGCATTTTAAATTTCATATTTATGTAGTAATAGGTTAACAGTTTCAATACTAGACATAAAAATTGGTGCATGAAAATGACAGTTTTTACAGAAGTAGCAGCAAACAAGGAAGACTTATTACTTCTGATAGAAAACCATTAAAAGATTTCAATAGCAAATCTGAATTGCTACACAGACATCAAACTGGCGCACAACAAATACACTTTGAAATAGAAATAGTGGCAAAATAGACTTCTCAACCCACTATTTTTCTAAGAACATTGCCTCTAGGCAAACATTCAATTTACCGAGAAAATTACCACAGTTCTGTCATTTTGATGAAGATATCGAGAAAAAATCCTTGATTAAGTTAAAGAAAGACATCAATTTCATATGACCCCCTGGGGCAGTTTCAGAGTTTCATTTCCTAGGTCCTACTTTATCACCTAATAACATACATTTTGTCTCTGGAATTCCCACCAACTAGTAACAGTGAATCTGGCAGAAGTATTTAAAAAAATTGAAAACATTTTTTCTGAATAAAATGGAAAATTTCTGATGAAAAATGCCTTGAAACAGTAATTCCTAGGTCTTTCTTTCTAACTGAAGCTACTATTTATTTTATAAATAAGCCATATCGTGACTTTTCCACAGTTACATATCACCTCCTACAAACTCTTCTCCTGTTGCAGCAGCACTTTTGAAAACAAGTGGGCCACTGGCCCTAAAGTGCTCATCTGAGTAAAGTCATCTAGGATTGATAAAGCTGAAGAGATCCTAGTTATGATGATGTAACACCCTAGGGCATAAGTGACCTCATTTTGACCCACATGACCTATTTTTGAACTTGTCAGCAATTACATCAAGACAAAGATTCTGACTATGTTTCAAGTGTATATGGATGAAATTGTAGCCTTAAGCATCCACAAAAGGTTTTTCTAAGATTCTTCCCAGTGACCTACTCTTTTACATGTACAGGGTGATTCATAATATCTGATACAGATTCAGTCCTTGATACTTTTTTTCTGCTAGCACATACCTTGTTATAAATTATATCACAATACTCTATGATAATTACAGTTTTGTTTAATATACAATTTTAAATATTTTTAATACTTACATGTTAAATTAAATAGGTCAAACTTTCTCACAACATTTACATGGTATGCTATATGACGTCCATTCTGGACTATTGTGAAGTCAAGCCTCTTTTGATGAAAGTGTGCTATCACCAGTGAATACATTTCTGGCATTATTTTTCTCATCTCTCTACAAAAAGCTTGTTTCAGCTCTCCAACAGTGTTCGGTTTATGTTAATATACATTTTCTTTCAAGTATCCCAACAAGAAAAAGTCCAAAGGACTATGGTCCGGGGAATGAGGGGACCAAACATTGTCAGTCCTGAATCATTTTTTTCCGACAGTTTCATGAAGCCAAGACAATACTGAATGTGCTTCATGGGGTGCTACATCACATCTATTATGAAAATCCTCTACATAATGAAAAAGATACTGTATTGGCGGTGTTAAGTTACAGTGGTGTGATTTAACAATTCTTTGTTGAACAAGGTGGAAGGACACAGTTATTAGTGAACATTACCTGATATTGCGGAAAAACAAGTTTTAGCTAGAGTTACAGAGAAACAGAGGTTAAAATCATTTGGTTCCAACAGGATGGAGCAGCGCCCCATACAGCACATTCAGTATTGTCATGGCTTCGTGAAACTTTCGGGAAAACTTTACCTCCTTCAGGACTGACGATGTTTTGCCCCCTCGTTCCTCATTCCCCTGACCTTAGTCCTTTGGACTTTTTTCTTGTTGAGACACTTGAAAGAAAATGTTTATTATACTAAACTAAACACTGTTGGAGAGTTGCAACAAGCCTTTTCATAGACAGTTGTGAAAAATAACGCCAGAAATGTGTTCATTGGTGATAGCAAACTTTTGAAAGAGGCTTGACATCCTAATAGCCCAGAATGGGTGTCATATAGAGCATATCATGTAAATGTTGTGAAAAAGTTTGACCTATTTTATTTAATATGTAAGTATTAAAACTGCTTAACATTGTATATCAAACAAAACTAATTATTGTAGAGTATTGTGATATAAATTATAAAAAGCTATGTGCTGGCAGAAAAAACGTATGAGAGATTGAAACTGTATCAGATATTATGAATCACCCTGTATAATTACTGTCATGATACAGGGCTGGCATCTGGCAAACTGGGCACAGATTTAATGTTCCATCTGAAAAATCAGACAAAATAGAACATGTTCTGTTTCCTCTGCTTGACAGATTTGCTGGCAAATCCCACATTAAAACATGGTTTACATTATGTGATCTAGCACATATGCTGATGCAGATATGAAAAAGCAGATCTTGTAAATTGACTCTTTCCTAGATGTTTTTGGAGCCATGCTCTGTAAATTTGTCACGGGGTAAATGGGTTAAGTGAATAAAAGAAAGGAACTTTCAGCATGGATACTAGCATTTTGGGTGTAAAATCATAAAAACATTGTAACAGAGAAATTGTCTGTCCTAAACTTGAAAGACAGAGTTCTTATCATTTTGTCTTCTAATATCATACCTTCAAGGCATCAGCTTCTTTTCTGTCCATGACTTCCAGAAGGAGAGCTGCTATCACATTGAAGCCCTGACAGTAGCCAACAGCTTTGTTCCATCTTGCGTACGCCAGTAATATTCGTTTTAACAAAGCTCTTTCTTCTTCGTTGTCTTCACCGCTATAACCGCTACATCCTGTTCTGTGTAGGTCCTGGAAAAAAATCAGACAGAAATGGACTGATGCAAAATTGAGGCACATAAGTTATTTTCTTGAGGAAACTGATATCCAATGAACTGCGACAGAGTACCAATAGTACCTCTACCTACAAAATATCACAGCTCCAGGTTTTGTTATTCCAAGAAAGAAGTCCTTTAAACATCCCCCCACCATTTAAAACACTTGAAAAAGTCATAACTTTTAACCCTTTACCAAAAAATGCCATCTTTTCACAACCCTTATAGCCATCATTTTCTCCTTTTCCTATGTTCTCTAAACTTTCAAAGCAAAATCTTAACATTTCAATCACATCTAGTTTGCTGTCTAAAAATTTGGATAAGTCCAAAATTTTGTTGTCTAGTAAAGAGTGACAAGTAACATGTACAGTTGATCTTCCGATGTATTTCATTCATCCTACAACATGATTTAAATTGTTTTCTGTGTTTACAGAAATTATTCAAAACAAATAAAATACAACAGACAGCCATGCACAACTAATCCTGACAGCTCCTAATGAACACTTTATACTCAGGTGAGCTATACTGTAAACTAAGTCTATACAATTCATCTTACCTTAACTATCTGCAACCCTAGTTTATTATCATCTGGGTTGCTCTTTTCGTTGAATGCAAACTTAATGGTCTTCTCCCAGTCTATCTTCAACTCTTGTATATGATGACTGGCAAGGCTGAGCCATACCTACAAGGATTAAACATTGGAAAATGAATTTTATAACCTTATTATGATGTCCTATTCTGTCACAAGGCTCAAATTTTAGTTTCATTCCTTTAAGTCAGTTCTTAATAGTAACCCCTGAATATTGAACCTGTATTAAGCACTTTTGAAGAGAAGATCAAGATCAGACTGCAAAAACATGCATCTTTTCAAAGACATATTAAATAATTCAAGCCAATTTTAATATGTTGTCTGCAAACACTTTCAATATGGAGAAGTGTTATTTTGTTGTCTGATGAAAAGTGAACCACTATCCAGCATAATGAAACCTCTGGTTTCTACAAGGTGAGTAGAAATCAGATTACATGTCAATGAAGTTTAAAACTAAATGAATTGTACAAGTGTTACAAAACCCATTCAACCCTTTGCCACACAATTCTGAGTTTTAATGACTTTGGGAAAGAAGGCTTTGAAAACATTGTGGTAAGAGGAGAAAATGCTCATAACAAGCATTTCTCCTTTTCCACTGTGTTTTATATCATTCCAAAAACAAATTTCAATTATTGAGCCATATCTATTTTGTCGTCTTTCAATTTTTCAAATGCTTTCAATCTGGGCAAGTCCAAAATTTTGTTGTTTGGTAAATAGTTCACCTTTTAAAGTAGAGACTACTTCCAGGCATGCCGAAAACTGTTACAAATGACACAAAAGTACAATATTTCATGAAAAAACATCTGATTTTTTAATTTGAAAAAAAATACTCCTTTCCCAACATTGTGTTCAAAAAAGAGTGTCATTAAACAGACTAATTTTACACATATCAAATACTATTACAAATAACACATACCAAAAATATTTCAAAGATAGGAAAAATCATTTCAGAATGATACTGAAAGAAAATTTCCTTTTCCAACAATATTTTACAAAAGTAGTATTATGGCAAAGCATCAAAAAGGCAGTATGACTTGGACCACAGTTCCGGTAAACTAGCCAATCAGGGCTCAGTATTTGGTCTTTACATATTACCGGTACCTATACAACGTTGTATCATTCCACATGGTCTAAGTAAGATAGACAAAGCTCATGGGATTGTCACCATATCACACAGACAACCCCACTTGTCAATCCTACACATAGGCATTTGGTTCCAGACACCACCCATAATACCCTACCTTTTTTCTGAATTCATCAGGAATACCCAAGGGAAGTCTGGCTACAGCCTTCATGGCATCCTTCCACTGTTCAAAGGCATTGTCCCCAAAAGATGGCTCCACAGAGAATTTCATTCTGGTGTCAATGCCTGAAATATAGATAATGACAAGGGTCACAGAGAGGTGATGTAACAAAACTTAATACATATAACCATAAAATATATATAGCTCAGGAAACCTAGGCAATGTCCCCAAAATACATGATATTCATTCTGGTATTGATGCCTGAAATACATATAAGGACAAAGTGTCACATAGGGGTGACGTAACAATAAGGCATTGTCCCCAAAAGACATCTATACAGAGAACCTCATTCTGGTATTGCTACCTAAATTATAGCTACTGTGCCATAGAATAATCAAACAAAAAGCAAAAGCAAGAAAATGAAAGATTTCTCATAACTAGGAATTTTTCTCTAGCAACATTGTTGTCATATTCATGTACCAAATCTTTAGTCAACTGATTATCTTTATCAGGATGTTTTCAGAGTCATCAGATGCAACTTTTTTCAAGATATGTAACAGCCAACTCTTCAAAAAGTATTCCAGTGTTTAAATCATTCCTGAGGAAGAGGACTTTAGGCTGGATGTTTGTTTGTATGGTGTCTAACCCCGTTTTTATTATTTTTCAATTTATAATGCTGGGACCAGTCCATCTTTAATGCTTTTCTGGAGTTTCCTTTGTCTGCCTTTAAAAGTGCTTGCACAATATTTTCCACAAACCATTTGCTTCTTTCCCAGATAACAAATGGCTTTTGAAAACATCATGAGAAAAGGAGAAAATGCTGGTTACAAGCATCTTTTCCTTTCTAAAATGGTTTCTTCACTTTCAAAGACAAAAAACCCCATCAGTTGAGCCTAGTCAAAGTTGTCACCTGAAAATTATTTCATTATGGCCGATTTAAACCATTACCATACAATCTTCACTTTTAAAGACCCTGAGGAAGAAGGCTTCAGAAAACATTTGTGGGAAAAGGAGAAAATACTGATAACCAGCATTTACTTATTTCCCACATTGTTTTCTACAATATCAAGGACAAATTTCATCATTTGGGCCACCTTTAATTTGTAGCAAGCAAATGCTTTCAATTTGGACCAGTCTAAAATTTTGTCATTTGGTAAAGAGATAAATTTTGTCATCTGGTAATGAGCTCAGGGGAATGACAAGATTATTTGTTATAGCTATGACGTACATGCTCTGCATGATTAGAGCATCTTCATATCGAACTTCCAGCGGCAAAATAAAACAATAAAGGAGAAAAAACTGACAGAACTAATTTTGTTTGTCCATAGAGATATTGATTTTTATCTCTTTACCACATGAGAAAATTTTGGACTTGTACAAATTGAAAGCATTGGAGACGACAAACTATGGTGGCTCAAATGATGGATTTTGTCTTTGACAGGGTAGAAAAAATCGTTGGAAAAGGAGAAAATGCTGGTTACCAGCATTTTCTCCTTTTCCAACAATGTTTTTATAAGCCTACTTTTTCAGGGTCGTTCAAAAGTGTTGTTGTATGGTAAAGAGTTAGAACAAATTGTAATGACTGGCTCTCTTGGTCCATCATGGTCCCTATGGTTCATTGTGGACTGTAATCAAACAAACCTTTCATAGCCTTAACACTTTACCAAAGAATCCCATATATTATTGATCCTGAGGTAAGAGCCTTATGACAACATTGTGGGAAAAAGAAGAAAATGCTGGTAACCAGTATTTTCTCATTTTCCCACAAGATTTTCCACCATTTCAATTTCAACAACTGAGCCATATTTGATATGTCGTCTGCAAGAGTTTTGAATTTGCACCAGTTTAAAATTTTGTTGTTTGGTAAAAAGTTATAAAATATTTTTATACCATAATTTACATAGATATATTCTTCATAATTACAAAAAAGAAAAGCGGCAGATGGTTGAGCCACAAGTTCAAAAACTTAGTTACGGCTCTCCCCATCGGTCATTGAAATTAACATACTTTACTACATGGCAGAAAATGATTATGATGCATAAGGCTTTTGAAAATATTGTGGGGAAAGGAAAAAATTCTGGTTACCAATTTTCATGAGTAATGGACTGAAAATGAGGCTTCTAGAGTGTACACAAGGTAATTGTTGATGCCTGGACAACAGTCGATTTACCATGGATATCATACAATGGAGACAGCGCGATTACCAAAGCTCACCTTGAGCACAACACTTTGAACACTTTAGGCTTGGGTGAGCTAAAAATCTTTGCCTTTTTTAGCAGTCAAATCAAGGGTGGATATCCTTGCTCTGAAAATCATCTGTTCTTCATCCAAAAATAATAGGTTGTGTGGGAACTCGAAGAAATAGTCTCGATGCAAAACGTTATTTACAAGTTTCTAAGTATTAAATCTGTACCACACAACTGGGAGTAAGACAAATTCCATCATTTGAGCCAAATTTAAATTGTCATCTGCAAATGTTTTCAATTAGGACATGACTAAATTCTTCTTCAGTGGTAAAAGAGTTAAAACAATATTTTGGTTATAAATAAATAATTATTTCTAGTCAGGTTAAATTAATTTGTTGTTGTTTTAAGAGAAAAAATAAGTATCAATTAACTTTAACCCACACATATACGATTAATGTAACATCCCTAAGGGTATTAGATTAGAAAGTGGGTGATACGCAGGGGAAAAATTACGAAAAATTTTATAACAATGATCTAAGTCACCATTTTAGTCAAAATCTATTCACAAGCAATTTCAGACTCATCAAATCAAGTTCTCCATTTTTAGCGATTTTTTCCATGATTTTTTTGCATTTGTCAACTTCTTATTTTTTGAAAAGCTGTTGAATGAGTCTGAAAAATTAAACATTATGTAAGAGGATACAAAAAAAATTGGATAATATATGCAATTAACAATGACCAATGGCATACAACAATTTTCCTCAAGGAGCAGACCACTTTTGAAAACATTGTGACAAAGGAGAAATTGCTTGTTACTCACAATTTCTTTGATTGTCAAAATGTAGACCCACCATGTATGTCAGGGGTATGGATATCCAACTCATGCCCTGATGGTGTAGGTTTGATACCCAGGTGAGGCAAACTTTCTTTCAGGCGTTTTTTTGCCTCTCACCTCTGATGCAAGTGAGAAAAGTAGTCTGTGGCTGGGAAACACAGTTGTATCAGTATTGGTGTGAGAAAGCCAGGAAACACATGCATAGGTGCTCTGGCCGCTGACCTAACGTATTGAAATGACATTAAATTATAATTCATTCAACCAATCAAAGTCAAAATGTATTCACATTGGTTATCCTTATTTACAAAGATGTTTTCAAAAATCATCTGCTACAAGTTAGTTTCAGGAGGTAATGAATGAAAAGCCTCCAGGCATCGATTTGCATCTCAGAATCCATTAGAATAATTTGTTTTCCCTTCCAGTTCCTTTGTCAAAAACCTTCCGTCTTACTTTGAAGACAGAGATATAGATCTTTTCCAAACAACAGAATGTTAGACTTGTCCATTTTACAAGCATTTGCAGAAAACAAACTTGATGCAATTAAAATGATGGAATTTGTCTTTCAAAGATGAGAAAGCTTTGTGGGAAAAGAGCAAAATGCTGGTTACGAGCAAATTCACCATTTCCTACAATGTTTTCAAAAGGTCTCTTTCTTATGGTTATTAAAACTCAGAATCCTGGAGCAAAACTTTAACATGATAGATGTTGAACACTGTCTATTTTAAAGACTATTTCTTGGCTTCTGTCTGGTAGTAAATCATTACACTAGACTATTTTGATCCTCTTAACCCCAAAATTGTTCAGCACAACCTATGTTGCAATTTAGAGATGTGTAGTTTAAGACCAGACTGCACAGAACCTGTAGTTTAATCTCGGACCTACATATTCTAGTCACAACAATCCTACTATTGCAATATTTTAGCTGTTTGTCGTACTTGAAAAGGCCCATTTCACTGATTAAATACTCCAAATGTTGAATTGCAACAGTTAAGAAACAGTAGCCTTTTGAGTTTCACAATTAAACTCATTATCAGGCACATAGCTACTTATATGCAGATACACAGTTGAATCTTCATCTTTTCAAGTTATGACTCAACCATGTTTTGGACCATAATTATACCAGAAGCAGGCATCCTAAACAACCCTTTATATAAATTTACAATTCATATTTTTTTTCTAACCCTTAGGCTGCTAAGCCCAACACAATGACCTTTTTGTGGACAATGCAGATCAAGATCAGACTGCACAGAACATGCAGTCTGATCTTAAATCTACACTGTCCACTAGGGAGATATATTTGCCCCAAAATAAATTTGAAATGGCAGCCTTTAGGGTTTTACGATTGGTTTGAAAGTTTCATTTAACTTATGAAGTCCTTAACCCTAGCTGCACTGAACCTGGTGGATTTAACTTCTTTTGCATACATTGTAAATTAAGATCAGACTTAACAGAATCTACACTGTCCTCTACTTTGTTACATATTCTAGCCTGTATAAACCTTGACATAGCAATAGTTTGTCTGCTTTTCTTCCTAACTGAAAGAGCCCATTTCATAGATTCAGCACTCTAAGGATTATCGGTCCATAACTCTTTACCAAATGACAAAATTTTAGTATTGTTGAAATTGAAAGCTTTTGCAGACGACAAATTATATGTACAGTAAAACTCCTCTATTAAGACCACCCATGGTACTTTTATAATTTGGTCTCATTGGTGGGGTGGTCTCATTTTTGGGTTTCACATGCCTACATTTTGAAATAAACCCTGGCTCTGAGTAGACTAGTGCAGGGCTAAATGATGTGAAAAGTAAATGCCTAGGAATGCCTAAGTACACAAAATTAATGAAAATGACAAGAACATTTTCATGTTCATTGAAAAGTTATACCTTTCTTGAATTTTATTAAATAAATTCACTTATAAAAGCATGTCAGTTCATAATTGCCTATTTAAAACAATCATAACCAGGTATGTGCATAAATTAACTAAATGAATCTGACGACTAAAGAATCTAATGTAACTGATAAAACTTGTCATATACTCATTTTTGATCTGCTTTTTTACTTCGTTTAGTCTCAAGAACTCATATTCCAAGTGCCGATTTTCATTTTAAAACAAAGATTTTCGAATACCTGCTGATCTTTGAATGTTTGACGTCTACGGAAAATCTCCCCCCCCTTTTTATTTTCATTATTATCCGAGTTGATTATTCGAACAGTCCTGCTAATTGTCGATCTCACAGTTGTCATGGTCACTTGTTTACAATCGCATATTCCTTACGGTATAGTTACAGTATGTAAAGTGTCAAATTGTGGAATTTGTTTCTGAAAGGATAGAAAACATTGTGGGAAAAGGTGAAAATGCTGGTTATAGGACACAACTGCAAATATTGATCATAAATTATTCAACAAGTGCAGAGTAAGGTTTTATTTCATGCTTCCCGGTAGGATATCGAGAAATAGCAGTGAAAATATTTTTCGATATTACACAGGTACAACCAGTGAAAATACTGATTTTTATATTCTAGTTACCTAGGTAAATTGCGCGCGACTCACAACCAGATGGGAATATGATGTCATTTACCTTACATTTCTCGCGCTTGACGTAATATTGTAATGCGTTGCTATGCGCGAGGGGTATGCCACGGGGAATAATTGAAAAGAACTGTACTGGATTTTGATAAAGCTCCTCCAATAAAGGGTTAAAAGCATGAAATAAATAGAATATTTGTTTTTTTTCGGTGAAAGATCAATATTTTATTTCATCTCGTGAACACCATCGGTAATATTTTCACTCGTGGCTGTGCCACTTGTGAAAATATTACTGATGGTGTTCACTCGATGAAATAAATTTCGATCCTTCACCGAAAAAAACAAATATCCTCTATATATTAAGCAATATCAGTTTAACCCTTCAACTCCTGAGACCTGTTTTGGTTGCTTTTTCAGACAGTGAGAATGGCAGAATTTGTCCATGATAGAGTAGAAAACATTGTTGGAAAAGGAGAAAATGCTGGTAACCAGCATTTTCTCCTTTTCCAACAATGTTTTCAAAAGGCTTCTTTCCAAGGGTCGTTAAAACCCGGGATTGTTTGGTAAAGGGTTGATCAAAAGAGCACCTGCTGTAAGAGACTGTTTTTAGCGGATTTGTACAGCAAATCTGCTTACTGTAATCAAACTGGCCATAACCAAATACATCATGCGAAACAATGCATTGCACGCTCACTTTCAATTTTGAATAGCTGGTCTGTACTATGTTATCAGTTTGACCTGAACCATATACTGTCATACACACTTTCGCTCTACTCATGCTACTTTCAGTTTTAGCTAGTACACCCCGACCTCGTTTTTGTCAGTATACACACTGTGTATATAGTCCTTCATGTGTACTGTGATACAGTATTGAATCTTATACCAGCAGAAAACTGTGTCATATTGATGAATGAAATTTCTACTCTTAAATATGTAATGAGATAAAAAGTTACTGCATGTCCCGCTTGGCAGAAAAACTTTAACTTTCCTTGCCTTTGCTAACTCCATTAACTCATTACATAAAAATGCATTACATGTAATGAAAATTTTATGAATCATTACACCATATTATAGGTTAACACTTTTCCACAAATCTGCTTTTTAGGACTTTGAGTCCTTTGATACTTACTGGACATGAGTGGTCACCTAGTAAAGGCTTGACTCTACATGAATATTTCAGTCTGTAAGAAGGAAATTCGACGTTTTCTGGGCTAGAATATCAGACAATACATTGTGTTTGCCTTCTTTGGGTAGTTAGCATCATGATGTTTGCTATATACAGGTTGCTCTCTAAAAAGAGGTGGCCATTAACACAGGTCTTACTGTATATCTTGACATTGTACATACAAGATCAGACTTTTCATATTTATATGTATCTATGCAGAAAACAAATAGAGAATCAAATAAATAAAATTGTCCAAAGACAGCCATATTCTTACCCTAGGACCCTGTCCTCATATTTCAACAAAGCAGACATTGCAGATTCCATATCAGACTGCATATACCGTATTTCTCCTTATAAAAGCGCCCTCCCTAATAGTAGCTCCCCCCACAGAATAACCCTTAAATGATGATTACCTAATGTACATTAGTTGATTAAAATGACAATATTTGAAGAATTTGATATTTCCTCTAATTTGATTAATATTTCCTCTTAACAATCACTAAAACACAAAGAAATACAAAATTAGACAGACTTTTTGCTTTGCAAATTGGGTACAAAATAAAGGCTCCCTATCTATGTTTTGCATAGCTCCAGGGAGCTTTTATTAGGAGAAATACGGTATTTCTTAAGCCTGATCTTTATCTGCCTGATTTTTATCTGACAGACTTGACTAAACAAACAAACAGTATAATGTCAAAGATCAGAGTGTACATTCTAAGCAGTCTGAACTTAATCTGTGCTGTCTGCAAAAGCCCTTATTTTTGCCTGCGGCACTGCAAGGGAGAAGAATCAAACAACTAAAAAATTCTCTCAGTTCCATTTAACGTGAACCTACCCATGGCTTGCTGTATTGTAGGAGGTTTTAATTACGAGAGTCTATAAGCTTAAATCAATTTATTACATTGTTAATATTTCACATTGATTGATATAACTTGATACTATGGCCTTTTCCCTCTGGGAGACTTTCCTGTTTGATCCATCACAAGTGATGTATCTGTCTACAATAGGTCAACAAGACGCATGTGTAAACAACTTCAGCTTTCTTGCTAAGCTTTAATATTTTCTGGAATATTCAGATTACTAAAATCTTCTATTATTTGAATAATTATGTAGCAGAGAAATGAGCATTGGCTCATAAACCCTTTTGCTCATTTTTTGAGACTTGTCCCTCTTGATAGTTATTTTTTCATTTCATTGGTCAATCATTTTCATACAATAGAAGAAACACATGTACCATGATATTTTTCCAATCTAGAGGTACGGCTATTACTATACAAACATGCTGGGTGCAACCCAAGTTATTAATGGAACGCGATAACCGTGGCACTTATTTACAATAATTCAGAGCATTCTATTTTCGTATACGGGAAGAACAGGTAAATTATCCGATAATTTTAGTTAAAATATACACTGAAAAGGCTTTAAAGGTTTACAAGCTATCGATTCTACTAAACGAGCAGCGGTGTAATGGATAAAATCTCTGCCTCTCAAGCTGGCGATCCTGGTTCGAGCCGTCAGACCTACCTTTTTAGAAAGCATGTTATATATTTTTTTCGGTTTTTCTCCTTACTTTTCTTTTTTTTCTTCCTTACTTTTCTTTTCCTTGTTTGATTGTCTTTTATGTTTCTTTTCTTTATCCTTTCTTCTTCCTTTTTTAGACGTGTATATCTTTTTGGCATTGATATTCTTTTGTTATTATTACATTTTTTTTCTAATTCATTTTATTCTTTTTGTTTTAAAGCACATTTCTATATGATTGATACAACAATACAATGATAAGTGCGCAACTCTCATCCCGTACGCTGGCGGTATCGGTACTCGTTTCATTTTCACTGGCCGTATCTGTACCCTAAGCCTCTTAACTTTCAGTATTTCTTGCTTCCTCATTGCTGACCGCAGTTATTCACTGCTCACAGGCCTCTTGAACTGCAATGTCTGCTTTTTGAAAAAAAATATTTATTCTGCTAAGACCGCATACCTACAGTAACTTTTCCACTTAGATTGCTTTAGTTCTCAAGTGGTTCCATTCCACTGGTGTTTCAATTTAAATCCTTGTGCAGTCAAGCTTCCGAGATGCTTAAGTTCCCAACTGTAGGGAGTAGTGAGTAGACATGTCTCTTCCGTCAAAGCCATGAAACAGGAAGAAAACTAGTAACCAGAAATTTGTGGCTATAGTCATCTTAGAAGTCTAAAACACGAGACTATTTCTAGCATCAATTCCTGTACAAGAAATGTCTTGGTTCATTTTTCCCAATTTTCACAAGGATCAATGTGCAATCTCGTGTGATGTCAATTAAATATGAATGAAACTACTAATTACAAGTACAAATATGCACCATGATGTCATAAAAAATAACGTAACCATTGACTTAGCTTAAAAAACAATTGTTTGATTGAAAAAAAAACGTTTCCCTGTGACTCGAACTCGATCCGCTTGGGTGGTACCAGAGTCCCTATGACCACTGCACCACAGCGTTACTTGCACGTTTTAGTTGAAATTTACCAATAAGTAACTGCTTCATCCCTGGTATCCCTATTTGAATGTTTTGAACTGATCCAGTGTTTGTAAACAAAGGCCACAATTATCGCGTTTTGATAGTACATATCAATTTACCATTATAAACAAAGTACATGCTGAAACTTTCCTCTTGTTGCAAAAAATTTTCTGTAACTCTTGTCCAGACAAAAAAATGTTTGACATGTCTTTGATGAAAGCATTTGCAAACAATAATTTGTATACACTCATGTATTCACTCAAGTGATGAGTTTTGTCTTTGGAACACTGAAAAAAACCATTGTAGGAAAAGGAGACAATGCTGGTTACCAGGATTTTCTCCTTTTCCAACCACATTTTCAAAAGCCAAGTTTCTTAGGGTAGTTAAAACTCTGGATTGTGTGGAAATGGGTTGAGCACAGAGCCATTTGTATACAACATTTTTCATCTTATAGTAGACAACTCTTGAAGGCTGGTCAGATTACAAAATTTATATTGGAGCTATCCATAAAGAAAGCATTAAATTTTGCAGAAGACAAGTGCAATCATAAAGTAGGTGTTGTCTTTAAAACCAGCAGAAAAATTATGGAAAACAAAGTAAATGTTGGTTACCACGTTTTCTCGTCTTTGAACAATGTTTTCAAAATCTTTTTTCCTGAGGATCTTTAAAAAAAACAGTGATTATTTGGTAAACAGTAAAGGCAACATGCAAACTTGATTGGAGCAATGTAGCAAACCTAAATTCATATTGATGATACAGATTTTTTGCAAAGACATCAGCCTTGCAGGGTAGCTCAGTGGTTAGCATATCCAACTTGTGACCTGATGGTTGCAAGTTCGATACTCGGTTGAGGCAAACTTTCTTTCTAACTATTTTCTGCCTCCCACCTCTGATGTATACTAGAAAAGACTTGGAAAGAAAGTTGTGTCAGTACTGGTATGAGAAAGCCAGGGAAGACATGCATAGATACACTGACCTCCGTGATATGACCTAAGCTGTTAAAGGCACGTTAAACTCCAGTTCAATAAATCAATTTCAAAGAAATTTTCAAAATCATCTGTGACAAATATGTTTAACCATTTACCAGAGAAATCTGAATTTTAACGACTCTGATGGAGAGAGCTTTTGAAATTATTGTGGGAAAAAAAGAGAAAATGTTTTTTCCCACAATGTTTTCTACTGTTTCAGAGACAAAGTCAATTATTTCAGCAACACCGAATTTGTCATCTGCAAATGCTCTGAATTTGGAAAAGTCCAAACTTTTGTCATGTGCAAAAAAATTAACCCTTTACCAAACAATCCCAACTTTTAATGACCCTGAGAAAGATTCGGCTTTTTAAACATAAGAAAAGGAGAAAATGCTGTTACCTACACTGTTTTCTACTTTTTGACAGAAAACTTTTTATTTTGGGTAACATTTTATTTTGTCATTTGCAAATGCTTTCTATTTCGACAAATCTGAAATTTTGTCATCAGGTATAAGGAGTAAAATAGAGTAACTTTTGTGGTAAAAGGTAAAACTGCCTATAATGCCTGTGAATGTATGTATGGTAGGTGTTCAAAAGGTTAATTCATGTTTATAAATAATATATTCATCAAGAGATATATATATATTCTTCAAAAGATGTTTTAAAAGTCATTTGAAGCAAATATATTTACGGAAGTCATGAGAGAATCAAACACACACTGTTCTGATAGCTATCCAAGTGCAGAACTATTAACGCAGAACTTGTCAAACATATAGGAGACTAACCTGTCAAAGATTTCTATCACCATGGAAACAACCATCACTTTTCTAGGAAAGGCTGTATGACATGACTTCAAAAACAGTTTTTTTTTTCCAGAAATTGATTCCAACTTTGCATGCACTTTGTAATCAGATTTGACATTACCTTGAACATCAAGGAAGTGTAAAAACTAGCTTTCTAACAAGTGATTTTGAAGCACTCCAAAATTAATGAAGTCTAAGTTTGCCATAACATGCCTTTTTTCTCTTTAGGACAATGAGAAGCATTTTGGAGCTCTAAAATCATATATCTTTCAATAGCAGTGAAATCTTGAATCTAGGGTTAGGAAAATAATGTCACTGGAAATTTCAACTTCTTGGCTAAATATGTCAGATAGCAGCTGCAGTTCTGGATCAACCAAAGTTCTGATTGGTCAAGCAAGCATTCAGAATTGCTGCTGGATATTTTTAAAAGGAATAATTCATTGATATATTTATTCACATCTAGGGACCTTTTATTTTTGTGCATGTTTCATTTTAAAAACAGACTTAGCTGAATGCAGTTTTTTCCATAATTTTAGTGTGACACTAACTAAATGTGACTTCATCTTACAAATTTCTCTGTCCTCATTTCTGTAATAAACTCTACTATCTTGGCCAGTTATCAATAAAAAACAGTCTTTTAATCATTTTACTTACTATGAAATAGTAACCCAATCACCAAAGCAGATATTGAGCTACATCTTTTATAATGCGGTGCTTCAAAAATATGAATCGGGTATATTGCCCTTTTCAACCACTGAACCCATATACACTGCACAAAATGGTATTCTTTCTGTTCTTCAAAACCTTTTAAGCTTTTGAGTCTGGTTTTAAGGGATAGGGAAGAAACCATTAAGATAATTTGATTATAAATTTCAACTTCAGAAAGACTTTTCACTGAAAAATCTCTCTCCAATAAATGGCTTGAACACAAGACATACTCTTACCCAGATAATAAAATTTTAGACTTGTCAATACTGGAAAGATATGCAGGTGACAAATGAAATGGGATTTGTATGCTGAAGGGTTGAAAAAACTATGGAAAAAGGAGAAATAGATTGTTACCAGAATTTTCTCCTTTTTTCAGAAAGCCAAATTCTTTAGAGTCATTAAAAGAGAGGATTTTTTGGTAAAGGGTTAAAAAAATTGACAAAATATTATGTATTATTCTTTAGACAGAGAAAAAAGATTTTTATCTTATTAATCAGTCGAGATGTTCCTCAAACATACCATGACACTCTTTGTAGAATTTTAAGCATTTCACCACATTTTCTGGAAAGAGTTGCAACCATTCTCAACAGTGTTTTATTCGTTTGAAACCATTTGCTATTTTTTCACACCATTCAGAACCTTACGTAATTTACCTCATACATGATAGACCCGACCTTTCTCATAATACTTTGTATAAGTGTGGGTCTGCACTGGTGAAAAAAATGTAAAATTGATCTAAAAATATAGATTATATGGACAGTGTCAGACATACATGAAATAGAGGATACTTGTTTTTTTTCAGTGAAAGATCGAAATTTATTTCATCCAGTGAACATCATCGGTAATATTTCCACGAATGGCTGCAAATAAATTTCTATCTTTCACAGAAAAAAATAAATATTCTATTTATTTAATGTTTCTAACCCCTTTTTTGGGGGATTTATATCAAAATCCAATACAGTTCTTTTCGGTAATGCCCGTGGTGTAACCCCTCTGCCCGTGTTGCCACTCGTGCAAATTCTTGCGTAAATCATGTTATGGAACTGAAATTCACGTAACAAATGTTGGTTACATGCAAGACCTCACGTAAGAAAATACATGGACAAAAAAGGCCATTATTCGCTTATTTTGTGTATAATGACAGGTTTTGAAGTTACCTGCTACCCTTATTGACAATTTTTGTCAAATCATACGGAAATACCTATTTAGAAATTAATATATCAGTCATGAAAAATTGATAAGTGCAAAAAACGTGGAAACCCATGACACAACAAAATGTCTCTTCGACATGGTCCGATCAGAGTCACTTCAGACTGCCTTTTCAGCTTTTTAATAACTTTAAGCAGTAAATTTACATCACTAACTTAATAGATCTATAACAGACTTTTTTGCTGCAAATCATCAATATGGATTGCTTTACCTCTAGTTGGGAACCATTATTGTCATACCCTCTAATATGAAATCTTACCCCCAGACATACAGCTCAGGGGTAAGTGTACCCTTGAAAAAAAAAGCTAGAGGAAACACTCTCTGCAAAACAATGCTTTACATTAATTCATAAAGCGCAAGAAATGTATGGTAGATTAGGTCATATTTCAATGTGGTTGAATGGCAAGCGCTGTTTACCTAGGTAACTAGTGTGCTGAACTAGAGTTTCCACCTTCAATTGAGCAGATGGAAAATAAAATTGGTATTTTTCACAAGTCATAACCATGAAATATCAAACGATATTCCACTGTTATTCCTCGATAACCTACTGAAAAGCATGACATAAATGCTTTTATCATTATTATAAATTAAAAATATGAACAAAATAGATGTATGATTCCTTTTCTGCACAGGATGATCGTTGTAAATCACCTACCAAAAGCCATAATGAATAACAAAGACAAAACTTTGTTAATGTATAGAAAAACGTTATGGGAATAGGACTGATTGCCTATGACAGACAATTGCTCCTTTCCTTACACGGTTTTCAAAGAAACGTTTACTGCAGGGACAAAACAAGTTGTATTATTTGGTAATAGGGTTAACACTTCTGACAGAGTCCCAAATTAAAGTAACAATAGCTGCCAAAAGTAAACAAAGCCAGTGTTAACATCTATTTAACTCTTTCACTACTGAATAAATAAATTGCATTTTCTCAAAGGCTAAAAATACATTTTCTCTGCAAGATCAAGAGACAGTTGGGTCATAATCTAGAATGTAGCAGTGGACAGTGCGGATCAGAGATCAGACTGCACATTCTGTGCAGTCTGATCTTGATCTACACTGTCCACAAAAGCTTCTGGTGTCATATATGGTATGGAAAGAGTTAAATTTAAATCATACCATTTAAAAGTATGGCAAAAGGAGAATTAAGTTTCTCTTTGTCCTAAATGTTTCCTATTGACTTGTGTCTCCCTTCCTCCCTTTTCCTGTTCTGGAAAGGAACTGTTATTTTTTTAAATTCAAAGTATTCTTTTAAAATCCTGTTGTTGTGCTACAAGTATTTTCCAAGTCTAAAGTAGAAATGTTCTGTTCTGTTCCTACTCTTTAGAGGACAAAACCCTTACATTTGAGGCACTTTTAACTGCATTGTCTGCATCTGAAAACACTGCAAAAAGGAGATATTTCAATAATAACAATTTTCTCCTCCTTCCAAAATGTTTTCTATTTCCACAAAAGACTAATAATAATATTTCAGACACATTTTATTTTAGTATTGCCTGTGAAGCCTTTGAAAAAGTCTGAAATTTTATCACATAGTAAAGCATTGATTTCGTGTGATCAGAAACCTCTCATATCCTATTACATGGGAAACTTTTAAATTAGCACATTCTTTGTCCAGAAATAAATGGATGAAATAGTCCTTTGAAACTGATATTATTATTGTTTATTGTTTATCCGCCAAATTGGCGAGCATTACAACAGCAATGAAAATACAAACAGAATACAAAAGAAGAGAGAAAAAAGATGAAAAATAAGAATAAGAATCATACCACCAAAATGGTTAGAAAAAGAGCCAATGTACAACCAAATTCCAACCCAAAAGAGGCCTTTTCAATAAAAAAGATGAAAATGCAAAAACCCCTTCCTCGGTCAGAACACAGGTGCACATTGTGCAAACCAAAAATCATGAAAATACATACATGTATAAACAAACTAGAGAAAAATGAAGAAAAAAAATGTAAAGGAATGTTATAAATGAGACAAGAAAGACTCAGCAAGTAAATTACAAAATCCTTGCAAGGAAAACGAAAAACAAGGAAAATATGACTTAATAATGAAACAATGACAACTTTACCAAACAATCCTGTTCTCCTAATAACACTTACAAACAAGAGGGCCAAGATGGCCCTGGATTTCTCACCTGAATTTTTGAGAGGACCATAGCCAATTTTTTTTTTAAGTATTGAAATTTTGGAAACAAAATCATTATTTTGCCAAGCAATTTTGAAAAGGTCACCTGTAAAAATCATTTCAAAATCTGTCACCACCCCTACAATCATCACCATAGCCATGTTTTTGACGAATCAGAATTCTGCAAATAAATTTTGGGAAAGGTCACCCAAGGACCATTTCTTGAACAAGAGCAGATGCCCGATAGTGGCTAAAAATATTAAGTCGAACAAGAGCACCGCATGGGGGTGCCAACGATTGGCTGTTGGGTGCTGGATAGTAAGTTAAAATTTTAAGTCGAAAAAGGGGCATAATTTGGACAAAATGATTTTAGAGTTATCTGCCCTTGTTGTATGGGTTGCTCTTTTACTAGTGAACAATTATTCCAAGTTTCAAGTACAAGTGTTGAGTGGAAGCCAGATATAACAAAATGTCAAAGTTTTTGCACAACAACTGCGACAACAATGCAGACGACAACAACAGGGCTATGGCAATACCTCAATATTTTCTTCGAAAACAGCTGAGCTAAAAAAGGGGCATAATATAAGGATAATTTCTGTGAAATTATTTCAAAATCTGACCAGTGGTTTCAGAGAAGAATATTTAAGAATTTCTACATGTCCGTATAGTGCAAATAGCCTCCCACCACCACAGCCATGTTTCTAGACGGATCAAAATTTCGCGAACAATTTTTCAAAAGGGGCACCCAAGGAATATTTCTATGGAATAATTTCAAAATCTGACAAGTGGTTTAAGAGAAGAAGAATTTCAAAGAATTTCTTTAAGTCCATACAGTGCAAAGAGCCCCCACTCCCCCCTTGCAATATTTTTCTACTGATCAAAATTTTGTGAACAATTTTTGAAAAGGGTCAGCCAAGGAACATTTCTGTGAAATTATTTCAAAATCTGACCAGCGGTTTCAGAGGAGAAGATTTTTTTAAAGAATTTCTTAGAAAATTCCATTTGGTTGCCATGGCAACCAGAGTTTTTGATGGAATCAAATTCTGTGAACAGTTTTTAAAGAGAACCTCCCAAGAAACATTCCAGCCACGTTTGGTCCAAACTGCCCCAGCGGTTTAGGAGGAGAAGATGTTTAAAGAATTGTTGACACCGCACGACGCAAAGAGCCCCCCTACGACCACCACGGCCATGTTTTTCGACGGATCAAAATTTCCCGAACAAGTTTTGAAAAGGGTCACCCAAGGAACATTTCTGTGAAATTATTTCAAAATCTGACAAGTGGTTTCAGAGGGGAAGATTTTTTTAAAGAATTTCTTAGAAAATTCTATTTGGTTGCCATGGCAACCAGAGTTTTTGATGGAATTAAATTCTGTGAACAGTTTTTAAAGAGAACCTCCCAAGAAACATTCCAGCCAAGTTTGGTCCAAATTGCCCTAGCGGTTTAGGAGGAGAAGATGTTTAAAGAATTGTTGACACCGCACAACGCAAAGAGCACCCCTACGACCACTACGGCCATGTTTTTTAGACGGATCAAAATTTTGTGAACAATTTTTGAAAAGGGTCAGCCAAGGAACATTTCTGTGAAATTATTTCAAAATCTGACCAGCGGTTTCAGAGGAGAAGATTTTTTTAAAGAATTTCTTAGAAAATTCCATTTGCTTGCCATGGCATCAGCGTTTTTGATGGAATCAAATTCTGTGAACAATTTTCAAAGAGGACCTCCCAAGGAACATTCCAGCCAAGTTTGGTCCAAATTGGCCCTGCAATTTAGGAGGAGAAGATGTTTAAAGAATTGTTGACGTCGCGCGACGGACGACGGACACAACGTGATCCTAAAAGCTCCCCTTGAGCATGTTGTGCTCAGGTGAGCTAAAAAGGCATTTAGAAAACATTGTGTAAAGGAGAAAATGCTAGTTACATGTAACTAGCATTTTCTCCTTTTTCAACAATGTTTTCTACCCTTTAATAGACAGATTTAACAATTTGTGACATACTGCGTTTTCATAGTCATCATCTGCAAATATTTGTCCTTTGAACTAGTCTGGTATTTTATTGTTAACCCTTTACCACACAACAAAATTTTATACTTTTTGAAATTATTAGGATTTGAAGATGACTAATTCAATAGGGCTAAAAAGATGATTTCTGTCTTTAAAATGGAAGAAAACATTGTGGAAAAAGGAGAAAATTCTGGTTACCAGCATTTTCACCAGCATTTTCTCCTTTTCCCATGGTATTTTCAAAAGTCCTTTCTGTCAGGGTCGTTAAAATTCGGGAGTGTTTGGTAAAAAGTTAATTAAATCTCTTTTAGATTTGTTACATGACAGACAACCATTTTCTATTTCATCCTCGCCCTCTTCTATAATTGTTAACCCTTCACTGTCCAGGCTAATTTCAGACCAATAATAAACCAGTAGATGTGACAAACTAGAGAAATGCAGCAAAAGGAAAAGGCTATATTTGAAATGTACCAAAAACATCGTTACAAGCAATTACATGTACTTGCTCTATTACAGTGTCTACAAAAGCTGCCTTCTGCAGGGACTTAAAAAGTCGTTTTCGCTTAGTAACAAATTTTTAACTAGAGCTCTATCTGAATTCCACAAGCAGCTTTATCTGGTTTGGTAGACAGCATAGCTAACAATCAGACAGCATAATACTAGCAGTGTGATCTTCAATCTATTCTATTATTAAGCTGAGAATTTCTGGCCAAAAGCTGACTCTATACCATTCTGCATATGGCAAACTCCAATGGTAGGACTGATTTTTAAAAAGGTAGAAAACATTGAGAGAAAAAAAAGAAATTCTGCTTGCCTGCATTATCTTCTTTTCCCAAAATGTTTTAAAAAGCCTTCTTCCTGGAATGTAGGAAAGAAAGTAACAGGAAAAAAAGTAATGGAAAAAAAAAAAGTAACAGGAAAAGAAGTAACACTTTTAATAGAAATACCATAAAAATACCATAGAATAACCAAAATCAACATTAAAAAAGTATGTTAAAAGCATAAGTTTTTCTTTGCATAATTAAAGTTGATAATAATTTTGTGTTGTTTGGGTGATATTTTAAGTCTTCAATTATATTTTCTGATGTTTAAATTTAAAATACCATGAAAATAACTGAAATCAACATAAATATTAAACAAGCTTTTTATGTAAGAAATGTTCAAATTAACGTTACAGATAGTACCTAGCTGTTATTTATTCATTTATTATATACATTCCAAATATTAAGCATAAAGCTTTTGTTTACTGTATTCTTGAATCGAATTTTGCTTCAAATTAGAACTCTCCTAAACCAGCATCAAAAACTATTCCTATATGTGCTTTTTATGTGTATATGTACATGTATATATGTGTGTATGCAAGTAGGCACACAAGTATGTGTATATGTGTATATATATATGCATAGATATGTGTGTGTGTGTGCATAAATATATACATGTACATGTATGTTTCTGTATGTGTATATGTTTATGAGTTTACATATGCGTATATGTATAAAATTAACATGAAATTAACATGGTTAGACAACATGGGATCATTTGACAATTGTAACCATTTTGCATTGTATTAGGCTAAGACGATGTATGTAATGTACAAATCTAAATAAAACTATGTTCGGTTCTGTTAAAAGCATTTCTTTTTTTGCATTGCTGTTTGGTGCTGTTTTAAGTCTTCATTTAATCTTTCTGATGCTTAAATTGTTTGATATGATTTGGTGTAAAGTAAGCATATTCAGTATGAGGTGTTACAGATAATTGTTTCTTTTTTTGCATTGCTTTTATAATTTTGACAAGTTCACAAAAATGAGGAACTTAAAAATAATGTATAAAACAAACCTTAAACATATAAAAAAAAAAATACTTGTAACAAATGTTTTATATTTATAGAAATTTATAAACTATTATTTTCTTTCCTGTTAGTTTCCTTCCTGTTACTTTTTTCCTGTTACTTTCTGTCTGATTACCTTCTGTCTCATGGACATAAAAACGCAGGATTGGTTAACCCCAAGGCAGCTAAGCCTGACTCACTGACCTTTTGTGGACAGTGTAGATCAAGATCAGACTGCACAGAATGTGTACTCTGATCTTTGATCTACACTGTCTGATAAGGAGATATTATTCCCCATAACATAACTTTGAGATAATAATATCTGGGTTTTTAATATCGGATTGAAAATTTCATTTTAGTCATTTAAACTGCACTCTTTGGATTTTTCATGTGACACAGTTCCATTTCACATAGAAAGCAGTCAAGAAGCTTGTTGATTGATTGATGGATTAATTGGTTGACAGATTAATTGCCAGATGGATCATGGATTGATGGAATGATCAATTGATGAATCCACTAATTGAGCAGTGTTTTACTTCACGTTGAACATCATTTCATTCTTATCATGGCCACAGCTGACTTATTCATGTACAGGGTTTTCCCTGACCCCCTATTTCTTTGAATTTGGACCCCCAAATTTTCTACATGACCCCCCCCCCATTTTACATGTGTGCCTTCTTTTATTCTTTTAAAAGGGGTCGTTTAATAACCCCCACATTAGAGAGTCCAGACAGGGAGATATCGATATGTATGTCTTGGTGTTTCTCTAGTACTAGGCTATGGTTCTGAAGTGACTTGCTAAAAGACACTCCCACAATACTACTACTGAAAATCAAATATATACTCAATAGAAAAATAAATATAAATGAACACAAAATACTACTGAGCCGAATAGGACCCTGTCAAACGGCCGACATATACCAGTACATGATGAAAGGTAAACCACATCAACATACCTGTTTGTCCCTGACAGGGGTCAGTTAAAGGGCTACTGAAAGGTCTTGATAAGTTGATATAATTTAGAAATCCAAACATCTTTTCTCTCATAGCTCTCACTCTAGATAGACTAAATCACCAACTCTGTTTCTACTTTCCCACTTCTATGATTACTCAGTAGTACCATTTATCTATACTCAAATTTCTTAGTGTTTACACAGACTACAAGTATGTTCATCCATCACACTATTTGTCTTTTCCTACATGAATCCCATTGACTCTATGGAATACAGGTAGATCTAGATCGTGGGAAAAAAAAAAACACTTATATTCCATATATATATGAATATTCAAGTCTCAAAGAGCACATCACACTCTTTTTCCATGTATATATTTATGTCACATTTATACATAAATATTTAAGTCTCTATAGAGTACAGATTTTTTTGTTTATCCATCACACTTTCTTTTCCATTTAATACCACAGTACTGGTTATATGTAAAGTCAAATCAAATAGAGCAATAGATCAATCAAGTAATAAAGATTTTCTTCTGTTTCAGACAAATGACAAACACCATCGGTTTCACTGAGGAAGAGAGTAATTAAACACTTGTCCATTTGAATGTCATTCTGTTTACCAAACAACCCTGTGTTTTAAAAACCCTGAAGACTACTTTTGTAAACATTAAGGGAAAGGAGAAAATGCTGGTCACCAGCATTTTCTCCTTTCCAACAATATTTTCCATCCTGTTAAAAAGAAATACCATTATTTCAGCAACTCATAACAAATATTGCAAATTTATCCTTTCAATATGGATGGATAAAATTTTGTCCTCTGGTAAAGAGATAAATTTCTGATAAAAAAAAGGTCCACAGATAGAATACATTGTTCTCTCACAGTAACTTGGAAACCAATGACCATCTCTAAATGTACCACGGTGCTGTATAGAAAGAAGCCAAAAACAAAATCAATTGCTGCCGTGTGGATAAATTTCCAATATTCCAATAATAGTGCCAGAGAAAAAAGGGGGATGGGCCCATCGCAGTCTGTTCACACTCGGTTTTGTGTCAGACTAACAAACACTGCCTTTCTCGGATTTTCTAACAGTTATTCTGATCAATGTTTAATGCATTCGCCAATGATCCTCTATGCTTTCAGAGGTATGTCTCCTTCTTTTTTTTTACCACTTTTGCAAATTTTCTTTGAAATATTATGATGAATCTTCACCACGCAATCCTGTGATTTAACTCTTTACCACACAATATTTTAGACTGGTCCAAGTCGAAAGCATTTGCAGACAACAAATTACATTTGCCTTAAATGATTAGATTTGTTTCTGAAAGGTTCGGAAACATTGTGGGTATAAGAGAAAATGCTGGTTACCAGCATTTTCTCTTATACCCACAATGTATTTAGAAAGTCTAATTAAACTTCGGGATTGTGTGGTAAAGGGTTAATGATCATATGGTAGAGGGCTTTCAAAAACACTGATGGAAACTAAGTACTGTTTTAATACTTAAACCTGTATACAGACAAAATTTTTCTCTCAACTAAATTGGAAGCAGTTTTGGTCAACAAATTAAATGTTGCTTTGTAGAAACTGTCTTTGAAGGGGTGGAAAACATTGTGAGAAAAGCAGAAAAATAATGCTGGTAACCAGCATTTTCTCCATTTCCCTACAGTATTTTCAAAAGCCTTTATCCCAGGGGATAAAGTTTGGTGAAGGGTTAAATTTCAAGCAGGTTAATGGAGGAACAAAGTTCATGTCAGATTAAAGACAAACTATGATAGTGAACAAACACAAGCAGTTTGTTTTATGATAAACTTTGGAGACCGCTTCAGTGGGCTGAGTGTGTGGGTGGGAATCTTTGAAGTTGACCATAAACATGGATATTTCGACACTAGTTAGCCTGTCTGTTTCTTTGTACATATTTTCCAATAGTATTATCCTGTCCCAACATCGTTCTAAAATATCTAACTCTTTACCACTCAATCCCCACTTTTAACGACCCTCAGAAAGAACGCTTTAGAAAACTTTGTGGGAAAAGGAGATAATCCTGGTAACAAGCATTTTTTACTTCTCCCACAATGTTTTCTACTCTTCCCAAAAGAAATTGTAATATTTGGGTCACATTTTTTGATTCGTCTGCAAATGCTTTCAATTTGGACTAGTCTAAAATTTTGTTGTTTGGTAACAGGTTAATCTGTTTCTACTTATGCAATACAGCTTTTTTTTGTCTAAATGCCTTTTCAATCAGGTAAGTTAAACCTACGGATTATGTGGTTAACTCATTTGTAATTGAGCAATACAATTTCCTGTTCCATCTTAAGTCTGTTTGCTGTAATATAGGATCAGTAACTCTTCTTATACCCCTAATAAACTCAGTTCATCCTCCAGACAAATAATGGTACATGTACAACTTTGAAAAAACCATCATCACTTTATTCCTTTTTTTACAATGTTTTCAATAGCAGTTCTCTAAAATACAGCAAAAGAGCAGGAGGTACTCTACCAGACAACAAAATTCTAGACTTTTCCAAATTATCAGCATTTGCAGATGGCAAACTAAACATTAATTAATGTTGTACATGAAAGGGTAGAAAACATTTTACAAAATGGGGAAATGTAGGTTACCAGCATTTTCTTTTTTTCCCAAATGTGTTTTCAAAGACTTTCTTTCTCAGGGTCGTTAAAACTCCTGCCTGAGTGGTAATGGGTTCATGAACAAATAGAACACCCTTTGTAATCCATAGTAATCCTGTATTATGCCCAAATCTAAAAATTTTGGTTAAGGTTTCAGTAAAGTATACTTCAGCACCGTACTCTGAATTTTGCCACAATGCCAATGAAATTTTTTTGTCACCATTATTTATTCAGAACTTCCATGTAACATGATTAAGCTATCCCCCGAAGACCATGCTAATTATCAGATATTGATTATCAATACAGTAAGTATTACTTTCAATCAGCTTCTCTTATAATTCCAGATATGGTTTGCTATAGAAATATCTTTAAAAACCTCTCTCCAATTAGGCGTTGTTTACAACTTCAGTGAAGATTCCACAAAGACATTCTATCAACAGAGGACCATACTAATAATCAGAATATTGATTATCAATACAGTAATTATCATTATCAGTCAACTTCTTCAATATTCCAGATATGGTTTGCTCTGAAAATATGTCAGAACTCTCTTTCCATAAAAAAATTCCAATAACTAACTGACAACTCCCTAAACTATGAACCAAACAACAACATTTTAGACCAATCCAAATTGAAGGCATTTGCAGAGGTAAAAACAAATATCACTCAATGTTGAAATATGTTTTTTGAAAGGGATGAAAACATTGTGGGAAAAGGAGAAAACACTGGTTACCAGCATTTTCTTCTTTTCCACAATGTTTTTTCAAAGTCCTATTTCCTAGGGTAGTTTAAACTCAGGATTGTGTGTTAAAAGGTTAAAAGATTCCAATTAATTTTTTTTCAGAACCATATCCATAATTTCTAGAAAGAAATAGTCTATCGGCAGAAGAACATGCTGATTATTAGGTATTGATTATCAATACAGGAATTATAACAAGCGACTTCTGTCATAATTCCAGATATGCTATGAAAATGTCTTAAAGAGCTCTCTCTCTCTCTCTTTCTCTCAGAGAAAAAAGAACTAACCCATTAACCATTTACAAAATGACAAAAAATTAGACTTGTCCAAACTGAAATCATTTGCAGATGACAAATTAAATGTAACTAAAAAATTGACACTTGTTTTTGGAAAAATACAAAACATAAAGAAGATGATAATGGTTACCAACATTTTCTTCTTCTTCATCCAACAATGGTTTCAAAAGTCTTCTTCTTTAGAATTGTTTAAAGTTGGTATTGTTAATTCTTTACCAGATGGCAAAATTTTAGATGTGTCCATATTGTTTACAAGCATTCATAGAAGATAAATTTAATGTGACTCAAATGAAAGAATTGTCTGTTATAGAGTACAAAACATTGTAGGTAAATGAGAAAATGCTGGTTACCAGAACCTTCTCAATTTCCAATGGTGTTTTGGAATGGCCTCTGATCTTGTAAACTTAGCATTCTATTGTAAAGGGGTATGTTCTGTGATCAACTTCAAAAAAGATTCCAATGAATTTCTTTAAACTTTTACCAGATATCAGTTATACCAGTATCAGATATACCAGATTTACCAGATATATCCAAACTCAGAGCATCTGCAATAAATTAGATGTGGTTCAAAAAATGGTATTTCTCTTTGAAATGGCAGCAAACATTGTGGAAAAAGGGGAAAATGCTGGTGACCACAAATATCTTAAAGGCTTGTTGAAACTCAGGAGTGTCTGGAATTGGGTTAATTGCTGTGAACAACTTCAGTAAACATTCCAATGAATTTCTGAAACACTCTTGTTTACAAAGAAATATTCTATCAGCAGAAGACCATGCAAATTATCAGATACATGTATTGATTATCAATACTATCAATACATCTGTCAGGATTCCTGATATGAAAATATGGCAAGAGGATTTCTGGAGTTTTCCGTGACATGGAAACCAATTGACTATTTACAAGATGAAAAACTTTTAGAGTTGTCCAAATTACAAGCACTTGCTGATCACAAATTCTATCAGTCTCAAATGATTGAATATGTCTTTGAAAGGTTAGAAAACATTGTAGAATAAGAAAATTCTGGTTATCATCATTTTCTTCTTTCCCACAATGTTTTCAAAACTTTGTTTCTCAAGGTTGTTAAAGCTCAGGATATTGTGGTAAAGACCTAATCTGTTGGGAAGGGGGGGGGTTTAAGGAAAACTTCAGTTGCTCAAATATGCCAACAGTGTAGATCAAGTTCAGATGTTCAGACTGCACTGGATCAAAGCTGTCCAATGTTTTTGGACTTTGTCCAACTGAAATAAGAATGCCACACCACAATGCAGCAAAGGTGGGACTTTGTCCCTTTCAAATCTATTTTAGTCTCAAGTGCGTGTCTTGCTTATTCCAAAGATATCTCCCATTTCCGCAAGGTTATGGAAAATAAATACCCCCTCACTGAACAATCCTTGACAGAACACTAAAGTAGTCAAAACTGTTTTAAGCAGCCAACCAAGGAAATTATTAATACTGGCCCTTTTATAGGGTGACTGTTTAATAAAGGTATTTTTTAAATTTGGAATTTAAATTCGGAGCTCAGGAACAGTCGCTTCACTCTTTCACTACCAAACAAATAAATATCACTTCTTCAACAGCTAAATAGACTTCCTTTGCAAGATACAGTATGGTCTTAACCTAGAAAGAGTAGTGGACAGTGTAGATCAGAGATCAGACTGCATGTACTGTGCAGTCTGACCTTGGTCTACACTGTCCACAAAAGCTTCTTATGTCATCTATCTTTAGAAAAGAGTTAACCCTTTTCCAAACAATCCCGAGCTTTAACAACTCTGGAGAAGAAGGCTCTTGAAAAAAGTAGGAAATGCTGGTAACCACCATATTTTTTCTTTCCCATTAAGTTTTTCACCCTATAAAAGGCAAATCTCATCACATGGTTCAAATTGAAAGCAGTTGCAGACAACAAATTGAGTATGGCTCAAATGATGGGATAGAAAACATTGTGAAAAAGGACAAAATGATGGTTACCAGCATTGTTTTCTTTTCTAATTGCTTTTTTCCTCAGATTCATTATAAGTTAGGAGACATACCCCAGCTGTAGCAACTTCAAAAACAGCTCTGAAGGTATCAGACTGAAATTTGGACTGAAAGTAAAAAGGTTCTGAGACACGTCTGTTGAACAAATATGGTCTTGAATAATTAATTACTTTGAAAGTGTGACCCAGGTACAATACCTTTATCCTCTAACAATTACATTTGTATCAATGACCCTGAGGACAAAGAGAAAACATTGTGGAAAAAGGAGATAACGCTGATAACCAGCTTTTCTCCTTTTTTCCAACAATGTTTTGCACTCTTTTGATGGAAAAATGCATCCTTACCCACAATGTTTTCAAAAGCCTTCTTCCCTAGATTCTTTAAAACACCTGCTTGCTTGGTAATGTTTTTCGTAAACTTTTTCCATAAAGGCATGACTAGACCTATCAGAATACCATATCTTTAGAACAGTGATTATATAATCATTTCTTATATCAATATGTATCATTTCCTTTATATTGTATTATGTTGCTAGTTTATTTATGAATATACACTAAAGCACCATGTGTTCATGGCATCTCTAACTTTGTTGTACTTAGCCTGGATTTAATTGCTTATGTGGAAAGTGTAGATCAAGCTCAGACTGCAGAGAACATGCAGTCTGATCTTGGATCTACATTGTTTGCTATTTAACCCTTTACCACACAACACCGAGTTTTAATAATCTCGAGAAAGAAATCTTTTGAAAACATTGTAGGGAAAGGAGAAAATGCTAGCATTTTCGGTAATTCCCTGTGGCGTACCCCCTCCACATAAGAATGGGTAAATGCAGTGTAAATGCAGGGTAAATGCATCAAAATTACTAGTATGTCATATTTGTCTTTAGTTGAATGGCACAAGCTGTTTACTTTGGTAACTACTGTGCATGGTTACCAGCATTTTCTCCATTTCCCACCGAGTTTTCAAAAGGCCTCGTCCTAAGGTTAGTTAAAGCTTGAGATTGTGTGGTAAAGGCTAAGGATTAATCAGAAACTATATACTCATACCCTGAAGAAAAGCATCCATTTAAATCTTTACCAAATGAAAAAAAAAGTTTTAGTTTTGTCCAGATTGACAGCAATTGCAGAAAAACTAAATGATGATCAACTCATGAAATTGAAAGGGCAGAAAACATTTTGGGAAAAAGAGAAAATTATGATTACTGGCATTTTCACCATTTCCCACAATGTTTTCAAAAGCCTTCTTCCTAAAGTGTAAAGAGTTGAACAAATGACATTCAGCTTGCTGGATAGTCAATAAACACTGTGACCAAAAGACAATGTCTCACTATTTTTTCACGTAACATAATTAGTTGGTGCATGCTTGTGCATAATAGCATGGGATTAACCCTGTACCAAACAAATCCTAGTTTTAACGACCCTGATAAAAAAAGCAGTTTGAAAACATTGTGGGAAAAGGAGAAAATGCTGGTTAACAGCATTTTCTCCTTTTCCCACAATGTTTTCTACCCTTTCCAAAACAAGTTGCAATTTTTCTGTCACTATTATTTTGTAGTCTGAAATCTTTTAATTTCAACGAGAGGAAAATTCTGTCATTTGGTAAAGAGTTAACCTTATGCTCCACAACAAAATCTTTATGCTCTTTCTGATCGAAGCATTTACACACATCAAATCAAATGTTGCTCAAAAGATGAAACTAGAGGCGCTTGAGCACCTGTATCGCTCCACAGGCCTGATATTTCTATAATGGCGAAAGGAAGTTTTTAACAATTATCATTCAATCCTGCATTTTAGCTCACTGAAGAAACAATTTGGTAGACAACCACCATAGGAACTTACCTGCAAAACAACAATGAAATCCAATGAATAGTTTTAGAGAAGAAATTTTTCAAAAATTTTACTTTATACCATAAAAGGAAAATGAGTCTCCCATAAAAGCCATGTTTTTTGACAGATCTTTTTTTTTTAAGGAATTCTGTAAACCTGTATCTAAGGAACATTCCTGCAAAATAATAATGCTATCCAAATAGCGGTTTGGGAGGAGAAGATTTTTAAAGGTTTTTTACTTTGGTTGCCATGGCAACCAGAATTCTTCATGGAACACAATTATTTGACGGAATTTGAAAGAGGACCACCAAAGGTACATTCCTGTGAAATTTGGTAAAAATCCAGTCAATAGTTTCTGAGGAGAAGTTTTTTAAAGAAAAAGTTTACGGACGCATGCACGGACGAACGGACGAACGGACGGACGCACGACGGACACAACGCCATGACAATAGCTCGCTAGCTCACTGAAGAAACAATTTGGTAGACAACCACCATAGGAACTTACCTGCAAAACAACAATGAAATCCAATGAATAGTTTTAGAGAAGAAATTTTTCAAAGATTTTACTTTATACCATAAAAGGAAAATGAGTCTCCCATAAAAGCCATGTTTTTTGACAGATCTTTTTTTTTTTAAGGAATTCTGTAAACCTGTATCTAAGGAACATTCCTGCAAAATAATAATGCTATCCAAATAGCGGTTTGGGAGGAGAAGATTTTTAAAGGTTTTTTACTTTGGTTGCCATGGCAACCAGAATTCTTCATGGAACACAATTATTTGAAGGAATTTGAAAGAGGACCACCAAAGGAACATTCCTGTGAAATTTGGTAAAAATCCAGTCAATAGTTTCTGAGGAGGTTTTTTAAAGAAAAAGTTTACGGACGCACGCACGGACGAACGGACGGACGGACAGACGGACGCACGACGGACACAACGCCATGACAATAGCTCTCTGGCCTTTGGCCAGTGGAGCTAATAATTGGGAAAAAAAAATGTGGAAAAAGGTGAAAATGCTGGTTACCAATACTTCCTCCTTCCTCACAATTTCTTATAAGCCATTTTCATTAAGGGTAAGCAAAATATGTTTTTCATTATGTTATTGTGTGGTTGAGGGATGATCAAAAGTATCAAAAAAGATAAGTTAAATTTTTGCACATTACAAAAATAAAAACTATCACACTCAAACAAAAAACTATTGCTTCTTCACCTTTTGATACATATCAAATTCAAATAACTAAACCACATTTTTGAGTTTTAACTAAATACAGGTTTTTTGATTCAGGTTTGTAATAGTTCCTGTCTGAGTGAAAATGATCCTAGTTCTAGTCTAGACTAATTTCAGACATAACCCCTGACAAGAGCATCCCATGCAGGTGTCATTGCTCTACTGTCAGTATGGAAAAAAGGGGTATAACTGTGTCAAAAATGTTTGGAGCGTTATCTGTCCCTCTGGTTTTGGTCCCCTTATTGATACTTGACAACTAACTTAAGTTTGAGGTAAATATCTTCAATAATAACAAACATATGACTAAATGTCAAGTTTTCACATGACTGCAACAACACAGATGACTACAGGGCTGTGACAGTCTCTCAGTCTTTTTTAATCACAGCCTGCTACAAATGCAACAAAAGAAAAATATTTAATGGTAAAATGAATGACTTTCGAATAATTGTGGAGAAGACAATGCCAAAAGGAGCAATTTTAGAACCAACTGTTGTTACTTTTCCAGCAAATTGTTCAATAATTTTTTTTTGGTTTTCAGGGGCCAAAATTCATCCGTCTTTGTCAGATACATGTATCTTTTTCATTCAACTTCAAAGTCATATGAAACCTTTCATGCACTGGAAATGGCTTCAGTTGTTTTTTGTAGACTGTGTAGATCAAGAGCAGATTGCACAAGTTATGCAATCTATTCATGTGTCTACACTGTCTATACCTTAAAACATGTTCTGGCCAAATTAACCTTGAAATACTAATATTTCTGCTGTTTTTCTGAAGTGAAAAAGGCCCATTTCAACACTTTGACTCTTTATCACATGACAAAATTTCAGACCAATATTATAGGCATTTAACCCTTTACCAAGCAATCCCTGGTTTTCATGACCCTGGGAAGGAAAGCTTTTGAAAACATTGTGGGAAAAGGAGAAAATGCTGGTAACCAGCATTTTCTCCTTTTCCCACAATGTTTTCTACCCTATCAAAGATATAAATCATCATTTGAGCTGCATTTAAGTTGTTGACTGCAAATGTTTTCAATTTGGTTCGGTCTAAAATTTAGCCGTTTGGTAAAGGGTTAAAGATACTAACATGGATATGGCTCAAATGATGGGATTGTTCTCTGAAGAGTGGAAAGCATTGTGGGAAAGGAAAATAATGCTATTTACCAGCATTTTCTCCTTTTCCCACAATGCTTTCAAAAGCTGTCTACCTCAGGGGTGTTAAAACTCAGGATTGTGTGGTAAAGGGCTGATGGTTAACCTTTTACCAAACAATCCCGGGTATTCACGACCCTGAGAAAGAAGTCTTCTGAAAACATTGTGGGAAAAGGAGAAAATGCTGGTGGCCAGCATTTTCTCCTTTTCCCCCAATGTTTTCTATTCTATCACAGGCAAATTTTACAATCCGATCAATATTAAATTTGTCATTTGCAAATGCTTTCAATTGAAAGCAGTCTAAACTTATGTCGTTTTGTAAAGAGTTAAGGTAAGAAGATCTTCAGTACATGTAAATGTATAGAGAAAAAAAAACCCCAAGAAACTACAAATCATGTGCACTTTTTGCTTTTTTTAGTACAATTATCTGAAAATTGATTACCTGTAGAAGCATCTAATTAGGACTAGGGTTGATAAGGACCAAGCCTAGCAACATTTACATAAAATTTCCATGGATATCAATCAAGTTTCCTCCGATAAACGACCTGTCTCACTTCAACTATATTTATGGTTATCTAGGCTTATTGATTTTTTTTTCACATGCCTGCAGAAGATAGCTATTAAAAACACTGGTGGAAAAAGGAATGAAGGGACTTGTTTACAGTGTATTAAAACTGTTTGTGAAACATCAATAAATACTACTAAATACAATTTACATTCATTTTGTCATCTGCAATTGCTTTCAGTTTGGTCAAGTCTAACACTTTGTTGTTTGGTAAAGAGTTTAAAACAAACTTGTCCAGAACTCTGTCTATTTTTATGAAACCTAATGTGACATAACTGTACCCTTTTGAATACAATCCTGCATCTTGGACAAATCATAAAACTTTAACTCCTTACCAAACAAAAAAATTTTAGACTGGTCCATATTGAAAGCATCTGCAGATGATGTTACACAGGTTACTGAGAAATTGACATTTATTTTGAGGGCAGAAAACATTGTGGGAAAAGGAGAAAATGCTGGTTACCACAATGTTTTCAAATGGCTTCTTTCTCAGGGTGGTTAAAAATTGGGATTGTGTGGTAAAGGGTTAAGGAAATACCATCAAAAAGACTTATTTTGCAGTGAAAAACTCTAATGAATATGCATCTGAAGCATCAGAGAAATATGTGGAGACAAAGTAAACAGCCGTTTCTGAATGATATCGAGAATGTTATCAGAAAAAGAGCCATTGCTTGTGACAACCAATGGCAATAGCCCCTTTTCCAAAAATATTTTCAAAAACTTTCTACTGAAGTGATATATAACAAAAGTCTTATCAAATGGAAACTGGTTATCTACTTTTACATGTACTTACGTCTTTTGGGAGAGGAAGCCTGTATGATAGCTGTTACAATATCACAGTTGTTTTGCAGTTTATGCATTCTTCTCTCCCTCCGCTTTAACTGCCGCACTAGTCTAGCTGACATCTGATTAACTCTGCGGGTCAGCTCATTAACAAGATTCTTTAGTTCATTTTTACCTGAAAATATTTGGCATATGTCTAAACCCATTTCCAAATAATCCTGTGTTTTTACAGCTGAAGAAGAAGGGTTTTGAAAATACAGTTGGAAAAGGAGAAAATGATCACAACCAGCATTGTCTTCCCTTTTCAACAATGTTTTCTATGCCTTCAACAATCAATTTGATTATCTGAGCCATAATTTATTTGCAAACGCTTTCAATATCCATGAACAAGGCTTGGAATTTTTCCTGGGGTAGAGAGTTAACTCTTTACTAGACATCAATCAAAGTTAAAAGCTTCAGTAGCAAACAAATCCAATGTGTCTAAAATGATGGAATATGTCTTTGAAAGGGCAGAGAACATTATGGGGAAACAGAACATGCTGGTTATCAACATTTCCCTCATCAGGCTGTATAGTAGTTTTCCCCAGGCCTTTAAAACATGTGATTGCTTGGTAAAGAGTTAAGCAAACACATTTTGAGTACCTCATGGGCACTTCCAATACAGGTTGGACTGTACTGCAATTTTCAAAGCTGTTTTGATCAGCATATCTCACACTGTATGTCCAAGATCACCAATTGCATAAACTCATATCATTCTGTGTAATGACAGTATTCTGATACAAGTCATAACTATCAACAAAACCAAAACCCTTCACCAAACAATCCCAGGTTTTAACTAGCCTGAGAAAGTAAGCTTTTGTAAACATTGTAGGAAAGAGGAATTTGATTGATTGTTTGGTGTTTAATGCCGTTTTCAACATTATTTCAGTTATATCACGGCGGCCAGTGCACCTATCCATTTTTACCTGGAGTCTCTTTTTACCAGCACTCTGCACAATTTTCTTTCCAAGCCACTGGCTGCTTTCCCACATAATCATTGTCGTAACAATGGTCAGCGGTGGGAGAGGAATGAATCCTGTCGCAATGACTATCATCAATCCTCGGAAAGAAATTGGCCGAGCCAGGGATCGAACCCACGACCCCCTGTTCTCAAGTCCTGCACGCTACCGACTGAGCTACCGGGGCTCTGCAAGGAAAGAGGAAATGCTTGGGACCAGCATTTCTCTCTATCCCACAATCTTTAATGCCCTTTCAAAAAGGCATTTCATTGATTGCCATTTTTTTCTCATCTGTAAATGTCTTCAAAATGGAAAAGTGCAAAGTTTTATCATTACCTAAAGAATAAAAAACTAAGCATTTCTCACATGTATTACTCCGGGGTTCAGATTTTTCCCCCCTCTTTTTTAATAAAAACAAAGGGAGATAACTTAAGAGTTCTTCTTATCCAGACATACCAAGAGTTAAAGCTATCAAGTAGATCTTGCATGATAACAATTGTAACCTATTAACATTTGAACTGGGTTTGTCTCATTTAACCCTTTACCAAACAGTCCTGTGTTACAACAACCCCAAGGAAGGTTTTTGAAAACATTTTGACAAACAAGAAAACACACTAGTAACCAACATTTTCTCCTTTTCCCAGTTTTTTCTACTTTCAACGATTACAGAGTTATAGCAACATTTGAGTTCTTGTCTTCAAATGCTTTCTGATTTGGAAGTGTTCAATAGTTTTAATCCTTATCCTCCCAAATTTAAACCACTGACAAGAAAAATAAACTAGTTGTATTTCACAGTTTGATATTGGATTGGATTTACATGACCAGAAACAGTAGCAGAGGGCACATCATGATCAGACTGCACATATGTGCAGGCTGATCTTGCATTACACTGCAAAATACACCTCTAATAGCAAAAAGCAGACCAAGACTCCACTCTTTCCCACACAACAAAACATTTAGATTTGTCACAATTTATACATGGCTGATATGATTGAGGATTGCTTTGGTTAAACGGTAGAAAATATTGTGGAAAAAAGAGAAAATGCTGGTTACCAGCATTTTCTCCTTTTCCCACAACGTTTTTCCAAAGCCTTCTTCATCAAGGCAGTTAAAACTTGGGATTGTGTGGTACAGAATTAAAGATTTCCTTGTACTTATATACTTGTATACTTACCATATTCCAGGAGAAGACCCCGATGAAGATGGTACCCAATTTGACGCCCACCAATTTCTAAGTCTTGATAAAGAGAATTTCTACGCCACTGGACAAACTCTGATGTGCTGGAGCATTCCGTAAAGGTATCGCTGTCAAAACTGTCATGACGATGATCATGCCAGCGATCATAAATCTCTGACAACAACCCATCCACAATCGAAGCTCTGCTCTCATGCCTACACCTGAAAATTGGTATATTATGATACTTTTCTTTTGTTCTCATTTATTTGTCATTGTATTAAGGGTAACAATTATACATAATTTTCAATACATGACATGCTTTTCAGCATTCTCATAATAGGATTTCAAGATAGGAGAGACCCTACCTGGGAAAGTTTTCTGTTCTCTATAACCCTTACAGTACCATGTAACTTATCAGACAATTTCAGTCTAACAGTAAGATCCACATAAATGAATGCAGTTTCATTTTTGCTCTTGTATAGAATGTCTATGCAAAACAGAGAGTATGTGCCATGGGGTCTGATCTTGGTTTACACTGGCTGCAAAGCTAACTATTGTTGTGAAATGTTCTTTAAGAGTTAAGACTGTTGTCCCTTACTTTTTACAAAACCTTTTAATCAACTTCCTACAAAGATCTGTTTTCTTGATGTCACCAACTACCAACACTACTGTAATTCTCTTATTAAGTTTTGAAAGTAATACCTCAAATATTTATGCCTGTCATTGTTACCAATTATACAAGGCTGAGGCCAAGCAATGCCTTGCCCAAGGTCACTCTCGTACCACTTGCATCCTATGAGATGGAATCCAACCCTCAACTAATTTATAAAAAATTTACTGCCTGCAATACTAAGACACTATCTTGGAAATCAAAAAGACGTATTTTCAGATCTGTATTTTTCAGATCTATATCATCATCATGCATAAGAGCAAGGAGAGTTGGGTCAAATAAAAAGAATACGACTTTTTGTAAATAGTTTTCAGCATTAAGTGATCATTTCAATTACTATACAATATCTTTGTAATTGATTTTAATGTGGTATGTTTAGTCTTGTAATATGTTTTGTCCTACTATACTATGGCTAGCTAAGTTATAGCTAGTGGCTAAGAAAGTTCAAACGTATGCAAAACAATTACTCTCCCCTACACTGCATCTGTATGACTGGGAAATGGGAGTTAAGCTGGCATAATCCCAGGAACTCCCCACCATGGATTTTGCTCGGTAATTTTTGAAGGATAACACAAAAAATACAGAATGAATAATGAAATGGTGAATGCACAAGCCATGCGTAATCATCATTTCATCATTTATTCCGTACACTTACTGCATTATCTCCACAAAATTGCCAAGCAAAATCCATGGTGGGGAGTTCCCAGGATTATGCTGATAACCCTTATAAAGCAATCCAGGTTTTCACTATCCTGAGGAAGATGTTTTTAGAAAACATTATGGAAAAAGGAGAAAATGCTAATAAGCAGCATTTTCTCATTTTCGCCTTTTAATTTCTTCTCTTTCTGATAAAAATTTCACCATTTTGCTACATTTGATCTATTGCCTGCAAATTTGGACCAATCTAAAATTTTATCGTTTGGTAAGAGTTAAATGTAGGTGTCCCGTAGATACAGAAACCTTTTTTCACTGAGCATGATGTTTGAGTCGGGCAGGATTCCACTTTGAAAGACGTGATATTCTCCTACGGAATAATTATCCTGCTTTGAATTACTTGTATACGCATTTAACTGGTTATTTTCAAGCGTATGGGAAAGGTTTGCATTTAAAGCATATTTTGGTGGACAGAAATCTTCAAAAATTTCATCGTCGTCTGTATTGGCTTCACCAGCGTTCTCCATCTTGCCATGTTTACAATTTTTTTCGGAATACTTGTTTTTTATCCATATCTGCTGGTACCACAATTCAGAGATCTTTACCTCAATATTATAGGTGAGGCAGAGAACCAGCAAAACGAAAGTAGAAAATGAGTTACATGTTGCCTAAATTAACAAGTAAGAGTGATGTGGATGAGGCAATTAAGAATACAGAAGACATTGTTCTTGTACTGAGATTTGGAAGAGATGAAGACAAAACTTGTCTGCAGCTCGATCACATAGTAAGATATCTAACACAGAATATTTATAACCATTTTTTTTTTGTCAGGGAGACCACAGGAATTTGACATTCTATAATCAAAATACATGATTAAATATGAAAAAAATACTCCCCTATAAATAAAGAAACATTATATATGTTTCTCTGTATATAGGGGAATATTTTTTTCATATTTAATCATATATTTTTATATATGTTTCTCTGTATATAGGGGAATATTTTTTTCATATTTAATCATATATTTTGACTATAGAATGTCAAATTCCTGTGGGGAGACTAACTTTATGCTAAGTGAGTTTACTAAACTGTTGACTTTATGTTCAGTGATACTCATTAACTCCAAAACTTTTACTAACATTGAAAACCACTGCTGAAATTTGGTGAATTTCACACTTACACGAGATTTTGGAAAATACCATCCACAGCACCCAGGCAGATTTTTGTCATACACATGATACAGGCAAATTACGGACGTTTCGTACCATAACCATTTCGTAGCAGTCACTTCGTACCATAATTTATACTATTTTGTACCATAGTTTTACAATTTCATGCCATGTTTTTTGGGACCTTTGACAACATATTTGACATAAAAAAAAAACCTTCAATTTGACGGTAATGAAAGAAGAAAAATGCTTATTATTCCAGTTAAATATATGTTGAAGCATTAATATGCAGTAACACTTTCTGATTATCTCCTTTTCCAATTATGATTTCAAAGTAGATTCTTCGAAAGTCATTAAACAAACCGAATTGCTTTTGTAAGGTGTGTAATTTTAGCAAATGAATATTGTGGAAAATGATGTTTACAAGAAATAAAATTGTCACATTGACCTTGAAGTTTTACCTTGTCTCGGCATCATAAAAGGTTCACCTAATTTGAATACGTATCCAATCAAGTCAATCAAGGGTTATCAAACAATTATAATTCTTTGATTGAATGTTCAATTTAATGTAATCAGTTTGATCTCAGTTATAATTACCCGACCAGCAACAAACATAACAGGCAAACAGACCAATTACCTATCTTCTCAGTCGCGTACTAACTGATAGTATCCCGTAAGTTTGGTTACGAAAGCATTGGTTTATACTAAGTAAATATATTAAATACTACTATTTGTCACATTTATTGATACGTTTGGTCATGGCACCAGATGGTATGATCATGGTAAGAAGTGGTAATGCTATGGTACAAAATGGTAAATTTATGGTACAAAGTGGTAAATCTATGGTACAAAATGGTCATAAATGGAATGGTACAAAATGGTTATGGTATGAAGTGACTGCAAGCCATACAGGCATGACTAAATGAGTGGACAGAATCCATGATCAAAACACTCGTTCTGTGCAGTTTGATCTTGATCTATGCCATCATCTAAAGCCCTTGTTTTCATCTTTGGCACTGGAAGGGTTTTTCAACCGGACACATTGCAAAACTATAACAACATGCGGTCTTATCTTTACTGTCAGCAGAAGCAAGTATAGTGTGGCTAAAGGGGGCTTTGTAGATTTTTTTGCAGAAAATGTATTTTTTTTTTGGTAATCTGTTAGATATTACAAAATACATTTTTCTCTGCAAACATAAATAAACTGTATGGTTACATGAAGGTGCAAATTTTGTGCTCAGATAACAGTTTGGTTGCTTTGCAATCGGAAACTGGTTGTATGACATCAAATATGATGTCATGGTAGTTATGAGATCAAATATGACATTATGCTGATATGAATATGATCTCACATACATGTAACTGACATGTCATTGATCACATGATATTCCCACAAACCTTTCAGAAATTCTGGAGTGAAATCTTAAACCGAAGGCTACATAGGCTAATGAGGAAATACCTCTCAAGAATATTTTTTCATACATTAGTCTTTCTTTTTTACTAGTGGTTTGCTAGCTATTGCCGTATTTTATTTAATTCAGTGATTAATCATTTCTGAAGTTGTGTGAAATCATGAAGCTCTGAATAGCACCTCATGGGCTAAGAAAGCATGTCACAACTTCGTACATTAATGTGTGGTAGAAAAGCCAGATATTAATGATGTTTACATATTACATCATAAAAAATCTGAATAGCACCTCATGGGCTAAGAAAACATCTCAAAAGTTTGTACATTAATGTATGATAGAAAAGCCAGATATTTATTATGTTTACATTATAACATGTAAATTTTTCATTTACAGCTAGCAAAAGCAGCAGATCAGCTTGCAAAGATGGCAAAGATTTACACAGTTGATGTGGATTCTGTACCAATTTACACACAATACTTTGATATCACTTACATACCAGCCACTGTGTTCTTTTTCAATGCTCAACACATGAAAGTGGATTGGGGGTACGTTACTTCCTCACCTTTAACTTGTTACCAAGCAACAAAATTTTCCACTCAACTAAATTGATAGCATTTTCAGGCAATAAATCAAAGGTAGCTTTAATCATGATTTCTGTTTTTTGATAGGGTGAAAACATTGTGGGAAAAGGAGAAAATGCTGGTTACCAGCATTTTCTCCTTTTCCCACAATGTTTTCAAAAGCATTCCTGCTCACAGTTATTAAAACTCCGGGTTGTGTGAGGGTTAACTCATTATCAGACTACAAGGTTTTAGACTTGTCCAAATTGAAAGCATTTGCAGATGACAAATTGAATATGACTCAAATGACAACTTGTATTTGAAAGGAAAGAAAACATTGTGGGAAAAAGAGAAATACTGGTTATCAGGATTTTCTCCTTTTCCCACAATGTTTTTAATAGCCTTCTACTTGAGGGTCATTTAAACTTGGATTGTATGGTAAATGATTTAGCTTTGTCAAACAATCTGGTGTTTTTACAGCCCAAAGAGGACAGCTTTCAAAATCATCTAGGGAAAAAAAGGAAATGCTGGAAACCAGCCTTTTCTTCCTTCTTCTCAATTTTTTTTTTTGGAAAAGGCAAAATACCATCGTTTGACCTGTTTTAAGTGTCTGGAAATGCCCTTGATTTGGACAGGTCTTACTAGTGCAATTGCGACAGTCCTTGTACTGGTTGGATCCAAGAGACACAAGAAGAATTGAGCTTTTGCTGTAGTATGACTAAAACAAGTGCACAGCATGTAGGTGCCAATGTCCAGCTGCTGTTGCTTTATTAGTGAAAATTATGTCTCCCCCCATCTTTCCCCGTGCGTCCGTCTGTCTGTCTGTCTGACCGTCACAAATCATGTCTGCTCTATAACTCAAAAACCTTTTAAGATATTTTGATAAAACTTCACACATTTGTAAAGCGCAATGAAACGAAGTGTCATGCACAAGAACCATAACTCTTGCTTGTATATTTTTCGAGTTATTTCCCTTTGATTATTTTCTTTACTCATTTTATGTACAATTTCGTGTCCACAATAGAAATCTGGGAGAAAATGTTATTAACTTTATCATGGATTATTAATCCTATTGACACCAAAAAGGGGGGAGACATCTGTTTTTTTGTAGAAAAACAAGTTCTAGTTTAAAGTTGAAAAAGGGGAATAACCATCACAAATGTTTTTAGAGTTACCTGTCCTGATATGGCTTCCCCTTTTGATAGTTAATAGCTAGCACAAGTTAGAGGTAATAACTTTAGTAATGACAGTGAAAATCAGAAAACATATAGGAACATTGTGGGAATAAGATAAAAATTAATGCTGTGTACTAGCATTTTCACCTTTTCCCACAATGGTTTCTAAAGCCTTCTTCCACAAAGTCATTGACTTAGGACACTGTACTAAGGGGTTAACTCTATACCACACAACAAGAATTTAGACTAGGTCAAGTCCAAATTAAAAGTCTCTGCAGAGGACAAATTGAATGTTGCAAAAATCATGTGATTTGTACCAGAAAGAATGGAAAACTGTGGGAAAAGGAGAAAATGCTGGTTACCTGTATATTCTCCTTTGCACAGAATGTTTTCAAAAGTCAAATTTCCTAAGGATGTTTAAACTTGGGATTCTGTGGTATTGGGTTAATAGGATGTTTTTCAAAATGTTTTTGCCTTTTTTTTCCCTCAGGAATTAATGGTTTGAAAAAAAAAGATACATTTATGTTCAAGGCCTACAGGAACCAAAATTCACAGCAAAAAGCATAAATTTTGTTCCTCTGAAGTAACACAGTACTCTTTCATTAGAATGGTTGTGTTTTCATTTCAGAGGGCCAGACCACACCAAATTTATAGGAAGTTTTAGAAGCAAGCAGGATTTAATTGATGTAGTAGAGACCATATTTAGAGGTGCCATGAAGGGAAAACTTGTTGTGCAAAGTCCCTTGAATCCCCATGATTTACCTCAGTATGACCTTCTCTACAAGGATATCTGAAAAAGTTTTAGAAGCAAGCACAATTATCTGGTTTTGTAGAGACCATATTTAGAGGTGCCAGGAAGGGGAGACATGTGCAGAGTCCTTATAATGCCTTGAATAACCAAAGTTTGACCATCTGCATGTTTACAAGGACCAAATGTGAAGTTTTAAAAAGCAAGGGACTTTATTTAAAGATACAATGGAGGGAAAACAAGACAGTCATTGAAACTATTTGCATGGGCAGAATACATACTCTTTGTAGTACTTTGAGGCTGCAGCGTGCTATCAAATAATCACAATCAGTAATAATGTAACTGAGGCCATGTGACAAAGCAAGTAAAATACACCCAACTTTGCAAAATTCATTTAACTCTGGTCATACTATAGACAACACCAGAAGCTTTTATAATAATATGTGACAAAGATAAAGCACATTATTGCAGACACAGATAGATTTTTATCTGCAAAATCAATGCTTACAATATGGGGAAGTGTAAGAGAGTTAAAGAAAGTTACTGCCAATCAGACCTCCTTGTGAAAAACTTTTTATATCAAAATGCATTTGTCTTTACATGCATATGACTTTTGTCCACAATAGTTTTAAACATTTTCTACTATAGAGTCATCAAAGGTTCTACATTATACTTGTATCATAAAGAATGGTGAAGGATTTACCCTCTACCACACAATCCTGAGTTTTAACAACAAAGAACCTCTCTGAGAACATTGTGGAAAAAAGGAGAAAATGCTGGATACCAGCATTTTCTTCTTTTTTCAAAATGTTTTCTACCCTTCCAAAGACAAATTTCTGTTTATGGGTAATTTTCAATTTTCAATTTGTCATCTGCAAATGAATTCAGTTTTGATAAGTGTTAATTTCTGTCTGTAATTTCTTAATTTGGGAAAGAGTGAAAAGTGACTCAAATAAAAGGTCTTGTTCAGATTTCCTGAATTGCAACTACATAATACTGACCCATCATAACACCAAATACTTAATGATTATACACATATATTTCTTTTACAGCAGAATGGTTACAAAATAAAATAATATGTACACTATATACATGATATGTTTGATTTATTACAATGATAAATTTTTTATTAAAAGTTACAAAATTATATCTTTCAACCTGTCAAACACACAGGAATGAACCTCAAGACTGATACTGGAAGTTAAATCCTTTACCAATTAATATTTTTTAAGTCTAACCAAAATTAAAAGCATTTGCAGACAACAAAAAAATGTGAATTGAATATCGAAATGTTTCGGAAAGGGTAGAAAACTTTGTGGAAAATAGAGAAAATGCTGGCTACTTGCATCTTCTTTCCCACAATGTTTTCAAATGCCTTCTTTCTCAGGGTCCTTAAAACTCTGGATTGTGTGGTAAAGGGTTTATTGAAAATTTTACCTTCATGAAACAAATATAGGGAAAAAAAGCTGATGGATGCTCTGTAGAGTATGATATTTGTCATCAAAAACTATATCAATGACCACAGAAAATTTCAAAGACCATAACTCAAAAAAAAATCATTGACCCAGAATGTGCTGATAATGTGGGAAAGCTTCGTAAGGTAGCTTCCCTTGATATTTAATTGAATTCAGCACAGTTATTACTGAGAAACAGTGTGGAACTGAAAACAAACTGGGAGAAATAAACAGTAGCTATTGTGCTTTGCCAAAATTCCTTCTAGAGCATTAACAAGCAAATGCAATGTATTATAATTTCATGACTGTTTTGGTCAGAATATCTCTCCACAATGTAAAGCAAGGTCAGACTGCACAAACAGTACAGTCTGAGCTTGATCTCCAGTTATGATGACATGCACTTTACATTTTACCAGACGATAAAGTTTTCTGCTGGTCCATTTTGAAATCATTTGGAGACCACAAATGTGGCTTAACTCTTTACCAAACAACAGAAGTTTTGAGTCCTCCAAGTTGAAAATATTCGCAGACAACGATTTAAATGTGGCTAGAATTATAATTTTTGGCTGTGAAAGGGTAGAAAAAGAGAAAATGCTGGTAACCAGCATGTTCTCCTTTTTCAATGTTTTCAAAAGCTTTCTTTCTAAGGGTCTTAAAAACCTGAGATTTTGTGGTTAATCAAATGATTAGTCTAAATAGTGTAAGATCCTAAAACTTTCTGGTAACTAGCATTTCCTCCTTTTCCCATGTTGTTTTCAAAATTCTTCTTGGGGTCATTATATCACAGGATTGTCTGGTTAATTGCAAACAACCCTTTGCTTTAACGACCCCAAAGAAGATGGCTTTTGAAAAGAGGAGAAAAATGTAGGTAACCTGCATTTTCTCCTTTTCCCACAATTTTTTTGTATCCTTTCAAAGACAACTACTACTTGAGCGACATTAGTTTTGTCTTCTGCTATTGCCTTTAATTTAGAAAAGTCTTAAATATTGTCACTTGGTAAAGGGTTATATTTGCACTTACCCTCAACTTAACCCATTATCACATAATGCCAAGTTTTAACAACCCTGAGAAAGAAGTTTTATGAACACATTGTGGGAAAAGGAGAAAATGCTGGTAACCAGCATTTTCTCCTTTTCACACAGTGTTCTCTGCCTATTCAAGGACAAATACTTTCATTTGAAAAATACTTGAGTTGTCATCTGTAAATTCCTTCAAAATGGACTAGTCTAAAATTTTTCTGTGTGGTAAAGGGTTAAGCTTGCTCCTACAAAATCCACAAGTAGAAAATAACATACATTTTACTAGTATATACTATCAATGCATTTTACTAGTTAAGATTTTAATAGACATTAAATTTCATTATTATAAAATAAGTCTTTAATATGTGGCTTGCAACACGCCAAAAGGGGCATTCAGACATTTGCGTAAAGTGTCGTCTCGGATCAGCCTGTGCAGTCTGCGCAGGCTAATCCGAGACGGCACTTTACGACTACATTAGATTTTCAACTTCAGTAGACTTGCGCAAAACAGAAAAATACATAAAAATGGAAAGTCTCATTTTGGATTAGCCTGCGCGGACTGATCCGAGGCAACACTTTATGCAAATGTCTGAATGCCCCTTTTCGCGTGTTGCAAGCCATATAAGTCATGCTCTGGCAAAAGGGGGTTTTAATGTATCTCCATGATGCGTTATACAAAGTAAGTCATCATATAATTATGGATCCATAAAATCCATTCTGTGTAATAGGCAGCTGAATCCTGATGAAGAGTGGGCCTTTGACATGCAGCAAACTGACCAAAAGCAAAAAGTTTCAACCCAGGTCAGCCTGCACAGGCTGTCCTGGCAGGATACATTTTGCAGATGCATTAAACCCCCTTTTCACTGAGCATGACTCATATCCTTGTGTAAGCTAATTAAAAAGCTACAAGTCCTCTAATAAAGTGCTGCTGACAGCAAGCTGATCAATCATGTGCAAATAAAGCTCAAGTAAATAGAAAAAAAAAAAGAAAAATGAAACACCACTGTAACTAAAAGACAGTGGTGTAGGGGTACAGTGTCTGCCTCCCACATTTGAGGTTCTGGGTTCAAATCCCGTAATGAGCGGGTCGACTTATGGAACTATCCAAGACATGACGCAAGTATTAGTTAAGGTTTCCAGGAAGCAATTATAGCGAGTGATTACTATTAGTTGTAAAAACTAGTTTCACAATCATTGTAAAAGAAATATGGTTAAACTAAATAAAGAAAAAGCACATTTCAAGGAATTCAGAGATTTGTGACTATGCCAATGAGAGCATGAATTGCTCTCCAGGCATTTATTAGTAAGTATGTTTTAATCTGAAGAAAACCACAGAGTAGTTAAAACCAATCATGTGAAAAATTAACATGATTTCTGAAACATTTGATCTTTTTCAATGTACTAAAAGGTCTAATCAGTGAATGTAACGTCTCTTCTAGTATGGTTCAAATATCAACTCTTATGTCATATTTTAGGATTTCATGTAAATGAAAGTAAAAAGGATAATACATTGATCCCCTCATCGATCCCCCAAAGTAACTAAACGTAATCAAAAGATAAAAGGTTACAGTGAGTTTTAACCCTTAAAGCTTCTTTCACACGTATAGTTGCTATTGCGGCCAATGTAGATCAAGATCAGACTGCACAAAACGCGCAGTTTGATCTTTGATCTACACTGTCCGCCTAGCTCATACACGGAAGACAAGAGCAACCTTCAAATTGCAATAATTTTGGTCCTATTTCTAGGCTGAATATGTCCTTCAGGTTTATTTGGCGCTCTAAGGGTTAACCTGGTATAAAATTATGTTTACAGCTGATAGTAGGAAAAGGCAGAATTACGTCTGTCATTGTCCCTGACAGAATCAGTATTGATGTCACTATGATCATCATGCTTAACCCAAATCAGTCGATCCATCCATCAGTCTGTTTGTTTGTCCACCTCTCCATCTGCCTGTCCATCAGCACATTCCATCTACAGAGCAAGGTTCAATTTGTTTGCATAGTTTTTCATTGTCTGCATCATGAACATCATCGATAATATTTCCATGAGGTGCTGAGCCACTCATGAAAATATTACCAATGATGTTCACTCGATGAAATAAATTTTGATCTTTCACAGAAAAAAACAAAATCCTCAATATCAAAGTTTCTTTAGTAAAAATATGACTAACACATCATACAGTGTACATTGAAGATCGACTGTGCAGTTTAATCTTGATCAGAACTAACTAAAGAAAACTAGAGCTGTTACTGAATGTGACTTAATACCCCCGCCAGCGCTTTGACAGAAACAGGCAATTTAACAGAAAATTTTCTAAGTTCAAGGGGAGATTACCCTTGAATCATAGGGAGTAGATGATCGAAAACTGCGTCTTGCACAACTTCAGTATACGATCAATGTATCAACAAATTTTCAATACAATAGCAGCAAAATTGTAGGAGGAGTTCGCGACACAAAATTACTAGTATTTTGTACACAGACGGACACACGGACGGACGCACGGACGGATGGACGGACAGACAGGCTGATTCCAGTATACCCCCGAAAACATTCGTTTTGCGGGGGTATAAAGAAAACACAAGCTTTAACTCCTTAAAAGACAACAAAATTTAAGACTTGCCTATCCAAATATGCAGGAAAAAATAAAATTGGACCAAAATGGGAATCCGTGTGTCTTTGAAAGGGGAAGACATTGTTGTTGGAAAAGGAAAAAAAAGCTTATTATAACTATTTTCTCCTTTTCCTAATATGGCTTCAGCAGCCTTCTATGCTAGGGCTATAGAAACACTGAATCTTTTACCCTTTACCAAACAATCCAGACTTTTAACAAATTGAAGAAAGAAGCCTTTTGAAAATATCATTTGGAAACCAGCATTTTCTCCTTTTCCAACAATGTTTGCTACACCTCCTGAAACAAATTTTAATTTTTGGGTCACATTTTATTTTTTGTCTGCAAATGCTTTCAGTCAGGACAAGTCTAAAAATATGTCATTTGACAAAGAGTTAAGACGGACAATCCTGTGCATAATCACCCGGAAGAACAGGGCCTTTGAAAGCATCATGGAAAAAAGAGAAAATGCTGGTTACGAGTTTTCTACCCTTCCAAGAACAAGCTTTGAGTCAAATTTATACTGTTTGCAAATGCTCTTAATTTCGATAAGTGTAGAATTCTGTCATTTGGTAAAGAGTTAACCCTTTACCACACAATGCCAAGTTTCAACGACCCTGGGAAAGAAGTCTTTTGAAAACATTGTTGGAATAGGAGAAAATGCTGGTAACCAGCATTTTCTCTTTTTCCCACACTGTTTTCCACCGTATCAGTGAAAAATTGTACCATCTGAGCAACATTGAAATTGTCGTCTGCAAATGCTTTCAATTTGGACAAGGCTAAAATTTTGTTGTCTGGTAAAGAGTTAAACGGGCAAAAAAATTAAACTTTGGTATCTTCTGCATTATCTATCCAAGGAAATTTGTTTCTCGGATATTGTTCATCCAATTCATCAAACGGGGTGACCCCATCTAAATCCACACTCTCATCACTTTGATATGCCTCATTTGTTTGTCCATTCAAAGAAACCGCACTGCTGGCACCCGTTACAGGCGTGTCATTGCTTCTTGTACTGGTTCCCTGTATCCTGTCTGGTGTGGGCCCACATACCAGAGTGCTGGCCTTGGATAAAGATCGGTCTTCACCTGTCTGACAGAAAAAATATTCTCTAAAACTCAGTAAATGAGTATGGTTAAGTCTAGCAAGAGCACCGCATGTGGGAGCCAACCCTCAGTTGCAGGTATTTTTTCATGAAAATTCTATGATGAAAAAGGGTCTAAAAATTAAGTTCAGAGTTATAGGTCCCTCCGGTATGGGTTCCCCTTTTGAAAGGAAAGACCTAACCCAAGTTTGAAGTAAATATCTTGCATAATAACAAAGACAATTTATGAAAAAATTTCAAGGTTTTTTGCTTGACAATGTCAGAGACAATGACAGGGCTATGAAGTATCTGTTTTTTTGAAAGGAACCAAGCTAAAAAGGTTCTGTGGGTGACACTAGTGTATGGATAGAGGGTAAGCCTCTCGCACTAGAGGTTCTAGGCTTGAACCTCACGGTGAGTGGGGTCAACTATGGTATTACCCAAATCACATCATGAATACTGGTTAAGCTTGCAGGAGGAAATCGCCCAGAGTGATTAATTTAAGTTGTCTCATAAGCGATATTATATTAAAATAAATAAGTTTAACAATATATCAAACAATCATGTATCTAAATCACACTAAGGAAGAGCTCTTTTGAAAAATTTTAGGGAAAAGTAGAAAATGCTGGTAAGCAGTATTTTCTCCTTTTTCTCAGACAGTTTTCTATCCTCCTAAAAGACAATTCATCTTTTGAGTCACATTTGATATTTTTCTGCAAAATGCTTTGAATATGAATAATTTTATCTTTAGAAAAGAAGTTTTTTCCAAATGAAAAAAATTTAGACATGTCCAAATTGCATGCATTTGCAGACGGCAAAATTAAATGTGACTCAAAATTGAAATTTATTTTAGAAATGGTAGAAAACATTGGGGGAAAACAAGAAAATGCTGGTTACAAGCATTTTCTTGTTTTGCCCACAGCGTTTTCAAAAGCTTTCTTTTTCAGAGTCATAAAAACACTGGATCTCTCTGTATAGGGTTAAAATAGATAAGGGGCTACCTGTTCCTCTTGTAGAATGTCAACATCAGGTATTGGACTTTCAATTCCACTTCTCTCTTGGCCAAAAGGTATCATGGACTTCTCCTACACGGCATTAAAAAAATGGAAGAAAACATGAGTGAATATCATTTCATTCCCTTTCCCAAATAATCACATAACTTTGTTTAAACATACGAGTATTTATTCTACATCAATTGAGAAACAAAGTTTTGTAACTTATACTAATCTCTCTCGATTCCCCTTCCTGGAAACTAGACTTGGTCCAGTTCTTGCACTGAATGTGAGGGCCAATGAACAGTCCCAAAGTTGACAACCACTCCCAGGTATCAAACTTGGGACCTTATGGTTATGAGGCTGACGCTCTACCCACAACCATGGATACCATAGGCTATACTGGCTATGTAATGTGGTTACTTCATTGCTCTGGTTACAAATCACATGACTTCAAGGGACTTTTTTAGATTTTTTTGCTGCGAATTAATTTTTTGTTAAACACTAGTAAATAAATACATATACTACAAAATACACTTTTTGGTGCAATCATGAAGAACCTGGGTGGTAACCTGATATAAAAAGATGTCAATTGGTGTTTGAAGAACAGGTTGGTCACCTTGCATTCAGTATCCTTGTCTACTTTTATGGGATCAAATGTGGCATCATCATATTCTTTTGAATATAATCCCACAAAATTGACCCATTTTATTACCAAACTGACATTCCCACAAACCTATGCAAAACTCTGGCATGATATCTATGCCTGTAGAGATATTGTCTTTCCTCTTCACTGATGGTTTGTTGGCTGTTGCCTCACTTATTTCAGTCATGAGTTATTTTTGAAGTTTGATGAGATTAATAAATCTGAAAAGCCCCCTGTAATAACCCTTAGGAAATAGAAAATACTGGTAGCTAGATTTTTTTCTTTTTCCACATTGTTTTCTACCTTTTCAGAAACAAATTCAATCATTATAGCAATATCCAAGTGGTCATCTGCTTTCAATATGGACAATTAGAAAATAATGCAATGATTAAATATTATTAAAAGATTTTGTTTTCCTTCTCTTCAATTGCTTTTCCTTTGTGTCAATTTCACTTGTCAAAGATTTGTCTGAAATGAGCTTGTTAAACCATGGGTTAACATTACCAAGCAGCAAAATTTTACATTTGTCCAGCATTTGCAGACATAAGTTAAATTTTAAATGTGTCTCAAATGATGGAATTTCTGGTTACCATCATTTTTTTCCTTTGTTTTTAAGAAGCCTTTTGAAAGACATTGTGGGGAAAGGAAAGGTAGATTCAATCAACATTTTTTCTAACGTTTCTTATCCCTTCAATGAAATATTCCACCATTTAATCATATACCAAACGCTCCTGTTTTTAAGGTGCCTGTGGGAGAGGACTTTCGAAAACCTTGTGGAAAAGGAAGAATATGCTGGTAATGAGCATTTTCTTCCTTATCCATATTGATTTCCATCATTTCAAATGAAAATCAAACATTTGAGTCATATTTACATTTTGTTATCAGCAAATGCTTGGAAAATGGACGAGTCTAAAATTTTATCATGGATAAAAGAGTCAGCCTTTCACCAAACAATCATAGGAGTGGTACTGTGGCAAATGGGGGTTTTATGTATTTCCCCGATGCATTATACAGAGAAAGTGATGACATAATAATGGATCGATAAAGTCTCTCTTTTTTTTTTAACAACTGCCGAATCATCAGGTATAATTTGAGCCGTATCTAATTTGTCATATGCAAAGAACCACCTTTTAACCCTTCACCAAATGATCCAAATTTTTAAGACCCTGGGGAGGAAGACTTTAACAAAAAACATTGTAGGAAAAGGAGAAAATGCTGGTACCAGCATTTTCTTCTCTTCCCACAATGTTTTCTAACCTTTCATAGATAAATACTATTTAAACAAATTTATTTGAATAAATAAATTAACATTTAAATTGCCATCTGCAAATGCTGTCAATGTGGTCAAATCTTAAATTCTATTGTGTGGTAAAGAGTAAAATTGCTGTCTGCATATGTTTTCAATGAACCCTTTACCAAACAATCTTATGTTTTCACAAACATCGTGGGAAAAGGAGAAAATGTTGGTAACCAGCATTCTCTCCTTTTCCCACGATGTTTTATACCCTTTTAGAGAATTTCAGTTGATCAGTCACCTGCAGATGCTTTCACTTTGGGACAGTCTAAAATTTGTCGTTTGGGAAAGGGTTAAGTCAAGTCTTTAACTCTGTTGTGTAGTAAAGCATTATTCCAATAACGACTGATAGGCCCTCTATGGCTCAGTATTTTACTATTTACCAAATGACAAAATTTTAGACTTGTTCAAGTTGAAAGTATTTTGCACCCTTTTATGAAAACTTAACAATGTCAGCCACATTTGATTTGAAGTCTGCAAATGCTTTCAATTTTGAACTGTGTAAAATTTTGTCGCTTGGTAGAGATAATAATTGAGAAAATCTGGCTCAACTCCTGCTGGTTATGCTGGCCAGAGCTTTTGTTAAAGTATCAAAATTACCATATCTGGATACACGTCCTTGTAGGTTATTTTAGGGGTCCAGGTCCTCATTCTTCTTTGATATATCGTACCTGCGATCCCAAATATACATATCCCTAACATGGCTGCTCCAGCGATAACGATAAAAATAAATAATCCTGTGTTCTTATTGAAAAACTCAACAATTATGTTCTCTTTAACATCTGCTTTTCCATTATCTACTGGAGTTTTTATAGTGTTCAGTGCTTCTATTGTGGCATTAGAATTACTAGTTACTTGTTCAGTTGTACTTATAGATAATTTTACTTTCTCTGTTGTTGCTATGTTCACACTATCTGTACTGGGCAATGAAGGTGGAGAAGTTTGTAAGCTTCCTTCTGTTGATGGGGAGGAAGTTGATAATGGTGTAAGTCCCCCTGATGTAGACATTGAAGATGAAGGTGGTACTGATGATGATCTTATATCAGTTGTTGATAATTGAACTGTTGTTGATGTCTGACCATGAGTTTGAGACGTTGGTTCCAAACCATCAGTGACTTGGGATCTAGATGATTCAGTAGATGAAGTGTCAGAAGCCACTGAGGAAGCCGTGGAAATTGCTGAATGGACAGTAGAAGATGACAGTGATTCTGTTGTTTGACCTTGTGTTGTCATTGGTAACACTAATGTAGATGCAGAACTCTCAGGTAATCCAGTAGGAATAAAGGGAACAGAAGAAATAGATTCAGCTGATGTAGTTCTATCAATGTCCGATATAGTGGCTGTAAATGAAGCTCTAAGGGAAGATGTGGTATCACTATCATTTGTCTGGAGAGTAGTCTGCAGTGTTGATGAAGCAAAACCAGGTAAGGTAGATACAGCTGATGATAGAGAGGATGAAGAAGCAGTACTAATATGACTGGAAGCGTTTTGTGTACTTGTAGCTGACACAGTTGATGATAAAGTAGCAGTTTGTGTTGTTGTATCTTGTCTTTCAGATACTTTACCAGTTATTTGATTAGGATGCTCTGTACTGTGGGGTTCATCTGTAACATTTGTTGTGCCAGTTACAGCTGAAGTAGCAACCTGTGTGGATGCTGATCCATCAAAAACTGTCTGATTGTTTATTTCTGTTGATATCCTACCAGTAGAGACTTCACTTGCTGTAATAGTACTAGTTAGAGTATCAACTGTAAGAGCATCTTTTGCCTGTACAGTTGTTGCAAGACTGGGAGTTGTTCGTCTGTCTGGGGTATATGTGGTTGAATATTGTAAACTAGTTGTAGTATTGTTTGTGGACAAAGCTGCGCTTGGAGCTGTTGTAGACTCTGGAGATGAAGTTGAACTAGATAATGAAGATGATACCATTAACCCAGGTGTTGTTATACTTAGTGTATTATTCATGCCAGCTGATACTGTTGTAGATATTGTGGTTCTTAGTGCTAAATCCTCACTATCTGCAGTTGTACTCTGTACATTGGTCACATTGAATTCACTGCTGTCCTCTGTTATTCCGCTATCATTTGTTGCTACAGTGGTATTACTTTCATTGTGTTCTATGGGCTCTGTTGAGGTCATGCCCTCAGGTGTGGAGGAAAGTGTTTCAGATGTTTGGGTTGTCCCTCCATCATTCCGAACTGATGTTACATAATATGTAGATGCTTCACTAATGGTTGCAGAGGTACTAGGTAACACTGATGTTCTCTCTGTCTCATTTATAAATGATGCAGAAGTTGAGATTGCCAACGGTGTGTCACCAAAAAGCTGGAATGTATGAAAAATATATCCCCAGTAGGTAGTGAACATTTTCAATACATTTGCCTTTGATGCTAATGCAGGATTTCAGCTTTTAACAACAAGAGGGCCATGATGGTCCTGAAGTCGCTCACCTGAGCCTTTTGATCAAACATGACCCATTTCCAATCTCTTCCGAGATATTAAGACAAACATTCTGACAAACACTCATTAGTATTGGACTTACAAACATGGCCTCTAGAGTGTACACAAGCTTTTTCTAGAATTTGTCTCAGTGGCCTACCTATAAGCTCAATATTGCCTATTTTCAAACATGTAGAAATTATCCAGACCAACATTCTGACCACCTTTCATGAGTATTTGATAGAAAATGTGGCCTATAGGGTGTACAGGTTTTTTTCTGAGATTTGACCTAGTGACCTAGTTTTTTATCCAACATGACCCATTTTCATACTAGTCTAAGACATTATCAAGACAAACAGTCTGACCAACTTTCAAGATTATTGGACTGAAAATGTGGCCTCTATAGTGTACACAAGGCTTTACAAAGATTAAATCTGGTGACCTAGTTTTAGACCCCATTTAACCCATTTTCAAACTCATGCAAGATATCATCAACACAAATATTCTGACCTAATTTCAAGAGTATTGGACAGAAAATGTAACCTCTAGTGCATACACAAGGTTTTTCTAAGATTTGACCTAATGACCTAGTTTTTGACCCAACCTGACCCATTTTCACACTCATTCCAGATATCATCATGACAAGCATTCTGACAAACTTTCAAAAGCATTGGACTCAAAATCTTGCCTCTAGAGCATACAAAAGGTTTTTCTAAGATTTGACTTCGCGACCTAGTTGTAGACCCGACCTGACCCATTTTCAAACTAGTCCAAGATATCATCAAGACCAACATTCTGACCAACTTTCAGGAGCATTGGACTGAAAATGAAGCCTCTAGAGTGTACACAAGGAATTCCTAAAATTTGACCTAGTGACCTAGTTTTTTAACCCAACCTGACCCATTTTTGAAGTTGTCTGAGATATAATTAAGACAAACATTCTGACCAAGTTTCAAGAGTATTGGACTGAAAATGTGGCCTCTAGAGTGTACACAAGGTTTTTCTAAAATTTGACCTAGTGACCTAGTTTTTAACCCGACCTGACCCATTTTTGAACTCGTTTGAGATATCATCATGACAAACATTGTGACCAAGTTTCAAGAGTATTGGACACAAAATGTGGCCTCTAGAGCGCACACAAGGTTTTTCTAAAATTTTACCTAGTGACCTAGTTTTTGACCCAACCTGACCCATTTTCAAACTCATCTGAGATATCCAGAGAAACATTCAGAAAAACTTTCAAGAGCATTGGACTGAAAATGTGGCCTCTAGCGTGTACACAAGGTTTTTCTAAGATTTGAACTAGTGACCTAGTTTTTGACCCGACCTGGCCCATTTTCGAACTCATCCAAGATATTATCAAGACAAACATTTTCACCAAGTTTCATGAGTATCAGACTGAAAATGTGGCCTCTAGAGCATACACAAGGTAAAAGTTGATGACGGACGACGGACAACAAACGACGCACAACGGACGCCAGACACAGCACAATCACAAAAGCTCACCATGAGCACTTTGTGCTCAGGTGAGCTAACAAAAAGTGATGATGGACAGAAAAGCAGGAAAAAGTACGTCAAAAGTAGGACTTGGCTCTGGCCTGCTTAAGTCAACATAAATTTCAGAAAAATTCACAACACAAAGGAGAGAAACATATCTTATAGACACAGTACAAAAAAATTCCTTGATCCGATGTTTTCTTCTTTTTTTAATCAAAACAATATATTAACCCCTAGAGTGCCAAATAATTCCAACACACATATTCTGACTACAAATAAGCATAGGCCTCTGAAACTCCATTGGTCTATCAAGGGATAATGAAATTTTCATTATCGGACACTGTTACTATAAATAGCACATTGCAGATTCTCTCTACATCGTATATAGTATACGATATAGAGGGAGTCGCCAATGTGCTATTTAAAGAAATAGTTTTAATGAAAATTTGAATATATATTCCATGATATACAGGTGATGCACCGATGTGCTATAAGTGTTCGATCAAGGACAATTTTAGTGTTCCGTGATAGACCAATAGAGCTTCGAAGGCCTGTGAAATAAGGCCAAAATAATAATACCAGTAATTGCAATTTGATGGTTGCTATTGTTTATAGTGTTTAACCTTTTACCACACAATTCCCAGTTTTAACTATCCTGAGGCAGACTGTATTGGATTGTATTAGAGTTTAACGCTATTGTTACAGCTTGGGTCATGTCACTGCGGTCAGTGCACTTACACAATGTGTTTCCTGGCTTTCTCACACCAGTACTGACACAACTTTCTTTCCAAGTCACTGACTACTTTTCTCATATGCATCAGAGGTGAGAGACGAAAAAAAATGCCCGAAAGAAAGTTTGCCTCAACCAGGTTAGGAACTCACAAACCCCAGGTCACGAGTCAGATACATTAACCACTGAGAGTCCTGGGCTGGCTACCCTTAGGCAAAGGCCATTTGAAAACAATGTGGGAAACTGGTAACCAGCATTTTCTCCTTTTCCCACAATGTTTTCTACCCTTCAGAAATCAAAATTCACTTTTTGAGTCACATTTATTTTGTTGTCTACAAATGCCTTCAATCTGGAAAAGTGGAAATATTTGCCATATGGCTGAATTAAGCTTAGTGAAGAGTATATATCAAAGATCAGACTTCATGTTTTGTGATCCTGATCTACATTGGCCACAAAGGTTACTATAGTTCTGAAAGGCGTTTAGAGGGTTAATTCTATTTTCCTTATTACTAGACCTACTGATGAAACTTGAAGTTAGAGCACCAACTCAGCTGAGCATGAACTCAAGTTTTGTATGCGTGATCCATTTCTTCATCTTGATAAAGACCTCTTTCAAAAGCAGTGACATAAAAGGAAGAAATTTCTCATTTACAAAAGGGGAAATGGCTCATGATGAAGAATTTCCCCTTTTACCACAATGTTCTCAGATATATTCCTGTGTTCAACCTTAACTCATAACCAGACAGCCAAATCTTATCCTTGTCTAAATTGAAAGTGTTTACAGACAACAAAGTAAATGTAACTCTAAGCATGAAACTTGTCCACCATAGGGTAGAAAACAAGGGAAATGGAGAAAATGCTGGTTACCCGTATTTTCTCCTTTTCACACAATGTTTTCTAAAACTTTCCTAACCCTTTACCACATAATCCCAAGTTTAAACAACTCTGAAGATGAAGGCTTTTGAAAACATTGTGGTAACCACCATTTTCTCCTTTTTCCACACTGTTTTCTACCCTATAAAAGAAAGAAATGATCATTTGAGCTACATTTATGCTGTTGTCTGCATTTTCTCTTTTTCCCACAATGTTTTCAAAAGCTTTCTTCCTCACGGTCGTAAAACTTGAGACTGTTTGGTAACTGGGTAGAAGAGGAAGAAAAGATGCAATTACTCTTACCTGCTGAGCACAATTATGAAATTGATACAAATGAGCTGAAATTCTTTGATAAGGTAGAAAACATTGTGGGAAAAGGAGAAAATGCTGGTTACCAGCATTTTCTCCTTTTCCCACAATGTTTTCAATAGCTTTCTCCTCAGGGTTGTTTAAATTCTGAATTACATAGTATAGGGGTAGGACGGGAAGACAGGATGCAACCATTCTTACAGGCAGGATGCAAATACTCTTACCTGGCGAGCTATCATATCCAAGAATGTATCATTCTGAAACAATCCCCCAAGTTCACCAAGAGTGATTCCTGGAATGAAAAAAGTAGAGATGAAACAGAAGAGAATCTAACCCTTTACCTAAATAATGCAATGTTTAAATGATCCCAAGGAAGATGGCTCTGAAAACATTGTGGGTAAAGGAGAAAATGATGGAAACAAGCATTTTTTCCATTTTTCTTTGCTTTCAGACAAATCTCACTATTTGAACAATTTTCACTTTGTTGCCTGCAACTGCTTTGAATTTGGATGAGTCAATTTTTTTTCGTATGGTAAAGAGCTTATACCCTCAAAATTGCCTTTTTTCACTATAAATTAAAGGGCAGACAACTGTGATAATTCATGAATCATGCTACAACAGAAAGTCTTGCACAACTTCATAACTTCCTATCATTGTCATAACAATTGAAAATTGTAATAGAACACTGTTAACCCTTTACCACACAATCCAGAGTTTTGAAGTCAGTAAAATGAAGGGTTTTTTTTTTAAACATAGTTGGAAAAGGAGAATTCCCTGTCCCAACATGTCCCGATAACAACAAACATATATTTGGTGCACGCCGTTGGGAGACCAACCGAACGATTTATTACAAACGCTACATTGTTCAATTACAATGACTGTAAATAACATTTTTACATAACAATTTCATATAGCTGCAATATTATTAAACATGTCATATAAACCTGGCCGAACATATACCCTAACTTAGTAATGAACTATCTACCATGAACTAATAACATTCTTTTGTGAGTTACATAAATATACAGGAATATACTATGTAACTAGTACAAACCTTAAGAAAAGAAGAAGAAACATGTTATATGGAATAAAGAACAAAAAACACGTCCGGTCGCTTGTCGGTCCCAAGGCTGAATGGACATCGGCTGATAGCTAGGACTACACGTGCATAGCTTACAGCGCCACCTATCGGAACTTATTCCAACAGGGAAAGCAATTTTCGTCTAGTTCATGAACTCAAACCACGAATAATTACATATGTTGGTGATTGTCATTTTGTCAATTCCCCAAAGTGTTTTTTATGCTTTCAGAGACAAACCTTATCAACTGAGCCATATTCAATTGGTAGTCTGAAACTGCTTTAGTTTTGGATGGGTCTAAAGTTTTGTTGTTTGGTAAATACCCTAAAAAAGTGCCTTATTCTAGTCTTAGTTAAAGAACAGATAACTGATAAATCATGATACATGACTCACCAGAAAGTCTTTCACAACTTTTATATCTTGTTATCATTCTCTTAACAGTTATCTGGGCGGGTAGCTTAGTGGTTAGCCTGACTCGTGATCCGATGATTGCGGGTTCGATACCCTGTTGATGCAAACATTCTTTCTGATGATTTTTTGCCTCTCACCTCTGATGTTTGTGAGACAAGTAGTCAGTGGCTTGGAAAGAAAGTTGTGTCAGTACTGGTGTGAGAAAACCAGGAAACACATGCGTATGTGCACTGACCACTGTGATGTGACCTAAGCTGTTAAAACAGAGTTAAACTCTAATAACAGATGTCTTAAATGGTCCATATTCAAAGTAATTTATATTTCATTTTGTGTCTGCAAATACTTTCAATTTGGTTGAGTCTAAAATTACATCATCCTGTAAAAAAGTTAAGTGGTAAACTTTAACTGACCTTTTTGAGATATGTTAAAAATACCAAGTGCATCTATTACAAACTTCTCTCTGTCAACAATACTCAAGTTCTGGAAAGTGACACTGCCATTGTCCCATTTTCTAGTTCCTGTAATGTTGTTTAGGCTCTCCAGCACTGCTCTTTCAATGTCTGCTGTTGGGGGCAGATGGTCCAATATTTCCTAAAAATGATAATTAGCAGTTTTAGTTTTTACCAAATACTAGTAATCCCATGTTAAAACAACCCTGGAAAAAAAACTTTTGAAAACATTGTGGGAATAGGAGATAAGAGAAAATGCTGGAAACCAGCATCTTCTCCTTTTTCCACGATTTTTCTACATTTACAAAAACTAATTTGATCACTTGACCCATATTGAATTTGTCATCTGAAATAGGTCTCAATTCAAGCAAGGTAAAAATCTTACAACCTGGTTAAGAGTTACTATTAGGAAACTGTGCTTTACTTCACATGGTTTTTGGTTGAGCATGTAGATCAAGATCAGACTTGAAACTATGCAGTCTGATCTTGAATCTTCACTATCCCTTTTTTTTTTTCCGGATATTTCCTAAAGTAGCCTTAAGATTGCATAAAATGGCCTAATATTCTTCAGAAAGAAGTTTGATAACAATAACAAGTAACAAAGAACAAAATACAAGATCATCACATGTGGTTGCCAGGTTTTGGCTGCGGTTCCTCTTTCAGTGAAAATTCTAAGTCATAAAAGTGGTATAACAGTGTCAAAAAATGTTTTGAGTGTTGTATGCCCTTCTGTCCTTTTGATAGTCAACAACTAGCCACAGTTTTGAAGTAAATATCTTCAGTAATAAAAGGTTTATCAGAATAATGTCACAGCACAACAACAGAGACAAAGAAAAGGAGGACAGGCCTTTGATAATAACCTTGGGTTTCTTTGAAAAAATGGCCGAACTAAACATGAAACAGTCATGAAAATATATGAGCAGCGCTTTGGAAAATGGGGGTTAAATGTACCTTGGTGATGCAAGTCATCACGTAATTATTGATCTATGGCATCCGTTTTGTCTAACAACCATCTAAATCATAAGGTATAATGGTCCATGGACATGTAGAAAATTTTAGTCCTTATTAAATGCAAATTCTATGACTGAAACATATTTAAATTGTCGTCTTAAAACATTTCCAAACTACACTAGTCTAAAATTTTGTCATCTGGAAAGAATTAAATGTGAAGAAGCTGCTTCAAAAGAAATTGCTGAGCCTGTTAGCTCAGTCAGTATTATGCGGGACTAGAAACCAGGGGGCTTGCTAGTTTGAATCTCATACTCAGCCAATTTCTTTCTGAGGACTGAGGATAGTCTTTGAGATAGGATTCATTCCTCACTCACTGCTGATCATTCTTTTAAAGATGATTATATGAGAGGATGCAGCCACTGGTTTGAGAAGAATATTGTCCTTAGCACTGAAATTCAAGAAAAGTATGGGTGCACTGGCTGCCACAATATAACTGCAATAATCTTGAAAAAAGCATTAACCCTTTACCAAACAATCCCTGGTTTTAACAACCCCGATGAAGAAGCCTTCTGAAAACACTGTGGGAAAAGGAGAAATACTGGTAACCAGCATTTTCTCCTTTTCCCACAATGTTTTCTTCCCTTCCCAAGACAAATTTCAATTCTTGAGTCACATTAATTTTGTCATCTGCAAATGCTTCCAATTTGGACTAGTATAAAATTATGTTGTTTGGTAAAGAGTTAAACACCGTAAAAATGGCTGCCAGGATGTAACTGCAATAATGTTGGAAAGAGCCTTAACCACCATAAAAATGCCCGCCCGGGTGGCTCAGTGGTGAGCGTGTCGGACTCATGACCTGGTGGTTGTGAGTTCGATACCTGGTTGAGGCAAACTTTCTTTCCGGCGTATTTTCGCCTCTCACCTCTGCTGAAGCATGTAAGAAAAGTAGTCGTTGGCTTTGGAAAGAAAGTTGTGTTAATACTGGTGTAAGAAAGCCAGGAAACACATGTGCGTCACCGACCGCCATGATATGACCTTAGCTGTTAAAGTGGCGTTAAACCCTAATACAACCAACCAACCACCATAAAAACAGATTAAAAAGGAATTACAGATACAAGGCAAAAGCTCACCTGACTGTCTCTGTATGCTGTTCCATTTATTGTGAACCGTATCGGATAATTATGAGACACTAATGGGTCTATATAAAATAGACAAAAAATTTGATGGTTAAAAAAGTGTGTGCTTTCTTTTCCCTGAGTTTGGTATGCATTCCTCCCAACACTCTACCAAACAATCCCATGTTTTAACTCTTTACCAAACAACAAAAGTTTGGACTAGTCCAAATTGAAAGCATTTGCAGACGACAAAATAAACATGATTCAAAAACTGAAATTTGTTTTGGGAAGGGAAGAAAACATTGTGGGAAAAGGAGAAAATGCTGGTTACCAGCATTTTCTCCTTTTCCCATAATTTTTTCAGAAGGCTTCCTTTTCAGGGTCGTGAAAACCAGGGATTGTTTGGTAAAGGGTTAACTAGTAACCAGCATTTTCCCCTTTTCCCCATAATTGCATGGTTTTGCATGGTTAAAATCTAAGAATAATGCAATTTATTAAACATACACTGTCAAATAAATGTCATAAACATATAATATGTACTTAACCTTTTCCAACAAAATCCCTAGTTTAAATGACCCTGGGAAAGAAGCCATTTGAAAAACATTGTGGAAAGAGCAGAAAATGCTGGTAACCAGCATTTTCTCCGTTTCCCACAATGTTTTCACTACCCTTTTAGAGTCAGGTTTTATCAATTGAGCCATATTTAATTTGTTGTTTTCAAAAGCTTAGAATTGGCATGCCAAATTTTGTTTGGTGAAGAGTTAATCAGAAAGAAGGCTGAAAAGTTACGACTTGAAACATTTCAGAGCTAGGAATATATCACAAAATATGTTTTTATGCAGTCTGATCTTGATCTAAACTGTTTGCAGATGAATCACGAAAGGTGCTGAGCAGATGAAGTAAAAGGTATTCAGGGGTTATATTCATCAACCATTCTGATCACTGATTATTGTTCTAATTTAACTCTATACAACATAATCCTGAGTTTTAATAACCCTGAGAAAGAGGCCCTCTGAAACTACTCTGGGAAAAGAAGAAAATGCTGGTAAGCTGCATTTTCTTCCTTTCCCACAATGTTCTCTACACTTTGAAAGACAAATATTACGCTTTCTGTGACATTTCGTATGTCGTGTGTGAATGCTTTTAATTGAGACCAGTCTAAAATTTTGTTGTGTGGTAAAGAGATAAGCTGTTACCACACAATCCTTAGTTTTAACAACCATGAAGTAGAAAGCATTTGAAAACATTGAGAGAAAAGGAGATAATGCTGGTAACCAGCATTTTCCCCAGCATTATCTCCTTTTCCCACAATGTTTTCTACCATTTCAAAGAAGTTAATTATCATTTCAGCTACATTTATTTTGTTGTGTGCAAATGCTTTGAATTTCATCTAGTTCAGAATTTTTTGTTTGGTAAAGGTTTAAATTCAAATACTAGCTATCTGATTGGCTGACACATTTTGTATCAGCCAATCAGATGCATAGTTGTAGAATTCAGAGTTGGATCAAGAATGGATGGTGAACATCACCACCCCTGACGAGAAAGTCATTACATATCTTACCATTACAATCTGCAAAACATCCTGTTCTGTTGGGACAAGTTTGTGTACCTTCTGTGCATAGCTGGTTAGATCCACCTGTCGAATGAATAATATCACTTACTTAAATTATTCTGTATAATAGTGGAACAAGATTGTGTTATAATACTTGCAATATTGATAGCCCTAAAAATTATGGAAGAAATCACTTCACCACATTTAGTATATGAGCCATGCACTAGCAAAATGGGGTTTCATGCATGTCCTTGATGCATTATACCAACTATGTCATCATATAATTATGAAGCCATTAAAACCGTTTTGTCTAACAACTGGTTGAATCCTGAGGTAGAATGATTCTTTGACTGTCAGAAAATTGACCAATAGCAAAAAGTATTGACCATTAATCAGCCTGGGTGGCCTGCCTTTATTACAGAGCATGGCTCATATAATCGAAGTGCTACCATACTTAACTGGTAATATACAAAAAGCTGACAAAGCAATCCAAGTTTAACCCTTCACCACACAACATAATTTTAGATTAGTCCAAATTAAATATCTTTGCAGACGCCAACTTAAAAGATGACTCAAATGATGTACATGTAATTTGTTTTTTTGAAGCCAATGTAGATCAAGATTTGACTGCACAAAATTTGCAGTCTGATCTGTGATCAACATATTCTGTTTTGCTGAGTCATTCTACATTCACTATGACATTAACCCTTTCCCAAACGACATTTTTAGACTCATTCAAATTCAAAACATCTGCATAAGACATTTATTTAAAATTAAAACAAATGAATTTAAGCTCTTTGATAGGGTAGAAAACATTTTGAGGAAAGGAGAAAATGCTGGTTACCAGCATTTTCTCCTTTTCCCATAATGTATTCCAAAGCCCTCTTTCCCAGGGACGTGAAAACCCGGGATTGTTTGGTGTAAGAGTTAACTGACACTGTCTGCAACAGTTTCTCTGTTATTCATTTCTGATCTTGATCAACACAATATGCAAAAGTTTCTCTGTTTTACCCTAGGATGCACTGAGGACTCTCTATTTAAACAGGGATGGGTGATGCACTAAGTAACAAGACCAATCAACTGGATTAAGGTAACTAGGTCCATGAGTACTGAGCCCAAAAAATCAATATTCTACACATGCCAGTTAACCCTTATCCTGCTAAATACCTAAAATCAAATATTTAATTTGATTGTAAAAACCCCAAATATTGCTATTTCAAATCTATGTTTTGGGGAATAATATCACCTTATCGGACAGTGTAGATCCAGGATCAGACTGCACTTTTTGTGCAGTCTGGTCTTGATCTACACTGTCCACAAAAGGTCAGTGAGTCGCGCTTAGCAGCCTAAGGCTTAATAGTTCACTATTCATAGATAAAAGACCCAAAATTACAAACAAAAAGGGCCCACTTGCTTACATCTGTACATTCAATGTTAATATTTTTTCTATATGTTTTGCCAGTAAACTGACCACAATTGGCTACTTGTTCATTAGTAGAAAATCTACAAATAATGGTAAATTTCAAACACAGTAATCTAAAAATTGGTGGACTGATTCAAATAAAGAAAATCATTAAGTAACAAAAAAGATCCCTAACGATTATAGAAATGCCAATTACAGCTTGAAGCCAAAGTAACCCATACATTGGTTTAGAAATTGTGACAATTCCTGCAACTAGCTCACTTAACAGCCATTACTTCTGCAGTCTCTTCAAGAATATTTCATGTAATCTCTACGGTAAACTGTGTTCCTGCTAGATTAAATTCTTGTTGCCTATCCCTCTATACTATACCCTATATAGAGTCTATGGACGTACAGACTTTAGATAGAGCCATGCATGGACTATAGTACAGGGTGTCCGAAAAGTAAGTTAACAATTTTTTACATGTGCAATATGGGTTTAAATTTCAGATGTAAGTTTTTTGTGTGAAAGTTTTATTCAATTTTCATTAAAATTATGCACTTGTACAGAGATTTCAAATCAAAAGTACCTTTCTGTTATTGGCGTCATTTTAGTAATTAATGATGTCATCTTACTTCCTGTTGTCTGGATCCACATGTTTGTAAACAAAGACGCTTTTTTGGGCACATGAACAACCTAACAGTTTCACAGAGAGATAGTGAAAAACTAACTGCATGGTGTGTAATGTCATGTCATGGTGTTATTGGACCATATATCTGTAAAAAGATGATTAATTCCCAACGCTACCTATTGCTTTTGAAAGACAAGTTTGTTCCTGTGCTTGAAAAGAAATCCCTTACATTGAAAAACACATGGTTTATGCAGAATGGTGCTTCGACACGCACATCTAATATCGTGATAGACATTTTATAGTTACAATATGTTCTGTGATAGAGTAAAAGTATTAATATCTAAACCATATTCAGAGGTAAAAGATTGCTGCATATCGTGGCATGCACACAGTGCTGACCTCAACCCATGCCACCTCTTCCTTTGGGGTTATTTGAAGTCAAAGGTCTACAGTCCCAAGCCAGACAGCAAAATGTGTCTTCAAAGAACATTAAGCGTGAAATCAGGAAGATTGACACTGGAATGTGTGCTAGAGCATTTGTCAATTTCATCGTGTATGTTAGGTATGGAAAGAGCATAAAAGGCCATAAAATTGAAAACGTCATGAGTTACTAAAATGACTTCATTGACCAAAAGGTACTTCTGGTTTAAAATCTGAATCAAGTGTGTAATGTTATGAAAACTGAATATAATTATCACACAAAAAACTTACCATATTTCATGTACATGTATACTTATTTTTATCTCTTCATTTGAAATAAAAAGCTAGTCTAGTATAAATGTACTAAAGTGTTACCTTACTTTCTGGACACCCTGTACATTTTGATAGAACTACATTGTCTACAGAGTCTAGCAAAAGTTTACCACACAATGCTTGGTCCTCATCCTCGCCATTGTCACAGTCAGGAAACACATCACATGCTTGCACACATTGCCAGGTGGAGTTTACTTGGCACAACATTACTATGTGTGATGAATCTCTGAAGCATGTGTTGTTACCACATGGAAAAGATTCTGTGCCATTCAAACATGTTCTGTTTGGATCTAATCTCTCTGCTTTCAAGAAAAAACACATCAAGCTTTTAATCCTCCACTACACAATTCCGAGTTTTAATGACCCTGAGGAAGAGGGCTTTTGAAAACATTGTAGGAAAAGGAGAAAATGCTGGTAACCAGCATTTTCTCCTTTCCCACAATGTTTTCCACCCTATCAAAGACAAATTCTATCATTTAAGCCTCATTTAAAATGTCAGCTGCAAATGCTTTCAATTTGTACCAGTCTAAAATTTTGTTGTTTGGTAAAAAGTTAAATTACATGCATAAGCACTGAGAGCCTGGACCTTTTTAGACAGACAAAGGTTTCATGCATATACTTAACCCTTCACCCAAATTTCGCTGTGAATTTTTTCATTAACTCTCAGCAACGACACCAGCAGCTCTCATATACCATATATTTAAAAAACCCATAGCTGCAGGAGGGAAAGAATTCAAATATACAGGAGTAATGTGATAAAAAATGAAGACTAAAACAATAAAACCTCACTAGGTTCTGTATCTCTTTAAAAGATAAATATGATCATCAGAGACAGAAATATAAAATAATTCAGGAATTTCAGCTTTCAAAAATGACTTTATCCTTTGCTTAAAATGTTTGATGTCTTTTGTACTCCAGGAATAGAGTGTATTAGAAAGGGTTAAGCATGCTTTCATTCTTTGACAAAATGCACCATTCATTCACCTCGGTGATCATTATATAGATCTAGATGGATGTTTATTAAATACACACAGAACATGTTGTCTTATCTACACTGTCGACCAAGACATTCTGGATAAAATATACTGACGTCCATAAAAAACGCCTCATTGAAAAAGTGCAATAACTCCGTACATATCCATTATTTTCATGTCACTTTTTGTTCTCCATATTATGTTCATGTATCTAACCTACTGCAGGATAAGATTTTGCTTGCCTCATTCGTGTTGCCTGAAGCCATGGCAAGTCACACGCTTTTCAAATGCGCCCCATGCACACTCCCCACATGGTTCTGTTGGCCGAAATCAAACATGTGTATTCATTAATCCATTAGCAAACAAGTTGTCATTGCAATATTTGAAAACTTTCAACTTTTGAGGCTAAGTAACGAAGAGAGAGCAAGAATTTTGGGGATGCTTGAGAGCGGAGTTTGTCAAAGTGACTTGGCCAGGCGTTTTAACGTTGCAAGGTTGACAATAGTTCGTCTTGTTCAACGGGTAAACACAACAGGGAGCTTGTCTGATAGGCCCCGGCCCGGTGCACCTCGTGTGACGTCTGTCCAGCAGAACAATTTCATCCACCAACGTCACTTGCGTAACTGTTTCGTTACAGTGCAATCAACAACGTCGATGGTTATTGGTAATCGCGGAAGGACTATTAGCCGCAATACAGTAAGGAGACGCCTTTTAGAGCGGGGAATTTCGTGCAGGTGACCGTACCGTGGTATGGTATTGACACAGTGTCACCATAGAGAACGTCGGCAATGGGCTCAAGACAACATTGGAAGACGTTGGCGAGATGTCGTCTTCAGTGACGAATCTCGATTCAATCTTTCCCACGCCGACGGGCGTATTTGCGTTTACCGTCGCCGTAATGAACGTTACGTCCGTAATTGTGTGCTGGAGCACAACCAACCGTTTTGGTGGAGGTTGTGTTATGGTTTGTGCGGCGATTAACCACACCTTCAAAACTGATTTGGTTATCATAAATGGGAATCTGAACGCTAGAGGGTATGTGGACCAAGTTATTCGTCCTGTAATCGTCCCTATGTTCCGACAACGCCCTGGTCTAATGTTTCAACATGATAAAGCCCGTCCCCACATGGCTAGACTGACCAGAAACTTCCTCAGGGACAATAGAATTGATGTTTTGCCATGGCCTGCTCAGTCTCCAGACTGTAATCCTATTGAGCACATGTGGGACGTCCTTGGACGTCGTTTACGTCAACGCAATCCACAGCCTTGAAATCTCGGTGAATTGACAAATGCTCTTCATGAAGAATGGGCTCGCATTCCACGCTATCTCTTGCGTAATTTGTGTGGATCCATGCGACGCCGTCTTCAGGCTGTGATAGCGAGTCAGGGTGGACATACACGATACTGACCAAATTGTGCTGGTGAGGTTTTTGAAACTTCTTTTCCCGCCGTATGGTGTTCATTTAAACCAAGGTATCAGGTTTAAAACTCGAAATTTTCCCAAAGTGTGTTTCTAAATCCACGCAGTTATTAATGCGGTAATCAGTTAATAAATATGGCAGCACAAACACAGGTGATGTGTTTTTTATGGACGTCAGTATAAGACTTGAAATGCACATATCTAGGTCTTATATCTAGATTGAACATGTTCGTAGGGTTTACTGGGCACTCTAATGGCTAAAAGAAAGACTCTAAAAACTAAATAGTAGCCTAGCTGGGAAGCTAAAAGATGTACATTATTATACTGGCCTATATGTATCTACATGTAAGTTGGATAAAAGGTCACCATACTACCATACATGCTATTTGAAGACATACCACAATCTCTACCTTTCAAGCGCTAAAGAAACCCACTGGGCATTTTCAATCTTAAATAAAACCTGGGCGATTGCAATTTCATGGTTGCTTTTTGTCTGTAGTGTTTCAGCAAAGCAGACAGGGTAGATCAAAGATCAGACAGCCTGTTTTGTGCAGTGTGATCTTGATCTACACTGGCAGCAAAGGTAACTATAATAAGGAATGTTTTCTACCCTATCAAAGACAAGTTCCATTATTTGAGACACATGTAAATTGTCATCTGTCATCTGAAAATGCTTTCAATTTGGACAAGTCAACATGTTTGTCATTTGGTAAAGGGTTAACACCTCTTTTTTAAGGGTCAATAAATGTAAGACTGTGTGATAAAGGGTTAAAAGATAAGTGTACAGCAGGTATACTAAATTTTTCTCACCTGTGGAACTTGCAGTAGACTGTGTGATAAATGTAGAGCTGTGTTTGGCTGTTGAACTCCTAGCAGCAGAGTCAGTTGATACTGCTGACACAGGACTAGAAAGAGTAGATGTTTGTGTTGGACCAACTATAGTAGTCACTGTCGACCTAGCCTCATTTACATCAGATGGTACATTTGTAGTGCTTTCATTTGCAACGATTCTTGAATCATCAGCCCCTTTGGACATCACAGTGGTTTCTGAAGTGTTAAATCCATCAGGTATGTCTGAAGTTTGCATGGATGACAAAGTAGTATTTGTAGTTACTACCAATGACGAAGCTTCAGTAGAGCTAGTAGTTTTAATTTCTGGTGTACTCATAATAGTAGATAACTCTTCTGGACTAGAGTTTATTGTGGAAGTTTCAGACAAGTTTGTAGATGGAGTTGAAGAAGGTACAGACATATCAGATGAACCAGATAAAGGTTGAGGGGCTGGTGGATCTGTTGAAGGAGAAGAGGCTGTTGATGTCTCTATTTGTGAATCTGTAGATCCAAAACTCGACACTGTTGTAGATGATGGTAATGTTGTTGTTGTTGATTGTTCGTCCTCGTTGTATTGCTGTTGTCCAGGACCTACCGACTCTCCAGTTTTTGCAGTCACATGTGAGCTGGGGCGCTGACTTTCTACTGAAGTTATATAGACTTTTTGTTTCAAAAGGGTTTTACAGTTTTCAGCAGTGTTTCAGTCACATTAAGGTGACAGTTCACTTATCGATGTTCTTTGTGGGTTTCACAAATAGAAGGCTTGGGCTGTGTAGGTCTTTGCTAAAGGCCACTCTGATATGAGAAGTACTGCTAGAATGAACCATGATTTCCTAACTGCAAATCTTACACAGGAGCCATTGAATCTTGCAGTGTATCTTAAGTTTTGTAAGAAATTACACAAAAGAAATATAACTGTTTTGATAATTCAGGCATATTCAGGGGCATCAACAGCAAAAAAAAATTAGTGGCAAATGGTGGTAAAGCTCTGTAAGAGAAATTTCTATACTTGCCACAACATTTTGCTGCCTCTTCTGTGTATACATTATAGATTCTCTCTCTGCTGATCACTGTTTTGGCAATGATTATGTGAGGAAAGCAATCAGTGGCTTAGGAAGAATATGTGCAAAGCACTGGTTACAGAAACTCAAGGAAATCGTGAATGGGTGCACTGGCTGCTGTGATGTAACAGAAATGATGTTGAAAACAGCATTAAACACCATCCAAACAAACAAACATTATAAATTCAGGCTGTTATCTGATTTATTTCATTCTTTTAATACTTTTAAATCAAGATGGGTTTGGAAAACACGTAATTATGAAGAAAGATATCTTCTCACTTAACCTTTTGACAAACAATCCAGTTCTTTAACAAAGCAAGGTTATTGAAAAAGTTGAGGGAAAAAGGAAAATGTTGGTACTGTAACTCTCTGAAAGATAAATCTTATCATTTGAGGCACATTAAATTTGTTGTCTGTGATTTGGCCAGTCTAAAATTTTGCAGTCTGGTCGAGAGTTAACATAACCCTCAGGTTATGATAATGGATTTTTTGGTAAAGAGTTAACACAATTAACAACCCTGGAAGAGATGGTTTTTGAAAATATTGTTGGAAAAGGAGAAAATGCTGGTAGCCAGCATTTTCTCCTTTTCCCACAATGTTTTCTACTCTATCAAGGACAGAAATCATCACTTGAGATACATTTAATTGACCTGTCGTTCGCAAGTGCTTTCAAGTTGGTCGAGTCCAAAATTTTATTGTTTGGTAAAGAGTTTAGGGGGTTACTTAGATTTTTTAAAACTAACCAGACTTAAAAAATGATTAATCACTGAATTAAGTAAGGCCTTAGCTGGCAAACTATCACTAAAGACAAAAAACAAAAGTACAAAAAAAGATATTTTTCTATCATATTCCTTAAGGGCTACATAGCCTCCAAAGATACTTTCAGATTTTACCACAGAGTTACACAAACACTTGTGGGAATGTCACATATCTATGTCAAATGTGATCGAATAAGAAAAACACTGAGTTACTAACTGCAAAACATTCATCTCATTATTTAAACATGCCAAGTTGCACCATTTTTATATCTTAATTATTTTATCTCAGAAAAATAGAATGAGTTACTGAATACAAAACTAACATCCCGTTACTTAAACACACAATATTGCCCCTTTTTAATATATCAAAATGCAATGCATTTATTGGTGTTTCACAAGAAAATTTGATTTACTGCAAAAAAACCTAAATAGGACCCTTAACTCTTTACAAAACAATAAAATTTTGGACTGAACAAAACTGAAAGCACTTGCAGACGACATATTAAATGTTACTGTAATGATGATTTCTCTCTTTGATAGGGTAGATAACATAGTGGGAAAAAGAGAAAATGTTGGTTACCAGCATTTTCTCCTTTTCCCACAATGTTTTCAAGAGGCTTCCTTCTCTGGCTCTTTAAAACTTGGGTTTGTTGGGTAAAGAGTTAAAACCACAACAGAAGTTAAAATTACTTAGACCATGTTTACAGCGACTTGACCAATCAGCGTTCAGTATTTCAAAAGTATATATCGAAGATACAACTCCAGCAGTTGTATATCTGGATGTACTATGCTAGTATATCCCGCACGTGAATTCCGACAATTTTTGTTTGCAATATCGAGTCAAGGCAAAATATACCTACCCTTCACGGTAAAACAATTTTGAAATATGACTTGAATTGGATACAGCATTTTGATGTGTGCGTGCAAAACTATTCAAAGTGTCTAGTGTACAGGCACTTAAAATTGTATTGCCCTCAACTATCGATTAAAAGCTACAGCAACCTCTTGGTTGCAGTGTTTTTAGCAGTAAAAAAATAAGGCTCGAGTTTGGGGGAAAAAAAAAACCGCGATGTTCACATTTTGGCTTTTCAAAACATGCCATTGCCTTTAAAACCATTTTTCTTTTAAATCTGAGAAGGATTAAACACTTATTTTGGCTAAACAATAACAAGTTCCCCTGCGCTCTTTAGTTTGCATTGGTGTTTCACACCATTTGAATAACCAAGCTTAAAGGTCGTATCATGAAGGACAGTGCACTTTCGCATGAATAAGCTGTTTTTAGTAATTTTTAACCCTTAACCTGCTAAATAAGTGAAATGAAACCTTCAAGCCAAAAGAAAAAATCCAAATTTTGCTGTTTCAAAGATATTTTAGGAGAGAACATCACCTTATCGGACAGTGTACATCCAAGATCAGACTTTGCACATTCTGTGCAGTCTGATCTGAATCTGCATTGTTCGCAAAAGATCCTTGAGTTGCGCTTAGCAGCCTTAAGGTTAAGCTCTATGGCTCCACAAACTTTACAAAATTTTCAGGTACAGACTTGACATTGCTTATAAAAATTGGTCGAAATTCATGTATTGAACATAATTGCAAAAAACACTAATCAATATTTCTCATCAACATTCCATATGTTTCACAGTAAAATAGACCAGTTATGTCAAATTACAAGAGACACATAGTAAGTTCTAAACGATGAATGTCCCTTTACTCTTTGACAATATATTGCTGACAAATACAAGTTCGATTTTAACCTTCCACAAATAAGTTTACTTTGATTAAAAATAATGTAGCATTTTGATATTTTAGAATTTGTACCTTACATCTGCCCCTTTTGAACCAGTGGCAAAACTTTTATTTTAACTATCACGACGACCCCATTTTGTAACTAGCTTTTTATCTTATATATGACATAAAAAGCACGAATAGTCACGTGGTCTAAGTAAGATAGAAAATCTCGTGCCGTGATATATGGGAAATATACACGAGCATTATTTCCCATATACCATGGCACTCGTTTTCTATCCCTTACATATACCTTGAAGGCAGTAAGCAACAGGGCATCTATCTGTTGGTTGTAGATGATAAATGTAGTATCCACTACAGTTCCTGATATAGGTGGTCATACGTAGCACGCAACAGTCCCAGTATCCCAGAATGTTGAAGGATGTACAAACATGTCCCTTTATAGTCTGGTTGATACCTGGTAAATCATTCCCTCCAAGGTCAAGATGAAGAGGTAACTGTGTTCCACAATGGTTATTCTATGACAAATACAACTTTAATTATTTTATGAACAAGAGGACCATCATGGTACTCATCCGAGTAAACATAGACAAATTTGCAAATACTACCAAATGGCAGGGGCATGTGACCCCTCTGGAAATAGCCCATGTGCATCTTTGTTAGCCAGAATAGCTCAAATGGTAAAGTGAGAGACTTGTAAGCAACAAATTTCTGCATGCATGAGGGTGTAGGTTTCATTAACACAGCCGACCAACTAAAAAGATTAGTCTTTTGGATGAGACATTGAACCTTAGTTTCCACGTGATGGTGCTATACATCAAGCACATTGGCAAACCTAATTTAGGCTTGGTTCTATCCCGTATCTTGCACTACCTCTGTAACATTCTTAAAAGCCTTCCGGGGACATCGCCTGCATGTGCTGTAGGTTGTTACAATAAATAAACTCATATCAATCAGAAACCATTTGCACCTAAAACCAAGGGACATAAATAGCACAACATTGATACAGGACTATTTGAAAAATCATAAGATGTGGATTGCATGATGAAATTTGCCTTCGAAGGGGTAGAAAAGATTATTGGAAAAGGAGAAAATGCTGATTACCAGCATTTCCCCCTTTTCCCATAATGTTTTTCAAAAGCTTCTTTTTGTGGAATAGAGCAGTGTAGAGGTAGAGCGTTAGCCTCTTACAAAAAAAGGTTCTAGGTTCAAAAGCCCTGTTGAGTGGGGTCTACCTTGGGAACTATCCAAGACACTGCATGAGAACTAATCAAGGTTTGCTGGAAGCAATAACAGACTGTGATAAGCATAAGTTGTAAGAACTTGGTTCAAAATCCATGTAATATGAGGCATACTCTGTGAAAAGGGGGCTTTATGTATCTGCAAAAAGTACTGACCCAGGTCAGCCTGCACCTTCCATGCAGGCTGACCTTGGCTGAAACAGTTTGCTATTTGTCAGTTTTTTGCATGTCAAAGGACCAGTATACCTCATGATCTTGTCAGTTGTTAGACAAAAATGATCTTTATGGAACCATAATTACATGATGACTTACTTGGTATCATGCATCACAGGAATGCATTAAGCATGGCTGATATGTTTAAGGTAAAAGCTTTCTTTTTGAGTTGTGAAAACACAGGGTCATTTGATAAAGGGTTGACTGCCTAGCCTCTTACTGTATGAATAATACTTGAACACATTTACAGTTTTGGCAAGCATTGTGGAGAAAAAAGTAAATGTTTGCAACGACCACTTTCTTTCCAAACAATATCTCTGTACTGTTGAAAAACTATCATTTCTTTTCCTTTACAAGGCTCAGAAGTGACCATAAGTAAACAATGTGGGCCTGAAAATGCATCCAAATTTTAATCATACCATTTCAAAGTATTGGAATCATTGTGAAGATAACAATCTGTTATTGTGCAGCCTGTCCAAGTGTTAGTTGCTGACAGAAAACTGACATTTAAGACTAAGTGAAAAGTTAACAAAAGATAAAGTGACTTGGAAACTTTTTGCCTAGGTTTAAATTTCATTTCTACCGGGGGCTAACACTTGGACCGACTGTACTGTAACAGATTATCATCTACACAATAATTTTTATACTTTTAAAGGGTCATTGTTCTCAAAGTGAGGGTTTTTTTAAGTGTCCTTCAGCAAGCCTTAGCCTAGTACTGGTAAAACCCAGGACATACTTGATTAAGTGCAAAGTGAGCCATTACCGTGATATGACTGAAATAATATCAAAAGCATACAACATCATTCAATCAGTCAAATACAAGCACTGTTCTAAATTCAAATTCTGATTGGCCGAGGCATTCTGTTTTAACCAACCAGATGGCTAGGCTTGTAATTTAGTTCTAATCAAAATTTTGTACAGAATAGAAGATGGCTAGGGCCACAGGACTCAAATGTATTGAATACCAAGATCTCTACACTTACCTTTACACACGATGTAGGTATTTCTGCAGGCTGACCATTGAGACTAAACCTGTACCATCCCCGATCAAGATCCCTGTCACACCTATTGTTTGTATCGGTGTGACTGAACAGTCTGTCATTCTCATCAGCTATCAACTGGGCATTCTGGCAAGCACCTGTAAAATATACATAAACTGTATAGCCCTTTACCACAAAACCATAAGTTTTAACAAACTTAATGAAGAAAACTTTTGAAAACGTAGTGGGAAAGGGAGAAAATGCTGGTAAAATTCAGGACTGTTTGTTAACCCTTTACCAAACAATCCCTGGTTTTTACAACCCAGAGGAAGAAGCCTTCTGAAAACATTGCAGGAAAAGGAGAAAATGCTGGTAACCAGCATTTTCTCCTTTTCCCACAATGTTTTCTACTCTTCTAAAGTCAAGTTTCAATTTTTGAGTCATGTTTATTTTGTCGTCTGCAAATGCTTTCAATTTGGACAAGTCTAAAATTTTGTCGTTTGGTAAAGAGTTAAAGCGTTACTTCATTACATATACTAGGTTCTTCACTTTGTACGATGATTTTGGACTGCACCAAGGTCACCTTTTCTACTACTTTTTCTTATTCCTTCCCTTATATGTATTCAAGGTGTGAGTCTAAAGCATGGATGTGATTGACATTGATTTAAGGATAGAGCACAGGCTTCTTACATCAAAGGTTTTGGGTTCAAATTCTCCTTTGGAACTACCAATATCACGGTCACAAGCACTAGTTATGGTTTCACAATCAATGTAAATTAAATAAATAACCCATGACCACACCATCCGAAGTTTACACAAATCTGTGTAAAAAAGGCATTGGAAAATTTTGTTGGAATAGGTCTGGAGAAAATGAAGAGGCGAAATTTATCTCATCATTGTTATTTTGTCTTCTGTAAAGGCTTTCAGTGTGGACAAATCTATTACTTCGTCGTCTGGTAAAGGGTTGAACAATAATTTGATTGATGTAATGGAGTGAATCTCACACACTAACAGTGATATAATCACAACTTTAGGCCTACAGTCTAGGGACTCACTGGCTCCAAAGAAATGTCCAACTACTGATGCCCAAGAACTTTAAACTTAGGCATTTCTTACACAATTTATTTCTCTAAATCTTATCTTACATCACTGAATTTGAAAATTCCCATGTATTTCATTACTATTGGCTCTGATAAATATTTATTTGTACAAATTTGCCTCATTTTCACAGAGATAAAGATTATTTTACCTTTTACCACACAATCATGAGTTTTAACGACCCTGAGAAAGAAGCCTTTTTAAAACATTGTGGGAAAAGGAGAAAATGCGGGTAACCAGCATTTTCTCCTTTTCCCACAATGCTTTCTATTCTTTCAGAAAATTTAAGCTCATTAGTACCAATTTTGAAACTGCAGCCTGCTGATGTTTTGAATTCGGAAGAATCTAAAATTTGTTGTTTGGGAAAAGGTTGATATCAATACAAAAAGTCAAAGATTTTACCAGAGTCATCTGGTTGACTTGCAGAGGCTGTGAGTGGAAGAACCAGGTTCAATACTGAAAAAGAAATATAACAGATAAAAACTTAAAACCTTCAAAACTTTACTAGAGCTAGATCTAAAACCTGAGAGTAACTCTGGAAACCTCCGAGCATTGTCAATAGGTGACAGTTATCATTTCCTTATGAATTTGTCTTTCAATTTTGAACAAGATGAGCCTATACCATATTATGATGTCATAATATACTAACTTTGTATTGGTTTTTCTTTTTTCAAAATTTTATTTTTTTCTCCATTTTATCCAAGTATTTGGAAGATACATGTATTTATCATAAATATATGAGCCATGTTCTTGCAAAAGGGGTTTTCATGCATCTGCCTAACATATATACAATGCAAATCGTCACATGGTCTGCAACACACGAAAGGGGGCATTCGGACATTTGTGTAAAGTGTTGTTTTGGATCAGCCTGCACAGTCCGCACAGGCTAATCCGAAACGACACTTTCCGTTTTTATATCATTTTCTGTATTGTGCAAGTCTACTGTAGCACAAAATCTAATGTAGTCGTAAAGTGCCGTCTTGGATTAGCCTGCGCGGACTGCGCAGGCTGATCCGAAATGACACTTTAAGCAAATGTCCGAATGCCCCTTTTCACGTGTTGCAAGCCACGTAAGGGTACATAAAATTGATAATTGTCTTTCAAAGGGTTGAATCATGAGGTAGCATGAAAATTTACCAGTAGCTCAAAGTAACAACCTGCGCTGACAGCATAGGCTGACCTGGTTCAATACCTTTTGCAGATACATTAAGGCCTCTCTTCACAAGGCATGGCTCATATAAATTTGCACTGTGCCAGTTAAGTATTTGCCCTGTTCAACTTTCTCTGTTATTAAATATTCACCAAACAGCAAAATTTTAGTTTTGTCCTAGGTGAAACCATTTGCAAGCAACAAATTTGACATCGCTCAAAACATGCTTTCTGTATTAGAAATGATAGAAAACATTGTGTGAAAAGGAGCAAATGCAGGTTAACAGCATTTTCTCCTTTCACCATGTAATGTTTTCAAAGGTCTTTTTCCTCTGGATCTTTAAACTCAGGATTGTTTGGTAAAGATTTAATCCTTGTGATATATTGCTTTATTTTGCACATGTTATGGGAATGTAACAAAACTGCAGATCATTTATCCAAACATAGGCCTACATGTAGTTCTGTGCAGCCTGATCTCTTTCTATACACTCTGTAAAATCCCTGAAGCTGTCCTTAACCTGCTTGACCTTTTACCACCAATCCCGTATTTTCAGCATCCTCAGGTACATCTAGATGACTATTGAAAAAAAAGTGGGAAACTAAAAAATCCTAGTAACAATTATTTTCTACTTTACCCACATTTTTTTCTACCCTTCCACTGAAAATCAAAAAAGAAAAAATGAGCAACATTTGATTTGTTGTCTGCAAATGCTCTTAATTTGGACAAGTCAAAATTTTTATCATCTGGCATAGTCTACCTTTGAAAGATTCCTGAAATTAGTAATCTTTTATATTCAAGTCTCTCAGTATGGGGCTCTTTGCAGTAAGCGACTTATTTCTAAAATCCTTGGTTCAAATTTGGGAGGCACTTGCATTTAAGATGCATAAATATGCAGACGAAAAATTAAATATGGCTAAATTGGTAGGATTTTTTTGCGACAGGGAAGAGATATTGTAGGAAAAGGAGAACAGGCTGGTTACCATGTTCTCCCTCTTCAACGACATTTTCAAAAGTCTCTTTTTCTTCGGGGTCTTTAACACATGGAATCGTGTGATAAAGGGTGAAAAGCCTACAATTCTTGGGAACACTCCGTGGGTTTATTGGCTTTGCACAGTGAGCGAGCTTGGTTTGCTTTTGTTTAACATTGGCATATGAACTGTTTTCTAATTGATTCGTATTGTCTTTTCTCATTTAACTCTCTCTTTGCATGAATAGTATGATGTACATTAACTAAATGACGCCAAAACAAAATTTCAAAACAGTAAATCTTACACAACTCAATTCTAGAACTTTTCGACTCCTTTTGGAAGAGTATCAATTTTGTAAAAGACGGTGAATTTTTGTAAACTTATCAAGTACGAGTTGTACATGTTCGGAAGTAATAGGACACTTCTGCCATTTGTTTTACTTTATATGCGGTAGTATATGCTACTTGTAACACACGAAGTGTGTCTTTTCTTCTATGTATTACTGCAAAGACTCCAAAAGCAAGTACAGTAAAACAAACATTACAGTTGCTATAGTAACGCAAGTACCGCCTTACAGGGCACTTAAAAATAGACATCAAATGTGCACAGTAGTTGTATTTTAATTACTTGTAATCCCTTAATTAAGATCCTAAACATCACGAAACTCTCGCTGACGTTATTAAAGACCGTAATCGGATGCCATGTAGAAAATCATAGTATTTCCGATCATGTACATAGTTTGCGCAAGTAACATTAACGATGTATATGACAAATGTTCGCGCGCATCCTACTGCGCATGTATTTTTGTCGTGGCTATTAAATCAAAAGTGCACCTATGTATTTTTTGCACATAATGGTAATACTATTGGTGCACTGAAACAAGTAGCACTTTCTTCGGGTAGTATTGTTGAAGAGAAAAAAAAAAAAAAAATGGATCTTTGAACTGTCACCGTGAAGTAATTAAAATGCTGCTGACACAGTGTTACAAACCAAACAAGCAAACAAAGGCAGGAAATTTAAAGCTGTGGAAGTATAGCTGTTTCCACTTTGAAAACTATTGTTGGAAAAGGAGAAATCGCTCCTAATGAGTAATTTCTCTTTTTCCCACCAAGTCTGCTGAGCTTTTATCCTATTTTTTTCTTTGACAAAATAATTTCCACAGTGACCTTCAACCTTGTTTTCTGACGAAATAAGCACGGATATGTGCCATTTTTAGCTCCACTGGCCGAAGGCCAGCGGGCTTATGTCATGGCCCGGTGTCTGTCGTGCGTCCGTCCGTCCGTGCGTTAACTTTTTTTTCAAACTTCTTCTTCTCTGAAACTACCCATCCAAATCTGATGAAACTTTACAGAAATGATCCTGCCATGGTCCTCTTTAGAATTTCTTGAAAGAATTTGATTCCTTCAAATACTCTGGTTGCCATGGCAACAAAACTGAAAAATATTGAACATCTTTGAAAATCTTCTTGTCTGAAACCATAAGGCCCAGGGCTACCAAATTTGGCATGTAGCTTTATCTAATGGACCTCTATCAAGTTTCTTCATATTATAGCCCTTGGGTCAAAATTGGCTCTGCCCCAGGGATCACAAGTTTAACATGGGCTTATATAGTGACTGTAATTTAAAATAGTAATCAAGGGAAGCAACTTCTGTTATACAAGATAAAGTTTGTTACTATTTACCTCCCTTGATTATCAAACTGCAGTTATACATTACTGGAGTTTGGTATTCAAGTTTTTTGAAGAGGAAATGTTCTGTTTTAAGGGAGAGTGATTTATTTTGATGCTAATAGTTATGCTCACATGAATGGAATGTTTAATTTAAAGTAAGGTTTCTATCACTCAAATTTTTTCAGAACTTTACCTTTTATGCTAATGAATAAACCTGCTTGTATTCACTGACATTATCTTTGCATTTAAAAAGATTTGACTCTTTTTGTTTAGCGGGTGGGGTTGAGGTTATGTTTTCAAAGTAAGTTTATTACCATACAGACTTTTTATGCTGTATATCTCTGTTAATGTCAATTAAGCGCATGATACGTTAATTTTACTCTTTAAGAAATGACAAATTTTTTTTTACTGTACCAAGTTTAAAGCCATTGCAAAAAGACAAATTGAATGTAGCTTAAATGACTATTTCTGTCTTTGATAGGTTAGGAAACCTTGTGGGAAAAGGAGAAAATACTGGCTGACAACATGTTGTCCTTTTCTCACGATGTTTTTGAAAGCCTTCTCTTTCAGGGTCATTAACACTTCGATTTGTGTGGTAAAGGGTTAAAAAGCCAGTGGAGCGATACAGGGCCATCATGGCCCTCTTGTTATTTTTTCTTATTGTTTAGAATTATAAATACTATAAGTGTGGAAAGATTAAGGAAAATCTGTCCGTTAGAAAGTATAATTTTTTTTAAGATTAACCCTTAATTCGATCAAATTATCTCCCTTTTTAACTCAATGGTCTATATATAACATACATATTTGTACGTTTACCATGCTCAAAACCAGGCTTATATATATTTTTTTTGTGTGTGTGCAAAAATATATGATGTATATTTGTATATTTTTCCTGTAATTTTCCTGTTTAACTGACTATTAAAGAAATGCGCTTTAAATCCAATATAAGCTGAATTTTGGAACTGTATATACCTTTTTCAAAGGCAAATTTCTCAGAAACGAGCACGGTGACCCACATCTCTTTTTACTGTAATCTCCTAGAGACATGATGAGCTTTGTATGTGCAAAGTGTTGAAAAAAAATCTGTCCTTTAGAAAAAAATTGTCATATAAGTCGTTAAGTAACGCAAGTAAAATGAGCGACGTCAATGCTACAAGTACGGAACGACGTAACGTAATGTGATAAAGTTCTGTGTTGGTGATGACCCCAGTGGACACTTGTTGGTTTGTTTCTTGTAATTGTTTGGTGAAAGTAGCCAGAATTCGTGTAAGTAAGTCTGTTGATCACCAAAAGTTAAGACATGATCTTAAAATGGGCAAAGTTTGCGCACGCTGGGTGCCACGCCTGTTAAGTGATGATCATGCGAAAACTGAAAAAGTAACTTTGTCGTCAGCATTTATTCAGCGCTATGGACGAGAAAAAGAGCAAAACACAAAAAGCGTCCTGACTCAAAGATTGAAAACTTTATCATCATGGGCAATGCACCTGCGTACCGAACAGAGGAATCGTGTTTTACAAATGACTTCTTAGGGTTTGTGAGAGTTAAGTATTCTACGTATTTGCCCGACTTAGCGCGATATGACTTTGCATTTTTCTCTCAATTAAAAACAAAACTGACCTCCGTGGGAGACAGTTCTCGGACCTCGAGGAGCTTCGCCTTGCAGAACGATCTGAACATTATTAAATCTTACAGAATTGGCTGCTTCCAAGAAATATACATCAAATGGGTTCAACGGCACAGGAAGTGTGTCCTTCACGGCGGTTCCTACTTCGAGAAGGAATAGCTTTATGTAGCATTCACAACGTTTCATGACGTCATAAAGTGTTCCATAGGTGGACCTCGTTTAGAGATACTTCTATGATAGTTGTCTTTAACATATCAATATGTAGCTGAAAATCGATATTGAAAATTGTGGAGAAAAAAGGTGAAATATTATGTATGCCGAGTTTTTCTCATTTCTTGGATGATTAAATTTCTTTTCAGGGTGATGAAAAAACAATCAAATCCCACGAACTAAAGGTTATTTTTAGCGTGCACAGAGTTGGCAGTATCAGATTAACAATGTCATGTTTTCTCCGCATTTTTGTGCACTGCCAATAATGTGAAATGTAAACAAGAACAGTTTGATCCTTTACCACACAAGCCCATGTTTAACCCTTTACCACACAATACCGAGTTTCAATGACCCTACGAAAAAAGGGTTTTTGAAAACATGATGGAAAAAGGAGAAAAAGCTGACGAGTAATCAACATCTTCTCCCTTTCCCATGTTTTCTACCATATTATAGACAAAAACCATAATTTGATACATACTTTTGTTGTCTATAAATGCTTCCAATTTGGATAAGCCCACTTTTTTGTAGTCTGGTAAAGGGTTATACGACCTTGTGGACGGAGCGTTTGGAAAACATTGTGGGAAAGAGAGAAAATGCTGGTAACCAGTAAAGACAATATCATCTCTTTAGCCCGTTGTCTGCGCGTGTCATATTCTTCGAAGATTAAACCTGTCTTCTATCTAACGCATCAGTATCATGTACAGGATAAGTATTAATATGCAGCGCAATAAAAAAAAAAGTTCTGCCACTAAAAAAATAGTAAGGGGAAAATGGTCATTGATAGTAAGTACGTGAAAAAAATCAAGTCTATCTATCGCTACAAATGTACTAGAAATATGATAATTTAACACGGGAAAAATATTTCAAAAATATACCTTTGATTAACGCAAATCTTTGTATACAGATTCTAAATATAGACACGGGGAAAACAGGGTTTGTGCAACAGACTTTGACAACAAGAATGACGTCTCAAACATGCTGGGCTTATACCGGGGCTGTTTCTCGAGCCTATAAGGGCTGTGTTTGTAAATGACTGGTGCCAAGATGACATGCTAGCTAACATGGCTAGATGAATCGTACCAGGGCGTTTCTTTTAGTAAAAGTTTATTCTATTTTAAAATTCGAAGTAACGGTTGCCGTTTTGGAAAGTAGTCCTATTCTTAGTACAGATAACTGTCCCCAAAGGCGATGTTAATTTTTGACTGGTCGCCTCTGGGTACAGAGACAATCAAGACAAAATCAGTTGAAATCTCCGCACAAATTTTGTGCATAAGTTTGAACTCTCATCATTTCACAAATAGAGCACAAAACTAGGATTTAAACATACCTGTTGCTTGCGTATTCAATAATCCTTCGTTTGAAATACAAATATTTTCAATTTAAATGCTGAACATAAGAAAAAACAGTTCATTTCATCTGTTACTCGAGTAATTTACGTTCACGAAAACAAACAAAATGGCCGCCACATAGGATAGATTTCGCCAGTTTTTTTTCCGAGATTTACATGTTATAAACGACTTCTACAAGCTCTTAAAGTAATGAAAGTTTTGATAATTTGTCTTTGGTCATGCTTGTTACTAAAAGTTAATTGCATTTCGCTGTAATACACATTAAACCGACGAAACAGAAAGTTAGTATAGCGCCCATCTTTGCTACCGGAAAATTTACGATGGACTTGAGACGGTACGGTGCACATTAAATGTCCAAATATGAAAAAAAAAAATCAACGTAGCGTCTCATTATTGAGACTAGTCCGATTCTGTACCCAGAACGCCCAAATCAGATAGACCATGAATCAAAGCGCTAACGCACTGAATGCAGCGGATTTCTTTTCTGGTTCCGAATACATGCTACTAATTTTTTTTCCTGGTAAACTAATACAAATCAAAACGAAAAGTTCTCCAGAGAACTCGTACCCTTGAGATTAGAGTACGACTTCACCAGGGTCCGAGTTCTCCAGCAACGAGGTATGTTATTGTATAAATGTGCCAGATAGTGGAGAGGTGTTAAACCCGGCACGGTTTTTGTTTTATTTAAGCTGAAAATCTTTTTCATCTTACATTAAAAAGACAACTGAAACATGATGTTTCATTTTTTTCATAGAACATGCATTATCAAGTTAAACTGCTTTATCTGAATATCATTGGCAGAACTATTTTGTTAGTGCACGAAACTGGTTTTGTTTACACGCGTATCCAGGCAAAAACCTGCCGGAAGCAAAAATCTGACCTAGATAAAGCTAGTAGGCTTCAAAAACAAGTATATACATGCACGTGTGATGTGGGAACTATGACAGCGGGGTAAACCCGCTGCCAAAATGCCACCTAGCGGAAGATAATGCCCTTTAGCCGCATTAAAATTATCGCCTCCATGTTGCTTTCATTGTGGACAAGTTTGTTTCTTTTTTTTTTCGCTTGGCTATAGAGTTAAAAAGGTCGTCACTTTTTTTGTGGTGGTAAAAAAAATTTGTAACTGTATCTCTGTGTATGATGTGAATCGGTTATTACAGGTTGGACTGGTCGAAACTTTCCATACTTTGTCCCTTTCCCCTCCCACACTCCACTCCCTTGCATAGAGCTGTTCTCAGACGACAATTTTAGTTTGGCAGTTATCGTAGAAAACGTCGCGGAATTTTGACAGCCCTGATAGACTAATACACTAATCACCGAGCTAAAAAGAATTGGAAACAGCCAGGGCAGTTAGAATTGTCTTGAGCTCAGTGGTTAGTGTAATGGCCTTTTCAGCCTCAAAAGATGAGGATTTTTACCGCACCGATTCGAATCCCATCAGGGGCGTTTTTTTTAATTCAGCTATGTGTTTGTTGCCAACTTTCATATTCGTATGAAAATATTCATGTGAAAAATGTTTAACTAAAAGCCTGCTAGGTGCGACCCAATGTGCGTTTGCAGGTAGTTGAGATCAAGATCAGACTGTACAAAATGTGCAGTCTGATCTATGATCTACGCTGTTCGCTGCTGGGGTTTTCTGCCACGAGAAGAACATTGAAATCGCAATGTTTGACTTTTCATTACAAACTAATTTAAATCTATTACAAAGTCAGAAGAAAGTTATCCCACTTCTTTTAGCCATATCATCTGAAACCCTTCTTGCAAACCTCTCCATCACGGCAAACAACAGTACGAGATAAGGAGGGAAAGAATGAATTTAACCCTTAACATGCTAAAAAACTAAAATGAAACGTTCAAGTCGGTAATTAAAAAAAAAAATTTAATAGTGATTTTTTGGGGAAATTTTTCCCCTTACCGGACAATGTAGATCAAGATCAGACTGCACGTTGTGTGCAGTCTGATCTTGATCGACACTGTCCGCAAAAAGTCCTTGTGTCGCGCTTAGCAGCCTGAAGGTTAATAGGCGGCGAGTAAAGAGCTTTTATCAGTGAGGGACTAATTTGTAGTTTAATACAAGGACCTTCGTGTAACATGAAACTACCAGTATCCCAGCTGTTTAATATCATGTTGATAAAGTCGAACAGTTTTGTTGTGAATATCATTGAACATTATTTGTAAAACAAACCTTCGAGTATTGGCGTGTGAATATTTGTGTAGAGAGAGATTTACACGTAAATGTATCTACGGCTTTAAGTCTGTTTTAGACTGGCATAACCTTTATCACACAACCCCAAATTTTGACGACCAGGGTCTGTATTCACAAACCATTCTCAAGAACGTTCTCAGTCTTATTCTCCAGAATTTTCTAAAGGTGAAAGTAACATATTAACTTCTGATTGGCGAAACCATTTGGTTTAGCCAATCAGAAGTTGTGTTACCTTCAAATTTAGAAAGTCATGGAGAATAAGACAAAGAATATTCTTAAGAAAGGTTGTCTTTTGGAGACACTGTGGAAAGAGAAGAAAATTCTGGTATAGAGCATTTTCTACTTTCCCACAATGTTTTCTTCCCTGCCAAAATCAAACTTCAATTTTTTAGCCATATTTAATTTTTCGTCTGCAAATGCTTTGAATTTGGACGAGTCCAAAGTTTTGTCGTTTAGTAATGAGTTAATTTTAGAAATTTCAACCGGAAGTGAAGGAAACGTTACTTCCGCGATAAAAAAGCAGATCTCTTCTTAAGCTTATTTGTAGAATCCAATAACTTTGCCTTTAACAGAATGAAATAGTATCGTAGCTTCTACAATATTTGATTTAGCATATATTTTGTATATTCTGCTTCGTGAGAAAAAAAAAAAAGATAGACCACTCTGCCCTCTTCCTTAAAATGCATGAAACGCCGTATGAAAGAATGGAGTCGCCGCTTTGCATAAAACTTTTAAAGATGTGCTAAGCACAATCCTCATTACAATTTTCATGTTTTTCCCCGACGAACTGTTCCAGCAAGCCTGTTTCCCCAGTCTGATCATTTTTTTTTCTTTCTGTATTATGTTGGCGTTACTTTATCAAAAATGATAAATATTAATAATAGTAATTAAGGAACAGATTAACAGTTTATTGTCACGAACATTGACCGTGACAAGGGGACCGCTCTAAGGAGTGAAGAAGAAAATTATCGCCTGGATCCAGGCTACATTCGCACGTTCGTAAGAATGTCTAGAAACGTCCATGCATGATGCTCCTGTGTTTTATCTAGAAGTAGATCTAAGCTTTCATTGTGGATTAAAAATCCTTGTTTTTCGGCGTAGCTGTATGATCTCACTTTTGACCTACTTCGAGTACTAGGAGGAAATGAATTGTTACTCATTTTGTGATTGGCCAAATACATGTAAACTACGCAAAAAAATAAAAGTCTCAGTAGAAATTTACCGACATTGGATAAAAGTGTTTATGACTAAAAAAATCACGTAATGCTCACATTTGCCTATGTAAAGTTGTTGGCCATACAGATGTTAAACTCTAGCAAAACATCTATAATCTATATCATATGGACAAACTAATAGCAATGAGTATTGGCAAGTTTTCTATTTTGTTTAGTGTAAGAGATTTGGTACCCGTTTTCCCTCGCGTAAACCCGAATACGAACTGCGACGGCAGGCTACCGCTCTATTGTCTTACACGAAAACGGGTTGTAAAACAACTTATTACGTTTCTTGTTACAATGAAAAAAGATTTTAGATCTATATCTTGAATTTGGTGATTCAATTCGCAAGAGACTATGCCTACCTAAGGGAACAATCGGTTTTATTGCGTTGTTCACGAAGAAACTGGGTTCCTAATAAAATACTCCTAGTAAGAGTAGGTCGGTGTGGTCAAGCATTGAGAGGGTGATAAAACCCCGCCTTCTGATAACGACAAATCGTCGATGTTTGAAAGGTGCTTCATTTAAGTACAAAAACATGCTTCCCCATTCTTAAATGTTATTGATAATTACGCTTTCAACCATATGCAAAACAATTTAAAAGAGGCTACTTTCAGAACTGTTTTCATAATTTCTCTTCATATTATAGATCAACTACAAGAGAATTTAACTGTATTCATATCCAAGTGCCTCTTACGCAGTCTATCTTTTTTTAAAAGATATTTCTTGTTATGAATGCTCAGCAGGAATGTTTTTGAAAACGTTGCAGGAAAAGGAGAAAAAAACCTGGTAAACAGCATTTTCTAAATTTCCTACAAAGTTTTCTTATCTATCAAAAGCAAAGTGTAGCATTTACTCCAGATTGTCCTTCTACAAACGGATAAAATTAAGACAGCCTCAAATTTTGTTATTTGGTAAAGGGTTCAAGGTTAAAAATTTCTTTGTTGGACGAGTATATAACGGTTTAACTTTTTACTAAACGGCAAAAATTTGGACTCGACCAATGAAACCATTTGCAGACGACACATTACATGTTGCTAAATTGGTGATATTTCTCTTTGATAGGGTAGAAAACATTGAGAGGAAAGGAGAAAATACCGGTTACCGGCATTTTCTCCTTTTCCCTCAATGTTTTCAAAGGCCTTTTCTTTCAGGGTCTTTAAAAATCGAGATTGTGTGATTTAGGCTTAAAGGACTACTTTAACTGGCGATCTTGATGTTTCTTTTTTTAAATTTATAGATGGAACTAATATTCCCACCCCCTCATCTTTGTGAGCAAGGGTATAAGAATGCTTATAAACATGACAAACCCCGATAACAAATATAATTTTATGAAAATATATGACTCTGAGCTATGTTCATGCATATATTTATACAAATAATTAATCACGTGATTGATAAAGTACAGCTAAAAAAAGGCGCAGCCTAAAAAAATATCATATGACCGAGCTTAGGTTACAACAAGGCAGGACTCATAGAGTTCAAAACGAGTCGATATGACTAATAATTATGTCAATGCATAACGCAAATGGGCAACACTCTGGAGAAAGAGGGTTTAATGCATCTCCGTGATGCATTATACCAAGCAAGTTATCCCATTATTGAACATTCATAAAATCCATTTTGTCTAACAATCGACCGAATCATGGGGTAGACTGGTCCTTTGAAACGAAGAAAATTTACCAATAGCAAAAAGTATCGACTCAGGTCAGCCAGCGCAGTCTGCGCTGGCTGACCTGAGTCGATACTTTTTGCAGATGCATCAATCCCCTTTTCACTGAATGTGGCCCATATAATATTGTGGCCCATATAATAATGTGGCCCATATAATATTCTATCTCTTTTGCTACAGACTGAATAAATTAAAGTTTTTCACGGTCAAAAAGTAGAAGATATCCTCTATGTACAACCGAAGATAACTTTAAACACTTTCCGTCAAAATGCATATTAACCCGTACTCTGCTAAATAAAAGAAATGAAACTTTCAAGCCGATTGTAAAAAACCCAAATATTGGTGTTGGAAAGGTATTTTTTTTTTTGGAGGAAAGATTTCTCATTATCGGACAATGTAGATCCAAGATCAGACTACACATTCTTTGCAGTCTGATCTTGATCTACGCTGTCCGCAAAAGGTCAGTGAGTTGCCCTTAGCAGCAGAAGGGTTAATGCCCAGTCTGTTATAGCTCTGCACTATCCAGTTAGCACACAAAGTAACATCACTGCTAGCCATGTTTCTAACTCCTAAGGCTACCAGCGTTGTCTGCGCATGTCATTTTCTTCGAAGGTTCGACCTGTCTGCTATGACGCATCACCCACCCCCGAATATTAGGGAAAAGTAGGGCTTATACCGAAGCTATTAGCCTATTACCCAAGCATGTAGGGGCTGTTTTAATAAATGGCCGGTGCATAGGTTACATGCTTGCCGATCATAGCTGACTGAATCGCACCATGTAGCGTTTTTTTTGAGTAAACGTTTATTCCATTTTGAAATTCAAAGTAACGGTTGTTTTGAAAAGTAGTCCGGTTCTGTACCCAGGATGCCCAAATTAGATAGATGTGTATTTGTAGAATGCCATCTAGCGGGAGATAATGGGGCTACCAGACGACAAAAAATTTAGACAAGTACAAATTGAAAGCGTTTGCAGACGATAAATAAATGGAACTCAAAAATTGAAATTTGATTTAGGAAGGGTAGAAAACCTTGTGGGAAAATTAGAAAATGCTGGTTACAAGCATTTTTCCCTTTTTCCCACAACGTTTTAAAAAAGCTTTCTTTCTCAGGATCGTTAAAAGTCTGGGTAGTGTGGTAACAGAATGAGTTGCATATCGTCTCCCAAATAACATTTGGGAATGGTGTTTTGCACCGCACCCAACAACATATCAGTCAGATTACAGCCACAGCTGAATTACTCATGTCGTTCCTGGGTCTCACCAGCGCTAAGCCGGGGATCTGCAACATCTTGCTCAATGACACTCCTTTCGTAGTCCAGCACCACCAGAGGGACTTGGACAAGGACTTCAGGATCACAAGTCGAGAACTTTCACCACAGAGAGGTTTGGCTAAGAATATTGCGTCATCGGTGGAGACAAAATATCACTGTTATCTCTGAGAGTCGTATTTCTACACACGTATATTGAGGAGACGCCTTAATTATGGCTAAAAACATGCTGCATTGAAAATGTGAACTTATTAAAGTCACAACTTCTTGCTGCTGCGAAGGCACCCCTAGAATTTCAAGGACTACTTTACGTGATTTTAGATACATGTTTGTAAGATAAACATGTGTGTAAAAAGCGAACTTTATAAAATGAAATGTATGTAAACATAGTTTTTAAAGATGTCTATTGGCTGTGTACTGGTTACAGTTTGCTTTTTTTATTTTGTGGAGGGGGAGGGCAAAGGGTGGGGGGGGGTTTGGAGATGGAAGATAAATCGTCCAGAGTGGGACAAATCACCGCGTCTTTTAACTGCGTATTTTGTCTGTTAAGCACCATACCTGTTAGATTATTTCCTTCAACTCGAAGATATATCAACTTATTATTAAAAGAACAGAGTTCCAGGAATTTTCTTTTTTTGTTTCTCGACCAGGACAACAACAACAGAACTTCGGTTATTGCAGTGGTCACTAAATTTTTAAGTAAAATATTCAACTACATATGGCAGGATTACTTTTAAGCGCAGAGATGTATGCACATGTCATTTGATTTACTGCAATGCATCCTCCTCTTCCGGTCGAACGTTACAGTTCGCTTAATCCCGAAACTAAAACATACCAAAAACAGTGCTAGTTAAAGACAATACGTGTGCTGTAGATGAACAAGTACTCTCAATAATGAGACGTTCACGGTGCTTGTCTTCATATCTGGACATTTACCGTGCACCGCAACAGAGGCGACTAGTCAAAATTTAAATTGCATTTGGAGACAGTTATCTGTACTAGATGTACAAGAGACAAAAGTTTAACCAACAGGCACCAATGTAATCTTCAAAGGAGTTATAAATCAATGATTTTGGTAGACTACTCCGGCTTAATTAGCCCTTTCCAACACGCATGCATAGATGATGGTCTATAGAAGGCTATGTCATTCGAAAACGCAGAAAATGAGAAATTGATCAGAATGAAGAGACTATCTAATCACAATATTTTCTTTTACTTCTATAGTCATCGTTGTTTATCCCATTAGCCCGCAAATGTAGGGTACATTGTCTATATGGTTCTGTGTTAATGAGCTGGTCGTATTACAGCGATAACATTAAGGACTAATTGTGTAAAGCGGTTCATTGCCCGTAGTTCTTACCCTAAAAAAAAAAAATCATTATCATATGGACCCTGATATCCCAAACCCATCGTCGATCATGGCAAAATGCTGGTAACCAGTGTCGTCTACTTTTCTAACAACGTTTTCTATCCCATTAAGGACAAATCTCATTAGTTGTAACGTATTTCATTTGTCCTCTGTAAATGCTTTCAATTTAGGAGAATCTAAATTCTTGTCGTCTGGTAAAAACTTAGTTCAGACTTTTGCCCGAAGATTCGGAAAAAGCGTCACAAACCAGATATATAATGAATCAAGTACAGAGAGCTAGAAATATCAATTAACAATACAGCAATTTTAACCCTTAACCTGCTAAATAAATGGAATGAAACTTTCAAGCTGATAGTATAAACCAAAATTTTGTTATTTCAAAGCGTTTTTTGGGGAAAGATATCACCTTATCGGACAGTGTAGATTCAAGATCAGACTGCACGTTCTGTGCAGTCTGATCTTGATCTACACTGTCCGCAAAAGGTCTTTGAGTCGCGGTTAACAGCCTAAGGGTTCACAGTTTTCTTTTGAAAAAAAAAAACAAGGCTTCGGGAGTACATTGCACTTGGATACAAGCGTGACTAAATCCGACAACAATTTAGGTGTGTCATGTCGCCTGGTCGAAATCAAACCACATTCCAATGAACTCAACACACATCTAATTATTTATTACGTGTCACATAGAATCAGAATTGATAACAGTACAAAATATTTCTTCCAAACTACTTATCTTATACTAAACAATACTGTGTTACAACGCAGAGGAGAACGGCCCTTGAAAACAATGTGAGAAAAAAGAAAATGTGGGTAAACATCATTTTCTCCTTTTCCTACAATGATTTTTACCCTTTCAAAAATAGTTCCGCTCATTGGAGCCAAAATTGATCTCATCTACACACGCCTTCGGTTTGGACAGGTCTAAAATTTTGTCATCTGACAAGGACTTAATCTAGTATATGTGCCATTTACAACAATGTCATTGAAATCTCATCTGAAAGTAGTTCCACTCAGGAAATTTTAAATATACCAATACCCTAGACGAGAACACAGGCGATTTATAAGAGAAATATTGGAAGCAGAGCAAAGGCACAAAAACATAATGGAATAGGGAGTACATGCTTGATAGAAGCAGTTGTGTCTTTCCCAACAACAACTGCCGAGAGATGTCTAAAGTTACTATAACACGAGTATACAGTGCCATTCGGCATACCTCGGGTGATGGGAGCCATCATATCCCTCGGCTGTAACTGGTGAATTGATATGCACCAGATCGGTACATACCCGGAAATACGCCGGTTAACCGTTCGGAAAATTGTAAGGCTCCTCTTAAAAAAGAAAACTTGAGTTTCAATTTTCTATCGAAAGCTTTCTAACTATATTTCAGTTGAGTTGGCAAACAGTTCGTACATTCATTATTTAACGTGGTTTATCAATTTCGATTGAAATTTTTACCGACAGATAAACAGATGTGAATAACTTCATCGAGGTTGTTTATGTCGTTGCTAAACGACTGTCGGTGGCGAGCTATATATAGAGTCACGTGATTCTCATTTCAAAATGGAAATCTCCTTGATACGGACGAGGTTAGATGTAGGTACGGAATCGGCCGAGTTGTGACGAGTGTATACAGTGCATTTGTATGATTTATATGATAGGTTAAAAGTGTATTTTTCAAGAAGTTCTTACTGATTTTACAGATAGCTTTCTTTATTATACTATTGTATACCTACGATTTGACATCATCAGTCTCAAATCATACTAATTTGACTAAAAACATAGTTCTTAGGATGTATGCTACTATCCCTTTCATTGCCGAATATGCCAAAAGGCCCGTTTTTCCGTCAAGAAAAAAAAAAGATGACAAATACTGCAAATTCGAGGCTGCTTTTGATAACAGTATCTCCACATAGCAGACTAGTAAATCAGACAATACTGTTTGTCAAGTCTGATCTTGAACTACAATCTGCATAAAATCAGCTGTTTAAAGCGCTTTAATGGTTAGTTTGTTAACTCTGCCGGGATGCTTTACTTTGATTGTCAGCTTCCGCGTAGTTATACAAATTGGTTCCAGAAAGCCAACTCCTACGTTTCCGGACAGAAAGTAGTGCCAGTAGTACTCAAAGTCATTTGATGGTTTCAAGTGGTAATTCAAATTACGTCTACTTCACACAAGATAGTTTTTATAATACTCTAGTTACAACCAAAGGTTCATGGTTACGAGTATTAAACATGTGCAAAACAACATGTTTCAGCAATGAAGTTATATTTGAAAAATTACTGGAAAGATAACGACTAAGTCTTCTGATCGTTTGGCCATGCGAAAAACAAGAGAGAAATGTTTGTCATTTTTACACTAGGAAATCTGAAAAAAAAAGTCATTTGTTCGATATAGGAATTAATTGATGCTAGCAATGTCTGTTCAAACAGTCGTCAAACTTTTAGCCGCTCTTAACTCTTTCCATACCATAGCGGACACGGACACCAGAAGCTTCTGTGGACAGTGTAGATCAAGATCAGACTGCACAGAACGTGCAGTCTGATCTCTGATCTACACTGTCCACTGTCTTTTTTTTTTCTGGATTATGACTGAATTCTCTCTGGATCTTGCACCGAAACTGTATTTGTAGCCTTTGAGAAAATGCAATTTATTTATTCAGTAATGAAAAAGTTCAGTGTATATATAGGTGTTATAGGCACAGGCTAAGGTTATAGAGGGAGAGGTTAGTACAACAAAACAAGTGTTTGTGGTTATAGGCTTCAGACCTTTAAAACAACCACATACTCGTAACTCTTTACCACACGACAAAAGTCAAGGCTTGTCCAAATCGAATTTTTCAAGTGAAGATGACAAATGAATGTGACTAAATATTGCAATTTAAATTTGAAAGGTTAGGCAACATTGTAGTAACCAACGTTTTTTTTTTTTCCTTTCTCACAATGTTTTCGAAAGTCTTTTTCTTCAGGTGTGGTGGATAGATAATGCCTGCTGATAATTTTCAACAATCCAAAAAGCTGCCAGTAATTTATGAAAATCAAACCATTTTGTTCAGTTCTTTAAGCACCTTTAACTCATTATATCCCGAAACAAATATACAATACATGGCTTTGAACCTGTCCTTGTATAATGTGTTGTGGGAAAGGCATTATTGCTCCATACGCACGATTTCTTCTTTTATCACAATGTTTTCAAAAGTGTCATGCCGCGTAAGGAATAATTAAAGTACATGTACATATAGTCCGTAGAAGCTCAAGAGTCATGACCAGTAGTAGACAGCGTAAACCAAATACCATACAGAACAAATTGCGCAGTGTGATCTTGGACCTATATTATTCGACGAGTTGTGATTTCATGGACACAAACAGACGTGAACGCGCATATTTTGGCGACATACTTTTTTCAAGAGAGAAACTTAAATGTTTCGGAGCTAGCTTTCTATTAAAATAAAGTAATTTTATCAAAATGATTGTACATTTTGACTTTCGATATCATGGCAACATAACAAAACTTCTAAAACCAAACAAGATCTAAGATTCGTGAAACAATGAACGATACAGAGGGAACTACATGCACTAGTATGCATTTATTAAAGGCAGGCAAATGCATACAAAATATTACGACACTTTACAGTCCTAGCAAAAAAATTAAGCCATGATCTGCGTTGTCTGCGCATGTCATATTCTTCGAAGATTCGACCTGTCTGCTATGACGCATCACCCATCCCCGGATACTTGGGAAAAGTAGGGCTTATACCGAAGCTATAGGGACTGTTTTAATAAATGGCCAGTGCATAGGTTACCTGCTAGCTGATCATAACAGAATGAATCGCCCCAGGTTGCGTTTTATTGAGTAAAAGTTTATTTTATTTTGAAATTCAAAGTAACGGTTGTCGTTTTGAAAAAGTAGTCCGCTTCTGTACCCAGAATGCCCAAATTAGATAGATGTGTATTTGTAGAATGCCATCTAGCGGAAGATAATGCCATGCTCTGAGAAAATGGGTTTTATTGCATCTACAAAAAGTATCGACCCATGTCAGCCTGCGTAGTCCAAAACTGATTTAATCGATTGTTAGACAAAATGGACGATGACTTGCTTGTACAATGCATTACTGAAAAGCATAAAATCGCCTTTTGCCATAGTGGTGTTTAGTCAATAAGCGAGATATTGTATATCAAGTATAATGGGGACCATACCTGTAAATTAAATTGTCTCCCTTGCCAGATAAAGACTAAGGGTAACCAAATAACAGATTGATCCTTTCACCTGTAATCCTTTGTTTTTATCCTTGGCTCCCTTGCGATAAATATAATAGTGATTTATGATATATGTGTAAGGTCCCCATATAATTCAAATCAAATTCTGTTCTTGATCATCAGGAACTACGTATATATCGATTTGTAAAACAATCTAACTAGATTTACTTGAAATATTATCTCAAGAACATAACTGTTCAGCGCAAGAAAATTAAGGATAAAAACCAAGTAATCCCCTTATCAGGACCAATATAGTACTGGAGAGGAATCAAGGGAAATAACTGAAGAATGGTCCTCATTCCCCAAACTTAGGAAAAGGTTCCTGTAGTATATCAACTCTTGCATTTTTATCGCATTCCCTCATGCAGACGGCTTTTTCGTCTGTCTAGCAGACATATGGCCTGCAACACGCAAAGAAGGACATTCGGACATTTGCGTGAAGTGTCGTCTCGGATCAGCCTGCGCAGTCCGCGCAGGCTAATCCGAGACGACACTTTCCGTTTTCAAGTAATTTTCTGTTTTGCGCAAGTCTAATGAAGAACAAAATCTAATGTAGTAGTGAAGTGCCGTCTTGGATTAGCCTGCGCGGACTGCGCAGGGTGATCCGAGACGACACTTTCCGCAAATGTCCTAATGCCCTTTTTCGCGTGTTGCAAGCCATATAAAAAGCATAGTGGTGAAAGGAGAAAGTGCAAGTAAGAATATAAGTTAAAAGTTATCCTTTTGCCGTAATGTTTTCACGTAATAATCCTTGATTCATGTTGATTGCTGTAACGTTGGATGGATGTATTCAAAATCGTCTGCCGCATGATTTTTTTTATGCCAGAAGGGCACTGAGTTCAGATACTACTACTACAAATGATTAAACACTTGAAATTTAAGTAAACCACTACTTATGCTCAAGTTTAACATAATTCGTGTATTCCTAAATATTTAAGGCTCAGAAATTGACCGAAAATGTGGTTTCATTAAGGTTCCGATAACTTGAGGTGTCCTTTTCACTAATTACATACTGAGAATTTCGACAAGGCGTTTTTTGTTATTCATACGCATCACTTTCCTCATGGAAGTCAGAAAGAAATATAGGCAGTGCTGGAACTGAAATAAAAAAAACTTACATTTTCTTTTACGATAAGCTGCTGAAATAATTTGTTCAAAATTTTGTTCCTAATTACTTTTTTAAGGACAGAAAATGTTCTTACCAAGTATGAAAGGCAAACAGCTTAATCTATACTGCAGAAATCCGCTCATTCTGTAGTAAATCTTAAACAAACGGTATCGGCTGAATTAAAATTCCACACTAAAATGAAAGAGTTGAATGAAGAGCGCGCAGGAATTTTGGAATTACCACTAGACAAAGAAACATGCAACCAGTCACCATCAGTTGACGTTATATTTAAAACAATGGCACTGCGACAATTAAAAATAGTTCGCAACATCTGTTCCACTTTTTCATGGGCACTGTCTTTCCTTTTTTAACCCATGTTCTAGTGTAGCACTGAAACGCAATGCTTTCCAGCCAAAAGGTAAAATGACAGCACCAGAAAAAGTTACGACCAGTGCCTCTTTTACTGGGCTTTTCCAAAAGTAGCTGTGTTTTAGCGGTGGCAAAAATATTCATTGCTCATGACAACACTTTCTCTACCATTTCTTAAAGACCATTAGACAAAAATTTCACAGCAAGAAACAGCAACGCTCTCGCTTGTAAGGGAAGGACACCAGAGGGGCCAAAAAGCCGTATTTTCACTTTATTTCAATGTGCAAAAAAAAAAAACATGTTTGTTAACACCCTCTGCTACTAGAGGCTTCTGTTTTCATTGTAAATAAGCTTAGTACAATCGTGCAGTATGATCTTGGAGCATTTGCGATGCCATGTCAATCGTTTAAATTTTAACATATATATTTGGAATGAGTCGTTGTGATAAAAGAGTAAGAAGTATCGCTCAAAAGTTAACAGATGTTCTTTTTAAACATACAATATGTACATACTACTCTATAGGAGAATGAACTGCAAGACATTTGAGATATATGGGCAGAAAGTTCGCCTCTTCCGACGCATTGTTCCGTGTTTACTGGAAAATCCTCCAATGATTATTGGATCTCCAATACTTTCTGTCGGAATGGCGTAGAGCAGGAGCGGTCGCTATTGACCATTACATTGCCAGCTAAATAAGATACACTGAAATTTGGTGCAGAAATGAGATTCACCCCTTTTTCGCTACTCCATTTTCATATTAAAACTATAATTAAGTCTCTTGGGCAGGAAAAGGATATGGTATGCGAAACAATACAAAATTCCAACCAGCCAAAAAACCACGACCTATGCGGAGTAATACACAGCACACGGCGTATGAACCTACGCGTAGCGAAGTGCAGTATCAGTACCATTGCGATTATTTATGTACAATATCAGGAGGTCCTCTCTCTACTTGACCTAAAGATTGGACACACCTTTTGTAGAATCATATTTCACGGCCAATAACATTCCTATGGGCGACTCAACAGGAAACCTGCTATTTATAACCCAAACAGGAAGGCTTCTTTAACACTTCGCGCGCCAAATGAATAAATTAGCTGTAATGTCTAGATCGAGAGGACAGAAAAAAATCTGTATTTCAGGGATTTTAGAGCTCCATATCTATATCTCACAAAGTATCGGATAGTGTACAGACAAGATCAGACAATTTTTTCTGCACTTCTTATCTTGATTAACACTCTTCGCAAAGGCAGTTCAAATCATCTGTGGCGCCAGAAAGGTCAATTCTTTTTCCACATACCGAGATCGTTTTTTTTTTTATCTTTCTTAATTTCGTTAAGTTATTCAAAATACGAAGAATTTGTTATAGGCATAATCTCCATTTTGTACTTTTTTGATACTGAAAGACCAAATTAGTGAAAAAAAAAAGTTTCAATGACGACAAGTATTCTGCCCAACCATACTTACTGCAGAATAACGTAGCGTGGTTGAATGACAATATTTTCTGCGGAGAAAGGTTACGGTCTTTGAAATATGAGATCGCTACATATTATATAAGAGCTTTGTTTTGAAAACAAATATGAACAGGAATTCAGCGTGAATTGACTTCGTTTGAACATTGCGACTGCGTGTGGGAAAACCGCTAAAACCTCTTGTGTTAGCGGAGCAAAAGTTCAGTGGCGAGTCACATTGACCTGTAGTAATCCTGAAGTTGTAAGTTTAAGTCTTAAATCTTTCCCCAAACGGCAAACATTTGGACTGGTCTAAATTGAAAGAATTTGCAGACGTCAAATTAAACGTGATTTAAAAAAAACTTAAATTTGTCTTTGGACGGGAAGAAAACATTGTGTGAAAAGGAGAAAATGCTGTTACCAGCATTTTCTCCTTTACCCACCGTATTTTCAAAGGCTTCTTTTCCAAATGTCTATAAAACTCGGGATAGTGTGGTAAAGGGTAAAAACATTTATATCTGCCATTGATCATACTCATAGGGTTAAAATCCATTCTTATTACTTTCCGTGAAGTTGGACATTGGTTTGAGGATGTCTATATTAGAAAGAAGCCAGTAGCTTGTATAGAAAGTTTAGTGAAGTGTTGTTTTGATAATGTTTTAAAAATGGAAAAGCAGCCAGTGGCTATGTAAGAGTGTTTTGCTAGGTACTGTTAAACGAAACTCCTGAAATGTATGAAATGATACACGGGCCACCGTGATATAATGCCGAAAACGTCTTTAGATAAAATACACAGACACAAAGAAAGAAGACATATAAGACGTATGAGTCGTGCTCTGGTAAAAGGGGGCTTAATGAATCTCAATGATGCATTATACAAAGCATTACACATTATTTGGGATCCATAAAATCAAATTTGTCTAGCAATCGACTGAATCATGAGGTGCACTGTTCTTAGAACAAGAGGGCCATGATGGCCCTGTATCGCTCCACTGGCTAATACGTAAAATCCCTACATGCCAAACATTACAATACTTGGCCAACTGGTTTTGAACATAAGACCCCTGAGACAGGACTAAAATTGGTAGCCCTAGTTCATATGGTTAGTAACAAGAAGATTTCTAAAGATTTCACTATATAAGCCCATGTAAAACTTCTGACCTCTTGGGGTGAATCAAATTCCACCCTAGGGCTATAATATACGCACTCTTGGTGAAGGCCCTCTAGATATAGCTACATGCGAAATTTGGTAGCCCTACGCTTTATGAATAGGTACAGGGAGATTTCTAAAGTTTTCCCTAAATAAGCCCATGTAAAACTTGTGACCCCCAGGGCAGGCTCAAATTTGACCCAAGGGCTATAATTTGGGCACTCTTGGTAGAGGCCCACTAGATAAAGCCACATGCAAAATTTGGTAGCCCTGGGCCTTATTGCTAGGTACAGGGAGATTTCTAAAGTTTTCCCGATCTATAAGCCCATGTAAAACTTGTGACCCCCCGGGGCGGGGTCAAATTTGACCCCAGGGCTATAATTTGAAGAATCTTGATAGAGGCCCACTAGACAAAGCTACATGCCAAATTTGGTAGCCCTAGGCCTTATGGTTTCTGACAAGAAGATTTTAAAATATTTCCAGTATTTTTAAGTTTTGTTGCCATGGCAACCAGAGTTTTTGAAGGAATCAAATTCTTTCAAGAAATTCTGAAGAGGACCATGGCAGGATCATTTCTGTGAAGTTTCATCAAAATTGGATGGGTAGTTTCAGAGAAGAAGATGTTTAAAATAAAAGTTAACGCACGGACGGACGGACGGACGGACGCACGACGGACAACGGGCCATGACATAAGCCCGCTGGCCTTCGGCCAGTGGAGCTAAAAAAACAGAAAATTGACCAATATCAAAAAGATTCGACCCTTGTCAGCCTGCGCGGACTGCGCAGGCTGACATGAATCGATACTTTTTGCAGGTGCATTAAGCCCCCTTTCAATAGAGTATGGCACATATATACAAGTACAGTGTGATGCTAGTTAGCAATGAGAAGTTTACTGAAATCGTAAAATATTCATTGACAATTCACGTCATAATTATTTAATAAAAGAAGAGATACATTTCTATTTAAAGTAACAAAGCGCTTGAAATCACATCCAGTCATTGCACAGATGTTCAAAAGAGGTCAACTCATTATGACAACCTATTTTTACAGGGACATCCAATTACATTGAGCAATGCTTTGGTAGAGAGAGGTACAAGTCTTTCCTTACTGTTGACGACACCAGAAGCTTTAGTGGACAGTATAGATCAAGATCAGACTGCACAGAACGTGCAGCCTGATACCTGATCTACACTGTCCACTATTATATTTTAGTTTAAGCCAAAACTGTCTCTTCATCTTGCAGAGGAACTATATTTACAGCCAATGAAAACGTGTAAATAATTTACTTGGTAGTGAAAGAGTTAACTCTTTACCAAACGAGAAAATTTTGGACTGGACTAAATTGAAAGCATTAGCAGAAGACAAATGAAATGTTGCTAAAATGATGATAGGGTAGAAAACATTGTGGGAAAAGGAGAAAATGCTGGTTACCAGCATTTTCTCCTTTTCCCACAATGTTTTCAAAAGCCTTCTTCCTTGGGTGTTGTTACAAGTCAGGGTTGTGTGGTAAAGGATAATGCATTGCCTTTTAACACACAGAAAATTAGCCGATAGCAACAAGTTACGACTAAGGTTGACCTTAGTCGGTATTTTTTGCAGATTCATAGCAGCCAATTTTCACAGAGCACGGCTCATAGGATTTTCGCGAGTTTTTTTAAAAAAAAATCTTAACAAAGACACTAGTAGTTTTTATTCGTTTTATTCGCGTCCAAAGATTGCCATAACATAGAAATATGTATGAATAAAACACAAGAAATTATCCAGTTGTCTTTTCTTATACAATTTTCCAGCCCGTTTGAGACGGTATTATTATACATACCAAGGAATAACAACATTTGAAATAACATTTTGAACATGAAGGAATATCATTTGCACGGAGATCTCTGTTGAGACGCTAAGTTACTGTTTTTTAAGGTCGTGGGCTCGAATCCCAGCTGAGACAGATTTTTAGAGTAATTTTTGTTGCTTTTTTTCTACAACCAGGAGTAAACAGTCATACCTTTTGATTTTTCTCTGACAAATATTTAGTTTATAATAAGCAAACAAGAGCGGCAAATTGTTGCAAGATACACCCGTCCCACAGCCAGTTGTCGAGGGGGTATAATAATCGTAAAGGGCAGGTAATGCAACAAACATGTTTACTAAGTCTCAAGTCAATTTGACTTGAAGTGACAAAGTTCCGTTCCGGACAAGCAAGAAATACTGTAAAAATGAAGATCAAAGTGGGATTACTCAAAATCCGCGCTAGGTAGAGTTATTGTTCTTGCGCACTGTACTCCGATATATTGCAACAAACATGCATACCAAGTTTGAAGTCGTTCTGACTTGAGATGACAAAGTTATATTTCGGACAAGCACCAAGTTCTGTAAAAATGATGATCGAAGGGAAATAACTCAAAGACAGCACGAGGTAGAGTTACAATTCTTCCGCATTGCACTTCCAAATATTGCAACAAATAAGCATACCATATTTCAAGTCATTCCTACTTAAGATGACAAAGTTTTGCTCCGGACAAGCAAGAAATACTATAAAAATGAAGATCAAAGGGGAAATAACTCAAAATTCATGCTAGGAAGAGTTATGGTTCTTGTGCACTGCACTCTGTTATTTTTCAACAATCATGCATACCAAATTTGAAGATGTTCAGACTTCAGATGACAAAATTATATTTCGGACAAGCAGAAAATGCTGTAAAAATGACGATCAAAGGGAAATAACTCAAAGACAGCACGAGGTAGAGTTATGGTTCTTTCGCACTGCACTCCGTATTATTACAATAAACACAAATGCCAAGTTTCAAGTCAATCGGACCGGAGATGACAAAGTTATGCTCCGGACAAAGAACTGGACGCCGCCCACCCGCCTGCCCGGGAGTTATTGTTCTTGCGCACTGTACTCCGTAATATTGCAACAAACATGCATACCATGTTTGAAGTCGTTCTGACTTGAGATGACAAAGTTATATTCCGGACAAGCATTAAATGCTGTAAAAATGACAAGCAAAGGGAATTAACTCTAAGACAGAACGAGGTAGAGTTACAATTATTGTGCACTGCACTTCCAAATACTGCATCGAGTAAGCATACCATATTTCCAAGTCATTCCTACTTAACAAGACTAAGTTTTGCTCTTGACTAGCAAGAAAGGCTATAAAAATGAAGATCAAAGGGGGAATAACTCAAAAATGGTTGGTTGGTTGTATTGGGGTTTAACGCCACTTTAACAGCTAAGGTCGTATCATGGCGGTCGGTGACGCACATGTGTTTCCTGGCTTTCTCACACCAGTACTAACACAACTTTCTTTCCAAAGCCACCGACTACTTTTCTAACATGCTTCAGCAGAGGTGAGAGGCGAAAATACGCCAGAAAGAAAGTTCGCCTCAACCGGGTATCGAACTCACAACCACCAATTCATGAGTCCGACACGCTCACCACTGAGCCACCCGGGCGGGGCCTCAAAAATGGTGCTAGGAAAATTATGGTTCTTGTGCACTGCACTGGGTAATTTTTCAACAATCATGCATACCAAATTTGAAGATGTTCAGACTAGAGATGACCAAGTTATATTCTGGACAAGCAGAATATGCTGTAAAAATGACGATCAAAGGGAAATAACTCAAAGACAGCACGAGGTAGAGTTATGGTTCTTTCGCACCACACTCTGTATTATTGCAACTAACACAAATGCCAAGTTTCAAGTCAATTGGACTGGAGATGACAAAGTTATGCTCCGGACAAAGAACTAAACGCCGCCCACCCACCCACCCTCCGGTATACCATGGGCGATCCCATAATATGTCCCGTCTTCGACAGGCGTATAAAAAGTTTCCACCCATGTCACAGAACATAGCTCATATGCAATTTCCATAATTGGCCTGCAACACGCGAAAAGGGGCATTCGGACATTTGCGTAAAGTGTCGTTCCGCATCAGCCTGCACAGTCCGCGCAGACTAATCTGAAACAACACTTTCCATTTTTATGTAATTTTCTGTTTAGCGCAAGTCTACTGTAGAACAAAGTGTAATGTTGGCGTAAAATGACGTCTCGGATTAGCCTGTGCGGATTGCACAGGCTGATCCGAGACGACACTTTACGCAAATGTCAGAATACCCCTTTTCGCGTATTGCAGGCCAATTATTATATAACCCTTTATCCCTCACTGTGACCTTGACAGTTAACTGACAAAAGAACATAATGATATGAAACATTTGCTGTGTAGTGTCATCTAAGTGGACACAAGTATAAAGTACATATCAAAATCAGACATGGGTTCCAGGAGACATGATTCCAGTTCATGTGATCTTCTAAATCCTGCTGTGACCTTGAGCATTGAGACTGTTCGGTAAAACCCGCCTTTCTGCTAGCGTTTTTATCAAATTGGACAAGTGTGTGAATTATTTTTTTTTTCAAATCAACGAGTTCTGGAGATGTGGTGAGGGCAAAAATATTGACAGACAGACAAAAAAAAAATGTCGACCATAAATCAAAAGGGACGGGGCATTATAATATGGATATTGAGTAAATCTCAAATATATCACCACTTTTATATAAATTTAAAAGGACCATTTTGAGATCAAGGAACATGTATCCATGAAATACGAATAGTATATTTTGTTATACTGCAAAGAAATTTCTCGTGATCTGATTGGACAATATGCCCCGAACATATATATCATGTACACTGGCAAAACCAATGTAAAAGCAGTTTTCCTTTCGGGAGCCCGTATACTTGACTATACTTGCAACACAACATCCAAAATGGCGGCGTCGATCAAGATTAACATCAAGATTATGCACCAAACTGCACGTTCTACCAAAGTTTCAGTGACGTCAGTTCCCAGTGACATCAGTTTTCATTGAATTGGGGCACTCAGAAGGGAAATTCTACTTCGTCAGGGTACTCAACTTTTGAAACCAAAAAAACAGGTAAATTTCACTTAACAGACGTTGGAATGGTAAAACTTTGCAGTATAATAAATTCGTTGTACGGTCAGGTGACAGGGGACTTGGAAAGTTGTTCACGGCCGTGATGAATAATGTCGCCACCTTGCCTTCGGCTCGGGGCGACATGATTCACCACAGCCGTGAACAAGTTTCCAAGTCCCCTGCCACCTGACCGTTCAACTAATACTGTAACTGCATATACAGTATACAATAGTAACTGGTGGACAGTGCTCTACTACCTAATCAACTTTTCCTGTTCTATTTCTGCATAGAAACAATAACGCTAGAAGCTGACGCTGATGGAAAGATTTTTTTGCTCCAGGATATATTATTAACTCTGGTTCAATGTGAAATAAATGAATTTGCATATTATTCTTTCTTTAGTAATAAAAGTTTTAATTGTATTCATACTAAATGTCAGCCCCTCTAGGTTGAGTGCCCTTTTATCCCATATATTTGACATCCAAGTCCAATTCCTTGAACCCTTTACCAAGCAATCCGAGTTACATTGATCCTAGGGAGGAGGTTTTTGAAAACACCGAGTTGTGAGAAGAAATACTGGTAACGTTACCACAATGTTTTCTATCCTTCAAGGGGCTAATCCTATCATTAACCCTTTACCAAACAAGAAAATATTAGACTGGTCCAAATTGAGAGCATTTGCAGATTACAAAATAATTGCTACTGAAAAATTAAAATTTGTAGGGTATAAAACATTGTGGGAAAAGGAGAAAATGCTGGTTACCATAAAGGATTAATATTTCTCTTGCTGATCATTAATTTGACAATGGTTATGTGGGAATGCAGCCAGTTCCTTGGGAATTTTATAAGGATTAATATTTCTCCCATTGATCATTAATTTGACAATGGTTATGTGGAAACACAGCCAGTGCCTTGGGAAGAATATTGAAGGAAATACTGGTAAATGAAACTCCAGGAAAGCATGGATAGGTAAAATACACAAAATGACTAAGGTTTACCCTTTTCCACACATTACCGAGTTTTCATGACCCTAAGAAAGAAGCCTTTTAAAAAGATTGTGAGAAAAATGCTGTTAACCAGCATTTTCTCCTTTTCTGACAATGTTTTCTACCCATTCAAAGACAAATTCCATCATTTGAGCCAAATTTAATTTCTTGTTTGTAAAGGTTTTATTTTTATGACAAATCTTCATTTTTTTGTTTGGTAAAGACTTAAACATATTTATTTTACATCGATTGAGAACCAAGTTCTTGCAACCTATACCAGTCACTCTTGATTCTGCTTCCCGGAAACTTGAACAGTGCTGAAGTTGACACCTGCTCATGGGAATCGAACTCAGGGCCTAATGATTACAAAACCAATATGTGAGCTCTACCTCACAGTCACGGACACCTCACAAAAACTAGACTCCCACCAACTGAATCTTGTTCACAAAAACAGTAAATAACCTAAAGAAACAACAGAACACAGTTTTACACATGATTTGTTTGCTTTGATGGATTTTTATGCTGCTTTCCAAAGGATTTCAGCCTTTACCATAACAACAGCCAACTTAGTTACATGTAAGTCTTTCCTGGGTTTTGCCAGGGCTAAGCTGAGGCTCAGCAGTGCCTTGCCAATGGTCTTCCTATTAACATTAGTCTTGTAAGAAACCCTCAAACCAGGATTTTCTGATTACATATTCATCAGGGTAAACATTTCTTCCACCATGCGCAGGACAATCCCCCACTACATAAGATATATCACAAAAGTACAATGTTGGGAGTTTTCATTGGCCCACACATTCGGCGCGAGTACTGCTGGTGTAGTTCCCAGGAAGCAGAATCGAGAGAGATTGGTATAAGTTGTAAGAACTTGTTTCTCAATCGATGTAAAATAAATATGTTTAAACTAAAAGTGCAATGTCCCTGATGTAGCTAAAACTCCTTACCAAACAACAACAATTTAGACGTCCATATTGGAAATATTTGCAGACGACAAAACAAAGGTTAATGAAAAATTGAAATTTGTTTTGAGAACGGCAGAAAACATTGTGGGAAAAGGAGGAGATGCTGGTTACTAGCATTTCCTCCTTTTCCTACAATGTTTTTAAATGGCTTCTTTCTCAGGGTCTTTTAAAGTTGTAATTCTGTGCTAAAGATTAAGTCTGTTTCACCTGCTTCATATACTCAAAAACACACCTGATCTCTTATAATCACAATCTTTGTAGTGCTAAATAAATGAAATGAACATCTTCAGTCAATACTTAAGACACAGACAATACATTTTCAAAGCTGCTTTGTCAGAGCATCTGGCAACGGATGAGACAGAGTAGATCCAAGATCAGACTGCAAGTTCTGTGCAATCTGATCTTGATTGACATTGTCCATATAACCCTTAACCACATAACAAAATTGTGAACTCGTCCATACCCAAAGCATTTGCAGATGACATTTAAACTTGGCTCAAATTGTGGAAGTTGCCTTTGATAAGGTAGAAAACATTGTGGAAAAAGGAGAAAATGCTGGTTGCCAGCATCTTCTCCCTTTCTCCACAATGTTTTCAACAGTCTTCTCTCTTAAGCTTGTTCTAAGTCAGAATTGTGCGGTAAAGGGTTAACTTAAGCATCTAAATCTGGGTTTAGCACTATAAGTACCAAGGATCAATGCAGCCAGGGGACATTCTGTCTACCCATTCTGTACTGCATTTGAGCTCAGTCTTGCTTATTTTGGTCCCTTTGTCTTCGTCTTGGTTTGAGCCCTTTCTCTCCAAATGATACAACACGGCCATCTACATAGGGCATATTTTCACAGTCCTGAAATAATAATACACAGGACTATACCTCTTTACCAGACCACAGAATTTTAGACATGTCCATATTGAAAAGGCAGAACACATTATTTGAAAAGGCCACTAGCTTTACTGGCATTTTTTCCTTTTCCAAGATTTTTTTCTTGGGTCCTGTTAATTGCCTGTATAGAAGTGAGTATGTGGTATGGCTTAAAATTGCCTGTATAGGAGTGAGTAGGTGATAGGGCTTAAAATTGCATGTATAGGATTGAGTATATACAAAGCCAAATCTGAAAGATTTAGTATTTACCACACAAAGATTTTTGTCCATTTTGGAAGCATTTGCAAACAACAACATTAGTTAACCCTTTATTAAATAACAAAATTCTGGACCGGACCAAAGTGAAAGCATTTGAAGTCAACAATTTATGTGTTGCTCAAATGATAATTTCTGTCTGATAAAGTAGAAAACATTGTGGGAAAAGGAGAAAATGCTGGTTACCAGCATTTTCTCCTTTTCCCACAATGTTTTCAAAAATATTCTTCCCATAGTCGTAAAAACCAGGGATTGTTTGGCAAGTGGTTAAAAGCGACTAAGTCCATAGGATGTGTCATTGTATGAGTAGAAAATGTTGTCCGAAGGGGAAGAAATGCTGGTTCCCAGCATTCTCTCCTTTTCCAATGGTGTATCCAGAGGTCTTCCCTCTGGTTGTACAAACACAGGATTGTTGGTAAAAAGTTAATATGAGTAAAATACCTGATCCATTAGAATATGTTGTGGCAAGGTAGCAGAACCCTTCACAATGCAATTCACTGTCTGCAGTTCTTCAGAGTTTAAGGATGTAATCACATAGAACATCTTCTGTTCATTGTCTATACCTCTAATTATACCTGAAAGCATGATAAATGTTTTGATGCTTCTCCAAAGTGCATTATACCAAGCAAGTCATCATATCATTATGGACCCATAAATTCCATTCTGTATAACAATTGACTGGATATGTGGGTAGAATGGTCCTTTGACATGCAGAAAATTGACCAATAGTAAAAAGTATCGACCCAGGTCAGCCTGCGCGGACTGCAGGCTGACCTGGGTCAAGACTTTTTGCAGATGCATTAAGCCCCCTTTTCACAGAGCATATCTTATATAAGTGCAAAAACTTTAACAGTTTATAATATCTAAGTTATTCTGGAAGATATTTACTTCAAACTTGGGCAAGTTGTTAACTAGTGAAAGAATTAATCTGGAATAACTAGGGGCACCTATTTAACAAGGGCAGGTAACTATCAAAGTATTTTTGACACAGTTATGCCTCTTTTTCCAAATGATACCAGTCTTTGGGTACACAGCCTTAAATAGAGAACAGTCGGGCTTAAAAAAGGACATCCCTGCTGAACCCCATCAATACAAGGCTCACAACGTATTTATCACCCCTCGTAAATACTCAGTCAATGTTTCATTTCTGTCCAAGTTTTCATATCATTCAAGTAAAATCACTTTCCTTTCCTTAAATTCATTCTCTTTTCAATTTGGGCCAGTCTAAAATGTTGTCGTTTGGTAAAGAGTTAAACAAAAGAATGGTTGGTAAAGGTTTATTAAATAGATAGGTTGAGATTATACTCACCACAGCCTTTCCAGTTGAACATTGGCACTTCATCAAAAAACATGGGACCACCCTCATCTGATTTCACAGCCTATGTGTAGAACACAGTGCTAAGTTAATACTGAACAAATTATATTACTAAGTTAACCCTTTACCACACAATAAATTTTTAGGCTTGTCCAAACCTACAGCATTTGTAGACAAAAAATTCAATTTGGCGTGAATTATAGAAGTTGTCTGTGATAAGAGTAGAAAACATTGTGGGAAAAGGAGAAAAGGCTGTTTAGCAGCATTTTCTCAATTTCCCACTGTTTTTGAGTCTTCTTTCTCAAGGTTGTTAAAAGTCGGGATTGTGTGGTAAAGGGTTAAGCGCTGAATTAATAAAATGAAGCTATTCTACATGGAAGAATATCCGAAATATAGCTCTTTCAAGTTTTTTTTGGGTCAGAACAAGTGACACAACAATGGACTAGTGCTTTAAATCTTTACCATACAATCCTGAGATTCAACTCGCCCGAAAAGGAAAGCTTTTGAAAACATTGTGGGGAAAGAGAGAAAATACTGGTAGCCAGAATGTTTTCTTATCTTTTAATCACAAATCTCACCATTTGAGCCACCTCAAATGGACCAGTCCTAATTTTGTTGTCCGAAACAAGGTTGAAGGATATAAAGAAGAGAAGAAATGGTGACTTAATTATACCTTTGATAAATCCGCCTCACAAAGACCCACCAAACTTGCATTCAATGTGTACATAATCTGTGCCCTTGGAACACTTTTCTGACAAATATGCACAGCAACATCTTCCCATTTCACACAGAATGGGCTCACAGTATACAGAGATAGGCCTGGTTCCATGTGCTGTGTCAGGTGGGCAAGTGTCGTTAGATCTCTCAACACTCTTGAATTATACTGACTCCCATCTGAGAAACTGAAAATACAGTGCTTAACTCTTTACCACACAAGGAAATTTTGGACTTGACCAAATTCAAAGCTGTTGCAGACGACAAATTAAATGTAGCTCAAAAGATTAATCCTGTTAGTGGAAGAGTAGAAAACATTGTGGGAAAAGGAGAAAATGCTGGTTACCAGCATTTTCTCCTTTTCCCACATTGTTTTCAAAAGCCTTCTCTTTTAGGGTCGAAAAAAGCTAGGATTGTATGGTAACGGGTTAATTGTTTTTAGCTGCAGAAATCTCAGTCCATGTTTATGGATTAACTCTGTACCTGATGACAAAATTTTAGACTCGTCCATATTGAAAGCATCTGTAGGCGACAAATTTGATGGGGTTGAAATGTCAGGATTTGTCTTTGGAAGGGAAGAAAACCTTGTGGGAAAAGGGGAAAATGCCTGGTCCCTTAATTTTTCCTTCTCCCACCATGTTTTCCTCAGCTTAGCCTGAATTCTCCGGGTCATAAAACAGAGGATTGTTTAGTAAGGGTGAAGATTTATAGTATTCAAAAGCTTTGGGGGAAATACAGCAATTGCTTATTACATGCCATCACTCCTTTTCCCAAAAATGTTTTCTGTATGACTGAAAAAAAAAAAAAAAAAAAAAATCCTTTCACAAATGTTTGTTCTTTGTTTAACTCTTTCCATACCATAGACGACACCAGAAGCTTTTGTGGTAAGTGTAGATTAAAATCAGACAGCTTAGAACATGCAATCTGATGTTTGATCTACACTGTCCACTGCTATATTCTAGATTATGGCCGAACTGTCTCTTGATCTTGCAGAGGAAATGTATTTTTAGCCTTTGAGAAAGTGTAATTTATTAACTTAGTAGTGAAAGAATTAATCTGGAATAAGTTTCTGTAGATATAAAAATAGCCTGTAGAGTAATGAATTAGATCTACTCCAAGGTACTGGTTAAATCGAACATGATTTTAAAAACATTGTGAGGTAGCAGTTGTGACTGCTCATGAAAACTGCTCATGCACATTCTTTTTCTATATGGAACAAATCTATAATTATGGTATTCATAAAAATGCACATTAGAATTTATCCTTTTACCAGATGACAAACTTTCAGATTGGTCCAAATTGAAAGCCTTCACAGACAACAATATGAATGTGGCTCAAATGATGTAATTTGTTTTCAAAGACTAAAAAATTGTGTGGTAATAGGAAAAAATGCTGCTTACCAGCATTTTCTCCTATTATCACATAGCTTTTACTAGGCTTATTCCTCAGGGTCGATAAAATTCGGATTTGTGTGGTAAAGAGCTAACCACAACATGTTGCAGTTCTTACCCGTTTCAAGCTTAAAGGACCTTTTGGGGTTAAAAGCCTTTAAAAATATAGTCTGAAGCAGAGGTAAATCTGTAGAAGAGGCAAACTGCTTCTTTCCAACAGTGTTTTCCATACTAATAAGAAAATCCACATTCTAAATTGACAACTGATGGTCCATTTTGTGTTTTGCACTTTTTTGCAGCACTAAAGCAGCCAGCACAGAAACGGTTTAATTGATTATAATGACACTCTCTATCTACTTTTGTTCTGAACTTATGTTTTGGTCATACACATGCTCAAACGATTAAATTTTTAATGAATATTACAGACTTATTTCAGGATTCAAGTAAATTCTCCTCCCAACCTACCTTCTGTTTGTGTCAGGCTCTATGTAAATCTGTTCTGGAAGACGTCTTTGTCTAAATATGTCACATGTAGGAATCTTAAAATGAAACAAGAGGGCCATTGGTCCTAAAGAGCTCACCTTAGAAAAATGATCTAGGATTCACTAAGTTGAAGAAATCCTCGTCATATGAAATGTGTCGAAATGTATTCAGACTGCATGATCTGAATTAAGTTTTTTTCTAAACATAACTATGGTGTTTGTAACATTGACTGACATGGGTGCAGCCCCATATGTACATGAGAGTTTGACTGAAAGCATTCTGACCAACTTTCATGAGTATCCAACTGAAAATGTGGCCTCTAGAGTGCACACAAGGTTTTTCTAGGATTTGTTCCTATGACCTACTTTTTGACCGATTGCAACCCATTTCAAACCTGTCCTAGATATTATCAAGACAAACATTTTGAACATCCTGACCAATTTTCACCAGTGTCTGAGTGAAAATGTGGCCTTTAGAGTGCACACATGGTAATTGTTGACAACCACCTGAGAGACGATAAATGACACGACAGACACAGCACTATCACAAAAGCTAATCTTGAGCACTTTGTTTAGTTTGTTTATTCTCAAATCAACCCAATAAGCATTTTCAATCTAGAAATAAGCCATGAATGAGGGTACTTTTCATCTTGATTTTGTAAAGAATGTCTCAGCAAACTGGACAATGTATATCAAAAATTATACTGTCTAATTTTGCTGTCTGATCATGATCTACACTGGTTTCAAGGGCAACAAGTCGTAAAATTCTCTTTAGCTTGTATCCCTGCCCTACTTAATCTCGTCTTCAAACAAGAGGACCATTAGCTGGTGCTAATGCTCTACTGCAGTTACTTTTCAGTAAATTACAAAATTGAAACAGAGGCATAACTGCATGAAAAACATTTTTGAGGTTACCAGCCCGTTTGATATTGTTTCTCCTTCTGATACATGTATGTGAAAACTAGCGTAAGTTTTACATAAATATTTTCAGCTTTGATCTAGATATGAGAAATCGTCAAAGTCTTTGCATCAAGCTGAGGATAATGCAGACAAAGATGAGACTATGAAAATACCTTGACATTTTCTTTGAAAATGGCCAAGGTGAAAAAATAAACTGATATCACTTATGATGATGAATCTATCAGACTTGAATCCTATTACACAACTGTGTTTTCATATAACCAGAACAACAAGGATGCAGATAATGATGGGGTTATCACAATACCTCAATGTTCCCTTTGAAAACAGCTTAGCTAAACCCATAAATGACTAAAAACATAAATAATTGATTCTACAATCCTACAGAGAACAACTTTGCATATCTGCCCTTCTTTGTCCCATTCTGAGCAAAAGTATATTATCCCTTTACCAAATATCCTGTTCTTTAATAACCCTGAACAAGAGGGCTTCTGAAGACATTGTTGGAAAAAAGGAAAAATGCTGGTAACCAGCATTTTTTTTTCCTTTTCCCACAATATTCTCTATTAGTTCAACAGCAAATTCCATCATACAGGCCACATCAAATTTGTCTTCTGCAAATGCGTTCTATTACACCAGGTCTAAGACTTTGTCATGAGGTTAAAACACATACCTTATTTGGTGACATATCTGTCCAGCTAGTCTCTTTATACAGCAGCTCTGGAAGTCTGTCACTGAGTCGACCCTGTAACTGTACCAAGTATGTGGGCTCCACCATTCTGGCTGTGTCAACCAATAGCTGCAGCCCCATGTCTGAAATGCATAGTAATGCTTAATCCTTATGTAATTCAGGGCAAAAGTTCTTAATACATGACTATACATGTATGGCAAAACCTCAATTCATTATTCTACAATGACAAAATCTGAGACTAGTCAAAACTGAAAGCATTTGCAGATGACAAAATAAACGTGGCGCAAAAACTGAAATTTGTATTTGGAAGGTAGAAAATATTGTGGCGGAAAGGAGAAAATGCTAGTTACGAGCATTTTCTCCTTTTTCCACAATGTTTTCAAAAGGCTTCTTCGTCCAAGTTGTTAAAGGTTGGGATTGAGTCGCAAAGGGTTAACTCATTATATAATGACAATCAATCATATGTTTTCTGAATTACAGATTGGCTGCAACTAATTAAGTTTTTGATGTTGTGGCCAAAACAGCCTTGAAAATACAACAATTGGGTACTTTTTCGTATATGGAGAAAGTTTCTTCTTTTTTAATCGATCTGGTCGTCCTGAAGTTAACACTATACTAGGTGACAAGATTCTTGACTTGCCCTTAGTGAAGAGTATCAATGTGCATCTAACTGAATTTTATAAAGCCGGGGAAGAAGATAAAAAAAAAAAAAAAAAAATTGTCAGAAATGGATAAAATGGTGGAAACAGATATTTTCCTTGATTTGAACATGTTTCCGTCTCTCAGTCTTTACCAAACAAAAAAAATTTTAGACATGTCCAAATTGAAAGCTTTGGCAGATGATAAATGTTGCCAAATGATGATTTCAATTCTTTGAAAGGATAAAAAAAACATTGTGGGAAAAAGGAGAAAATGCTGGTTACCAGCATTTTCTCCTTTTCCCACAATGTCTTCAAAAGACTTTCTACTCAGGGTCATTAAAACTCAGGATTGTGTAGTTAAGAGTTAAACAGTTTATTCTGATCACTTGAGCCACATCAAATATATTGTTTGTATACCAAATGCTCCAACTAGGATGAATGGAAAATTTTGCCATTCTTATGGGTTACATCTTTACCAGATGACAATATTTTAGAAACATTTATATTGAAAGCATTTGCAGATGATAAATTAACCCTTTACCAGATGACAAAATCTTAGCCATATCGAAATCGAGAGCATTTGTAGACGGCAATTTCAATGTGGCTCAAATAGTGCAATTTTTCTTTGATAGGGTAGAAAACATTGTGGGAAAAGGACCAAATACTGGTTACCAGCATTTTCTCCTTTTCCCACAATGTTTTCAAAAGGCTTCTTTTCCAAGGTCAATAAAAGTTGGCATTGTGGGGTAAAGGGTTAAAAGAGGCTAAATCTTATATCCTGTCCTTTCAACCCTTTTTAAAGGTTTGCAGACTTTAGTCTTTCATTTGGCACCTGATCATAATCCTTAAATTACAGCTTCAAATTCATCCAGTGGATTTATGTATTTAAAACTTACTGTTTTCATAAATATTATGACACATATCCCTTATTCCTTTACTGTTGGTAGTGGAAAAGATACTCTTCATACAAACACACTAGTTATTTTTCACATACCTTCAATCCAGCCCATGGTGTTAACAATAAGAGGCCCAGAGACGTCCAGACTTTTATAGCACTCTACACATTTGTAAACACAGTTGATATAACTATCAGGGTCATCTGTTGGGGTAATTCCACCAAAATAATAAGAACTGAAACAGGGGTAACATGAAATCAAATCCTTGTGAAAATCAAGATATAGAAGTACATACAGCATTTTCTCTTTACCACATAATGTCTTCAAAAGTTTCAGTACTTAGAATCATTTAAAAATATAGGTCTGCATAGCAAAATTACATGTTATCCAAGAAAATCATAGTAAAAGTCTCTCCTAACATGCACTATGTCACAATTCTTTAAAATGCAAACTATTTTGTTTCCATCTAAAAATTCCAAAGTTAAAAAGTCACCCAAATGTCGATTTTGTTGCCGTAAATGGTTTGGATTCATCATTTACCCAACAGTTCTATGTTGTCAAAATGAGGAAATTCAGAGACGCTATGGAAAAAACTTGGGGGAAGGATAAAATGCTTACATTCAGTATTTTCACCTTTTCAAACAATATTTCTTACAAATTCACACACAAATCTCATCACTTGAGCCACATTTAATCTGGGTCCTTATTCACCAACCATTCTTTATTTCATTTTAAGTCTTATGCTAGGTTTAGAAAGTAACACAACTTCTGCCATTTGGTTAAGCCAATCAGATGTTCAAATTTAGAAAACTCTTGAGAATTAGACTGAGAATGCTCCTAAGAATGGTTGGCAAATACAGGCTAAGTTGTCTGCAGTGCTTTCAATACCATGGAGTTTGAAATTTGATTGTCTCGAAGAGTTTAGAGGAGTTCATAGAACCACTTGTGACGTAACAGGTTATAAATAATTATGACCAAATAATACTAACCATACTGGAGATCTTTGATGTGAAAAGGGAGGTCCTAAAATGAAAAAAAGAATAACAGTTGTAAAATTCATTGTATTTATGAATACAAAAGCCTTACTTCAAACCATTTCAAATAAACAAGAAAGTTACCAATAGATAGCTTATCTGCATCTTGCCCCATACACATTTCAACCAAGTTTCATTAACACTGGAGCAAAGAGTGGCTCTGATTAAAAGTATTATAAGATATCAACAAAACAAAACATCTTACACAGTTTCTTTAACAATGGAGCAAAAATGTTGTCTACTGGTAAATATCTACCACAGACAATAAAAGAACACGAACTAAAAACAACCAACATGAAGGTATTGCAACAGCCAACATCTGAACGCTTCATGCTAAGTCTGAACCAGACAACAGAGTTTTTAACACAATCATAGAAATATATAAGCCAGTGTAGATCCATGATTGGTTTTGATCTACACTGTCTGCAAAAGCACCTAATTAGTATGAAGACACTTGAACATACATATTTTGGAAAAGAAATAAACCAGGGCCTGTATCTACCAACCTTTCTGAATCGCATTCTAGAATAAATCTTACTCTAGAAGTAAGATAACTTTTGATTGGCTAAACTAAATTGGTTTAGCCATCAGAAATTGTGTTACTTTGAGCTGTAAAAAATTCTAGAGATGATGCTAAAAATACAATTTAGAAGGATCAGTGAATGCATGCCCTGGTCTTGATCGACAATGTCTGCAAATGCACCAAAGTAGCATGGGCAGACTGAAATGTATTCTGAGAAAAAAGTGGATCAGGTATACCAAAGACTGGCTCTGCAACTCTCACAAGAGAAACGCATCCAGGAGGGGTAAACTCTGTTTGTCCCGGATCACAGTCTAGAAAGTAGACACAGTCAAGTCTGAAACATAAAAAGATCTTTTATATAGATATAGTTTTTATATAGATCTTGTTTTATATAGATCTAATACAGTCTTTACCACAGGACAAATTTTTAGATTTGCACAATTTTATACCATTATTAGATGGCATATGAAATATGGTCCAAACTATTGTATTTGTCTTTGAAAGGGCAGAAAAAACATGATGGGAAAAGGAGAAAATGCTAAATAACAGCATTTTCTCTTTTTTCCATTCTGTTTTGAAATCTTTCTTCTTCAGTGTTGTTTAGACAGTGGGTTGTTGGTAAAGGGTTAATTTCAGCATTGGTTACATTTTTTATTTTGGCTCTATTACATCTTTAAATGGACAATGTCTTTGTTTTCTTTGGATGGTGTTTAATGCTGTTTTAAACATTATTTCAGTTGTATCACAGCAGCTAGTGCACCTATCCATGCTGTCCTGCAGTTTCTTTTACCAGTACTTTGCACTATATTCTTCCCAAGCATCTGTCAACTTTCCCACATAACTATTGTCAAAACAATAATCAGCAATGAGAGATAAATCCTTACTGTCATATTTTCAGAAAGAAAATCACCAAGCTTGGGGTCTGAACCAGCGACCCCCTTGTTTCAACTATTGTACACTAATGACTGCTCTGGGGTGGGCATAATATAGGGGTTATAGAGGGCAAAACAAAAAAAATAAGTACCTGTATGCACACTGTGTTCAATGTGGCAAGCAGATCTTGAACAACACTTTTTGCAAAAGAAATTACAATGGAGCTTTGTTCACTACATGCTTAACTCTTTCAAACATGAAAAAGTTTTTGTCTTGCCAAAATTGAAGGCATTTCCAGAAACATATTAAATGTGGTTCAAATGATTTGTCTCTGAAAGAAAACATTGCTGGAAAGGGTATCAGCATTTTCTTCTTTCCCGCAATCTTTCCAAAGGTTTTCTTTCACAAGGTCCTTAAACCTCAAGACTGTGTGTTAAAGGTTCAAGGACATCACTTGTTACCTATTCAATGTGTTGTTAATCAAGAGTCTGTTGGTAGTAGATTTTCCTGTATTCTTGGATCCACATAACATCATCACAGGCTGCTTATCATCATCTGTATGGTATAAAACACATACAATAACTTTCTTTTTCCTTTACCACACAGTCCAGACTTTCACCAACCGTGAGAAAGAAGGCTTTTGAAAACATTGTGGGAAAAGAAGAAAATGCTGGTTACCAGCATTTTCTTCTTTTTCCAAAATGTTGTCTCCAATCTTAAGGATAAATAACATCATCTTTGCCAAATTTAATTTGTCGTCTGCTATTGCTTTCAATTTGTCATATCTAAGTTTTCTTTGTGTGGCTGAGAGTTATGCAATGTAACTATGGTTACATTCTTTTATAACAAAACTTTGAGACTAACCTTCAACTTTTTAGCACCACAGGCAAAAAAAGGGGGCTTGTGTGGACATACATAGATCAAGATTAGACTGAACAGAAACCTGCAGTCTGATCTCTGATCTATACCATCGACTTGTTTGGTCAAGCCTGTCAAATAAAAGTCCTTCTGAGCTTCAGACAATTTTATTTTAAATATCTGGTGCTGTATGACTAAAGTTAATGATTTTCTTTCAGAGAATCGATAGAATCCAGGAGAAAAAACATGCTCCTGAATTGAATTAGTCCAAGCAAACAAATATTTTTATCACTTATAAGTGTATTTTCATGTCAGATGCATGTAAGTTTGCTAACTGCAGTGCACAATGTTTTCAAATGCTTATTCCCTCAGGGTCTAAAAACTTAACCCTTTCCCACAGGACAAGATTCTGGACTCCTAAAAATTGAAAGCATTTGCACATGACATATTAAATGTTACTCAAAACATCATTTTTTTCTTTCAAAGAGTAAATAAAAAACATTGTGGAGAAAGGTCACTAAAATTTTCCTTTTTTTCTTCTACAAAGTTTTCAAAAGCTTGTTCTCTCGAGGGTTATTAAAACTAGAGATTACATACCAACAACATTTAGGTACCCACAACACTGGTTTTTTGGAAGAACCTATTATTTTACAATAAACATAACCCAAATTACAGGTATTCATACAAGCTTGTTATATTTACCGTATTCACTCCCAGTTATGCAGGAGTTCCACTGTGCTATAATGGACTGAATATCATCCCTAATCTTTAACACAGAAAAGTTTTCATCATCCACACTATGAAGAGATGCTCCAACAGTCTGTAACATTTCATTGACTGGACCATCCTGACTAGTCTCAAACAGATTATAAAATGGACTATGGTAAGTCAGCATGTCACACATGGACGATGTTAGAGAATATAGTTTCACTGCAACACAAGATTTTCTTTTCTTCAGTATATTTTCAACCAGCTTGGTTTTATCTGCATTCGTTTTTTTAACACTTTCTAGAATTTTATTTATATCTGGTTCACACTGAGTGGTCGTCAAAGTAAGAAAGCTGTTTGAGACTGGGGAATACACCTCCATTGCTGGGTGGGCTGTGTTTAGATTGTAGCCCATGATCTGCACAGAGCCTGAGACACAATGAACTCTTACCCGCCCTTTTATCATCAACTCATAGGGGTGGTTTATAAACAGTAACACTCCATCTTTCATTTGAACACAGCTGAGGCTGGAAAAAAAAAAAAGGCAATTCTTTATTTTACAAATATGACTTTTTAACCCTTTAACCCTTTATAAAACAATCCCCAGTCATAATGACCCTTATTTAAAACAGGCTTTTGAAGACACTGTGATAAAATTCTGCTCTCTACCCTTCAAATACAAATATAATTATTTGAACCAGATTTGTCTTTGAGCTGCAAATGCTTTCTATTCACATATAAATGTACACGTAAGAAGTAAAACGCAAAAGTACGAGGTATGTCTGTAAAGTTCGTGGACATTGATAAAAAGTCATAAAATTTACAAGTTAGGTGCAGGAAACTTATATCATTATAAAGAGCAATCTTTTATCAGCTGACATGTGAAAAAAACATGCTGCTACTATTAATAGTTTTTCATTCATTGGTCCCAGCCTGTACATAGCAATGAGAACCCAGGGCAGGTGTTGATGTCGTCATGACGTCACGACATTGTTTTCAGACATTGTATTGATAACGTGTCAGGCACTTTAATATGGAATCAAAATATAATTGTGAGATAATCAAACACAATTTAGACCTTCTAGAAATATTGAGCTTTCGCTACAACGTTTTCATGGTATTTAATGGTGATTTCTCAAGATTGGCGCCAAATTATATGACCGTCCTTTGTTACACGACTTTAAATTCTGCCATTGTTGACAGAAACATCTTCGCCGTGCTTCAGAAATTGTGTGCGCAAAATTTAAACAGCTTCTATGTCGTCGTCTATATTTTCTGGAAATGATGTCGACGTCATGCTTAATCACAGAATAAAATTTGAAGAGGGTCAGTTTATTTTTCGTCAGGTTATAGACTGCAAACGAGAATTTGAAAAATCCATGTCATTACGTTGTTTGTAGTACCCCAGGTCTCGCTCACACCGTTTAAAGTATGATTGATATACTACTTACTGTTGGCGCAGTATCTTTTTATTTTTTATATAGAAAGCTTACGGTATACACAAAAGTGATCGAGACAACAGAATTGGCTAAAGTACGTTAGTTATATATATATATTGCCATTGCCCATGAACTTTACGGACATACCTCATACAGAAGATAAAAGCTGCACTCTTGCAAAAGAGGTTTAAACTTTAATTCTACCAAATGACAAAATTTTAGACAGGTCCAAAACTGGAAGCCTTTGCTGACGACAAATTACATATAGCACAAATTATGAATATTGTCTTTCAAAGGGTAGAAAACATTGTTGGAAAAGAAGAAGGTACAGGTTACCAGCATTTTCTCCTTTCAGACTATGTTTTCAAAAGTCCTTTTCCTTGGGGACGTTAAAACTCTGGATTGTGTGGTAAATGGTTCTGTATCAGCGTTGTTAAAAGTCATCTCTGTGATGCATCATACCCAACCAAGTAATCACATAATTATGGATCTATAAAATCTGTTTTGTCCAACAACTGATTGAATAATTAGGTAGACTGGTCCTTGTGAAGCAGACAATTGACCAACAGCAAAGAGTATGTACTCATGTCAGCCTGCTCGGTGTACAATCATTTCATCCATACTTAATTGCACATTTGCAAATACTTTCAATTTTGACACGTCCAACGTTTTGAGATTGGTATTTAACTGCCATGAAACATAAGCTCACTAAGACAGCATAATTACTGCATAGATCATACCTATCTTCCTCTGCAACAAGCTGTACTTCAGGTTCAACTAGGTTGTCCAATTCATACATACAACCTTTGTCCAAGTTGACTTGATCACTTATACTCCATCTTCTTTCCCTCTTCCTTGAATTCTCTTTCCTTTTCCTTCTCTTTCTGGTTTGACTTAAGTTGATACACTTATCTGGTTTAAAATCATCATCACTCTCAATCTCAACTACATTTATATCTTTGCTTTTTTCTGTGGTATAATACGCTTTGCTAGTGCCTGTTGGTACAGATTTGTGGGTACCTTGGGCTGGAAATTCTGGGTCTTCATCTAGTATTTCAATAACTTCTGCTTGTATCGCATCTACATCTATTACAGATTCATTTATCAATTTGCGCCTTTTTTCTAACAAATCTTTGCTTTCAGAACGAACGGATGCATCATATTCTGGTATCTTTATGATATGCTTCATTGGCTTTGGGCCTTTTTTATTTGAATCACATTTTCTCTCTGTATTAATTGAAATATAATTTTTGCTCTTTTTAGCAGATTGGTCCGCCTGTGCTTTTGATTTATTCCCGTACTCAACACTTTCTGCTTCGTGTTTACTTCCACTATAACCGACTTGCTTCTTTTTCTCACTTCTTGCCTTTGCTATCAAGCCAAATGCACTACTTTTCTTAACCTTTTTCATACTGTAATCCTTTGTTCTTCTTATACCTTTAATGACTGCTGACAAAAATAAGAAATATTACTAATTTGCTCCGGAAGCAGTATTCCATTTAGTATCCGGGAATCATGCATGTCCGAAAAACAAAACAGTGGTCAACAACAATCATAAGGTATCCGTTTTCAGACGAATGATCGATTCAGCTGCCTTTGAACAAAATACTTGTAACATATATCTAGAACCATTGCTGTAAAAACGCAACATTGAATTATTTTAATTAACTCAAAAAACATTAAAACTCAAATAATTCTAGGAAACACGTGAGTGACTACGATGGTGCGTCTGCGGGCTTGTTCGTCCCAAAACCAGTTCGCCTCTGGGCTTGTTCGTTCCTGGCCTTAATCGCGGGGGCTTGTTCGTCCCACACGACTTTATTGATTGTATTGGAATGTACAGTGCAATGCGCCCAACAGTGATTGTTATTTTACACATAAAAATACCTTGAATAAAACTTAACAATGCTTTTTTTTGCCTTTCTCCTAGTCGTTTTTTGAAAGTTCTATCCTCTACATTTCAAGACACAGACAAGTTTATTACCTTTACTTGGCAAAATAACATTTTCAGTGATGTTGGTTAAACACGTAATTGTATGGTGAAAACTAATATAATAAGAAACACAGAGTTTGTTTTTCTTGTTCGACGCTGTATTCAACGCCGTTTTCAGCAATATTGCAGTCATATCATGGCAGCTCTCCGTCCTACAACACACTTTAAATTATAATTCTATATCCATTGTTTTTTCTTTCTTCTATCTTGATTTCCTCTCTAGACGTACTATGAGGATGACTGTTCTTGCACAGTTACATATTCTTAGGTTGAGTAAAACGGTCAGGGATTATGTGTAATTTACACCTTTACAAACCTGTCAAAATCGGTGAAGTATGCACTATTAACACCTTTGGTTGGAAGATACATAAGTTGGGATGAACAAGCCCGGACCAATGAGAAATAAGTTGGAACGAACAAGCCGGGACGAACAAGCCGGGGCGAACAAGCCCAGGGACGAAAAAGCCTGTTACCGATGGTGCACTTGATTCCAAATGGCAGACGGAGGGAGGTGTGTCAATCGATCAAAGACAAAAACAAGAGGGTGGTAATGGCCTAATATCGCTAACCTAACCAAAATCTTGCAGATGAAACGATTGGTTATAGAAGATGCATTCCCCTGTTTTGTTCAGCTGAAGGTAACAGTTTTTGCAATTTGGGGAAGAACAAGCTACCAATTTGTTATTTTTCTTGTCTAACACTATTTTCAACATTATTCCTTTTATGACTGTTTCTCGTTCTGTCAAATATTCTGTTAAGTTGTTAGACTACCTATTTCATGTTTTCAAATAATTCTCTACTTAGGCATCATTTCCCAAAGCAGGGATTGTATAATATCATATGTTCTGCACAAAGTAGGAATCAGGTCAATTCCGGAATTGCCCTGCGCAAAGTAGGAATTCTCACTTTGCTGGCCGAAGTAAGAATTCCTACCTGGGGCGGATCAACTCTGGAATTGTCCCTGCGCAAATCAGGAATTGGGACAAAGTGAGAATCTATTATTTTCCCTGCGCAAAGTAGGAATCGGGGACAATGTAAGAATGTATATTTTCTATTTACATTTATATTTTTTTCATCATTTTCTGGTCGTTATTGTTGATATTTGTCTATTATTACAGCGAGACTATTGGTTGAGAGTGATTGATACTCATGACAAAAACGGCCTTGAATTTAGTTCTAACTGAAGTACCGTTGAAAGACACAATAACATGTAAAAACTGGAATAAATGCACTCTGGAATAATTACTTTGTCAATAAACCATGTGCCTAGCATCATGTTTTTTTTTTAAGTTTTGGTCGACAGGATATGATAGATATATAAAAAAGGTATCATGTATTTTATTGTTTATCATGACATCTAGAATACCACACCTGTATTAAATATTAAAGAAAGATAAAAGAAACATGTAATGAGAAATAATTGTTGGAAAAGGAAAACAAAATAGGTAAAATACCACAAATCCAAGGTTTTAATGACCCTGAAGAAGAAGGCTACTTAAAACCATTGAGGAACAAGAGCGGTAAATTGTCGCAAGATACGCCCGTCCCACCGCCAGTTGTCAAGGGGGTATAATAATCGTAAAGGGCAGGTAATACAACAAACATGTTTACCAAGTCTCAAGTCAATTTGACTTGAGGTGACAAAGTTCCGTTCCAGACAAGCAAGAAATACTGTAAAAATGAAGATCAAAGTGGAATTACTCAAAATCCGCACTAGGTAGAGTTATTGTTCTTGCGCATTGTACTCCGTAATATTGCAACGAACATGCATACCAAGTTTCAAGTCAATCGGACTGGAGATGACAAAATTATGCTCCAGACAAGCAGAAAATGCTGTAAAAATGACGATCAAAGGGAAATAACTCAAAGACAGCATGAGGTAGAGTTATGGTTCTTTTGCACTGCACTCCGTATTATTGCAACTAACACACATGCCAAGTTTCAAGTCAATCGGACTGGAGATGACAAAGTTATGCTCCGGACAAGCAGAAAATGCTGTAAAAATGACGATCCAAGGGAAATAACTCAAAGACAGCATGAGGTAGAGTTATGGTTCTTTTGCACTGCAATCCATATTATTGCAACAAACACACATGCCAAGTTTCAAGTCAATCGGACTGGAGATGACAAAGTTATGTTCTGGACAAGCAGAAAATGCTGTAAAAATGACGATCAAAGGGAAATAACTCAAAGACAGCACAAGGTAGAGTTATGGTTCTTTTTCACTGCACTCCGTATTATTGCAACAAACACACATGCCAAGTTTCAAGTCAATCGGACTGGAGATGACAAAGTTATGCTCCGGACAAAAACTGGACGCCGCCTGCCAACCCACCCGCCCGCCCGTCCGCCATGGGTGATCCCATAATACGTCCCGTCTTCAACGGGCGTATAATAACTCAAAAATTAAGCAAGCAAGAGTTATGATTCATTTGCACTGCACTCCCCCTTAATGAGATCTATCCACCCATGAAGTTTCATAACCGTAGCTAGCATAGTTTTGGAGATATGCTTTGGACAAAATTCAAGTATGAATATAAACAAAGGGAAATAACTCAAAAATTAAGTAAGCAAGAGTTATGATTCCTGTGCACTGCACTCCCCCTTGATAAGATCTATCCACCCATGAAGTTTCATAACCTTAGCTAGTATAGTAGTGGAGATATGCTCCGGACAAAATTCAAGTATGAAAAACAACAAAGGGCAATAACTCAAAAATTAAGGAAGCAAGAGTTATGATTCCTGTGCACTGCACTCCCCCTTGATGAGATCTATCCACCCATGAAGTTTCATAACCGTAGCTAGTATAGTTTTGGAGATATGCTCCGGACAAAATTCGAGTATGAAAAACAACAAAGGGCAATAACTCAAAAATTAAGCAAGCGAGAGTTATGATTCCTGTGCACTGGACTCCGCCTTGATGAGATCTATCCACCCATGAAATTTCATAACCGTAGCTAGCATAGTTTTGGAGATATGCTCCGGACAAAGAATGGGGACGCCACCCGCCCGCCACGGGTGATCCCATAATACGTCCCGTCTTCGATGGGTGTATAAAAACGAGAAAATGCTAATAAACAGCATTTTCTCAAAAGTGTTTTCACTTGAGCAAGATTTAATTTGTTGTCTGCCGTTCAAATTTAAAACTTTGTCATTTGGGTAAGGGTTAACCATCAGTAAATCTATGTCGGTCTCCAACTTAAGTTAGCACAAAGTTATCTCAAGATAAACCGTTTGGCTTCTTGGCACGAACTAGATGGGTTTTGCAGAGAATGTAGATCAAGAACAGACTGCACAAGAGGTGCAGTCTGATCTTGGATCTACACTGATACTGTGAGATTTTTCCTGTTGGAAAGAACTTTGGTATTGCAATATTTTGTAGTTTTACCCTTTACAAGATAACCACTTTTTTGACTTGTCCAAAATGAAAGAATTTGCAGACAACAAGTTAGATGTTGCTTGAACAATGGAGTTTGTTTTTGTAAGAGAAGAAAACATTGTGGGAAAAGGATAGTTACCAGCATTTCTCCTTTTTTAACGATGTTTTCATCGTTTAGCATGAAAGAGTTGATCTACATCTTCATCGTTGCTTGAGCTTAGTTGCTTCAAGTGGGAATGGAGAAAATGTCTTCAGTTGCAAGATAATCCATTCACATTTTTCGTTTCATTACATTTTTTGTATTGGTTATTCTTACTTTATACGACTATTCTCACTTAGCTCTACCCTTTGAATTCTTACTTTGTCTAAGCCTATTCCTACTTTGCGCAAAGATTATATCTAACCATAATATGATATATCTCCCTTGCCCAATTCTAGAATTGTCCCGTTTTGGCAGACAAAGTACGAATTCCTACTTTGCACAGGACAATTCAGGAATTGTATCGATTCTTACTTTGCGCTGAACATATATACGATCCCTGCCAAAATCAACATTCATCTAAAGTTTTACCATAAAATCAATCCCTCTCCTTAATCTTTTCCATCATATTTAAAAAAAAACTTTTCATGTGACTGTCAAAATTTTTGAAATGACACCCGTTCTCAAATCAAAGGTCCTATGATGTAAACCATGAGGAACTGCTTGGAATCAATTCAGTAGTAATATGATATAAGACTATAAGACAAAGCCGAAAAACATGAGCTTATTTCATGAGCAATGCATTGAACTGGATAATTGAACTTTATTAAAGGCAAGTATACCAGCACATACATAGCTAAATGAAATTTGTCACAGAGCAAAGGTTAGCTACTCTTGTTTTTACATAGCTGGGCTCTTTACATGTAACACTTACATAAGCACACAAACTTTAGAGGGAAGGGAAATTTTTCTCATCTCACTGTGAATGGCAATTTTAACACCACAGCTGACCCTTGACCACAAAATCCTGATGTTTAACAACTCTGAAGAAGAAGGCTTTTGAATAAAAAGGTGGAAAAAGGAGAAAATTGTGCTTAATTCCAACCTGTGGTTTTGAAGAGGAAGACTTTTGAAGATTTTCAGTATTTTTCAGTTTTGTTACCATAGCACCAAAGATTTCAAAGTAATCAAATTCTGTAAAAGCATTCTGAAGAGCACCATGGGAAGATAATTTCTGTAAAGTTTTGTCAAAATTGGTTTGGTAGATTCAGAGAAAACGTTTGAAACGAAAGTTAACCACACAATCCCAACTTTTAGTGATCCTTGAAAAGAAAGCCTTTGAAAACTTTGTGGTAAAGGAGAAAATGCTGGTGACCAGCAGTTCTGGTCACCAGCATTTTCTCTTTTTCAAACTATGTTTTCTACCCTTTCCAAAACAAATTTTAAATATTGGGTCACATATATTTTGTTGTCTGCAAATGCCTCTAATTTGGACTAGTCTAAAATCTTGTCCTCTAGTGGTAAAGAGAAAAGCATTCACAGATGCACACACATAACAGACACAAAGCCATGACACAAGCTTGCTCTCTGTCAGCCAGAGGAGCTATAAAAAACGCTTGTAAGAAGTAATGTTTTCAACCCTTTCAAAACTGAATCCCATAATTTGAGCTGCATGTAATTTGTCTTATGCATATATGAATAATTGTTGTTTTATGGCATATCAACAGCTCTGGTCCTTTAGCATGCATGTCATTTGTACAAGTCTTAAATTCCGTTGTTTTGTTAATAATTTCATATCGGTTGTTTTCATGAACATGGCGAGTTCTGATTGGCTGAAATTTTTTTTTCATAGCTCCATGAAAAAAAAAATCACGTTATGCAGGAACTACTTTTGCTGAAGGTTACTTTTGCGGGTCCTACACACTGCTGTGTTCATTTACTTTTGTTCTATTGGTTAATTTTCAGTATTGGGGATCTGAAAATTGCTTCCCTATTGTATTCTTGTGCCATACAAATATGAGTGGAAGGGGCTTTAGAAACTCAGGTACATTTAAAAATAAAGAAAATGAATGCAGTTTGAATTATTTCCGTGGATGTATGTTGTCTGTAATATTAAATTATAAGGAATGAAGAGAATTTTCTTTTTTTCATGGAGGTGTGAAAAAAAAACCTAATCACACTTTTGTATGAAACCACTTCGCGGTTTCATAGTGTGATTAGGTTTTTTTTTTCATACCTCCATGAAAAAAAGAAAATTCTCTTCATTCCTTAAACAGTTACTGTGTACGTGGATATAATATGTGTGTCAAAAAATTTGCGAATAACCAATTGCAGACACTTTGCATACAGAGATGATTGCAAATTCAACACTCATTATTAGTTTAGTTTAAATGTATCTATTTTACATCGATTGAGAAACAAGCTCTTACAACTTAAACTAATCTCTCTCGATTCTGCTTCCTGAGAACTACACCAGTACTCGTGCCGAATGTGTGCGCAAAAGAGCAATCCCAAAGTTGACACCCGCTCCTGTGATATGGATCTTGGGATCTTATGGTTATGAGGCAGACGCTCTACCTCACAACTCATGCTCGTTATTTGTTGGCATATATGTGGTAAAATACACGAACAGAAAAGTTTGCAAATCTTTCGAAGTTGCAAAATCACAAAAATTTCCACATCGCAAAATTTTCCACATATTCAGTAAAAGATTTGGTGAACATGATGAATAACAAAGGCACAAATAGCATACCATAACAAAACTTTATCTTTCAATAATCATTCATAGTAGAGTATGACTACCAAAGATACAAAATCCTCTCACACAAATTTCGTAAGTTTATCAGAAGTTTGTCGTTGACAATCGAAACATGTCTGTCTTCCAAACCTTGCATGTCTGACCCATTTCTCTCAACGGTACACAAATTCAGTATATAACCTAAATGCTCACAGGAGAGTCAATGATGAATAACATCCCTTTTCTGCTTGTTAAAATTGAGCCATGCTCTGTGAAAAGGGGGCTTAATGCATCTCCATGATGCATGATACCAAGCAAGTCATCGCAGTATTAAAGATCTTTAAAATCTCTCTTCTATAACAACTTGCTGGATCAAAAGGTACACTGGCCCTTTGACATTCAGAAAGTTTACCAAAAACAAAAAGTTCTGGCCCAGGTCAGCCTGGCAGTCAGCTCAGGTATTCTGGGTCGATACTTTCTGCAATTGTATTAAGCCCATTTTTCACAGACCATAGTAAAATTATATAGTGGGCAAACCTATTGAAAGCTATAAGAACATCTGGCTAAACCCCGTATTTCAATGTTGTTGAAAATACAATTTGTTTAAACTTACAACTAAACTTCACTAGGGTATGTTTTCAGCTCTCCAGATGTGTAAGTCGACCATGTTCTGTTTCAAATCTTATACTGAATTCCAAGACAAATCTTCTGATCGGCTGTGATTACTCGCCTTGAAATTATTCTTTTTATCTAACAATCTTTACTTTTCATGACACTGAGAGAGAGGGCTTTTGAAAATATTGTGGGAAAAGGAGAAAAAATGTTTTCTATCCTTTCTGGGAGACAAATTTTCACGTTTTTGAGTAACTATAAATGCTTTCCATTTAGACAAGTTCAAAATTTTGTCGTTTGGTATAGAGTTAAAAAGAAGATTTATTGACTGAATGCTGCTTCATTATTTCAACCATATCATAGCTCTGTTCTTACTAATGGTTGGTGGGTGATCATACCATAACTTGTTCTCAAAGAACAAAACTTAGATTCTTCCTAACTGAAAGTTGCTGCAGACGACAAATATGAAAGTAATTCACATGAGCTTGAGCTTTCCGACATGGTAGAAAACATTTTGGGAAAAGTAAAAACTGCTGGATATCAGCATTTTTTTTTGCTTTCCCACAATGTTTGTAGAGAGCCTTTGCGTTCAGGGACATTAAAACATGGAATTGTTTGGTAAAGGACTATAATGAAATGTATACATTTAGGGCCATTTCTAGCAATATCAATCCAAGTAACACAAAAAAAGAGATAGTTGACTGAATGCAGCAGTTGATTTCCATAAATAATCTTCCTAACACCTGAATTACTGCTAACTTTTTTCCTAGGCATCAAAATTCTGGACTTTCCAATTCCAAATCATTTGCAGACAGCAAATTCAATATGGCAAAAATGGTAGAAAGTGTCATTTACTGCACAATGTTGACTTTTAACAAACCTGATGAGGAAGGCTTTTGAATACATGGTGGGAAAAGGCTAAAACTTTGTCATCAGGTGAAGAGTTTTATATGGGATACTTAAGTAAAGGGGTAATACAATGAAACATGCATGAGAACACTGCCAAAAAAAAAAAGGAAAAATTGTTTGTTACAAGCATTTCTCCTTCTGTCATGATGACATTTTTAAAACCTTATGGAAGAAACCTCTTGACTATTTTGTGGGATATGGAGAAAATGCTTGTACCCAGCATTTCCTCCTATTCCCACATAATTTTCTACCCTTTCACAGTGAAATCTCATCATGTAACCATTTACCACACAATCTTAACTTTTAACAACCCTGAGAAAGAAAGCTTTTGAAAACATTGTGGGAAAAGGAGAAAGTGCCGGTTACCAGCATTTTCTCCTTTTCCCACAGTGTTTTCTACCCTTCCCAAACCAAATTTCAATTCTTTAATCACACTGAATTTGTTATCTGCAATTGCTTTCAATTTGGATTAGTCTAAAATTTTGTTGTTTAACTCTTTACTAAACAATCCCGGGTTTTCACGACTCTATGAAAGAAGCCTTTTGAAAACATTGTGGGAAAAGGAGAAAATGCTGGTAACCAGCATCTTCTCCTTTTCAACAATGTTTTCTACCCTTCCCGAAACAAATTTCAATTTTCGGGTCACTTTAGTTTTGTCGTCTGCTAATGCTTTCAATTTGGAACTGTCTGAAATTTTGTCGTCTGGTAAAGAGTTAATAAAGAGTAAAGCCACATTTAATTGGATCAGCAGACTGCTCTCCCTATGGATAAATCTAAAATTTTGTCTTCTGGCAAAACATAAGATCAAGCATGAGAAATTGGGTTTATATATGTCACAAAATCTCTATATCACTATTTTTGTATCTCCTAGCTCTTCCTCTGTTGGTAAAACAACTTGATCCGGTGGAATCACATAGGGATCTATGAGAGGTAGGCCTTCCTGTTCTCGTCTGTATAGCTCTAAGTATGCTTCACGGGTGGCCCAGTCTCTCATACTGAAATATAGTCAATTGCAATCATTCATGCTATTCATGAAGTGTGTTATTCTTGTCTCAATACCACTTTCTTCAGAAAACATTGTGATAAATGAAAAAAAATCAGGGTTATTAGCCCTCGTTTAACTCTTTACCAAACAACATACATGTAGTCTTTGAGTGGTACAAATTGAAAGCACTTGCAGACGATAAATCAAGAGTGGATCAAATGACGAAATTTTTCTTCATAAGAGTAGAAAACATTGTGAAAGAAGGAGAAAATGCTGCTTTCCAGTATTTTCTCTTTTTCCCACAATGTTTTCAAAAACATTCTATCCTAGGGTCGTTAAAACATGTGATTGTTTGGAATGGGATAATTGGTTCCCCTTTTGATGGTAGAGAACTAGTCAGATTTCAAAATAAACATCTTTAATAATGACAAAGATATCAGAAAATGTTATTTTTTTCTCACACAATGACAATTACAATGTTTTCTGCTCTATCAAGGAAAAATTGTGTCATTTTCACCACCTTGAATTTGTCATCTGCAATTGCTTTGAATTTGGACAAGTCCAATATTTTGTTGTTTGGTAACGAGTTAAGGGAAAAGGGGTTGTCTTATGATTTCAAAATGTGTTAAGTGTGCTGTCAATTAACAAACTTGTTAATATCAGTGACGGTAGTTTGTTTTATCTTATTATATACTGAAGACAACGGGTGGTCAAGTTGATTAGAGCGGCAAATTGGTTTGCAATCAAACACACTTCTTATCAGTTAACAGTTTACCGACACATCCATTGAAATGACAGATGTGCTAATCCACTTTAATACCCCTAAGTAAAAAGTTTATTTAATTACCATAAGTTGCCTTTTAGCTGAACTTCCACCGGTACAGAATAGAGTTAAGACTTAATTTCAAAACTGAATTCTTCTTTTAGTGAGGAATATGTAGTGAGGAATACACATCAATATGCTTATTGTAAACAGCAGATAGTTTTAATCCAAGATTAAACTGCATGTTATTTGCAATCTGATCTATATCTACACATTTAGCATATTCTTCATGCACCAATGCTTAAGATTAACGTCAAACTGAAACATTGATGACAAGTGCCACTTTTTGGACGTGCAGAGGTTACTGAAAAAGGTTAGCTATTCAAGTAAACATATTATATTTTGATTAGTATTTCATATAGATCTATTTTTACCTTTGTTTTCTACTTTAAAACATTTTTGTCTCTTTCTAAATCTTTCAGAGGGAAAAAAAAAAAACAAAAAAACAAAAAAACAAAGCAATAATTTATCCATTGTGTAATGTAGCGCTGATCAGAACTCTTTGCATATGTCCCATTTTCAGTCTTTATCATAGTTCAAACTTGTCTACAGCCTCTGCGTGATCTCACGTCAGCGGTACATGTTCGCAAAGCACATATTTTAAACTTTTTCTTAAATTCAAACGTTTAAATCACAAAATAAATAAAAACTATTGCATCCCTCCAACGTTAATAGTCGTTTGTTTGGGAGCCGAAATAGTAGACAACAAGGTTGCACATCGAGTAAAATAAATGCGATGACCTGATTGGTCAAATATCCATTTCCATGGATCCATGTATTAAATGTGCCTGCAATTTGATCCTGAAACTGATTACTTTTGGCTGCCAGTGGCCCTGTATTGGTGATACTTACTGAAGATCTGGCATATAATAAATTACAAACTGAAGTCCAACGACCGCAATGCTAACCATACAGAAGTAAGTTATATTGGACGTGAATTTGTCTGTATCTCTGTCTGTGAAGTGAAATTTTTCAGTGACCCAGTTCTGAAATTACAGAAAAGAAAAAACAAGATAAGTACAACACTTTACTAAACAATCCCATGCTTTGTGACCATCAAATTGACAGCTGATGAAAATTTTGTGTTATAGACAAATCCCATCATTCGAGCCATATCTAAAGCATCTCTTGTAAGTACTCTCATTTGGACAAGCTAAACAAATTAAAAATCTCATTTGAAATAAATAATTTGCACTTATTTTACATTCTGTTCATATCTCTCATAGTTCTAAGAGATGTATTATTAAAGCATTCTAAATTCCACTACAAATAAATTGAAAAACATGTCATCCAACTGGTACTCCTACTAGGACCAAGCTTTAGTGGATTGTTGATTGCTTCTCTGCTAGTCCCATATGCAAAGCTTCACATTTGTTTTATGGAAATTATTGATCTTACTGGTAACGCTTCAAATGGCTGTGTGTTTCTAACCTTTTATTGTCAGCTAATGATAACATCCTTGATCCACAGCTTAATGATTAATCTTCACAAAAACACCAAAATAGTTAATACCTGTGACAGTTACTTTCTTGGCAATCAACTTTTTTTAAACCACTGACCTAATTAAAATAAATATAACGAGAGGGCCATGATGGCTCTTTATCACTCCACTGGCTAATATGTACTTGAATCCTGGTGGAGGTCCACAAGATAAAGCCCCACACCAAATAATACAGGTCTAGAATGTGTGGTTATAAACAAGAACATTTTCAAAAATTTCTCAATAAAAGGCCCTGTAAAACATGAGACCCCTGAGACGGCTAGATTTAGTAGCCCCAGGTCTTATGGTTAGTAACAAGAAGATTTATAATGTTTTCACTGTAAAAGCCCATGTAAAACGTGTGACCCCTGGTTTGGGGACAAACTTGACATCAAGGCTATAATTTTGGCCCTCTTGGTAGAGGTCCACTAGATAAATCTACATGCAAAATTTGGTAGCCCTAGGCCCTCCGGGGCAGGGCCAAATTTGACCCAAGGGCTATAATTTGGGCATCCTTGATATACACCCACTAGATAAAGGTACATGCCAAATTTAGTAGCCTAGGCCTTATGGCTAGGTACAAGAAGATTTTTAAAGTTTTCCCTATATAAGCCCATATAAAACTTGTGACTCCCGGGGCGGGGCCAAATTTGACCCCAGGGCTATAATTTGAGCACCCTTGGTAGAAACCCACTAGATAAAGCTATATGCAAAATTTGGTAGCCCCAGGCCTTATGGCTAGGTACGAGAAGATTTTTATAGTTCTCCCTATATTAGCTCATATAAAACTTGTGACCCCCCAGGGTCGGGCCAATTTTAACTCCAGGGCTATTATTTGAAGGAACTTGGTAGATGTCCACTAGATAAAGCTACATGCCAAATTTGGTAGCCCTAGGCCTTATGGTTTCAGACAAGAAGATTTTCAAAGATTTTCAATATTTTTCAGTTTTGTTGCCATGGAAACCAGAGTCTTTGAAGGAATCAAATTCTTTGAACAAATTCTGAAGAGGACCATGGCAGGATCATTTCTGTTAAGTTTCATCAAATTGGATGGCTAGTTTCAGAGAAGAAGATGTTTGAAATAAAAGTTAACGCATGCATGGACGGATGGACACACAGACTGATGGACGCATAACAGACAACGGGCCATAATATAAGCCTGCTGGCCTTCGGCCAGTGGAGCTAAAAATGGCGGTAATTTTATTGTTCATAGTCTGGATATCAATTATGTTCTTTCACCATCAATATTGGCTCTGTTTTCTATCTATATGTGCTAGGCAAAGAAAACTGCAACATACTGAAGTTCTTTGTTTTAAGAGAAATCAACCCTATCACTTAAAGCAGGTATGCAAGGGTGGCCTAGGTGATCAGTGGAGAAGCAATCACAAAGGTAACATCTGAGCTTCCCTCAAATAGGGGTTATTCCATTGGCTGAAACTTATCTGCCAAACTAATGGCTAGGTTTGGAATTAAGGGTATCAAGACAGTTCCCCGACACAAGTTTTTGAGACAGTTCCCCTACAGATTTGAAGACAGTTCCCCGACACCTTTGTTTCGTGTAAAATAAACTTGAAAATTATGATTGATAATCAGAAGATATTAGAACTATTCTTAGATAATTGATGTTGTGATCAGGTTATTAGTACCTTGTGAAGAAGAATTCTATATACATTGACAGGTAGAACTACTTGTTCTCTCATGGGTGAACCACAATTGTCATGCAAATAAAAGAATTCAAAAGAGGCTTGTAGCAAGCATGAAAGTTAATCAAAGATGTGTATAGAGTAAGTTCTTTAAACTGTTTTGATAATTTGTATTTCAGTTGTGTGTATTCCTTTACGCTTTGATAGTTCTAAATACATTAGACAGAGCAAGAGCGGGGGTGAATTAACCTGTGTGAAATACTTTTTCTGTTTACCTAGCACACTTGGTACATAATCCTAATATTTAACATACATGTACACATATTTTGTATATACCATTTGGGAAAATGTAGTATATCATTTGCTATTTTCGACCAAAGGCCGTCAAACTGTTCCGTCAAACAAAGCTGAGTTATAGAAAATTATACAAGGCCATTTTAATAAATTACAATCTCATGGTGACCAAACATACTCTTTACTTTACTTGCTAAGTTGCTTTACTCTTTAATTACAGGTACAAACACTTTAATCAGTTATAAAACGTCATTTATCCGTAAAACCCTTATCAGTATTTTCTATGCATGATAACTGTCATTTGATGTTGACCAGCAAAAAGTGTAGGAGAACTGTCCTCAAAAGTGTGGGGGAACTGTCTCCAAATCTGTCGGGGAATTGTCTTGAAAACGTGTGTGGGGGAACTATCTTGTCGGGGAACTGTCTTGTACCCTGAATTAAGAACTACAGCGGTTATTGAAGGATAATTGGTAATACCAAATAACAAGGTTTAGGGCAGAGCAACAAAGCCAACAAACTGCATTCAGATATTTTAACAAGTAGTCGTTTGCTTGTTTCTATATGATCTCGAGAGATTGTCAACGATAGTTACCTTCAGTTTGTTAGGATCCGAATCTGCAAAATGTTTTTCCAAGACCTTTAACTCTTCTGATTTGTCAATAGAGTTTTCAGTGACCTTGGTTACATCTCTTCCAGTCGATACACATCGCACCAGATCTGTTGTTCTATGAGATTGACTCAGACGGGTGAAGGCGACCCGACCCGAGAGCGATAACCGTAGAAAGGTCGCCATGTTGATGTCCTCTCTCTCCGACTGGCTCCCCGAATCGTCAAACCTGCACAAAGCCGAGAACTAGCTTTATCATTTTCGACACTAATAAGATTCACACAACAGAATTTCGCTCCTAGTGTATTTTCTTTGTATTATCAAACCCACTTTTGCATCAGTACCTGTACTGTAATGTACTTTTTGAGATATTCAGATACTGTACTATTTAATCCCACTCTTATTGTTACCTCCTATTACAAACTACAAAACCCCTTCTGTATATCTGGTAGGCCTAAAATACGCAATGGAATTTTATGAAATGGATATCGTTTCCACGAAATGGAAATCACCTCTGACTTAATTTGATACCAGCTAAAATTTGGATCAAAATATTCACATAATAATATCATTTCAATAATTTTTCAATCAATACTGCATGACTTATGTGCTTTTTCATAATAATTTAGCCATTCAGTGTTCTTTTTATTCTGTAGTCGAAATTTCTTTTAATAAAAAATGGTGGGCGAAATGGAAATTTTTTCACGATGTGGAAAATGTCTCTGAATGAATTTTACACTGTTTACACTGTTGTTGGATCTATCTAGGCCTTGGCCTCTGGGATCCGTTTTCATACGTTTTTTTCTTTACCGATTGTGGTTCCGGTCCGTAGCACTCGGCTTCAAACTTAACTGGTAGGTATTTCCAAACTTTATTTAAGTTACGTTTAAAACTATTTATAGTTTTACATAAAATTAAGTCCTCAGGCAGCCTGTTCCAATCGTCAACAATTCTTTGAGAAAATGAATTCTTTCTCACATTTGTATAACTATACTTTTTGAAAATTCTTTGGTTGTGTCCCCTGGTATTATATTGCTGATTCTCGTTCTTTGGAAACAGTTTATTTTTATCAATTTTATCTATCCCCTGGTGAATCTTATAGACTTCAATAATGAGTTTGTTTAGACTTCAATGGTAATTCTGTAAAGACTACTTCAAGATATTAGTAAGGTTCATCATATTTAAGCTGCCCAATGGGTTCCTTTGCCCGACCCTGGTGGTCCTAGAAGAATGGCATTGATTTCTGGCACTCCTGAGCTAACAGATTCTTTGGGAGTTTGCTTTAAACGGGTGCCTATGTAAGGATCTTCTGCAATTTTGTAATTATCAAGGTCTGTTTACGCTTCTACAGCCCGTGACCTACGATTGACCGGTTTCCGTCTGTTTCCCGTTTCAATTTTGACACTGGTATCCAGGCATATATGTCAACTGCATATCATCGTTGTATGCAAGAGTAAAATTAAATCACTAGAAAAACTTATGTCTGTATGGAGTAATACCAATGCAAAATAATTTCAGTCCGGTTTTTCTGATCAAGGCTGTCGTCGGTAGTCCGGACCACTGTTTCTATGTAACTCAGCAAGTATTTATTGAAAAAAAGATGTAGTCTATTTATTTAAGTTTCACTAGCACAGCTGGTCTCAAAAAGCGTCAGACTCGCTGTAAATTTGAATTTTTTTCGGAGGTAGGTTCCCCGAATCCCACTAAAAGACAGTGTTAACAAACCCCACTCCACCTCCAAAACAATGGGTAACCCTAACGTTATACTTGTGATTGTTTCTCCGCGAAAGGCTAGAGCGTAGAGCGCTCCAGACAAAGCAAAAAAAAAAAAAAAAAACAGGGCTACCCTCCAAATCGAAGGTAGGCCTCCTTTCCTAACAAGCCAACTACATGTAATAAGAAAATCAAATTTTAATCGATCTAGATCTACAGCAAAATTGTGAATAAAGATAGTAGGCAATAGATCGAGGGGAGGAAATGGACGTTTTAATAGATCAAAACTGGACTAGAATAAAGGAAACGAGAGAAATTAAAGCTCCTAAATATAATTGTGGATCGGTCTCTGGTCTGGAAACGGTCACCGTCAGATTCCATTGTAATTTTATGGTCAAAGGGAAAAAACTCGTACACTCTGGTTATCCATTAGTCATGAAGAGTATTCTCCCTTATTTTTATTCCCCCCCCCTCGCCTCGGAATAGTCTTTTTTTCAACTATTACAAACAGTCACACCGAAACTTTAAGAACCGGTGTTACAAGGTTAATTTATATCCAGACTGTCTATCGAAAAACACGGACCCTCTGTTAACCCTTATCCGGCTTAATAAATAAAATGAAATTTTCAAGCCGATTTTAAAAACCCAATCTTTTCCTATTTCAAAGGAATTTTCTTTCTTTTGGAAAAATGTTCTGACTGGACCGCGTAGATTAAAGATCAGACTGCACGTTCATAAGTACACCCAAGTTTAGTCTGCGCTGATTCTTAAAGTCATGGTTTGCCCACTGGTATTTTTCTGTCAAAGGCAGGATGCTGTTGCGTTATTTTAAATCAATTTATTGTCTAAGGGATTAAGTGTTCAAATTAAAAGAGAGTGGCCTCCCCTCTTATAACCCTTCAACTCAAAAAAAAAAAGGGGGGGGGGTCTAAACTGGAATCGAAATCAATAATATCGGGAAAAAACATAGCTTTTATCTCCATTTATTAGCTGGAAGATTCAGACATGCTTTCACTTTCTGTCCCCTGTTCTTTACGATCAATGATTAAAGAAATGCTTGGAATTTGACAATTCAACACATATTGACGATCTTTGTTAATAACCTCGAAAACCTAATTGAACGAAAACATGTCGTTAGTATATAAGTTTAAATTGTAACATAAGAAAGCTTATTTATCGTATACATTCATCGGTTGATAAATTCTACTATAAAAACTATATTTATATTCTGCGTGAGCTCTAACTTTGATAACCGAATTGTTATTTCCAAGTTTAAATTTTGGCGGTCGCCTTGTTTACAAATGTGACGAAATACAAGGGAGACTATCACCTGTTTACGAAATAGTAACCACGTCTGCAATTGGTTTTCCTTTCTTTTGTTTACTGTCATGATATTTTCAAAAGTAGTAGCATCTACAATCCTGTCTTAAACTTTACCAGAAATAATGACAGCTCTACGAACATTTTTCTCGATACAGATCGTCTTCACAAACTGCAATGATGTTTATTCGTCTTCGGTTTTATGCTGTTCACAAATGTAAGGGACGTAACTCTGCCATAAGGAAAGTGATGTCAGTATATACGAGTTTTCTCCCTTCGACCATAAAATTATTCCTAAATTAAGCCGGTTTCCGGTTCGTGCCACACAGAACTTCCCATTGACGAAAATCAGTGTAAGCAGAGTGGAAAGAAAGTGAAAGTGTTCATGAAATACAGGAACTTCTAAAATGCACACAAATTATTAGATAAATGAATGAATGAACGGGATGTTTTATCCCGCCATAGGCTGCCTTAGTTTTAAGAAGAATCTTGTTTGTTTTATTTTCTATGCCGTTTTCCTGGCAAAATGGAACTGGTGAATCAAACTGATAAAGGTTTAAAGTTGAAAAAAAAATGAGCAGATCTATTATATTCTCTGTAAATTCTTAAAAGAATAATATACGAACTTGTCATATTTGTGTTCACACCCCTTATGGAATTACATGTAGGCTATGAAATCGTAAAATGGAAATCGCTTGACGAAATGGAATTTATCAGGACATTAATATTAGATTAGAAGTGGGGTAGAAAACAGTTAAGTAATCTTAAATCGTTTTAAACTGATTTTAAAAGCACTTTTCCATCATAGTTTTATCAGTCTATTTTCCTTACTATGTAAATTTTTAGAAAATGGAATCAGTGGGAGAAATGGAAATCGGCCATCTCTGCTGAATTGAAATATAAAAGACTAGTTATTGTAATTTGTAATAATAAATTTGAAAAGAATATTACACAAAATGAATAGTGGTTAGGACTATATTTTGTTACGAAATGGGCGTAGTAATGCAAATCGTTTGACTAAATGGAACTCTCGTCACGGCTTGAAATTGATATTGAAACTGATGCGTAGCCATCCTATTTACCTGTAGAGTAGGTATAAAATATAATACAGGTAATAGGTTATGATACAAAAAACTATACTAATAATTGTCAAGAAGAACCTTAACCCCTTTACAACAGAATCCCAAGTTTTCAAGACCCTGTAAAAGCCTTTTGTGACTTATAAACATTGTGGGAAAAGGAGAAAATGCTAGTAAGCGGCTTTTTTGTCTCATTTTTTATTTCTCGTCTGCAAATGCTTTCAATTTAGACAAGTCCAAAGTTTTGCTAGTTTGGTATAGAGTCAATATGGTAATTAAGTGTTGAACATGTTACGCAGAAAAAGATTCGGAATCAAAGCAGCAACACTTGGTTAATTGGATTAAATGGGGACAGTCAACATTGTATAATCTTCACACCTATATTAACAACCCCGGGTAATTAGAACATCAATTTACACTGTTTCTTTTAAGAGTCTTTAAATATACAAGGATGGCCGCCAATAATTAATGCACGGTTTGTTTTCTTTTTATCCCACAATGTTTTCCACCTTTCCACAAACAAATTTCAATATCTGAGTAACACTCAGGATTCCAATCGTGAGAAAGACTTTTGAAAATATTATGGGAAAAGAAGAAAATGCTGGTAACCAGCTGTTGGTCCCCTTTCCCACATTGATTTCTACCTTTCAAATTTCAGTAATAAAGTAACATTGACTTTGTGGTAGGCAATTGCTTTCAATTTAACAAAAGCCTAATATTTTGTTGTTTAGTAAAGAGTTTTATCTGTGTGTGTTCATTGTTTTGTTAATAATTCCTTGATAAACTACGGAATTAATAAATAATTGAGTAACATTCAAAATCCCTAGGTTTAACTACCCTAAAGTAAAAGGCTTTTAAAAACATTGTTGAACAAAAAGAAAATAACAAGCAATTTCTCCTTTCCCCACAATGTTTTCTACGTTTCCACAAACGAATTTCAATGTTAGAGAAACATTTATTTTGTCATCTGCAAGACTGCAACAGCTTTCAACTTAGAAAAGTCTTACATTTTGTCGTTTGGTAAAGATTTTTACCTGTGTATGTACATTTATTTGTTAATATTTCCTTAATGTACTACGGAATTAATCAATATGTGAGTAATTTTCATGATCCCGAGTTTTTACGACCCCAAAGAAAAAGGCTTTTGAAAATATTGAGGAAGAAGGGGAAAATTCTGGTTCTAAAATTTCTGTTTTTCCTTTTCAAAATGTTTTCTACCTTTCCTCAAACAGATTTAAACATTAGAGTAACAAGAAATTGCTAACAGATGGACTGACGGACAGACGGACGGACGACCGGGGCCATAACATAATACAACCCTTTGGACATATAAGAAGGATATAAATTAAATGCTAATAACCAGCATGTCCTTTTCCCAGTTCAAGAGCTACCATTTTAAAGGCAGTAATCATCATATGAGCTACATTTAATTTGCTGTCTACAAATGCTTCCACTTAGGTCTGGTTTAAAATTTTGTCAGGGTACAGAGTTACTCCAGCAATATGCAAGCTATTGTTAGACTTCTTAATATCTAGTGTAAAAGTATCTGAAAGAATCAAAATGCTTCCCTTACTGATGGATGCAAAACATTATTTTTTTTGTATCTAGTTTAACACTGTTTTAACATTATTTCACCTATATTGCACTGCAAGGTTGGCAAAAAGCCGGTCAATATGAGTATTGACCGGACCTGGGGTTTTAACCGGTTATAACCGGTCAATACTGGTCGATTGAAGTGGTTGATTGGGTCAATTAAATCACTGGCTTACATACCCATCCTGTTTCTAAATAAGTCTTAAAAGCTCTCCCTCTACATCCTGTAAATGAAGGTACATGTATATTAAATATTATGATCAGTTTCATAGTTTTTATCAATAAGGTCCTTTTTTATTTAACCATAATCCATTAGACATTATTGATGGTCAACTGAAGAGGTTGATTAGGTTTACTCTCCTATTTGAACTTATATACAGTTCGGTTCATTACAACCTAACAATTTTTATCTATCATCATTCCTTATAGGTTAGATAATTGTTTATAGTTCTTCCTCTCTCAATTCCCCCCCCTCTCTCTCTCTCTTTCCCCCCCCCCCACCACACTTAGGTTTTAAAAAAACAGATTATTTACAATATGTCTTTGATCATAAAAGTTCAATGGTAGCATCAAAAAGCAGCTAATATATAATTTTCATGTAAAATTGCAGAAAAAAGTGTCACCCATAAGCAAACATGTGAAATACACCTGTCATTAGTCTTTAGGAATATTGAGGTACACATGAAGAAGGCTGTAACTGATTAACCAAAAAATGGTTAAGGGTACATTAATGTCTTCGAAGTATATAGTTGTCTTCCTACACCTTCCTAAATTGCTGCCAAAACACATTGAAAGGTGTAACAGTTGCCCCTTTCTACCCAGTGGATGTGGCCAAAATTTAATTACTAAAGTGACCAATCATGCGTCCCTATTTGGGGTATTATACTTGACACCAGGCTTTATTCCTAAAGTGTGAAATATTGACTTATATGCAATCAAGATAATATCTTAAAATCACGCAATTACTTAAGGTATCAAAAATAAAACCTAAAGACCTTATTTGGAACTTCTACACAGTTATGGAAAACTGGTAAAAGCCAGCTAATGAGTACTCTTAGCAGGGATAAAACAGTTTTTTCGCTCAAGTCAACTGTTACATATTGATGAATTAAACCAAATTGAGAACCAAAAAAAATGCCCACAATAAATCATCCACTAAATAGCATAACTGTCCTCTTAAAACTCATGTGACCATCAAAATTTCCAAGTAACCACTACAAATATTCAATCGACCACTGTTGACCGGTATTGACCACTTCTGGAGTATTAACTGGGGCGTTTTTAAGTGGTTAAAACTGCCCCTGGTGTCGACCGCCCAACCTTGTATTGCAGAGGCCAATGCACTTCCTTTGCTTTCCAAAACTTATTTTTTTGCAGTACTTCACACAATATTCTTCCAAAGACACTGGCTACCTTCTAACATAAAAAAATGTTGAACAAGTATGGAGCGATGAGAGAGGAAGGAATCCTGTCACAAAGACCATCATTAATCCTTGGAAAGAAGTTGGCTATGCTAGGGAGCTCTGTATGTTACTGACTGAAGTACCAAGCTTGAGTGCAAGGCATTATGGAGAGTGGAATTATTAGGTATTATCACCTCATCTAAATCTGGCTTCTTTTTATTTGTAATGTTATTCTTTTTCACAATTGCATTGATGGCTTATGTTGATGACTGAGCCCTTTACAAAACAACACAATTTTACACATATCCAGATAGAAAGCATTAACTCTTTACCACTCAGTTCCCTTTTTTCTCCTATTCCCACAATGTTTTCTACCCTATCAATGACAGAAATCCCCATTTGAGGTGCATTTACCTTGTTGTCTGCAAGAAGGCCTTTGATAACATTGTAGGAATAGGAGAAAATGCTAGTAACCAGCATTTTTTCCTCTTCACACAATGTTTTCTATACTTTCAAAGACAAATTCAATCGTTTTATCCACACTTACTTGGTCTACAAATGTCTTCCACTTTGACAAGTCTAAATTTTTCTTTTTTTGTACACAGTTAATAAATTTGCTCGTGGCAAATAGTGGGAGACAGTAGCATAGGGGTAGAGTGTCTTATGTTGGAGGTCCTAGGTTCAAATCCAGTGGCGACTGGTGTCAATTTGTTGGACTACTAACAACCTGCCACAAGTCCTGGTTCAGGAAGCAATCATCCAGAGTGTGTCATCCAAGATGTAAAAATTGCTTTGCAGGTCATACGTGCATTAATTCGAAATGTGGCCAAAATGATATTATTTGTCCTTGAAAGTGTTGATAACTATTGTGCAAACTTTTCTACAATGTTTTGAAAGACATTATTCTCCAGGACCATTGAAACTCGAGATTGTTGGCTAAAGGATTGAACTACTACTATGTGGCTCACATGATGAGAAAACATGTATACACTGAAAAGGTTGATATCCCTGTGGTAAAAAGAAGAAAATGATAGTGTCCAGCAAATCCTCTTTTCCTTAGGGGGCTTTAACTCTTTACCAAACAACAAAATTTTAGACTGGTCCAAATTGAAAGCATTAGCAGGTGACTGAAAAATTGAAAAAATGATTTTGAAAAGGTAGAAAACATTGTGGGAAAAGGAGAAAATGCTGGTTACCAGCATTTTCTCTTTTTTCCACAATGTTTTCAAAAAGCTTCTTTTATGGGGTCGTTAAAAGTCGGGATTATGTGGTAAAGGGTTAAACACAGAATTGTATGTTAATCTTTTACCAGACAATCCTGAGTTTTAATGACTCTGAGGAAGAATGCTCTTGAAAACATTGTGGAAAAGGGAGAAAATGCTGGTAACCATCACTTACTCCTTTTCCAATCATGTCTTCCACTCTGTCAAAGAACTTCAGTTTATTTGAATCACTTTCTAATTTGTTGTCTACAGATCATTTCATTTTGGAAGAGTCTAACATTTTTTGCTTTGGAAAGATTAAAGAAAATGTCCATGCTCTAGACAAACAATGATGATCAGAATACACGAAGAATTTTCAAACATTTATTGAGGATAGATGATTAAACAGTAGATAACAAAATCATAACAAAGTAGTCATACAATAAGACCATGGTAGCCTTGTATCTCTCACCTGCTGGGCAAACTTGATTTGAAAATTCCTCTTACCTGAAGGTATATACAAAATATCAGATCTCTAGATGACATCCTTCTTCTTCCCATGGCGTAGCAAAAATTGTAATGCACATGACCACAATGAGCAGGACTATATCTGGCCCCATCTTTTGATCTCTTAGACATAGTTTGAACAGTGGTGAAATAAAAGACCCAAAATTATGTCGTGCTACACAAAAAAATATCAAAGGCCTAGGCCTTGTGGTTTTGAACAAGATCTAAAGTTTTAAATATATGCCCATTGAGTTTAATGCTAAAATATCCAGTTTTCACTGTTTTTAGCATTTCAGAAAAGAGCATTTTTTGTTAATCTAGATAATTATATTAATTATAGAGCTTTAATCTTCAGTAAATAACTCTTTACCAGACAACATAATTTTATACTTGTCCAAATCAAAAGGATTTGCAGACGAAAAATTTAATGTAGATCAAATGATGGAATGTGTTTGAAAGGTTGGAAAACATGTTTAAAAAGGAGAAAATGGTCAGTCATGGTATTAGAATGCTGGATTGTCTGGCAAAGGATTGACCAAAGAAGGCATCAGTTTTTGGGATCATTCAGTGTAATGAACTCTTCATTTACAGGTAAACCAAGGCAAACCCATGTGACAACATTCACAATGCTTGTCAAGCAAATTTTTTATCCTAATACATGAATTTGCATTATCAATGCACATTTTCATATGGGATATAATATGGAGTACTCAAATAATTTCTGATTTTTATGATGTTTGCTACGATGAAAAAAGTTATTTGGTTTCCTTGAAATGCCTGCTTTAACCCATTACCAAACAAATCTGACTTTTAACGACCCTGAGATAGAAGGTTTTTGAAAACACTGTGGGAAAAGAAGATAATAGTGGTCACAAGCATATTCTTCTTTTACCAAAATGCTTCTTACCCTTTGGAAGACAAATTTCATATTTTGAATAATATTTAAATTGCAAATGCTTTCTATTTTGACAAGTCTTAAATTTTGTCATTTGGTAAAGAGTTATTTAAACTTTTTGTACTAGACATAAACATTGTCATTTCCTATTGGGTTTGACATACTGTTCCCCTCTAGGGGATAAAGATGCCTCAAAAGTTTTGGTGCAATGTCAAGAGAAATATTTACATAGGAAAAGAAATAATAAACTGGCCTACAGTTTCATCTCATTACAACTTTCTGCATATTGTGAATTTTCTCCTTGTCCAAGGACCATTCTACCCCCTTATTCAGTTGGAAATCAGAAAAAAAAATCTACACATAATTATATTATGACTTAGTTGGTATAATGCATCACAGAGATGCATTAAACTCCCTTTTCCAGAGCATCACTCATTTGACATAAAAACTACAAAAAATTATTTCTACACTGTAAGAGCTTCAATGTTAATGACAAGATTACAGCTTATACATGTACTTCCAGGAGTTCTGTAGTAATAAGCTGGGACTCTGCAGTGCCTTTCCTATGGGAACTAAGGCTTAAGTAAGTTTGATTTTTTAAAAATTTACATTGACCTTTTCCATACATGGACAATAATGATAATATAAGATCTGACATAAGTCTGCATTTGACATAAAATTTCATACAACATCAAAGGCTGTGTTACAACATTTTTTCTTGGTGCATTCAACTTTTTTACCAGACAAGCCCAAGTTTTAACAATCCTATAGAAGATTTTATAGGTAAACAGCATTTTCTCCTTTTCCCACAATTTTTTCTACCCTATCAAAGACATTAGCCATCTTTTGAGCCACTTTTAATTTGTCATCTGCAATACTTTTAATTTGGTTGAGTTCAATTTTTGTTGCTTGGTAAAGAGTTAATAAACTTTTATTTCAAAAGCTATCAAATCTCAGATTTTTTTTAAATCTCAAATCCTTATCTCAAGCATCATCATCCATATTGACCCACATTTGTAAATGTGTGGATGACCTACTCACATGTTTTGCAACAGTGCGCATCCATGATGAGAATAGGACTGAAAATTCTTACAAAATGACATATTTTATTTCAAATTAACTCTTAGGCTGCTAAGCGCGACTCACTGACCTTTTGCAGACAGTGCAGATCAAGATCAGACTGCACAGAACGTGCAGTCTGATCGTGGATCTGCACTGTCCGATAAGGAGATATCTTTCCTCCAAAATTACCTTCAAAATAGCAAATTTTGGGGTTTTACTGTTGGCTTGAAAGTTTTATATCTTTTATTTAGCAGGATAAATGTTAATACATAACTTTGTCATGATCATCCAAAAACAATTTGACAGTTACTCTATAACTGGAAATTTTTGTGACATGGAAATTTTTGCGATTTCGCTATTTCGAAAAATTTACAAACTTTTCTGTTTGCATATTTTACCACAATTATACAAACAAATTTCTTTAATTCACAAACATTTCTAAACACAAAATGTTTGTAATCAGTAATACGCAAATTTTTCTACACACATAAATATCCATGTACACTATATTGACATTAACCTTTAGAGCACAAAAAAAAAGGAACAGATATTTTCAGAGTAGAAATAAGACCCAAAGTATTGCAATTTCAAGGTTGTTCTTGACCAGAATGTCATGGCAACGAGGACAGAATTGATGAAAAATCAGATTGCCTTTTTGGTGTAGTCTACTATTGATCCATACTGGCCCTAAAGGCAACTATAGTTGTGAGAGGCGATTCATCAATTAAAATTAAAACTAGAAATAAAGCATATTAATAAAGGGCTTTGACCAATCATATCACATTTTGCTTCTTTAACTCTTTACCAAACAACAAAATTTTAGACTGGTCCAAATTGAAAGCATTTTCAGGCGACAAATTAATTCTTTCTGAAATGGTGAGGTTTGTCTTTGATAGATAGGATAGAAAACATTTTGGGAAAAGGAGAAAATGCTGGTTACCAGCATTTTCTCCTTTTCCCACAATGTTTTCAAAAGGCTTTTTGTTTGGCATTGTTAAAACCTGAGATTGTTTGGTAAAGAGTTAATATACATGTATGCGCTACATAAGAAAATTCATAAAGGGTATACTACTGAAAACAAGAAAAAGTCATGTGATAAAATCCTGCCTAGTGGTAAAACATTAATCTCTGTGTGATGAAACAATTGGATATCTGCAAAATAACACAAGATATGACTAACAGCAAAGGCACTTATTCTAAGGCTTACAATAAAGACACAGATACCAATTAAGTCATTACCTCCTGCAGGTTGTTTTTTTCATATTTTGACTCTATACCAAACGACAAAATTTTAGAGTAGTCAAAATTTAAAGTATTTGCAGATGGCAAAATAAAGGTGTCTCAAAAATGAATTTCTTTTTGGGAAAATTAGAAAACATTGTGGGAAAAGGCTGGTTACCAGCATTTTCTCCTTTTCCCACAATGTTCTCAGAAGGCTTTTTCTTCAGGGTCATTGAAACTTGTGATTGTGTGGTCTTACTTCCTGATGGGTTGCAAACCATCACTTTACTTAATGTGGTCATGAAAGATATTAAAAGCTTTTTAGGATTATAAAAATGTAAGCAAGGCCCCTGAAAAAAGCTCTTCTGAAATCTCATACCAGAAACCAGGATTGTGAGCCTTCAGAGCTGCTATTGCACTAATCCTTTTGTCCCATTCAAATGATTGAGACTGCTTCATTTACATTCCAAACGGTTTCTCTAACATTTTTGCATAGATATAATTTCAATACCATAAGATGTGTAAAAAAAGATAACTGTGACTGTACAGATCATACCATGCAATTATACAAAGTAACAGATTTACAAAAATCTTTAGAAAAAAAAAAATCATAGTTTCCTTGAACTTTGACCTCAATCCACCTTGCTACCTTCCTTGTCCATCATGATGTAAACACGCTGGAGTTTTGATGCTAATGGTGAATACTGGCCTGGTGATCCAGCCTCAAGGTTATCCAGTTCACCCAAAATCTGAAAAATAGACAGATCAAAATCAATACTATTACCAAATGACAAAATTTTAGACATGTCCAATTTGAAAACATTTGCAGACAACAACATAAATTTGACTCAAAAATTGAAATTAGTTTATGGAAAGATAGAAAACATTGTGGCTAAAGGAGAAAATGCTGGTTACCAGCATTTTCTCCATTTTTCACAATGTTTTCAAAAGCTTTCTACCTCAGGGATATAGATGCGGGTGTGGGTGTGTGGGTGTGTTTTCTGTTTTTTTCTTTTCTCTCTCTTTTTTCCCTTTGGTATTTTCAGTTTTATATTTGTTCACCTGACTAAATTCATTATATGTATAATTATGTGCTGTGACAATGTACAACTTGTATACATCAAAAATAAATGTCTGTTCTGTTCTGCTAATGAATTAGCCCTTCACCAGAAGACAACATTTCACACCTATCCAAATTGAAAGCATTTATAGATGACAAATGAACACAAATGAAGGGCTTAGTATCAGAAAGGGTTAAAAACATGAATGAAAAAGGAGAAAATGCTGGTGACCAGCATTTTCTCTTTTCTCCAAAGTGTTTTTAAAACATGAAATTGTTTGTTAAAGAGTTACCCTTTTTGGGTAAGTGTTTTTAAAACATGAAATTGTTTACCCTTTTTCATTGCCATAGGCAACAATAGAGGCTATTGCAGATGGCATAGATCAAGGTCATACTGCGCAGAAAATGAAATCTGATCTTGGATCTACACTGTTTGCTTGTATAGTCAAGCCTTTTTGATAAAAATCTTTAAATAAAGTAATAGATCTTCACCAAACAAAGGTTGTGGGTACTAAAATGAGATTCTCTTTATGATGCGATTCTTGTGAGAATAAGTGAGGATTTTAGGTATAGCTGGTTGTCTTTAACTGTTTCCTTGGTGATACAATTTTAAACTCATCCTTACTAAACTTGTTTTAACAACACTGAGGAAGAAGGCTTTCTTTTGTTTCAGAAGCAAATTTCCGGAATAATGATTTATGAAAAAGAATGCTCAAATAAGAAAAATTTATGTATTTTTCTTTATGTTCAAACAGACAGTGTTGACAATGGGTTAAATAAGCCATTCAAGTAATACCCCCATTCCACTAGGCCGCGATCTACGGCGCTCTGTGCGCTCATACAGAGTGCCGTAGATCGCCTCAGATCGCTGCCGGATTGGTGATTATGAGGACACTCCCACTCAGATAACAACCAGATGACGCTCCGCTGGCGATCAAGTAAAATGACCATTGAGATCCAATAGTGATTGAACTGTACATGGTCACTATCGTAGCCTTGCTAGGAGTTGCGACCTTATACGACCTGTTTTCGCTCTGTTAGTGATCCGATGCTTTTGATGCCCCTTTCGCTCCTTCCCCTGGGTGGCACACTGTAGTTAAAACTTTTGACCAAAGAATTAATTTTACCTAGACCTTGTGGTTTCCAAATGCGAAATGATGATAGCCGAGACAGACAATCTTTTATATAGTCCTCCAAGAGCGCGATCGGAGCGCCATCATATCGCCACTTGAACGTAACGGAGCGCTATCATATCGCCACTTGATCGTAACAGCGCGCTATCATATCGCCACTTGATTGTATTGGAGCGCCATCACATCGCCACTTGATCGCAACAGAGCGCTAAGTACTGCATCTCTAATGGTCGCTATCGGATCACATCGGAGCACGATGACCGGCATACTGGCGAACATTTGCGCTCTTGAGCGATCCGATAGCGCTCCAGTTATGATGTTTACGTTCAAGTTGCGTTTCAATAGCGATTTAAGCGATTAAGTAGCGATGTGACGGCGTTCTGAACAGATCGCCACGGATCTTTGTGCAAGGGAGTAGACTGATAGCGATCTTGGCAATCCGTTAAAGATCTGTTAGCGTTCTTGGCGTTCTGCATGGCGATCTACAGCGCTCTGTGAGAGCGCCGTAGATCGCGGCCTAGTGAAATGGGGGTATAAAATAGGCAGGAGTAATAACTTGACATCTGTTTTAACTCTTTACCATAAAACAAAATTTTAGACAATTGGAAATTGAAAGCATCTGAAGACAACAAATTGAATAAGGCCAAAATGTTGAGATTTGTTTGTAAAAGGGTAGAAAACATTGTAAGGAGTGCTGGTTACCAGCTTTCTCTCCTATTCTCACAATGCTTTCAAAAACCTTCCTCTTGTGGAGAACAAGATTACTCAATGTGGTGCCAGTGCTTGGCTCCTGTTGCTTTTAAAGTGAAAATTCAAGTGGGAAAAGGGGCACAAATGTGTCAAAAACATTTTGTTAGTTAAGGATAGGGTACCCTAATGGGAGACGTGTAACATCGCCTTTCATCACGAAAAAAAACGTACGGATTTGGCTAAGACTTGGGTAATATGTAATCGATAGGGCAATAGACGCTGATTCCCTGCCTCGATTAAGGATTACCCGAGTCATAGCCGAATCCATATGATTTTGGCTATGAAATACGATGTTACACAAATCCCATTAGAGTGCCCTTTCCTTAACAACTTACCAAAGCTTGAAGTAAATTTATTCGTGTCTTCAGTAATGACTGAGGTACTCAAAAATGTCAAATCACAATGACAACCAGGATGCAGACAACTTGGCTACCACAATACCTCAACATTTTCTTTAAAAACAGCTGACATAAAAACAACTTGGAAACATCTGGGTAATACTTGTGATCAATTATTACTTACAGCATCTCTATATTTGGATGCATATCTGTACATCTCCATCAGTGCACTTGTCTGATTTAAATTTCCAGAAAATTTCTGAAAAGAAAACATAAAACCAACTCAGAGAAAAGTTTGTTTTGATTGCATGTTTTTTTTAACCCCTTACTACACAATTCCGACTTCTAACGACCCTGAAGAAAAAGCCTTTCTAAAACATGTTAAGAAAAGTCACATCAGGCATACTGAAATTGTTGACTGCAAAAAGTTTCAGTATGGATGGGTGTAAAGCTTTGTCATGCAGTAAAGGCTTAACCCTTTACCACACAATCCCGACTTTTAACAACCCTGAGAAGATGCATTTTGAAAACATTGTGGGAAAAGGAGAAAATACTGGTAAACAGCATTTTCTCCTTTTCCCACAATGTTTTCTACCCTTCCCAAACAAATTTCAATTTTTCAGTCGCTTTTATTTTGTTGTCTGCTAATGCTTTCAATTTTGACTAGTCTAAAATTTTGGCATTTGGTAAAGAGTTCAGAGATGGTGTAAGTTAAAAATAAGACAGTACAGACCACTATGGTCTTTGACCTATTTATGCATTCCTTGTACTGCAGTACCAAAACTATGCAGTTGACCTATAATATATCAGGTAAAGGACTAGAGGACAAAACATTGTGGGGGAAAAATCAAAGTGCTGGCTACAAGCATTTCCTCCTTTTCCAATAATGCTTTGTCAAGTCTGCAACATGCACTTCTTGTGTGATCATATCTTAGTATTTTACATGCATGTATTTTACATGTTTTCTTCTTATCCATTACCAGACTAGCTATTCTTTGACCTTGCAGAAATTGTTCCAAAAAAAAAGAAAGCAGAAACACTTGAAAGAAATGATAACTGTTTTTCAATTGTAAGCATGCATTACAGAAAAAGGAGAAATTGCTTAGTACATGTAATAACTCCTTTTCCCAAAATGTTTTCAAATGCTATCAATTGCAGTGGTTTTAACCCTTTACCAAACATTCCCGAGTTTTAACGACCCTGAAAGAGAAGGCTTTTAAAAAATTTGTGGTAACAGGAGAAAATGCTGTAACCAGCATTTTCTCCTTTTCAAACAATTTTTTCTACCAGTCAAAGGAACAATTTCAGTTTCTAGTCACATTTAATCAGTCGTCTGCAAACGCTTTCGATCCTGACCTGCCTAAAATTTTGCCGTTTGGTAAAGAGTTACCCCTTTCAGTAGCATATGCAAAAACAAGTTATTGTGGACAGCATAGATCAAGATCAGTCTTCACAAAACATGAAGTCTAATCTTTTATCTGTATCGTCCACTTGTTTAGTCACTTGCTGTCAGTAGTAACTGAAGTCTGTGAAAAGAGACAAGACTATAAATGATAATATATCACATACTGTAGACACTTTTTCTGTAAGGAAGGAATTCAAATCCTGGTCGCTGACAACTGGTTTTTCCTTGACATGTTGAAAATAATCCCTCACCAGTTTTTTATATTTGGGTATGTCTTTTGCAAAAAGAAGCTTATTTGAAGGTGACCCCTGTTAATGAGAAGTAGAACATCTGTCTGAGGTGGGTGCCTTAAATTCTGAACTAATTGTACTGTTTCATTGAATGGTTTTTGATGCTGCTTTCAACATACATGTAATTTCAGTCATATCACAATGACAGCTCAAATACTCATGTATGCTACTGGTTTCACCAGTATCGGGCTAAGGCTCTGAACTGTCTTGTCCAAAGACACTTCCACAAAAACTCAGTGCTTTCAGTGAGGATCAGATCCAAGACCAGACTGCTCTGTAGATCTTGATGCACACTTTTTGCATAAGCAATTACATCTGGGCTCTATGCTACAGGGGTTAAAAGCAGGGGACTATATTCCTTAACCTTTGTTCTGCTAAATAACTGAAATGAAACTTTCAGGTTGATAGTAAAAACCCAAATACAATGTATTGTTATTTTTTTTTTTGTGGGGGGGGGAACACATTTCCATATCAGACAGTGTAGATCAAAGATTAGAATGTACATTCTCTAGAGTCTGATTTTGAACTTCACTGTCCGCAAAGGGTCCTTGAGTCATGCTTAGCAGCCTAAGGGTTAACCATCTACCACACAATTCTGAGTTTTAACCTGTTGAAAGTAGCTTTAGAAAACATTGTGGGAAAAAAGAAAATGTTTTCTACCCTACTAAATAAAAATTTCATGCTTTGAGTAATAATTTATTTCTCATCTGCAAATCCACTCATTTTGGACAGTACATAATTTTGTAGTTTGGCAACGATTAAACTAATATGAAACAGTATAATACATGTACTTACAGTTCCAAGGTTAACATCAGCTGTAGAGCAGCTATCCATAAAGACTTGGGCCACCACAGACAGACATTTGTCCACATTCTGGGGTTTGTGTATATCAAACACAAACTCTGGGTTCTTCAAGATGTTCACCCAAAATCTCAGCAATAAACTACATATAAAATAAAGGACAGAAACAAAAAGTTAACAACTGCATGAAGAAATCTTTTCTTCAGTTTTGTGGAAGCCTTCTCTTGGGAACATATTTGTTTATTTGTTTTAGATTTATTGCCACGTTCAACATTATCCTATGAAGAAGGCAGTCGCAAGTGCATCTATCTATGCTTTCCTGTAATTTCATTTACCAGTACTTTGCACTATGTTCTCATCTAACCACCAGCTGCTTTCCCAAACAAACATCATCGAAACAATGTTCAGCCATGAGAGAAGAACGTACCCTGTCACAAAGACTATCATCAATCCAGAGAGAGAATTTGGCAAAGCATGGAAGTGAACCAAAGACCCCTGGATATTTAACCCTATATACATCCAACCGAGCTCTCAAGCTTAGCTTGAAAACTTGGACAAGAGCACCACATTTGCATACTTGGCTGCAATTGCCTGATTTTCAGTGAAATTTCTGAGTCGAAAAAGGTGCATAACAGTGTAAAAAATTTCTTTGATGGTTACCTGTTCCTGTTGTATGAGTTCTTTGTTTGATACCATACTTGTAAGTGTTTTTTTGTGCGGGTTCCAAATTCTGCATTTTTTTTATTTTCATAAAGAGGGGTGTTTGAATTTCTATGAACCTTATTTCTGCTATTTCCAGTCTGAGCTTTTTTGGTACTTAATATCTGCAGCAGCTGAATTCCGAGAAATACAGTTGACAATAATCTACTTTTCTTTCTGGAGACTTCTGGCCATGTATAACTATCCGATAGATATCACTGCCTGGTCTTAAGAATCTACCCTATGGAAGATCGATAGTTTTAAAAAACACTATGTTGGTCAAACTCCATGTTTATTTTGTGAATGAATATTTGAGAGAATTAACTGTATACAAGTTTTTGAACTATTCTATAATCCTTACATATATAAACATAATTAGATCTACAAGTTTTCCAAAGTTGTTAATCTATGGTAGACAACCGTATCGTGTTCAGCATAATTAAAATGATATTTGTAGACCTAATGTCATGTTTGAAATGTGAGAATTTGACTTATGATTTTAACACTCAGGTGCAAAAACAAGTACAGGTAGAATACTGAAATCATAATTGGCAATTTTATATAATGGGACCTGCTAATTAGATGTTAAACCTTCATTAAAAATTTTAATCTGACATTTATTGGTATAAAGAAGTCAATTTTGATCCACTTTTCCTGTCAATGTAATTCAATAAATATCACCATTTTAGGGCTGGATCGGCCACACTAGTGTTTTATACATGACCCTATAACTGGAAGTCATCCTTGTTTTTGAGCATGGACTGTATAAAGACCTGTTGCATTTCCATGTATGAAGAACTTCTGGATCTGTAATCTTATGCTCCTCAGCAGCTGTGTCTAAGAAGTCAAATAAATACTTGATGATGATTGGTGGATCTCCTGTCACACACAGTATCTCTCCAATCAGATCATCAACATAGGACTGCAATGTACCCTGTAGAAACAGGAAAACATTTGAATGTCATTTTATTTGTCATCTGCAGTTGCTTTGAGTTTATACAAGTCCACAATTTTGTCATTTGGTAAAGGATTAACATGTTATGACATTTAAAAACAACAACATCAGGAACACTATTATCCTGAAACAATATGGCAACAAAGTTTGGTGTTTGTTTTTTCTGAGTTAATATCAATTCTAACATTATTCCAGTCATAATACACCAGCCTTATTAGTACTTTGCACATCACTCTTCACAAGCCACATATGTTTCCTCTCCCCATAATGTTTTCCACCCTTCAACTGTTTACTAAATAACCTGACTTTAGCAACTTTGAAATTGCTTTCAAAAGCATCTTATTTCTAGAATGAAAATGTATGTTGGATATATTTAGGCTTTAAGGGTAAATTTACCTTGGTAGCCAAAAGCCTTGGCAACAATGTATCACTGGCTATCTTTATTTCATCAGAATCTCCCTGGTGCTGTTTTGTCTGCAATGAAAAGATCCATGTATATAAATAAAACATTCAGAGCAATGTTCACTGTTTTCTATACATCAATAATAGAATCAAACTTAAACCTCAACAATACATTCCCAAGTTTTAACAACTCTGAAGAAGAAACCTTTTGAAAACATTAAAGGAAAAGGAGGAAATGCTGGTATCCAGCATTTTCTCCTTTTCCAACAATGTTTTCTACCCTATCAAAGACAAATCCCATCATATAAGCCACAATTGAATTGTCATCTTTAAATGCTTTCAACTTGGACAAGTTTAAAATTTTGTCGTTTGGTAAAGAGTTAAAAAACAAACAAACAAATATGTCATATCAAATACACAAACATATTTATAAAACAAGAGGGCCATGATGGCCCTGAAATCGCTCACCTGAGTCATTTGACCTAACATTTTCAATCTCTTTTGAGATATGACAAACATTCTACCAAGATTTTCATGAGTTATTGACCTGAAATGACACACTTGCAAACTGGTGCAAGGCCAACATTCTGACCAAGTTTCATGAGTATTGCATTAGAAATGAGGCCTCTAGAAAGTAAACAAGGTTTTCGAAGATTTGACCTAGTGACCTAGTTTTTGATCCAACATTACCCATTTTTGAACTCTTTCAAGATATTATCAAGACAAACATTCTGACCAACTTTTAAGAGTTTCAGACAAAAAATGTGGCTTCTACAGCATACACAAGGTTTTTCTAAGATTTGGCCTAGTGACCTAGTTTTTGATCAGACATTACCCATTATCAAATACTTCTGAGATATCACTAAGAAAAGCATTCTGACCAAGTTTCATGGGTATTGGACTGAAAATGTGACCTCTAGAGCGTACAAAAGGTTTTTCTAAGATTTGACCAAGTGACCTAGTTTTTGACGCGACATTACCCATTATCAAACTCTTTTGAGATATCACCAAAACAAACATTCTGACCAAGTTTAAAGAGTATCAGACTGAAAATGTGTCCTCTAGAGCATACACAAGGTTTTTCCAATTTTTGACCCAGTGACCTAGTTTTTGACCCTACATGACCCAAATTTAAATTCATTCAAGGTCTCATCAAGACAAACATTCTGACCGAGTTCCAGGAGTATCGGACTGAAAATGTGTCCTCCAGAGCGTACACAAGGTTTTTCTAAGATTTGACCTAGTGACCTAGTTTTTGACCCGACATGACGCATTTTCAAACTCGTCTGAGATATCATCAAGACAGACATTCTGACCAACTTTCAGGAGTTTTGGATCGTAAATGTGGCCTCTAGAGCGTACACAAGGTTTTTCTAAAATTTGACCTAATGACCTAGTCTTTGACCCCACATAACTTATTTTTTAACTCATCCAAGATATCTTCCAGACAAACATTCTGACCAACTTTCAAGAGTTTTGGACTGAAAATGTGGCCTCCAGAGCGTACACAAGGTTTTCCTAAGATTTGACCTAGTGACCTAGTTTTTGACCCGACATGACCCATTTTCGAACTCGTCCGAGATATCATCAAGACAAACATTCTGACCAACTTCCAAGAGTGTTGGATTGAAAATGTGGCCTCTAGAGCGTACACAAGGTTTTTCTAAGATTTGACCTAGTGACCTAGTTTTTGACCTGACATGACCCATTTTCAAACTCCTCCGAGATATCATCAAGACAAACATTCTGACCAATGTCCAAGAGTGTCGGATTGAAAATGTGGCCTCTAGAGCGTACACAAGGTTTTTCTAAGATTAGACCTGGTGACCTAGTTTTTGACCCGTCATGACCCATTTTCAAACTCGTCCGAGATATCATCAAGACAAACATTCTGACCAACTTTCAGGAGTGTTGGACAGAAAATGTGGCCTCTAGAGCGTACACAAGGTTTTTCTAAAATTTGACCTGGTGACCTAGTTTTTGACCCGACATGACCCATTTTCGAACTCGTCCGAGATATTATTAAGGCAAACATTCTGACCAACTTTCAGGAGTATTGGATGGAAAATGTGGCCTCTAGAGCGTACACAAGATTTTTCTAAGATTCGACCTAGTGACCTAGTTGTTGACCCGACATGACCCATTTTCGAACTCGTCTGAGATTTTATTGAGACAAACATTCTGACCAAGTTTCATGAGTATCGGACTGAAAATGTGGTCTCTAGAGCGTACACAAGGTGAAAAAGTTGACGACGGACACCGGACGCCGGACACAGCACGATCACAATAGCTCCCCATGAGCACTTCGTGCTCAGGTGAGCTAAAAAGACCAACAATAATTTTGAGTCAGATTGAGACATTTTTTCCTTGAACAAACTTGTTAACTCTTCAAAAGTTTTTCTACTTTTTGTATTTTTTTTTAAGTTTAAGAAATGTAAGAATGTTGCAATTACAGGTATATTTTTCATTCCTAAAATCATGCCAAATACATGTACATGTTTGTGCTCCTGACTTTTCAGTTTAGAAAAAATAAAGAAATTACTCAGAATTTCTGAAAACATGTGAATTTTTCTTCACTTTTTACATCATTATTAACATAAATATCCAGTGTTTTGAGAATTCAAATTGAAGGTTTGGGAAGCAGTATCTATCTGGCTTTCAAAAGAAAGACAGAGAAATCATAATTAAGCCTGTAAGATTCCACCTTTAAAAGTTCAAAAACTATCCCCTTATTTCTGACCATTTTAGTCAGACAGTGTTTTTCCCTTTTTATGTAAACAAAACCTTACACTGAAATTTCAACACCACTATTTTACCACCAATCAGAATCTGATCCTAGGATGTTTTACCTTACAACTTTTACATTATTTTCAAAGCATTGCAGATCATTGCAACATGCATGTTTGGTAAGTTGACTCATGCGCTGGATATGCAATTTTTGACTTGTGGTAACCCTTTACCACACTATTCCAACTGCTGAAGACCCCCAACAGAGAGGATTCTAAAAACAATGTGGGAAAAGGAGAAACTAGCAGTAACCAGCATTTTCTCCTTTTCCCACAATGTTTTCTATCCTATCTATCGTAAGCAGAAGCTTTCAATATGGATGAGTTTAAAATTTTGTCTGGTAAAGGGTTAACAAACTCAAAGTAGAAGAAGAAGAGATAATTATAGATACGTGATGGAGAAGGAGAAAATTAGGAAAACACTGTGGCATGTGAAGAATTTCGGCATAATACCAGAAAATGCCCCTGCAGTATATCGCGAAAACCCATGAAATCTAAAATTGTGCATCTAAAGAAGTTTGATTTCTTATGGATTCATTCTGTATACATCAAATACAATATTGGTCTCCAGAATAAAGCACAGAATTTCATTAATTTATCTTTTAATTCATAAAACAATACCACAAGTATGCATAGGGCTGTATAGTGGAGGGGCGTTTGCCGGTATTATGCCAGAAATTCCTTACAGTACCATAATTATCTTCTCATACTGTAACATCAGCAGCCATAGATGCTTTGACAGTTGGCCATAGTTACAGTTAAATACATGGGCCATGTTCCATTATCTCCCCCTAGATGGCATTCTACAAATACACATCTATCTAATATGGGCATTCCGGGTACAGAATCGGACAACTTTTCAAAACAACAACCGTTACTTTGAATTTCAAAATAAAATAAACGTATACTCAATAAAATGCTACCTGGTGCGATTCATTCAGCTGTGATCCGCTAGCATGTAACCTATGCATAGGCCATTTATTAGAACAGCTCCTACATGCTTTGGTAATAGGCTAATAGCTTCTGTATAAGCCCTACTTTTCCCAAGTATTCGGGGATGGGTGATGCGTCACAGCAGACAGGTCGAATCTTCGAAGAATATGACATGCACAGACAACGGGCCATGCTCTGTGAAAAAGGACTTTATTACATCTGCAAAGAGTATTGACCCATGTCAGTCTGGCAGTCCAAAGGCTGACCTGGGACTAAACTTTTTGCTTTTGGTAAATTATCTGTATGTCAAAGGACCATTCTTTCTCAGGGTTCAGATGGTTGTTAGACAAATAGAATTATATGGATCTATAATTTAAATGATGACTTAATTGGTATAATGCATACACTAAGCCCCCTTTTGACAGAGTGACACTCATATCAAAATTTTGAAGATGATGGAAAAATGGATTGGTTGTATAGTAAAAGAAAGGTTTGTAATCAAAAGGATTTGAGTCAATTATATATATTGATGCTGATATGTTATCTGCACATCCTTTTGAGATAGAGTGTAAAAGTTTTGTAGTTTTGTTTGTATTGTGTTTAATGGTGTTTTCAACATAGTTTCAGTTATGCATTGGGGCAGCCAGTGCACCTATCCATGCTTTCAAGAAGTTTCTTTTACCAGTGCTTTGTGATAACCAGGAGGAGAGAGTAATGAATCCTGTTGCAATGACAATCATCAATCCTGGAGAGGAAATATTAGCAGAGCATGGTATTCAAAGCAGTGACCCTTGGTCTCAAGTCCTGTGCACTATTGACTGCACTACCGGGGTTTGGCAGTAAAGATTTTATACAAGCATGCAAATCAAAAAAAGGCTGTTAGCCCTTAGAGGGCCGAATAAAGCTATCTGACATTTTCATCCTAGAAATACAACCTAAATTGCAATTTCATAGTTGCTTCCATCTACAGTGTTGCAGCAAAGCGGACAGTGTAGATCAAAGATCAGACTGCACGTTATAGGAAACTATATAGCTTCAAAGGCGCTTTAAGGGTTAAAAAAGGGGATGAGGGAGAACAGACTGAATTGTCCCTCTATATATGTACATCAGCCCCTTAATATAGTCGTGCTGCTTGCTGTTTACCAAATGCCAAAAGTTTGATCTGCTAACAGTTCTGACGTCTGCTTTAGTACGCTTAATACTACCGATGCATGAATCAGGGTTTCCTGTGGAAGGAATAAAAATTATCACTAAAAAATATACCACTTGAAGACCCAGCAGCAGCTAAAAAATGAAAGCAGGTGTCAAAATGCATTTAATTCATATAAAAGTATTGAAAATATTGTGAAGATGACAATCTGTTATTGTGTGGCTGGTCCAAGTGTTAGTTGCTGGCAGAAAAATAAATTTTAAAATTAGGCAAAGAGTAAACAAAAGATAAGGTGACCTGGCAGGTTTTAACCTAGTTTTGAAATTAATTTCTCTGCTAGTTACTAACACTGGGACCAACCATACAATAACAGATTGTCATCTTCAAAATAATTTCTATTCTTTAAATTGGTATGATTTAAATTGAAATACAGTTTACTTTTGGCTGCTAATGTTACTTTAACCATTTACCAAAATGATCCTGTGGTTTAACTCTTTACCAAACAAAACCTTTAGACACATCCAAATTGAAAGCATTTGCAGAAATTGAAAGCATTTGCAGAAATCAAATTTGGCTCAGATCATGAAATTTGTCTATTAAAGGATAAAAAATATTGTGAGAAAATGTTGGTTACCAGCATTTTCTCCTTCTCCCATAATGTTTTAAAAAGCCTTCTACCTCAGGGCTGTAAAAGCAAGGGATTGTTGGGTACACAATTCCATTGTCAAATTGACATTGAAACCGAACTACATGTGTTTACATGGACCCGTGAATGATAGGATAGAAAACCTGGTGGGAAAATGGAAAATGCTGGTTATCAGCAATTTCTCCTTTTCCCACAACATTTCCAAAATGCTTCTCCCTCAGGATTATTAAAACTCTGGATTGTTTGGTAAAGGGTTCATAGCAAAGAAAAAACAAATCCAACAATTTCTCTTATACCATATTGTTTTGAAAAGCCTGTCATAGGCGATTGCTTTTTTTCAAACCATGTTTTTCCTATATTTCCTATTATATACCAAAGATTAAACAAATACCAAGCAATGATAAAGTAGGAAATACATACAACCTGCATTAGCCCTTTACCATCCAATTCCGGCTTTTGAAAACCCTGAGAAAAAAAACATTTTTGAAGAAAACAATGTGGGTAGGTGAAAATGCTGGTTACCAGCATTTCTCTTCCCACAAAGTTTTCTACCCTTCAAAAAACAACTTTCAATTTTTGAGTTGCAATTATTTTGTCTGCAAATAATTTCAATTTGAACAAGTCTAAAATTTCACTGAGTGGTGAGGAGTTAATGGCCAGTTGTTTTAAGTGGTAATCATTCTTGATTCCCTATCTAAGTTTTGAATTTTACACTCCTTGAGATATACAGCCACCTGTTTTAAGAGACCGGTATTGTATGCTGTCAGCTTTACCCATTACCACACTATTGCAAGTTTTAATGATCCTGGTAACCAGCATCTTCTTTTCCCCTATGTTTTCTAGCCTTTCGGAAACAAATCCAATCATCGAAGCTGCACTTAATTTATCGTCTGCAAATGCTTTGAACTTGGACCAGTCTAAATCATTGTCATGTGCTAACATATTAAAAAAGGTTCATCTCTATTTACCTATGCCTGGCAAAAGGTTATCAATTTGGTCTTGTCTAGAATGCACTAGAAGCATTTTTGACCCATCTGGAACACCATAGTATTCAAGAGTATTTATTTTTTCCCAGATGCCATCTGTGATGCTGCCTGGGTCTTCATCAGAGAGAACGCAGGGTGAGGTGTCCTCCTGTTGTGATTCTGTAACAAGATCATGTTATGAGATTTGATATGACAGGGAGTGGGGGTGGGAGACAGATGAATAAAATTGGTGTAAGACCCAACGGTTGAAATTTCCATGCCATTTTTGACTGAAATGTCTAACAACATATTAGAACAGATGTCATTCAAATTGAAATGCAGTCTGACTGTGACCTGTACAGAAAATCAACTAAATATGTGCTTGGCATCCAAAAGCAAACCTTTTCACCAACATGGCCCATATTTACCAACAATTCTCAAGAACGTTATTAGTCTAATTCTGGATTCAGAAAGTAACACAAGTTCTGAATGGCTAAACTATTTGAGGCACATATAATTTGTTATCTACAAATGCTTTTGAAATTAGTCTAGTCTTAAATTTTGATGTCTAGTAAAGATATCCCGAGAGCATTATGAAACTTGGAATTTGAACAAGTGAACATTATAGAAATAAACCCTATACAGTTAACGCCAAGCCCCAGGGGTCCAGTCAGTAGCACACAGGACTCGAGACGATGGGGTTGCTGGTTTAAATCCCCTGCTCAGCGAATATCTTTCTGAAAGCCATTGCCACAGGATTCCTCTTTCATGGCTGATAATTGTATCTACAATAGGTATGTGGGACAGAAGCTAGTGGCTTAGAAAGAATATTGTGTTAACCACAGGTAAAACAAAACTAGACCTGTTTTGTTTGTTTTGGTTAAGGTTTAATCCTTAGAGCACCAAATACACTCAACAGACATTTTCAGTTGATAAATAAAACCAAAATAATTGAGCCATGCTCTGTGAAGGGGGCTTAATGTATCTGCAACAAGTATCAACCCAGGTCAGCCTGCGCAATCCCCTTTTCATAGAACATGGCTCAATTACTGTAACAGTTCTGACACATAGGCTCCTCAGGCGGGATTTGAACTCAGGACCTCCAAGTCTTAAGGCGAACGCTCTTACACGTCGCTACAAAAGCTAGCTCTTTAGCAAGGCAGTATAAGTGTCCCCTTATCCAAACACAAGCTATACATTTACATCTATCTGAGGGATAGACCAATATACAACATACTCCCCCGCCATATGAAGATTCGTCCACGAATCCTTCAATTACTGTTACATGTACTTTATTTTTTAACTAAGTGGGTTTCTTACGCTGGGTGCCAATGTAACAGTTTTCACTAATAGCCTCCTCAGGCGGGGTTTGAACCTAGGACCTCCAAGTCGCAAGGCAAACACTCTACTACGTCGCTACAAAAGCTAGCTCTATAGCAAGGCAGTATAAGTGTCCCCTTATACAAACACAATCTGTACATTTACATCTATCTGAGGGACAGACCAGTATACTACGTTACAATTTCCAAGCTGCTCTTTTCCAGATTGTTTCAGCAAAACAGACAGTGTTGATGACAGATCAGACTGTATACTTTGTGCAGATTTATCTTGATATACTTTGGCCTCAAAGGCAACTTAAAGTGTACAGGCTCTTTAACCCCCTACTAAACAATCCGACTTTTAACTACCCTGAGGAAGAAGGCTCTTGAAAATATTGCTGAAAAGAAGCAAATGCTGGTAACCAGCATTTCTCTTCCCACAATGTTTTCTATCCTTCCAAAAACAACTTTCAATTTTTGAGTTGCACTTGTTTTGTCTGCAAATACTTTCAATTTGAACAAGTCTAAAATTTCACTGTGTGGTAAAGAGTTAATGGCCAGTTGTTTTAAGTGGTAATCATTCTTGATTCCTTATCCAAGTTTTGAATTTTACACTCCTTTAGATATACAACCACCTGTTTTCAGAGACCGGTATTGTTTGCTGTCAGCTTTACCCATTACCACACTGTGGCAAGTTTTAATGATCCTGGTAACCAGCATCTTCTTTTCCCTCATGCTTTCTAGCCTTTCGGAAACAAATGAAACAAATCCAATCAATATAGGCACACTTAATTTCTTGTCTGAAAAAATGCTTTGAACTTGGACCAGTCTAAACCATTATCATGTGCTAACATATTAAAAAAGGTTCATCTGTATTTACCTATGCCTGGCAAAAGGTTATCAATTCGGTCTTGTCTAGAATACACTAGAAGCATTTTTGACCCATCTGGAACACCATAGTATTCCAGAGTATTTATTCTTTTCCAGATGCCATCTGTGATGCTGCCTGGGTCTTCATCAGAGAGAACGCAGGGTGAGGTGTCCTCCTGTTGTGATTCTGTAACAAGATCATGTTTTAGAGATTTGATATGAAAGGGAGTGGGGGGAGACAGATGAATAAAATTGGTGTAAGACCCAAAGGTTGAAATTTCCATGCCATTTTTGACTGAAATGTCTAACAACATATTAGAACAGATGTCATTCAAAATTAAAATGCAGTCTAATTTTGACCTGTACAGAAAAGCAACAAAATATGTACTTGGCATCCAAAAGCAAACCTTTTCACCAACATGGCCCATATTTACCAACAATTCTCAAGAACGTTATTAGTCTAATTCTGGATTCAGAAAGTAACACAAGTTCTGAATGGCTAAACCATTTGAGGCACATAAATTTTTTTATCTGCAAATGCTTTTGAAATAAGTCTAGTCTAAAATTTTGATGTCTAGTAAAGATATCCCGAGAGCATTATGAGTCTTGGAATTTGAACAAGTGAACATTATAGAAATAAACCCTATACAATTAACGCCAAGTCCCAGGGGTCCAGTCAGTAGCACACAGGACTCGAGATGATGGGGTTGCTGGTTTAAATCCCCTGCTCAGCGAATTTTTTTCTGAAAGCCATTGCCACAGGATTCCTCTTTCATGGCTGATAATTGTATCTACAATAGTTATGTGGGAAAGCAGCTAGTGGCTTAGAAAGTATGTTGTGTTAACAAAAAAAAAAAAAAAAAAAAAAAAAAACAACCAGGAAAGCATGGCTAGTTGCACTGTCTCCTCAAGATAACTGAAATAAAGATTAAATTAGGGTTAAACAATGAAATGAAACATACTATATAGTAAAACCTTTGCCATTCAATCCCAAGTTCAAACACCTCTGAGGAGGAGGGCCTTTGAAAAAAAACTTTGGAAAAAAGGAGACAATCTCTCAATTTGAGCTAGATTTGATGTCATCTACAAATGCATTCAATATGGACAAAACTAGACCTGTTTTGTTTGTTTTGGTTAAGGGTTAATCTGTAGAGAATCAAATACACTCAACAGACATTTTCAGTTGATAAATAAAATCAGAATAATTGAGCCATGCTCTGTGAAGGGGGCTTAATGCATCTGCAACAAGTATCAACCCAGGTGAGATAAACAAGCGGGCCATGATGGCCCTGTATCGCTCCACTGGCTATTAAGTGAAAACCCTACACACCAAACATTACAATACCAGATCAGTTGGTTTCAAACATAAAACCCTTGAGACAGGGCTAAAACTGGAAGCCCTAGGTCTTATGGTTGGTAATAAAAAGATTTCTAAGTTTTCACTATGAGAGCCCATATAAGACTTCTGACCCTCCGGGTGAGATCAAATTCGACCCTAGGCTTTGTACAGGGAGATTTCTCAAGTTTTCTCTATATAAACCCATGTAACACTTGTGACCCCTGGATTGGGCCAATTTTGACCCCAGGGCTATAATTTGAGTACCTTTGGTAGGGGCCCAGTAGATAAAGTCACATGCAAAATTTGGTAGCCCTAGGCCTAATGGCTAACTATAGGGAGATTTCTAAAGGTTTCTCTTTATAAGCCCATGTAAAATTTGTGACCCCCGGGGCAAGATCAAATTTGATCCCAGGGCTATAATTTGGGCACCCTTGGTAGAGGCCCGCTAGATAAAGCCACATGCAAAATTTGGTAGCCCTAGGTCTCTTTGCCGGGTACAGGAAGATTTCTAAAGTTTTCTCTATATAACCCCATGTAAAACTTGTGACACCCGGGGCGGGGCCAATTTTTACCCCAGGGCAGTAATTTGAAGAAACTTTATAGAGGTCTACTAGATAAAGCTATATGCCAAATTTGGTAGCCCTAGGCCTTATGGTTTTGAACAAGAAGATTTTTAAAGATTTCCAATATTTTTAAGTTTTGTTGCCATGGCAACCAGAGTTTTTTAAGAAATCATATTCTTTTAAGAAATTCTAAAGAGGACCTTGGCAGGATCATTTCTTTGAAGTTTCATCAAAATTGGATGGGTACTTTCAGAGAAGAAGATGTTTAAAATAAAAGATATCACAAGGACGGATGGACGCATGCATGGATGCACAACGGACACCAGGCCATCACATAAGCCCGCTGTGAACGGGGGGTTTAATGCATCTGCAACAAGTATCAACCCAGGTCAGCATGCCCAATCCCCTTTTCATGGAGCATGGCCCAATTACAATTTCCAAGCTGCTCTTTTCCAGATTGTTTCAGCAAAACAGACAGTGTTGATGACCGATCAGACTGTATACTTTGTGCAGATTTATCTTGATATACTTTGGCCTCAAAGGCAACTTAAAGTGTACAGGCTCTTTAACCCCTTACTAAACAATCTGGACTTTTAACTACCCTGAGGAAGAAGGCTCTTGAAAATATAGCTGAAAAAGAAGCAAATGCTGGTAACCAGCATTTCTCTTCCAACAATGTTCTCTACCCTTCCCAAAACAACTTTTGAGTTGCATTTATTTTGTCTGCAAATGTTTTCAATTTGAACAAGTCTAAAATTTCACTGTGTGGTAAGGAGTTAATGGCCAGTTGTTTTAGGTGGTAATCATTCTAGATTCCCTATCTAAGTTTTGAATTTTACACTTCTTGCCACCTGCTTTCAGAGACCAGTATTGTATGCTGTCAGCTTTACCCATTACCACACTATTGCAAGTTTTAATGATCCTGGTAACCAGCATCTTCTTTTCACCCATGTTTTCTAGCCTTTTGGAAACAAATCCAAGCCACACTTAATTTGTTGTCTGAAAAAATGCTTTGAACTTGGACCAGTCTAAATCATTGTCATGTGCTAACATATTAAAAAAGGTTCATCTGTATTTACCTATGCCAGGCAAAAGGTTGTCAATTCGGTCTTGTCTAGAATGCACTAGAAGCATTTTTGACCCATCTGGAACACCATAGTATTCAAGAGTATTTATTCTTTTCCAGATGCCATCTATGATGCTGCCTGGGTCTTCATCAGAGAGAACGCAGGGTGAGGTGTCCTCCTGTTGTGATTCTGTAACAACATCATGTTTTAGAGATTTAATATGACAGGAAGAGGGGGGGAGACAGATGAATAAAATTGGTGTAAGACCCAAAGGTTGAAATTTCCATGCCATTTTTGACTGAAATATCTAACAACATATTAGAACAGATGTCATTCAAAATTAAAATGCAGTCTGACTGTGACCTGTACAGAAAAGCAACTAAATATGTGCTTGGCATCCAAAAGCAAACCTTTTCACCGACGCGGCACCTATTTACCAAAAATTCTCAAGAACGTTATTAGTCTAATTCTGGATTCAGAAAGTAACACAAGTTCTGAATGGCTAAACCATTTGAGGCACATATAGTTTGTTATCTGCATATGCCTTTGAAATAAGTCGTCTTAAATTTTGATGTCTAGTAAAGATATCCCGAGAGCATTATGAGTCTTGGAATTTGAACAAGTGAACATTATAGAAATAAACCCTATACAGTTAACGCCAAGCCCCAGGGGTCCAGTCAGTAGCATACAGGACTCGAGACGATGGGGTTGCTGGTTTAAATCCCCTGCTCAGCGAATTTCTTTCTGAAAGCCATTGCCACAGGATTCCTCTTTCATGGCTTATTATTGTTACTACAGTAGTTATGTGGGAAAGCATCTAGTGGCTTTGAAAGAATAGCATGTTTATCACAGGTAAAAGAAATCCCAGGAAAGCATGGCTAGTAGCACTGGCTCCTCAAGATAACTGTAATGACGTTTAAATTAGCATTCAGCATTAATGAAATGAAACATACTATACAGTGGAACCTTTACCACTCATTCCCAAGTTTTAACACATCTGAGGAGGAGGCCCTTTGCAAAAAAAGTTTGGGAAAGGAAGACAACCCCTCAGTTTGAGCTAGATTTGATTTGTCATCTACAAATGCATTCAATATAGACAAAACTAGACCTGTTTTGTTTGTTTTGATTAAGGGTTAATTCTTAGAGCACCAAATACACTCAACAAACATTTTCAGTTGAGAAACAAAAGGGCCATGATGGCCCTGTATCGCTCCACTGGCAAATAAGTGAAAAACCCTACACACCAAACATTACAATACTAGACCAGTTGTTTTTGAACATGAGACTCTTGAGACAGGGCTAAAATTGGAAGCCCTAGGTCTCATGGTTGGTAATAAAAAGATTTCTAAAGTTTGCACTATGTGAGCCCATGTAAGAGTTCTGATCCTCTGGGTAAGATCAAATTCGACCCTAGGGCTAGGTACAGAGAAATTTCTCAATTTTTCTCTATATAAGCCGATGTAATACTTGTGACCCCCGGATTGGGCCAATTTTGACCCCAGGGCTATAATTTGAGTACCTTTAGTAGGGGCCCAGTAGATAAAGTCACATGCAAAATTTGGTAGCCCTAGGCCTAATGGCTAACTATAGGGAGATTTCTAAAGGTTTCTCTTTATAAGCCCATGTAAAACTTGTGACCCCCGGGGCAAGGTCAAATTTGACCCCACGGCTATAATTTGGGCACTCTTGCTAGAGGCCCACTAGATAAAACCACATGCAAAATTTGGTAGCCCTAGGTCTTTTTGCCAGGTACAGGAAGGTTTCTAAAGTTTTCTCTATATGACCCCATGTAAAACTTGTGACACCCGGGGCGGGGCCAATTTTTTTGAGTTTTGTTGCCATGGCAACCAGAGTTTTTTAAGAAATCAAATCCTTTTAAGAAATTCTAAAGAGGACCATGGCAGGATCATTTCTGTGAAGTTTCATCAAAATTGGATGGATAGCTAATAAGACCAAAATAATTGAGCCATGCTCTGTGAACGGGGGGGTTTAATGCATCTGCAACAAGTATCAACCCAGGTCAGCATGCCCAATCCCCTTTTCATGGAGCATGGCCCAATTACAATTTCCAAGCTGCTCTTTTCCAGATTATTTCAGCAAAACAGACAGTGTTGATGACAGATCAGACTGTATACTTTGTGCAGATTTATCTTGATATACTTTGGCCTCAAAGGCAACTTAAAGTGTACAAGCTCTTTAACCCCTTACTAAACAATCTGGACCTTTAACTACCCTGAGGAAGAAGGTTCTTGAAAATATAGCTGAAAAAGAAACAAATGCTGGTAAACGGCATTTCTCTTCCCACAATGTTCTCTACCCTTCCCAGAACAACTTTCAATTTTTGAGTTGCATTTATTTTGTCTGCAAATGTTTTCAATTTGAACAAGTCTAAAATTTCACTGTGTGGTTAAGAGTTAATGGCCAGTTGTTTTAAGCGGTTATCATTCTAGATTCCCTATTCAAGTTTTGAATTTTGCACTCCTTGCCACCTGTTTTCAGAGACCAGTACTGTTTGCCGTCAGCTTTACCCTATACCACACAATTGCAAGTTTTAATGATCCTGGTAACCAGCATCTTCTTTTCCCCCATGTTTTCTAGCCTTTCGGAAACAAATCCAATCATTGAAGGCACACTTAATTTGTCGTCTGCAAATGCTTTGAACTTGGACCAGTCTAAATCATTGTCATGTGCTAACATATTAAAAAAGGTTCATCTGTATTTACCTATGTCAGGCAAAAGGTTATCAATTTGGTCTTGTCTAGAATGCACTAGAAGCATTTTTGACCCATCTGGAACACCATAGTATTCAAGAGTATTTATTCTTTTCCAGATGCCATCTATGATGCTGCCTGTTTCTTCATCAGAGAGAACGCAGGTTGAGGTGTCCTCCTGTTGTGATTCTGTAACAAGATCATGTTTTAGAGATTTGATATGACAGGGAGTGGGGGCGAGAGACAGATGAATAAAATTGGTGTAAGACCCAAAGGTTGAAATTTCCATGCCATTTTTGACTGAAATATCTAACAACATATTAGAACAGATGTCATTCAAAATTAAAATGCAGTCTGACTGTGACCTGTACAGAAAAGCAACTAAATATGTGCTTGGCATCCAAAAGCAAACCTTTTCACCAACATGGCCCATATTTACCAACAATCCTCAAGAACGTTCTTTGTCAAATTCTGGATTCAGAAGGTAACACAAGTTCTGACTGGCTAAACCATTTGAGGCACATATAATTTGTTATCTACAAATGCTTTTGAAATTAGTGTAGTCTAAAATTTTGATGTCTAGTAAAGATATCCCGAGAGCATTATGAAACTTGAAATTTGAACAAGTGAACATTATAGGAATAAACCCTATACAATAAACGCCAAGCCCCAGGGGTCCAGTCAGTAGCACACAGGACTCGAGACGATGGGGTTGCTGGTTTAAATCCCCTGCTCAGCGAATTTCTTTCTGAAAGCCATTGTCACAGGATTCCTCTTTCATGGCTGATAATTGTATCTACAATAGTTATGTGGGAAAGAAACTAGTGGACTAGAAAGAATATTGTATTAACCACAGGTAAAAGAAATCCCAGGAAAGCATAGCTCGTTGCACTGTCTCCTCAAGATAACTGAAATAATGTTTTAATTAGCGTTAAATAATAATGAAATGAAAAATACTATACAGTGAAACTTTTGCCACTCAATCCCAAGTTTTAACACCTCTGAGGAGGACGGCCTTTAAAAAAAAAATTTGGGAAAAGGAGACAAGCCCTCAATTTTAGCTAGATTTGATTTGTCATCTACAAATGCATTCAATATGGACAAAACTAGACCTGTTTTGTTTGTTCTGGCTAAGGTTTAATCCTTAGAGCACCAAACACACTCAACAGACATTTTCAGTTGATAAATAAAACCAAAATAATTGAGCCATGCTCTGTGAAGGGGGCTTAATGCATCTGCAACAAGTATCAACCCAGGTCAGCCTGCACAATCCCCTTTTCATAGAGCATGGCTCAATTACTGTAACAGTTCTGACACATAGGCTCCTCAGGCGGGATTTGAACCCAGGACCTCCAAGTCCCAAGGCGAACGCTCTAACACGTCGCTTCAAAAGCTAGGCCTATAGCAAGGCAGTATAAGTGTCCCCTTATACAAATACAAGCTATACATTTACATCTACCTGAGGGATAGACCAATATACCACTTACTCCCCCGCCACATGAAGATTCGTCCACGAATCCTTCAATTACTGTTACTTTATTTTTTAACTAAGTGGGTTTATTACATTGGGCTCCAATGTAACAGTTATCACTATTAGCCTCCTCAGGCGGGGTTTGAACCTAGGACCTCCAAGTCCCAAGGCGAACGCTCTACTACGTCACTACAAAAGCTAGCTCTATAGCAAGGCAGTATAAGACTCCCCTTATACAAACACAAGCTGTACATTTACATCTATCTGAGGGACAGACCAGTATACTACATTACAATTTCCAAGCTGCTCTTTTCCAGATTGTTTCAGCAAAACAGACAGTGTTGATGACAGATCAGACTGTATACTTTGTGCAGATTTATCTTGATATACTTTGGCCTCAAAGGCAACTTAAAGTGTACAGGCTCTTTAACCCCTTACTAAACAATCAGGACTTTTAACTACCCTGAGGAAGAAGGCTCTTGAAAATATTGCTGAAAAAGAAGCAAATGCTGGTAACCGGCATTTCTCTTCCCACAATGTTTTCTACCCTTCCCAAAACAACTTTCAATTTTTGAGTTGCATTTATTTTGTCTGCAAATGTTTTCAATTTGAACAAGTCTAAAATTTCACTGTGTTGTAAAGATTTAATGGCCACTTGTTTTAAATGGTTATCATTCTAGATTCCCTAGCCAAGTTTTGAATTTTACACTCCATGCCACCTGTTTTTAGAGACCAGTATTGCTTTCTGTCAGCTTTACCCATTACCATACAGTTGCAAGTTTTAATGATCCTGGTAACCAGCATCTTCTTTTCACCCATGTTTTCTAGCCTTTCGGAAACAAACCAATCATTGAAGGCACACTTAATTTGTCGTCTGCAAATGCTTTGAACTTGGACCAGTCTAAATCATTGTCATGTGCTAACATTAAAAAAAAAAGGTTCATCTGTATTTACCTATGTCAGGCAAAAGGTTATCAATTTGGTCTTGTCTAGAATGCACTAGAAGCATTTTTGACCCATCTGGAACACCATAGTATTCAAGAGTATTTATTTTTTTCCAGATGCCATCTATGATGCTGCCTGGGTCTTCATCAGAGAGAACGCAGGTTGAGATGTCCTCCTGTTGCCATTCTGTAACAAGATCATGTTTTAGAGATTTGATATGACAGGGAGTGGGGGGAGACAGATGAATAAAATTGGTGTAAGACCCAAAGGTTGAAATTTCCATGCCATTTTTGACTGAAATGTCTAACAACATATTAGAACAGATGTCATTCAAAATTAAAATGCAGTCTGATTGTGACCTGTACAGAAAAGCAACTAAATATGTGCTTGGCATCCAAAAGCAAACCTTTTCACCAACATGGCCCATATTTACCAACAATCCTCAAGAACGTTCTTTGTCTAATTCTGGATTCAGAAGGTAACACAAGTTCTGAATGGCTAAACCATTTGAGGCACGTATAATTTGTTATCTGCAAATGCTTTAGAAATAAGTCAAGTCTTAAATTTTGATGTCTAGTAAAGATATCCCGAGAGCATTATGAAACTTGAAATTTGAACAAGTGAACATCATAAACCCTATACAATTAGCGCCAAGTCCCAGGGGTCCAGTCAGTAGCATACAGGACTCGGGACGATGGGGTTGCTGGTTTAAATCCCCTGCTCAGCGAATTTCTTTCTGAAAGCCATTGTCGCAGGATTCCTCTTTCATGGCTGATAACTGTATCTACAATAGTTATGTAGGAAAGCAGCATGTTGCTTAGAAAGAATATTATGCTAACCACAGGTAAAACCTGTTTTGTATGTTTTGGTTAATTGTTAATCCTTAGAGCACCAAATACACTCAACAGACAGTTTGAGTTGATAAATAAAACCAAAACAATTGAGCCATGCTCTGTGAAAGGAGGGGGGGGGGGGGCTTAATGTATCTGCAACATGGCCCATTCAGCAAAACAGATAGTGTTGATGACAGATCAGACTGTATACTTTGTGCAGATTTATCTTGATATACTCTGGCCTCAAAGGCAACTTAAAGTGTACAGGCTCTTTAAACCCTTACTAAACAATCAGGACTTTTTACCCTGAGGATGAATGCTTTTAAAAATATTGCTGAAAAAGAAGAAAATGCTCGTAACAAGTATTCTTTCCTTCTCCCACAATGTTTTTTCTACCCTAGTAAAACTTAATTCCATCATTTAAGCCACCTTTGATCTGTCGTCTGAAAATGCTTTCGATTTGGACTAGTCCAAAATATTGTCGTTTGGTAAAGAGTTAAAGGTTAAGATCAGATAGGTCAAAGAAAACCTAACCTATGTGTGTACTGTGTACAGAAGGTCTTTGTGAGTAGCCAACATTTTTATAGAATATTTCCAGCATCTTTGACTTGGCCTGTGTGATGGTGTCACACTCCAGAACTGTCACAGTGATTGTCTTCTCCTTGTTGTCCAAGCAATCCGTGTGAGTGACTTCAAGCTCCTACAAAAATATGCTATTCGTTGATAACATAACAGAATAGATTCATTTTCCACATGACAGAAATATGTTGTATTCATTTATCACTTACAGAAATATGTTAGATTCATTTATCATGGACCAGAAATACGTTATTTACCAAACAACAGAAATGTGTTATATTCATTTATCAAATATAAGAAATATGTTACAGTCTTTTATCAAATACTAGAAATATTTTGCATTTATTTATCATATAATTATCTTTGTTTTCAATGTAATATAGCCATTAAAAATATTTTGTTATCTTATAAATATTGAGATTAGCATTATGTATTGTTACTGTGTGATGCCACTTTACACAGTTTGCTCGTCCACTTGGATCTTTATCCCTACTTTAAATGACCTAGAGAAAGAAAACTTATAGAAAATGCTGATTCTACCCTTTAGTCACAATTATCTTGTTGTCTGCAAATGTTTTCAGCTTGGACCAGTCTAGAATTTTGTCGTCTGGTAAAGAGTTATTGTCTAATATAGAATAAATAACTGAGCACAACTTATAACAGTGCAACAAGTTCCTGATTTATTTCAAAACTACAAGTATTAATTACTAGAGGTTTTGATTTGATGTAAAAAGCTGTCCAGAGGTTTGTCCTCTAACAATGTGAATTTAGCACAGCTGAAATGCAATATAGTGGTCCCTGTACACCTAGAGCTTTCACAGCATGAAAGATTGGGAACTATACAGCACTGTACATGTACTACAAGTCACTGACTTATTTTAAAACAACATGTATTACTTAGGTATTACAGGTTTTGGTTTGATGTCTTCGCTTAGCAGTTTGTCCTCTTACATTGAGAATTTAGCACAGTTTGATGTGTCTAGCTCCTAATTGCCCTGTACAGAACAAGAGGTCAAAAAACCATTCAATATACTACTAGTCAATAACTTATTTCAAAACTATTACTTACAAGAGGTTTTGGATTGATGTCCTCTGCTAGCAGTTTGTCCTCCGACAGTGTAAACTTAGCGCAGTTTGATATATAATCTATTGGTCCCCGTTCTGCTTGGATCTTTATTGCCTTGTACAAAATAAAAAGCTTGGAACCACTATTTTCTTTTAGATAGTGATACAGGCAGATAGACAGCCAATGGGTCAACAGCTTCTCAGCAACACATTCAGATCTATAATGGTACAAAAATAAAACCGTCATTTCTTTTCCATGTAAAGACACAAATTTATATATCTACTATAGCTCTTTACCACATATCCTTGCTAACTTCACAAAGGAATTACACATAAATCACGTAAATGCATTACATATTATGGAAATTTTATTTTTCATTACACCATATCATAGCTTAAAGTAACAATAAAAGCCAAATGTAAACAGAGCGGGTGTTTAAATGTATTTGAATTTACATCATGCTATTTAAAAGTATGGAAATTATTGCGAAGATGACAATCTGTCATTGTACAGTCTGTCCAAGTGTTACTCGCTGACAGAGAAATTAATTTCAAAACTAGCTTAAAACCTACCAGGTAGCTGTGTCTTTTGTTAAATTTTTGCCTGATTTTAAAATTAATTTTTCTGTCAGCGACTACTATATGGCCCGACCATACGATAAAAGATTGTTTTTGTTTTGGTTTGTATTGGAGTTTAACGCCATTTTAACAGCTTAGGTCATATCATGGCGGTCAGTGACGCACCCATGTGTTTCCTGGCTTTCTCACACCAGTACTGACACAACTTTCTTTCCAAAGCCACTGACTACTTTTCTCACAAGCATCAGAGGTGAGAGGCGAAAAATCGCTGGAAAGAAAGTTCACCGCAACCGGGTATCGAACCCACAACCTCCAGATCATGAGTCAGATATGCTATAACAGATTGTCATCTCCACAATATTTTCAATACTTTTAGATGGTATGATTTAAAGTTAAATGTATTATGACACCTGCTTTGATATTTCGACCTTTACTGGGCCTTTAATACTGTGCCACAAATATGCTTTTAAAGACTTTCAGCCCTTTGATTTCTGTCTTCTAACAGATCACTTGAAAACATCAAATTGACCCATTTACCTCTCATGTCATAATCTTTGCTTATTCATGTTCATGTTATCAGCCTTAACCTTTTATCAACCCACAAAATTTTAGACTTGACCAAATTTAAAGCACTTGCAGACAACAATTGACAAAATTTGTCCTTGTTAGGATAGTAATTGTTGTATAAAAAAGGAGCAAATGCTGGCTACCAGCATTTTTTCCTTTTATGACAATGTCTTCAAAAGCCTTGTTCCTCAGAGATGTTAAAATTTATGATTGTGTAGTGAAGGGTTAATTTGTGTTAATTCTATACTTGTAAATATTTCGAGGAAGTTTTCAAAGCTGTCTGCTGCAAATTTGTGTCAAGAAGAAAAGACTTGCCTAACTCTACCAAATAATCCTGAAAGAGAAGGTTTTTTAAAGCATTGTGGGAAAAGGAGAAAATGCTGGTAACCAGCATTTTTTCCTTTCCCCACATTGTTTTCCACCTTAAAAAATCCTTTGAGACAGATTTAATTGTCGTCTGCTAATGCTTTCAGTTTGAACAAGTCCACGTTTTGCCTGTTTGGTAAAGAGTTAAATTATGTCCCTTTAATATTTTATGTTCGTTGGTTCAGAATCCTTCCAAGTAACCCATTACTGAACAGGCTTATTTTAAATCTGCTGAGACTAGGACAAATGAAAAATAGTGAGACAATGTTATACCTTCTTAACAAGAGTTTTTCACGGCCTGCTGCAACATTTCTGTCCACCAAATCCTTCAGGAGGGTCTTCATAATTCTGAAACCAAAAACAAGTCACACACACACACACACACACGCACGCATGCACGCATGCACGCGCACGCACGCACGCGTGTGTGTGTGTGTGTGTGTGTGTGTGTGGAAACAAAAAATTCGGCAAATGACGGTCCGACACAAGGTTAAGTGGATAAACGGATTTATCAAAACGTCACACACCTTTGAATGTATCAAATTTAATAAACTCTATATAAAACCAAACATGTTTCAGCTAACGCCTCATCAGTGGTCACTATGGAATGTGTGTGTGTGTGTGTGTGAAAAGGGGGTTTGATGCATCTGCAAAAAGTACTGACCAAGGTCAATCTGCTCAGTCACTGACCTAGGTTAAAACTTTGCTATTTGTAAATTTCTGCATGGTAAAGGCCAATTTCACCTCGGACAACCACAGGGTTATGGCAATATCTTGAAATTTTCTTTAAAAACAGGTGGGCTAAAATTTGGAGATGATTTTCATAGAAACTATTTGTAACTTTTCAAAGCAAATAATTAGCATTTACTAATGTTTGAAGTAAATACGTTTAGTAATGACAGAGATCTAAGAATATGTCAATGTCCTTGCATGACAATGGCAATGACAACAACAACATCAAGGCTATGGCAATACCTTGAAGTTTTCTTTGAAAACAGGTGAGCTAATTTGAAGATGATTTTCACAAAAACTATTGATCAGCAACAAGAGTTTCTCTTATCTATTCAAGTCAAGGATTTAAATGAAAAACAAACACATTCACCTACACAAAGAACCTGAATATTCTAATCTCAAGGTTGATTAGTCAGAACACACCACAGAAACTGTAGACCCAAACTAAGACAGTAGATTCTCCTTAGTGTAATCTTGATCTTAATTTATGCTGTCTACAAAAGCAAAGTAAATTCTGTTTTGATCTACACTGTCTTAAAAAGTGCCAACTACTGAAATTGCCTTCAATGTTTTCCTATACATATTGTTCCTGTCTATGATGTCTAAAATGTCTCTGCATAAATTACCGTATTTCCTCTATTAAGAGCGCCATCGCTAATAGTAGCGCCCCCTGATATTTTTCAATCGAAAATGCAGCAAATCAACCTAAAGTGTCCATGAATCGATCTTTTTTACTTCCGGATTTCAAGAAATTCTCGGTAATCCCTAACACAATACATAAATCTTAACTTAAATTGGGTGAAAAAATGTTTGTCAGATGGTATTCAATAGAAATGAGAAAACCTGTCATAAATACATGTATCTCCTGTAAACCGCCAATAATAATAAGAACGACAGTAATCGGGTATGAACTGCATTTCCTGTATGTGAGAATGAGGCTGTTGTAATAATTACTTGACCTGCTTTAAATCATGATACCAGTGTGTTAAATCAGTTTCAATGGATAATTGTGTACCTAGACAGGTTTATAACCGTTTATACTGTCCTGTAAGGTGGCTCCTTATAATCATATTCATCCTTCTTATGTCTAGCATTGTTCTTTGAATATTGGGTACAAAATAATAGCTATCAATCGGTGTTTTGCAAAGCCCCCGGCACCCTTATTAGGAAAAATATGGTATGAGTGAGCCCCTTACCATACAAGTTCAAAAGAAGAAGACTTTAAGACACTGTGGGGCGACAAGAAAATTTCTGATAACTAGAATTTTCTGCTTTTTCCACAATATTTTCAAAGCATTCTTCCTTTGGGTCATTTCAACCAGGGAATGTTTGGTGAACAGTTAAATACGATGGATGTGACAGGAGAACCTTACTCAGTAATGAAATTCATGTTGTCATCGTTCAGTGCCATCAGAATAGAAGCCACATTAGACCTGCAGAAGAAATAGAAAACTTTTAAGCTTTTTACAAACAGTTTTGTGTTTTCATGACCCTGAGGAAGAGGGTCTTTAGAAAACATTGTGGGAAAAGGAGAGAATGCAGGAAAGACCCCATCTAAGAACTTCACCTGTTCTGTATCACTTTAAGATGCTCTCAATTTGGAAGGGTCTGAAATTTGTTGTTTGGGAAAGGGCTAAACTCATTAGTCGCTTAAAAAAAATTGCAACAGAAAACATTTTTAATGTTCTATCAGTGGTTTATATGAAATTTTGATTCCCAGCAAAAACCTTTATACCTCACATTATAATACTTTACAAAACGTCAAAAGTTCAGACCAAACTGAAGGTATCTGCAAATGACATAGTAGATGTGAATCTAAAATTGAACTTGTTATTGTAAAGGTAGACAGCATTGTGGAAAAATAAGACAATGCCAGTAACCAGCATTTTTTCTTTTTTCCACAATGTTTTAAAAAGTCTTCTCTTAGGGTTACTAAAACTTGGGATAGTTTGGTCAAGGGTGGACTCCATCTGCACCATCTGTTGGGTCTTATGCAGAAGTAAATTTTATTTGTTGAAATTGGAGATGAGGATCAGCTTGCAGCAACGTGCATGCTGGTCCTGATCTACACGTTAAAATCTATATGAATTCTTATTTCTACCTTTAAGACAAACATGGAACCCATTTAAAGATAAGAAACTCTTTGTGAAAATATGGGATCTTACGTGAAAGTTGATTGACAAGTCATATTGTATATATCAATGCAAAACCGTCCTACCATTTTGTATTTGCATTGGACACAATGTATGTTGTATGAACTGTGCACCATTTTTGTGCACCATGGGTACCTATTAATACCGAATAAATTTTGAATCTTGGAATCATCTCTCTCAACCACTGGAGATACAATCTACTAAAACTCAGAAAGTTTTAACTTATAGGCTTGACTAAATATGCGGACCTATAGATTAGGGCCTGTATTCACCAACCATTCCTAAGAACTTTCTTAGTCTCTTTCTTCAGAGTTTTCATAATTTGATGGTAACACAAGTTCTGATTGGCTAAACCCTTTTGTTTAGACAATCAGAAGATATGTTACTTTTGAATTTAGAAAATCTTGGAGAATGAGACTAAGAGCTACTGATTGGCTATGGCTATACCCTTTGGTTTAGCCGGTTTAGACACTCAATAGTTGTTTTCCTTTAAAATCTGGAAAATCTTGGAGAATTAGACTAAGAATGGTCTAAATAATCGTGGGTGAATACAGACCCAGACTACACGTTCTGTGCATTCTGATTTTGGATCTATACAGTCTGGAAAAGCCCTGTGTTTGCCATTGGTGCTGAAAGAGATGATAAATTTGCAGCAGACATTTTCAAAATCATCCTCGTAAAACACTGATAATCTTTTAACCCTTCAGCAAATGATACCTGGTTTTAATGACCCTAAAAGGAAAGGCTTTTGAAAATATTTTGGGAAAAGGAGAAAATGCTGTTAAACAAAATTTTCTCCTTTTCCCACAATGTTTTCTAGTCTATTAAAATGGAATTTCAACTTTTGAGTCACATTTATTTGTTGTCTGTAATTTTGTGAAGCAACCAATGAAATAGAACTCGAGACTTGGAGTCCGTAATGATTCTGAAGCCCTGGTTATGCCCCCGACATTCTATTTTTCACCAACCAAATTTTTTTTTTACAACATGAAACTGTCCAGTTTCCTTACACCTGCAAGGAACGATATATGAGGTAAGCTCTGAGTAAAGGAATATCTGCATAATGTATTGACTCATGTCGGCCTGCCCATGCTGTGCAGGCTGACATGGATCAATACTTTTTGCTTTTTAAAAATTTACCACATGTCAAATGGCCATCCATCCTCATGGATAGGTTGTTGTTAGATAAAATGAATTTCATGGATCCACAATTATATGAAAACACGGTTGGTACAATGCATCACCAAAAAAAATCCCCCTTATGCCAGAGCATGACTTATATAGTCCTATGGCTAATTATGTAGTATTGTTCTTGCAGTGCTTTACATGAAATTTTGATTCACAAACAAAAATCTGAATATGCACATTTAAATACTTGTGTAGTAATATTTTCTTACACCAAATCTACCTTAAATTCTTCATTTTATATCTGTTGGCTAGGAGACATCCTCCCAAGCTATGACAAAAGAAATAACAAGAGCACTACATACAGGTGTCAATGTTTGGCTGCAGTTGATTTTTCAGTGAAAACAAGTTGGAAAAGGGACATAAATGTGTCAGAAATATTGCTAAGTTACTAACCACTTTGTGTTTGGGTTTTCCTTAGGATATTTAACAACTTTCTCAACTTTGCAATAAATATGTTCAATAATGACAGGGTTTATGAGAAAGTAGAAAAAAATAAATCACAACCAAAATTAGGATCCAGATGAAGACAGGGCTATGAGAGTACCTCCATATTTTCTTCAAAAATAGCCAAGCTAAAAATGAATCCTAGTCAGAGAAATACATGTATTGAGATCAGATACTCTACTTGTCCTGTACTGTGAATGATTTCTCCTTGTCTAGGGTTCGTATCAATACCAGAAGAAACTGTGTGTTCCATAACAGATTTTTCAAAGAGTCCATGGCTTGCACAGAAAAATAAGTCTGCAAACAAATTATAAATACTATCATTTACTAAATTTTACTTTTTACCGAACATTTCCAGATTTTTATCACCCCGAGTGAGAGAAATTCTGAAAACGTTATTGATAAAGGATAAACCGAATGGTGCTTTATGCTGCCTTGAACATTCTTTCGATCATACCATATATTCACATACCTCCTGGGTTTCACCAGCACTAGGCCAGGGCTCTGAAGTATCTTGCCCGAGGACACTCCCTTTTCCCATAATGTTTTCTAAGTGTTCAACAACGAATTCCATACTCTGTGCTATTTTAGTATGTTTTCTGCAAAAGCTTTTAATTTGGAAAAGTCCAACTTTTGTCATCTTGAAAAGAGTCACAGAGTCACTGGACTACAGTTATAGATAAAAACAATGTAGGAAAAAGACTTAACAATTTTTCAGTTAAAAAAAAAACATATCAAGACAAGTATCCCTCAATTGTTTCGTCGACAGCAAAATTTATAGTTTAACCCTTTACTACAAAGTCCTGAGTTTTAATGACCATGGGGGATTAGACTTTTGAAAGCATTACAGAAAAGGAAAAAATGCCGATGATCAGCTATTTCTCCTTTTCCCACAAAGTTTTCTGACCATTTAGAAACAAATGAAATGGTTTGAGCCAGATTTTATTTGTCGTCTGCATATGTTTTCAACTTGGACCAGTCTAAAACATTGTTGAGTGGTAAACGCCTAAAGGTGCATGCAGACAATAAATTGAATGTGGCTCAAATAATAGAATTAGACTTTAAAAAGGAAGTAAACATTGTGGGAAAATGACAAAGCGCTGGTTACCAGCTTTTGTCTGGTCACCATTATTTTTCCTTTTCCCACAATATTTTCAAGAGCCTATTTCTGTAAGATCGTCAAAACTTGGGATTGTGTAGTACAGGGTTAACTCTGTTGAATAAAAATAAATTTTTGGGTCATCCAATTTGTTAGCATTTGCAGAAAACAGCTGAATTTGGTTCAGTTTATAGTATTTGTCTTTGAAAGAGTAGAAAACACTGTTGGAAAAGGAGAAAGTGCTGGTTACCCTCATTTTCTCTTTTTTCCACAATGTTTTCAAAAGCTGCCTCTGTTAGGATCATTTAACTTGTGATTGTTTGGTCAAGGATTAAACAAATGGAACTGACTTAACTCTTTACCACACAATCCCAAGTTATAATGACTTTAACAAAGAGCACTTCTGAAAACAAAGTGGGAAAAGGAGAAAATGCTGGTAACCAGGATTTTCTCCTTTATTCGCTACGTTTTCTACCCTGTCAAAAACAATTTCCATAATATGAACCTAACTTAAATTTTCATCTGCAAATGCTTTGAATTCGGACCAGTCTAAAATTTTGTCGTACAGGGTTGACTTGCTTTTGCAGATAGTACAGATGAGGACCACACGGACTGTGCACTCTGATCAAGAATTTTCTAAATTTGAAAGTAATACATATTCTGATTGACTAAACTATCTAGTTTAGCCAATTAGAAGTAGTTAAATTTTAAAATTTAGAAATCCTAGAGAATAAAGACTAAGGTTGAAGCAAGAAAGAACTGAAGAACTTACAGTGACTTGCGGAGGTTTCATCACAGGATGATCTCTTTCAAACAACACAAACATTGCATACACACTGTAATCTCTGAACAGCACATTGCCTCCAGACAGGTCACCTGTTAAATCTGACATCGCTGGCTGCAATCCTATAAACAAAATATTAGCCATTAACCCCTAAAGGGCCTTGTGCTACTTAACCCCAGGCTGCTAAACGTGACTCAAGGACTTTTGTGGACAGTGTAGATCAAGATCAGACTGCACAGAACATGCAGTCTGATCTAATGGATCTACACTGTCCGTTAAGGAGACATTTTTTCTCCGAAGAATAACTTTGAAATAACACTTTTTGGATTTTAACAATTAGCTTGAAAGTTTCATTTATTTATTTAGCAGGATAAGAATTAAGTTACCATTGTTGCCAGTGTCGTTAAAACATGGAACTGTTTTTTAAAGGTTTTAAGAGATATTTTTTGTCTTTGAATATTCCTGAGATGTTATACCAGTAATGGAATATAGCAAAAGTAATCTAAAAGCCTGTATTCATCCACAAGGACGTAGCACTCATTACCCACAATATGCATAATTATGATATAAACAATCCAGCAAGCCAGGTTGTACATCACAGTGTATTACATGTATTGATTTTCTCTAAACCTGTTCACCTTTTCAAACTAAATAGATGGCCTATATTGATGTTGTGATGACCAGGGAATCACAGTATGCTTTACAATAAATGGTGATATTTCATGGGAAGTCATGCCATCGAGCAAACATCATCATATAACTCACCGTGCATATAAATAGTTTAATTCTGGCTACATCTATGACCAATGCCTGGTTGCAAGTATAAATCGTGTTATTACTCCAGTAAATAGACATATCACTATTTCTATATATAGACACTGGGTATGAGGGTAAAAAAATACAAAAACTTTACCTTTTCTACACTGTTCCCCAAATTTGGCTTCCATCTTCTCCATCATATATTCTAAACTTTTCTTCTCTCTGTTCAAAATTTTGAATTTTTTCCTAAGACGGAATACTACAAAAGTGACAGTTGCGAATAAAAGAACTAGAACCCCTACTACCACACCTGTAATAGAATGGAAAATTACACTCATTCCCTTTGGCAGCCAATTCTTCTCATCTTGCAGCTAACACTTGTGAAAACGTTCTTACACAAGGACGAAATGATTGTTATAAGCAATTCTTTTTTTACGATAATGTTTCAACTTGAAATTCTTGTAATTTAAGTTGTTTTTTGCCTGATGATTTCAAAAGGATCTGCTGCAACTTCCCTCAACCCTTTACCAAATTATCCTTTAAACACACACATAAAAAAAGACTTTTGAAAACATTGCTTTCTACCCTTTCAAAGACAAATCCCACAGTTTGAGCCATATTTTATTGATTGTCTGCAATTGCTTTCAAATTTGGACAAGTCTTAAATTAACGAAAGCCTTCAAGGGTCAAAATGAAGGTAACATGTTTTTTCAAAAACAAGTAATAACGTGAATTTAAAACATGTTATAGAGCAAATAAAAGTCGCACTTATGAGAAAAATCTCGTAATAACGTATTTTAAAACACGTAATAACATGTTTAAAAGGTTAGTAATGCAAAAAATCTCATAATAAGGTGTTTTAAAACACGCAATAACGTGTTAAAAGTTGCAGGAACACGAAAAATCTCATTATAATGTGAATATAAAACACGTAATAACGCAAAAAAAGTCGCACTAACATGGAAAAATATCAGTATAACAAGTTTTAAAACACGTAATAAAGTGTTTAAAAGTCGCAGTAACGCAAATCGAAAACTCGCAGTAACATGTTTTTTTTTCACTTTATCAACACTAGATGAGAACAGTTTACATGTGCAATAAATTCAAGGACATGCATTCGAATTTCTCAATAAATATTGAATTGTGTTGCCTGTGTTTTTTGTTAGTTTCAGCGTTATTTCATTCACATCACAGCAACCGCTTTCTTATTCATAATAATCTTTCTAGAATTTACTAGTATTAAGTCTGCATCTTTACTTTGCCTTGCAACTGTCAGATGAGGTTAGCTATGGCAACAGATATTGAACATGGATTCCAGCAATGACAGTAGAATTTCACTATCATTATCCTTGATCTTGACAAGGTTGTTGAAAATAATTGTTCAGTTGATGTTTCACATCCTTTCTAACATTGTTTCAGTTGTTTAGCGGCGGGAGTGCACTTGTCCATACTTTGCTGGTTTCTTTTTTCACGAATAACTCGCAAATAACTACCAATAATTCGCTAAATATTACTTGCAAGCTACTGGCTGCTATCCCACATCAACATCTTCGAAAGATGACAAATGTGAAAGAGGAATGAAAACTTTTGCAATGATGATCATCAATCTCCGAAATGAATTTTGCTGAGCTGTTGAATCAAGCCATCGAACCCCCCATCCCGCTTGTTTCAAGCCTTGTACGTTACAAATTGACCAACTAAGCCCCGCCAGGTCTCGACCAGATGTTCATCAGTCGGTATTATTAAGGGAAAAATCATCAGGAAATAATGCATCTTCAATGATTTAAAACTGATGAAAATAGAGTAAATTCGAAAGAAACAAATAACTAAATAGCTTACAATCAGAAACAAGGAGTTTTTTTTTTTAAAGTTTTACTATATAAGCCGATATAAAACTTGTGGGGCGAGGCCAATTAAGACCTAGTGTTATTATTTGAACAATCTATGGATCTCTGCAACGTAAAATTTGTAGTCCTAAGTCTCATGGCTAAGAACTAGAAGATTTCTTGAGTTTTTACTTTATAAGCCAATATAAAATTTGTGACCCCAGGGCTATAATTTTGGCCATATTGGGGCTATAGTTTGAAGAGACTTGATAGAGATCTATTTGATAATGCAATATGCCAAAATTTCGTAGTCCTGGGCCTTTTGATTTCAGACAAGACGATTTTCAAAGATTTTCAATACTTTTTAGGTTCTTTTTGTCATAGCAAACACAGTTTTAAAAGGAATCAAATTCCTGTAAGAAATTCTGAAGAGGACCATGGCAGGATCATTTCTGGGAAGTTTCATTAAAATTGAATGGGTAGTTTCAGAGTAAAAGATGTTTCAAATAAAAGGTAACGCAAGGATGGACGCAAAGACAGATGCATGGTAGATACTGGGCCATGACATAAGCCCGCTGGCCTTTGGCCAGTGAAGCTTACAAAAAACGTATGAATTCTCAACCTGCTATACATATCATGTCTCACCTATAATGATGGCGGTGTTAGAAGTGTCTTTGTCAGTCACATACTTGATAAAACCGACATCTGTCTTAAAGTAACCAATCTGTACCTGCAGCAGAATAGTTTTACATTTACAGTAAAATCCCTATCATTCAAATACAGGTAGGACCTATACAATATTATGAATCATCAGTAAAAATGTACTGTCAGATATAAAACAAGAGAGACATAGTGACCTTCTCTTTACCACACTGCAATATTTGAGACTAGTCCAATTTGAAAGAATTTGCAGACAACAAATAATATGTGGCTCCAATAATAGGATTTTGTTTTGGAAAAGTTAGAAAACATTGTGGGGAAAAGGAAAAATGCTGGTTACCAGCATTTTCTCCTTTTTCCACATTTTTTTTCAAAAGCCTCCTTCCATAGAGTCATGTGCCAAACTTGGGATTGTGTGGTACAGAGTTAAAGGAGAATCCAGATTATATGGCATAAGCTTACAGATGGCCAGAGGACATGAAAAAGTGATTCCTTAATGTCTGGAACTGCATGGCATATATTGTCTGGAACTGGGTTACTAGTATTTGCACTATTCCACCGAATATTTTTCACAATTAATTGATAACATTACCTGTCAAGGCTGGCAATCTAAGACTTAATAAAAGAATAAGTTATTGGTGTGATGGCAAATAGAGCTAACATCATTTTAAACATGATGAATGTCTCAATGAATTGAAAAATAATGGAGTTAAAGAGTATTGAAGGCGATAACTTTATATTAAGGAATACGGGAATCAATAAATAAACTATAGTTTCATTATTGGCCAGTATAGATTAATATCAGACTGCACAAAATGTGCAGTCTGATTTTTGAACTACTGTGTTTAATTCGCTGAGAAATTCAGGGCAACAGCAAACTTGATATAGTTTTTATTAAGGTCCTTTTCTTAATTGGATGTGTCAGTTGACTTTATTTTGCACTCTAGGGGAAAAAGGAAACAGAATGGAGATTCACTATTCAACAGGTCCAAAGTCTCCACAGATAAGATGCTCTCATCAACGAGTGCAAATCCTTCCTAACCAAATCCAGGGTTTAGCCTTTTACTAAACAATAAATTGTGGAAAGGTCTAAATTGACAGCATTTGCAGGCAACAAATTAAATGTAGCTCAAAGGAAAAAGTAGTCTGAGAAACAGTAGAAAATATTGTGGAAAATGGAGAAAATGCTGGTTACCAGCATTTTCTCCTTTTCCTACAATGTTTTCAAAAGCCTCCTTCTTCTTCATTTTGACTCAGGATTGTGTGGCAAAGGATTAACTGTGTACCACATGATGAAAGATTTTACTTGTCCAAATTGTGTAAAGTAATGAATTAAACTGAGACTGAACGTAAAACAATCCAACTGATGAGACATAAAAATAAGGGAATGTTTTTTCACCTTGATTGGAAAAGTCTGACTGATAGCTCTGTAGGGTGGGTTGCAGTATATTTTGTCATGCTCAAATACTGAAACGTTGCATTTCATCTTGGAACCAATCCAAACAGTAACATCTTCTCTTGTGGCAGCTACATTCAAGTAAGACCCCTGAATCAAAGCATTAAAATTACTGAAAGCTTGACTTTCTTCATGCACCAAACAAAAGCCGCAGGCCATGGTAAAATTAATAGAATTACAGAATCTCCATTTCCAAACCAGACTAAGATTTTTAGAGCCAAAAGCCCATTTTAATAAAACTTTCTTAATATTCCCAGTCTAATTCTCAAGACAGTTTCTGATTGAATAAACCATTTGGTTTAGCCATCAGAGATGGTTTAGCCAATCAGAAATGGCATTACTTTCAAAATCTAGAATCAGACTATAAATGCCATGTCGGACAGTTTGTGACTACAGGCCCTGAGCACAACTTGACTTTCAACTGCTTGCATTTGAAGACAGTGTAGATTTAGATTAGACTGCCTTTAGCAGAGTGCACAGTCTCATCTTGGATCAATGGAGCCTGCTACTGCGTGACATATTCTGGCTTCTTTCTATTCTTGCACAGAATGTTGATTTATTTTAATTGGCCATTTAAAGCATTACCAAGCAAAAAAATTCTAGGATTTAGTGAATTCAAAGGATTTGCAGACAACAAATTAATGTGGCTTAAATGCCGAAATATGTCTTTGAAATAGTAGAAAAGTTGGAGCAAAAGAAGAAAATGCTGGTTACCAGCATTTTCTCCTTTTCCCACAATGATTTCAAAAGTCTGTTTTTCAAGGATGTTCAAACAAAGCATTGTGTGGTAATGAGGAGTAAGAAATACCTATTGTTCAACTATTCAATAACCCAATTATTTGGACTCTCCAATTATAGGACATATTCCCAAATGATAAACTAAAATAAAAGTCATATATAATACTAAATGATGTAATACCTCAACAAATAGGAATTTCTGGTAAACCTGTACTCTTTCAAATTTTATTTTAAAAATCACAGATAAAACAAAATGACAAAATATCTCAATAAAGAGAAAGTTCTAGCAAACCCTATTCTTTCTAATGTAGCAATCAAATTACAGGTAAAACCTATGAAGAAATACCTCAGAAATGAGAAGTTTGGTAAACCTCTACTCTTTTAACTCTTTACAAAATGGTACAATTTTATACTTGTCCAAACTGATAGCACTTGAAGACAACGAAACAAATGTGACTCAAGTATTGTAATTTTTTTTGGACAGGATAGAAAACTTTGTGGGAAAAGAAGTAAATGCTGTTTACCAGTATTTTCTTCCTTTCCCACTGTTTTCAAAAGTTTTCTTTCTCAGGATCGTTAAAACTCGGGATTGTGTGGTAAAGGGTTAAAATGTGTTATGAAATTTACGGATTTAACAAAATGATGAAATACCTCAATAATGAGAATTTTCTGGTATGCTTGTACTTCTTCAAATGGTGTAAAAATTGGATTAGGATAGTATGTGATGTCTGCAATATCTGATGACAGATTTGCCACTTCTTTTACACCATCCATTTCAAAGGCGAGTCTGCAATCATTTGATTAAAAAAAAAGTAAATACACAAAAGTTAGCACATTATCTCAGCCAGAAAATTTTTTCCATGTTCCATACTGAGCATTTCTCCTTTTATCAAACCTTGGTTCATGTTAACTACCCATATTTCTTAAGTCTGGCACATTGCCTTCAGATGGTAGATAATTCTGCAAAATTATACAGAATTTCATTCATAATTAATAGATTTACTGGCGTGACACTAAAGCTATCCCCAAAAAGCTATTTCACTTTGCTTTGACCTTGACCATTGTCCTATGGACATGACTATTGCGTATGATACATTTTCTTTATTTGTTTATATGTGTCCAAACTTATTCTGAAATTTAGTAATAATGAAAAGAGTTAAGGACTGGAAAGAAACGGACATTTTACCTTGTACTGACCTTAGACCTAGACATTATTCTTGTGCGCAGCACAATGTCTTTATGTGGTTGATAATTCTGTGCAATAACATTAAAATTTATTCATAATTTAAACAGTTACAAGCTGGACAAGTATATAAACATCCAAAATTTCTCTTTTTTAAGCATATTTGACTTTACCATGACCTCTACCTTTGACCTGCTGACATGGTTCTTGTGTACGACATAATTATTATTTTCAAATGTGGTTGATAATTCTGCACAGTTATCCTGAAATTCATTGATAATTAAAAAAGGTACAGGCCAGACACAAACACTACCTCCCAAAACTACATGTGACCTTGCTGTGATTTTCACCTTTAACCTACAGACATAACTCTTTTGGCCTTTAACCTGCAGACACAACATTTGAGCATGACACTTCATTGTGATGTGGTTAACATTTGTTCAAATGGATGGACAAATAGATCGACAGACTGACAAAAAGATGGACTAAACAGTAACCATATGCCCCCAAATTTTTCTACTGGGTGGGAAGGAGTTCTAGCTCAGATATGAAAAGAATGGATGGACAGACAGACAGACAGACAGGGGGCAGACAGATGGACAGACCTAAAAAGATTCTATATAGCACTGAAATATTTTTTCAAGGGCATAAAAAGTAGTGACAAGGAATGGGTCTTCCTCCAAAACCTGGTTATCTATCAGCCTATGAAGATATTTGCTGTTCCATTCAATTTTTTTTTTTCTTTTGGTCTGTTGTACTCAATAGTCACATCTAAAATTTGCCTGTACCATTTACCTAACAATCCCATGATTTTACGACCCTGAGGTGGAAGGCTTTCGAAAAAGATTGTAGTAGCTCGCATTTTCTCCTTTTCCCATAAGAGTTCTATCCCTTTAAGGATGATTTCCATCATTTAGCCTAAATGTCTTCTGCAAGTTCTTTCAACATTTTCATAGGTTAAAGAGTTATTATTACAGATACAGTGTAATACTTTATCACTGCATGTATTGAAATTGGAAATGTGGTTTTATGCTAACAGAAAATTAACCCTTTACCACACAATCCCAAGTTTTAACAACATTACTGGAAACAATATAGGAAAACGAGAAAAAAATGTAACTAACATTTTCTCCTTTTCCCTCAATTTGTTCTGTCCTTTTAGAGATAAATGCCACCATTTGAGCAACACTGAGATTTGTTGTCTGCAAATGCAGTCAGTTTAGGCAAGTTTAAAATTTTGTTATTTGGTTATGAGTTAATAGATCAAGAAAACTTAAAGCCTTGGCATGATTCTGATGAAATTAGATTGGCGAATACATAGCATTATTAGAGTTAAACACAGGCATTAAGACAGGACAAGAGCAGATTGTGTGGATACTTGTGCTTGGCTACAAGTGCCTTTTTTTTTTTAAATGAACATTCTAAAAAAAGGGGCATAACTGCCATAGAAATATTTCAACTCTTTACCACACAACAAAATCTTAGACTCGCCCATATTAAAACAAATTGTAGACAACAAAATAAGTATACTGTAATACAGCCTTTTAAAGGGTAGAAAACTTTGTTGGAATAGGAGAAAATGCTTTTTCCCACAATGTTTTCATAGGCCCTCTTCCTCATAGTTGTTAAAACTCAGGATTATTTGTTAAAGAGTTGATTTCCCTTCTAATATGGGTTCCTCTTTTGATAGTTAACAACTGATCCAAGCAAAAAGTAAAGTTTTTGCATGATGGAAACTATGCAGAAGTAGACAACAGGGCTACGAAAATACTTTAACATTTTCCTCAAAACAGCCTTGCTAAAAAATGAAATCTTGGCACATACTGAAGTGTCCAGACGTGTGCAAAACAGAAACTACTACTAACTGCAATGGCAGTAAACAGATCTTTTTAGCTGACAAGCTATGCTATTGCATTCATACGACAAAAACGGTCCATTCAATACCGAATGACAAATCCTGCCAATATTAGCTAACTCACTCAAAGCAAGGAAACTCTGCTAATATCAAACAAAACAAGGCCAATATAACTGATCTAGATCTATATCAAATCCAAAATGGACTACAAATCCTTGCTGTTGATTAATAAAATTGTCATTGAGTGATTTTGTAAAGGGCGAGTTGGTAATCGGTCTGCAGTACATGCCTTTGGCCTTCAGCTCGCAGCTAATCTTGCAAACCTCAGACCTGTAACTCTGCCGATTCATAAAATGATGGTATGTATAGTAAGCATGACAAGAGTAAAACACTAACATTGTGTATAATGGTCCGTGCCACCTTTTTTCCTCCCTGGTATGACGGCGTCGATATTTTCTTATACCAGGTTTTTGACTGGGACAAAATATTTTCTGTTCATCCAAATGGTTAGAAATTTCAGGTCTGGAACAAGGCTGGAAAAAAAAACATAGAAAGATGTACTTCAGTGGAAAGAGAGCCATACTCTTCTCCGCTCCAGTAAAACCTCTAAAACTTAACCATTTATTAAACAATCCTATGTTTTCATAACCCTGACGAAAAAGACTTGATAATTTGAAAACATGATGGGATGTAAAATGTTGGTAACCACAAAGTTTTTGGAAGCCTTCTCCGACAGGGCTGTTAAAACCTGGGATTGTGTGGTAAAGGGTAAAAAAGTATCACCGAGTCATGCGCTGTGAAAAGGTGGTTTAATGCATGTTAAAAAAATACTGACTTTCTGCCATTTGTAAATTTTGTGCATGTTTATGGACTCCCTTTTCCTAGAGTGCCACTCATATCTATTGGGTAATTTGTAAAAATAAGATGTAGTAAACAATTTCATTTTTCATATGAGCAATCAGAACTGCCCCACACTGTTTTTCAAAAGCATTATAATTCAAGCACATGTAAATACTTCACATTACCAGATAGGTATGCAGGTACAGTAAATCCTGTCCTTAAAGACACCTCAATTAAAGGCCAAAAAGTGGCCAATTAAACAACGCAGGTGTTAAATTACATTTGAATATAATTCATACCATTTAAAAGCATGGAACATATTGTGAAGATGATGATCTGCTATTGTGTGGATGGTCCAAGTCTTAGTCACTGGCAGAAAAGTGAATATTGAAATCAGTCAAAAAGTACACAAAAGATAGAGTGAATTTGCAACTTTTATCCTAGTTTTGAAATTAATATCTCTGCTAGCAACTAACACATGGACCAACGGCAAAATAACAATTTGTCATCTTCATAGTCAAATCCATACTTTAAATGGTATGATTTAAATCTAAATGCATTTTAACACTTTTTTTACTTTTGTAGCGATTGTCACTTTAAGCAAGCTATCTGTATCAACCCTTTTCCACACAATCCTAGTTTAAACAACTCTGAAAGAAAACTTTTGAAAACATAATGGGAAAAGGAGAAAATGCTGGTAATCAGCATTTTTTTTCTTCTTTTCCCACAATGTTTTCTATCCTATCAAGGACAAATTTTGTCATTTTAGCCACATTGATTTTGTCATCGACAAAAGCTTTCAAAATTGTCGTTTGGAAAAGGGTTGAGCAAATATAACTGAGTTCCCAAAGAAGGTAAATATGTTGAAATGGACCTCTACTATGCAAGCACACACTGAGTATAAGTCAGGTGCTTGCTTACCAGAGGTTGGATTGTACATGAATTATGGTACATTCTTTTCAGCTCTTTACCACAACTCCAAGTTTTCATGACCCTAAGGAAAAAAAAAAACCCTTTTGAAAACATTGTAGAAAAAGGAGAAAAACAGTAGTAACCAGCATTCTCACCTTTTCCAACAATATTTTCTAACCTGCTAGCCAGCGTTTTCTCCTTTTCAAACAATACTTTTGAACCTTTCAAAACCAAATTTCAGCTTTTGAGTCACATTTATAGTGTTGTCTGCAAATGTTTTAAGAATGGACAAGTCTAAATTTTGCCGTAAAGTTTGAGTTTCCTTTGAGTACTTGCTTTACTCTTATCACACAATCCCAAGTTCTAATAAACCTAAGGAAGAAGCCCTTTGAAATAATGTGGAAAAAGGAGAAAATGCTGGCATCCATCATTTTCTCCTTTCCCCACATTGCTCTGTACCTTTTTTTTCCCCATCATTTGAGCCACATTTAAATTGTCATCTGCAAATGCTTTCAGTTTAGGTAAGTCTAAAATTTGCTGTTTGGTAAAGAGTTTACCCTTAAAGTATCTGTAGTTTAAACTGTAGTTGCCTTTGCAGCCAGTGTAGATCAAAGATCAATCAGACTGCACAAAACGTGCAGTCTGATCTTTGATCTTCACAGTCCGCTTTGCTGAAACACTATAGATAACATTGCAACTTGACATTACACTTTATTGGGTCTTATATCTAGACTGAAAATGTCTGTTTGGTTTTTGCGCACTCTTAGGGTTAACACAGGATGAATTGTACATGAATTATCCGTTGTTCTGCTTAACTTTTTACCACATAATGTCGGCTTTTAGTGATAAGAGTTAGAAAACTTACAAATGACTCAGAGACCCTGTTGTTATTCTTTGTTTTCAGGTATATCTTCGGTTCTTGAACAGACCACAAATTTATTCCTGTTACTGTCAGGTTTCTACCTCCACTGAAAGCAGGAGGAATACATGAAAATTCATAAAAGTAATAAATAATATGAAGGCTTTTGAAGAAATTGTGGTAAAAAAGATAAAATGCTTTCTACCCTCTCATGAACAGATTCAATCACTTTGGCCATATCCAAGTTTATGTCCAATAAGAGCACCACAAGTGGGTGCCAAAACTTGGTTGCAGTTGCTTTTAGAAATAGACTGATTTTAAATGAAAATTCAGAGTCCAAAATAGGGAATGAAAATATTTTGATGGTTAACTACTTCTTTTGTATTGATTCTTTTGTATGGACAACTAGTCTGACTTTGAAATAAATTTCTTCAGTAATGACAAAGATATTGTAAAATGTCAAAGCGTTTACATGATGACGCAGATGACAACACATACAACAGGGCTATGACAATACCTCAATGTTTTCATCGAAAATGGCCAAGCTAGAAAATTGCTTTCAATATGAACAATTTAAAACCTTAGACTGCTAAGTATGACACAAGGACCTTTTGCAGATAGTGTAGATCAAGATCAGACTGCAGAGAATGTGCAGTCTGATCTTCGGTCTACACTGTCCGATAAGGAAATATTTCATTGTAATTTATTTAGCAGGTTAAGGGTTAAAACTTTGTAAGGCAGTAAAGGGATAAACTGTTGCCTTCCAGGAGTTGACAAAAATCCTTAACCCTTTACCATATACTCCTGTATTTTTCTAAGAAACAGGCTTTACAGAACGCTGTAGGAAATGGAGAAGATGCTGTTAACCATGATGTTTTCTACCCCTTTAAATACACATCCATTCATTTTAGTTACATTTCACTGTCTTGTTGTCTGCAGATGCTTTTAATTTGGACAGTTTTAAAATTTTGTCGTTTTATGTATAATATGAATGAAGCTGACGGTAGATTCAAGATCAGACTGAATCATGTCTTGACTGTCAAAGAATGTCTGATCTTGATCTACACTGATCACAAAAACCCGTTGGATTTTTGTATCCTGCTCGAAGGGCTAACCCTTTACCACACAATCCCGACTTTTAACAACCCTGAAAAAGAAAGTGTTTGAAAACATTGTCGGAAAAGGAGAAAATGCTGCTAACCAGCATTTTCTCTTTTTTCCACAATGTTTTCTAACTTTCCAAGAACAAATTTCAATTTTTGAGTCACATTTATTTTGTCGTCTGCAAATGCTTTAAATGTGGACAAGTCTAAAATTTTGTCGTTGGGTAAAGGGTTTACCAGGTTAGAAATTGAACAGGAAAGAAAATGTAAGATACCGACTCTTTGAAACTTTTCCTTGGACTGATTGACAAAATCACAGGATCAGGTACATACATATAGTTCACCTCTTCCACTACAAATGACTGACCATCTAATTCTAGGTCTACACTATGAAGGTTGTTGACCATAGATAGGTTTGCAGGGCCTGTGTGGCAGCATAGTGTAGTCTCAGATCTTTAAGTACGATAAAAGACAAGTCATACAATATAAGATGCTATGCAGCATCTCTTTTGCATGAAATCAACATATTGCATCTATTTTGCATAATATCCACAATATATTCTATCTATCTTCTATAATATCCCAAACTATTGCTTTCATATTGCATAATATTCACAAAATACTGCATCAGCTGTTGCCTATAACCGCAAAATATCTATTTCGCACAATATGTACAGAGTATTGCATCCATTTTGCATGCTGTCCACAAAATAGTGCTTCCAGTTTGAATCATTTTCACAAGTTTTTGTATTCATGCTGAATAATATCTGCAAAATATAGCATCTATTTTGCATAGTTTTCATTAAAAACTGCATCCATTTTACTTAATTCCAGCAAAAGATTGCATCTCTTTTGCATAAATTTTGCAAAATATTTTGTCTACTTAGCATATTTCCATGAATATATTACATCTATATTACATGAATCCCACATCAATAATTACTGAAGATCATCTTGATTTTCATATTTGCCAGACTTGGGTTGAAGCATAGTGTTGCAATGTCTTGGATCTGCTGGGACAAAAAAAAAAAAACCCCAAAAAACAAAAATCAGACGAAACAACATGCAATCTTGCATCCAATGTATATGATTACATGGTTCATGCAAAAAATTACATTGCATCCATTTAAGCATTTAAAGTGCTACTGATTCTGTATTTGAAAATCTTTTCCTACAGAGATCTGCGTTAATATCAAAGCAGATATATGCTAAACGCTTTTTAAAACAGTACAGGAAAAAGAGAAAAAATGTTTTCTCCTTTACCCACAAGGTTTTCTACCCTTTCAAGAAAAAAAGAAAAAAAATTCACACTAAATTTGTTTTTTGCAAATGCCTTCAATTTTGACAAGTCTAAATTATTATACTCTAATAAAGAATCAACTCTTTACCAGACAACAAAATTTCGGACTCATCCATCTTGAAAGCTTATGCAGGGGACCAATTAAATGATGGGATTTGTCTGTAAAGGTCATAAACATTGATGGAAGAGGAGATAATGCTGGTTTCCAGATTTTCTCCTTTTTCCTTAATGTTTTTAAAAACTTTCTTTCTCAAGGTTGTTAAAACTCGAGATTGTGTGGTAAAGGGTTAAACCTGTTACCTATTTTGATAGCATGTAGCGTTTGTACATGTTGTTGCCTCACATAACTGTCCAGCAACAAATATTTTCTGAGAGCATCCAATGTTCAAGTCTATGCCTTTCACATACAATCTTGTACCCCCAGACTTGGGGCCAAGTTTAGGGCAGATGGACAGAACTTGTGGTATCTGCAATAGAAATTTTTACCTTTCTTTTTTCAAATATTGATGAATTATCTAATTATTTCTTTACTAGATGACAGAATTGTAGACTAGTTCAAATTCAAAGCACTTGCAGACAACAAATCAAATGTAGCTCAATGCCTTTCACATACAACCTTGTACCCCCCAGACTTGGGGTCTAATTTAGGGCAGATGGACAGAACTTGTGGTATCTGTATTGGAAATGTTTACTTTTTTTCAAATATTGATGAAATATCTTATTAACTCTTTACCAGATGACGAAATTGTAGACCAGTTCGAATTCTAGGCACTTGCAGATGACAAATCAAATGTATCTCAAATGCTTGAATTTGCCCTTGAAGGCATTAAAAACATTTCAGGACAAGGAGAAAGTGTTGGTTTCTAGCATTTTCACTTTATCACACAATGTATTCAAAAGCGCCCCTTCCCAGGGTCGTTAACTATTTCCCAAACAACAAACATATGCTGATGACGAATTCAAAATTGGTAGAAAGTTCAAGTTCTATGGTAGTTTATAGACAATTCTGGTTCCCAGCATTTGCTCTTTTTCCCACAATGTTTTCAAAAGCCTTCTCCGCCAGAGTTGTTAAAACTTTGAACTTTGTGGTAAAGCACTGAAACTTGGGATTTTGTGGTTAAGGGTTAAACGTTGGGATCGTTTGATAAAGGATGTAAAGGATATTTGGGGATATTCTTTAGTGAAAGATCAAAATTCACTTCATCAAGTGAACATTATTGGTTGTACTTCATGTGTGGTGCAGCTTTGAATGAGAATATTACCGATGATGTTCACAAGATGAAATAAATTTCGATCTTTCTGTGAAAAGAAAAAAAAAAAAAACCCAAATACTCTATTCATTTCATGCTTCTAATCCCTTTTTTGTTGGGACTTTTTATCAAAATCCAGTACAGTTGTTTTCAGTAATTCCTGTTGCGTACCCCCACGCACATAGCACGCATTACGTAAAGCATAAAAAATATAGGGTAAATGTGCATAAATTGAGCCATATTTCCGTCTGGTTGAACAGCACGCACTGTTTACCAATCAAATCTTATAATCCACCATTATTTCCCCATAAATTACTGAAAAGCATCACATATCATAACTGCTTGTGGAACATACTTTACGAGACAAAACCGGTTGATACTACCAGATATATTTTTTCTATCATAAGCTGAATGGTTATATTATTTAACCATCCATTTATTTACTATTTAAAAAGGTACAGTTTTTGGCGTTAAAATTACAGGATGTTTGTTTCACAATTGGTAACTCCATCTATTTTTATTACATCAGATATGACATCTCCACACCAATTTAAGTATCAATCTTCACAAATCGACACATGTATTGATCATGTGACATTCCCACATTTCAAAACTCTGGTGCGAAAGAAGGAGGGTACATAATCCATTAATTTAATACCACTGAGGGGTAGCTTTTGAAAACATTGGAGGAGAAGGAGAAATGCTGGTCACTAGCATTTTTCTCCTTTTCCCAATATTAAATAACTTTTCAAAGATAGATTCCATCACTTAATTGAGCCACATTTGATTTGTAGTCCGCAAATACTTTCAATTATAGACAAGTTCGAATTTTGTCATTTAGTATAGAGTAAAGGGTTTAAAGAGGACTGTTGTTAAACAAGATTGAATCAAGGCTTATCTGTAGGTCAGGTGAGATAAAAAAGAAAAACATTTGTTTTGCATACCTTAAAAGAAAATTCTTTAGTAAGAAAAGGTGACGTAACAACGCCAGGAAGAGAAATGTCAACACTTCCTATTCTGGCTTTAATGGAAGGGCCAACTAGGCACGATATCCTGAAATTAAAGCTTTCAACTAAAACAAGTGGGCCATTGGCCCTTTAATTCTTTACCAAACGACAAACTTTAGACTGATTTTCAAAGCTGTTGCAGACAATAAATTTTGTATGGCTTAAATGATAAAAAATGTCTCTGAAAGGGTAAAAGACATTGTGGGAAAAGGAGAAAATGCTAACTATCAGCATTTTCTCCTTTTCTCAGAATGTTTTAGAAGGCTTCTTCCTCAGGGTTGATAAAACGTGAATTGTTTGGTAAGGACTTAAACATTCATCTGAGTAAAATCATCTTAGGATTGATAAAGCTGAATCAATCCTGGTTATAATAATATCAAAGACATAAGTGTTAGTAACCTACTATAAGACCAAGACCTATTTTTGACCATGGTTGAGATATCATCAGGACAAACATTCTGACCATGTTTCACGAGTATCAAACTGAAGATATGGCCTCTAGAGTGCACACACAGTTTTTCTAAGATTTATCAAAGCGAACTACTTTTTTACCTGATATGACCTGATTTCCTAAATGTGTGACATATCATCAAGACAAATATTCTGACCAGGTTTCATAAGTATTAGACTGAAAATACTGTCTGTAGAACGCACACACGGTTTTTCTTAGTTTTGTCCTAGTGACCTTCTTTTTGACTGGATGTAATCAAATTTCAAAATAGTCCAAGATATCAATCACCTAGACAAACATTCTGACCGAAAAAATTCATCGTTTGGTTGAGACAAGTAAGTTAAGCTTGCCAAACACTATGATTTTTTTGACTCAGTTAATACTGTAACCATTTTATCCAAAATGCCAATCCTTGTCAGGTCCTATACGTACCCTTTAGAAGGAATGTAACCCTTTTCCTGTGACACACAGGGTAATCCAGCAATTGTCACAGAATTAAGTGTCTCATTAAAATGGGAGCCAAAATTGTAGCCTTGGATGTCAATGAGAGTTGTTGAGTTGACGAAAGCACTAGTTGGCCATACCTGATAACAAAAGATTAAATAAAATTGTAATAACAAACACAAAAATAATGTACAAAAAATACTGTTTTTTGTTTGAACAGAGCTTTAAAACTTTACCACAAAACAAAATTTTAGACCTGTCCAACTTGAGAGCATTTGCACATGGCATGTAAAATGTTACTCAAAGCATAAAATTTGAATTTTGGAGGGTAGAAAACATTGTGGGAAAAGAATCAAATGCTTGTTACAAACAATGTTCATATGCTGTAAACCTTAAAGCATCTAGGTTACATGCAATGATGTTTATGGTGGACTTAGTATACCAGTTTTCGATGGACCTATTGACAATCACTGTTTAAGCATATTTAAATAAAGCACTATAATTTACGCATATTTAAATAAAGCACTGATTACCAAAAACGTTTGATAACCCCCCAAAAATACTGCATCTATAACCATAAGTTCCATTTGAATCATGCATATTCATTTGTAGCAATATATATCATTCTTCACTCTTTTGCCGAAAGCTAAATTGGCGCATGGGTAAATCTGCCCTCATTTAGAGGCTTTTACTATCTATCAAACAGTTCATAACTTCAAGAATTAAAAACACCATGTACACCAAAACTCGACTAAAATATTGACTATCATATGAAATAAACGTTTTGAACAAAAACAAACAACAGTTCTTAGTCAGTTAACTTCAATTTCAAAGTGCGATGAAAGGGACGGATGAGTGTCGTGGCGACCATTTGCCCTCTCGTGACAACGGCACCAGAGTATTAGAACAGTAAAAATTAAGGCATTTTGGTCGCTTCTATCAATTTATATGCACCTATGAGGACAGATTAGGAATTTTTTAAACACTATCTTATCATAAAAGATCTGAAAATATTGAGTATCATAACAAAAGGGTTTGGAACGTTTTCCTGAGTAGCAGAGAATATTCTGAAGCAACGTAAGTCACCAAACAAAATAGGTAATGAAGTTCTCTGATCTAATAATAGATCAGAGTCTCGTCACATTTTTTCAGTAGGGTGATATGATTCCTGGCATCGACACTAGCTGTGTCACATGTCAGTAACCTTTCAGGATTAAAATTAAGTGTTAGACGGAGAAATCAAATTGGGCATGTATTGGGTTGAAAAGTGTAATGAAAAAATTATCATTAACACAGATCTTTACTTTAGAAACATGCATACTGTCTTGTTTTTACTGCATTTCATAAATTAACAGCAGTGACGCTGTAGTTTACATTCAATATGCGGTTTACACAAACAATGACGTCCATCACTTCGTACTTTGCAAGACAACTTGGATATCATTTAGGGTTCGAACATAGTTACCCCTCGAAATTACAATTTATTATCTCTTGTCCAGAACGTCTGAGCAAAGCAGACAGCATAGATCAAGATCAGACTGCAAGTTTTGCGCAGTCTGTTCTTAATCAACACTGGCCATAAAGGCAATTATAAATGTGAAATTTATTTTATCTGGATTATTTGCATCAATATTTATGTGTTTTAACCCTTCATTTCGACTACATGCAATGGTGTCAAATGGTTTTAAATCTTGACCCTCCTGGTTATCTGAAGTAAAGTTTACATGTTTTGAGCCTTACTTTATTTTGACTTTCTGCAAAGAAGAGGGCCATGATGGCCCTGAAGTCGCTCACCTGAGCCTTTTGACCAAACATGATCCATTTTAAATCTCTTTCGAGATATTATGACAATCATTCTAGCAAGCTTTCATAATTATTGTACTGAAAATTTGGCCTCTAGCTTGTACGCAAGCTTTTTCTAGACTCATCCAAGATGTTATCAAGACAAACATTTTGACCAAGTTTCATGAGTATTGAACTTAAAATTGTGGCCTTCAGAGCTTACACAAGGTTTTTCAAAGATTTGACCAAGTGACCTAATGTTTGACCCAACAGAACCCATTTTCCAAGTCGTCCGTGATATTATCAAGACAAACATTCTGACCAAGTTTCAAGAGTATTACACGAAAGTGTTGCCTCTAGAGCGTACACAAAGTTTTTCTAAGATTTGACCTAGTGACCTAGGTTTCTTTGACCAAACATGACCCATTTTCAAACAAGTCTGAGATATTTTTAAGACAAAAATTCTTACCAAGTTTCAGAAGTATTGGCCTGAAAATGTGGCCTCTAGAGCATTCACAAATCCCCAATTCACCTCCCCCGAAGAAGGCACGTTTACAGAAAAGCGCAAGCAAACACATGTTCATCTTTTTCATGGATCGGCATGGGATAATCTTACAGCAGAGGGAACCAGATGGTCAGACTGTCACTGCCGCCTGCTATTCTAAGGTAGGGGTTTTATTTTTGTGTGTTTTTTAGATTAAAAATTGTATGCCTACATTTTTTTTTTATAATTACTAAGAAGCTAATGTTGCCTTGTTTAAACATGCATGGTGAGGTTGTGCTTTTGTTGTTTTTCAGGTTCTTAGGCGAGATTTCGTTAGTGCAGTTTGAAAGAAGCGCCCACACATGTCTCTGGACAGAATAATTCTACATCAGGATAATGCCCCGGGGCACAGAGCAGAATCTGCACAGCTTGAGATTAGTTTACTTGGTTTTGAAGTATTGGATCATCCGCCATACAGTCCAGATTTGGCTCCTATGGATATCCCGGTTTTTTCCGAGTTGAAGGTAAGTTTGCGTGGAAAGCGATTCGATTCAGCATAGGAACTTACAAAACAGACTCAAATTGTTGTATCGTCACTAACTGAGGACTGGGTGACCAGACACAAGAAATACATATATATATTGCTGGTGACTATGTTAAGAAAGTGCGATTATCGCTTGATGTAAACGACGCTTGATAATTACGCGATGTCATATTGACTTCGGCATGTTCTGGGTACCTCTAACATACTCATTTTAAATAGACATAATTTTCGTGTGATGTAGAGCATTGTTTTGGTTTTCATAGAATTTATAGAAGAGATGTTGAAGTTTAAGTAGGTATAAAATTCTTTGTAATACGGAGAATATTGTGTGATTTATAACAAAATAATATGAACTTTCCGAACAACCCTCGTATTATCATTTTTATCAAATAATTTGACTAAAATTATATGATGCGAGCCTTGGCGAGTGTCATAAACATTTTAATCAATGAGTTCGATAAAACAAATTTGAGATTCTATTTATTGCATAAAACATGAAATACAAATAAACATTCTCTATCATCACCTTCAACCTATACACCATTAATGTGTCCAAATGTAGTTCAGTTTGAACTGTGTACATGCACAAGAAGATAGCTCTGTGACATGTGCATCAAAAGTAGAATGAAAAAGTTTAAATGTTCTGCATCGTATATGTCTGAGCAACAACTAACGGTACGTCATTTTCCTGCGAAATGGCGCAGTAGTACAAATTCCTGGATGTGCTGCAGTTGGTTTCACCAGTATTACATAAGCAACCAGAACCTGGACCCAAACAACGACCCATGACTTATGAAAATAAGTCATGGGTTTAATATACTGCCAGAGGCAATTTTATGTGATAAATTATAATATGTAATGGTGTTTACATGTTTTTAACCTAAATTAATTTTGATTACTCTCAACGATGCTCACATGTTTAAAATCTTACATCTTTATGTTAAAATGTTTACATAATTTTTAAACATATATTCACCCTGGCTATATGCAGCTGAGTTCACATGTTTTAAACTTTAATTAATCTTTATCTACACAAGAATGCTAGCATGTAAAAACCTTTAGTCATCTTTATTGTAATCAATAATGTTTACATGTTTAACTTTTTTCCACACAGTCCCAAGCTTTATCAACCCTGGCAGAAAAAGCTTTTGAAAACATTTTAGGAAAAGGATAAAATGAAAATGCTGTTGACCAGCATTTTCTCCTCCTCCCAAATATTTTCTACCCTTTCAATGACAATTTGCATCGTTTTAGCCATATTCAATTTGTTTTCTGCAAATGCTTTAGATTTGGACAAGTCCAAAATTTTGTCCTTTGGTAAAGAGTTAAACTTTGATTGTCTTTCTTTCCTGTACTGAAGTTTACATAAGTAAACCTTTACTGATCTTCATTATCTGCAACAAGATTTAAATGTATGAAACTTTGATTAATATTGATTATTTGCTACAATGTGTATATGTTTTGAACCTCAAACTCATAATTATTTATTATCTGCAACACTGCTTGCATGTTTTGAACCTAAATTCATCTTTATATTTGCAAAAATGTTTGAATGTCTTAAACATGTATTCATCCAGGTTATTTACAATGATGTTACATGTTTTATATCTTTGATTATGTTGATTATCTGCAATGATTTTTACATGTTTTACAACTTTTTTTTCATCGAGATGATCTTCAATGAAGTTTACATGTTCTGAACTTTGATTATCCTGATTATCTGCAATGATATTTTACATGTTTCAAACTTTTATCCATCTTAATAATCTGCATTGGTGTTTATATGTTTTAAACTGAATTTAAAATGAGACAATGCTTACATGTTTTGAATCATGATTCATCTTGATATTCTGAAACAGTGCCTACATGTCTTAATCTTAATTTGTCTTGATTATCTGCAATAATGTATATATGTTTTAAATCTTAATTTATCTTGAAATTTGCATGAAGTTAACATATTTTTTAACCTAATTCACCTTCATACATGCAACAATTTTTACAGGTTTCCAGTTAAATCGTCTTGATTCTCTGCAATGAAGGTTACATGTTTATAACCTTACTTCATCTCGATTATCTGCAAACTTAAATGCATCTTGACTATCTTCAACTATGTTCAAATTGGTTAAACCTCATTCATTTCGATTAGCAATATTGATCCTGGTCTTTCAACGACTACCCTGGTCCCCTGGCCACCTTACCAACTGATACTCCCATGTGACAAGCATCACAAAAGGGATGTCAAAACAAGACTAATACAATACCAATAGAGGAACTTTTTGAAGAGGGACCTAAAATACATTTAAATTTCTCACTGTCAAGATAGTTGGAGGTGGACATTGGGTTGGCTCACTGGACTGGCACGGTCCTGTTTTGTATAAGCATCTACCATAACACCAGTGACAGCGGAAATGTGGCTTGTAGTACTTGAAACTTTTGCATTCTCCACAGTTATTTCGTGGTGTGATCATTTTTTCACAGTCATAAAAAAGCACTGAAAAATTGGGGGGAAAATGGTGAGGTAAGCTCCTAACTCTATACCAGAAAACAAAATTGTTGACTTGTCCAAAATAAAAGCATTTGCAGACAACCTCCTCTTTTCTCCAGGTTGTTAACCCTTTACCAAACAATCCTGAGTTTTAATGACCATGAAGAAGAAGGCTTTGTGAAACATTGTGGGAAAAGGAGAATATATCTCCCTTTTCTATAATGTCTTCTACCCTTCCAAAGAGGAATTTCTGTTTCTTAGCCACATTTCATTTGTTGTCTGTAAGTTTACGTCTTTGATTTGGATCAGTCTGAAATTTTGTCATTTGGAAAAGAGTTAAAACATCGCATCATTTAGTAAAGGATCAACTTTCCATTGGGAAAAATGCTCCTGTAACAATATATTTTATCCATTATCATACACTGACCTTCACCCTTACACCAAGGGTCACCAAATTTGGCAGGTACTATTCATAATTCATTATAGTGCACTATTAAGTTTACAAATGTAGTTGTAAGTAAAATTGGCCCTAGTTTGAAATTTATTAGGAATACACTGCCTTTAAGCAGTAAAATGAGCAATGGGAAAAACTGATTGTACAGAAAAATTTCTCTTTTTGCCATAATGTTTTTACATGTAATTACACTTAATTCATTTTGATCATCAATATTTTTTAAATACATGGCTGCAGATTTGTTTCAGGGGATAACAAACCTACCTGACTGGTGATTTCCATCTACATAGAATTGCCCAAATTTCAACACCAACTCCGTGGAGAAAGTCCCCGTCTCGGTACTTAGTGAAGTCTGGAATTATATGTGCATACTTTGTATTGACAGTTCTAGAACAAGTCTTCCAGCAGAGGTTTAATCCTTTACTAAATAATCATGTGCTTTATGACCTGACGGTTTTTGAAAACTTCATGGGAAAAGAAGGAATTGCTGGTAAACAGCATATGTTCCTTTTCCCATGAAGTTTTCTAAGCCACATCACTTGAGCCACTAATTTCTCATCTGCAAATGATATCAAAATGGACAAGTCTTAAATTTCCTGACTGATCATAATTATGAGCAATTATAATTGCTGTTTTACCTCTTCCAATGGCATGTCCCATCATAGGTTTCTAATCAAATCTGTTATCAAACAACCCTGCCTTTAACGACCATGAGATAACGAACCCCTGAAAAAATTATGGGAAACATTCTGAAAAAGAAGGAAATACTGGAGACCTGCATTTCACCCTTTTCCCACAGATTTCCAACTGTTCAAAGGCAAGCCCCATAATCTTAGCCACATTTGAATTTTTCGTCTGCAAATGCTTTCAAAATTGACGTCTAAAATTTTGTTGTCTCGTGTAGAATTAACCCTGTACCAAACAATCCCGGGTCTTCACGACCCTGAGAAAGAAGCCTTCTGAAAACATTGTGGGAAAAGGAGAAATGTTCGTAACCAGCATTTTCTCCTTTTCCCACAATGTTTTCTACCCTTCCCAAAACAAATTCTAATTCTGAGTCGCATTAATTTTGTCGTCTGTAAATGCTTCCAATTTGGACTAATCTAAAATTATATCATTTGGTAAAGAGTTAAAGGTTTTAATTGGGAATTCAGAAATACTATTCTTTTTGTGTCAAACTCTGGTAGCTGACTTGGGTTACCCACACGGCTAGCAAAGTTCATTTTCTCAGTTCGGTAACATGCCAGGCCAGTACTGGTATTCTAGGATTCCTAAATTTGAATCTGTGCTTAGCCAAGCTCCCTTTGTGAATTGATAATTGTCATTGTGACAGGATTCATTCCTCTCACCAATGAACATTGTTTTGACAAACCTTGATGGAAAAGGCAGCCAGTGACTTGGAAAAACTGGCGTGCGAAGCCCTTTTGAAAGAGGGCATACATTGAATTAAGTTTGTATTGGAGTTTAACGCCATTTTAACAGCTAAGGTCATATCATGGCGGTCAGTGATGCACCTATGTGTTTCCTGGCTTTCTCACAGCAGTACTGACACAACTTTCTTTCCAAAGCCACTAACTACTTTTCTCGAAAGGATCAGAGGTGTGATACCAAAAAATCGTCAGAAAGAAAGTTCGCCGCAACCGGGTATCAAACCTACAACCTCCAGGTCACAGGTCAGATACGCTAACCACTGAGCTACCTCGCTGGGCATTGAATTAAGAGATTTATCTAACTTCATTCATAAGTACATCATGATTTTTTAATAACTGAGGGAGGAGATAAATCGAGACAATTTGAAATTTCAGCTTACCAGATTTACCAAACATCTGACAGTAGTTGTGTTGAGATATATGGCAGTAAATGTAACAGGTTCTAAGAACCTTGCTTCACAACTGTAAGTAGTACCTGTCACTTCCTGTATAGGAGAAAAAGCAAATTCTGAGATCTTCACAAAAAGATAAATTAAACTTATTGTCAGTCATTGCTTTTGGTTTCTGGTTAAGAGTTGGATGAAAATGTAGCCTTTTAACTCTTTACATGACGACAAAATTGTAGAATGCTTTAAATTGAAACCATTTGCAGATTCAATGTGGCTCAAATAAAGCACTTGATTTTTAAAAGATAGAAAACAGTGTTGAAAAAGGAGAAAATGCTGTTTACCAGCGTTTTCTTCTTTTCCTACAATATTTCAAAATAGTCTTCCTTCTCAGAGTTGTTTAAACGTGGGATTGTGCAGTATAGGGTCAATAACCACCTGTTAAAGTCAAAACATAAAAATGTCTTTTACTGTATGCCATCATTGTCTAGAAATTTTACTATGTTACCAGTATATAAAGATGAAAAGCAAGCTACAAACACTGACAAACCTTAAGATGAAAATTCAAATTGAGATAAAAAAACCTTCTTCATTTGCCAACAACAGTTACTGGTAAAGTTTGTCAAATGAGAGAAGAAAAGAATCGTTTTATAACGTTACTGAAATATAACACCCCCCATGGTTTTTAAAAAAAACATACAAGCACATGCCTCTAAAAAGTTGTATCCTTCAATAGTGACACCATATTCAGCTTTGGATATAATCAGGGTACCATTATCACCACTAAGGTCATCATTGAAAGTAAAATTCACGCTGGCTGGACATCCATCTCCCTGTAACCATGAAATCTTTAACACTTACACTGTTACATGTAGAAAATATACTATATCTGTTTAGCTTGTAGATTAGTAGACAAAACCCATTAATTATTCTCTGAATAAAAACCTTTTGACTGTCCAAATTGAAAGCATTTGGAGACAATAATTCAAAGATGATATAAACGAAGGGATTTGCTTTTGAAAGGTTAGGAAACATTGTGGGAAAGGAAGAAAATGCTGGTTACCAGCAGTGTCCTCTTTTTCCACAATGTTTTCAAAAGCTGTCTTTTTCGGAGTTGTTAAAGATCGGGATTGTGTGGTAAAGGCTTCAGTTATAGCCTAACTGTTCCCAGTTTGTTGCACCATTGGCATCTAAAATTTCATTGGTTGCACACTGTTACTAAAAATTTGATATCATAAGAAAAGCATATTATGTCTCTATTGTATAGTGTAACACGAAATGTGCAACAAAGTTGGCTTCTGCCATTCCACATTAATAAAGAAACTGTGCCCTGCTCCTATTTATCCCTTAGCAAACAAGCCAAATTTTTAATGACCCTGTGGAAAAAAGTCTATGAAAACATATACAAAGGAGAAAATGCTGGTGACTAGAACTTTCCCTTTTTCCCAAAATGTTTTCTACTCTTTCAGAAACAAGTTCTATCATTTTAGCCTTATTTGACTTGTCACCTGCAAAATGTTTTGAACACTGGTAAAATTTTACTATCTGGCACATAGTTTATAGTTTTGCTTCGTCCATTATACTGCAAAGATTACCCGAGTTTCTATTTAATGTAATCCATTTATATTCTTTTTTTGATGATAATATTGACAATGAAACAATGAATTATTGACTTCAGAAGAGAATCCCAAAGCCAAATGACCTACCCTGGTGATAGTTTTGTTTGGGGAAAAGTTGCAGCCTGTGCCTCTATCTATACATCTGCTTGCATAAGGGCACCAGTCACATGACCATTTTGTGTTGACACAGTCCATACACCTACATATATGAATAAATCCAGTAAAATTCATAGCAGTACTCCTTTCGTCTTTCATTACAATCCCTCCAAAACAAAAGGATGTTATTAAATGAAGCAAGCTGCAAATAATGTATGGTAAAAGTTCACTCCCCTGCCATTGACAATATTTAAAGCTGAGCCCTATTGGCTTTAGTAGTATCACAAGGTTTGCTATCCAACAGATGATAGAATCTTGTCGCTCATTTTGTTTTCAGCCCTACATACAACATAAGAATACAGTTAAAAAAAAAAAGAAAAAATGGGAAAGGAGCAAATACTAGTTCTGCTCAATTAACTGATTCTAGAGATATGTTTTCTTACTATCTGTCATTTGTCCACAATGGGGCCATGATGACCATGTATCTCTCTGCTGCCTTAACAAGTGTGCTATATACATTAATGGCAATGACAGAAATATTTGACTGCAAGAAAAATTGTATCGAAATAAAGTTTCACACAGAAATAAGCCTAGCCACCAAAAAAGTCCTAGCTTTTTCACAAGCTAAGAAAATGTCAATGAATACAAACATACCTACTCAAGTATTTTTCGCCCCACATATCATTGAACTTTGACAAACAGTAGTTTGAAAGCTTTCCAAATATTTAGTAGCAGAAAAACCTTTTCTTTATGGCATGAATGGTAAATTTTTTAAACATTCAAAACATCAGAGCATAACCCTTATGGTGAAGATTTGTCAGATTGCATGGGCAGTATGGCAGTATCAGAGGTGTTTGAAATAAAAGTCAATATATGCAAGGTGGGACGCACACATGGTGGACGTAGGGTTATGACACAAACTCAAATAGTCCAATGTACTTATAAACCTGAGGAAGAAGCATATTGAAACGATCAGGTTACCAGCATTTCTATCCTTTCAAAGATAAGTGCATCATTTGAATTGCTGTCAGCAAATACCTTTTACTGTTTAACCATTTTGGCGCCATAGGCGAAAACAGTGACTTTTGCGGATGGCATAGATCAAGATCAGACTGCACAGAACGTGCAGTCTGATCTTTGATCTGTACCGTCCGCTTGTGTAGTCAAGCCTGTACAATCAAAACCTTTGTAATTTTTAATAGATTGTATTTAGAGCCGCCAAAAGAGGTCGAGTTTATTTCTTTGGCGCTGAAAGAGTTAACTCTTTACCAAATGCCAAAATTTTAGATTAGAACAAATTAAAAGAATTTGTATAGAACAAAATAAATTGGAATGAAAAAATTGAAATTACTTTTGGGAAGGGAAGAAAATATTATGGGAAATGGAGAATATACTGGTTCCCACCATTTCCTCTTTTCACCAAGATGTTTTCAAATGCCCTCTTTTTCACTGTCGTTAAAACTTGGGAATGTGCGGTACAATTTTCTCCTTGTTTGAGCTACATTTGTTTTCTGCAAATGCTTTCATTATGTACAAGTATGAAATTTTGTTGTGCTGTTGTCTGGAAAGGATCCAGCCATTTCAGATTCTCTGGGTTTTTTCTTTTTTTTTTTGTTTTTTTGGGGGGTGGGGGGGGGGCAAAAACATCAGACAAAATGTTATTTGACAGTGTAGATCTAAGCCACTTAAATTCAATTTCACTTTACAAGGTGTAAGTTTTCAAACCAAGTACCCAAGAACAAAAGTTTCTATTCGTGCCCCACTGCCATACCTACCTTCTGAAGTTATCACATTTGAAATAAGTTATCTTTGAAGTCATCAGAGGGTTGTTAGATGTGTTTAGGAACAGGGATACATCCATCTCCGTTGTCCCTGAAATTTTAGATGATCTACACCTTGATATATAGGAAAATATCTCGTGCAAAATCATCATTAGCAGATTTGTATAGCAAATCCACTTACTGTGATCGAAATAGTTGAACCAAATACATCATGTGTAACAGCGCATGCGCCCTGACTTTCAGTTTGGAATAGCTGGTTTGTACTATTCTGTCAGTTTGACTTGAACCAAACACTGTCAAATACACTTGCACCCTGCTCAGTCTACCTTCTACACCCGACTTCGTTTTTTTGTCACTACTGTATACACAGCCCTACATGTGTACATTATTAGTTGTACGGTCAGGTGGCATGGGACTTGGAAACTTGTTCACGGCTGTGGAAAGTCATGTCGCGCCCGAACCAGGACTTAGAAACTTGTTCACTGCTGTGGCAATCAAAGGCGAGATGGCGACATGATTCACCACAGCCATGAACAAGGTTCCAAGTCCCCGGCCACCTGACCGTACAACAAATTTATTATACTGCAAAGTTTTACCATTCCAATGTGTATTCAATGAAATTTTCCCGTTTATGTACTCACGAACTGAGTTCGCTGACGACATAGAATTTCGCTTCTGAGTGCCCCAATTCAGTGAAAACTGACGTCACTGAGAAATGACGTCACTAAAATATGCAGTTTGGTGAATGAACTTGGTGATGTAACTGCGATAGAAATTCATCTTTTTTTTATTTGAACATGGATTCAAACAACTTTAAAGTAAGTAATTATGCATTTTAATGATTTGTTGTCAAAAAGTAAAAGACCATTAGTTACCACAAATGAAAATTTGGCTATCCTTTTAACATTACAATGAATGAGTTTCGAGGTCTTCACAGTTTGCTTACCTGAAGAAGGGATGGCTCGTTTTAACCCCATGTATTTGTTTTAGAATGACAACAAATGATAATTTTGTAACTATATTCATTTATTTTCAAAAATTATTTTTTCGCTTTAATGAAAACCATCAAGGGAAACTAGAAATAATACAGTGCAGGCTACTCATTATGTTTGTCTTGTGGGCAGCTCGTATTGGTCGATGCCACAATTTTGGATGTTGTGTTGAAGGTGTAGTCATGTATACAGGGCCTTCAAAAGGGCAACTACTTTTACATGGATTTTGCCAGTATCTATGACTTGTATCTACGAGGCATATCATCCAATCAGATTGCGAGAAATTTCTTTGCAGTATAATAAACAGTCCTAAATCTTATACCACCATAGAACCAACGGATTGATTGGTTGAAAGATTGATGGATAAAATAGCTGCTTCCTGATAAGTAATAAGATAACAGTTACCGTGTGTTCCCCTTGGCAGAACAACTTCAACTTTCCTTGCCCTTGCTAAGTCCACTAACTGATTACATATTCATGTAAATGCATTACATGTAGTAGAAATTTTATTTTTCATTACACCATATCATACATGTAGCTAAATACTATTCCGCAAATCTGCTTTTCGGACTTTGAGTCCTTTGCTTATTAGATATAACATCCTGCAGATGACTTTTTATTATCTAATGGCATATTAAATCTAATGGTATACCACAAAATGTAACCAGCATTTTCTCCTTTTCTCATGATGTTTTATGCCCTTTCAAAGACAGTCCAATCATTCAATTCACATTTAATTTGTCATCTGCAAATGCATTCAAATTTGACTCGTCTAAAATTTTGTCGTTTGGAAAAGTTTTAAAGGTTTACCCTTTACCAGATGACAAAATTTTAACCTTGTCCAAATTGAAAGCATTTGCAGATGACAGTTTCAGTGTTGCTCAAATGGTGAAATTTTACTTTGATAAGGTAGAAAACATTGTGGGAAAAGGAGAAAATGCTGGTTACCAGCATTTTCTCTTTTTTCCACAATGTTTTCAAGGGGCTTCTTTCCCAGAGTCGCTAAAAGTTGGCATTGTTCGGTAAAGGGTTAAAACAAGAGTGTTGCAAGCTGTTGCCAATACTAAGCTGCAGTAGCTTTTTCAATGAAAACTTCATGTCACAAAACATGAAAAACTGATTCAAAAATATTTTATGAGTTACGTATCTTTCTGGTGTAGTTTGAAATGAATTTCTTCAGTAATAAAAGAGATATGTGAAATTGAGAAAATGTCAATGTTTGTGCATGACCATAATGCAAATGTTTTCTTCTTTTCCAAAGGCAAATTTCCAGAGCCACATTTACTTAAAGTTGTTTGCAAAAGCTTTTAATTTGGGCAAGTTTTAAGATTTAGTTGTTTCATAAAGGTTAAGTAAGCTTCATATGATTTAAAAATAACAATGTTGTTCTAAATAGTGTCAATTGATTGATTGATTGTATGGTGTTTAATACCGTTTTCAATATTATTTCAGTTATTTCGGCGGACAGTACACCTATCTATGCTTTGCTGGAGTCTCTTTCAGCAGTACTCAGCACAATTTTCTTTCCAAGCCACTGGCTGCTTTCCCACATAACTTTCAGCGAAAACAATGGTCAGCGGTGGGAGAGGAATGAATCCTGTCGCAATGACTATCATCAATCCTCGGAAAGAAATTGGCCGAGACAGGATCGAACCCACGACCCCTTGTTCTCACGTCCTGCACGCTACCGATTGAGCTACCGTGGCTCGGCAAATAGTGTCAAACACCAACAGAAATTTCTCACCCCTAGAGGGATCCATAGTATTTCTAACATCTTGGAAAGGATGGTCACAGCTTATTTGATCTCTCTCCGCTGCATTTAGGGTGGCTCTTGTAATTTTGGGGAATAAAGATACACCCTGGCTATTATCAGGACGTCTAAAACTGCAATACAGACTAGTGTTTGTGAAATCTACATCCCGGCTGATATGAACAGTGATCTGAAAGAGAAAGTTAGAGAACCTCTTTATTTTTTTTATCTCTGTACCAGACAACAGTTATTCCAGACTCCCCCAAACTAAAAGCATTTGCAGACAATAAATTAAATGTGACTCACAATTGTCTGATACAAAACTGAAATAATGCCAAGCATATTTGGGATTAATTTTAAGTACTAGCTCTGACAGGAAACAAGAAATGTTTACAACTTACATTGAAACAAACATTTTCTCCTTTTCACACAATTTTTCAGCAGCCTTTTTCCTTCCTAACACATGCTTGCTAAATACAGGGATAAAACTATTTTAAGCAAGCTCAGGATTAATTTTAAGTACTAGCTCCACCAGAGAACTAGAGAGGTTCACAACTTTCAATGGTAACATGTATTTTCTCTGTTTTACACAATGCTTTCAAAAGCCGTTTTACTACGGGTCGTTAAAACACAGGATTCATTTGTACATGGTTAAGAATTTTGTAGAGCATAATTATGATAATGGTACTTTTAACCCTTTACCAAATAATCATGACTTTTAACGACCACAACAAAGAAAACTTTCGAAAAGATTGTGTGAAAAGAAAGAAATGCCGGTAACCAACATACTCTCCTTTCCCACCATGTTTTCTACACTTTTAAAGATTACTACCATCATTTGTGCCACATAATTATGACTTTTTGTCAACAAATGCTTTCAATTTTGACAAGTATAAAACTTTGTCCTCTGGTAATGGATTCAGTGCTTGCTTCAGTAGTCAAAACAAGAAATCTGCAACTTACATTAAGCAAAGATGTCTTGACATTGATAACATTTGGTTCAATCTCAGAAATCATTGGACAGCTGTCTGTTGGAGTTTGACTTGCATGTAACCAAATGTGAGAATTCTTACACTCCGAACTGGTTGTACACCTGTACAAAAACAAAATCTTATGTTTAAACCTATTACCACACATCCTGGTTTTAACCATCCTGGTAAACTAGAACTGTCTCAAAGCGGACCAATACCCCGAAACGACACCTTGCCACTGAAGCAGTACAATCAGAAAACATAAATGATTTTCAAAACAAAGTTAACCTGTGACCTTGACCTTTGACCCATGAGACCCAAAAACAATAGGGCACCTCCTTGGGTCATGAACAACACTTGTATAAAGTCTCAGGTTCCTAGCTCAAAAGGCTTTTGACTTAGAGCAAGGCAACAAAAACATGGAGGGATGAACGGACAGACAGACATGGTGAAACCAGTGTCATCCCCTCTGCTCTGTAGGTAGGTGGTATGATAAGACTTTTGAAAACATTGTGGAAATAGGAGAAAATGCTGGAAACCAAATTTTTTTTCTTTTATCACAATGTTTCTAACCTATCAGAAACAAGTCAAATCATTTCAGCTACATTGTATTTTGTTGTCTGCAAATGTTTTCAGTTTGGTCTGGTCCAAAACTTTGAAATTTGGTAAAGAGTTAACCTTTTACCAGAACTGTATTAGTTTTCACAACCCTCAGAAATATGGTTTTTTAGCTCCACTGGCCAAAGGCCAGCAAGCTCATTTCATGGCCTGGTGTCTGTTGTGTGTGCGTGCGTGTGTCCGTGCGTGAGTGTCCGTGCGTGTGTGCGTTAACTTTTTTTTTTTCAAAAATCTTCTTCTCTGAAACTACCCATTCAAATTTGATGAAACTTCACAGAAATTATCCTGCCATGGTCCTCCTTAGAATTTCTTGAAAGAATTTGATTCCTTCAAAAACTCTGGCTGCCATGGCAACAAAACTGAAAATGTAGAAAATCTTTGAAAATCTTCTTGTCTGAAACCATAAGGCACAGGGCTACCAAATTTGGCATTTAGCTTTATCTAATGGACCTCTAGTTTCTTCATATCATAGCCCTGGGGTCAAAATTGGCTCCGCCCCAGGGATCACAAGTTTAACATGGGCTTATACAGTGACTTCAATTTAAAATAGGAATCAAGGGAATTAACTCCTGCTTATAAGAGATAAAGTTTGTTACTATTTACCTCCCTTAGTTATCAAACTGCATTCATACATTATTGGAGTTTGGTAAGAAAGTTTTTTGGAAAGAAAATGGTCTGTTTTCAGGGAGAGTGATTTATTTTGATACTAACAGTTCTGCTCACACGAGTTGAATGTTTAATTTAAAGTAAGGTTTCTATCACTTATGTTTTATTTTCAAAACTTTACCTTTCATGCCAATGAATTAACTTGCTTGTATTCACTGACATTATCTTTGCATTTAGAAAGATATGCGTTTTTTTGTTGGGTAGGGGGGCGGTTATGTTTTCCAAGTAAGTTTATTACCATACAGACTTTTTATGCTATAGGTCTCTGTCAGTGCCAGTTAAGTGCATGATACATCAATTTTACTCTTTAAGAAATGACAATGTTTTTTACTGTTACATGTTAAAAACCATTGCAAAAGATAAATTGAATGTAGCTTAAATGACTATTTCTGTCTTTGATAGATTAGGAAATGTTGTGGGAAAAGGAGAAAACACTGGCTGACAACATGTTTTCCCACAATGTTTTAGAAAGCTTCTCTTTCAGGGTCATTAACACTGCGATTTGTGTGGTAATGGGTTGAAAAGCCAGTGGAGTGACACAGGGCCATCATGGCCCTCTTGTTTAAAAGGGAAAAGGAGGACATGCAAAAAACCCAGCATTCTCTCCCTTTTCCCGCAGTGTTTTCGACTAAGGCAAATCTTATCATCTGAGTAATGTTTAGTTTGGCCTCTGCAAATACTTAAAATTGGACAAATCTATAATTCATCTTATGGTAAAGAGTAATGGTAAGTCCTTTCTTCATAACATGTACTCTGTGTAAATCAAAGGGATTTGAAACATACTGGTAAAGAAAAAGATAATCAATATGAAACATGGCGTTTCATGGACCCTGAGGAAAAGGCCTTCTGAAAATATTGTGGAATAAGGAGAAAATGATGGTAACAAGCATTTTCTCCTTATTCCACAATATTTTTCCCCATTCAAGGACAAATTTCATCTTTTGAGCCACATATTATTTGTTGTCTGCAAAGACTGTTGTTTGGTAAAGAGTTAAATAAATATACGTGTATGTAATGGAAAAAGAAACCCAGGGTAAACATTTTATGTGATAACTACTGAACCACTCACAATGTAACTAGGAGGGAGGGGGTGATTTAATACATTATGTCATAAATCTACAAATACTTGACACTGTTTTATGCAGCAATAGTCCAAACACTTCAGTCAAGAAATTTAAACGCTTTTTGTTTTAGCATATAAAATGTTTAACCTTCAATTTTTACATCAAATACATAAGAAAACACTGTGGCGAAAGGAGGAACTGCTCATTAGAGTCAAAGAAATATTCAATTAATTCTTGGGAAGCTCAGTTCTGGAAGTAAAAAGTTACATTAACAAATGACATATAACCAAAAATGAATAAAAATATTCAAGATAACCAAAACTGCTCCAAAACTGATATGAGCCTAAAATGCACCAAGTACTGACAACTACCCCACATGCACTGATTATTTACGTGTACTCACATATACCCAAAATACATGAAATATTCATAATAACCCAAAATGATCCACAAATGGACAAGAACATGCCGCTTGGCCAAGGGTTACAAAGTAGACTTCAAAAAAGACATCAAATACACTTTTACATCATTTCTACACATCAACTTTTTCACCCACCATTTTCCTTTGTTGAATTGATTTGGGGGGAAATAGGGAGTATATAATTATCTTTACCCAAAGTGCACCACATACTCACAATTACCCAAAATGCACTTTGTGTTTACATGTACTCACATATCCATGATCCATGATACCAAGCAAGTCATCACATAATCATGGATTCACAAACTCTGATTTCTGTAACAACCGACTGAACCATGAAGTATACTGGTTCTTTGACAAGCAGAAAATTGACCAAAAGCACAAAGTCTGAGCCCAGGTCAACCTTCGAGGACAGCACTGGCTGACCTTTGTCGAAACTTTTTGCGGATGCATTAAGCCCCCTTTTCACATAGCATGGCTCATTAACATATATACCGAGTTATTATCCAAACTGAACCATGTATTTTACACGTACTTACACATTACCCCAAATGGACCAGGTATTTATATATACATGTATACCTAGATATCACCTAAAATGGACAACATGTATACGTGATTGTACAAACGTATTACCCAAAATGCACCGTGTGTATTATATACACTTACACTTACCAAATATGCACCATGTTTCGATATGTAATTACTTATTACCCAAAATGCACTGTGTATTTACGTGTACTTACATATTACTCAAAATGCACCAGCCACAGTCCGGATCTTGATCAGCCAAACACTCATGACAAGCGGACTTTGTAGCGCAGTTCGATATTAGAAACTTCAGGATCTGAACAAAAATGAACACATAAAATCTTGCTGACAACATTTTGTACAGATCCAACAGAACACTTATCAAAATATCACGGCAAAAGTACAATTGCCAATAATAAACATTTTCTCCCTTTGCCCCAATGTTTTAACAGGTATGTGTGAATTAACCGATTACCAGATGACACAATTTTTGACTTGTCCAATGAACCAGCTAATGGTCTGGATCTTAATCAGCTGAATGCCCATGACAAGCTGTCTGAACCCTTCATTAAAAAACCCATGTTTTACCAACTCTAAGAAAAAGGCTTTTGAAAACATTGTGGTAAAAGGAGAAAATGCTGGTTACCATTTTCTCTTGTTTTTCCTCAAAGTTGAATGGAAATGATTTTCAAAACAAAGATCACTAGTAACCTTGTCGTTTGACCAATGGAACCCCCAAAAAATACGTCATGAACAACACTTGCATAAATTTTAAAGTCCTCAGTCAAACAGCTATTGAGTTAGAGCATGGAAACAATTTTCGAAGTTCACCTGTGACTTTGACCTTTGACTTATGTGACCCAAAAACAATAGGGCACGTCATTGGGTCATGAGCAACACTCGTATAAAGTTTCAGGGACCTAGGTCAAATGGCTTTTGAAGTAGAGTAAGGAAACAAAAATCAGGACGGACTGATTGACGGACAGACAGATGGACAGACAGACAGACAGATAGACATGGTGAAACCAGCATACTGCCTCTACTTCGTAGGTGGCGGGGTATGATAAGTGCACCCCATACAAGTGCTAAGAATTTTCTGCAGTTCCGTTTTCAGTGGAAATTCTGCAGTTCCTCTTTTCAGGGGAAATTCTAAGTTGAAAAAGGGATATAACTGAATCAAATTACTTTGCCTTTCTGGTATGTGTTTCCCTTTTGAAAGTGAACACAGTGCTCCCACTACCTTTTTATTTCATGGGTACACTTACCCGCTAAGCTGTAAATCTGAGGGTAGGATTTCATATTAAAGGGTATGACAATAATTCTTCTCAACTAGAGGTAAAGCAATCCATATTGATAATTTGCAGCAAAAAAGTCTGTTATATTAAGATATTTGTAGAAATTTACTGCATTAAGTCATTAAAAAGCTAAAAAAAAACGGTTTGAAGTGACTCTGATTGGACAATGTCAAAAGGAACATTTTATTGTGTCATGGATTTACGTGTTTTTGCACCGATCAAATTTCATGTCTGTTAATTTATGGATAGGTATTTCCCCATGATTGACAAAAATTTGTCAATAAGGGTAACAAGTAACTTCAAAACCTGTCATTTTACACAAGATAATGGCTTTTTTTAACGTTTTCTTCTGACGTGAGGTCTCCGTGCAACCAAAATTTGTTACCTGAATTTCAATTCTATAACGTGATTTACGCAATAACTTGCGTGAGTAGGAACGCTAGAACAACAACCCAACTTTAACCCTTTACCAAACAATCCATGGTTTTCACGACCCTGGGAAAGTAGGCTTTTGAAAAAATTATGGAAAAAGGAGAAAATGCTGGTAATCAGCATTTTCTCCTTTCCCACAATGTTTTCTACTCTTCCAAAGTCAAGTTTTAATTTTTTAGTCATGTTTATTTTGTCGTCTGCAAATGCTTTTAATTTGGACAAGTTTAAAATTTTGTTGTTTGGTAAAGAGTTAAAGCCAGAGGCGTAGCTGTCTGTACGCAAAAACGCAGTTGAGTACAATTTGCCATAAAAAGAAACAACGCTTTCGTAGTGCTTAAAATACTGTTCGATGGAATTTGACATTTATGCATGTAAATAGATTTCTCGTAATAATCGAACTCAAGTTTCTTGAAATTCTAAACCCTTGGAAAATTTTTGCCAAAAGGTTTGGGGGGTGGGGTGGTTCTCCAAAGAAACACCCACCCCTTTAAGGCAAGCCCATGCCCCCTCATTCCTGAACTCCTCTTCTCGGCGCTTCGCGCCTCGTATTACACCTTTGGTATTACTCCTGCGTATACATTTTTTGGAGCTAGCTACGCCACTGAAAGCTCTGGTGAAAGAGGCTTTAATGTATCTCTGTAATACATCATACCAAGCAAATCATCACATAAACATAGGTCCATAAAATTCATTTTGTCTAACAACTGGCTGAATAGAATAATGAGTTAAAATGACCTTTGGACATGCAAGAAATTTACAAAGGTCAGCCTGCTCAACCTGTGAATGCTGACTTGGGTCGAAGCTTTTTGCAGGTGCATTCAACCCCCTTTTCAAAGAGCATGGCTCATTTTATTGATGACAGAGATATGAGAAAATGAGCTTTCACACAAAGGACAACACAAACAACAGGACAATGGAAATACCTTGATATTTTATTAACTCTTTTCCAAACAACAAAATTTTGGACTATTCAAAATTGAAAAAAATTCCAGACTACATATTAAATTTTACTAAAATGGTGGTAATTGTCTGTGAAAGTGTAGAAAACCTTGCGGTTACCAGCATTTTCTCCTTTCCTTACAAGGTTTTCAAAAGGTTATTTTCCTCAGGGTCGTTAAAACTCGGAATTGTGTGGTAAAGAGTTAAAAAACAGCCAAGGCAAGAATAAGTTTGTTAACCCTTTACCAGACCATTCCATGTATTAAAAACCCTGAGAAAGGAAAATTTTGAAAACATTGTTGGAAAAAGAGAAATGATGGTAATTGTCATTTCCTCCTTTTCCAACCATGTTATCTACACTTTCAATGTCTAATCTCACCATACGAGCCCCAGTTATCATGTTGTCTGCAAATGCTTTTAATTTACACAAGTCAAAAATTTTGTCATCTAGTAAAGGGTTAAAACCTTCTTTACCGTTGAACTTGTAAGCGCATACACACTGGTTCCATCATTCAGCAGTTCCTTTTGGAGACCAGATCTACCTCCTACAGAATATGTTGTGTGTAATTTTTTGGCAGTATTGTTCCTTGGGTATATAACAGCCTGAAATGATGAAAGTACTGTTCAATCTAACCCTTTGTGCATTAAAGACTCTTGCAACATAGATCAAGATCAGACTTCCCAGAACATACAGTCTGACCATAGATCTACCTTCTTTGTTATTCTGTGACATATTCATACTAAAACTCCTTTCACAATTACTGTGAAACCAGTTAACGGCCACCTACAACACTTTTTAGAAATGTTGCACGACCACTCGCATGGTGTCTTGCTAGCTGTCACAGTCACTGCAGAGTCACTTGTAAGCAGTCCCAACCGATTGTGGAAGGTTTTTGAACATGCTCAAAATTCTGACGTGACTGCTTGCAATCAAAATACTCACTTTAAAATGGTCACACTAACAGTTGTACAGGTGTTGCACAACAATGCACAGCATTGCACGACAAGATGAAAAAGCTTGCGTGACTTGGATATTGTATTTGATCGTTTAGATGTCCAGGAACACTTGCACATGTATAAGGGATCTCTAGCTACCAGTCCTGCCTTCTATTGCGTTTTGAATGCGACTAGTGGATTATTACTGGACAATTTGCATCTCATTGTACAACACTGTAGTATTGTTGTACTACTTTACGAGACTCTATGCGACTGTTTTGAAAAGAAAAATCAGTCAGCGACTAAAATAGTCTCTAGCCTTTAGTGAAAGAAGTTTGATGCTGCTGCTGCCAACTTTCTGTTTTTAGCTCATTGTTTTTTGCTTTTTTGACGAAATTTCATTTGTTCCTCAGAATTCAGTATAAATCTCCAGCTTGTAGCTCCAATTTCATGATCTTGCAACAGATCTCACCCAAACACCTGACCAATCGTACGGTTTTTAGACGAATCGCACAACAGTGTCATCAGTCCCAGCAGTTGTATGACTGATGTCATACAAATCGCAGTTACTCGTGCAACACTCACAGGTAAATGTATGATTGTTCGCACGAGCATCTGTGCCTTTGTCACGCAACGGTCGCTTCCATTAGCTCTTGTTGAACAACTTCTGTTGCATTTGTGAAAGTTTCTTGTGATCTATTGCGAGAGTAGCCTTTTCAAGTCAATCGTGCGACTGAAATGTCTCAATTAGTCACATACAAATTGTGAAAGGGGCTTAAAAGGTCTTGATTCAGAAATATTTGGGTCAATATTTTCAAGCTTTTTTACTCTTTACTGAAAAACAAAAATCATAGAAACAACGAAATTGAAAGCATTTGCAGGTGACAAATGCCAACTTTAAATGACCCTGAGGAAGAAGCCCTTTGAAAACATTGTGGAAAAAACAGAAAATGCTGATAACTAGCATTTTCTCCTACGCCTACAAATGTTTTCTACCCTATTAAAGAAAAATCGCATCAATTGAGCCACATTGAAATTGTTGTCTGCAAATGCTTTCAATTTGGATTTGTAAAAACATTTGTTGTCTGGTAAAGGATTAAAAAGGGGGATAGCTGGTAAACTAGGAGAAAAAAAGAAATGGTACACAAAAAACAAACTTTCAATGGTATTTCCTTAACCCTTTCTTTCTCATATTAGATCTTTATGGTGGCATATTTCTGCCGCGAGATACGAGATAGCTATCATGATAATTTTAGAAAACTATCGTGATAAAACAAGTTTCCTGGAAATATTATCTAGATAATAAAAATTTTCGCGATAGAAATATCACGATAATTCTACCTGTTATCATGATTTTTTTTTGCTTTAGTGCCCACAACTAACATTCACGGTATCTATAATTAGATACGGTTTCGGAACATCTTCGTCTACAACCTTATGAATTCTCCTTTTCCCTGAATGGTTTTAAAGTGTTCGTAGGAGGCATTTCGAGTCGTTTTTGTGATTTTACAGGTTTCTGTTTATTTCGAGTCTTGTCAAAATTTACCAATTAAGCTACAATTATTAATTATTCGAACTTTTACTTACTGCAATCTTGTGAAGTCAAAAACTACCGAGTTCATCCAAATGATAAATTTTCTATTTACAGATATCGAGAAACAGGTAGAACTATCACGATAATTTTATCTTGCATGTCAGCTTCGTGCACGATTGAGAAATTTTGCGTTAAAACATTAAGTTTATCGTGATATTTTTTTCAGGAAATTTTTCACTATCTCGATAAAATTTCCAGGAAACTTTAATTCATCGCGATAGTTTTGTAAAATTATCATGATAGCTATCTCGTATCTCGCGGCAGAAATATGCCACCATAGATCTTTTACCATAACGAAGAAGTTTAATGATTAAAATTCCTATACAACACTGTGTAACCGGAGGTTAAAGGTGGGTATTTAGATTTTTCACATCTCACCAAATTAAAAAATATATATATCACTGAAATTTATATGGAAAAACAATACAAATCATCAATAATTAAGAATCATAAAATTACAAAGAAAAATTTTTTTGATGGTATTCCCCTAAAAGGCTACGTAGCCTCTTAAGGTATTTTTAGATTTTGCGCCAGAAATCAAAAAAGCATTGTGGGAATGTCAAGTGACTGGCACGTGACTAATGACGCTTAAATTCCATAACATAACAAACATGTAATTATTTTCTATAATGTCTTCTTCAGACGCTATGTTTGAAGCTTTGTCTGTGTATTTCCGGTATGTAAATGAGCCAGTTGTTCATGTAAAAATAGACAGTGTTTCCCGTCGGTGTCGACCTGGGCCGTAAGAAATCTCGAATTTCTCTTGTTGTCGGATGGTTTTCGACTACTGGGGTTTTATGAATGAAAATTAAAAGGCTTTGGGAGTATAAGGATGATTTTTTTGTATTTCTGTAAAGTTTTCGTCCCAAAATCTGAAGGGCCACCTTTAATGTCTGCATAAAACAAGCATGTAAAAAACAAAACATAAGATAGATCTAATGAGGTTTTTGCAATGCAAATAATGACTTGAAGATGGGGATATTCTAGATAAAATCATAAATATTTCTATTTAGAACTTTGCCAGAATTTCACCAAGGTATTTAGGAATGTTACAAATAATACACAACAGTTGTGTGGGATGGTATTCAAATATGTACGATGACTTCATATTTGATCTCATTAAAACAAAGAGAGTTACTAATTGTAGTATAAGTACTTACGAAAAAATTCTAAATCGCAGCAAAAAAAAATCTGAAAACTTCTAGAGTGTACACAAGGTTTTTCAAAAGTGACCTACTCTTTGACCTGACCTGACCCACCTTGAAACTCATTTGTAATCTCATCAAGACAAAAATTCTGAGCAAGTTTCATGGGTATTAGACTGAAAATATGGCCTTCACAGTTTACACAAGATTTTTCTAAGATTTGTCCCATTGACCTTCTTTGCACTGAAATGTGGCCTCCACAGTGCATCCAAGGTTAAAGAGTTGGGTAAAGGATTGAACCAATCAGTATGAAACTAGAACCGTCGGAAAGCAAATACCCCCACCAGCAACTTGTCACTAAAGCAGCAGAGTCAGAGAACAGAAATGATTTTCGAAACAAAGTTCACCTATGACCTTTACCTTTGACCCATGTGACCCAAAAACAATAGGGCACCTCCTTGGGTCATGAGCAGCACTTGTATAAAGTTTCAGGGTTAGGGTCAAGCAGCTTTTGAGTAAGAGCAGTCGGAAATGATTTTCAAACAAAGTTCACCTTTGACCTTGACCTTTGACCCATGTGACCCAAAAGCAAAAGGGCACCTCCTTGGGTCACAAGCAACACTTGTATCAAGTTTCAGGTCCTAGGTCAAGAAGCTTTTGAGTTAGAGCACAGAAACAAAAATAAGGCAGACGGATTGATGGACAGACGGACGGACAGACATGGTGAAACCAGTATGCCCCCTCTACTTTGTAGGTGGGGTATAAGAATGGCCGAGTCGGTTATTTTAATAAGCATTCCCATTCTTTCAAGCCTTGTATATTATCCACTAAAGCTGTCCAGCTTGGCTTGAACAGTTTGTTTACCTTGTTGAGGAGTTGATCACTGCCAAAGAAAGCTATCACAATGTCATCTCTCTCTGTGAGGGTAACAGCTTTAATAACTTGGTCCGCATAGTGTAGAACAGAGGAAGCTGTCAAAGGGAGGTCACCAATTACACCAGAATAACTGGGAAGGCCATCACATAAAACTTCATGTATAGTCCTGCCCAGAAGATATGCCAAATTTTCCTGATAGTGGAAAAGCCGAGATTTCAAAACAATGATTAATTAAGTTGTGTTTTGGCAAAAGGGGATTTGATGCGTATCTGTGATACGCTATACCAATTAAGTTATCTCATAATTATAGATCCATAAAATTCATTTAGTCTAACAATTGACTAGATTTGGAGGTAGAATGGTCCTTTGACATCCATGAAATTTACTCAAAGCAAAAAGTTTTGACCCAGATCAGCCTGCAATGACTGCGAAGACTTTTTGCAGATACTTGTACATTAAGCTCCCAATTTTCAGAAAATTGGCTCAATTATTCCTGGTCCTGTTCAGACCAGAATCCCAAATTTGTCTGAAAATACCGTAGCCATCCCTAACCCTTTACCAGATGACAAAAATTGTAGACTTGTCCATTCTGAAATCATTTGAGGATGACAAACTAAATGTGACTCAAATGATGGAATATGTCTAAGAAAGGGTAGCAAACACTGTCGGAAGAAGGGAAAATGCTGGCTACAAGCAATATTCTCCATTTCCCACTATTTTTTCAAAAGCATTCTGCCTCAGAGTTGTTTAAACTTGGGACTGTGTGGTGAAGGGCTAAAATGCTGCACAAATCAAATGAAAAAAAAAAAAAAAAAAAAAATCAGCTAATAATATTTACCCAATTTTTGTTATTTTAAACTTCATTTTGTAGCGAAAAAACAGATATTGTATTTCAAAGATCAGACTGCACATTCTTCACTCACCTGACCCTTTTTACTTTCAAGAGAATGATAATGAAAACGTTATTAGGACCAACAATCTAGCATTCATGACCATCATACAGAAACAATGACTTCTAAATGGCACACAAGGGGTTACTTTCTTTATATTAATTTTAACCAAACAGAAAAGCAATTTTCAATCTCATCTGAGCTATTATCAAGACTAACACACTGACCATGCTTTATGAAAGTTAAGTCAAAACAAGAAATATATTTGAAAAAGACTGATGGTGTAAGAGGTACTGGAATATGAATAATGAAACTTTTTGCAGCTCAATGTGGAGAGAAGTAATGAAAAATGACCTTCTTATCAATTATCTTTTTTTTTTTTTCTCATTTTTCATTTTGTTGAAAAGTAAAATTCTAAAGTAGGTCACGATACATATTTCAAGATTACAGGATAACTATCATCGTGGTAAGAAAAATTAAAAAAGTAAAGAATGTTTGCTTAACTCTTACCACACAACAAAACTTTAGACTTGTCAAAATGCAAAACATTTGCAGACAATAAAATATACATGTATGTGACTCAAAAACTGAAATTTGCTTTTAGAAGGGTAAAAAACATTGCGGGAAAAGAAAATGCTGGCTTTCTTTTTTTCCCCACAATATTTCCAAAAGCCTTATGTCTCAGGGTCAGGATTGTGTGGTAGAGGATTAACTTCTTCAGAGAATCAGGTACGACACTGTATCCATGTGAAAACCTTTCAGTTGGATAACAATGCTTTGAGTCAGAACTTTTTGCTGTTGGTCAATTTTCTGACTGTCAAAGGATAAGTCTACCATATGGTTCAGTTGGCTTTTAGATAAAATTTTGGATTTTTTCAATTTCTTTAAATTAAAAGTTTGCTACAAGGATCAAGAATGATGTGATGACTTGCTTGATCTAAAAGATCACTGAGATACCCCCACTTTGCCAGAGCACCAGTAACATATATTTAACTGCTCTCAATGATGTGCACTCGTTCAGCCAATTTCAAAATGTAACAAGGCTGGGCAAACTACACTTAGAAATATTAAATGACCAAAAAGTACATGAAAAGAATCATACTGTTTCATATTACTTTGCTAAAGTTTGAATAAAAGCCCTGGGGGATCAATTAGTGGTAACAAGGCTAATGCCATAAATGTGTGAGCAAATTGGCCAGCAGGAGCCTACCAAAAGAACATGTGCACATTTATGAACAAATCATAAATCACCATCTATTTTTTCAATTTCTTTAAATTAAAAGTTTGCTACAAGGCAAAAAAGAGGCATGAATGTGTCAAAAATTAGTATCTTCTTCAAACCAAAAAAAAAGGTAAACAAAGTGCCATATAATAAGTATATATCGCAGAGCAAAAATAAGCATAAAAGTGTCATTAATACATGTTTGGTGCAAGGTAAAAACAGTCATCAAAGTGTCAAAAGGTAAATTTTTGCTGGAAGACAAAAATGGTTCCAAAGGCATAATAACTCGAGCACCTGATGATATGTGTAAACAGCAATCATGGTATCATACAATAATATTTTGTTTCAAGACTCAGTCTCTCTTTAAAACTTCATAAATTAAGCACCTGCTGCAACACAAAAACAATCTTGAAATATCATGAAATAAGTATTTGCTGCAAGGCTAAAACAGTCATCAAAGTGGCATAAAATAAATATCTGCTGCTATGTAAAAATGCAATTACTGCAAGACAAAATCAGCCATCAATGTGCAATAAACATTAAGCGTTTTCTTTCTGAAAGATCAAAATGATCTGCAATGTGTCAAAAAGTATGCATCTGCTACAAGGCAAAAAGAGTCTTCAGAGTATCAGAAATTAACTGTTGGTTGCAAAGCAAAACTATTCTTCAGTGTCATGCAATAAGCATCTGCTGCAAAACAAAATGGTTATTCAGTGATTACTGCAAGGTAAAAATGGTCATCAAAGTTTCATAAAATCAGTATCTTTTTGCAGGCAAAGTTCTCTTCAATGTGCTATTAAATAAACATTTGCTGTAAGACAAAAATAGTCATCAAAGAGCCATGACTTTAGAGTTTTCTGCAAGGTAAAAGTTATCGTCAAAGTGTCATAAAATAAGCATCTACTGCAACACAAAAATGGTCATCAAAATTTAACTGATAGGTTGCTGCAAGATGAAAATGGTCAACAAAGTGTCATAAAATAAGTATCCTCTTCATGGCAAATAGTATCATCAAAGTGTCACAAAATTAGCACAGCTGCAGTAAAAAACAGTCATTAAAGTGTCATTAAACTAGAGCTACCACTAAACGTGATCATACCGCCCACCAGCTCCTTGTCACAAAACAGGTCTTTGTCACAGAATGCAGAATGGTTTAGTACAAAAAGAAGAGTTGAAAAAAGTTCAAGGGGAGATAATTCCGCAACAAATCGCAGCAGGGTCATGGAAATTGCACATGCACAACTTCATATATAGGAACACTGTGTGTAAATTTGAGTTCAGTACCTGAAAAACTGTTGGAGTATTTTGCCGGACAAATTTGTGTCTACAGACAGATGGACAGACGGACAGAGAGGGCGATTCCAATATACCCCCCTCCACTTTGTTGTGGGGGATATAATAAGTATTGTCTTCAGGGAAAAATATCACCAAGGTGCAAAACAATAACTTAATGCTGCAAGGCAAAAATGGTTTTCAAAGTGCCATGAAGTATTTGCTGCAAGGCAAAGGGGTGGGGTGAGGAGAAAGAAGGGTCATCAAAGTGTCATAAGTGTCTTCTTTGGGATATTTCATTGGCCCACACGTTCCGCGTGAGTACTGGTGTAGTTCCTAGGAAGCAGAATCGAGAGAGATTAGTATAAATTGTAAGAACTTGTTTCTCTTTGATGTTTCTCTTTGATGTAAAATAAAGAAGTTTAAACAAAAAAAAGTGTCATAAAGATAAAGCACCTGCTGCAAGGCAAAAGCAGTCCTCAAAATTTTATGAAACTTTCATAAAAAGGTCACATATGACAGAAGTCTCTTATTTCAGACCCTACTATAAGAGAACCACAAGTCCTCTCTTTGAAGTTTTAAAGCAATCCCTTTGATGTCTTGAAAAGAATAATTTCTTAGGGTAAGCTTTCAAAAAGAATAATTTCCCTTGTGCAGTTTTTTGGTCATAAGTAAATTCTATTTGCGAGAAGAAATGTGAGACCCACTAAAATCAGGGAATCTAATCCCTAGAGGACAATAAGGTAAGGACACATGTTGGGTAAGACAGGGGTTAATTTAATTTAATTTTGGGTATTTATGTAGGAAAATAAGTCTGGTGGTTGTAATTGCTGCTGGATAAGACAGTAAGTCACAAAATTCAGGACACTAATGCAGCCTTTACTGTATCTGGTATCTACTGCAAGCAGTCATCTGCAAGAGGTCCTGTGCTAACTAGGGATGTAACGATACATCGGACTATCGATAGATCGCGATGGTGAACGTGTCTATGCTACTGCATCGATTGTTATGTTGGAAATCGATAACTATCGCCGATAGTTACCTCGAATATCGATAGTTTCGATAGTTTCACTGACAAGAAAGAGAGAGAAAATACTGCAATTCGCTAATGTATTCGGACGCCCTAAAAGTTCGGACACGTTTAATTATTTACAAAAATAATTTATTTTTGAATTCTTTCTCTGAACACTTCCAAAAGCAAGTTTTCCTAAATATTCGGACATTCCGTAAAGTTAATTTCCCAAAATATTTGACGGGTAATTTTTTGGAATATGTTTTCAATAATGATCGGCTGCATAATATTCATTTCTGCATAGCAATGTTCATCGTTACGAAAACGAGTCCCTTGAGAGCTGATTAACTCAGCAGTAATTTTAAGGCCTGAAATTAGACCAAAATAATTGCAACACTAAGGGTGTTTTTGTTAAAAACTTCTCACCAAAGCGAAGAGTGTGGATTTAGATCAAAGATCAGACCAAACAGTCTGCCTGCAGTCTAATCTTAATCTACACAGGCCGCCAAAACCATAACCATGCGTGTTGTCCCTCCATAAGCAATAAATAAATCTACTATGAAAAATGAATACTAAACCTCGTTCTTTCTTTTCTTTATTTATCAGTAATCCATTTCGAATGGATTCCTTTTATTTCGGCTTCAAGGAATTAGATTAACTTTTAGAAAACAGCCGCACTTTTTTATGCTGACTACACAAAACGTGACACGGCGTGTTCTTGAAACAGCTATATTACTAAATGCAAAGAGGCTTTATCAGCTGGTGTACATGTAAATCGTGCATGAAATAGGCTAATATTGCATGGTCACTTTGAATTGATTGGAGGTCGACCTGCAGCCAGATATAAGTTTCTTCGAGCAGACCAGTTTAAGCGTGTAAATTAAACAGGTGCGTTACAACTCAGTCGCTTCGAATGATTTGCGTGTTACGTCATACCCCTTATCCAAATTTTACTGCAAACATTTGTGTACCAACGACAGGCCGACAGGCATCTGGTAGACAGATGGCTTTCAATATAGATCTACATCATGGTCGTTCTGATTTACTCTGCTGATGGCAAGATGGCGATTTTCAAAGTTGGCAGATGGTGTAGATAGACATCAGACTAAACAGAACACGCTGTCTGATCTTGGATCTATACCATCCACTTTTGTACTATGACTTAACTCGTATTAGAAAGCTACTCCTTTCTCGGGCTAAAAAAGGTAAGATATTGTTTAACAGTGTTCCCACTCGCGCAAATTATTGCGTAAATCACGTTATAGAATTGAAATTCACGTAACAAATTCTGGTTACGCCCGAGACTTCGCGTAAGAAAATGCATGGACAAAAAAGGCCATTATCCGCTTTTCTTGTGAAAAATGACAGGTTTTGAAGTTACTTGTTACCCTCATTGACAATCTTTTTGTCAAATTATGTGGAAATACCTAGCCAGAAATTAACAGACATGAAAAACTGATCGGAGTAAAAAACACGGAAACCCATGACACAACAAAATGTCTCTTTGACATTGTCCGATCAGGGTCACTTCAGATCGTCTTTTCAGCTTTTTAATGACTATAAGCAGTAAATTTATACAAATATCTTAAAATAACACACTTTTTGGATACACATACAACCTATTATTTCGGCCACCTCCTTTTTTTTCAGAATGATAATTTCCTAAAGATTTGGAGACTAAACAAAAATAATTATTTTTCCTGTCTGAATATATTGGCCAATTATGGGTAAAATTAGATAAATTCTATCAACTCAAAAAAAACTTAAGGGCTCACATTTAAAAGGTGATTTCTTTAAAAGTTTAAAGTTGCTTTATAATTACTTTTTATTTGGTGTGTTTATGAACCACCAGCATTTGTCGGCATTTTGTGCTTTGCATGCTGTTGTATATCAGTCAGACTTAAAAAGTTGACTTCTTCAAAAGTTCAGAGTAATTAGGTATGTTAAATTGTTTGTGAGCCATCTGCATTTAGAAAAAATTGTCATTGAAATTTATTGAGCATCTTGCATTTAACTCTATTTTCCCCTTTATTTGCTATTCAAAACTATACTCAAGTAGAATTTAAACTACTCGGAGAAAGTGTTAGTCTAAAACATGGTTTCAAGATGTAATTTGGTGAAATTCATCTCTTGCAATTCATCCTATAGTATTGCAATAGTATTGCAATAGTAACAGGCAATATCAATACTATTGCAATAGTATTTTTTCCAATGTCAATACTATCGCAATAGTAGATTTTGGCCTCAATAGTCAACCCTAGTGCTAACCCTTTAACATACATCCCTATTTTTTATGACACCAAGATAGACAGCTTTTGAAAGTACTGTGGGCAATGAGCAAAATCCTGGACATCGGTATTTTCCCCTTTTCCCGCAATACTTTCTGTCTTTTCAAAAATAAATCATACCATTAATGCCACATTTAATTTGTTGACTGCAAGTGCTTCCAAAAAGGATGTGTATTAAATTTTGTCCTCTGGTAAACATATTAATTCTGATTTGTAATCTGCCATAAACTTTGTATAAAATTGAAACAACTTTTGCCATAAATTTTGATCTGTGCATATATTCACTAAGCAATCTAAATGGCTTTCTAAGTCTAACTCGTAATTTAGAAAGTAATGTAATTTGGTTAAGCCAATCAGAAACTGTATTACTTTTAAATTCAGAAAACTCTTGAGATTTATACTCAGAATGTTTTTTGGAATGGTTAGTGAATATGAGCCCACCGACCATTCAAATAAACATACTTTGTGTAATTCTCAAGAGCTGACTAAATTTGAAGGTAACATTATTCCTGATTGGCTATACCAAATGGTTTAGTCAATCAGAAATAGTATTACTTCCTAAATCTAGAATAAAACAAAGAACATGATTTAGAATGGTTGCTGAATAAGGATGCAGATCTGTTTTTGAGCATGGTAACAAATGCACACTTACGTCATTATTTTGAAGATCACACCGCTCCCTCTGTGGAATGTAGTACCAAGATGTATTAACAGAATAATCATACTCTGACTTGTAGCACTTTCTCATGTTGTCTGCAAACCTGCCAAAAAAACATCATATAGCACAAGTTACCAACTTTTTGTACAGTGGAAGATTACTTCTAAAACATTATGGCACTAAGAAAAAATTCTGAAAAGGGAATATTTTACCTTTGCCACAGTGTTTTTACATGTATTCATGCCTTTAATCTTGTCTATTATTGATTGTTCATGTTCCACTAAGATGCTTTTAAAATCATCTACTGAAATCTTGTTTCATTAGATATAGAGAATCTGAAATAAGTCAGCATTTCAAACTTTATTCAATGAGACTCAGAAAAATGTTATTCTACAAGCATTTGGTAAGCCTGACACCTTTTTAACAGGTTAAAAATGAATTTTCATCTCAAAACGTAACAATTATCAGAATGTTTTTATGACATAACAAGAATTATAGTCTATGTACAGTACATACTTGAGATGTAATTTCAGTCAGTGATACCTATTTGTTTCTTGAAAGGTGAGTACTACCTGGGTGAAATGTTGTTCCAAAGAAGCTTACACAAAAAGATGTTAAGTTACATTTTAAGGTAAAAAAAACCATCATAGCTTTGTTACAATCACTAGTTTTGACAGTCAAACAAACAATAAAATTTCAGGTGAGCAATGTTTTAGGAATAAAGCATATTATTGCAGAGCTTTGATTAATTACAACTATCATTTGTTTATATCTTTACCAAACAACAAAATTTCAGACTTGTCAAAATTGAGAGCATTTGCAGACAACAATTTAAAGGGGGCTCAAAAAGTGAAATTTATTTTGGGATGGGTAGAAAACATTGTGGGAAATGGAGAAAATGCTGGTTACCAGCATTTTCTCCTTTTCCCACATTGTTTTTCAAAAGTCTTATTCCTCAGGGTCGTTAAAACTCGAGATTGTGTGGTAAAGAGTTAACTCATATGATAATATGAGTAAGACAAGAAAGTTTTAGGTGGCTAGATTATGCTGAAAACAAGTATAGTTAATGATAAAATGAGTTATTCTACTGTAATATAGGCTCTTTGACACGTATAAAACACTTGTACTATTGTACTTCTTAAATTCTTAAATTTTAACTCCATACCACATTTTACTCTTTACCACATGACAAAATGTTGGACTCAACCAAACTTAAAGCATAACAGGGCGACAACTTAAATGTACATATAGCTGAAAAGATAACTTCTGTGTTTGAAAGGTTAAAAAAAAGTGTGGAAAAAGGAGAAAATGCAGTTTACCAGCTGTTTTCTCCTTTTCTAAAAATATTTCAAAAGCTTTCTTCTTAAGGGTTGTTAAACTTGGGATTGTGTGGTACGGAGTTAACTCTTTACCAGACAATCCCATGTATTACCAACCCTGAGAAAGAGGCCTTCTGAAACCAGCATTTTTTCCCTTTCCCACAATGTTTTCTTCTTTTTCAATGACACATCCTATAATTTCAGCCAAAATTATTTTGCCATCTGCAAATGCTTCAATTTGAACAAGTCTAATGGTAAGTCATAGGATAAAGGGCAAAAAGACCACCTGTTGGTAGAGACGACATATTGTCATTTCCCTCCAATGGTCATTAAATACAGTTTTGACTGTATTTTCACTTATTAAAGATACATCTCTACTCATTTTCAGTCGGTTTTCCAGCAGTTTTTAAACTATTTTATCCTTATTTTATGAAACTGTAATCATTCTTGTATCTTGATACCAAATTACGACAGATAGAAAATGCATTTCATGTTTTGGAGGCCTTCAATGCAATTGCTGTTGTCGTTCCCCGCGTTAAATGAGGAAAAATACTTTGTATTTTTCTATCCGTTATACCATACATATATGTAAGTTACCTGTTTACACAGCTGAGCTTCTGTATACACTTTCAATTTTTAACAGGTTTTTTTCTCTCTGACTGTAAGGATGTATCTTTGAAATTTTTTAGCAGAGCATTTTGGTTACATACCTTTCCTTGATTGTACTCTGATTGTAAATACATACAGCTGATCCATTTCTCTGCTGGTTCGTGAAAGATGCGATATAGAAGTTTGACATTTCTTTAACGTCTGTAAGTATGCTATTACTACCACACAGGACTGGCATATCAATGTAGGTCTCTATCATTTCTGTCTCTTTTTTTTGTCTTTGACATACATGTGTAAGGTGTGATGACTGCACAGAAAACCCCTGAATGCTGAAAAATATTCTTGATTTATTTAAAGCAAACCCTGCAACATACTCCTTTGTTTGAACACTCTCTTCCATTCCTGTCAGTTTGAATTGGACACCAAATCTTGTAAAAAATCCATCTGTAAAATCACTGTATCTAAATATCCCGGGCTTAGAGCAGAAAACATCCACTTCTTCTAGATATGTGGATTGATGAGGGCAAGCAATATACCAGTTTGTCTCATTGGAATCCTCAGTATATAAAGCATTTGCTCCCATAGACCTTATTTTTGTTCCGATTTCTTTGACATCGTTTATATGATGTGCACTCACATTGTAGCATGTGTAGTCCAGAGACGAGCAAAATAACAACATAGCTGACCTTTTCGATGTTCCACTCACAAATTTCATTAGCGAGATTGTTACATCGGAATAGTTGTAAGGCCCAATTGTCATATTTGCTATTTCTTCCAAGTCTGTTGTATTGAAATGGTAAAGTGTGTTCTTTCCTGCTACATACAGGCTGCTACCATCACCCATCATCATGTTATTGTAGTACTGACCTCTGCAGAGTTCAAACTGTAATACCATCAGCATAAGAAGACAGGTCACTTTACTTCCAGTCAGATCCTTCAAAAAAAGAAAATGAGCAGCACTCTGGCAAAAGCAGTTTAACTCTACCAAACGACAAAATATGAAGTGGTCCAAATTGAAACATTAATTTAAATGTGGCTGAAATTATGCTTTTTGGCTGTGAAAGGGTAGAAAACATTGTGGAAAAAGGAGAAAATGCTGGTTACCAGCATTTTCTCCTTTTCCCACAATGTTATCAAAAGGCGTCTCTCCCAAGGTTGTAAAAACTTGGGATTGTCTTGTAATTGGTTAACCCTTTACCACAAGACAAAATTTTAGACCTCTCCAAATTGAAAGCATTTGTAGATGGCAGTTTTAACGTGGCTCAAATGAAATGATTTTTCTTTGATAGGGTAGAAAACTTTGTGGGAAAGGGAGAAAATGCTGGTTACAGCATTTTCTCCTTTTCCCACAATGTTATCAAAAGGCTTCTTTCCCAAGGTTGTAAAAACTCGGGATTGTCTGGTAATGGGTTAATACACCTTTGTGATGCATTAAACCAAGCAAATCATTACATAATTATGGATTCATAAAATCCAATTTTGTCTAATAACAGGCTGAGTCATATGAGGTAGAATGGTCCTTGGACATGCAGCAAATTTACATATAGCAGAAAGTTTTGACCCAGATCAGACTGTGCAGGCTGATATGGGTTGGTACTTTTTGTAGATGCATTAAACTTCTTTTCGAAGAACTTCTTCAGTGTGGCTTATTTACAGACAAAGTATACAATGAGAACTCGTATGATGGGATTTGTTGTAATTGATTGCTCACCAGCACTTTCCTTCATCTTCCTGGATTGTTTTCAAAAAGCCTTTTTCCTCAGAGCTGTAAAAACACAGGATTGTTAAGGAAAGAGGCAACCTAGTACACAAAAGGGTTTTTGCATTTTTCCATTAACTTTTTTTTACTTTTTTTTTTTTAAAAGTCGAAGACTACACCCATGCTTTCAGTCATTTGTACTTTAATGTCTGCAAATGCTTTGAATTTGGAAAAGTCTGAAATTTTGTTGTTTGGTCAAGATTTATACAGAAAATAGACTTATTGTTAAAAGCTATTTATTACAAGAGTATAAAAGTTGTTTGTTTGTAAGGTGCCTTTAACACTTCAACAAATTGCCTTAGAGTATGTCGGCATACAGATATTTTGGCTGGCATGCACTGACATATGCTGAACTTTGTTAGCTAATAATTCCTACTTTGTTTTAATTTCACTGAAAAAGGTTCTGTAATATTGTTAGTCTCTCAAATTTTTTGACGTATGCCATAAAACAACCCATATTTGTGCAGGTGGTTCATTCCATGAATGGAATTCGAGCACTTTGTTCCTATGCAGTAAGATGACGGTTTATACCTATGGTGGTATTTGTCCAACAAAAATGCTCTAACAAATTCTAATATTTCGACCAACATGTAATACTAACACATTAGAATCTTAATAAATTCTAATTCATTACTATGGTTTTCAACATTCTTTGTTTCAAATGATTTAAAGTGCAGGCACAGAGCATGCATAACACATCAGAATTCTTGGGGGAGATCGTTGACAGAATAAAATAGAATAAAATAGTTTATTATTTCCATAGTGGGTCCTTTAAGGGCATACATAACACATATCAATATACAAAATTACACATATACACAAAATAAAACATACATATATTAATTAAGATACATAATAAATGTATGCTTTGTGTCAAGCAGACAATGCAGATCTCAAAGGCAGGACTGCTTGTTTTTTACTATCTGATCTTAATCTACACTAGCTGCAGTGGCACTTAACTCTTTACCTAGAACTGCTAAGTTTTAACAGCCCTAAAAAAAGAATACTTCTGGACATTTTTTGACAATTAACTTTGTTTAACCCCTGATCAAATTTCAGTTATATCACGGTAGCCAGCACACCTATCCATGCTTTCCTGGAGTTTCTTTTACCAGTACTCAGCACAATATTCTTTCCAGGCCACTGACTGCTTTCCCACATAACCATGGTGGAAACAATGATCAGCAGTGAGAGAGGAATGAATCCTGTTGCAATGACTATCATCAATCCTTGGAATGGAATTGGCCGAACCTTACCAAACAATCACGACTTTTAATGACCTTGACAAAGAAGGCTTTTAAAAACATTGTTGGAAAAGGAGAAAATGCTGGTAACCAGCATTTTCTCCTTTGTCCACAATGTTTTCTCCCCTATCAAGGACTATTTTTGTTATTTGAACCACTTTTAATTTGTCGTCTGCAAATGCTTTCAATTTGGTCATGCCCAAAATTTTGTCCTTTGGTAAAAAGTTTAGGAGCTATGTAGATAAATATAATATGTAGTTAAATATAATTATGCTGATTTCACTACTAAGAACAACAGACTCTATGTGCTATTTAGGGGGAATGAAGAATCAAGGCAGTATGTTGAAGCCAATAGTCCATCTTCACCAACCATCCTTTTTGACATTCTGCTTATGAATTCAGAAAGTAATATAATTCTGATAGGCTAAACCAGCATTTTCTCTTTTGCCACAATATTTCTTTACAATTTCAATTTTTGAATAACATTCATTTTGTTATCAGCAAATGTCTTAAATTTGGGCAAGTCTAAAATACTGTTTGTATAGAGTTTAAGTTGTGAAGGTGCTTAATTACCTTACCACATAACAAACGTTTAGACTCACCCTGGAGAGACCTTACATTCTTGCTCCAGGTCAACGTTACTGCTCCTGTCAACTGAACGTACCCACTCAAGGTAAAAACATGGCCGCGCCCTAGAATTTTGCTAGGTAAGCACCAAAACATACTTCTTTGACAAGCAGATTGATAGATATGCAGTAGACAGTTGTCACACGGAATGTCTGGGATGTCAGTGCATATTTCTGTATTGTTCTTTTGGTGGTTGGTTGTTTGTTGAAGACGTTTAATCCGACAAACTTCCGTCAGCGACTATGATTTCTGGAAAATCAACACGCGGAAGTCAGCAAAAAGCTTTGTTAAACATACAGACATGATATTCTGAAGTTTGTGCTCTGCCATGTCATTCATATATGCGTTATTCACCACAGTTCTAAACAAAAAATATACGATGTTCATTATCAAGCAACTTTCTGTTTTTTTTTTTTATAGGCAACGCTCCAAGCTCCAGAACTCAATAAAACGATCCAGCTCCTAGATTGAAACAGAGTACGATATTATGAGCGATTGTCTATGAGTTTAATCAAACAATTTGTCTTTTTTGATCAATATGTATAACTGTCTGTCTGTCCGTCTTTCGGTCTTTCAGTCAGGTTTCTTGTCCTGATTTTTGATGCTTTTGAAATGAAATGTCATCATATACCTAGATGACAGACAGTATCATACACAAGATCCATCACTATTATAACTATCATCTTCGATATCGTCATCACAAGACTCCTCTTCGTTAATGTAAATTAATAATAATGATCATCAACGAACAACCAACCATATGCCGAGTCAGCTGCACACCTAAAAGCATCTAGTTATATCTATTACTATGATTTAAATATGTGTAGATCTTTTCACACCTTTGCAAAACAGTAGGCTCTAATTAGACCTTAAAGTAGCTTACGAATGTCGAATGACGAATTTGTTTCAAATCAACAAGCCATTTTTTGGTGAAATACACTATATAGATGCACAGTTCATGATTTTTTGCACGAAAACAGATCCGGTAAATTCTTAAATCTTTTGGCACCAGAAAACGACATAGGCAAGTAATGCAGTCCCAGATCAACCGCTACCGAAGCTGGCGGTGCCTGATCATGAGATTTCAGTATTTGCGTGTAGTGTTACTATAGATGAGGGGCAAAAAAACGAATTAACGACGTATATCATAAATTTTTCTAACGGACAGATTTGTTTTAAACTTTGCACATACAAAGCTCATCATGTCTCTAGGAGATTACAGTAAACCAAAATATAGTGGTCTCCGTGCTCCTTTCTGAGAAATTTGCCTTTGAAAAAGGTATATAAAGTTCCAAAATTCAGCTTATGTTGGATCTAACACACTTTTCTTTAATAGTCAGTTAAACAGGAAAATTACCGGAGGAATATACAAAAATACATCCTTTTTATGAAAATTCATTGTTTTGCACAAAAAATATATAAAAGCCTGGTTTTGAGCATGGTAAATGTACAAATATGCATGTTATATATAGACCATTGAGTTAAAAATTGAGATAATTTGACCGAATAAAGGGTTTATCTTTTAACAAAAGCACACTTTCTAACGGACAGATTTTTCTTAAAATTTCCACACTTTATATTTATAATTCTAAACAATAAGAAAAAATAAAAATGGCACATATCCGTACTTATTTCGTCAGAAAACAGGGATGAAGGTCACTGTGGAAGTTACTTTTTTCTAGGAAAATATAGGATAAAAGCTCAGCAGACACAATGGGAAAAGGAAAAATTGCCCATTGGAAGCGATTTCTCTTTTTCCCACAATAATTGTCAAAGTGGAAACAGCTATTCTTACACAGCTTTGAATTTCCCGCTTTTGTTTGCTCGTTTGGTGTGTAACGCAGTGTCAACATTATTTTGATTATTTGACGGTGACAGTTCACAGATCCATTTTTTTCTCTTTACTAATACTACCCGAAGAAAGTGCTACTAGTTTCAGTGCACCAATAGTATTACTATATGTGCAAAAAATACATATTGATTCACTATCCATGACAAAAAAAAAAGACATGCGCAGTAGGATGCGAGCGAACATTTGTTACATACGTCGTTAATGTGATTATTTACGGCAGGTTTTCTTAAAGTATTTTCAAACTGAAAGAAATCATTTTGCAGGCGATTTTTTTTTTACACCCAAAGGGTTAATACTTCATACATTTTAAACGCTCACTTACAAATCATGTATGTTTTATTTTCAGATAAAATGTGAAAACGATGGGAAAAAGGAAGAAGACAAATCTTTGGCTTAATAAGCCCAAAAGACTACCAAAGACATTTTGTACGCCAATAAGAAAAAATGTATTATATTCCTATAGAATTTACTATTTAGCCTCAAACTAGATCTAATACATAAATCGATGTCTATAGATGTTCAGCTGATTTGGAATATATAGTTGGTCTTTCATAATGATAATTATTGCTATTATCAACGATGACGAACCTATGACTGTGACCACGACAATTTATATAGAATCTTGACCAAAATTACAAAATGGTTTACTGTAACGCGAAGACTTACGCTTACCGTGTTACAACTCAGAAGCTGGATCGTCGTATTAAATTTAGGAGCATGCCAAGTTACGTTGTAATGCAAATATGGCAAAATATCCCTGTATAATTTCAATGTAATTCTTTTCGGTTTATAGTTGTGAGGAACAATCATCGTATAGGTAATCTGACACGGTACACACTTCAGAATATCGAGTGTATATGTTTTACAAAGGTTTTTGGATACTCCAAAATATTGATTTTCCAGAAATCGTAGTCGCCGACGGAAGTTTGTCGGATTAAACGTCTTCAACAAACGATTATTCACCAAAAGAACTACAGATTAACGTGCACTGACATCCCAGACATTCCGTGCGACAACCTTCAACTGCATATCTATTCATTAACATGTCAAAAAATTATGTTTTTGTACTTGTCTTGCAAAATCTTATGGGCGCGGCCATGTTTTACGTTGAGCGGGTACGTTCAATTGAAAGGAACAGTGACGTTGATCTCTCCAGGGTGAGACTGGTCCAACTTGAAAGCATTTATAGACAACAACTTTAATGTTGCTCATAAGATGAAATTTGTCTTTGAAAGGGAAGAAAACATTGAGGGAAAAGGAGAAAATGCTGGTTACAAACATTTTCTCTTCAGTTTCTGGCAATTTTTTCATGAGCCCATTTCATAAGAGTTGTTAAAACTTGTAGATGTATGTGTCAAATGAGTAACTAAATGGTTCAAAGAGCATTTTTGACACAGCAGGAAGGAGACAAAAATAGGTTTAGAAACTCAAAATGCTACAAACTGCATCATGATGGCTATATTTCCAATACTCTTCACCAGACGACAAAATCATAACACCAATTTAAAGAATTTCAAGCATCTATAGCTACTGATTAACCCTTTCCCACACGATCAATTGTTCATTTGTCCAAATTCAAAACATCTGCAGATGACAAATTAGAAATTGGTACAAACATGCTTGAGTTTTCTGATAGGATAAAAAACATTGAGGGAAAAGGAGGAAATGCTTTACAAGCATTTTCTTCTTTTCCCACAATGTTTTCAAAAGGTTTTTTTTTTTTCTCCAGGGTCGTTAAAACTCTGGATTGTGTGGTAAACAGTTAAATGCAGCTCCAATTATGGGGTTTGTTTTTGAAAAGGTTGAATACATTGTGTAAAAAGGTGAAAAACTGGTTAACACATGCATTTTCTTCTTTTCCTGATTTTTTTTTTTTTTCAAAACTCGTTCTTTTTAGGGTTGTTAAGTCACCTGATTGTGTGGGAAGGACTTAAAGCATGTATCCCATTTGTTCAGTTTAAGCCTTAAAGCGCCTTTCAAAACTATAGTTGCCTTTGCAGACAGTGTAGATCAAGATCAGACTGCACAAAATGTGCAGTCTGATCTTGGATCTACACTGTCTGCTATGCTGAAACACTAAAGCCATCATAATATTGCAATTATTTTGGTCTTTTTGGAAAATGTGGGTTGGGTTTATTTGGTGCTCTAATAGTTAACCCTTTATTGCACCATGCTGACTCTTCACGACGCGGGGAAAGACGCTTTTTCAAAACATTGTGGGTAAAGGAGAAAATGCTGGTAACTAGCATTTTCTCCTTTTCCCGCCATATTTTCTACCCTATAATAGAAATATTGCACTATTTGAGCCACGCTTAAATTGTGGTCTGCAAATACTTTCAATTAGGACAAAGCTAAAATTTTGTCATCTGGTAGGGGTACGTAAGAGCGACTTTTTCATAAAAAACCCTAAAACAAAGCAATTTGTTTCTTAACAGCATATCATGAAGATTACTGATCAAACTCCTAAATTTTCAACAGCGTCATAGAAATGTAAAATCACTTGTTAAAATATTTAGCTGCTTATGTGGATGCTGAAAATCAAGGGCAGAAAACACAAAATTGGCATCGGATGAGGGTCTATATTTGTATATTCATCAGCCATTCTTAAGATGGGTCTTAGTCTTTAATTCGCCAGAATTTTCTAAATTTGAAAGCAATATAACTTCTCACAGGCTAAACAAATTGGTTTAGCCAAACAGAAGTCATGCTACTTTTAATTTTAGAAAATATTGAAGAATAAGACAAGAAATATTCTTAAGAATGGTTGGTGAATATGGACATTGATCTGTAATGCCCGCTATTTTGTGAAATACTACAGCCGAAAAAGTCATAAAATTACAATACAAGGTTGTCTTTTTTGCATGTTATTCATAGTTTTTACAACAAGCGCACAGCATGAGGGTGTCAATTCTGTCTGCAGTTGCTTATTCATTGAAAATTCTAAGTGCAAATGGGACATAACTGTGTCAAAAATGTGTGGTTGAGAGTTACCTCCTCTGGTATGGTTTACCCGCATTTAAAGTAAACAAATAGCCTAAGTTTGAAGTAATAACAATTTTAACAGATATATGGGAAAATGTCAAAGTTATTGTTAGACAGTGACAATGCAAAAATTTTTGATGTCAGACACTGACAGGGCTATGAAAATACATGTACTTTGAAGTCTGAAAACAACTAAACTAAAAGGTGAACAAGAGCACTGGGAACCAACGCTAGGCTGCAGTTGCTTTTAGTGAAAATGTTACGTCAAAAGAGGGAAACATATGTGTCAAAACTATTTTGATTCTTACCTGCCCAGTTGTGTCAGTTCCCCTTTTGATAGTCGGTAATTACTAGTTGTCCCAGTTTAAAGTAAATATCTTCAGTAATGACAGGGATGTTATAAAATGCCATAGTTTTTGTGCAACTTAGACAATGACAATGACGCAGACTACGTTAGAGCTTTGACACTATCTGGACAATTTCTTTGAAAAAAGCTAAGTTAAAAATGTGATGAAAAAAGGCACTTGTAAAAGCTAAGTATATTTTAGACTAAAATTTTGTTTGAAATTACTTTACACTACTTCAAAGAAACCCATGTTCATGCATGAAACCTCTTAAAGGGGTCTTTTAATGGACGACAAACTAAATGTGGCTTAAATGACAATTTCTGTCTTTGATCGATTAGAAAACAGTGTGGGAAAAGGAGAAAATGCTGATTTCCACAATGTTTTCAAAAGCCTTCTTTTTGAGAGTTGTAAAAAACTCAGGACCGTGTGGTAAAAAGTGAAACAAAAGGGCCCCTCAATTCTGAACAAAAGATAATTTCATTAGACTAATTAAGATAATTTTCTTTTCATTTGGCAGCTGGTGACTTCAAACTAATTAAAGGTTGTTTTTGTGGCCACTTTCCTATAGATATAGAGCATCCTGCATAGCTCAGTGGTAAAGTTTAGGACTTGTAACCAGGAGGCCCCTGGTTTGAGTGTCACTGAAAGCACTTGGCACTTCATGGGAGGGTCTTTGGGCAAAAAACTTTAGAACAGAACAGAACAGAATTTTTATGTTGACTTTTAGCACAAAGGCTCATAGTCACAAATACGTACAAATATGCATGTTATGAAAATGACAATTATGTATTATGGATGAAAATAATATAAACAATAATATATACAATAATGAAATATAGTTACACAAGTGAGAGAAGCTAAAAAGTAATTCTTTTATCCTGGAATCAATTGTTCGACTGAGTAGTATCCTTTCTGGATTTAAAAGCATGTTTATAGTATGAAGTTAACTGTATCAAGGTTCTTTTATTGTTACTATTGATTAATGCAATGAATTAATACATACTGGGGTGTTTAAAATAATACTTAGGAATATATCTTGATCTCAGATCGTTGTAGAAGGGGCAAATCAATGTAAAATGGAATTCATCCTCAATATCTCGAAGGTTACATAGTTCACAGTATCTTTCATTTCGATTTATGCCATTATGACGTCCTGTCTTTGTTTTCAGATCGTGTGAATTTAATCTTATTTTACTGAGAATATATCTTTGTGCTCTATTTTCCAATATTGTTAGATATTGTTCCTTTTCATAATTTAATTTGAGATAAGAATATAATGTCATAGATGTGCTTTGATTAATACACGTCTGCCAATTAGTAATGGGGATATCTTTCATTCGATTATTAAATACTGATATAAATTTATCGATATATCGGGATATAACCAAATTCCGTATAGCCCAGAACTCTCGAGAAGATGTTTAACTTTTTTACACCAGTTTTTTTTAATTTGTGGCTTGAAACTTAAGTCTGTCATTTATTGTTCGATAATAGACCGCAAAATACAATTATTTTTCTTCTTATTAAACAGATTTAACCAATGTTTCATAATTCGTGTGTAGCGACTTAAAATTAAAGGAAAACTGCAAAGTTCTGCTAAGAGTGCGGATGAGTTTGTTGACATTTTAACATTATGGATGCGTTTACAAAATTTTCTATGAACTCTTTCAACATTTTCAGCCTGATTAAAACCCCAAACCTCGCAATTAAAGGTAAGAACGTAACTATCAAATAAATTGAATAAAATATTAATAGGGATGTCATATCCTATGATAAGGTTGAATAGAGAACCGATTGCCCGGAGTGCTTTACCTACAAGTGTATCGATAGCTGTCTGAAATGATCCCCCGCTTGTAAAAACTGTCCCCAAATAACTAAAAGTGCTCATTATTTCTATACTTTTTCCCGCGTAAAAAAAATCTAAATCTTGACTCAATCGCCCTGATTTCCTAAATACCGTAGGTTTTGTCTTTTCTACGTTTACTGTTAAATTCCATGTAAGGCAATAACTTTCTAGCTTAAAATGCAATTGTTGTAACCCCTCTTTTGTCTCAGACACCAGCACCGCGTCGTCCGCAAATAGTAGTATATAAATTACAATTTGGTCTATGGTTATGCCTTCTATAAAATTGTCCTGCAATGATTTTCAATATCATTAAGGAACAACGAGAACATCAAAGGTGAGGTTATCTCTCCTTGGAACAATCCCATGTTACTATCGAAGAAATCTGAGAGGCTGTTTAAGTGTTTAACACACATTTTAACATTTGAGTCCATCGATTTTAAAACCCATAAAATTTTACCATTTAATCCAGATTTAACTAGTTTATACCAAAGTGCATTTCTGTTTATACTATCATAGGCTTTTTTAAAATCAATAAAACATGAGTATAATTTTCTACAAGCATAAAATTGCTTTTCAATAAGCGCATTTAAAATAAACACAGCGTCGACGGTGCTATACCCCGGTTTAAACCCGAACTGAGCATCTGCTATCACATCGGCTTCTTTAGCCCATTTCTTTAAATCTATTATTCAGAATAACGGTAAAAAGTTCAGAAAAACAACTTGTCAGTGCAATACCCGATAGTTGTTAGGATCAGACGGATAAGGCTCAGCAATAAATTTTTCAAGATCAAAAGACATGACTGCTTTTTTGCAGGTTCAGTAGAATAAAAATCAAATTTTATTTATTTATTTATTTATTTATTTTTCTTTTTTATTATTATCTAATAAACTTTAATACTGTGACAAGTTCAAAATAATTTCAAAGTATATCCAAAATGACAAGATGATCAATCCCGGACGAGCCCCCAATTTCTATTATGAGCCAAGCGTAACAAGAAAGAAAACCAGCAACAAGCCTTTCACTATTAACAATATTTATTAATGAATAAAGACAAAAGAGTACAATAAGAGTTAAGTTTGAATGAAATTTTGACAATTTTTAATCTTAGAACAAGAAATAGAATAAGTCCCTCAAAATTAAGAATTATGTTTAGACTACAAAAAGTATGAAATTCCTGGTTCCTAAAAGCTAAATTAACAATAGTTTTAACTTGCAAATAGATATGAGCAACCTGTTTAAGAAATAAATAATTCCAACTTACAGATCTATATTCCAATTTAAATCCAACACTTTTCACTAATTCTGTATCCTCAAAGCCACAAGTCTAAGTTCATAATCACTATCACCAACTAATTCACTCCTATTTATATCAGCTTGGAAAATTCTAGATTAGTCTTTCCAGAAAGATGACAACAAGATGTTTATTGACATGGAATGATAACTTGCTTACTAACAACCTGTTTCTAAAAATAACCACAATGAGAAAACCAATGAATATTCTTTATGTTTCTAGAATATTCTGTATACAGAGTGAAAGTGATAATGAAAACAGGTTACATGTATATCCTATTTACATAACAACAAGCTGAGAGAATCTCTGATGTTGCTATAGTCTGATCCAGCTCTTTAGATGTACATGACGAAAAGATTGGGTTATTATCATTATTTGATAACTCATCTTGATTTGAACTATTTGATTGGGAGCATAATTCTTGGAAGTTGTTATAATACTGTTCTATCGAAATGTCGCTATCTAGCTTTGCTGGCGCTTTTTTCCTAAATATTTTCCAAAACTCACGTGGTCTTGCTCGACGTATTTTGATTCATTTTAACCGATATTATATTGCGCCTTCTTTTATCTACAACAATATTTATAGTCTTTCCGTTTAAGGAAGAATGCTTTCCGCGTTTAATCAGATGGTTCTCTGTTTAAGTGTTTTACAGCTACTTTTAAAGCATTTCGTTTTTTTCTACATTCTTCGTCGAATCAGTCTTTCTGATTTTTATCATATTCAATAAATTCCATATTCGATGAGCGAATATTTTTTACAAAATAATTATTTCCACATGTGGTAAAAAAATCAGCACATAACTGATCTAGTCTTTCTGAGTCGCCCCGATTGGCTGTTTCTTGTGATAACTCCTCCTCTAATTTACCTATGCAAGTAGACAAGTCATGCAAAAACGGTTCTCTGTAATTTGGATCCCATGTAATGAATGTCTTTGTAGTACTGGTCTTGTTTTTTCGGAAGCATGAATTTACTTCCAATGAAAATGAAACAGGTGCATGATTGGAAAATTGCGTAAAATCAATAATATTAAAATTATGTATACAATTAAAATTATCGATGGAAGATAGTAGATAGTTTACTGTGCTTTGTCCATTGTGGGTTATACATGTTATTATTCCATTGCCACGGTCAGCGAATAGACGACCGTTAACTACTCGCATGTCCATGGCCTTGCATAGATATAATAAAAGATCACCGAACTTGCTGGACTTGGGATCAGACGACTTTCGAACAGGAGGGGGTACAGTACAATCTATATCTTCTCATTCTAATATAACATCGTTCTCAATATAGTCACACTTATTTCCTATTCTACTATTGGTATCACCGCATACAAATACTTTTCCCAATGTTTTAAAATATAACACATCGTTTTCTAAGACAGTGAATAAATCGTAATCATGGAGAGAATGCATAGGTGAACTTTCTGGCGGTATATATACTGCCGCTAAATACATATCTTGTTTAATATTGAAAAAAATATTTTGTCAAATTTAATCAATACAATAGAATCAATTTTTTCCAGTGTTACTCCTTTTCTGATACTCTCTCTGATATATATAATTATTCCACCACTCGATCTGTGAGCTCGTCTATTTTTGGTCTTCCGATAAGAGTGTATTGGGTTCGAATATCCACTAAGGTTTATTTCAGGCGACTTCTTAGTCCAAGTCTCACTAAGACATATAATGTCATATTTTCCTAATAAGTCTGTAAATTCTTTGGTTGATTTTAGTAGGGTAAGGCCCTCTACATTCCAAGTAAAGCATTCAAGCGATCTCTCACGTGACTCCTAATGATTACTACGGTGTATGTGGTTGTCTATATACAGTTTATCTACTAACAGGTACGCTTCCTTACCGTTAGCACGTGCTTCTCTCATGACGGGAATTAACCGTTTCCTTTTTCTCCATTATCTCCTTTGGGAATTGTTCGGATATCCCATATTCTGTCCCTTTCAGATATTTTGCCGCTTTTCGTACACTTTTTCTGTCTGGATAGAACGCGAACTTTGCAACCATTGGTCTAATATGTCCCTGTTTGAAAGCTCTAGCTCTATGTAGCTTTATGGAAGAGCCAGCTCCCTCAATTTTCAAATGATTTTCAATGAAGGAAAGCACCTTTTCCTCACACTTTTCCCCTTTCTCTTCAGGAAGTTTATAAAAGCTTAAATTGTCTCGCATACTTCGACACTTTAAATCGGTCACTTCTTCTCGCAATTTTCTTTCTTTCTCCCTTTGTTCGTTTTCAAATGTTTTCATTTTAGATAATATTGAGTCTATTTCTCTTTGCTTCTTTTCCACATCTTCAAAAACACTGCATCGAAATTTTTGCTCTCTTCTAAATCTTTGACTTTTCCTTCAATGCTTTTGATTTTTTTATCAATATTTGTCACATGAGAATTTATACCCTTTATACTGGTTTGGATAGATTCTAGTTGTGATAGTTTCTGGTCTAGTGTATCCAAGCGTTGGATAATCATTGCATAAAAGGGGATGGGCTATTAGAAGATACAGGAGTGCTACACTGTTGGAACTGTTTTTTTTTGTTGTTGTTGCATGTTGGGATAATTTTGTGGCATCATTTGGGGAGATGAATTTAGCAGCATTAAAAGAGGCATATTTGTTTCGTTTGTGTTAAGGCCATTACTTGCTCTGCCATGTCCACATGTTGCCCCGAGAACTTGTGAATGTTGACTGCTTGTTGAATATTGATTATTGTTCATATTGTTTATATTGTTTATGGCTGAATCATTGTTTACATACGACTCACTTGCCTGATTACTTGCACTTTGTCCTGAAAATCCTGAAGGTCCATTGTTTACACTTTTAACTCCTTTGTTCTTTTTCCCACCACCATTGTCCATTGTTTTACGCGGGTTTTTTGGGGGTTTCTAATTATTTCCTGGCGAATCCTTCTTTTTGCGTTTTCTTGACATTTATACACTGTTTATACTTCTCATTTTAAAACATAGTTTGATAAATAGATAGCTAAAATTCCATTTTCCAATATAGATTCACGACTGTAAAATTAAACGACTGCCATTTTCGCACATGCGCACACACTTTAGAGCCCTAGCCTGGTACTGGTGAAATCTAGGCCATATTAATTACGTGAACAAGCAAACTGTCCTAGTGATATAATTGAAATAATGTTGAAAGCATCATAACTCTATGATTCAATTCTAGAACAGATGTTTTTACCACAGGACAACATTTCAGATTGTTCCAAATTGAGAGCATTTGCAAACAACATATAAAACTTACTTGAAATGACGGTAATTGTCTGTAAAAGTGTGGAAAACCTTGTGGAAAAAGGAGAAAATGCTAGATACCAGCATTTTCTCCTTTTTCTACAAGGTTTTCAAAAGTTTTTTTCCTCAGGGTTAAAACCCTGGACTAGTCCAAAATGATAGCATTTGAAGTTGACAAAATAAATGTGGCTAAAATGATGAGACCGCCTGTGAAAAGGTAGAAAACATTGTCATAAAAGAAGAAAATGCTGGCTACTAGCATTTTCTCCTTTTCTCACAATGTTTTCAAAATTTTTCTTTGTCAGGGTTGTTAAAACTTGGGATTGTGTGTTGAAGGTTTAAAGCCATTTTTGTTAAACACAATAATCAGCATGAATTAAGGTTTAAACCCTCTACTACTCAACAAGATTTTAGACTGGTCCTCAACGAAAGCATTTGCAGACAACAAAACAAAAGTGACTTAATAATTGAAATTTGCCTTTTTCTCCTTTTCCCACAATTTTTTTAAAGGCCCTTTTTCTTCAAGGTCCCTAAAACTTGAAATTCTTAGCTTATTGCAAACAAGTTCTGCTTGTTTAATATTGTTTTATCACTGTACTAGACGATAACATTCAACACTTGTCCAAATTTAAATCATTTTCAGGTAACAATAAATAATGGCTCAAATGATGAGATTTGTCCATGAAAAGCTGGAAAACATTATGAGAAAAGAGGAAAATGCTGGTTACCATCATCTTTTCCTTTTCCCAAAATGTTTTCAAATGACTTCTTTGGTCGTTAACGCTCATTCTCAGCAATAGGGAACATTTTAGAAAAGAAAAAAAAACATGTCGCAGCCCTCTACATTGAGTAAAAACAGTCATTATGTGGTAATGACGAACATTAATTCAGCAGGGAGGGTAGTCTGTTAAATATAAACACTTAAAAACCCCGTCCTACTGTAATGCTGCATGAGGTGCAAGTTCAAAGACACAAAATGATGCCTACGTTGCTATTTCTAGGGGCAAATTCATTTCTAGATTTGTTGCAAAGACGGACACTATTATTCTTAACTTCGTCAGCGATATCAGTATGTATTATTTAGCAGATCCATACTGATGAAAAATAGAACATAGCAGAGCACCAGTGCATAAATGGTCTGTCGCCAGATTCAGCGTGCCTACGTTACGCTGCCAGAAATCTTAATCTATATTATGTAATAGATAATCAGATATTCTTTTTTCACTGCCTAAACATCAGTCAACACATACTTTGATGATATACGGATTTTCAACCATGTCCTTCCAGTATATCAATTGCGCAGTGTATCAAGGCGAATGGTTATAAAAATTGGCGATATCTACGTTACATACCCTATAGCATTCATCGACTTACACATTCATATGTTTATGCAGTACCTTCAACCCCTCATATCTAAGCCATTACTGAGTAAAATAAATTTCGAACAAATGCTACGACCTATAAATAAACTGATAAAATATCTGATGAAAATACCTACGTTACTGATACCTAAGTTACCATTACGTTACCAAGAAAGCGGGTGTGAAACGTTCAGCCACTTCTGACATCATTTTTATCCATGACAACATTGGATTTCTTGTACCCATTGGTAAAAACAGTATGGTGGCTATATTTACACGTGTAAAGTGTACTTTGTTTGAAGTGAGTTGTTTTTTTTACCTGTAACTTAATCACGTGGGCAAGACAGTTTGATTTATTCTATTAATTTCATATGTATCAATTATAGTACTATTTGAACCTTCTCGTATTGTTAAATGTTTTTTAATACTGTCGATTTCGCCATCATTAGAATGTGACATGGCATCCGAAATATGCATTATTAGGTATTAACAAATTTTACTTCGATATTCAGTATTTCAGGTGAAAGTAGGGTGTCTTGTTTATCACATGAGCCTAAATATTTGATAAATCACATATAACCGAACAGGATTAGTGAAGACGTTAGATATGAAATGTCTCTTAGAACTTAGAACTAAGGACAGTTTTAGATTTTTCGATAAAAGAAATCTTTGTTGTTAATCTTCCACTCTGTTGATTATGTGAACTTTTGTGAAAAAAAATCATTTTTCGCCGTATAGGTATCACCATCGAAGTCCCGGTCAAAGATATGAACTAAACTAAATTTGCTGTTACAAACAGGGAGGTAGTTATTGCTTGTATTTTTGTGATCTATGCTTCTCCGGTTTAGATGGGAAAAGTAGGAGCTGAAATCTGTACAGGACGATCACGGATGTAACAAAGCGAAACTCAGCAATGAATATGTACAAAACAAACGGGGGTAGGAAATACTTAATTCAAGCAGCTGGAAACGCAAAGGTAGAAACAAGAAAAAAATAATTGGTGAACAGGTGTTTGAAAGTAAGAATTGGTAAGAGACTAAAAATGATTTTGTTCTAAATTCAAATGATGCGGTAAAACACACACACACACACACACACACACACACACACACAAAAACACACAAAAGGCAGAGTAATTTCAGAGAATCAAGAGTGGATACTCTTAAGATGATAGATCTACCTGAACAAGAGTATAAAATAGCAGGAAGCAAAGTAAAACATAAAATTGACCAGCTAAATTTGACCCGTATGGCAAAAAATTTCCCTGGATAGTATCTGGATAGTATACCTATGTTACCTCCGTAACCATATTTTACAATATCTGTATGTTGGAAATCAATACCCAAAGGTATACAATCATTTGTTCCTATGTGAAAAACTTTTGCGCGTATAATTTGCATATAATAACATCAACAAGAGGGCCATGATGGCATTGAAATCGCTCACCTGAGCCTTTTGATCAAACATGACCCATTTCCAATCTCTTCAGAGATATTAAGACAAACACTCTGACAAACACTCACTAGTATTGGGCTTACAAATATGGCCTCTAGAGTGCACATAAGCTTTTTCTAGAATTTGTCTGATCGGCCTACTTGACATGTAGAAATTATCCAGACATACATTCCGACAAACTTTCATGAGTATTTGAGAGAAAATGTGGCCTGTAGGGTGTATAAACGGTTTTTCCGAGATTTGACCTAGTGACCTGGTTTTTTATCCAACATGACCCATATTCATACTAGTCTAAGATATTATCAAGACAAACATTCAAAGCAAATTTCAAGATTATTGGACTGAAAATGTGGAATATAAGGTTTTTCCGAGATTTTATCTCGTGACCTAGTTTTTTATCCAACATGACCCATTTTCATACTAGTCTGAGAAATTATCAAGACAAACATTCTGACCAAAATTCAAGATTATTGGACTGAAAATGTAGCCTCTAGAGCTTACATAAGGTTTTTCTAAGATTTGACCTGGTGACCTAGTTTTTGACCTGACATGACCCATTTTCAAACTCATCCAAGCTATCATCATGACAAACATTCTGACCAACTTAAAGAGCATTGGACTGAAATTGTGGCTTCTGGAGCGTACACAAGGTTTTTCAAAGATTTGACCTAGTGACCTAGTTTTTGACCCCACATGGCCCACTTTCGAACTCGTCAGTGATATTATCAAGACAAAAATTCTGACCAAATTTCAAGAGTATTGGACTGAAAATGTGGCTTCTGGAGCATATACAAGTTCTTTTTTTTAAGATTTGACCTAGTGACCTAGTTTTTTACCAAACATTGCCCGTTTTCAAATTTGTGAGAGATATCATCAAGACAAACATTCTGACCAACGTTCAAGAGTTTTGGACTGAAAATGTGGCCTCTAGAGCATACAAAAGGTTTTTCTAAGATATGATCTGGTGACCTAATTTTTGACCCAACATAGCCCATTTTCGAACTTGTCCGAGATATCATCAAGACAAACATTCTGACCAACTTTCAAGAGTATTGGACTGAAAATGTGGCCTCTAGAGCGTACACAAGGTTTTTCTAAGATTTGACCTAGTGACCTAGTTTTTGACCCAACATAGCCCATTTTCGAACTTGTCCGAGATATCATCAAGACAAACATTCTGACCAACTTTCAAGAGTATTGGACTGAAAATGTGGCCTCTAGAGCGTACACAAGGTTTTTCTAAGATTTGACCTGGTGACCTAGTTTTTGACCTGACATGGCCCATTTTCAAACTCGTTTGAGATATTATCAAGACAAACGTTCTGACCAACTTTCAGGGGTATTGGACTGAAAATGTGGCCTCTAGAGCGTACACAAGGTTTTTCTAAGATTTGACTTAGTGACATAGTTTTTGACCCAACATGACCCATTTTCCAAATCATCCGAGATATCATCAAGACAATTATTCTGACCAAGTTTCACAAGTATTGGACTGAAAATGTGGCCTCTAGAGTGTACACAAAGTAAAAGTTGACGACACACGACGGACGACGCACGACGGACGACGGACGACGGACACAGCACGATCACAATAGCTCACCATGAGCACTTCGTGCTCAGGTGAGCTAAAAATTGCCAAGTTTCAGCTCCTAAGACAATAAACCCTATAAACATTCACTCTGAAAGTAAACGTGGAATTTCGCATTGAAATTACGTTGAAATATAGAATCCCTTATTTTTAAGTTGAAAAGTTGAGAAATGTCATGATATTGTCGAGTTTTGTCATTTCCGTATAGTATGCATACAGCTTATTCGTTACTGGACATTTATTTGACTACTAGGGTGTTTATACAAGTACTTGAGACATTATTCATATAAATGGATACTTACATTACCATTTCTATAGGTTAAATTATGTGCTTGTGGATTCAAAATTGATAATATTTCATTTCCTGTTCTATTTAATTGTATCCATACTGTTTCCTGGTTTACAAAAATGTTAAGGGATCTCCTTTTAAGACCACCGTTAACAATTCAACGGAATGTAAAGCTTACTATCTCTGCATGTAAGTGAAAACTACCTTTGAACATTGTTTTTGACGACTGTAATCGGTCTGTTAAGGCATATACAAGTACTTTAAAATTATTCAAAGTTCGATAGAAATAATTTAGAAACTATTTTTGTAATTTATGCAAAGTTGAATAGCTCAAAAGACATTTGTTTGATTCTTTAATTGATGACAAATTCAAGACACTCCAATAATATCGTAGAAATCAGTCAGTTTGTACCATGTCATGTCTGTTTTGTATATTTTGGTCCAGGATTGTTTGATGCAGCGCAGCTTCTCCTAAATTAAGCTCAGATAATAGCTACATAATATACAATTATCAGAAATTGGCTTTTCGCATGTTGACTTTTGATCAAATATGACATCCAAAGAGTTCCTTATTACTGAGAATAAGCGTTGAAACTTGTAATTGTTTTAAGTGGACGGTCCCAAGTACAGGCAATGAAGACACATACATATTATAGTCAAATTTCTCACAGCTTAAAACAAAAAAAAAAAAAAAAAACAAAAAAAAAAAAAAAAAAAAAATTTTTTTTCAGATTATTCCATATTGAAAGCATTTACAGACAATAACATGTATGGTAGTTCTAATCATGATAGGGTAAAAAACCTGAAAAAAGGGGAAAATGCAGGTAATAAGAAGTCTCCCCTCTTCCATGAATGATTTCAAACATTTTCTTACATGTTGTTAAAAGAATAATTTTGTACTAGTGTTTAAACAGCCCTGAGGAAGACTGCTTATAAACACATTGTGGTAACAGGACAAAATGCTGCTACACAGAACTTTCTACATGTATTTACTCAATACTTTCTTTTCTTTCATGACAGAATTCCATCATTTGAAACGGTGCTTTCTAGAAAGGTCGAAGAATTTGTCATGCGGTAAATGCTTAAGAATTTTTTACAAACTTAAAACTACAAAAAGCCTAATTTGGAAACTTAAATTCTTACCATATCCTACGCTATTCGTTTGTACATTTTATAATCGGGTGAGGAGGAAAACCACTTGATACCGCTATACCACTTCGTCCAAGTGAACTGTCCGCTTTACCAACCCCTTTTAACCTTCATAACTTCCTTATGAACTCTTTTACCACACGACAAAATTTTAGAATGGATCAAATTGTAAGCATTTCGTTGACAACAATTTCAGGGTAGCTTAAATGGTGGATACTCCAAAATATTGATTTTCCAGAAATCGTAGTCGCCGACGGAAGTTTGTCGGATTAAACGTCTTCAACAAACGATTATTCACCAAAAGAACTACAGATTAACGTGCACTGACATCCCAGACATTCCGTGCGACAACCTTCAACTGCATATCTATTCATTAACATGTCAAAAAATTATGTTTTTGTACTTGTCTTGCAAAATCTTATGGGCGCGGCCATGTTTTACGTTGAGCGGGTACGTTCAATTGAAAGGAACAGTGACGTTGATCTCTCCAGGGTGAGACTGGTCCAACTTGAAAGCATTTATAGACAACAACTTTAATGTTGCTCATAAGATGAAATTTGTCTTTGAAAGGGAAGAAAACATTGAGGGAAAAGGAGAAAATGCTGGTTACAAACATTTTCTCTTCAGTTTCTGGCAATTTTTTCATGAGCCCATTTCATAAGAGTTGTTAAAACTTGTAGATGTATGTGTCAAATGAGTAACTAAATGGTTCAAAGAGCATTTTTGACACAGCAGGAAGGAGACAAAAATAGGTTTAGAAACTCAAAATGCTACAAACTGCATCATGATGGCTATATTTCCAATACTCTTCACCAGACGACAAAATCATAACACCAATTTAAAGAATTTCAAGCATCTATAGCTACTGATTAACCCTTTCCCACACGATCAATTGTTCATTTGTCCAAATTCAAAACATCTGCAGATGACAAATTAGAAATTGGTACAAACATGCTTGAGTTTTCTGATAGGATAAAAAACATTGAGGGAAAAGGAGGAAATGCTTTACAAGCATTTTCTTCTTTTCCCACAATGTTTTCAAAAGGTTTTTTTTTTTTCTCCAGGGTCGTTAAAACTCTGGATTGTGTGGTAAACAGTTAAATGCAGCTCCAATTATGGGGTTTGTTTTTGAAAAGGTTGAATACATTGTGTAAAAAGGTGAAAAACTGGTTAACACATGCATTTTCTTCTTTTCCTGATTTTTTTTTTTTTTCAAAACTCGTTCTTTTTAGGGTTGTTAAGTCACCTGATTGTGTGGGAAGGACTTAAAGCATGTATCCCATTTGTTCAGTTTAAGCCTTAAAGCGCCTTTCAAAACTATAGTTGCCTTTGCAGACAGTGTAGATCAAGATCAGACTGCACAAAATGTGCAGTCTGATCTTGGATCTACACTGTCTGCTATGCTGAAACACTAAAGCCATCATAATATTGCAATTATTTTGGTCTTTTTGGAAAATGTGGGTTGGGTTTATTTGGTGCTCTAATAGTTAACCCTTTATTGCACCATGCTGACTCTTCACGACGCGGGGAAAGACGCTTTTTCAAAACATTGTGGGTAAAGGAGAAAATGCTGGTAACTAGCATTTTCTCCTTTTCCCGCCATATTTTCTACCCTATAATAGAAATATTGCACTATTTGAGCCACGCTTAAATTGTGGTCTGCAAATACTTTCAATTAGGACAAAGCTAAAATTTTGTCATCTGGTAGGGGTACGTAAGAGCGACTTTTTCATAAAAAACCCTAAAACAAAGCAATTTGTTTCTTAACAGCATATCATGAAGATTACTGATCAAACTCCTAAATTTTCAACAGCGTCATAGAAATGTAAAATCACTTGTTAAAATATTTAGCTGCTTATGTGGATGCTGAAAATCAAGGGCAGAAAACACAAAATTGGCATCGGATGAGGGTCTATATTTGTATATTCATCAGCCATTCTTAAGATGGGTCTTAGTCTTTAATTCGCCAGAATTTTCTAAATTTGAAAGCAATATAACTTCTCACAGGCTAAACAAATTGGTTTAGCCAAACAGAAGTCATGCTACTTTTAATTTTAGAAAATATTGAAGAATAAGACAAGAAATATTCTTAAGAATGGTTGGTGAATATGGACATTGATCTGTAATGCCCGCTATTTTGTGAAATACTACAGCCGAAAAAGTCATAAAATTACAATACAAGGTTGTCTTTTTTGCATGTTATTCATAGTTTTTACAACAAGCGCACAGCATGAGGGTGTCAATTCTGTCTGCAGTTGCTTATTCATTGAAAATTCTAAGTGCAAATGGGACATAACTGTGTCAAAAATGTGTGGTTGAGAGTTACCTCCTCTGGTATGGTTTACCCGCATTTAAAGTAAACAAATAGCCTAAGTTTGAAGTAATAACAATTTTAACAGATATATGGGAAAATGTCAAAGTTATTGTTAGACAGTGACAATGCAAAAATTTTTGATGTCAGACACTGACAGGGCTATGAAAATACATGTACTTTGAAGTCTGAAAACAACTAAACTAAAAGGTGAACAAGAGCACTGGGAACCAACGCTAGGCTGCAGTTGCTTTTAGTGAAAATGTTACGTCAAAAGAGGGAAACATATGTGTCAAAACTATTTTGATTCTTACCTGCCCAGTTGTGTCAGTTCCCCTTTTGATAGTCGGTAATTACTAGTTGTCCCAGTTTAAAGTAAATATCTTCAGTAATGACAGGGATGTTATAAAATGCCATAGTTTTTGTGCAACTTAGACAATGACAATGACGCAGACTACGTTAGAGCTTTGACACTATCTGGACAATTTCTTTGAAAAAAGCTAAGTTAAAAATGTGATGAAAAAAGGCACTTGTAAAAGCTAAGTATATTTTAGACTAAAATTTTGTTTGAAATTACTTTACACTACTTCAAAGAAACCCATGTTCATGCATGAAACCTCTTAAAGGGGTCTTTTAATGGACGACAAACTAAATGTGGCTTAAATGACAATTTCTGTCTTTGATCGATTAGAAAACAGTGTGGGAAAAGGAGAAAATGCTGATTTCCACAATGTTTTCAAAAGCCTTCTTTTTGAGAGTTGTAAAAAACTCAGGACCGTGTGGTAAAAAGTGAAACAAAAGGGCCCCTCAATTCTGAACAAAAGATAATTTCATTAGACTAATTAAGATAATTTTCTTTTCATTTGGCAGCTGGTGACTTCAAACTAATTAAAGGTTGTTTTTGTGGCCACTTTCCTATAGATATAGAGCATCCTGCATAGCTCAGTGGTAAAGTTTAGGACTTGTAACCAGGAGGCCCCTGGTTTGAGTGTCACTGAAAGCACTTGGCACTTCATGGGAGGGTCTTTGGGCAAAAAACTTTAGAACAGAACAGAACAGAATTTTTATGTTGACTTTTAGCACAAAGGCTCATAGTCACAAATACGTACAAATATGCATGTTATGAAAATGACAATTATGTATTATGGATGAAAATAATATAAACAATAATATATACAATAATGAAATATAGTTACACAAGTGAGAGAAGCTAAAAAGTAATTCTTTTATCCTGGAATCAATTGTTCGACTGAGTAGTATCCTTTCTGGATTTAAAAGCATGTTTATAGTATGAAGTTAACTGTATCAAGGTTCTTTTATTGTTACTATTGATTAATGCAATGAATTAATACATACTGGGGTGTTTAAAATAATACTTAGGAATATATCTTGATCTCAGATCGTTGTAGAAGGGGCAAATCAATGTAAAATGGAATTCATCCTCAATATCTCGAAGGTTACATAGTTCACAGTATCTTTCATTTCGATTTATGCCATTATGACGTCCTGTCTTTGTTTTCAGATCGTGTGAATTTAATCTTATTTTACTGAGAATATATCTTTGTGCTCTATTTTCCAATATTGTTAGATATTGTTCCTTTTCATAATTTAATTTGAGATAAGAATATAATGTCATAGATGTGCTTTGATTAATACACGTCTGCCAATTAGTAATGGGGATATCTTTCATTCGATTATTAAATACTGATATAAATTTATCGATATATCGGGATATAACCAAATTCCGTATAGCCCAGAACTCTCGAGAAGATGTTTAACTTTTTTACACCAGTTTTTTTTAATTTGTGGCTTGAAACTTAAGTCTGTCATTTATTGTTCGATAATAGACCGCAAAATACAATTATTTTTCTTCTTATTAAACAGATTTAACCAATGTTTCATAATTCGTGTGTAGCGACTTAAAATTAAAGGAAAACTGCAAAGTTCTGCTAAGAGTGCGGATGAGTTTGTTGACATTTTAACATTATGGATGCGTTTACAAAATTTTCTATGAACTCTTTCAACATTTTCAGCCTGATTAAAACCCCAAACCTCGCAATTAAAGGTAAGAACGTAACTATCAAATAAATTGAATAAAATATTAATAGGGATGTCATATCCTATGATAAGGTTGAATAGAGAACCGATTGCCCGGAGTGCTTTACCTACAAGTGTATCGATAGCTGTCTGAAATGATCCCCCGCTTGTAAAAACTGTCCCCAAATAACTAAAAGTGCTCATTATTTCTATACTTTTTCCCGCGTAAAAAAAATCTAAATCTTGACTCAATCGCCCTGATTTCCTAAATACCGTAGGTTTTGTCTTTTCTACGTTTACTGTTAAATTCCATGTAAGGCAATAACTTTCTAGCTTAAAATGCAATTGTTGTAACCCCTCTTTTGTCTCAGACACCAGCACCGCGTCGTCCGCAAATAGTAGTATATAAATTACAATTTGGTCTATGGTTATGCCTTCTATAAAATTGTCCTGCAATGATTTTCAATATCATTAAGGAACAACGAGAACATCAAAGGTGAGGTTATCTCTCCTTGGAACAATCCCATGTTACTATCGAAGAAATCTGAGAGGCTGTTTAAGTGTTTAACACACATTTTAACATTTGAGTCCATCGATTTTAAAACCCATAAAATTTTACCATTTAATCCAGATTTAACTAGTTTATACCAAAGTGCATTTCTGTTTATACTATCATAGGCTTTTTTAAAATCAATAAAACATGAGTATAATTTTCTACAAGCATAAAATTGCTTTTCAATAAGCGCATTTAAAATAAACACAGCGTCGACGGTGCTATACCCCGGTTTAAACCCGAACTGAGCATCTGCTATCACATCGGCTTCTTTAGCCCATTTCTTTAAATCTATTATTCAGAATAACGGTAAAAAGTTCAGAAAAACAACTTGTCAGTGCAATACCCGATAGTTGTTAGGATCAGACGGATAAGGCTCAGCAATAAATTTTTCAAGATCAAAAGACATGACTGCTTTTTTGCAGGTTCAGTAGAATAAAAATCAAATTTTATTTATTTATTTATTTATTTATTTTTCTTTTTTATTATTATCTAATAAACTTTAATACTGTGACAAGTTCAAAATAATTTCAAAGTATATCCAAAATGACAAGATGATCAATCCCGGACGAGCCCCCAATTTCTATTATGAGCCAAGCGTAACAAGAAAGAAAACCAGCAACAAGCCTTTCACTATTAACAATATTTATTAATGAATAAAGACAAAAGAGTACAATAAGAGTTAAGTTTGAATGAAATTTTGACAATTTTTAATCTTAGAACAAGAAATAGAATAAGTCCCTCAAAATTAAGAATTATGTTTAGACTACAAAAAGTATGAAATTCCTGGTTCCTAAAAGCTAAATTAACAATAGTTTTAACTTGCAAATAGATATGAGCAACCTGTTTAAGAAATAAATAATTCCAACTTACAGATCTATATTCCAATTTAAATCCAACACTTTTCACTAATTCTGTATCCTCAAAGCCACAAGTCTAAGTTCATAATCACTATCACCAACTAATTCACTCCTATTTATATCAGCTTGGAAAATTCTAGATTAGTCTTTCCAGAAAGATGACAACAAGATGTTTATTGACATGGAATGATAACTTGCTTACTAACAACCTGTTTCTAAAAATAACCACAATGAGAAAACCAATGAATATTCTTTATGTTTCTAGAATATTCTGTATACAGAGTGAAAGTGATAATGAAAACAGGTTACATGTATATCCTATTTACATAACAACAAGCTGAGAGAATCTCTGATGTTGCTATAGTCTGATCCAGCTCTTTAGATGTACATGACGAAAAGATTGGGTTATTATCATTATTTGATAACTCATCTTGATTTGAACTATTTGATTGGGAGCATAATTCTTGGAAGTTGTTATAATACTGTTCTATCGAAATGTCGCTATCTAGCTTTGCTGGCGCTTTTTTCCTAAATATTTTCCAAAACTCACGTGGTCTTGCTCGACGTATTTTGATTCATTTTAACCGATATTATATTGCGCCTTCTTTTATCTACAACAATATTTATAGTCTTTCCGTTTAAGGAAGAATGCTTTCCGCGTTTAATCAGATGGTTCTCTGTTTAAGTGTTTTACAGCTACTTTTAAAGCATTTCGTTTTTTTCTACATTCTTCGTCGAATCAGTCTTTCTGATTTTTATCATATTCAATAAATTCCATATTCGATGAGCGAATATTTTTTACAAAATAATTATTTCCACATGTGGTAAAAAAATCAGCACATAACTGATCTAGTCTTTCTGAGTCGCCCCGATTGGCTGTTTCTTGTGATAACTCCTCCTCTAATTTACCTATGCAAGTAGACAAGTCATGCAAAAACGGTTCTCTGTAATTTGGATCCCATGTAATGAATGTCTTTGTAGTACTGGTCTTGTTTTTTCGGAAGCATGAATTTACTTCCAATGAAAATGAAACAGGTGCATGATTGGAAAATTGCGTAAAATCAATAATATTAAAATTATGTATACAATTAAAATTATCGATGGAAGATAGTAGATAGTTTACTGTGCTTTGTCCATTGTGGGTTATACATGTTATTATTCCATTGCCACGGTCAGCGAATAGACGACCGTTAACTACTCGCATGTCCATGGCCTTGCATAGATATAATAAAAGATCACCGAACTTGCTGGACTTGGGATCAGACGACTTTCGAACAGGAGGGGGTACAGTACAATCTATATCTTCTCATTCTAATATAACATCGTTCTCAATATAGTCACACTTATTTCCTATTCTACTATTGGTATCACCGCATACAAATACTTTTCCCAATGTTTTAAAATATAACACATCGTTTTCTAAGACAGTGAATAAATCGTAATCATGGAGAGAATGCATAGGTGAACTTTCTGGCGGTATATATACTGCCGCTAAATACATATCTTGTTTAATATTGAAAAAAATATTTTGTCAAATTTAATCAATACAATAGAATCAATTTTTTCCAGTGTTACTCCTTTTCTGATACTCTCTCTGATATATATAATTATTCCACCACTCGATCTGTGAGCTCGTCTATTTTTGGTCTTCCGATAAGAGTGTATTGGGTTCGAATATCCACTAAGGTTTATTTCAGGCGACTTCTTAGTCCAAGTCTCACTAAGACATATAATGTCATATTTTCCTAATAAGTCTGTAAATTCTTTGGTTGATTTTAGTAGGGTAAGGCCCTCTACATTCCAAGTAAAGCATTCAAGCGATCTCTCACGTGACTCCTAATGATTACTACGGTGTATGTGGTTGTCTATATACAGTTTATCTACTAACAGGTACGCTTCCTTACCGTTAGCACGTGCTTCTCTCATGACGGGAATTAACCGTTTCCTTTTTCTCCATTATCTCCTTTGGGAATTGTTCGGATATCCCATATTCTGTCCCTTTCAGATATTTTGCCGCTTTTCGTACACTTTTTCTGTCTGGATAGAACGCGAACTTTGCAACCATTGGTCTAATATGTCCCTGTTTGAAAGCTCTAGCTCTATGTAGCTTTATGGAAGAGCCAGCTCCCTCAATTTTCAAATGATTTTCAATGAAGGAAAGCACCTTTTCCTCACACTTTTCCCCTTTCTCTTCAGGAAGTTTATAAAAGCTTAAATTGTCTCGCATACTTCGACACTTTAAATCGGTCACTTCTTCTCGCAATTTTCTTTCTTTCTCCCTTTGTTCGTTTTCAAATGTTTTCATTTTAGATAATATTGAGTCTATTTCTCTTTGCTTCTTTTCCACATCTTCAAAAACACTGCATCGAAATTTTTGCTCTCTTCTAAATCTTTGACTTTTCCTTCAATGCTTTTGATTTTTTTATCAATATTTGTCACATGAGAATTTATACCCTTTATACTGGTTTGGATAGATTCTAGTTGTGATAGTTTCTGGTCTAGTGTATCCAAGCGTTGGATAATCATTGCATAAAAGGGGATGGGCTATTAGAAGATACAGGAGTGCTACACTGTTGGAACTGTTTTTTTTTGTTGTTGTTGCATGTTGGGATAATTTTGTGGCATCATTTGGGGAGATGAATTTAGCAGCATTAAAAGAGGCATATTTGTTTCGTTTGTGTTAAGGCCATTACTTGCTCTGCCATGTCCACATGTTGCCCCGAGAACTTGTGAATGTTGACTGCTTGTTGAATATTGATTATTGTTCATATTGTTTATATTGTTTATGGCTGAATCATTGTTTACATACGACTCACTTGCCTGATTACTTGCACTTTGTCCTGAAAATCCTGAAGGTCCATTGTTTACACTTTTAACTCCTTTGTTCTTTTTCCCACCACCATTGTCCATTGTTTTACGCGGGTTTTTTGGGGGTTTCTAATTATTTCCTGGCGAATCCTTCTTTTTGCGTTTTCTTGACATTTATACACTGTTTATACTTCTCATTTTAAAACATAGTTTGATAAATAGATAGCTAAAATTCCATTTTCCAATATAGATTCACGACTGTAAAATTAAACGACTGCCATTTTCGCACATGCGCACACACTTTAGAGCCCTAGCCTGGTACTGGTGAAATCTAGGCCATATTAATTACGTGAACAAGCAAACTGTCCTAGTGATATAATTGAAATAATGTTGAAAGCATCATAACTCTATGATTCAATTCTAGAACAGATGTTTTTACCACAGGACAACATTTCAGATTGTTCCAAATTGAGAGCATTTGCAAACAACATATAAAACTTACTTGAAATGACGGTAATTGTCTGTAAAAGTGTGGAAAACCTTGTGGAAAAAGGAGAAAATGCTAGATACCAGCATTTTCTCCTTTTTCTACAAGGTTTTCAAAAGTTTTTTTCCTCAGGGTTAAAACCCTGGACTAGTCCAAAATGATAGCATTTGAAGTTGACAAAATAAATGTGGCTAAAATGATGAGACCGCCTGTGAAAAGGTAGAAAACATTGTCATAAAAGAAGAAAATGCTGGCTACTAGCATTTTCTCCTTTTCTCACAATGTTTTCAAAATTTTTCTTTGTCAGGGTTGTTAAAACTTGGGATTGTGTGTTGAAGGTTTAAAGCCATTTTTGTTAAACACAATAATCAGCATGAATTAAGGTTTAAACCCTCTACTACTCAACAAGATTTTAGACTGGTCCTCAACGAAAGCATTTGCAGACAACAAAACAAAAGTGACTTAATAATTGAAATTTGCCTTTTTCTCCTTTTCCCACAATTTTTTTAAAGGCCCTTTTTCTTCAAGGTCCCTAAAACTTGAAATTCTTAGCTTATTGCAAACAAGTTCTGCTTGTTTAATATTGTTTTATCACTGTACTAGACGATAACATTCAACACTTGTCCAAATTTAAATCATTTTCAGGTAACAATAAATAATGGCTCAAATGATGAGATTTGTCCATGAAAAGCTGGAAAACATTATGAGAAAAGAGGAAAATGCTGGTTACCATCATCTTTTCCTTTTCCCAAAATGTTTTCAAATGACTTCTTTGGTCGTTAACGCTCATTCTCAGCAATAGGGAACATTTTAGAAAAGAAAAAAAAACATGTCGCAGCCCTCTACATTGAGTAAAAACAGTCATTATGTGGTAATGACGAACATTAATTCAGCAGGGAGGGTAGTCTGTTAAATATAAACACTTAAAAACCCCGTCCTACTGTAATGCTGCATGAGGTGCAAGTTCAAAGACACAAAATGATGCCTACGTTGCTATTTCTAGGGGCAAATTCATTTCTAGATTTGTTGCAAAGACGGACACTATTATTCTTAACTTCGTCAGCGATATCAGTATGTATTATTTAGCAGATCCATACTGATGAAAAATAGAACATAGCAGAGCACCAGTGCATAAATGGTCTGTCGCCAGATTCAGCGTGCCTACGTTACGCTGCCAGAAATCTTAATCTATATTATGTAATAGATAATCAGATATTCTTTTTTCACTGCCTAAACATCAGTCAACACATACTTTGATGATATACGGATTTTCAACCATGTCCTTCCAGTATATCAATTGCGCAGTGTATCAAGGCGAATGGTTATAAAAATTGGCGATATCTACGTTACATACCCTATAGCATTCATCGACTTACACATTCATATGTTTATGCAGTACCTTCAACCCCTCATATCTAAGCCATTACTGAGTAAAATAAATTTCGAACAAATGCTACGACCTATAAATAAACTGATAAAATATCTGATGAAAATACCTACGTTACTGATACCTAAGTTACCATTACGTTACCAAGAAAGCGGGTGTGAAACGTTCAGCCACTTCTGACATCATTTTTATCCATGACAACATTGGATTTCTTGTACCCATTGGTAAAAACAGTATGGTGGCTATATTTACACGTGTAAAGTGTACTTTGTTTGAAGTGAGTTGTTTTTTTTACCTGTAACTTAATCACGTGGGCAAGACAGTTTGATTTATTCTATTAATTTCATATGTATCAATTATAGTACTATTTGAACCTTTTCGTATTGTTAAATGTTTTTTAATACTGTCGATTTCGCCATCATTAGAATGTGACATGGCATCCGAAATATGCATTATTAGGTATTAACAAATTTTACTTCGATATTCAGTATTTCAGGTGAAAGTAGGGTGTCTTGTTTATCACATGAGCCTAAATATTTGATAAATCACATATAACCGAACAGGATTAGTGAAGACGTTAGATATGAAATGTCTCTTAGAACTTAGAACTAAGGACAGTTTTAGATTTTTCGATAAAAGAAATCTTTGTTGTTAATCTTCCACTCTGTTGATTATGTGAACTTTTGTGAAAAAAAATCATTTTTCGCCGTATAGGTATCACCATCGAAGTCCCGGTCAAAGATATGAACTAAACTAAATTTGCTGTTACAAACAGGGAGGTAGTTATTGCTTGTATTTTTGTGATCTATGCTTCTCCGGTTTAGATGGGAAAAGTAGGAGCTGAAATCTGTACAGGACGATCACGGATGTAACAAAGCGAAACTCAGCAATGAATATGTACAAAACAAACGGGGGTAGGAAATACTTAATTCAAGCAGCTGGAAACGCAAAGGTAGAAACAAGAAAAAAATAATTGGTGAACAGGTGTTTGAAAGTAAGAATTGGTAAGAGACTAAAAATGATTTTGTTCTAAATTCAAATGATGCGGTAAAACACACACACACACACACACACACACACACACACACACACACACACACACAAAAACACACAAAAGGCAGAGTAATTTCAGAGAATCAAGAGTGGATACTCTTAAGATGATAGATCTACCTGAACAAGAGTATAAAATAGCAGGAAGCAAAGTAAAACATAAAATTGACCAGCTAAATTTGACCCGTATGGCAAAAAATTTCCCTGGATAGTATCTGGATAGTATACCTATGTTACCTCCGTAACCATATTTTACAATATCTGTATGTTGGAAATCAATACCCAAAGGTATACAATCATTTGTTCCTATGTGAAAAACTTTTGCGCGTATAATTTGCATATAATAACATCAACAAGAGGGCCATGATGGCATTGAAATCGCTCACCTGAGCCTTTTGATCAAACATGACCCATTTCCAATCTCTTCAGAGATATTAAGACAAACACTCTGACAAACACTCACTAGTATTGGGCTTACAAATATGGCCTCTAGAGTGCACATAAGCTTTTTCTAGAATTTGTCTGATCGGCCTACTTGACATGTAGAAATTATCCAGACATACATTCCGACAAACTTTCATGAGTATTTGAGAGAAAATGTGGCCTGTAGGGTGTATAAACGGTTTTTCCGAGATTTGACCTAGTGACCTGGTTTTTTATCCAACATGACCCATATTCATACTAGTCTAAGATATTATCAAGACAAACATTCAAAGCAAATTTCAAGATTATTGGACTGAAAATGTGGAATATAAGGTTTTTCCGAGATTTTATCTCGTGACCTAGTTTTTTATCCAACATGACCCATTTTCATACTAGTCTGAGAAATTATCAAGACAAACATTCTGACCAAAATTCAAGATTATTGGACTGAAAATGTAGCCTCTAGAGCTTACATAAGGTTTTTCTAAGATTTGACCTGGTGACCTAGTTTTTGACCTGACATGACCCATTTTCAAACTCATCCAAGCTATCATCATGACAAACATTCTGACCAACTTAAAGAGCATTGGACTGAAATTGTGGCTTCTGGAGCGTACACAAGGTTTTTCAAAGATTTGACCTAGTGACCTAGTTTTTGACCCCACATGGCCCACTTTCGAACTCGTCAGTGATATTATCAAGACAAAAATTCTGACCAAATTTCAAGAGTATTGGACTGAAAATGTGGCTTCTGGAGCATATACAAGTTCTTTTTTTTAAGATTTGACCTAGTGACCTAGTTTTTTACCAAACATTGCCCGTTTTCAAATTTGTGAGAGATATCATCAAGACAAACATTCTGACCAACGTTCAAGAGTTTTGGACTGAAAATGTGGCCTCTAGAGCATACAAAAGGTTTTTCTAAGATATGATCTGGTGACCTAATTTTTGACCCAACATAGCCCATTTTCGAACTTGTCCGAGATATCATCAAGACAAACATTCTGACCAACTTTCAAGAGTATTGGACTGAAAATGTGGCCTCTAGAGCGTACACAAGGTTTTTCTAAGATTTGACCTAGTGACCTAGTTTTTGACCCAACATAGCCCATTTTCGAACTTGTCCGAGATATCATCAAGACAAACATTCTGACCAACTTTCAAGAGTATTGGACTGAAAATGTGGCCTCTAGAGCGTACACAAGGTTTTTCTAAGATTTGACCTGGTGACCTAGTTTTTGACCTGACATGGCCCATTTTCAAACTCGTTTGAGATATTATCAAGACAAACGTTCTGACCAACTTTCAGGGGTATTGGACTGAAAATGTGGCCTCTAGAGCGTACACAAGGTTTTTCTAAGATTTGACTTAGTGACATAGTTTTTGACCCAACATGACCCATTTTCCAAATCATCCGAGATATCATCAAGACAATTATTCTGACCAAGTTTCACAAGTATTGGACTGAAAATGTGGCCTCTAGAGTGTACACAAAGTAAAAGTTGACGACACACGACGGACGACGCACGACGGACGACGGACGACGGACACAGCACGATCACAATAGCTCACCATGAGCACTTCGTGCTCAGGTGAGCTAAAAATTGCCAAGTTTCAGCTCCTAAGACAATAAACCCTATAAACATTCACTCTGAAAGTAAACGTGGAATTTCGCATTGAAATTACGTTGAAATATAGAATCCCTTATTTTTAAGTTGAAAAGTTGAGAAATGTCATGATATTGTCGAGTTTTGTCATTTCCGTATAGTATGCATACAGCTTATTCGTTACTGGACATTTATTTGACTACTAGGGTGTTTATACAAGTACTTGAGACATTATTCATATAAATGGATACTTACATTACCATTTCTATAGGTTAAATTATGTGCTTGTGGATTCAAAATTGATAATATTTCATTTCCTGTTCTATTTAATTGTATCCATACTGTTTCCTGGTTTACAAAAATGTTAAGGGATCTCCTTTTAAGACCACCGTTAACAATTCAACGGAATGTAAAGCTTACTATCTCTGCATGTAAATGAAAACTACCTTTGAACATTGTTTTTGACGACTGTAATCGGTCTGTTAAGGCATATACAAGTACTTTAAAATTATTCAAAGTTCGATAGAAATAATTTAGAAACTATTTTTGTAATTTATGCAAAGTTGAATAGCTCAAAAGACATTTGTTTGATTCTTTAATTGATGACAAATTCAAGACACTCCAATAATATCGTAGAAATCAGTCAGTTTGTACCATGTCATGTCTGTTTTGTATATTTTGGTCCAGGATTGTTTGATGCAGCGCAGCTTCTGCTAAATTAAGCTCAGATAATAGCTACATAATATACAATTATCAGAAATTGGCTTTTCGCATGTTGACTTTTGATCAAATATGACATCCAAAGAGTTCCTTATTACTGAGAATAAGCGTTGAAACTTGTAATTGTTTTAAGTGGACGGTCCCAAGTACAGGCAATGAAGACACATACATATTATAGTCAAATTTCTCACAGCTTAAAACAAAAAAAAAAAAAAAAAAACAAAAAAAAACAAAAAAAAAAATTTTTTTTCAGATTATTCCATATTGAAAGCATTTACAGACAATAACATGTATGGTAGTTCTAATCATGATAGGGTAAAAAACCTGAAAAAAGGAGAAAATGCAGGTAATAAGAAGTCTCCCCTCTTCCATGAATGATTTCAAACATTTTCTTACATGTTGTTAAAAGAATAATTTTGTACTAGTGTTTAAACAGCCCTGAGGAAGACTGCTTATAAACACATTGTGGTAACAGGACAAAATGCTGCTACACAGAACTTTCTACATGTATTTACTCAATACTTTCTTTTCTTTCATGACAGAATTCCATCATTTGAAACGGTGCTTTCTAGAAAGGTCGAAGAATTTGTCATGCGGTAAATGCTTAAGAATTTTTTACAAACTTAAAACTACAAAAAGCCTAATTTGGAAACTTAAATTCTTACCATATCCTACGCTATTCGTTTGTACATTTTATAATCGGGTGAGGAGGAAAACCACTTGATACCGCTATACCACTTCGTCCAAGTGAACTGTCCGCTTTACCAACCCCTTTTAACCTTCATAACTTCCTTATGAACTCTTTTACCACACGACAAAATTTTAGAATGGATCAAATTGTAAGCATTTCGTTGACAACAATTTCAGGGTAGCTTAAATGGTGGACTATATTTTTTGATAGAATAGGAAACCTTGTGTGTAAAGAAGAAAATGCTGGTTACCAGCATTTTCTCCTTTTCCCACAAAGTTTTCAAAAAGCCTTTTCCTTCAGGATTGTTAAAATTCGGGATTATGTGCCAAGGGGTTAAACTTCCTTTTACTGCAGATGACTTTTTGCATGTTTTTAAGCAGACAATTTCTGTCTAAAAGCATTGTGAAAACATAACATGCTGTTCGTAAAAAGCCATTTCATCTTTTCCGACACTGTTTTTTCACAAATAGTCATACTTCTTTTCCTACACTGTTTTTTCACAAATAGTCATTTATGAGACATTATACCTAAGCTAATCATACTCACACTTTACTCTTCATCAAACAACAAATATTCAGACTTAAAAGTATTTGCAGACAACAAACTCAACGTGGCTCAAATACTGAAATTTGTCTTTCAAAAGGGTAAAAAAACACTGTGGGAAAAAGAAGAAAATGCTGCTTACCAGCATTTCCTTCATTCCCCACAATGTTTTCAATAATCTTCTTCCTTCATGTCATATAAGAGAGAGAGAAAAAAAAAAAAAAGGAATACTTAGTAGAGGGTCAATAGGAAAGTTTTCAAAGTTACTAATATGGTAAAGAAGTAACAGGTTATATGTGACCCGTTTCCTTTCACTGCATTGTATCCAATTTGAATACAAAAGTAACTTGACAATCCTGTGTCACTTACCAGAGTTACCATTTTACAAAACTAATCTGTTTCATAAAGAAACTTTAGAAACAGGCTGTACAAAAAATTCAGGGAACAGGAGAAACTAGAGGCCCCTGAGGGCCTGAAATCGCGGTACTGGCCGTATCTTTGCTTTTTTGCTAGCATACATTATGAATTAATGATGCAGAAGGAAAAAGACAAACACGCACACACGTGTACAGACACACAAAAATTTTGGGCTTGAACCCACTAAGACAGCATAAGTAGGCATGGTAAATTGAACAAATAGTGAGAAAAAGTACAATTTTTCAAAACCAATTGTTTGGAATCCAGCCAAATTTGATAGGGTTTCAGTACGCATTGTATTAATGAGTTCAATCCCTTGATGAACCAAATAATCTTTGTAAGTTTCAAAAGAATTGGATCAAAAATGTGGTTTTGATTGCGTAAACAAGAACGTCAACGTTAACTGGCTACTTTTCCCATACTGTTTGTCCGATTTTCTTCAAAATCAATAGGATTCAAGCTGTTAATGATACACAGCTATTGTGGTAGTTTCACGAAAATCTTTCAACAAATGCAGACTTTATCACGAAAATAAGAAATGGAAAATTTCAACTTCAAATGGCTACTTTTCCCACACTGATTGCCGGATTTTTTAAAAATTTTATTTATTTATTTATTTTATTTTTTATTTTTTTATTATATTATTTTTTTTTTCTATTAAAAATCAATAGGGTTTAAGCTATTGATGAGAAATAAAAGTGTGCAAGTTTCACGAAAATCTGGCCACAAATGCAGACTTTATCGCGAAAATAAGAAATGGAAAATTTTAACTTCAAATGGCTACTGTTTCCATACTAATTGTCGGATTTTTTTTTCAAAATCAACAGGGTTCAAGCTATTGACGAGATAAATAAACTATGCAAGTTTCACGAAAATCTGACCACAAATGCAAACTTTATCACATAAACAAGAAATGGAAATTTTCTACTTCAAATGGCTACTTTTCCCAAACTGATTGTCGGATTTTTTTCAAATTCAATAGGATTCAAGCTGTTGATAATTCACAGGTACTGTGCAAGTTTCACAAAAATTTGACCACAAATGCAGACTTAATCGCGTAAACAAGAAAAAGACTAACAGACGGACTGACGGACGACGGAAACCCTGCCATGACATAATCTTTGCTAGCTTTCAGCCAGTAAAGCTAAAAAAAATAATAATAATTCCGGTTATCCAGCATTTTCTCCTCTTCCTGCAGTACTTTCTACATATTTGAAGACAAATCAATTCATTTCAGGTAATCTGAAATTTGTTGTCTGCAAATGCTTTCAACATGGAAAAGGCTGAAAATTTTTGTCATTGGAAAAAGAGTTTTATAAGTACTGTCAAGATGGGTTGAGGACAAGTGATTTCCTGTGGAAGGCGCATCTTCAATCAATGTGATATAATTAGCAAGTCTTTTATGAACGATGTTTGACTCTTTGACAAATGAAAAAAAAGACTCTTCAAAATCCAAGGCAAATGCAGACCACAACGTAAATGAGGCTCAAACAGTGTTTAAATAATGGGAATGTTGTTTTGCAATCTGGAAATCTATTTTTGTTAGACTAGATTATGACATCATCATTTAAGGAGTGAAGAGATTTCTTTTTGTTTTCATGGAGGAATTAATTCAAAAACCTAATCACACTGTAAAAAAACAGTGAAGCGGTTTTATACAAAAGCGTAATAAGTTTTTTTTTTTTTATACCTCCATGAAAAAAAAAAAAAAAAATCTCTACATTCCTCGTAATTCAATATCACAGACAACAGATAATATTCATGTAAATGATAATGTTACCAACTGCATTTCCTTTTTCCGTAAATCCAATATTGCAGTTTTACTTTCTAATGGCATTTCATTGGTATTTCATAGTATTAAACTATGGCGCCGAAATACTCGGAACACACGCATATAAATCCTTGGAACAAATTCATTGTAAATTTCTTCGGAAAATACTCGGCGTAAAAAAGTCTACAAATTTAGATGGTTTATATGGTGAAACAGCTCGATATCCTATGCTCATACATTGTAAAATTAAAATGTTCAAATTTTGGATAAAAATAATCAACAGCGAAAATGACTCTTTCATTCAATCTATTTACAACGCATTAAAGTACGATACAGAATTGAATAATACATATAATGGAAATAAGTGGGCATATGAAATTAAATCAAGTCTCTGTGAGCTAGGTTTAAATGATCTATGGCTTTACCAGAACGAAATGCAAATTAACTTAAGCATTATTAAAACTAGAGTATTAGATGTTTATAAACAAGTATGGCATTCAAATATCAACAGTTCAAGAAGATTGGCAGCTTACCGTTCATCCAAAAATTCTTCTGAACAGGAAAAATACCTTGAAACAATTAAAAAAAAAAAAAAAAAAAGAACAGCATTAAGTAAATTTAGACTTTCCTCACATAAACTGAAAATAGAATCAGGTAGACACGAAGGTTTTGACATTAATGAAAGAATATATGTATCCAATGTAACATGGATGTTATTGAGGATGAATTTCATTTTTTGCTAGTCTGTCCAAAGTACCACAACCTGAGAACACACTTTTTAAAACCTTATTACTATCGTTGGCCAACACTCGATAAATTCCAGTCACTCTTATTAAGCCAGAATACAAAGCAATTACAATGTATTTAATTTAACACCGCTTTCAAGGCACGTGGCTAATAATTGAGTTGTTGAATAAATAAAAACAATACTTCTATTAATAAAGTTTCATCTTTCACAATTCCTTTTATTTTCAAGAATTCAATCAGACCATATGTATACATTAAATCTTAAAAAAGATCTAAGATCAGACTGTAATTCTGGTAAGTCTGATCTTAATCTACAGCATACATGTTTAGTATTATTCGTAGTTATTTACTCATTTTGTCAATATATATATATATATAAATGCATGTCACATGTACAAAGTCTACCATGGAGATCTAGGATCAGATTGCAATTCTGGTAAGTCTGAAGTTGATCTACACCGTCCTCAGAAACTTTATCGACCCCATGTTGTTGCACTGATCAGCTTACATGTTTTGTATTATTCGTAATTATTTACTTATATTGTCAAAATATATATAAATGTCTATACATGTAAGTAGTTTACCGTTGAATAGCTAAAACATAAACTGAAAAGTTTCAGGAAAAAAAGCTGATATTTCATTTGTTCGAAATATTTATTTAATTTATCAGACTTTGTGGATTAGTGATCGGATTGCACACTGTGCGGTCTGATCCTGATCCACATCGTTTGCAATGCCGTATTTAGGCGCGCTTAGCAGCAGATAGTTTTAGAAGTGTCTAACTCCTAACAGGTCATTTTATTTGTTTTTCAACTTAATCAATTTCTGTTTTTCCCATATTCCTTCGGAACATGAAGTACTTCATATGTTACCGACACTGACTTTTTTTCCAATTTGTGCGTCTATACATACATTTTCCTTTTCACATCTCGAGCGTATCTTGTATATCTCTACTGTCTATAAATATGTTTGTATTTTATGTCAAATAAAGATTATGTTGTATTATTTCATAGCGTGAGATAATGGCTTGTTCATGACGTAAAAAATGTGTAATTCATGACGCCATCATAGCATTGATTGTAATTAAAATCGGCAGAAAGGTCAATTGACATCCGATGTCTCCCTTTGTCCTTTTTCTTTTATGTATTAAATCGTTAAATCATTCTTATATCTCGGGTGGCGCAAGACCGTCGTAAGTGTAAGTACAGTGTATATGCACTTGCGATAGTTTTGCACTTACCCCTGGACCTATCCTGTTTTGAAAATGAAGTCTTAGACAAAACTATGGGATCATGTGCGAATTTTTTTTTTTTTTTTTTTTCACTAACTTTTACATAGACAGAAAATAACATTTCCTACTTACCTGTATTAAATAATTTTACACTCTCAAACTGTATTATAGCCAATACATACATAGTGTGATTGAGCATAGCTACAAATTGCCATTCAAAAAGATACCAGATAGTGTGATACTAAAGAATAATAGATATGCTAGAGATAACACGGTATTTGTTTTTGAAGAGATACAAAAGTTGTTAGCAAAACGAGTTATTTCAGAGGTACAAAGTCCTCCATATGGTGTAAATCCATTGATTGTAGCATATAACAGAAACGGTAAGCCTAGGCTAGTATTGGATTGCAGGCATATAAATGAATACCTGCACCAGTTCAAAGTAAAATTTGAAGACATAACAGTTGCTGAAAGTTTGTTTGATAAAAACACTTTTCTGTATACTTTTGATTTAAAAGGTGCATATCACCCTATTGATATTTTCAGTGAACACACAACCTATGTAGGTTTTACATGTATCGATAAGGGTGTGAACGAGTATTATGTTTTTAATCAGATACCATTTGGTACCAAAACCGCTGGACATATATTCACCAAAGTCCTATGAGTCGTCATCACATTTCTGATAAATAAAAGCCACAGGGTTATTGCTTTTCTAGATGATGGTATCGGAGGATATACTAATTACGATAAGGCTTTGGCTTCAAGTGTTTTCAAAAAGCAGACTATTCTTGAATTCGGATTTCTTTTAGCAGAAGAAAAAGGCCAATGGATTCCAACTAAACGAGTTGTTTGGTTAAGTCATACTATAGACATGCATCAAAATTTGTTATTTATTGCAGAAGAAAGAATACAAAGGTTACTGAGGAAAATTGGCTCTATTTTGATGATATTAGAAAATAAGGCAATGTTTTTTATTCATGTAAAGGTACTTGCAAACGTTGTCGGTCAAATTCTATCCATGCTGAGTGTTTTGGGTAATAAGGTGAGACTAATGACAAGAGAACTGTTTAGTTTAGTATAAATGCAAGGGCCAGTTGGAATGCCCCTGTATTAGTTACACCGTGCAGAATTAACGAGCTTCATTTCTGGAAAGATAATATTGAAAACCTTAACAAGGCAGGAAGGTTCATTAAAGATGAGCGCTTAAGTTCTTTCAGTATTTATTTAGATGCAAGTAGTACTGGTTATGGCGGATACATCGTACAAGAGTCAAATGTTGGTTTAGCATCCATAATTGAAAACAGTGGCCTGTGTGATTCTTGAAAAAGTGGCATGGTATTTTCAGATTCTGTATTTGATATGAGTCCTCGGAAATGGACTCTGAGAGTAAATTCAAATTGTTGACCCCCGAAGTGGTTTCCGTTGATGCAATGACCAAGGAAACAGTCCTTGACTCAAACAGGGCCCCGGAAGTGGCTGGTGGTTCTATAGTGACCCCGGAAGCGGTCATGAGTTCATCTTCCACCCCGGAAGAGGTCTGTATTTAAGGGTCTGTCTAGAACCCAGAACCGTTAATTGAGTTCAAATCGGCTGTGGAAATAGCTACTATGAAAACTCTAGGGGACCAAAAGGTAAATGTATCAAAAAATAACGTCATATCGGAATATGAACAAAGTCATGTTTTAACTGACTCAAAAATAATAGGGTCATGGACAAATTCAGAACAAAGCGAAAGTTCAACCTGGAGAGAAGCTGAATCAATTTTTCGCGTTGTAAAGTCAAACGCAGGAGCGTTGAAAAATTCTATTGTAAATGTTTATTTTGACAACAAAACTGTTAGATCAATTTTGATGAATGGTAGTAGCATCAGTAAGTTGCAGAATATTGCTTTAAACTTACACAAACTATGCGAAAGTGAAAACATTGTTTTGCGCCCAGAACGGATTTCGCGCAGTCGTAATAATATGGCGGATTATCTATGTCGGTGTTTTGATTGCGATGACTGGGAAATAGAACATAAACTTTTCAAAGCTCTCAGCAGCCGTTGGGGTCCATTTTCAGTAGATAGATTCGCTTCCTATTTAAATGCTAAGTGTACAAGATTCAATTCGAGATGGTGGGTACCAGGTACTGAAGGCATCGACTGTTTAGCACAGCCATGGCATAATGAGGTGAATTGGGTTGTACCACCTTCGAGATTAATACCTCAGTGTATTGAAAAAATAATTCAGAAAAAGGCAAATTGCACCCTTATTATTTCTGAATGGAAAAGTGCGGCTTTTTGGCCTCTAATTGCGAATGATAACGGTACATTCAAACCGTTTGTAGTAGAAGCTGTAAACTTGGAAACCAGAAATGTTATCATACAGGAAATAATGGCTATTTCGACAAGAATCCATTAGCCTTTGATATGCTATTAGACTTAAAATGTATGTTTTTGACAGGTTTTGGTTTAAAACAGACTTTGAAGCAGAAATTTAATGATGCGGTCGTATGTGGACACAAACAAGTTCGTTTGGCAGATAAAATGGCTGGCTATCTACTTCAATCCAAAGGCTTGAAAGCGGACAATACAGTGAAAAAGTACAGTAGTTCTTTTCATTTGTTTCATTTGTTTGAGCGTTTCTGTGTACACACGATCTGTCGTCAAAGCCCGCTTTGCCAATAACTGTAGCCATGTATTTCACATTACTCATAGATGAGGGGATGACTAACAAGGTTATTATAGCTGCGTTTTATGGTATTAAGTGGGGACCTAGTATTAACGATTTCAGTGATCCAACAGAAAGCAACATTGTAAAACAGTTACGTTTTATCGGCTGAAATGCTACAGTCCCTATGTACAGTGTATGACAAGTGTACCACTGTTAATGATTTGAGAGACCTATGTATCGTTATGTTGTCATATTCAGGTTTCTTAAGTATAAATGAAACCCTCGAATTAAGTTGTAGAGATATTTCTTTTCAGGATGATCATTTATCTATCAATATAAGAAAGGGTAAAACCGACATCTACAGAGACGGGTCTGAAATTCTTGTGGCTCAAGGTAGTACCTCTGCATGTCCCGTAATGTTGTTGAAAAGGTACATTGATAAAGCAAATTTGTCATGTGAGTCTGAAGATTATTTGTTTAAACCTGGATTTTGTTCGGTAGGACGATTTTGTGGAATCGCCGCAATCACTGGAATCACCACGTGAATTAGTGGAATCACCATTTTGTTGATGTATAACTACTTGAATTATAATATTAGATATAATATTTATGATCTGGTTCATAAGATTTGGAGCAAAATTAAGAAGAAAATGACCAAAATTACAATTAAATCGTGAGTTTCCACTTAATTCTGTAATCACCTGAACCTGAAATAGCAAAATCACCTGATGAAATAGTGAAATCATCATTTAATTGAGATAGGATAATCTTTTTTCGACAGGATTATTAATGAAGGGGTCAAGTAGTTTAATTTTGTACAAAAACTTTATCAAGTAAAATCGAGAAGTCATCTCTGTTTCGTGCATTCTGTTATGTGTGAAATCACCCGTCACCGAGGATCAAACTGGATGAAGCCATTCCATAAAATAGCGAAAGCACCTTTTTATTTACAAAAAACAAGCTGTTATATTAAATATATGATCAAAAGATGATTTACAGTTCAAGTTTCTTTGTTCGTTGTCCTTCATGATTAGAAGAAAAACGTAGAAACATTGCCCGGTTTCATTCACTTTTGGAATCGGTGAAATCGATTCTTCGAGAATTTGACCAAGCGCCAGAGCTGTCAATCAAAAACCAATAAGCCAATCAGCGGTCAGCATTTTTCCCATTCAGAGCGGAAGCCGTCTCGCCGTTATAAAACCTAGACATTCTGCATCATTAGGAGTTGGAAGTAAATATGAATATATAGTAGATATGATATAAAAATCTGATTAACTACATTAAAATTGATATCCATCATTAATCCTTAGATCCACTATTGACTATTGACGCAGATGACAACTTAAATTCAAAAAAAAAAAAAAAAAAAAAGAATAATGTTTGTAAACATGCTTTTATATTGTAATAAATTTTCCAAAATGACAATCTTAGCTATATGTACTCGCTTGTTTCTTTATTAAAAAAATTAGATCTATACTCGTAGATCATATTTTAGACTGCTGATTGGATTTTATCCAGTTCATTTATTTTTTTCCCGTATCTTATTTTCTATTTGAGTTTGAGTAGACTCTATAAACTTTTTAATTCAATTTCTTCCCAAATCAGGTTAATTTGCTATGTAGAGTGCTCTTTATATCTGTTTTGTGGATTTTTTTACTCAGATAATCCTTCAAAGAAATGTTAAAAAAAAAAACGTCAATATAGAGTCGAATTGATTTTCTCGAAAATATTGTTCCTATTTCTATAGTCGTCTTGGAAAGTAATTTTATTTTTGAAATAAAATGCTATGTAGGCACATTTTAGACGTTTGTTTAAATAAAACACAAATGTCATCTTCCTGCATTAGGAAAACATTGAAAACGTTGTTCTTTTCGGTCTCTGTATCTTAACCTTTCTATCAATGTAAACTTAAAGCCCGTGTAAGACGATATGCCACCCTGTGTAATACCATCTCTCCCCCTCTGTTTACAATCTTTTTTTTTTAATCACCCTTAAACTATCATTTATTTATCGAAAATGAAAGGGAAACCGATCAAGCTGTCTTCCTCTAAGGACAAGATCTGTTGCACATGTTGCCTACTTTTACGCAAAAAGTGGAGCAAGGGTTTATGCGGTATTTCTTTGATATCGGTATGCCACGCCACAGGCGTTCGGTACTGTCCTACTTGTAAAGTTACAAGAACGTGTCATATAATTAGTCTGACTCTCGTGACCGTCTTTGATTATTAGTGATTGGAATTTAGATTATACATGTTCAATGTGTAAGTCAACTTAATATCTTTTTCTGTTACCCTTAGAGAATATTATAGAGGTGAATGCATAGAAGTATGCTCAAGTTCTTATTCCTTTTATTCTTCTCCTCGGGTTTTTTCTTTCGAACTGGAAAAAAAAAAAAAAAACTTAAGATTCGATTGAAATTTCGGTCATTTTTCTGCTTGAATTTGCTCCAAAATTTATAAACCAGATCGTAAATATCATATTTTATGTACTTCAACTAGTTATACATAAAAAAATAGCAATTCCACCATTTCACGTGGTGATTCCAGTGATTTCGGTGATTCCACAAAAAACGTCCTACCCGATTTTGTTCTAAACAAAAAGTTTCTCTCATAAACAAAAACAAAAAGCTCAGTTATACTAGGACAAAGGAATGCATTTTAAGTAAACTTAAATTGGTAGCCTCAGGCCTAAAATTAGGACAGACAGACAGACAAATACTTTTATTCTCAAATCTACAATACATAGATACAAGAGAAAAATAAACAATTTAATTAAATTAATAACTGTGTCACGTGATAATCATAGGATATTTTTAGACAAATAGATTACTGGGGAAGGCGCGTTGTTATAAGCACGAATGATAAGGATTAGGGCCACGCCAGTCCCGCGGAAACATGTCGGGTGGTGTTGACCCTCATCCAAACCATTCTTGAATACAATTCCCCTGAAAAACAGGACTGAGCGAGCAAAATGATTATATAGTGTGGGTATGCGCTATATACTTAAAGATCTACACAGTAATGGGGTAATTTCTTAATGCTAGTGTCTTTGAAAATAAAGAAAATTGTTTTCATTTCACCGACAAATACGTTTGAAGTGCTATAAGTGTACTTGTGATTCTAAGTCTTATTCTAAAAATAACAACAGTTGTATGTTTATCACTTTTAATATATTGCCTAACTATGAACACGTAGTTTTGTAGAGTCAACCTTGACTGCATGTAGTATGGTTATATTGCCTAACTTTAAAATATCGCTTAAGAAGTAATATTTTCTATGGATATGGAATAAAAGATAAGGTTTCGTTGATTTTTTCAGCCGCAGTTGGGTAGTTTTTTCTTTTATTTGAATAAAATCTTTGATATAAAAGGAAAAAAAGGTCATTCTTTAACGTCATGTAGAATGCCATTAGTATACGGTTCAGATGCGATGGAACGACTGTCCGTATTCTAAAAATAGCACAAATCATACATGTTTATCTTTTTACTATATTACCTAACTATAAGCATACAGTAATTAATATATGAATGGAATCGGCTTTGACTGCATGAAATTCAGGTAAATTGCCTACCTTTAAAACATCGTGTAAGAAGTTCTGTGGTAAAGGATAGATGCTACAATTTTAGCGACTGTGAAACATTTATTTCCCGAATAGAGGCGAATTGCCATGACGTAAGGCCATCGGGTTGATAGAGGAATGCTAATTTGTAAGTTTCACATTTTTTCTTTAATTGAAAAGGGGGCAAAGATGAAATGTGCATGTATTTTATTATGTCATGTGATTTCGCGTCTCATCTCCAAGTTAAGTCATCATAATGGCTGTGACATTTAAAACTTGAAAGTGTTTAGTGTGACTGCGTCTGATAGCATAGATTACCTAGGAAAGTACCTGATAGATCATGCAATACGAAAATTTATACTTTATTTCACCTAAACTGCTGCATAATGATGTTTACAAAAATTTCATTGATTATTTAGGTGATTGTGTTGTCATAAGCTCCTCATACTTAATAGTATTTGGATTTCTGTAATAATAGGTTTTTATTAAATTCATTTTTTGGTTGTGGAAATGGGGACATTTTAAGATTTAATGAAACTCATCGCCTATATCATTCTGATCGCATATTGTACATTTTCTTTCCCCAATATCTGTATTATTCCACCTCCCAGTTTCTACTGGTAACTTATGATTTGAAGTTCTGAATTTTACCAGGTTCAGATAATTTTGTTTATTTAGTACAAGTAAATATTTCTCAAGACTAATGCTTTTTTTTTAAATAAACTATAATTTGTCCCTTTGCTGGAGTGGAGTAGAGATCCATGCCAGTGTTGTTGGTATTGGTCAGATAATACATTGGCTATGAGTTTTGGATCTATATCTAAAATCAAATGTTGATTATACCATAAATCTGGTCTACCAATATCAAATAGAATAGTTTTGATTTTTTTTATCCACTTAGATTCAAGATTTTGAGTTTTTATCATAATTTTGTAAATAATATTTGCTATTTTAGTTTCTTTTCCAGTTATTAGTTTCATCCAGTAGTTAATCCATCTAGTTTTAATGATGATGTCAATAGCGGTTCTGCCAGTTTCTCCATAGATCATGTAACGTGGAGTACTTTGTTTTAACTGTAAGATTTTTTCTAATAAAAGAAAGATGAACTTTTTGTAGAATAGTGTTATCTTCATAGCCCCATACTTCACAGGTAAAAATTAATATAGGTTGAACTGTATTGTCAAATAACTTAAAGACTAGGTCTAATGGTGAATTCAGATTATTTATTCTTTTATAAAAAATAAAATAAAGCTTTATTGGCTTGTTGGACAATATTTTTTCGGTTTTGTAGGAAATTTCCATTTGATGTAAAAAGTGTGCCAAGATATTTGTATGATTTTACAATTTCTATTTCTGTTCTGTTTGATTTAAATGGCGTTTAATTTCTTTTTCTTTTTCCAAAGATCATAATTTTTTAGTTTTGTTTACATTAATATTAAGTTTCCATAAACTACAGTAGTGAGAAAAGGTATCAAGACATTTTTGTAAATTTTGGTGATTATCTGAGAGTACGTTTAATTATGAAGCAGTACAAGTCCAAGTGGTACATGAATGTTTACAGCCAGTGGGTACGCCGTCACCGACGATCCATACAGCATGGGGGGCGAGTACTTCGAGAAAGAATAGGTAACGTTGCCTGATGACTTTCTGACGACGTTGATGACGTCGTATATTGTAGCGTTTCGTACGCCGGTACCTAGTACCTGTGCATGTTTGATTGCGTGTAAAATCAACATGTATTGTTCGATTGTTGAAATATTTTGCACTTTTGTACATAATGAATGTCGTTTTACGATGTGTGGACTTTTGTCGCATTACGGTAACTCATTAAAAATTTATAGACTTAATCCGGATAACATTCGAACGATCCTCGTATGACAGTGTCGTCTGCATAGAGTAGAACAAGTAGTTTTATGAATAGCCCAAGCTCACTGCTTTGTAGACTAATTCCATTATTGCCATTTCGTATGGGAAATTGTTCCATGTCATTTACGAACAGGGAAAACAGAATTGGAGATAAGTTTTCGCCTTGACGGACACCGAAGTTACAAAGTAAAAATTCAGACAGTTCATTGTTAGACTTAATATACTACTCAAAATTTGCTAAGGATCACTTTTTCATCTTGGGATTTTTTGTATAAATTAGAACGATTCCAAAATCAAATTATTGTCAAAGATAGGTCCATAATCGGACTTCATGACACTGTAGTGAAAATATCGATTTGTCATGTATACTTTGCACGGAAAGCACGGGGAAAGACGTACCCCCTACAACTTGTTACATTTCGCCTTGTACGTTCGTGTTCTTTTGTACATTTACCAAAGTTTTACCGACGCTATCATCAGTCTCTGATTGAATTTTATGTTAATATGGCAGATCAACAGTTTAGACGTCGTCTTTGCGAAGCCGAGATGAATGGGGGCATTGGAATGTTTCAAGCTGGGTTTTCACAACGGCATGTTGCAAATGCTCTTGGTGTGTCCCAGAGTGTTGTCTCCAGATTCTGGAATCGATTTCTCACAACTGGAAATGTATCGCATTTGCATGCTGGAGGTCGAGAACGCTCAACTACTGAAGCCCAAGACCGATTTCTTGTCAATCAGGCACGGCGTCACCGATTTCATAACGCAACAACGTTACGTGGCGACTTGCAGAATGCTACCGCCGTGCGTATAAGTACACAAACCGTTAGAAATCGGTTGCATGATGTAGGCTTGAGATCACGACGACCTGCAATACGCGTACCTTTGACACGACAGCATGTTCAAAGGCGTTTAGAATCGGCACGGGACCATGTTAATTGGACCCAAAATGACTGGACCCCAGTTCTTTTCACAGACGAGTCCAGATTCTGCGTGGACTTCACGGACAGACGTGAAAGGGTTTGGAGAATGCCAAATGAGCGTTTTGCTCCAGTTTGTGTTGCAGAACATGATCGTTTTGGCTGGGGTTCAGTCATGGTTTGGGCAGGAATAAGTGCACAGGGGAAAACTGATCTACATGTCATTGAAAACGGCACCCTGACGGCTGTTAGTTATGTAAATGAAATTTTGGATGTTTACGTACGCCCATATGCAGGTGCTGTGGGTAATGACTTCATCCTTATGGACGATAATGCCCGTGCACATAGGGCCCGCATCACCAACCAGTATCTTGACAAGCTACGATTCTGCGAATGGACTGGCCAGCAAGATCCCCGGACCTAAATCCAATTGAACATGCTTGGGATATGCTACAGACAGCAGTTTCATCACGCCAAGTCCAACCAGGATCTGTCCAGGAGCTCAGACAAACTCTCGTCGAAGAATGGGCTCAGACCCCGCAACACAACATCAGGAGGCTTATCAGCAGCATGCAAAGACGTTGTCAGGCTGTTATCAATGCACGGGGGCACCATACACGCTATTAAAGTGGCTAAAATTTTGGAAATTTGTGATTTACCCGATTTCTATAATTTGAGGATATCTTCTAAAATGTTGATTTTCCACCCTTACATTCTTTTTGCCAAGTTAACGCACAAATTAACACTTCAATGATCACTTTAATGATCACTTTTTCACAAATTCTGAATATCTAACGTGCTAACGTCCCCAGAAAAACAAACATTTTTATGTACTTTCACTAAAATTCAAAAATCTTAAGTTAGGAATAAGTGATCCTTAGCAAATTTTGAGTAGTATACAAGACTTGGTGTTTTCATACATGTTTTTGATTAAGTTTAAAAATCTACCATTTATATTGGAATCAAGAAGTTTTTTCCAAAGACCAATTCTCGAGACTGAATCAAAAGCTCTTGAAAAATCTATAAAACAGCAGTACAAGCTTTGTTTGTAGTGTTTAAACAGTTCTAGAATAGAGTTAAGGGTAAATACCTGATCTGTTGTGGAATAGCCTGATCTAAAGCCTGCTTGGTTCTCTGATAGAATATGATATTAATCCATAAATTTTGTTAATCATTTGTTCAATACAGATGTAGATAGCTTACTAATACAGCTTAATAAAGTGATAGGTTTGTAGTTCTCAGGATTTACCCTCTTTCCTTCTCTCCTTCCTTTTTATATATTGGTATAATAGTGCCTATTGACCATTGCGAAGGGTATTTTCCACTCTTTAAGATTGTATTAAATAATGCTACGTAAACTGGAAGAAGCTTAGATTGGGATTTTTAATGTATTTATTTATGATATTATCTATTCCATGAGATTGACTGTTTTTTAGTGTTCTGATACATTTCAAAATTTCATCAGCTGTAATCGTTGAGTTCAAGAACTCATCATCATCTTCCACATTTATTCCGTCAGTTATTGTTTGATCATCGTGTTCATGAGAAGGATTGATGCAAGCATCCCTGAAATACTCATATAGGGATGAAAGACTTGGCCTTTCACCCCTATCTGGGTCTTTCAGAGAGTGCAGGTATCTCCAGTATTCTTTGGGATTTTCGAAATTCAGGGTTCTTAGCTTCTCCTCATTGTGCTTATTATACTTATTTATGTATTTATTCATGATTTTTTTTTAATCTCTGCTTTTTTAATTCATTTCTTCATTATTTGTCAAATTTGGATACTTTTTATATTTTTTTCCTTGATTTTATATATATATATAATACGTAATCAATAGATTAGGGACCCTTCAACAAGATAAATACCAGTGAGTTCTCATTTAGATAGTTGTTGTAAAACAGATCCAAAATTTTCAATTTTTCCATTTTTTAAATGCAAATCACCCGACGTTTCAGCTAGATTTACAAAGGAAAAATATTTCATAAACATTTTTCGTCCAAAATTGAATTGTATTTAACCCTTACCCTATGATGTCAAAATGACGATGTTTCATTAAAGCGTTACCCTGATGAGCGAAAGCGGAAACGGTTGGCACGTTGAAAATACTATTCGTAGTGTCATATCTCTTTTATTACACACACACACACACACACACACACAATTTTTTGTTTTATTTTAGATTTTCTTTGAGGGAAAAGTTTATCTGCTGTATTTATGTATATTTTAGAGAGACTGTCAACAATTTTATTAAGCTTATTTTGATCAATATTACTGTTCTCATGCAATTCTTTTAGTGTAAGAGCAATATCTGTTTCAGCCATGTTGTCACAAAAGTTATGTTTACATGATTCATTCCATTTCTTAGGTTGAAAGCAACTATTAGTATCTAATAAGTGGATATGAGTATTAATGTTTAATTTGCAACTTAGCAAAGAGTGGCCATCTGAAAAAAGAGGGTCTAATTCTTCAATGGAAAATTCCTCTATCATATTGTAACCTTTTGATGAAGAAATTAAATAATCAATAACAGATGAATCTTTGAATGCTTTTTTACCCGGTATATCCCCTCTTGTCCTGCCATTTACTATGAGCAGATTAATACTTTTACACAGATCAATAAGCTTGTAGCCATGAGAGTTTTTCTTATTATCGGTTGAGTTCCGCTTGATGTGAATGCCTTTTTGTATTAAAAGGCTCTATTCATTCAAAGAAAATCCAGTTTCATCTTCAAAATCAAATAGTTCAGAAAAAATAATCATAAATCCAAACAAAATCTTGTAAACTACTTGTCTGAGCATTGAAATCACCACACAAGTATAAACAATCATATTTAGTACTCATATCTATGACTTCACTGCGAAAATCATCCTATAGATCATTACTGAAAAAATCAGACTGACTCGGTGATATATATATATACGCTACCATTAACAAATTCAGACTTTGGATGTTGCTTGTCATTAAACTTCAGCCAGAAAATGTGATCACATTTGGATTCTATTACGTCAAAATATTTAGATATTTTGTCATTTATAAACACTCCTAGTCCACCAGACTTTCTCCTGAATGACTGTTTCCTCGAAACATTTATAAACGTATAATCAGGAATCGACACATGATCATGCTCGTCCATTTTCGTTTCGTTTATACAGAATAGATCGTAGTTTTGGACCAGTTTTACAAATTCACCGTTCATAGTTCGGCGTTTTAAGCCGCAGACCTTCAAGGAGGATACTGTAATGTTATTGGTTGCTGTTGATCTATCAATGAAACACTGTTTTTTTTTGTCCTGTCTATTTTTAGGATTGAGTTTACGAGCACTTCCCACGCTGTCATATGTACTATGGGGGGGGGGGGGTCTTTGCATTTTGCGACTGTTGTAGTTCCAGAATCTGCATAGCTTCATTATAGGGATTAACGGGCGATTGTTGTGGTGAAGCGATGTATGTCTCCTGACACACATTCTTTGAGAGCAAGCAGAGTCACCGCAGTTGGCAATGCTTCTAATGTTTCAGAAAGGTGCTTAAAAAGGCATGGAAGGTGGAAAACGGATATTGCTAAAGATAGTTACGTTAAAGACAGTCTTGAGAAGAGATTATTAGTAACAAAATCGTTACCCTTATAGATGTGTGAAGCTGAGTGTTAAAAGAATTCATGTGAATATCGAATTTGAATTTGTATTCATACCGTATACTTTGTATTGTCCATACATGCGTCTCAATATACGCACAACATTACTGGTGTTCTTTTCTTGGTTTGTGGATCCATCGGGTAGAACTTGTTGGTACTCAGCAGTACAACGTATAGCTGAGTACCATTGTCCTAGCGGATGGGTAGATACAAAACCAGTTTTGCACGAGAGATGTGCGGTAGTTATTTATAGATTGGGCGTAGTCGAGTTTCACTCCTAGAGAGACCTTCGTGGCATCAACACGTACATCAAATTCAAATTTGATACTTTTTCTAGATGAAGTTATATTCCAGTTGAAGTCAGAATATTGAAATTCTTTAAAAAAAAATGAATCCGGCCCAACATTCCATGGCATCTGACATTGACAAATGGTCACAGTTTTCCGGAGTTTTTTCCTTTAAAAAGACAGGTTTATCTCTGGTTTTTCCTGGGCGATTCAGGCCGAATTTAGTTATTAGTAGTTCTATTACATAGTAACAGTCTGTAGACCATATTTTGTGTATGTGTATCATAGTCCGCCTTTCACATGTATTTATGTATGTACATATGACTATTGATGCCAATACATGCGTCTCGCTATACGCACAACATTAGTGATGTTGTTTTCTTGGTTTCTAGACCCATCGGGTAGGACTTATTTGAACTGACTGATCCAGTATACGTACATGTAGTTACCACAAAGAATATACTTTTTGATGAAAGCTCTATTCGGCGATTGATCAACAAATTCTCATTTTACTGTTGCTCTATTTTTTGCTCTCTCTTCCCTGCTCTGAATTAAACTTATGGAATGGCTCTAGTGTGTGGCACCGGCATGCAGCACTTGGTGTGAAAATATTCAGTGCGGGACCTCAATGCTTCATTCTGATCTTTGTTAAAAAGACTATTGCAGAAATGAATCTCCGCATTATTTCGTAGATTTCCAAACTTAATTCTCCAGTTGTTCAAGGTCCACGTCGCAATACATATAAATTCCGTTTTCACTACCAATAATGTTTATTAAATAATAACATCCTATCCCCCATAAACACATGGAGTGTCATTGTATTTGCAGTTTTCGTAAGGATACTGCATCTACAAAGGCTCTCTCTATCTTTGTCTCTCTTTCCCTCTCTTCCACTCCCTCCCTCCTCCGTCTCGGTCTCTCTTATAAATGATATCTGGAAGTCAATTGTATATACAATCAGTAGCTCTTTGTTCCAACTGTACTGTTATGTAATCCCACTAGATCTACATTTAAATCTTTTATTAATACAACAATATACAGTTTGGATAAAGGGCAACAACCATGTTTATTATTTCATATTGCCCTTGTTGTATATTTGTTATACCTGGGTGAAAATAAAAGATATGTTCTGTTCTGCTCCTTTTTGATTAGAAATTGACACGCTAATCAAATAACTTACAAACCAGTTAATCATCTAGACTAATAATAGTTGAACTTCACCAGTGTTTATTATTTGAAACAAACAGAAGAATTAATGAGGTGTTGAGAAAATGTCATAAATTAAAGTAAATATACTGCAAGGAGGGTTTGGCAGGAATTCCGTTGGATCTTCATTTCTCGGTTTGATAACAACAACAACAAAGTGTTCTGCGTTCATTCATGGGTATGACGTAACTTCGACGGAAGCTTCCTTTCGCTGTTTAACTATACCGTTCATTCATCATTGCTTTTCAATTTTTTGCAAATGATCATAAAATTATGGATCCATGAAATCCAGTCTGACCAGTCGGAATAGCTAAAGTGGTAGACCGTCGTGCAAAAAACGTCAAGTTTCGGGCCATTTGAGGGTATGGGTTCGATTCTCACCGCTGGCCATCTAAAGTACTTTAGTCTTTCGGACGAGAAAATAAAATCGAGATCCCGTGTAACGGTGTTTTACACTGGGCACGTTAAAGAACTATGCGTAACTTACGATGATTTTCATCCTGTATCTTGCACTGTCCACCGTAACAAAACTAACAATCCTCAGGAGGCGTTGCCAACATTGGCAACCGTTGGCGACGATAAAATAACTCAAATTTAATCAATAAATTCATTTTGTCAAACAAATGACTGAATCCTGAGGTAGAATAGTCTTAGAACCATGCAGAAAAGCGACCAAAAGCAAATAACTTCGACTCGGATTGTTCAGGCTGACTCGGTCGATCTTTTTTGATGATGCATTAAACCCCATTTTCGCAGACAATGGCTTACATGTATTTCATAATCTTATGTATTCAGGGCCAGATAACTGCTTATATGAATAAAGTGTTGAGTTAAAAAAATCAAAGGACTGAAAGTCCTGAAAAGCGGATTTGTTGAACAGTTTTAAGCTATGATTTGATGTAATGAAAATTAATCTTTTTTATCACATGTAATACATGTATAATATGTAAGTAATTAGGAGAGTAAGCAAGGGCAATGGGAGTCGAAGTTGTTCCACCAAGTGTGTTGCGCAGCAACTGTTATTTTACTACTTATTAGAGTATTAATTTGATTCAAAAATTTGATGGGGTTTTTTTTCTGCCAGTATTATATTTAGGACTGTAATCACGCATAGGACTGGAAAAAAAAACCAAGATGGATTTATAAGTGAAAGTCATTTGACAAATATATAGAACACTTCAGTTGTTGATTTGTTGATGAGTAAGACTTAAAAAACTGTACAAAATAGGATGATGATATATCATGATATTTCTGTTAAAACACAGTGTTAAGGTCTACAGCTGTCAATCAATTTCAGCAATCATGGGCAATTTGATCAAAGAGTACAATATATTGCTACTTACACATGTATGCAATATGAAATTTTTGTGCCTTCTTGAACTTCTTACCAGAGGACAAGATTTTTGACTCCCCCAAATTAAAACCAACTATTTAGATTTTCATACCCTCAACAAACTCAAAAATGACTTACTGAATTATAGCTGGAAAATCAATAGTAAAGAAGAACGATAAGATTTCGAAAAACAAAATATCTGAATTGATATTTCCTTAATGTACAGCCTCTTTGGGTATTATTAGATTTCATGCCACAGTTTTGGAAAGCTTTGAGGGAATGGTACTTAATCAATAACATGTGCCATCAACACGGATTTATATATTCAAATCAGTATCAAGACGTCATATCTGGTGTAATAAAAATAAACAGAGTGACCTATTGCTGAAGTAGCGTACAATTCCATTATCAAATGCACAAAATTGCATCATTTTACTGAATTTAACCATACACTTTATGTGAAAAGAAATATATATCTGGTAGTATTTATTGGCCTTTTACGAAATAATTTGATTTGTGGCATAAAAAATAAATAGCTTGCTATTTAGAGCATAAAAAAAAAGAAAAAAAAAACAATTCAATAGATGGAGCCCTCAGATTATGTGGTTTGTATTTGTAAAGGGTAGAAAAAATTCTGGAAGAAAGAAAGAAAAGAAATACTGATGTCTTATTTTCCAACACTGTTTTCATAAGCCCTATTACACAAGACTCATAAAACATGGGATTTATTGTGTGTTAAAAGGCTAAAAAAAGAAAAATCCTCAAAAATTCTCCCAATTTAACTTTGTATGACATAGAATTCAAGGGTCAAATATAGGCCATGTTTGGACAAACCGTAAAGTATTTTGAATACTGATTACATGTATCTGTAACAGTTCTGTTAAATAGCCCCAAAGGCTCGGATCGAACCTAGAACCTTCAGGTCCAAACTCTGTAGGCAAACGCTCTACCACATTGCTACAAAAGCTAGCTCTATAGCAAGACAGATAAGTGTATCCTTATACAAACACAAGCTATACATTTATATCAATCTGTGGGATAGACCAGTATACTACATATGGATCCATGTCAGGTTTCCTTGGCATCTGACAACTGGATATGGAGAAAATTTTGATTGGGGTTTATTTTAATACTTTACTGAACACTCATGTTAACTCTTAGACTGCTAAGCGCGACTCATGACCTTTTAAGGACAGTGTAGATCAAGATCAGACTGCACAGAATGTGCAGTCTGATCTTTGATCTACACTGTCAGATAAGGAGATATTTATCATCCTCAAAATTACCTTGAAATAGCAACCTTTTGGATTTTACTATCGACTTGAAGGTATCATTTGAGTTATTCAGCAGGACAAGGGTTAATAACCCTGAAGGAAATAGGCAAATGAAAGCATCATGGGACAAGGACAAAATTCTGGTAGACAGTATTTTCTCCTGTTCCAACAGTGTTTTTAATCATAAGAGTGAACTTCAGCTCATTTGTATCACTTTCTGAATTGTTGTCTGCAGATACATTTAAAGAGCCTATACCTTGTCATATGGGGAAGGAATGAATAACGAAATAGCATCCATTTAATTACCATTTTTGATAAAAAAAACCAGAAAGTTATTTATGCATAGATGGTGGACATAGACTAATCTGAACAATCTTACAAAAATTAACTCCCCTCTAAATGTGCATCTCGGGTCCTGCATGGCTTAATAATAAAGTTTAAGACTTGTTACCTGATGGCCATATGTTTTTCTGTGGGAGTGTCCTTAGGCAAGACACTTCAGAGCCCTAGCCTAGTACTGCAGAAACCCAGACATACATAAATAAGCTAGTCGTAGCAGTTATATGACTGAAATAATGTTGAAAGCGACATTAAATGCCATTCAATTAATCAAATGTGGATCTAACATTGGCCTCTTGCAAGGTTAACCTTTATCTCACATTTCTGTCAGCCTCACAAAATGTAGCTCTTAAATTTTTGAAACATTGGTAGACAAACAGATTTTTTTATAATTCTTACCAAAGTATTTTTTTCCCCATTTCATAACACCATAAAGGATACAATGTGTTTTAACTAAGGTAAGTGTGGCTATATTATCCCATTTTGAAGGATGTTCAGAAAAACTTTTGAAACAATTTATTCAACTGGCTGAGCTTTATTTGACTGTACTAAAAATCAAGGGTTTTCAGAAGGACTAGTGATGGTGGTTTTTGTCTGAGATTATGCTTTAAGTCAGATTGAAAATATCAATAGCTCACCCTAGGGTTTGTAAACATGTGAGCTTAAATGAATACACTAAACATGATGACTATATTTTCCTTTACCATAGCATTTTAAACATTCTTAAAACCATTATTAATCATCATAATGCAAGACTCTTTTGAAATATTGAAACTTCTGTACTCAGATCAAGGTTTTGATTTTCAAAACAGCATTTTACAAACCTAGTCAGACTATGAACACAAAACTTTCTAAACTTTTATATAGTGGATATAATCATATAGACTGCAAACAAATCAAATCTAAAACAGTGTGCCTATAGGAGTGGGATTTTACTATGCTAGGTGGTCTGATCTTAATCTCCTCTTGCTACAAAGGAAACAAACTGTCCTCATTCTGAAGTATAAAGCATGTATTGTTGTGAAACTTATATGATTTAGTTTAAACCCTTACAAAACTATCCAAATTTTAACCGACACTGAGGAAGAAGGCTTTTAAAAAGAATTTGGGAATATGAGAAAATGCTGGTAACCAGCATTTTTCCTTTTCCCACAATGTCTTCAGACCTTCCAAAAGTAAAATTCATATTTTGAGTCACATTGATTCTGTTTTCAGCAAATGTTTTCCATTTTGGACAAGTCTCAAATTTTGTTGTGTGGTAAAGAGTTAAAAAAAAAAAAAAAAAAAAACACTGGAGTCCTCTCAGGGAAATAGAAACAATGGCTTTTTGTATGTAATTTCTTACTTAAAGCACATTGTCCTTTCCATGACTCTAACACCAAGGAATCCCTTCAAAGGTTCTTCCTTATTACTACACAACTTAAAACTATTAATTTCAAAATGAAATACAAAATCAAACTAGACACAACAATTTGATTGTTCAGATACAATGATTTCTTCTTTCTTTTAAAAAGAAAATTCTTGGTTTTATTCCTGACCTAAAAGAAAATGTTATGTAATAGTCTGAAAGGTGAAAACTAAATGGTGTGTTTAGTATTTTCTAAGATTTAGGCCATGTGTAATTCATGAGTATTGAATATACCTTCCTTCTGTTACATAAATGAAAATTCACCTTGTATCTTCATAAAGAAACAAGTCAAGAAAATAATGATTTCACAAACGAAAAGTAAGGTCAACTCATGCAGTACCACAAAACGTGAAACTGATTGTAACTACCTTCAAGAATAATTTGATGTTTGACTGATTTCTGTTGGTTACATTAGTTTCAACACTGTTTCAGTCTTACAGTGACAACAACCCATTTATTTGTGTACGGCTTGGGCTTTACTAGGTCTAGGCTGATTCTAGGCAGTGTCTTGTCTATAGGTACTCCTACAAAATCTTGGCAACTAGCTAAGTAAGGATAAAATCTGGGATAACTCAATTGACACCTTCACCAATCAGCCACATTCTCACAGAACCTCACTAAATAAATGAACAGGATTATGTCATTTCACCGCTATATTGGTGAGAGAGAGAGAGAGAGAGAGAGAGAGAGAGAGAGAGATATATATATATAAAACAGGCTGTATAGGTTCAAGCTTAGACCTCATATTCTGCACAGTCTGAACTTAGATTATCATACACAGTTTAAAAAAAAGAACCGGTGTTACACTTAACTATAAAAAATGGACTAATATTTAATAATTTCAAGTTCATTTTATGAGTATCACATAAAACATAAGAGACCTACATGTAATATGCAAACTCACATTCTTGGGTCCATTTCTATTCGGTCAAAAAATGCAGGTGTGAATAAGTACAATGTAAAAAGTGGAATTTAGTCTCACATATAATGAAAGTTACAGTTAAAGTGTGATGGGATTTTGACATTTTGTCAGTGATTATGTAAGTTTTCTTAATTTACATATAGATGTAGATTCCTTTTTGAAGTTTTTAGCCATGTCTTTGTGAATTTGAGTGATATTGCATAATTGAACCACTGCAGGGACATGTGCAAAAAAAATATGATGTAGCATGATGAGATACTTGAAATTCAATATTAACACTGGTAGAACGGCTATTCGTTACTTCCAATGCTGTTTTGAGTGAATCTATTTTCATGGTCTGAAGATAAGAATTAAAATCATCACTCATCACCTGGAAGAACATAGTGCATATTATTTGCTTTTTGATATCTGCAAATCCCTGCCCTGGGTACAGCAGAATGGACCAAGATCACACTCAGTGTGACAAGTTGCCATGCAAAGTAAAAATTGACCTTTACACAACTAAAATGAAACTTTCAAATTGATAGTACAAATGCAAATATTTCTATTTCAAAGTTATTTTTTGGGGAAAAATACCTCCTTACCGGGCAGTATATATCAAAGATCAGACTGCACGTTCGGTGCAATCTGATCTTGATCTACACTGTCTACAAAAGGTCCTTGAGTAGCACTTAGCAGCCTAAGGGTTGAAGGAATTGGTCCCTCTATATAAAACTTTAAAAACTATAGGCATACTTACATTCTGAGGTTTGAATTACTTGCTCTTTACATGAAGCACAGTTACAGTCTCTAGTATGGGTTGAGCAGCAGTTCATCATAAATATGTACTTTATTTAATACAGTACATATACTTCAATCTCCAAGCATAGAAACGTATCAAAGAATTTAAATCTACCTGTCCAAATAGTAAGACGTATAGATCTAGACTAAGGTGTATTCCTGTGGACCCTTTATCAAACATCTGTCTGAAAAATCTGCATTCTTAATTCTTTTGCATGAAAGGTAACAAAATAAAATTCAAGCATATTAAAAGGACTATGAATGGACTTTTACACCTTGAAGATAATTGAGTATCTGAGGCTTAAAGTCCAGGATGTTAGGTTAAGTTAGTGGATGTCCAGTTCACAAAGAAGGACACGATTTCCCAGCGAAAAGCCTCAGTATAAATTCACGTCACGGGTTCGTACTTGATCGGGGCCGTTTGTGAACGAAGGATTTCTTTATGTCCCATCCATAACGGGAGAGAAATTTGGAAGCAGTCTTGCATAGATTAAATGTCATTTTTTTTTTTTTTTTTCAATAGACTACACGATCGTCATTTTTTAAAAGTTTCACAGATATGTTTCAAACAATTCGGAAATTCATCGATAGTGCTATACAAAGAGGGGTACCTAACAAGGTGCCGAATCGACTTTATGGGTTCTGTGTATTCGTTATCGAAAGTATTGTAAATTATTTACGGCCAAATTTTAGCTAGCTATCTGAATAGTTAAAGATATTTGATATAATACAGAGTTTGAAAATGTAATTTCAATAAGGAATTATTGCTTAATCTCCTTGCTTATTTCGACAGTGGACGACACAAGTTGTGAATGAACATTTCTTGAATGAAAATAGGGACAGTCTGTGTAAACAATGTTCATACGCATATGGCAATATTTAATGGAAAAAAAAAAGAACAAAATTTGTTTAAGTATTTAAAGCATTTCAAACTGACAATTTTTTGTAGTTTTGACGAAATTTCGATAAAGAAATGAAATTTAATTTGTATGATTTGTTCAAGTCAGAGCTGAATATCATTTGTAGATCTGCGTTGTTCGTCCCTACGCCAGCCATGCAAAACTGAAAGTGAGCGCGCATGTGTCGTTACGCATGATGTATTTGGTTCCGGCCAAAACGATCACAGTAAGCGGATGTGCTATATAGCAAATCCGCTAAAAAGTTCTAGCGCTAGAGCCACATTCGTTATGTTGGCTGCAAATGCTTTCAATTTTGGAACATCAATATTTTTGGTTGTCCCTTAAAAACTTGAAGAGTATGACACTTGTCTGTAGGGTGTTTATATTAAAACGCCATTTACAACTTTTTTCAGTTATAGAAAAGCGACCAGTGCTCCTATTCATGCTTCCCTGGAGTTTCTTTTACTAGGACTTCGCACACTGATTTTCTCCACAAGCCACCGGATGCTTCCCCAACATAACCATCGACGAAATGATGAACAGCAGAAAGAAACTTTTGGATTCTTAAATAAAAATACTATGAGGAAAACGACCTACTTATCGCGTCCCTACAATGTTTCTACAAAAGGTTTCTACTAGTGTTGGTTGAATCTAGTGGCGCTAAATACAATTTCTTTTCACTGTAGATTCCATAATTGTAACCCTGTATCATTGTAATACAGAACTGAATCTTGCTCATTGAATGGCAGTTCTCTGATAGAAAACATTGTGGAAAAAGAAGACCATTCACGTTATGAAAGCGAGCTATTTATCGTATCCCACAGTGTTTCTAAAAGACTTTTTGACTCTCCCAAAGCTAAACTCTTCACGCTTATCCGTACTTTAGTTATTGGATCTCGTAAAGCTGAATTCATTGTTGCTGGTCTTTAATAGTGTTTTGATCCCGTGACGTAGACTGGTATCAGTCCGTGAAATAGAGTATTTTCAGTAAAAAAAAAAAAAGAGATCATCAAATAAAACTGCAAAAAAAATACACTAACATAATGTTCTGAATGTCTGATTTAACGATTTCAGATGAAGGGCAAATAACAACACATATTTCTATGAGTTTACTTTAGTTGTGTACCTTGTTTATGAGAATGACTCAAATGCAGGGCCTGAATGCCAGGCTACCCGTGACCCTGAATGCTTCTTGTTGCTGATCCGAAACACTGTTATCGGATCTTGTGACGCTGAATACTTCCTGTTGCTTACTAGCCCCTGATACAGTGGTTGGATCTTGTGAAGCTAAATTCACCTTCATATGGATTATGGATGGTGCATTATTTGGAAAGGTAAGTAAATTGATACTTGTTTCTGTGTTCTCTCAATTTTTAATGTCAAAATTTATCATGATACTCATTTTTTTTGTTTGTAATTATCTTATTCCCTGATACTCCTTTTTTTGTAATTGTTTTATTCCCTGACGCTTCTACATTTATCCGCCATATTTCGTGACGCTAATTCTGTTGTAATAATTGACTTCACACCTCTTAACGCTCCTACAGTTATCCGCCATATTTCGTGACGCTGAGTCGGCAGGTGGAATTTATCCCATACTGCAGTCGAAATACTCTCTAATAATAAGGTTTTTTTTTATAGAGTATGTTTTATATTCCATTTTTATTACAGAAACAACGTGAAAATGGAATGTTTGGGCGTATTACGCTTCCTGACACTTCCTGACCGGTCATACTAAAATACGCCTTACAGAAAAATTCGCCCTACGTGCGCCCTACGTTTAATTTATCGCCCTACAAGTATACGGACTGTGTCGGATAGAATTAATTACTTATACCTTCCTGACATGGCCTGACATTTCCTGACAATGATTAGGGAGACCCCTTTAACTCTTCTGATTTGTAAATTGAGTTTTTAGTGACCTTGGTTACATCTCATCCAGTCGATACACATCGCACCAGATCTGTTGTCCTATTGGTTTGACTCAGACGGGTTAAGACGACCCAACCCGGGAGAGATAACCGTAGAAAGGTCGCCATGTTGATGACTTTCTCACCGACTAGCTGCCCGAATTGTCAAACCTGTATAAAGCCGTGAACTAGCTCTATCATTTTTCGACACAAGATTCACACGACAGAATTTCCTCCTAGTGTGTTTTCTTTGCATTATCAAACCCACTTTTAGATCAGTACCTGTAATGTAATGTAATTTTTGAGATATTCACATACTGTACTATTTAATCCAACTCTTATTGTTATCTCCTATTACAAACTACAAAGCTCCTTCTGTATATCTTAATTTCTACTGAAAATAAAAACTATAGATGGAGAAACCTAACATTATCATTTAGCATTCAAGCTTTTCCAGTAAGTTTTAAAACTGTCCTTATTGAAAGCATACGCAAACAAAATATCAATGGTGTTCATACGGTTTGATTTGTATATAGAAAAAAATGCTGACCTCTTTTTTCACTATCTTCCTTGTTTTCAAAAGCTGTCTTACTCCAGGCCAAATTTGGTAAGGGGTAAAAACCACGATCTTGATCTGCAATCTCTGATACATTAAAACTTTCTGAATAAAAGCTACCTTGAAATTGCTCTCTTATGGGTCTGTTTTCTAGACTTTTGACTCATCCTAATTGTGAGCTTTAGCAGACTACAAATTAAATGCATGTGGTAAAAATAGTGAAAGGGTAGGAAACATTGATGGAAAAGGCTTTCACCATTTTCTCCTTTTTTCCACAGAACCTTTCTTCTGAAGGTGGTTAAAATATATGCTTGGTTTGGAAAGAGTTGAAAATAACTTAACCCTTTACCAGAGAAGAAAAAGATAAACTTGTCCAAACTCAAAGAACCTGCAGACAACAAGATGTGCATCAAATCATGAGAGTTGTCTTAGACAGATAGAAAGAATGTTGTACAAGAATATGGTAACCTGCAATTCTTAATTTTCTCACAATGTTTTCAAATGCCTTTTTCCTCAAGTTCGTTAGACCATGGGAATCGTTTTGTTAAGGGTCAACTCGTGATCAGATGACACATCTTTATCATTGTCTATTCGAAAGCGTTTTCAGACATTGAAATAAGTGCTGCTCGAATGACACATATATCATGGTTTGCCTGTAAAAAGGTGAAAAAGAGTGGACCAAGATTAATTGTTTAATTACCAGCTTTTTCTCCTGATGTTTCCATTCTGAGTCTTTTTCTCGGGTTGTATATGCGGAATCATTTGGTAGCGGGGTAGAAAACTAGTTCAAGTAATGAAATGGAGAGATTTTTTAAGGACAGAATAATTTCTGATATTTATGATTTGGAAAAGATTCGAGGAAATGAAGGTATGATTGGTGACAAGAAAGTCCTTAGAACTGTGTTGCAACCCCACATTTACCAGACCACAAAAATAAGGCTTGTCAAAATTGAAACCAATTTTGGAAGGAAAGAAAATATCGTAGGATTAGCACAAAATGCTGGTTACCATCATATTGTCCCGATCCCAGAACACTTTCAAACGGCTCTTTCCTTTGAGTCATTAAAACAGAAAACTGTGTGGTAACATCTGAAAATGATAAACATTTTCTCCTTTTAAGGAAATGTTTTCAAAAAGCGTCTTCTTTTGGATTATAAAACTCAGGGAGTGCTTGGAAAATCTGTCTTACCTCATAGATATGTTGTAATGATCCTGGAGAACATGCATTTTGAAAACATTGTATAAAAAGGATAAAAATTAAATGCTGTTAACTAGCATGTCCTTTTCCCTGTTTTCTACCATTTTAAAGGCAGAAATCGTCATATTAGGTATATTTAATTTGCTGTCTACAAATGTTTTCACTTAGGTCAGGTTTAAAATTTTGTCAGGATACAGAGTTACTCCAACAATATGTGAGACCTCAGTATCAAGTGTAAAAGTATCTGAAAGAATCAAAATGCTTCCCTTACTGATGCACAACATTGTTTTATTCGTATCTAATTTAACACTATTTTAACATTTTTTTCACTTATATTGCAGTGGCCAATGCATGTACTATGCTTTCCAAAAATGTTGTAACAAAAAAAAAAAAATGTCAAAAAAGTACGGAGCGATGAGAGAGGAAGGAATGCTGTCACAAAGACTACAAAGACTATCAGCAATCCTTGAAAAGAATTTGGCTATCCAAGAGGCTCTGTATGTTACTAGCTGAACATTCAAAGTCGGTAAGATGCTTGTTATGTACTTTGCTTAATTCAGATGTACTGGTTGTGATTAAATCTTATGTGTTTCATGTAGGAACATAGACATTCTAACAGTGACTATTGTTTTATGTATGTATATTGATTGTCACAGTTTATGTACTCCAGTTTGATATGTACTTTGCTTCATATAGATGTGCTGGTTATGATTAAATCTTATGTGCTTTGTGTAGAAATTTCAACAGTGACTATTGTGATTTGTATGTATATTTGTTGCCACATTTGTTTGATATGTGCTTTGCTTCATTCAGATGTGCTGGATGTGATTAAACATCTAAATATGTATCTTTCTCTTTGGTTCAATCTATCTCTCTATCTGTCTGTCTGTCTGTCCTATCTAAAAAACACGCAATGCAGGGTGGGGGGAATGGACAGGGGGGAATTGTCCAGGGGAGAATTGTCCAGGGAGGGGTGTCCTGGGGGAAATGTCCTAGAATCATGATTGTTATGCAATCATCTTTTCATGCTTATACCAGAGCATCTTTTGCTTGCATTTGTTCAAAACTACATTAATTACGACTTTTTTCGCTTTAATTGTTTTTGTTTTCATGTACTTTCTGGTACATTTGTGTGTGATGAAAATGTGTTAATGTTCTTGACTTGAATATTTGTGATAATGATTAAATAGTTGTCCATGGTTGGATTTTGAAATTAACAAATGGGTAAGTAATTTTCCAAAATCAAATGTAATCTTAGCAATAAAAAATTGACAAAGGTTAGGGTTACATGTCAAATTTATCTTACGCGAAATGGTCATTCTTTCCCAACCCACTTTGCGACAAGCAATTTTTTTTTTTCCATTTTGTAGTGATCGTCGGTATTTAACCAGCATTTTCTCCTTTTCATACAATGTTTTCTATACTTTCAAAGACAATTTCAATAATTTTATCCACATTTACTTTGTGGTCTACAAATGCTTTCCACTTGGACAAATCTAAATTTTTCTTGTTTTGTAAAGAGTAAATAAATTTATGACAAATAGTGGGAGACAGTAGCATAGGAGTAGAGCATCTTATATTAGAGGTCCTAGATCCTGTGGCAATTGGAGTCAACCTGTTGGACTACAAACAACCTGGCATCAGTACTGGTTCAGGAAGGTATCATCCCCATTGCGTCATCCAAGGTGTAAAACTTACTTCACAGTTCATATACATGTATTTATTCAAATTGTGGCCCAAATGATGTTGATTTGTCGTTGAAAGTGTTCATAATTATTGTGTGAACTTTCCTACAATGTTTTCAAAGACCTTATTTTCCAGGTTTATTAAAACTCGAGATTGTTGGGTAAAGGATTGAACTACTTCTATGTGGCTCACATGATGAGAAAACATTTATACACTGAAAAGGTTGACAACTCTGTGGTAAAAGAAGAAGATGCTAGTGTTCAGGAAACCTTTTTTCCTTAGCGGGCTTTAAAGGGCAAATCAACAAGTTTCAGATATGGTTAATTTTCAAATCTACACTTATCAAATGGTAACCTGGTAATGTTGTAATTTGAAAAAAAAATTAGTAAAAGTACTTTTTTTCAATTCATATTTCTGCTTATTAATTTTTATTGCATCGCTTATCTCCCTTACTTATTGTTGCGTCCCTTGATTTGTGACGTCATAGGAGAGCTTGTTTCAATATGGACGTTGTTTACGATAGTGAACTGAGCGATATTGAAGACGAAGAAATAGACGATTCTGGGCCGGTAAGGCCGTACATGTACGAGCCAATTTTTAAAGAAACTTATTAAGTTCCCGATACTTTTGAAGACATTTCCCCGACACTTTAGTTTCATGTCAAATAACCCTTTTCTTGACTTTTACGATTGATAATCGTGAGATGTTAGTTCTAACTATTTGTTGATGGGTCCTTGTTGATATTTGTACCTTGTAAAGAATTCTGTAAACATTGACGGGTACAAGTTTATTCTCTCGTGGGTGAAGGGTTACACAATAAATCACGATTTTCATGAGAATAAGAATATTTTGAAATGCTGTTAACCAGCATGAAATTTGATAAAGAATATGTTCCGAGATTATTAAGACTTAATTCTCAAAATTATTTTAAAAATTATTTTAGTTGTTTTTCTTACCATACAGAAATACATGAACATCAGAGAGAGGGAGAGGGGATCTACCAGTGTGAAATACTTTTTTGCTGTTTACCTTGTCCACATGATCCATTCAATGCAAAAATTTATCATACATGTATAGCTATTGTATGTTCCATATAGAGCTTCTCTGTGAAAGTCTTAAACTCTGAATTGTAATTTGTTCAGTTCTTGTTTGTCTTATGCAAATTGTTTCAATTTGGGTAAGTCTCAATTTGGTCTACCGTCTACTTGGGACTGAGCGGTTAATACTGACATTCCGGTCAAATTGCAGTATAGACGACTTCAGATTCATTGTAAAAACATAGAAAGAGCTGGTAACTATCAATTGGTCCTTTATCCACAATATTTTCTATTTTTAACTCTTTACCAAACAACAAAATATTAAACAGGTCCAAATTGAAATCACTTGCAGACGACAAAATAAAGATAAGTATTTCAAAAATTGAAATTTGTTTCCAGCAGAGTAGAAAACATTGTGGTTAAAGGAGAAAATGCTGGCTACCAGCATTATCTCCTTTTCCTACAATGTTTTTAAAAGGCTTCTGTCTCAGGGTCGTAAAAACTAGGGATTGATTGGTAAAGGGTTGAATATAAATCCCACACATTGGGCACGAGTTTTGTTTTGGTTCCCAGTAGAGTATCCGAAGAGATTAGTACGAGTTGTATGAACTTGTTTCTCAAGAGGTGTAAAATACATGTTTAAATTGTTACCAAACATCAAATTTATTGACTCAACCGAATTGAAAGCATTTGGAGTCAACAAATTAAATTTTACTCACATGTTTGGACTTGTCTTTGATGGGGTAGAAAACATTGTAGAAAAAGGAGAAAATACTGGTTACCATCATTTTCTCCTTTACCTACAATGTTTTCAAAAGGTTTTTCTTTTTTTACAAGGGTCGTTAAAACAAAGGATTGTTTGGTAAAGGGTTAAACTAAGTTAAACTAAATTCCAATAAACAATCACATTTTATCGGTCATATTTAAATGCTGTGGATTTGAAATATTCTAATTTTTTATCATTTGGGTAAGAGTTAGGCTAAACCCTTACACAGATGGCAAAACTTTAGACTTGTCCACACCACACCGAAAGTATTTGCAGATCACAGATCAAATGTGGCCTTGACAATAGGTTTGAGGGTAGAAAATATTGTAGGAAAAGAAGAATCAGGACTTATTCCTTTTTTCACCCTGTCCTCAAAAACCTTCTCCATTAGGGTGGTTGAAGATCAGAATTTTGAGGTAAAAGGTAAAAGAATTGGTGTGTGAGCCTGGTCAAAAACATTCTGTTTCTTAATTTAAAAAAAAAATGTGTTAATTTAATTTTCTCACTTTTGTCTGATTATCAGAGAAAATGACTTGTGTCAAATTATATGCATTTTCAAAATTTTCATACTGACATGTTCAAAACATTTTTCTCAGTAGCCTGTCTAGAAGACATAATATGGATAGGAAAAGGAAATATCCACAAATCAAAATTGTATAGATATAATTCAAAATTTGTTCAAAATGCATGTAAGTTGTCAAATCATTTTTAAGAGTGAAATGTCAAAGAGAAGTAGTGTATGGGATAAAAGCTGTAACATGGGTTTACTGTCACCAACAAACATTACAGTGTAAAGGGGTGAGATATGCAAATGTTATGTAACCATTTCCTGTATTGTTTCAACTGGTCGGTGATGGATTTACATTTATGACCATGATTAGGGGTAGCCAGATACTGATTTCACCCTTTACCATACAAACCCTAGATCTAGTTTCCAATACCCAAAGAAAGAGTGTTTGAAAAACAGTGTGGGAAGAAAATGATGTTTGCTGTTCAAAGAATGATTATTATCCCTTGAAAGTTTACATCATTTGAACAATGTCGACTATATTATTTGCAAAATTTATGTTATGAATTTGGACGAATCTATAATTTTGTTAAATGTTGAAATCATTTGGAAAAGGGAGAAAACGGCAGCATTTTCTCTTTGTTCAGAATGAAGCGGTAATGTAGAAAAGGGTAACAATTCATGTATTCCAATTTCAAGAAAAAGAAATTACCTACTTCATGTTGGATTTTCTTTTTGGAAATTGCCGTTGCGGAATGTCTGTCTTTCGGAGTTTCGGTTTAAGGCCTATCTCCTTTCGACTCGGAGTTTCGAATAATGTCGGCACAGCGTCAGGTTTTAACCGCAGGGTAAAATTCCTATAACCAACTTCTTTTGCGAGTTTTGGACTTATTAAGAACTGACTGTCATCGAAGTATTTCAGACACAATTTCGAATGAACCGATGGCAAAAAATCCTTCGCTACTGTCCGGCCCCGGTTTAAACGTTGAATCCATACTTTCCTCCTTTTTAATTCCTTCGGAAATTTGAAAATACTACTTCTATGAGTTCCCGAATCGACGTTGCAGCCATAGGCTGCACAATTTACCATTTTTTTGGCTCAATTCTCAGTTAATACTCAGATATCTGCATACAATCATCCGCGTTCCTACTTAATGTCTACTGACGGTATACACAGAGTGACTCGACAATGACGTCACACATGCACGGGAGATAAGCGAATCAGGGGAAGTAAGCCATGTACCATTTTCAGGGCCGTTTATCAGCGTGACAATTCGGCCGTGGTTTATGGCATGTTACAGTGTGGTATTTATGAAAAATGACGGACACATGTTTAACTGACATCATTTGCAGCTGATTAAAGGAAAAAAACAGTCTGGTCAAAATATTTTAGGATTTGCCCTTTAAACACAATCAAACCAAACACCAAACAATCTTGAGTTTTAATGACCCCGAGAAAGAATGCTCTTTAGAACATCGTGGAAAAGGGAGAAAATGCTGGTAAACATCATTTGCTCCTTTTCCATTCATGTTTTCTGTTCTGTCCAATTATGTTGTCAACTGTGTCAAAGAACTTAAGTTTACTTGAATTACTTTTTAATTTGTCATCTACAGATGATTTCAATTTGGAAGAGTCTAAATTTCTTGTTTGGGAAAGTGTTAACTGTCTACCACTTAATCCTGACTTTTAACGACCCTGAGAAATAAGCTTTTTGAAAACACTGTGGGAAAGAGAGAAAATGCTGGTAAACAGCATTTTCTCCTTTTCCCACAGTCTTTTTTTACCCTCCCCCAACCAAATTTCAATTTTTAATCGACATTTATTTTGTCGTCTGAAAGTGCTTTCAATTTAATAGAGTCTAAAATTTCTTGTTAGGGAAAGAGTAAAAGAATTACTTCCATGCCCTAGACAAACAATGACAACCAAAACACATGAGAAATTTTCAAACATTTATTCCGGATAGACGATTAAAAAGAGTAGACAACAAAATCATAACAAAGTAGTCATACAATAAGACCATGGTAGCTTTGTATCTAGATCACCTGCAAGGCAAACCTATACAGACTGGCAAAATTTGAATATCTCTCATCTGAAGGCATATATGGCCGCAAAAAGGGGCATTCAGACATTTGCGAAAAGTGTTGTCTTGGATCGGCCTGCGCAGTCTGCACAGGCTAATCAGAAACAACACTTTCCGTTTTTAAGTAATTTTCTGTTTTGTGCAAGTCTACTCAAGTACAATATCTAATGTAGTCGTAAAGTGCCGTCACTGATTAGCCTGCGTCTGTGCAGGCTAAGCCGAGATAACATTTTACGCAAATGTCTGAATACCCCTTTCCGCGTGTTGCAGGCCATATACAAAATATCAGGGCTGTAGATGACATCCTCCTTCTTCCCATGGCGTGGCAAGTGTTGTAAAGCATATGACCACAATGAGCAAGAGCTATATCTGGCCAATATTTTGACCTCTGAGACATAGTTTGAAAAGTTGTGACAAAAAAAGACCCATGATTATTATGTCGTGCTACATAAAAAATATCAAAGGCCTAGGCCTTGTGGTTTTGAACAAGATCTATTTTTTTTTAATATATGCCCATTGAGTTTAATGCTAAAATCGTCAGTTTTCACTGTTTTAGTATTAAAGAAAAGAGCATTTTTTTGGTTAATTTATATAATTATATTATATTGATAATACAGCTTCAATTAATCTTCAAAAAATAACTCTTTACCGGACAACACAATTTTAGACTTGTCCAAATCAAAAGAATTTACAGACTAATAATTTAATGTAAATCAAATGATGGAATGTGTTTGAAAGGTTTGAAAATATGTTTGAAAAGGAGGAAATGGTTGGTTACAGTATTAAAATGCTGCATTGTTTGGCAAAGGATTAACCAAAGAAGGCATCAATTTTTGGGATCATTCAGTGTAACGAACTCTTCATTTACAGGTAAATCAAGGCAAACCCATGTGACAACATTCGCAATGCTTGTCAAGCAAATTTTTTATCCTAATACATGTATTTGCATTATCAGTGCACATTTTCGTATGGGATATAATACAGAGTACTCAAATAATTTCTGATCTTTATGATTTTGCTATGATGAAAAAAGTTATTTGGTTTCTTTGGAATGCCTGTTTTATTCCATTACCAAACAAACCTGACTTTTAACGACTGTGAGATAGAAGGTTTTTGAAAACACTGTGGGAAAAGAAGATAATAATGGTCACAAGCATATTCTTCTTTTACCAAAATGCTTCTTACCCTTTGGAAGACAAGTTTCATATTTTGAATAATATTTAAATTGTCCTCTGCAAATGCTTTCTATTTGGACAAGTCTTAAATTTTGTCGTTTGGTAAAGAGTTATTTAAACTTTTTATACTAGACATAAACATTGTCATTTCCTATTGGGTTTGACATACTGTTGCCCTCTAGGGGATAAATATGCCTCGAAAGTTTCGGTGCAATGTCAAGAGAAATATTTACATAGGAAAAAAATAATAAACTGGCCTATAGTTTCATCTCATTACAACTACCATATGGTCTGCAACACATGAAAAGGAACATTCGGACATTTGTGTAAAGTGTCGTTTCGGATCTGCCTGGGCAGTCCGCGCAGGCTAATCCGAAACAACACTTTCCGTTTTTATGTAATTTTCTGTTTCACGCAAGTTTATTGTAGAACAAAATCTAGTGTAGTCATAAAGTGCCATCTAGGATTAGCCTGCGCGGACTGCGCAGGCTGATCTGAGAGGACACTTTACGCAAATGTCTGAATGCCCCTGTTCGTTTGTTGCAAGCCAAATATGAATCCTGCTCTATGAAAAGAGTTTTAATGTATCTAAAAAAGAAACATTGACCCATGTCTGCTTGCCAAGTCTACACAGGCTGATATTGAATGAAACTCTGCAATTTGTAAATTTTCTCCTTGTCCAAGGACCATTCTACCCCCTTATTCAGTTGGATTTCAGAAAAAAAAAATTTATCAACAATTGTATTATGACTTGCTTGGTATAGTGCATGAAAGAGATGCATTAGACCCCCTTTTTCCAGAGCATCACACATTTGACATAAAAACTAAAACTTGTTTCTACACTATAAGAGCTTCAACATTAATGACAAGATTACAGCTTATTCATGTACTTCAAGGATTTCTGTGGTAATAAGCTGGCACTCTGCAGACTCTGCAGTGCCTTGCCTATGGGAACTAAGGCTTAAGTAAGTTTGATTTTAAGTAAAAATTTACATTGACCTTTTCCATACATGGACAATAATGATAAAATAAAATCTGACATAAGTTTGCATTTGACATAAAATTCATACAACATCAAAGGTTGTGTTACAACATTTTTTCTCGGTGCATTTAACCCTTTTACCAGATAAGCCCGAATTTTAACAACCCTATAGAAGATTTTATAGGTAAACAGCATTTTCTTCTTTTCCCACAATGTTTTCTACCCTATCGAAGACATCAGCCATCTTTTGAGCCACTTTTAATTTGTCTTCCGCAATACTTTTAATTTGGTTGAGTTCAATTTTTGTTGCTTGGTAAAGAATTAATAAACTTTTATTGCAAAAGCTATCAAATCTCAGATTCTTTTGATCTCAAACCCTTACCTCAAGCATCATCATCCATATTGACCCACATTTGTAAATGTGTGGGTGACCTACTCACATGTTTTGCAACAGTGCACATCCATGATGAGAATAGGACTGAAAATTCTTACAAAATGACATATTTTATTTCAAATTAACTCTTAGGCTGCTAAGCGCGACTCACTGACCTTTTGCGAACAGTGCAGATCAAGATCAGACTGCACAGAATGTGCAGTCTGATCTTGGATCTGCACTGTCCGATAAGGGGATATCTTTCCTCCAAAATTTCCTTCGAAATAGCAAATTCTGGGGTTTTACTGTTGGCTTGAAAGTCTTATATCTTTTATTTAGCAGGATAAATGTTAATGCATAACTTTGTCATGATCATCCAAAAACAATTTGAGAGTTACTCTATAAATGGAAATTTTTGCGACATGGAAATTTTTGCGGTTTCGCTAATTTGAAAAATTTGCAAACTTTTCTGTTTGCGTATTTTACCACAATTATACCAACAAATTTCTTGAATTCGCAAACATTTCTAAACACAAAATGTCTGTAATCAGTAATACGCAAATTTTTCTACACACATAAATATCCATGTACACTATATTGACATTAACCTTTAGAGCACAAAAAAAAGCAACAGATATTTTCAGAGTAGAAATAAGACCCAAAGTATTGCAATTTTCAGGTTGTTCTTGACCAGAATGTCATGGCAACGAGGACAGAGTTGATGAAAAATCAGACTGCCTTTTTTGTGTAGTCTACTATTGATCCATATCGGCCCTAACGGCAACTACAGTCGTGAGAGGTGATTCATCTATTAAAATTAAAACTAAAAATAAAGCATATTAATAAAGGGCTTTGACCAATCATATCACATTTTGCTTCTTTAACTCTTTACCAAACAACAAAATTTTAGACTGGTCCAAACTGAAAGCATTTGCAGGCGACAAATTAATTCTTTTTGAAATGGTGAGGTTTGTCTTTGATAGGATAGAAAACATTTTGGGAAAAGGAGAAAATGCTGGTTACCAGCATTTTCTCCTTTTCCCACAATGTTTTCAAAAGGCTTTTTGTTTGGGGTTGTTAAAACCTGAGATTGTTTGGTAAAGAGTTAATATACATGTATGCGCTAGATAAGAAAATTCATAAAGGGTATATTACTGAAAACAAGGAAAGTCATGTGATAAAATCCTGCCTAGTGGTAAAACATTAATCTCTGTGTGATGAAACAATTGGATATCTGCAAAATAACACATGATATGACTAACAGCAAAGGCAATTATTCTAAGGCTTACAATAAAGACAAAGATACCATTTAAGTCATTACCTCCTGCAGGTTAATTTTTTCATATTTTAACTCTTTATGAAAAAACAAAATTTTAGACTGGTCCAAATTCAAAGCATTTGCAGACGGCAAAATAAAGGTGACTCAAAAATTGAATTTCTTTTTGGGAAAAGTAGAAAACATTGTGGGAAAAGGATGGTTACCAGCATTTTCTCCTTTTCCCACAGTGTTCTCAGAAGGCTTTTTTTTCAGGGTCGTTGAAACTTGTGATTGTGCGGTAATGGGTTAATGGCTCATAACAGGCAATTTCTACTTTTGCTTAATCTTAAAGTACCTAAAGAGGCTACATTGCCATAAATCACTTCTCAGTCTTACTTCCTGATGGGTTGCAAACCATCACTTTACTTAATGTGGTGATGAAAGATATTAAAAGCTTTTTATGATTATAAAAATGTAAGCAAGGCCCCTGAAAAAAGCTCTTCTGAAATCTCATACCAGAAACCAGAATTGTGAGCCTTCGGAGCTGCTATTGCACTAATCCTTTTGTCCCATTCAAATGATTGAGACTGCTTCATTTACATTCCAAACAGTTTCTCTAACATTTTTGCATAGATATAATTTCAATACCATAAGATGCGTAAAAAAAGATAACTGTGACTGTACAGATCATACCGTGCAATTATACAAAGTAACAGATTTACAAAAATCTTTAGAAAAAAAAATTCATAGCTTCCTTGAACTTTGACCTCAATCTACCTTGCTACCTTCCTTGTCCATCATGATGTAAACACGCCGGAGTTTTGATGCTAATGGTGAATACTGGCCTGGTGATCCAGCCTCAAGGTTATCCAGTTCACCCAAAATCTGAAAAATAGACAGATCAAAATCAATATTATTACCAAATGACAAAATTTTAGACATGTCCAATTTGAAAACATTTGCAGAGGACAACATAAATTTGACTCAAACATTGAAATTTGTTTATGCAAAGATAGAAAACATTGTGGCTAAAGGAGAAAATGCTGGTTACCAGCATTTTCTCCTTTTCTCACAATGTTTTCAAAAGCCTTCTACCTCAGGGCTCACAAAACCTGGCTTTTGTGGTAATGAATTAGCCCTTCACCAGACGACAACATTTTACACATCCAAATTGAAAGCATTTATAGATGACAAATGAACACAAATGAAGGGCTTAGTATCAGAAAGGGTTAAAAACATGAATGAAAAAGGAGAAAATGCTGGTGACCAGCATTTTCTCTTTTCTCCAAAGTGTTTTTAAAACCCTTTCCCGGTGTTGTTACAACATGAAATTGTTTGTTAACCCTTTACCACACGGCAAAATTTAAGACCTATCCAAATTGAAAGCATTTGCAGGCGACAATTTCATAGTGGCTCAAATGATGCAACTTTTCTTTGATAGGGTAGAAAACTTTGTGGGAAAAGGAGAAAATGCTGGTTACCAGCATTTTCTCCTTTTCCCACAATGTTTTCAAAAGGCCTCTTCTTCAGGGGCGTTAAAAGGCGTCATTGTGTGGTAAAGGGTTAAAGAGTTACCCTTTTTCATTGCCATAGGCAACGATAGAGGCTTTTGCAGTCGGCATAGATCAAGGTCATACTGCGCAGAACTTGAAATCTGATCTTGGATCTACACTGTCTGCTTGTATAGTCAAGCCTTTTTGATAAAAATCTTTAAATAAAGTAATAGATCTTCACCAAACAAAGGTTGTGGGTACTAATATGAGATTCTCTTTATGATGCGATTCTTGTGAGAATAAGTGAGGATTTTAGTTATAGCTGGTTGTCTTTAACTGTTTCCATGGTGATACAATTTTAAACTCATCCTTACTGAACTTGTTTAAACAACACTGAGGAAGAAGGCTTTCTTTTGTCTCAGAAGCAAATTTCCGGAACAATGATTTATGAAAAAGAATGCTCAAATAAGAAAAATTTATGTATTTTTCTTTATGTTCAAACAGAAAGTGTTGACAATGGGTTAAATAAGCCATTCAAGTAAAATAGGCAGGAGTAATAACTTGACATCTGTTTGAACTCTTTACCATAAAACAAAATTTCAGACAATTGGAAATTGAAAGCATCTGAAGACAACAAATTGAATAAGGCCAAAATGTTGAGATTTGTTTGTAAAAGGGTAGAAAACATTGTAAGGAGTGCTGGTTACCAGCTTTCTCTCCTTTTCCCACAGTGCTTTCAAAAACCTTCCTCTTGTGGAGAACAAGATTACCCAATGTGGTGCCAATGCTTGGCTGCTGTTGCTTTTAAAGTGAAAATTCAAGTGGGAAAAGGGGCACAAATGTGTCAAAAACATTTTGGTAGTTAAGGATAGGGTACCCTAATGGGAGACGTGTAACATCGCCTTTCATCACCGAAAAAAAAAGTACAGATTTGGCTAAGACTTGGGTAATATGTAATCGATAGGCCAATAGACGCTGATTCCCTGCCTCGATTACGGATTACCCGAGTCATAGCCGAATCCATATGATTTTGGTGATGAAACACGATGTTACACGAACCCCATTAGGGTGCCCTTTCCTTAAAAACTTACCAAAGCTTGAAGTAAATTTATTCGTGTCTTCAGTAATGACTGAGGTACTTAAAAATGTCAAATCACAGTGACAACCAGGATGCAGACAACTGGGCTACCAATTTCTTTAAAAACAGCTAACATAAAAACAACTTGGAAACGTCTGGGTAATACTTGTGATCAATTATTACTTACAGCATCTCTGTATTTGGATGCATATCTGTACATCTCTATCAGTGCACTTGTCTGATTTAAATTTCCAGAAAATTTCTGAAAAGAAAACATAAAACCAACTCAGAGAAAGGTTTGTTTTGATTGCATCTTTTTTTAACCCCTGACTACACAATTCCGACTTCTAACGACTCTGAAGAAAAAGCCTTTCTAAAACATGTTAAGAAAAGTCATATCAGGCATATTGAAATTGTTGACTGCAAAAAGTTTCAGTATGGATGGGTGTAAAATTTTGTCATGCAGTAAAGGCTTAACCCTTTACCACACAATCCCGACTTTTAACAACCCTGAGAAGAAGTGATTCGAAAATATGGTAACCAGCATTTTCTCCTTTTCCCACAATGTTTTCTACCCTTCCCAAAACAAATTTCAATTTTTCAGTCGCTTTTATTTTGTTGTCTGCTAATGCTTTCAATTTTGACTAGTCTAAAATTTTGGTGTTTGGTAAAGAGTTCAGAGATGGTGTAAGTTAAAAATGAGACAGTACAGACCACTATGGTCTTTGACCTATTTATGCATTCCTTGTACTGCAATACCAAAACTATGCAGTTGGCCTATAGTATCGGGTAAAGGACTAGAAGACAAAACATTGTGGGGGAAAAATCAAAGTGCTGGCTATAAGTATTTCCTCCTTTTCCATTAATGCTTTGTCAAGTTGGCAACATGCACTTATTGTGTGATCATATCTTAGTATTTTACATGCATGTATTTTACATGTTTTCTTCTTATCCATTACCAGACTAGCTATTCTTTGACCTTGCAGAAATTGTTTCAAATAAAAGAAAGCAGAAACACTTGAAAGAAATGATAACTGTTTTTCAGTTGTAAGCATGCATTACAGAAAAAGGAGAAATTGCTTAGTACCGGTACATGAAATTACTCCTTTTCCCAAAATGTTTTCGATTGCTATCAATTGCAGTGGTTTTACCCTTTACCAAACAATCCCGAGTTTTAACAACCCTGACAGAGAAGGCTTTTAAAAAACTTGTGGTAAAAGAAAAAAATGCTGTAACCAGCATTTTCTCCTTTTCAAACAATGTTTTCTACCCGTCAAGAGAGCAATTTCAGTTTCTAGTCACATTTAATCAATCGTCTGCTTTCAATCCTGACCTGCCTAAAATTTTGCCGTTTGGTAAAGAGTTATCCCTTTCAGCAGCACAGGCAAAAACAAGTTATTGTGGACAGCATAGATCAAGATCAGTCTTCACAAAACATGAAGTCTAATCTTTTATCTGTATCGTCCACTTGTGTAGTCACTTGCTGTCAGTAGTAACTGAAGTCTGTGAAAAGAGACAAGACTATAAATGATAATATATCACATACTGTAGACACTTTTTCTGTAAGGAAGGAATTCAAGTCCTGGTCGCTGACAACTGGTTTTTCCTTCACATGTTGAAAATAATCCCTCACCAATGTTTTATATCTAGGTATATCTTTTGCAAAAAGAAGCTTATTTGAAGGGGACCCCTGTAAATGAAAAGCAGAACATCTGTCTGTGGTTGGTTCCTAAATTCTGAACAGATTGTATTGTTTGATTAAGTGGTGACACCGTGTTCATGCTGCTTTCAACATTGTTTCAGTTATATCACGGTGACATATCATATACTCATTTATTATATTCTGTTACTAATAATAGTAACATTTTCTGCCGGAAATGGTGTAATATCAGTGTCACACGAGGGCAGATATGGCGGGGCAACGGGCTGATATCTGATATCCTGCCCGTTGACAAGATATTTGTTCTAAATCTATAGCAATAGTACACTCACTCGCTCGTAAACTTACGTTCTTAAAACATCCATTTTGAAAAACAAAATGGCTGAATCAGTCCGTCAGTCGCTAGCGGACATTTCTTCAGAACTACAATGATTGAATCGCAGAACCAGCAAAGACACAATAAATAAAGAGTAGATTGTTGTTGTCTTAGATTGGGAAAGTTAATCGGGCAAGGCGTGGTGTCTATAGGCTAGTACTTCGACGAATTTTATCCGTTGAGCCAGGGGAACCGAGCCTGATTAAGTTTCACAATCCAAAGCACCAACCATCTATTCCATTTATACCTGTTTGTCATTTATAACACGTTACATACTAAACTGAATATTTGTCTCGATAAAACACACATACTGGCATTTTTTTAACTATTAATAAGTATGAAAAACTGTTTATTTAAAACGTCCTTATACTGTATATGCAGCTTCTATAGTGATGATGAATGATGCATGATTACGTCATGAACGTGACGTTTACCCGCGGAAAAAAAAAGTTGTGTCGAATTAATACAAGAATTTCTCTGTTGTAAGTGTTTAAACATGTAAGAAAACGAAGTAATATAGCAAATCATCAATGAATGTAATAAACAGGTTATTACACGGCTGATGAGGGCCGGAGAGTGATATCGGCCCGCCACCTCAAAATCTGCCCTCGGGGGGCAGATTTTGAGGTGGCGGGCCGATATCACTCTCCGGCCCTCATCAGCCGTGTAATAACCTCTATGTATGCCCTGTGTTGCACCAGTATTTGGCTAGGGCTCTGAAGCGTCTAGTCCAAAGACACTTTTACGAAAATCCCAGTGCTTTAAGTGGGGATCAAATCCAGGTTATAAACCTGACACTTTAACACTGATCGTAGCAAGACCTTTAAATTCTATACTATCAGAGACACCTGTGAGACAGATGAAAAATTGTTTGAATTCTTTACCACACAAGAAAAAAAATAGACTGTCCAAATTGAAAGCATTTGTAGACGACAATTTAAATGTAGCTCAAATGAAGGCATTTGTCTTTGATAGGGTAGAAAACATTGTGGGAAAAGGGAAAATGCCGGTGGACAGAATTTTCTCCTTTTCCCTACAATGTTTTCAAAAGGTTTCTTCCTCAGGGTTGTTAAAACTCAGGATTGCGTGGTAAAGTTTTTTTTATCATAAAACAACAAATCTGAAAGTATTGAGTGTCTTAACAAAAGGGGTGGAAACATTTACCCTCAGTTGCAGTGAATGTTCTGGAAAAATTCTTTTGTCATAAGTGACCAAACAAAATATGTCAAGAAATTCTCTGATCTAATTCTAAATCAGAATACTGTCACATTATTCAAGTATGGTCTCATGACATTTTAGCATCAAAACTGACTCTTAACCTGCTAAATAACTAAAAGCTTTCAGGTTAATAGTAAAAACCCAAAAATTGCTATTTCAGTGTTATTTTTTTGGGGGAAAAATAATGCCTTATCAGATAGTGTAGATCTAAGATCAGACTGTATGTTCTGAGCAGTCTGATCTTGATGCATACTGTCTGCAAAAGGTCCTTGAGTCATGCTTAGCAGACTAAGGGATAACCCTGTACCACACAATCCTGAGTTTCTACCACCCTGTTGAAAGTGGCTTTTGAAAACATTGTGGGAAAAAAAAATGCTGGTAACCAGCATTTTCTCCTTTTCCCACAATTTTTTTCTACCCTACCATATACAAATTCCATTTTTTGAGTGACAATTAATTTGTTGCCTGCAAATCCTTTTGATTTGGACAAGTTCAAAATACTGTCAATTGGTAAAAAAGTTTAACTAAGATGAAAGAGGGATATACTTACAGTTCCAAGGTTAACATCAGCTGTAGAGCAGCTATCCATAAAGGCCTGTGCCACCACAGACAGGCACTTGTCCACATTCTGAGGTTTGTGTATGTCGAACACAAACTCTGGATTCTTCATGATGTTCACCCAAAATCTCAGTAATAAACTATGAAGGAAAATAAAGTACTGAAACACAAGTTACCAACTGACAACATCTTTTTTTAAGTTTTGTGGCAGCCTTCTCTTCGGAACATATTTTGTTTATCTGTTTGAGATTTATTGCTATGCTCAACATCATTTTATTTATGAGGCAGTGGCCAGGGCACCTATCAATGCTTTCCTGTAATTTCATTAACAAGTACTATGCACAATGTTCTTGTCAACCCCTGGTGCTTTCCCAAATAAACATCATCGAAACAATGTTTAACTATGAGAATAAAATGTGTCCTGTCACAATGACTATCATCAATCCAGAGAGAGAATTTGCAAAGCATGGAGTTGAACCAAAGACCCCTGGATATTTAACCCTGTATGCATCCAACTAAGCTAGGCTTGAAAACTTAAGACAAGAGCACCACATTCGGGTGCCAACAAAGTCGAAAAAAAGGGTGTAATTTTGTAAAAAATTACCTTGATGGTTACCTGCCCCTGTTGTATGAGCTCTCCTTTTTATATCATGTAAGTTTTTTTTTTCCTGCGGGTTCCAAATTCTGCGGTTTTTTTTTTCAAAAAGAGAAATGTTTAAATTTCTGCGAACCTTTTTTCTGCCATTTCCAGTCTGAGCATTTTTGGTATTTAATATCTGCAGCAGTTGTATTATGAGAATTAGAGTTGAAAACAATCTACTTTTGTTTCTGGAGACTCCTGGCTATGGATAACTATTGGATAGTTTTAAAAAACCCTATGTTGGTCAACCTCTTTGTTTATTTTGTGAAAGAATGTTTGAGAGAATTAATTGTATATTAGTTTTTGAAATAGTCTGTAATTTTTACATGTATAAACACAAATTAGATATACGAGTTTCCCAAAGTTGTTAATCTATGGTAGACAACAGTATTGTGTTCAGCATAAGTAAAATGGTAAGTGTAGACCTAATGTCATCAATGTCATGATTGAAATGCGAGAATTTGACACCTGCTGATTTTAACACTTAGGTGCAAAAACAAGTTCAGGTGGAATACCAGAATCATAATTGACGATTTTACATAATGGGGCCTGCTAATTAGATGTTAAACCTTCATTAAAAGATTTAATTTGATAATTGACAATTTAATCTGATATTTACTGGTACTAAGAATCTGATATTTATTGGTACTAAATATCGCCGTTTTATAGCAGGGCTAACCACACTAGTGTTTTATAATTATACATAAACCTATAACCAGAAGTCATCCATGTTTTTGACCATGGACTGTATAAAGACCTGTTGCATTTCCATGTATGAAGAACTTCTGGATCCGTAATCTTATGTTCCTCAGCAGCTGTGTCTAGGAAGTCAAATAAATACTTGATGATGATTGGCGGATCCCCTGTCACACACAGTATCTCTCCAATCAGATCATCAACATAAGTCTGCAATGTCCCCTGTAGAAAAGGAAAACACTGTTTACATATATGCTTGATATTCTTACATAACATAATGTGAACCAATTTTGTACTTTGTGAACACTTTACCACACAATCCCTAGGTTTAACAACCTTGAGGAAGAAGGCTTTTGAGAACATTGTGGTAGCAAGCATTTTCTCCTTTTCCCACAATGTTTTTCTACTCTTTCAGAAACTATTTCTACTATTTGAGTCACATTTAATTTGTTGTCTGCAAATGTCTTGAGTCCAAAATTTTGTCATTTGGTAAAGGGTTAAAGTGTCATGACATTTAAAAACAACTTCAGAAATACTATTATCCTGAAACAGTATAACAACCAAGTTTGATGTTTGTTTATTCTGTGTTAAATATTAAATTCAGTCATATTACAGCAGCCAGTGGACCTGTAAGTAAGTTTCAGGACTTTACTGGTACTTTGCAGATCACTCCTCACAAGCCACATATTTTTCCTCTCTCCATAATGTTTTCCAACCTTCAACCCTTTACAGAATAACCTGACTTTTAACGACCCTCAGGAAGAAAGCTTTTAAAAAATTGTGGGAAAAGGAGGTCCTCTTCCAACAATGTTTTTTAATCTTTACCAAACACCTCAACTTTTAACAACCCTGAGAAAGGAGGCTGTAAATGATGTGGGAAAAGGAGTAAATGTTGATCATCAGCATTTTCTCCGTGTCCCCATAGTGTTTTCTACCTTTTCAAAGATGAATTGGATGTTTTCAGTAAAATTTGATTTGTGGTCTGCAAATGTGTTCAATTTGGACTTTGTCATTTTGTAATGGGTTAACTCTTTGCCAAACGACAAAAGCATTTGCAGACGACAAAATGTCACTTAAAAATTGAAATTTGTTTTTTGAAAGGTAGAAAACCTTTTGGGAATAGGAGAAAATGCTGGTTACCAGTATTTTTCTCCTTTTCCCAAAATGTTTTAAACAGTCTTCTTTCTCAAGGTTGTTAAAAGTCGTCATTGTGTGGTAAAGGGTTCAAGACCCAATCCCATCATTGAAGCTATATCTAAATTCTGCCTTCTGCAAATGCACTCTGTATGGACATGTCTAAATTCTGCCTTCTGCAAATGCTGTCTGTATGGACATGTCTAAATTCTGCCTTCTGCAAATGCTGTCTGTATGGACATGTCTAAATTCTGCTTTCTGCAAAATGCTCTCTGCATGGACATGTCTAAATTCTGTGTTCTGCAAAATGCTCTCTGCATGGACATGTCTAAATTCTGTCTTCTGCAAAATGCTCTCTGGATGGACATGTCTAAATTCTGTCTTCTGCAAAATGCTCTCTATATGGACATGTCTAAATTCTACCTTCAACTACAAAGTTAATCTTTAAAACACCTTTCACTACTCTTGTTGCTCTTGCGGCCAAAGTAGATCAAGAACAGATTGGACAAAATGTACAGCCTGATCTACACTATCTGGTTTGTTGAGACAGTCTTGACTATGGCATCCTAGCAACTTTTAAACTGCTTTTTAAAGAGTCTTATTTCTAGAATGAAAATGTACATGTATGTTGGATATATTCAGGCTTTAACCCTTTACTGCAAAATACCAACTTTAACAAACCCATTTTCTCCTTTTTCCACAATTTTTTCTACCCTATCAAAGAAAAATTGCACCATTTGAGCCACACTGAAATTGTCGTCTGCAAATGCGTTCAATTCGGACATGGCTAAAATTTTGTTGTCTGGTATAGGGTAAAGGGTAAAATTACCTTGGTAACCAAAAGCCTTGGCAACAATATATCACTGGCTATCTTCACTTCATCAGAATCTCCCTGGTGCTGTTTTATCTGCAATGAAAAGATCCATGATTTTGTATATAAAACATGCAGAACAGAATGAAAGTTCACATTTGTTTTACACGTCATAACATAATAATCAAATTTAACCCTTTACAGCACAATACAGAGTTTTAACGACTCTGAGGAAGCAATCTTTTGAAAACATTGTAGGAAAAGGAGAATATGCAAATCCCATCATTATAGCCACATTTGAATTGCCACATGTAAATGCTTTCAATTTGGACAGTTTTGTCATTTGGTAAAGAGTTTAGAAAAAAAACCAAACAAACCAAAACATCACATTGAATCATATTTATCAAGAAAGACCAATAATAATTTTGAAGTCAGATTGGGACAATTTTTTCCTGAACAAACATGTCAGCTCTCTAAAACTTTTTCTGGTTTTCGTAATTTTTTTCTTATGTTTAATATAAGAAACGTAAAAATGTTGCATTTATCTTTTTAATTCCCTAAAATCATGCCACACATGCTTGTGCTCCTAACTTTTCAATTTAGAGACTCTGAATTTCTGAAAACACATGAACTTTTGTTCATGGGTTAAATCACTATATACATAAATATCCAGTGTTTTCAGATTTCAACTTGGGAAGAAGTATCTGTCATCTGTCATTAAAAGACAGAGAAATCATAATTTAATCTGTAAGATTCCAACTTAAGAAGTTTAAAAAGCATCTCACCGTCTCCGACGATTTTTGTCAGACTAGTTTTTTTTCCCCTTTTATCTAACTGAAACTTTACCCTAACATTTAAAGACCACCTCAATCCTTCGACCAATCAAATTCTGATCCTCAGATGTCTTATCTAAAAACTTTTGCATTATTTTCAAAACATTGCAGAGCATTGCAACATGCATGTTTAGTAAGTTGACCCATGCACTAGATACGCAACTTTTGACTTACAGAAACCCTTAACTACACAATTCCAACTGTTAAAGACCCCCAACAGAGAGGATTCTAAAAACAATGTAGGAAAAGGAGAAACTAGTGGTAACCAGCATTTTCTCCTTTTCCCACATTGTTTTCTATCCTATCTATTGTATGCAGAAGCTTTCAATATGGATGAGTCTAAAATTTTGTTGCCTGATAAAGGGTTAACAATCTCAAAGTATATGTGGGTAGAAGAAAAAGAGATAATATGTGGAGAATGAAGATATTCCTTATAAGAGCATAATTATCTTCTCATATTTTACATCAGCAGCCATGGATGCTTTGACAGTTGGCTACAGTTACAGTTAATATGAGCCAAGCTCTGTGAAAAGGGGGCTTAATGCATCTGCGAAAAGTATCGACCCAGGTCAGCCTGCACAGTCCGCGCAGGCTGACCTGGGCCGAAACTTTTCGCTACTTGTCAATTTTAAGTTTGTCAAAGGACCAGTCTACCTCATGATTAAGTCGATTATTTAGAAAAGTGGCTCTTATGGATCCATAATTATGTGATGACTTGGGCTGGTACCATGTATCACGGAGATGCGTTAAGCCTCCTTTTGCCAGAGCGTGGCTCATATATTTGCCATGCTCTGTGACATGCATCTGCAAAGAGTTTTACCAATGTCAGGACTGGCAGTCCAAAGGATAACCTGGGACCAAACTCTTTGCTTATGGCAAGTTATCTGCATGTCAAAGGATAATTCTTCCTCAGGATTCAGCCATTTTTTTCGACAAATTGAATAACAGGGATCCATAATTATATGATGGTATAATGCATCATGAAGATACACCAGCCCCCTTTTGCCATAGTGACACTAATATCAACATTTTGAAGAAGATAGAAAAATGGATGGGTTGTATAGTAACAGAAAGGTTTGTAATCAAAGGGTTTCAACCCTTTACTCCATAGATACTCATTTTGACGTATCAACAACAGACAGCTTTTGAAAACATTGTGGGAAAAGGAGAAATTGCTCTTAACGAGCAATTTCTCCTTTTCCCATAATGTTTTCCACTCAATCAGATATTTGTATCCTCATTTGTCCATATTTTTGACATCATATCTTTATGGAAGAGCCTCAAATTGGCATATCAGGTAAAGGGTTAAGCCAAAGATGATATGTTGCCTGCACATGCTTCAAGACAGACGAGCATAAAAGTTTTGTTGTTTTGTAAATGAGCTTCTTGGTTTGCTTTTTGTTTGTATGGTGTTTAATGGCATTTTCAACATAGTTTCAGTTATATTGTGGCAGCCAGTGCACCTATCAATGCTTTCCTTGAGTTTCTTTTACTAGCACTTTGCACAATATTCTTCCTGAGCCACCAGCTGCTTTTTGACATAACCAGGAGGAGAGAATAATAAATCCTGTTGCAGTGACTATCATCAATCCTGGAAAGGAAATTGGAAGAGCTTGGGATTCAAAGCAGTGACCCCTGGTCTTATGTCCTAGGCGGTACCGACTGGACTACTGGGGCTTGGCAGTAAAGAGTTTCTACAAGCATGCAAATCAAAATAATGTATGGCTATTAACCCATACAGCACAGAATAAACCTATCAGACATTTTCATCCTAGAAATACAACCCAAATAATTGCAATTTCATGGTTGCTTCCGTCTACAGTGTTTCAGCAAAGCGGACAGTATAGATCTTGATCTACTTGGGCCACAAAGGGGATTATAGGCTTGAAAGGCACTTTAAGGGTTAATAAAGGAGACCAGGGAAAACAGAGACTTCAAGTGTCCCTTTATACATGTACATAAGCTTCTTAAGATAGTCATGCTGATTGCTGTTTACCAAATGCCAAAAGTTCGATCCGCTAACAGTTCTGACGACTGCTTTAGTACGCTTCATACTACCGATGTATGAATCAGGGTTTCCTGTGAAAGGAATAAAATTTTATCACTAAAAAATTTACCACTTTTAGACCCAATAGCAGCCAAAAAATCAAAACAGGTGTCAAAATGCATTAAATTTTAATCATACAAAAAATATGGAAAAAATTGTGAAGATGACAATCTGTTGTGTGGTCCAGTGCTAGTTGCTGGCAGAAAAATGAATTTTAAAATCAGGCAAACAGTAAACAAAAGATAAAGTGAGTTGGCACGTTTTAACCTAGAATTGAAATTAATTTCTCTGCCAGTTACTAACACTGGGACCAAACCATACAATAACAGATTGTCATCTTCAAAATAATTTCTATTCTTTAAATCGGTATGATTTAAATTGAAATGCATTTTAACACTAGCTTTGTTTACTTTTGGCTGCTAATGTTACTTTAACCATTTACCAAAATGATCCTGTGGTTTAACTCTTTACCTAACAAAAACTTTAGACACATCCAAATTGAATGCATTTGCAGATGACAAATCAAATCTGGCTCAAATCATGAAATTTGTCTAAAAATCATTGTTTGTAAATGTTGGTTATCAGCATTTTCTCCTTTTCCCATGATGTTTTCAGAGGCCCTCTTCCTCAGTGCTGTAAAAGCAAGGGACTGTTGGGTACACAGTTCCATTGTCAAACAAGAGGGCCATGATGGCCCAAAGTCGCTCACCTGAGCCTTTTAACCGAACATGACCCTTTTCCAGTCTCTTCCGAGATATTATCTAGACAAATATTCTGACAAACTTTCATAAGTATTGCACTGAAAATGTGGCCTCTAGAAAGTACACAAGCTTTTTCTAGAATTTGTGTAAGTGACCTGCTTTTTAACCAAAACTTGTCCATGATATTATCAAGACAAAACATTCTGACCAACTTTCATGAGCATTCGACAGAAAATGTGGTCTCAAAAGTGTACACAAGGATTTGACCTGGTGACCTAATTTATGACACAAGATGACCAATTCACACTTGCGCCAGATATCATCGAGTCAAACATTTGACCACCTTTCATGAGTATTGGATTGAAAATTAGGCCTCTAGAGTGTACATATCAAGATTTTTCTAAGATCTTACCTGATTACCTACTTACTGACCTGAGGAGACTCTTTTTCAAACTGGTCAGAAATATCATCAAGACAAACATTCTAATTATTATAAGTATTAGACAAAAATGTGGTCTCTAGAGCTACACAAGGTATGACAAAGATTTGACCTAGTGACATAGTTTTACACCCAACAGAATCCATTTTCAAACTCTTCAGAAATATCATCAAGACATATTCTGACCAACTTTCACAAGAATTAGACTGAAAATGTGGCCTTTTTAGTGTAACAAAGTTTTCTAAAGATTTGGCCTAGTCACCTAGTTTTTGACCCCATATGACCCACCTTCAAAGTTCTCTGAGATATCATCAAGACAAACATTCCGACAATCTTTCATGAGTATTGAACTGAAAATGTGGCCTTTAGAGGATACACAAGGTTTTTCTAAGATTTGACCTGGTGACCTAGATTTTGACTAAGGTGAGCTTAAAGATTTTGAAGTAGCTTACAGAAGTTTTAAAATCACTCTTATCTGTACCTTACCAGTACTTGCACCGAGATGTGGCTGTGGCTAATCCGCTCATCACAGACTTCAAACTCAGGACCAGAAGTATAAAACGCTTCTAGTCTCCCCCTACACCACTATATTCCACCTATTTAATCATTTACCAAACAATCAAGAGTTTTAAGGACCCTGAGGAAGACAGCTTTTTGAAAATATTTGGACAAGTTGAAAATATTGTCATATTTGGTGAAGAGATAAGGAAAAACTCATGATTTCAAATATATCTAAAGTGTCGTCTGGGACTGCTTTTTATTTGGTCAAGTCTAAAATTTATGCTGTGTGTGGTACCAATTACTGCCCATATTACTCTTTTTTATCACATAAAATCTTCTCTGACAGTATATTAAAGCATTGATTTATTTTTGATAATTTACTAGTATATTATCATTTTTTGGGTCCTGGTTTTGATCTGTTTTCCTTCATGAGCGCACAAAACCTGAGAAACCAACTACAGCATGTGCCAGAATTTGTACTACCACGATGTTTCACAGAAAAATGATATCATTGTTGCCATGACATATACATGTGGAAAGTTTTTGATTTTCATGTTTAATAATACAACGAAATGCAGTAAAGTTATGTAAAATCAACAAAATTTGGGAAAAAGTTCAACTCGTCCCCCCTAGAAGCTGTTCATTCTATTTTTGGTGAAAATGTCAAAGAGCTATCTGCTTATGTATGTACGCATTTGAAACCAAACTACATCTGTAAACATGGACCCGTGAACGATAGGATAGAAAACCTTGTGGGAAAAGGGAAAATGCTGGTTATCAGCATTTTTTTTCTTTTCCCATAATGTTTCCAAAGTGCTTCTCCCTCAAAATTACTAAAACTCGAGATTGTTTGGTAAAGGCTTTATAGCAGAGAAAACACAAAAACAACAATATTTCTTGTACCACATTGTTTTGAAAAGCCTGTCATAGGCAATTGCCTCTTTTCGAACCAGAGTTTACTATTATATACTTGTAACTTAAGAAATAATCTTCTTTCTATCGTGATTTATCGTTCAATAAACCACAGTTGTGAGTTATGAGGCACAATAAATAATCCACGAGGGCGATAGCCCGAGTGGTTTATTCATTGCGCCTCATAACTCACAACGTGGTTTATTGAACGATAAACCATGATAGAAGATTATTTTGATTCTAACATGACCAACTCTTAATCAAAGGAAAAGTTCATACTTCATAAAAATGCGGATGCAGATTATATTCCATTGAATAACTTACTTACTTTATACAGAATGACATCACTCTATATAGAATGACATCACTCTACATAGAATAACGTAGATTTTACCACGCTTTCGTTGCACTGTGTTTATAGAGCCAAATTCACGTGTCATGTTAGAACACAGATTAAACAAATACCAAGCAATGACAATGTAGGAAATACCTACAACCTGCATGAACCCTTTACCATCCAATCCTGGCTTTTGATAAAAAACCTGAGAAAAAAAAAAGCTTTTAAAGGAACCATTGAAGGAAAAGGTGAAAATGCTGATGACCAGCATTTCCCCTTTTCCCACAATGTTTTCTACCTTTCCCATAACAAATTTCAATTTTTGAGTTGCATTTATTTTGTTGTCTGCAAATGCTTTCAATTTGAACCAATCTAAAATTTCACTGTGTGGTAAAGAGTTAATGGCCAGGTGTTTTAAGTGGTAATCATTCTAGATTTCCTATCCAAATTTTTAATTTTACACTTCCTGAGATATACAGCCACCTGTTTTAAGAGACCAGTATTGTTTGCTGTCAGCTTTACCCTTTACCACACAATCCCAAGTTTTAATGATCCTGTTAACCAGCATTTTCTCCTTTTCCTACTATGTTTACTAGCCTTTTGGAAACAAATCCAATAATTGGAGCCACACTTAATTTGTCGTCTGCAAATGCTTTAAACTTGGACCGGTCTAAATTATCGTCATGTGGTAACATATTAAAAAAGGTTCATCTGTATTTACCTATGCCAGGCATAAGGTTATCAATTTGGTCTTTTCTAGAATGCACTAGAAGCATTTTTGACCCATCTGGAACACCATAGTATTCAAGAGTATTTATTCTTTTCCAGATGCCATCTTTGATGCTGTCTGGGTCTTCATCAGAAAGGATGTGGGCTGAGGTGTCCTCCTGTTGCCATTCTGTAACAACATCAAGTTTAAGAGATTTGATCTAATGGAGAGGTGGGACAGGTGAATAAAATTCGTGTAAGACCTAAAGGATCAAATTTCCATGCCATTTTGACAGATATATCTAACACCATATTAGACAGATGTAATCCACAATTAAAATGCAGTCTGATTGTGACCTGTACAGAAAAATAACTGAATATGTGCTCAGCATCCAAAGGCAAACTTTTTTACTAAACAGGTTTCTAAGTCATAAGAACTCTGTAGGGCATTTGGAAATATCATATGAAAGGAAAAAAATATGGTAACCAGCACTTCTCCTTTTCCCATAGTGTTTTATATCATTTCGAAGACAAATCACACCACTTAAACCACATATAATTTGTCATCCACAAATGCTTTCAAAATTGGTCTAAAATATTAATTTCTAGTTAAGATATCCTGTGAGCATTATGAAACTTAGGATTTTGAACAGGTGACCACTATTAATATAAACCCTATACAGTTACTGCCAAGCCCCAGTAGCACAGTAACAGGACTTGAGACCATGGGGTCCCTGGTTTAAATCCCCAGCTCAGCAAATTTCTTTCCTAGGACTGATGACAGTCATTGCGACAGGATTCATTCCTCTGTCATGGCTGATCATTGTTTCTGTGATGGTTATGCAGGACAGCAGCCAGTGGCTTGGAGAGAATATTGTGTGAAGCAATGGTAAAAGAAATCCCAGGAAAGCATTGCCAGTTGCACTGGCCAAGTCAATATAACTGAAATAATGTTGAAAATGGCGTTAAACACTAAACAAGCACGCAACCTATACAGTTTGGCCTTTGCCACAAAATCTCAAGTTTTAACAGCTCTGAGGAGGAAGGCTTTTGAAAAAATGTTTGGGAAGAGAGACAATCCCATAATTTGATTTGTTATCTGTAACTGCATTCAATATGGACAAAATAAAACCTTTTTTGTTTGTTAAGGTGAAGAGTTAATCCTTAGAGCGCCAAATAAACTCAACAGACATTTTCAGTTGATAAATGAAATTAAAATAATTGAGCCATAGTCTGTGACAGGGTGACTTAATGCATCTGCAACAAGAAAAAAAAAAAACAAAAAAAAAAAAAATCTGCAACAAGTATCGAACCAGGTCAGCCTGTGCAATCTGTGCAGGCTGACCTTGGCCCAAACTTTGTGCTATTGGACATTTTTTTGCATGTTAAAGGACCAGTCTTCCTCATGATACAGTCTGTTGTTAGACAAAATGGACTCAATGGTTCCATGATCATGTGATGACTTGCTTGGTATAATGTATCACAGAGATGCATTAAGTCCCCTCTTGCCAGAGCATGGCTCATTTACAATTTCAAAGCTGCTTTTTTCCAGAATGTCTCGGCAAAACAAACAGTACAGATGAAAGATTACACTGTATGCTTTGTGCAGCCTTATCTTGAGGTACTCTGGCTTCAAAGGCAATTTAAATTGTAAAAGGCTTTTTGACCCCTTACCAAACAATCAGGACTTTTAATGACCCTGAGGAAGAGAGCTCTTGAAAATATTGTTGGAAAAGGAGAAAATGCTGGTAACCAGCATTTTCTCCTTTTCCCACAATGTTTTCTACCTTATTAAAAACAAATTTCATCATTTGAACCAGCTTTGATTTGTCGTCTGCAAATGCCTTTAATTTTGATGAGACCAAAATTTTGTTGTTTGGTAAAGAGTTAAAGGTTAAGATTAGACAAGTCAAAGAAAACCTAACCTATGTGTGTACTGTGTACAGAAGGTCTTTGTGAGTAGCCAACATTTTTATAGAATATTTCCAGCATCTTGGACTTGGCCTGTGTGATGGTGTCACATTCTAGGACTGTAACAGTGATTGTCTTTTCTTTGTTCTCTAAGTAATCTAGGTGAGTGACTTCAAGTTCCTACAGAAAAAAGTTTATCATACAAGTACCTTTATTTTCAATGTACATGTAATATAGCTGTTAAAAATGTTTTACTGTCTTACGAGGGCAATTCAAAAATAACGTACAAATATTGAGATTTGCATTATACAACGTCACTGAGTGATCTTACTTTACACAGTTTGATGTGTAATCTACCAGTGCTTCTTCCACTTGAATCTTTATCCCTATACTGTCTCGACTTTAAACTACCCTGAGAAATAAAGCTGTGGAAACACTGTTGAAAAAGGAGAAAATGCTGGTTCTACTCTTCCAAAAATAATTTCAAGTCTTGAGTCACTATTTTTTTGTTGTCTGCAATTGCTTTAGTTTGGACCAGTCTAGAATTGTGTCATTTGGTAAAGAGTTATTATCTAACATAAAATGAATAGCTGAGCATGACTTATAATAATGCAACAAGTTCTGATTTATTTCCAAACTATGAGAATCAATTACCAGAGGTTTTAAATTGATGTCACAGGCTAGAAGTTTGGGCTCTAACAGTATTAATTTGGCACAGCTAAATGTGCAATATACTGGTTCCTGTTCCACCTAGAGCTTGCACATAATCAAAGGTTGGGAATCATACAGTACTGTACATGTACTACAAGTCAATGACTGATTTTCAAACAAAATGTATTGCTTGAGTATTACAGGGTTTGGATTGATGTCTTCTGCTAGCTGTTTGTCCTCTTACAGTGCGAATTAAGCACAGTTTGATGCATCTAGTTCCTAATTGCCTTGTACAGAATGAAAAGTCAAAAACCATTTAATATACAAGAAATCGATCACTTATTTCCAAACTGTTACTTACAAGAGGTTTTGGATTGATGTCCTCTGCTAGCAGTTTGTCCTCAGACAGTGTGAACTTAGCGCAGTTTGATATATAATCTACTGGTCCCCGTTCTGCTTGGATCTTTATTGCCTTGTAGAGAATGAAAAGCTGGGAACCACTCTTCTCTTTTAGATAATGATACAGGCAGATAGATAGCCAATGGGTCAGCAACTTCTCAGCAACACATTCAGATCTGTAATAGATACATATACAGAGGATATTTGTTTTTTTTTTTTTTGGTGAAAGATCGAAATTTATTTCATCAAGTGAACATCATCAGTATTTTCAAGACTGGTGCAGTGAAAGGTTGAAATTTAGCACTGAAAAACGAAAAAAACCACCAAATATTCTATCTATTTCATGCTTCTGACCCCTTTTTTGTTGGAACTTTACAAAATTCAGTACAGTTGGTATTTGGTAATTCCCCGCGGTGTACCTCCCCCCACATAACAACACATTATAATATTAAGTAAAGCGCGAGAAATGTAGGGTAAGTGCAGGTAAATTACGTCATGTTTCATTCTGGTTGAATGGCATGCACTGTTTACCTAGGTAACTAGTGTGGGAAGTACTGTTTCCACTTTCAACTGAAGAGTTATGGAAATATTTATGGTAATTTTCACTGGTCATAACCATGAATTATCAAAATTTATAATCCACCATTATTTCCTGATAAACTACTGAAAAGCATGAAATGAAAAAATTGAACTATCATTTCTTTTCCATGTAAAGACAAAAATTTACATGTACATCTCTACTATAGCTCTTTATCACACAATCCAAAGTCTGAATGACACTGAAAGAGAAGACTTTTGAAAACATTTTGGGAAAAGGAGAAAATGCTGTTGACCAGCTTCTCCTTTTCCCAAAATGTTTTCAACCCTATCATAGAAATTATCAATTGAGCTTCATTTAATTTGTCTTCTGCAAATGCTTCCAATTTAGTGTAGTTCTAAATTTGTTCATTCAGTAAAGAGAGAGAAAGCTTTAAAAAACATTGTGACAAATATAGAAATTGCTTTACCATTTACCAAACAATCCTGTATTGTAACGATCCTAGGGAAAAAGCTTCTTGAAAACATTATGGAAAAAGGAGAATAAGCCATGAACCAACCTTTTTTCCTTTTCTAACAAAAAAACCCAACAAATTCCATCATCTAACCCAAATTGTATTTGTTGCCTGCAAATGTTTTGATTTTTGACCAGTCTAAAATTTTGTCATCTTATAAAGAGTTATCTCTTTATCAAACAATCATGTGTTTTATTCACCCTTAGAATGAAGCCTTTTAAAAACACTTTGGAAAAGGACAAAATTACTGCTGATAACCAGCATTTTCTCCTTTTTCTATAAAGTTTTCTTCACCGTCTGATTCACATCCGATCATTTGAGCAGCATTTTATTTGTTGTCTGCAAATACCTTCAATTTGGACCAGTTCATAACTTTATTGTGTAGTAAAGGGTCAATTGCTGACTTCCTGCTGACAGTGTTTTTTCTGTCTTGCAACAGATCACTTGAAAACATCAAAGTGACCCATTTCTCTTCAAGCCATAATCTTTGCTTATACATGTACATAATTTCAGCCTTGATCTTTTACATGTACCAACCCACAAAAATTGAAATGACTTGCAGACAACAAATTAAAGGTTACTCAATTGACAAATCTTGTCCTTATTAGGGTAAAAAACATTGTGGGAAAAAGAAGAAAATGCTGGTTACCAGCATTTTATCTTTTTACCACAGTGTTTTCAAAAGCCTTGTTCCTCATTGACGTTAAAGCTCTTGATTGTGCAGTGAAGGGTTAATATGTGTTAATTCTATATAATTATTTCAAGGAAGTTTTCTGCTGCAAATTAGAGGCATGCTTAGCTCTACCAAATAATCCTGAGTTTTAGAGATCCCAAAAGAGAAAGGTTTTTGAAAACATTGTAGAAAAGGAGAAAGTGCTGGTAACCAGCATGTTCTCCTTACCCAAAAATGTTTTCTACCCTAAAAAAGGACAAATGCCATCATTTGAGACAGATTTTAATTGTCATCTGCAACTGCTTTGAATTTGGAAAAGTCTACATTTGCTCATACAGTGAGGAGTTAGATTAAGTCCCTTTAACATTTTATGTTTCTTGATTCATAAGGTTCTATTTAACCCATTACTGAACAGGCTTCTTTCAAACATGGCTGAGACTAGGATGAGTGAAAAATTGTGAAACAAAGGTATACCTTCTCAACAACAGTTTCTCAGTGCATGCTGCAACATTTTTGTCCACCAAATCCTTCAGAAGGGTCTTCAGAATTCTGAAACCAAAAGAATGGAAACTGAACAGAATCTTGAATGTGAATATATATATATATGAGCAGTGCTCTGTGAAAAGGGGGCTTGATGCATCTGCAAAAAGTACTGATCAAGGTGAATCTGCGCAGTCCGAGCAGGTTGAAACTTTTGCTATTTGCAAATTTTCTGTATGGCAAAGGCCCATTCCACCTCAGACAACTACAGGGCTATAGCAATATCTTGAATTTTTCTTTATAATCAGATGGGCTAAAATTTGGAGATGACTTTCATAGCAACAATTGGTAACTTTTCAAAGCAAATACTAGTAACTAGCAATAACTAATGTTTGAAGTAAATAATTATGTTTTGTAATGACAGAGATCTAAGAATATGTCAAGTCTTTGCATGACAATGGCAATGACAACCAAGACAACATCAAGGCTATGGCAATACCTTGAAGTTTTCTTTGAAAACAGGTGAGCTAAAATTTGGAGATGATTTTCACACAAACTATTGGTCAGTAACAGTAGTTTCCCTTATCTATTCAAGGCAAGGGTTAAATAAAAAAAAAAAAAACATATTCACTTAGTCAAAAAGACCTGAAAATTCATTCCAATCTGAAGGTTGATTAGTCAGAACACACAACAGAAAATGTAGACCCAAACTAAGAAAGAAGATTCTCCTTAGTGTAATCTTGATCTTAATTTATGCTGTCTACAAAAGCAAAGTAAAATTCTCTTCTGCCTGATCTTGATCAACACTGTCTTGAAAATTGCCAGCTACTGAAAATGCCTTCTATGTTTTCCAATACATAGTGTTCCTAGTTGATGTCTAAAATGTTTCTCCATAAATTATGAGTAAGCCCTTTACCATACAAGTCCCATAGAAAGAAGACTTTAGGACACTGTTGGAAAACAAGAAAATTTTGGTTACTAGTATATTCTCCTTTTCCAACAATATTTTCAAAAGCATTCTTCCTTTGGGTCATTTCAACCAGGGAATATTTGGTGAACGGTAAAATACAGGAATGAGTACTTTCTGTCATTTCGAAAAATATTCAATTTTTGCAATTCAGAAGACCGGTTTGGCCAGAATATTGTGCAAAATCGGACAGCAAGCAAGGATTCAAGATTAGACATCATGCTTTGGCAAAGTCTGCTCTAGATCTACACAATTTACAAAAGCTCATTCTGTTGTTTTTGGTTTCCGAGGGATACAGCAGGGGAATCTTACTCGGTAATGAACTCCATGTTGTCATGGTTCAGTGCTACCAGAATGGAAGCCACATTAGACCTGCAGAAGAAATAGAAAGCTTTTAAACTTTTTACAAACAATCCAATGTTTTCACTACCCTGAAGAAGAGGGCCTTTTGAAAACATTGTGGGATAAGGAGAAAATGCTGAAACCAGCATTTTTCTCCTTTTTCCACAATGTTTTCTACCCTGTCTAAGAACTTCACTTCATTTGTATCACTTTCAGATTTGCGGCTTTCAAATGCTCTCGATTTCGAAGAGTCTGAAATTTGTTGTTTGGGAAATGTTTAAAGTTTTTAGCCTCTGAAAAAAAAATTGCAACAGAAAACTTTTTTAATGTTCTAGGAGTATTTTACAAGAACAAAAGCAAAAAACCTGAATTTTTCAATTTATAACATTTCAGATTGAATTGAAAGTACATTGAAAGTACATGTATTTGTAGACAACAATATAGATGTGAATCAAAAAGTGAATTTGTTATTGTAAAGGTAGAAAGCATTGTGGAAAAATGAGAAAATGCCCGTTTATAGCATTTTCTCTTTTTTCCACATTGTTTTCAAACTCTTCTTTCGGGTCATTAAAACTTGGGACAGTTTGGTAAGGGTTAACTCTTTCAACACCAAACATATTAACTCCAAATCCTTCGATGGCTGGCAACCTGGGTCCAATTACAATTTAGTTGAGCCATGCTCTGTGAAAAGGGTGCTTAATGCATCTGCAGAAAGTTTCGACCCAGTTCAGTCCATGCAGTCCACGCAGGCTGACCTGGGCCGAAACTTTTCGCTACTGGTCACCTTTCTGTATGTCCAAGGACAAGTCTGCCTAATGATTAAATCGGTTGTTAGAAAAAATGTCTGTTATGAATCCATAAGTATCTGATTGCTTGCTTGTTACCATAGATCACGGAGATGCATTAAGCCCCCTTTTGCCAGAGCATGGCTCAATTAATTATAACAAATAACAATTTTTCTGTTAATTGAAAGTAGTTAGTGAATGAATCATTGATAAGAAAATCATTTACTCAAATCGCAATAAATTAACAACAGGAATGAAGAAAATCAAAATAATTGACTATTTAATTCAGTTACATGTAGCAATCAGTGCAACATATAAAACCTTTGCAAAGTGCGCCTTTTTATGCTATTGCCATTTTTACCTGGGGATTTTTTAAAACTTGGTTCTCACCTAAAAAGTCAATGCTAGATCACTAATCAGTGTTAAACTGCCAAACTACATTAATCAGCAGTACATTTGTACAGGTAGCTTGAGGAATGTAAAAGCTTTTACTAGAAATAAATCATGAGGGCAACTGCGCCTCATAAATCACTACAGTGGTTTATTGAATAATAAACCATGATAGAAGATTATTTAGGTTCTAACATGACCAACTCTTGATCAAAGAAAAACAAGTTCATACTTAGTTTACAAGTGGATGACGATTAATTCCCCTGATTAAACCATGGCTGTTTCAGTTACTAACCAAAACAAAACCCCACTGGCCAGTCCGTAAATTAAAGAAAATCAACATTTCAACCTTAGGCATCAAACACAACAAAATACATGCACAGTTTAACTATTTCATTTTCTCCCTTTTAAACCACAAAGAATGAATGTATTGTCAAGCACTAGAGTTGGAGTCGCTTCAAATGCTGAATATTACCCCACTTACTCCCAATCCCATTTCCAATGCAACACCAGCCGATTTTCATGTTAACCTTCAACATGAAAAGACACTTAATTTAAACATACTTACTGGAAAAATTTAATTAGCTCCATTATTGTCATTTTTTATCAAAAACAGTAAATATCATAAATCCCTGAGTTTTTCTGTCCTCCTTGGTTGTGTACAGGACGATCTACTTATGTCAAATGACTTTCATTGATAGGGTGGAGATATGGAACAGCCACGGGCGACTTACTGTAGAATGACTTAGATTTTACCATGCTTGCACCGAACTGTGTTTATAGAGCCGAATTCACGTGTCTTGTTAGAATTATTTCATTGAAACATTTTCATATTAGACTAACTGCAATTCATCAATTACTTTTCAAAATAATTGAACCCAGCTCTGATGATTGGAAATACAATCTACTCAAACTTAGAAAAAAATGTATCTTGTAAGATTGACTAAACTTGCAGACTTATTGATCCAAGATCAGACTACACATTCTGTAAGGTCTGATCTTGGATCTATACAGTCAATAAAAGCCCCTGTGTTTGCCAGTGGGGCTGAAAGAGTTAAAAAACTTGCAGCAGACATCTTTACAATCATCCTTTTAAGTCTTTACCAAATGAGAAAATTGTGGACTTGACCAAATTGATCGCATTTGCAGATGACAAAACAAATGTAGCTCAAATGATGATTTCTGTCTTTTATAGGGTAGAAAACATTGTGGGAAAAGGAGAAAATGCTGGTTACCAGCATTTTCTCATTTTCCCATAATATTTTCAAAAGCATTCTTCTTAAGGGTCCTTAAAACTCAGGATTGTGTGATAAACAGTTAACCCTTTACCAAACAATCCCATGTTTTAGTGACCAAGAAAGAGAAAGCTTTTGAAAACATCATGGGAAAAGGAGAAAATGCTGGTAACCAGCATTTTCTCCTTTTCCCACAATGTTTTCTACCTTATCAAGAACAGAAATCATCATTTCAGCTAAATTTAATTGTCGTCTGCAAATGCTTTGAATTTAGTCTGGTCGAACATTGTGTCGTTTCCTAAAGAGTTAATAGATAGCAGGTCCTATGAAAATAGGCTGGAGTTCCTGATTGCAAAATGAACATTCAATTTTCTGTTTGCATCTATTTACAAAATATAACTGACCAGTTTCCTTACAACTTCAAGGAAAAATCTACTATGAGTCATGCTCTGTGAAAAGGGATTATGATGGATCTGCATAGTGTATTGACTCAGATCAGCTTGCCCATGTTGCGCAGGCTAACATGGATCAATACCTTTTGCAATTTGAAAATTTTCTGCATGTCAAAGGACTATTCTACTTCATTATTCAGTTGGTTGTTAGACAAAAATAATTTTATGGATCCATAATTATAGGAAGACTTGCTTTGTATAATGCATCACTGAAATGCATTAATCCCCTTTTGCCAGAGCATAACTTAAAAAGTCTTATGGGTAATATGTAGTATTGCTCTAGAAGTGCTTTATGAGAAAATCTGATTCATGAAAAAACGTTTTATCATATTATATCTGCAAGCTAGTAGACATCCTCCCAAGCTATAACAAAAGAAATAATAAGAGCACTATATGCATGTAGGTGTCAATATTTGGTTGCAGTTGATTTTTTAGTGAAAATTTCAAGTTGGAAAAGGGACATAACTGTGTCAAAAATATTTCAGGGTTACTTACCCTTTGTGTCTGGGTTTCCCTAGGGATATTTACGGTATCAACTTCTTGAGTATGCAGTAAACATCTTAATAATGACAGGGATAAGCCAAAGTACAAAAATGTTTGCACAACCATAACTAGGATGCAGATGACAACAGGGCTATGACAGTACCTACATATTTTCTTCGAAAAAATCTGGACTAAAAATGAATCCTCATCACAGAAACACATGTATAGAGATCAGATACTTTACTTGTCCTGTATTGTGAATGATTTCTCCTTATCTAGGGTTCGTATCAACACCAGAAGAAATTGTGTGTTTCGTAACAGACTTTTCAAAGAGTCCATGGCTTGCACAGAAGAATCAGTCTACAAATAAATTATGAATGCCATGTGCTAAATATTACATTTTACCAGACAATCCCAAGTTTCTATTCTCTTGATGAAGAGGACATTTGAAAACATTGTTGGTAATAGATAAATTGAATGATGTTTTATGCTGCTTTCAACATTCTTTTGGTCATATCGTAGCAATGGCTCAAATATTCAGAAATGTCTAGGGTTTCACCTGCACTAGGCAAGGGCTCTGAAGTATCTGCCCAAGGACACTCCCTCAACTGTTAAAAAAGGAATTAATTCTGGTAACCAGCAGTTTCTTTTCTCATGATATTTTCTAAGTTTTCAAGAACAAATTCCATCATTTGAGCCACATTTAATATGTTGTATGCAAATGCTTTTAATTATAGAAAAGTCCAACTTTTGTCATCTTGACAAGAGTCATAGAGTTACTGGACTACAGTCATAGATAAAAGCATGTAGGAAAAAGACTTAACAATTTTTCAGTAAAATAAACCATATCAAGACAAGTATCCCTCAACTGTTTTGCCAACAGCAAAATTTATAGTTTAACCCTTTACTACAAAGTCTCAAGTTTTAATGACCCTGGGAGATTAGACTTTTGAAAGCATTGTGGGAAAAGAAGAAAAATGCTGATGATCAGCATTTTCTCCTTTTCCCACAAAGTTTTCTAACCTTTCAGAAACAAATCAAATCATTTGAGCCACATTTAATTTGTTGTCTGCACATGCGTTCAATTTGGACCAGTCTAAAGTATCATTGGGTGGTAAATGCTTAAAGGTACATGCAGACGACAAATTAAATGTGGCTCAAATAATGGAGTTAGTTTTTAAAAAGGTAGAAAACATTTAGGGAAAATTGGAAAATGCTTGTTACTAGCCCTTCTCCTTTACACACAATATTTTCAATATCCTTTCTTTGCAAGGTCATTGAAACTCAGGATTGTGAGGTGTAGGGTTAATGCCATAGCAGATGAGTAAATTTTTTGGGGTCATCCAATTTGTGAGCATTTGCAGAAGACAGATGAATTTGGTTCAATTAATAATATTTGTCTATGAAAGAGTAGAAAACACTGTTGGAAAAGGAGAAAGTGCTGGTTACCCTCGTTTTCTCTTTTTCCCACAATGTTTTCAAAAGCTGCCCCTGTTAGGATCATTAAACTTGTAATTGTTTAGTCAAGGATTAAACCACTGGATCTGACTTAACTCTAAACCATAAAATTTCGAGTTTTAACGACCTTAACAAAGAGCGCTTCTGAAAACATAGTGGGAAAAGGAGAAAATGCTGGTAACCAGCATTTTCTCCTTTTCCCACTATGTTTTCATCCCCATCTAAAACAATTCCCAACATTTGAACCTAAATTAACTTTTCGCCTGCAAATGCTTTAAATTTGGACCAGTCTAAAATTTTGTTGTTTTGAAAAGGGTTAACTTGCTTCTGAAGATAGTGCAGATCAAGATCACAGACACAGAATGTGCAGTCTGATCCAGAATTTTCCAAATTTGAAAGTAACACAATTTCTTATTGACTAAACTATCTGGTTTAGCCAATCTGTAGTTTTACTTTAAAAATCAGAAAATCCTAGAGAATAAAGACTAAGAATGCTCTTAAAAATGGTTCATAAATACGAACCAAGAAAGAACTGAGGAACTTACAGTGATTTGAGGAGGTTTCATCACAGGATGATCTCTCTCAAAGGTAAACAACACATACGTAGCATACACAGCATAATCTCTGAACAGCACATTGCCTCCAGACAGGTCACCTGTTAAATCTGACATGGCTGTCTGCAACCCTGCAAACTCTACAACCAAAATATTAGTCATTAACCCCTAAAGGGCCTTGAGCTACTTAACCCCTTGGCTGCTAAGCATGACTCAAGGACCTTTTGCAGACAGTAACGATCAAGATCAGATGGCACACAATGTGCACTGTCTGTTAAGGAGACATTTTTTCCCTGAAGAATAACTTTGAAATGACAATACACTACTTGGGTTTTTACAATCAGCTTGAAAGTTTCATTTTATTTATTTACTTATAAGGGTTAAGTTACCATTGTTGCCAGTGTCGTTAAAAAATGGGATTGTTTTGTAAAGGGTTTACCCTTTACCACTCAAACCCTACTTTTTACGACCCTGAGATAAAGGGCTTTTGAAAACATTGTGGGAAAAGAAAATGCTGGTAACCAGCATTTTCTCCTTTTCCCACAATGTTTTCTATCCTTTCAAAAACAGAAATCATCATTTTAGCAACATTTAATTTGTCGTCTGCAAAGGTTTTGAATTTGGTGCTGTACATAAAAGAATGTCATTCGGTAAAAGGTTAAGAGATATTTCTTGTCTTTGAATATTCATCAGATGTTATACCAAAAGTGGAATATAACAAAAGTAATCTAAAAGCCTTTGTTCACCCACAAGGGCATAGCACCCATAATGCATAATACACATAATTATGTGTATAAAAAATCCAACAACCAAAGTTGTAAATCACAGTGTCATATTACATGTATGAGGGTCGTTCACTTAATTGTGCCACTAATAGGCCTCCACACTAAATGACCATATTTTTTGATTCAGATGGTCCAATTGCTCAAATTCCTGTATCTAACGGTCAAAAGGTTACAGGCAAATTTTACAAGAACAATGTTCTTTTAAAAGTGAAGAAACACTATAAAAAACGGAGACCTAGAACAAGGTTACTGGGCCTGTGCCTTATTCATGACAATGCAGCTGCTCACAAGTCTGCATTTGTTCAGAATTTCCTGAAAACAGAAAAGGTGGTACAGCTTCCCTATCCACCCTATTCTACTGACTTTAGCCCATTTGACTTCTTTCTCTTTCCTTTATTGAAGAAAACTCTCTCTGGATGTCGATATGGCTCTAAAAGTGCCTTGGGAAGTGCTGTTTTTCAGTGTCTGCTGGGTATTCCCAGAAAAGCCTATTTTGCAGCCTTCAAAGGCTGGAATTCTAGACTTAAAAAATGTATTTCTGTCAAGGGAGAATGTTTTGAAGAGATGAAATGAGTGAAATATATGGCATTGCATTTAATATAATGCAACTCACAGACATCAAGTGAAACAATTAAATGAAGGACCCTCATATTAGTTTTTCTCCAAATCTGCTCACCTTTCCAAACTAAATAGATGGCTTAAATTGATTTTGTGATGACCAGGAAATCACAGTATGCTTTACAATAAATGGTGACATTTCATATGAAGTCATGCCATCGACCAAACATCATCATATAGCTCAATGTGCGTATGAATATTTTGATTCTGGCTATACCTATGACCAATGCCTGGTTGCATGTATAAATGATGTTATTACTCCAGTAAATAGAAATATCACCATTTCTATATATAGACACTGGGTATGAGGGTAGAAAATACTGCAACTTTACCTTTTCTACACTGTTCCCTAAATTTGGCTTCCTTCTTTTCCATCATATACTCTAAACTTTTCTTCTCTCTGTTCAAAATTTTAAACTTCTTCCTAAGAAGGAATACTGCAAGAGCAACAGTTGCGAATAAGAGAACTAGAACCCCTACTACCACACCTGTAATAGAATGGAAAATTACACTCATTCCCTTTGGCAGCCAATTCTTCTCATCTTGCAGCTAACACTTTTGAAAACATTCTTACACAAGGACAAACTGATTGTGACAAGCAGTTTCTTCTTTTACGATAATGTTTCAGCTTGAAATTCTTGTAATTGAAGTTGATTTTTGCATGATGATTTCAAAAGGATCTGCTGCAACTCCCCCCGTCCCTTCACCAAACGATTCTTTAAACATACACACAAAAAAAGACTTCTGAAACATTGCTTTCTACCCTTTCAAAGACAAATCCCACAGTATGAGCCATATTTTATTGATTGTCTGCAATTGCTTTCAATATGGACAACTTTAAAATGTTGTTGTTTGTTAAACAGTTAAAAAGGTATCCAGCTAGGAAAGAAAAATGATAAAATTTTAATGAATTCCATATCGGTAGAACCTAATCAATATTGTAGATCAGAAAAAAATCAAAGTGCAGTGTCATTACCATGTGTATCTAACATGTTCAATAAAACATGTTTCAAAATGACAATTTGCATATTAGATTGTTTCAATTTGAATCTCCTGTCAAAAAATAGTTTTTATTTAAAATAAATGATGTTTCTACAATTGGCTATACTTGATTTTGCATGTGCATGTATGTCAAGTTGGAACAAGAGCCATGTTGACATGGCCATCCCCTGCCGAATGCTTGCTCAATAGAAGATGTGTGTCTTCCTATAGGTTGGTTTAAAGGCTAAAACAGCTAGATTTCAGAATTATTTTCTGGCATGGCTAAATACAAAGTACAATGAAAAATTTCAAAAAGGTTCACTTTTCTTATATACATGTAGCTGTCAAGTGTAAACACATATGAAATCAGTCAGAGCAACAAAGAGCAATAAATAAAAAAAACTATGGAAGCTAGAGATATCATTCTTGTGTACTGCAATCCTCAGAGACAACTATCCAGCTATGAATTTAATACAGCTTAAGTTATGCTGCAAAGAAACCTTGAGACTCAAAAATTAACAAAGGGACATAACTCCTAAATCATGGCACTACACTTCTCCGCAATAAAATCTGCCTACCTCTAAAGTCCCACATTGATACCTTTTATAATTTTCAAGTTATGACAAAGTTTAAGTATGAAAAATAATAAAGGGCAATAACTCCTAAATTATGGCACTGAAAGTTATGGTTCTTGTACTATGCACTTCTCTTCAATGTCATTGATCAACCTGTGAAGTTTCATGTTTATATCTCAAAATTAAAGGAAGAAAAAATAACCAAAGTCAAATACATGTAACTCCTAAATTATGCAAACAAGAGTTATGATTCTTGTGCACTGCACTTCTCCTCGATGAGATCTATCCACCTGTGAAGTATCATGTTTTCACCTCCTATAGTTTTTGAGGTATGCTCAGGACAATATTTAAGTATGAAAAATAACAAAGAGCAATAACTCCTAAATTATGGCACCGACAGTTATGGTTCTTGAGCACTGCACTTCTCCTCAACGTCACCTATCAACCTGTGAAGTTTCCTGTTTATATCTCAAGTAGTGTTCGAGTTATGCTCTGGCCAAAATTTAAGTAAGAAAAATAACAAAGGGCAATAACTCCTGAATTATGCAATCAAAAGTTATGGTTCTTGTGCACTGCACTTCTCCTCAATAAGATCTATCTACCTGTGAAGTTTCATGTTTATATCACAGGTAGTTTTCAAGTTATGCTCTGTACAAAATTTAAGTAAGAAAAATAACAAAGGGCAATAACTCCTAAATTATGCAACAAAAAGTTGTGGTTCTTGTGCTCTGCACTTGTCCTTGATGAGATCTATAAACCTGTGAAATTTCATGTTTACATCTCAAATAGCTTTTGAGATATGCTCCAGACAAGAAAGCTGGAAGGAAGGACAGAAGGACAGAAGGACGGAATGACAGAAGGCTACTTTTACCATATCCCCCGCCGCCTTTTGGCGGGGGATAAAAGAAGAATTTAAGAGCCAGGTTCTATTAAATTACATTTCAATAGTATTGTACAATTGAATAAAGGAGTTAACTTCTTGATTTGTTAACAGACAATCCGAAGAGGTTGTAGTCAAGATTTTTGTTACTGATTCTGTTCTACAGAAATAATTTGTCACATACATGTAATAAATGCTCCGAGAAAAGAGATGGTGTCAAATTATCTCTCAAGGATGTATGAAAGGTTAGTGGACATACTGCAGATTTGATAAAAAAAATTCATAAAAAAAAGTCCAAAAATTTTCAGTTTCGATCTCATTACTTAAAATTTTATGATGAGGAGTTTGCAAAGAGTGTGAATTTTTATGACACCATCATGGTATCATGCAATCCAGGCAAAGTTTGCTGGAGTATAACACTTACCTAAATCCAATAAAACTAAGTACAAAAATAAAGAAAAAAAGCCATCACCTTAGCACTGCCTCAAAATTCAAGCATTAAACAGTGCAGTGTTCCAAAACAAGAGGGCCATGATGGCCCTGCATCACTCCACTGGCTGATATAAAGTAAAATCCTACACGGCAAACATTACAATTCTTGGCAAATTGGTTTTGAACTATGAGACATATAAAATATTCCCTATAAAAGCCCAGGAGAAAGCTATGCCATTTTTGACCAAAGAGATATAATTACTTGAATTCTGGTAGAGGTCCATCTGATAAAGCCCCATACCAAATAACACAGTTCTAGAAGATTTTCAAAGTTTCATGAATAAAAAGGCCCTGTAAAACATGAGACCTCTGAGACAGGGCTAATTTCGATCCAAAAGCTAAATTTTGAACAAAATCAAACGTGAAAGCTATGTGCAAAATTTGGTAGCCTTAGGATTTATGGTTCAGACCAATGAGGTTTTCAAAATTCTCACTCTATAAGCACTGACTCATGGGGTGGTGCAAATTTTGGAAAAGGCCTACTAGATGATAAAACTCATAAAATATTACATCTATAGCTAATGATCAGAAACAAGGAGATTTTTCAAGTTTTCACTGTATAAACTAATGTAAAATTTATGACTTGTGGAGCAAGGCTAATCAACACCCTAGAGCTATTATTTGAACAATCTATTGATCTCAACAATGTAAAATTTGGTAGCCCTAGGTCTTATGAATAGGAACAAGAAGATTTCTATAGTTTTCACTATATAAGCAAATATAAAACTTGTGACCCGTGAGGCGGGGCCAAACTTGACCCTAGGGCTATCATTTTGGCCATCTTGGTAGAATCTTACTAGAAAAAGCTACATGCAAAGTTTGGTAGCCCTAGGCCTTATGACTAGCTACGAGAAGATCATTTAAGTTTTCTCTATGTAAGCCTATGTAAAACTTGTGACCACGGGGCGGGACCAATTTTGAGCCCAGGGCTATAATTTGAAGAAACTTGGTAGAGATCTATTAGATAATACTACATGCCAAAATTTGGTAGCCCTGGGCCTTTTGGTTTCAGATAAGAAGATTTTCAAAGATTTTCAATATTTTTCAGTTTTTTTGCCGTGACAACGGTCAACCAGAGTTTTAAAAGAAATCAAATTCATTCAAGAAATTCTAAACAGGACCATTGCGAGATATTTCTGTGAAGTTTCATCAAAATTGGATGGGTAGTTTCAGAGAAGAAGATGTTTGACATAAAAATTAATGCAGGCACAGATGGACAGATGCAGGGACAGATGCACGCTGGGACACTGGGCCATGACATAAGCCTGCTGGCCTTTGAATAGTGGAGCTTAAAAAAACCATGTGATTCCTCAACCTGCTATACATATTATGTCTCACCTATAATGATGGCAGTGTTAGAAGTCTCTTCGTCAGTCACATACTTGATAAAACCAACATCCTTCTTAAAGTAACCAATCTGTACCTGCAGCAGAAAATAGTTTTACGGTAAAATCCCTATCATTCAAATACAGATAGGACCAATACAATATTATGAATCATCAATACAAGTGTATTATCCCTTATCCTGCTAAATAAAAGAAATGAAAATTTCAAGCCGACAGTGAAAGCCCAAATAGTGCTCTTTCAAATGTATTTTTTTGGGAAAGTTATCTCCTAATTGGACAGCGTAGCTCCAAGATCAGACTGCACATTCTGTGCAGTCTGATCTTGATCTACACTGTCTGCAAAAGGTCCGTGAGTCGGGCTTAGCAGCCCAAGGGTTAACAGATATAAAACAAGAGGGACATAATGACCTTTCATTGCTCCACTGGCTAACAAAGCTAGTGAGCCTTACATGGATTGTGACAGCAGTCACAAATTGTAATCCATGTTACATCTTAATCCTTTACCAAACAATCCCTGGTTTTTACGACCCAGAGGAAGAAGCCTTCTGAAAACATTGCAAGAAAAGGAGAAAATGCTGGTAACCAGTGTTTTCTCCTTTTCCTACAATGTTTTTTACTCTTTGAAAGCCAACTTTCAATTTTTGAGTCACATTTATTTTGTCGTCTGCAAATGCTTTCAATTTGGACAAGTCTAAAATTTTGCCGTTTGGTAAAGGTTTAAGTATTATCAGTAGACATGACTAGACTTGTCCATAGTTCAAGGATTCACAGGAAACGAATCAGATATGGCTCAAATGGCAGATATTGTCTTTGAAAGTTCAGTGATTGATTGATTGTTTGATTGATTTGTTGAATTGGAGTTTTCACAGCTTTTGTCCTATCACAGCGCTCAGTACACCTACGCATGTGTTTCCTGACTTTCTCACACCAGTACTGACACAACTTTCTTTTCAAGTCAATGACTACTTTTCTCACATATATTAGAAGTAAGAGGCAAAAAAGCACTGGAAAGAAAGTTTGCTTCAACCAAGTATCGAACTCACAACCACTAGGTCACGAGTCGGAAATGCTAACCACTGAGCTAGCTGGCCGGGCTTGAAAGTTGAGAAAACAATGTTGGAATAAGGGGAAATACTGATCAGCATTTTCTCCTATTCCTTCAATGTTTCAAAAGCCTTCTTTCTGTGTGCCATTACAAACCAGGGTTGCCAGCATTTCCTCTTTTTCCAACAATGTTTTAAACAGACTTTTTCCCCAGGGTCATTAAAACTTAGAATTGTGCAGTAAAGGGTTAATTTATAACACTATCTGGCAATGTTGGAAATCTAAGATTTCATGAAACAGTTAATTAATGGTATTGATGGAACAGAGAGCTATTGTCATTTAGAGCTTGATATGGTAATGTTTGAATGCAATGAAAAATAATAGACTAAAACAGTATTGAAAGTGATAACTTTATGAGGAATAAAGTTTTAAAGAAACAGCTAAATTCTAATTGTGACTTTCACTACTATAGTTGCTGTTGTGGCCAGTGTAGACAAAGATCAGACTGCACAAAGTGTGAAGTATGATCTTTTGTCTACCTTGTCCATCCTGCTGGGACATTGTGGGCAACAGCAAACTTGATATTGCTTTTATTATAGTCTTTTTTCTCAAATGAAAGTGTCAGTTGACTTTATTTTGCACTCTAGGGGAAAAACGGGAAACAGAATTGGGATTCACTATTCAACAGGTCCAAAGTCTCCAGAGATAAGATGCTCTCATTAACGTGAGCAAATCCTTCCTAACCAAATCCAATGTTTAACCCTTTGCTAAAGGACAAAATTGTGGACTTGTCCAAATTGAAAGCATTTTCAGGCCAAAAGTTAAAAGTAGCATACAGGAAAAAGTTGTCTGAGAAAGGGCTAGTTACCAGCATTTTCTTCTTTTCCTACAATGTTTTCAAAAGCCTTCTTCCTCAGGGTCATTAAAACTCTGGATTGTGAGGCAAAGGGTTAACTGTTTTACCACTGATGAAAGTTTTGATTTGTCCAAATTTAAAGCATTTTCAGACATCAAGATAAATTTGGTTCAAATGTTGCCCTGTAGAATACAGTGTAGGAACAGAGCCAATTACCTTTACCTTTATTTTCTCTTTTTCCCATGATATTTTCAAAATTCTTCTCTTTTAGGGTTGTATAAAAATAGGCTTTGTTAGGTGATGGGTCAAACTGAGACTGAAGGTAAAATAATCAAACTGGTAAGACATAAAAATAAGGGAATGTTTTAAAATCACCTTGATTGGAAAAGTCTGGCTGATAGCTCTGTAGGGTGGGTTGCAGTATATTTTGTCATGCTCAAGTGTTGAAACATTGCATTTCATCTTGGAACCAATCCAAACAGTAACATCTTCTCTTGTGGCAGCTACATTCAAGTCAGCCCCCTGAATCAAAGCACTAAAATTACTGAAAGATTGACTTTTTTCAGGCAGCAAATAGAAAATGTAGGCTATGACAAAAATCACAGATCTATTAAAAATATTTCATTCCAGTTCCAAATTGGACTTATTTTTTTTAGAGCCCAAAGCAGATATTCACAAACATTTTGGATATTCCTAGAGTAATTCCCAAGAATTTTCTCTACATTTGAAAGTAAAACAGTGTCTGATTGGTTAAGCCAAAAAATGGTTTGGCCAATCAGAGACAGTTTAGCCAATCAGAAATTGTATTACTTTTGAAATCTAGAATCAGACTGTGAATACAAACCCTTAGCACAACTTTACTTGCAACTGCTTTCATTTGAATATAGTGTAGATTGAGATTAGACTGCCTTTAGCAGAGTACACAATCTGATCTTGGATCTATACGTAAAGTATTCTAGCTTCTTTCTATTCTTTTGTAGAATGTTGGTTTATTTTATAATTGGCCCTTAAAGTATTACCAAGCAACAAAATTCCAGGGGGTATTGAATTCAAAGCATTGGCAGACAACAAAAATAATGCTGCTCCAATGATGGAATTTATCTTTGAAATGGTAGAAAAAAAATGGAGCAAAAGAAGGCAATGCTAGTTACCAGCATTCTCTCGTTCTTACACAGTGTTTTTGAAAGCCTATTTTTAAGTACATTAAAACAAAGGATTGTTTGGTAATGGGCCAAGGAGTAAAAAGTGCCTATTGCTCAGCCATGCAATAACTGGACTCTCTAATTAGAGGGTGATAGTCCAAAATGATAACCTAATATAATGAAACTAAAAGTCATAGGTAATACTAAACAAGATATCTGTTTGTAAAACAGTCATGCCCCCCTACTTCCACATTGATACAGGAAGTGGCACAGTTCATAAACTGATATCAAAACGCGCGTTCGACTTCCGCTTTTTCCCAGTCGACTTCGATGCTTACTACGTCCCCGATAATACGCGAATAAAATGTTGGAGCCACAAGTTGAGCCACATATGATGATTTTTGAGACACTTTAAATTTTTTTTTAGCAAATTGATCAAGTGGCGAACGGCGCGGGCCCTGAATCATCTGGTGGTCACTGTGACCTTGACCTTTCACCGATTAACCTTAAAATCGATAGGGATCATTTACACTCCAAGATGAATATCGGTACAGAATTTGAAGGACCTACGTCAGTTCTGTGTCTAGTTATCATCCAGACAAGGCTTGGTCTATATATCATGTTGACGGTCACTGTGACCTCAAAATCAATAGGGATCATCTACACTCCGAGACAAATGTCTGTGCCAAATTTGACGAACTTAGGTCAATTCTGTGTCTAGTTATCATCCGGACAAGGTTTGGTCTATATATCAACATGTTGACGGTCACTGTGACCTTGACATTTGACCTATTGACCTCAAAATCAATAGGAATCATCTGCACTCCAAGACAAATGTCTGTGCCAAATTTGACGAACCTAGGTCAATTCTATGTCTAGTTATCATCCGGACAAGGTTTGGTCTATATATCAACATGTTGACGGTCACTGTGACCTTGACATTTGACCGATTGACCTCAAAATCAGTAGGAATCATCTACACTCCAAGATGCATGTCTGTGCCAAATTTGACGAACCTAGATCAATTCTGTGTCTAGTTATTATCCGGACAAGGTAAGGTCTACCGACCGACCGACGGACTGACCGACCGACGGACCGACCTACATGTGCAAAGCAATATGCCACCATTGAAGGGGGGCATAATGATGTAATACCTCAACAAAGAGAAATTTCTGGTAAACCTGTACTTTTTCAAATTTTGTTATGAAAATCACAGATAAAACAAAATGACAAAATATCTCAATAAAGAGAAACTTCTAGCAAAACCTATTCTTTCACATGGAGTAATAAAATGACAGGTAAAACAAATGAAGAAATACCTCAAAAATGAAAAGTTTCTGGTAAACCTCTACTCTCTTAACTCTTTACCAAATGGCACAATTTTATACCTGACCAAACTGATAGCACATGCAGATAACGAAACAAATGTGTCTCAAATATTGTAAGTTTTTTGGACAGGATAGAAAACTTTGTGGGAAAAGAAGAAAATGCTGGTTACAAGCATTTTCTTCTTTTCCCACTGTTTTCAAAAGTTTTCTTCCTCAGGATCGTTAATACTAGGGATTGTGTGGTAATGGGTTAAAATGTGTTATGAAAATTACGGATTAAACAAAATAATGAAATACCTCAATAATGAGAATTTTCTGGTAAGTTTGTACTTCTTCAAATGGTGTAATAGTTGGATTAGGATAGTATGTGATGTCTGCAATATCTGATGACAGATTTGCCACTTCTTTTACGCCATCCATTTCGAAGGCAATTCTGCAATAGTGCAATCAAAGTAGTAACTTACACAAAAGTTAGCACATTATCTTGGACAGACAATCTGTCCACGTTGCAGCAGTCAACCTTTGAAACCATTGTGGCAAAAGAGGAAACTGCTCATACTGAGTATTTCTCCTTTTGCCATGATGATTTCACCTGTATTAAACCTTGGTTCATGTTAACTACCCATATTTCACATGAATCTTTTCAAAATTACCTGCCGAGTATTTGTTTCCACCAGCAGAGCTAAAAATATATATATAAAAACCTTTTAAATTAGAAAGCTCAATGCCATGAATTCCATAAATTTCAAGAGAGGGCATGCTTGGGGCTGGGCTTCCTACTTCAGAGGTTGCAGCATGTGTTGGTGCCATCTGTGCAAGCATTCAGGACCCTTCAGTGGAGGTTTGCACTGACCAGGAGTCCAAGAGACTGACTGTGAAGTTGCAGACTGCATATCACAACTTCAGCCCATGACTGCTATATCATGAACCAGCACTTATGAAATTGCTTTTGAACATCAAGCACTACAGCTGCTGTAACCCCTGGTACTTGTAAGGACAGCATTTCCACCAAGACAGTGTAGAATCATTTAGCTGATGACACATTAATACAGAGCAAAAGGTCTTGGGACATATAAATCAGACAAGACAACATTGGAAGAAAATTTTTTACTGATGCTTGGAGGTTTGTAGTGTCTCAAACTAATGGCTGTCTATTATTGCTCTGATGCAGGATTGAATGTTATGCCAATGTAGTGCAACCTTTTGGGGTATTGCACAGCAATCGTCATTATTGAGGGCAATCTAAATGCCCAAATACATAGGGAGAATAGTCTAGGCCCTCATGTTGTCCCTCTGCTTTAAACCCATAATGTCATGACAACATTACAATAGGATAAATGTGAGACTCCATGTTGCTTGTGTCGATATACTGTTTTCATAAAATCATAATGTTGATTTCATTGACAACTGGCACTCAAAAAGCCAGATTTGAAGGGAATAGAAAACCTATCAGATAATCTTGATTGACACGTATGTCAACGTCTAGACCCAGTAAACAACATCAGCATCCTACAAGCTGTACTGCATAAAGAATTGAAAAACATTCCACTGGCTGACATAAAGAAGCTTGTACTCTCACAATATCACTGTCAGGCATTCAGCATTGCATGTGGTGGTCACACATCATACTTATTATTGGCTTTTGAACCCAACTCTGCCTGATTCCGAATCAAATTAAACAATCAAATTAATTATCTGTCCAATATTCCGATATCAAAAGATTCAAAAGATATTCTCTCACAAGAGAAGATTTCAACCAAATCTATTAAAACTTTAAAAAAAATATCAACTTTCAAACCTAGCAAAAGTTTTCTTTTTCTTTCAGTATACAACATAGTGTTCCTTTTATTATATACCCAAAGAGTTTCACAAAGACCATGGACATAACTCTTTCAAACACCTCTGACCTTCCCATGACTCTGACCTTTGACCTACCAACAAGATTCTTGCATGCAACATATTGGTTAAATCTGCAGTTTTACTGAAATTTATTCATAATTGAAAAAGTGACCACCCAGACACTAACACTATCCACAAAAGCACATTTGACCTTGCAGTGACCTTGACCTTTAACCAAGAGACTTGAGTTTTGTGCATGGCACATTGTCTTGATGTGGTTAACATTCATTTGTGCAAAGTTATTTTGAAATTAAGTGATAGGAAAAGAAAAACTTATTGCCTGGACATGGTAAACAGTCATTTGACCTTGCCAGCACCTTGACATTTTACCTACAGGCAAGGTTCTTGTACACAACACATTGTCTATATGTGGTTGACCACTCTACACAGTTGTATTAAAATTCATTTCTTATTAGAAAAGTGACAGGCCAGACACTAACATAACTGTCCAATTTTTTTTTTTTTTTTTTTAATTATTTGACCTTACTTTGTTGTCTTTGTTGTTAACCTTTTAATACCTAATTTGGGTCTAAAGTCTGACAATTGTCTTTAGGTGGTGGACAATTCTGGAAACTTATACCGAAATCCATTCATAATAAAAAAAAGTTACTGGCGGGACCCTAAACCTATTCCCCAAGAGCCATTTGACCTTGCTTTGACCTTGGCCTTTAACCTATAAACTCTTGCGTATGATACATTTTATTTATGTGTTTAACACTTGTCCAAACTTATTCTGAAATTTAGTAATAAGGAAAAGAGTTAAGGTCTGGGCAGAAGAAAGGACATTGGACCTTGTGCTGACCTTTGACCTTGACATAATTCTTGTGTACAGCACAGTGTCATTATGTGGTTGACAATTCTGCGCAGTAACATTAGAATTTACTCATAATTAAACCAGTTACAAGCTGGACAAGAATATAACCATCCAAAATTTCTCTTTTTAAACATATTTGACATTACCATGATCTCAACCTTTGACCTACTGACATGGTTCTTGCGTACCACACATTGTTTTATATGTGATTAACAATTCTGCAAAGTTATACAGAGGTTAACAATTCTGCAAAGTTATACTGAAATTCATTGATAATTAAAAAAGTTACAGGCTGGACACAAACACAAACCCCCAAAACTACATTTGATCTTGCTGTGATTTTCACCTTTAACCTAGAGACATAACTCTTTTGATCTTTAACCTACAGACACAAGGCTTGCACATGACACACCATTGCTATGTGGATAAGCAATTTCCTTGAAATGATATCCCCTGCCAAAATATTTACTTGACTGCGTAACTTAAAATCGTTCAGAGTCGGCCATTTTCCATCGAATCAAAAAAAAAAAAAAAGTGTATTTGCAGAATGGGTTATTGTACACATGTAAAGTTTAGCGAAATTCCATCCAATGGTATTGAAGATATTCTCCCGGACGGACACATGGACACACGGACACACGGACGGACGGATGGACAACGCTAAAAACTATATCCCTTCGCCTTTGGCGAGGTATAATAACATTTGTACAAAAGTGTTTGAAAATAACTAATGTGGAAAAAAATTATGGCTGGAACACTAAAACAGATGGATGGATGGATGGATGGACTGACAGACAGACGGACTAAACAATAACTATATGCCACCGAAAATTTTGTTGGAGGGGAATAAAAGTTATGGCTGAGACATAGTAAATATCAGGCTGAAAATTTGGCATCTAAAGTACACACAACACGGGTAGGAAACTTCATATTCAGAGCCAATGGCTCTGACGAGAAAATGTTGTGTTGGTCTTCCGTTTCTGTAGATGTCGGCTGAAAAACAACCAAAAAACAGGTAAGCTTGTCATTATTTGTAATTATGTGTTCTTATCTCCTTGAAATTCCAAAAAAGGAGAATGTCATGCAATGCTCTGGTCTTTCAACGTGTTTTCTACACTACAGAAAGTTGTAACAAGTGTACGATGTTGTCTGAATTATTTGTGGCGTGGGTTGACCTTAGCTAAAATAATACGTCACAGACCTAAATTCAGTCTATTATTACCATATAATTGGAAATTAAAAGGGAGTCTTGCTATCCCAAAAGCGTGAATTAATGTCTTGAAATGTTATATTCACTGCTGGTAAAGAATCGAAAAGAAGTAGCACAAAAATGACGAAAATAAAGAAGGGCTCCGATTATGTGGACCGGCTCTGAATATGTAAGTCGGCTACGATTAATAAGGGCTTCCTTTCAAAAATTCAGTTTTCTATAAAAAGTTACTTAGAAAGCAGGCTTTGTTTTTCCGTTAACACCTTTTAGTCCAAAATGTAGTACTTTTGTTGGATAGAACATGACCGAATCTATGAAAATACAAAGGACTTGTCTTGTCACGATTGAAAAATCCTGTCGAACATTAGTCTATCTGAATTTTGAAAATACTTTTGTGTAGCTTTTGATTAACAGAATGTTCTGTACATGTATATAGTGTTTGTCATGCTTTCGTCGTAAGTGCAGCCCACATGTAAGCAAAAATAATGAAAAATATATGGCATCTTCGGAAGACTATCTGGTCTTGAAACAGTCATTAAAAAGCTAAATGGAAAATGGACTGACCGTAGCAGAGATATTGAATAGGAAAAAAAAACACTTTTACAAAGCGTGAGAAATACAATTGAGCTATTCGCATTACATGCCTAGGGTATATTTGTGAACACTCTTAACTCTTTTCAACACCTAACACATTAGAAATGGGGAGGGGTCGGTGTGAGATTTCTGAAACAAGTGCAAAGGACAATGTTTAGGACATTCATACAAATATCTAGGACGGAAAAAGAAAACTGAATAACTCGAAGCTATTCATTATGAACCTTTACAGTGCCTGTCACAACTTTAGTTGGTTCTGCAGGCAGTGTAGAACAATATTAGACTGCACAAAACGTGATCGTTTGTTTGTTTGGATGGATGTTTGTTTATCATCGGCTTAAAGATAACTGATATGTGATATTTTCTGATCTAATATGCATATGGTTAATTGAACATTGAAAGATCTGAGTAAGTACTATAAGAGTCAGGGATCTATGAACATTTTTTGGTCTTGACGTGCTTGTGAAATAGATTCTTTTTCGTTGTTAAAGACTTGTATATACCCCACCCACCTGACATACTGTTGTGTAGTGTTAAGTATTAAAAAGAGTTAAGAGTGTTCACACATATACCCTGAGGTGTGTATTGCGAATAGGTCAATTGTATTTCTCACGTTTTGTAAAAGTTTTTTTTTTCTATTCATCATCTCTGCTACAGTCGGTACATTTTTCATTTAGCTTTTTAATGACTGTTTCAAGACCAAAGAGCCTTCCGAAGATGCCAAATATTTTTCATTATTTTTGCTTACGTGTCGGCTGCACTTACGACGAAAGCATGACAAACGCTCTATACATGTATAGACCATCCTGTCAGTCAAAAGCTACACAAAAGTATTTTTCAAAATTCAGATAGACTAATGTTCGACAGGATTTTTCAATCGTGACAAGACAAGTCCTTTGTATTTTCATAGATTCGGTCATGTTCTATCCAACAATAGTACTAAATTGTTGACTGAAAGGTGTTAACGGAAA